>OY787671.1:36815386-38097828 GCA_963678985.1 Spisula subtruncata
CGTGTAGTTGTGAATATGCAGATACAAAGGGTATCCGCACGATTCAACCTGGTCCCAACCTCCCTTGACATTTCAAAGCAAATGAGCCACAGCTTATATTGAGAGTGTAACACATCGAGGGGTGCCCGCAAGACTGTAGTAAGTACTTATTTAATCATATGCAGTTACTACAGTCTTGCGGGCACCCCTCGACATGTGCAATTTACGCAGTAAAACACTCCACTAATCGTATTTAATTGAGGAAACTGACAAAATACTTTCAACAAATGTGCAACTCTATTGTATATTACAGTTTAGAATGAACAAATTTTGAGATATTTCAAGAAATTGGTGCCACATATGAATACACAGCAAAGGTGAAATAAGTCAACAAGTTCAAATACACGAAGTTCAAATACATGATGTCACTTTCAAAACTAAAGAACCAAAGAATATTTTTGGAGTTCACGACTATGTGTGATGTAACTAAGTATCGTCTTTTGGTTTCCTACGTTGTCCTTTCATAAAACCGGCACAGCATTTTGACTTGTCACCAAATTTATCACAACAGCTGATCAAGGCTTGTATCACATGTTCACACTTTGACTCTTGGTAATTTTTCGCTGAATTGAACAAACGTACGTGTAAGTATAAACAATTCATGTACACTAAATTGTGAACGCAGTCAAATCTTGAAATTGAGACATTAAGTATATATATAGGCTGAGGTTTTTTTTATCTCCTGTAAAAGGCCCCTTCCCAATTGGAAATTTCTTTAAAACCATGGAGTTTTCCCAAACATCCCAAGTTAATTTTATACCTACTCTTTTGTTTCCCAAAACAGGAAATACACCGGTATTTTCCCCAAAATTTAGAGACTAAGGCCCCCGAAAATGAACAGAAAAAGTCCTGACATATAATTTAAGTACATTGTACATTGTATATACATGTATAACCAGTTGATATTTAATAATCATTATAAAAACCTTGCAAACAATCCTGAATAGCACAAGCCTTTTTCATACATGGGTCCACGTCCCGCATGACGTTTTTTCTGAAAATAATAATATAGCAAAATAAATTAACACTGTTTTAATGAACGTAATTTTCATGAACCTTAGACATTGTCCTCAACTCTGGCAACGCTGGTCCCAAGCACGGATGAAAAAAGAGGAGTGTTGTCCGCAGGGCCAACGACCTTGCCACTTAAAAAGAGCTAGCTACAGAAACCTTAACCAAATAACATACCAAGAAGGATCATTGTATCCCCGGACACTGGAGCTAGGACGGTAGAAAATGAAACCCGACAGAAAGTTGACAGCCCGATGACGGACATCCTACAACCAGAATTAACCAAGAGAATGGGCTGCTGGAATATGCGGACACTCTACCAAACAGGAAGACTAGCAAATGTGATGAAATAGATGATCGAGTACAGACAAGACATTCTAGACCTGAGCAAACCAGAGGGACAGGAAGTGGACAAAAACAGATGACATCAAGACATCAAATGATGTACTCAGGAAGAAGACCAGACGATCATCATAGCAGAGGTATAGCCCTCACTACATGCTTTACAAAACCAGACTAATTTAAGTCTTTAAAGTCTACAGTGTTTCATTTATTGCAGAATGATACAGTATATTGGCGTACGTTTAGCATCATTTTTTTGTGGATGCACCCCTTCTGTCATAGATTCAAGCTTATTTTGCGAGCGCAACAAGCACGAAATTTTCACATTTTAATACTTTTTCACAAAGAATTAAAGGCAAATTACATATAACTGGACTATTTCAGTCAAATAAAAATCATTTCTTTGATAATTTTAGGGGGGAGCGTACGCCGGGCCGCCCCCCCCCTTTGATCCGCCTATGACAAGGTCACTGACTGATTTATTGGGAGACCTGGATTTTGCAGAGGATATTCCTCTGCTGTCACACCGCCATTGAGATATACAAAAAAACTACAAACTTAGATAATCACGCCAACCAAATAGGACTCAAGATTAACTCCAGGAAAATAAAGATGAAGAAGATGAACACAATATTATAAGTGCAGAAAAAAAACAGAATTAAAGATGCAGAAATTGAAGAAGTCAACGATTGTGTATACCTAGGTAGCAAAATTGCATAAAATGGAGACTCTGGAGAAAACGCTTAAATCCGTATCAACAAGGCCAGAGGAAGCTTTGCATCATTGACGAACGTCTGGAAGTCTACCAAGATTAGCATCGATACTAAACTGAGAATATTCCGAGTTATATCGGTATTTTTACATGGTGCAGAATCCTGGAAGGCTACCAACAGCATAACTCACAGTCGAGAGATGCTTAAGAAGAATCCTTCGAATATTCTGGTCAAACACTATTTCAAACAGAGATCTATACCAGAGAACCAACACAATCCCGATCTCTACAGAAATCCAAAGACGAAGATGGATATAGGACACGACAGCCGAATGAAGCCACACTCTATCCCACGAGTAGCTATGAGATTGACTCCAACAGGATGGAGAAAGAGAGGAAGACCAAAGGAAACCTGGCGACGATAAAAATAACCGAGAAATGACAGAGAAAGGGAGGACATTGGGTCAAGTGGAACGACTAGCTGCTGATAGAAGCCATTGGCGTTCTTTAGTGATGGCCTTAGGGGCAAACCAGTGCAAAGAGGGTAAAGTAGGTTGGTAGACATATATTGTCCTCGTACGCTTAAAGATTAGAAAGAACATGCCAATTATGTACAAGATCTTAACTTAACTATAGTTGTACTAACGAAACATTGGATGAATGTGTACATGTTTCTAACTGTAGTATCCGAATAATTGGTCCGAATTTACGTATATTTATTTCTATTAAATTGATTTTGTGGTGATTAACAGTCAATATCTGGACGTTTATATGGCAGTGACTCGAACATTCGTCCGAATTACAGGTTCAATAAACATAATCAAGAAATACCGGACAATTTCAGTGAATTAGGATCTGTAATGTGTATAAAATAATTACCTTTTAACTCTGTAAAGGGAAGCAACCGCTATCGTATCAATTACATTATATGGCTGTATAAAACACGGCCCCTCTACAACTCCTTTATTAATGCATGGAGCGTATCTACTTTCGTGACAAATGCGTGAATTTAAAATCAAATAAATGTATTACTATCAATTTTGCATATTGATTTATGATTGTATAACAGGAACAACAAGTGTAAATAATTATATTGTTTTCTGTGTGTCCGCGGAGTAAACTCATTAATCCAAATGGTCCGGAGATTGGTATTTAGTGTTTCCACATATAAACATTTTAAATGCAATGGCGCCTAAGTTTTGTCAACAAAAAATGTAAAATGTTCAACAGAAACAGACAAACAAGTGATATTGACAAAGCTGTTGAATATTTTATAACAGGTTAATAAGAATTATAGTAGTAACATCTAATTATCCAGAGGAGAATTAAATCGTAGCATAGTAACATGTTTTCGCGATGTCGTAATATGTTGAACATGTTGTCTGTTCAAATCGCTACAGCACTGGGTTATAGATTGCTTTCTATGTATGTCCAACGACACTCTCACAGCTACCAGTGCTTACCTTTCAAGTTAAGCATGCTGTTCCTTTGTGGTAAGCTAGTCTACATGGGCTTCACTCGAGCGCTTTCTTGTCTCTTGTGCAACTGACCAATTTGGTAACGCTACACAACAGCCTGCAATTCACAGGAACCAGTAAGATGTACACAAGCCTTGAAAGCTCACCAGTAGCTTTGTCCGCAATGTAATTATGCTACGGTATTCTCAAACAGCAGAATAAATGGCATGGAGTTTTAAAGTGAAAATGGCTGCCTTGACATTCAGACGGCCGGATCATCGGCGGATGTTTATGTTGTCAAACATTATTTACTTGTACCAAAATTTAGAAGTCTTGTACCATGAACCCTATGGGACTGAAGTCTGTAGTGTTTCGTGTACTGCGGTATAGAATTACACCCATACTGAACACTGAAAACATTGATTATTTATTGCAGCTAAGTCAAGACAAAAGTTCAAAGGAAACGATGAGTTGATATCAGCATTAGAATGTATAGAAGAGGCAGCAGTTAGTACTGGATTATCTCCCCTACATATAACATCACTTGTTGATGTGGCTGCTGATGGTCTACAAGGTAAAACACTTTACCCAATACCTAATTACCTTCAAATGTTACTTAATAATGTCATAAATAAAAAATAATCACATGAATATTTTTTGCCTTAAATGGAAAAAAAAGAAAATTTAATAACTTTAAAATGACTTCTAAATTCTAAATTCATTTAAGAAACTTAACTTAAAGATGTCTAAGCTGTCTGTTCTAACTAATTTCACAAAACTGTGCAATTTTAATATAAATTTATATTTATTATATTGTAGGGCTAACGCATGCTTTTTCGTGCTATTACATCTGCAGAGTCCCGAGGGATGGTTGGTGCCCAAGCCCGTCAGGGCGAGGGCACCAACACTCCCGAGGGACTCTGCAGATGTAATAGTACGAAAAAGCATGCGTAAACGCTATTATAGCATAAAAACAACACTTTAATAGTATGTTTTTCAAAATTATGACATTTTGGCGGGACATTTTGAGCGACGTCGGGAAAACAAACGCGACGTCGCTTAGCAAACGTTACGTCACATACAAGTTTTTGTTATGAGCGTCGACTTCCGGTATCGGCAAATACCAAGAAAACAGTGACATTGGGGGGTTGTTTACGTTTATTATTTTACTGTTATAGAAAATTGATTAGTAGTTACAATAAGAATGTAAATTACAATTCATATAACGCTGTAAGTCATTTATTTTCGTCGGCTGGGTCCTGAAATGAGCATACTTAAAACTGAACACCAACAGCGCGTGCGCGCGAGAATCTTTACGATAACGTACCTTTTGTTCCCCGTTTAAGTATGAGCAAAATCACCGTTTTTATGCTATAATAATGATTAATACTATTTTTCGAATAATAAAGGAGTTATTTGCCTTTGTTTATTATATCTAGTGGAGACGGTATGTAAGAGAATAATCAAAGCGCTGATCCCTCACTCAACAGTACCTGAAGAAGCTGTGTTAAAATGTATCTCCTGGATCTGTACACGGAAACCTTCAATCAACATACAGGTAAGAACGTCTGTATACATTACAAATACATGTTTCTTCCACAGTCTGGTAAAGTAGTGTGAGGGTTGTTTATGTAAGAACTTGTGCAGTCATTGAAATTAATAAGCTATGGAATATTACCTGCCATTAGGGTGAGTAATCTTTCTGTTCATAAAGTAACTACTTTTGTTAAAAAAAATCAGCCAAAAATTGAATTAAAAAATCAGCCAAAAATTGAATTAAAAAATCAGCCAAAAATTACTCGCCAGGGCCTTTGGGCGAGTGCTAATTTGGATGACTGCTTGTGTATACATTCAAGGTTTTCACTAGGATTTCAGGAATAAGGCTTTTTGTACATTTGAGGAGGCCAAGGTGCCTGAGAACTAAAGATGGATGGCAGCTTGGTGTAAATTTGAGGCGGCCCCAATATCATTTGAGGCAGTCAAATTGGCCTCCTGCCGCCTCCTAATGACAACCCTGGACATTAATTTCATTTACAAAATTTATATAAGTTTCTTCCACAGTCTGCAAAATTAGTGTGAGGAGTATTCAGAAAGTTTTGGAACTTATTTATTTCTTGACATTTTTCTATGAAACTTGAAACCCCGGGTTCCCATACTTGATCAGCTGCCTTTGATAAGTATTTATTGATTCAGACAAATGTTTCTTCAATAATATTGCATGTTATAATGTATGTTATATATTTGCAGTGTTTGTTGTTACGTTGGATACTTGTAATCTATGATTATATAGAAACAAAGAATGAACTACATGGATTGTATGGTGTATTGTTTCACTTCCTACATTACAGGACTTTGGTAACTACATTACTATATCAATATTACAGGGATGTCAATTTTCCGATTTTTTTCATGATTCTGACCTTTTAATTTGCATAATTTAACAGCAAAAATTTGCATATATTTATAACCTTGATGGTATGTTTTCATAATCAAGGAGTATCGCGAAGATGTTCTGGATATAATTGTTATTCAAACACAAATTTGAAATACAGATGCTGGTGGAAATTTATATATTCAAAGCAAAAACTTCATGTTTATGTAGGTATCCTATTTTGTGACACTTTTTGGTGTGAATATGATATATTTAACGTGAGTAAACATGCTTAATATGGGATTCAGTTGATAACGTAATCAAACTTCTAAGTATTCAATACCACTGTTTGTCAGGGCTTGACACTAACTGTTTTTGGTCACCAGTCCTCCAGCAAAGAAACGTAAAATTTGTAAATAAAACAATTACTAGTCCTTCAAGATTTTCACTGGTCCTTCTTGATTTTCACTGGCCTCGGACCAGGGGCTAATGTTAGTGTTGAACCCTGTAAATTGTGAATAGTTAATGTACCTTAACTAGTACTCTGTTTTACATGACATTCTGTTGTTTGTCTAGTTCTCTTGTTTGACACCAATATTTCAGATGCCTTATATTTGTCATCTGTTGTACCTATTGACGAGGAAAGAGGATGTCAGACTATTCCGGGTCAGATTTCTGATTCAATATCAGAAAGATATGGTAAGTAATATAATTGTCTCCCTTCAACTGACCCAGTCTGTAATTTGGTAAGTAATATAATTGTCTCCCTTCAACTGACCCAGTCTGTAATTTGGTAAGTAATATAATTGTCTCCCTTCAACTGACCCAGTCTGTAATTTGGTAAGTAATATAATTGTCTCCCTTCAACTGACCCAGTCTGTAATTTGGTAAGTAATATAATTGTCTCCCTTCAACTGACTCAGTCAGTAATTTGGTAAGTTATATAATTGTCTCCCTTCAACTGACTCAGTCAGTAATTTGGTAAGTTATATAATTGTCTCCCTTCAACTGACTCAGTCAGTAATTTGGTAAGTTATATAATTGTCTCCCTTCAACTGACTCAATCTGTAATTTCCTTGCACAGGCATTTACTTATTTAAATTGTCTGTTTGTCAGACTTTGTCTGTCCGTCCGTCTGTTCATTCTTCTGTCTGTAATTGTTAAATAAAACTTTCAAGTTGTTAGAACTCCAGTACTTTTGTGTATCTTATATGGTATAGCTACTAACTTGCGTACGCTTAACACAATCATGTCAGTATCATCGACATCACCATAAAGGGGTCAGTGATGGGGCCAGTTTGTATTTCTGACATTTTCTTTGTAGATGATGTTCTATGTACAAATCTGAAATAATGATCTCTGAACTTTTGTTGTCATAGTTTTAAACTTTATATGTAATTAAGTGTATACAACATGTATATATTCAGGGTCCACAAGCGTATTTGACGGGTTTGTTGTCCATATATCGTCATTACTACCCGAGTCTGGTCCATGTGGCTAACACACGATCATATAAGGTACGTATTGTTAAACATAGTCTTCGAAATTAGGACTCGCCCGATCGCCATGGCGGGTAAATTTCGATTTGGGCGTGTAACATTTTCCATCAATGTCGCCCGATCTGGCGAGTATAAATTTATCAATGGAAATTGCCTGAACGTTTAAAAAACACATCTTTTTAGCCCAATCTTTATAAAAGTTCGCGCAAATCAGCAGCCATGTTTTTATTTAGAATGGTTAAAGACCGTTCCGGACCGAAAATCTGTTCATAATTCAGATAGGATTTACCTCCCTTTGCACAACTGCAAAGCTTACAGGATCATCACTGACGAAAATCAAAAATACCCAAGATAGGTTATGTTTTGTTATAAATCATAAAATTGGTCAGAGGAATAAACACTAAAGTACACAATTACTCATTTAGTTTCTATTTTAACTACATAGATGTAATTTACTGTTTTAGGGAATAAGTATCAAGCAACCAATGTAGCTAGGCCTACTGTACCCACATTCTTAAACTTTTACCCACTTTTTTCAAAACTTTCGCATACAGATACACACTTTTAAAAATTCCAGTGTGCAGACTGCTACTATGAATGTCATGACATACATGTGATCTCTATGATCAAGCGATGAAATAAAATAAAAAAATAAACAGTTTTTTTTATTGTTTATTGGTAAATGAGACCATTGCTACATTATGTCGAAAAATTGTCGGGCGGGTACTTTTTAATTTGGGCCGGTGTTTTTCTGCAAGTAACCCACCCGACTGGCTAGTAAAATTGAAAAGCTAATTTCGATGACTGTAAACACAACAACAAAGTTCTGTTTCTATAAAAAAAATTTTTTAATATTGTTTAAGTCAAACTGGACAATAGTATTTCTTTTTATGGAAACTTCCAAGTCTTATTTTCCTGACAACAGGGAACTAGCTGTTAACAGGAACTAACTATACATCAATACATACCTGCCAATGCGAAGTTCTCCTATGAAAGTGGAGTTGCTCCATTTTTCATTGTTAATTTCTGGTTTTCCAAATTCACCTTACTTCGAACAAAGGTAACCTTACTTTGAACAAAGGTTCATTTGTTTCATTTATGATCTTCTGTCCCATATTTATAACCATTAGAATTAATACATTCCTTGTTTAAGCATCTAAATCCCTTTTAAATCACATTTGAGTGAATCTTGTGACATGTTTTGCTTCATCACTCCTATTTTGGATTTAACTAGCTTGGCAGGTCTGATAATATAGATAAGCAGGGCTCAACAAATATTTTTAAAGCAAGTAGACACATGTAAGAATGTTCACGTGTCCTGCTGCAATATACTTGCCATGTAATCCATGCAATACATCCAAAACTTAGATAACTATGTTTTATTGTGAATTTGTATTTAGTATCATATATATCACAAATAACATGATATTCCATGTGATAACAAATGACAGAACAATGTTCTCCAACACGTGTGATTACAAATCCGCGAAAACGTAACGACACTGGCTTAAATTCTTTATTTCTGACTGCAAGAGAAAGTCATACAAATATAGGATTTCGTTGTCTTTGGGATAAAAATTTCTTAAACTCGTCACAAAAACAAATAACTTGGTAAGCCTTTTGTGTTTTATAGACTCATTTAAGAAATGTTGATCTCCAGAGACAACGAATGACGGGTCCTATATTTGTATGACTTTCTCTTTCAGTCGTTCTTTCCCAGCTACGACAGGAAGTGGATCAGTGTTGTGTGTGAGGTACGAGAGAGGAACGGGGTACCACAGACTGTAGATACAAGCTGGGAGAAAGCTTTACTAGAAAGATTGAACCCATCCGGTAAAACAGCTGATCTCATGCCCGTAAGTATACAGCGTCAAGCCTAGCAAGCCAAAATGCTTTACCAACAGGACTGATCAGGTCCTTAATGCAACCATTTTCATCAAATTGTGTATAAATCAATAATTTTCAGCCGATCTAAAGTGGTTTTTGAGCAGTAAATTTGGCCTGCAGCCTGCTGTTATTGAGAACCCTGGGTTTATAAGGAATAATCTATCCTTAAAGAGACATTGGCATTTGGTTTCAACCTGAATTAATATCAATTAAATGATGTGGCCTAGTCTTACCATAGAGTTTTCAACAGAGACTGATCAACAAATATTTCTTTTTATGCCCAGCACCTACTGATGCAGGAGGCATATAGTGATTGTCCTGTCCTTTCGTCCGTTACAAAAACTCAAATATTTTAAGTCCATCAATGCATTGATTTGAAACGTGGCATACTTATTTACCATCATAAACACATTTACATTGTCAAAGCAATATTACACTATCCAACATTTCAACATAATTATTGCCGCTGAATAACTTAGCTACTTGTAATGGACAAGGCTTCCACTGAGGCATAAGTACTTACTGAACACAGGCCTTGTTTTACTGCCCCTTCCCCTGTATATAACGTGTATATCAGTAACTAGGAACTACTGTAAAAAATCATTTAATTTCAGTGTGACAAAATATTGTGGTTTTGGTGAAAACAAACAATTTTAATGTTTCACGCATGAGCATTCCCCTCATTAATAAATGTCCAAGTAGAGGATTTTGACGAGTATTGAAGTTGAAGACCATTTCATGGGAACATGATTCTCAGGATATCTTATCCACTTAGTCATATGCAATAGAAATTATAATTGTTCGGGGAAATTTAATTTCGTGGTTAAGCTCATCCACAATTGAAACCACATTAATATTAATGATCTTACAGTAAAATCATTTAATTTCGATGGGACAAAATTTCGTGGTTTGGGTGAAAGAGACCATTTGGATGGGTCTTTAGTTTGTGGGTTTTGCATTTCAGGTAATAAGTACAAGGGTCAAAATTATTGTTTGATGGGATTAAATTTCGTGGTTGAGGTGATTCACAAAATCCACAAAATTTTATCCCTTACACAAATTAACACTTTTACTTTATTATGTGTATTCAAATCAGTAACTATAAACTATTTGTGTTTTATTTGTGCTTCAGTCAAAGAAGAGACGGAAGATCGATCCTATACCTGTCATACATTCGTTGACGTCAAAGTCGAGTTATAAACGTGATACGTTAGCTCATACATTAGGCTTACAGACAGTACCCTTTGTTCTCATTCACTCGTTTAAATGTGTGCTTGATAATCTGGAGAATATAGAGGTAGGTTGCTACATCACACCGCAGACCTAAGAAGTTGTATAAAAAATGACAGTTTTTACTTCCCCAACTTTTCATTCATTCAATATAGTATATATTTGGCAGGTTTGCAATGTTTCCAGTTTGGTTCCATTGTCAATATCAAAACAGCGTGACAATGGCTACCTGATATTATATCTTAAACACGACTGAAGGTATATATTTTTATTGTTTTGTGTGGTAGAGACATAATTAGATTGGACCAAAACCATTTCTGGCCTGTTTATGCGTTACATATTCATGTAGGGTTAGGGAGACGTTTCAAACCTGTTCTTTTGTATAATGGACAAATGAAACTTTGGGATGTTAAACTCAGTTTTTGTGATATAATTTCTTTGGCCTGTGATCACAGTTCATGTCCTCTCCCCATTGTAAATGTAATAAGGGGACATGCCCTTCCCGAATCCCCAGAATTATTTTAAGGCGCTTGGGAAATGCTGGGATATGTACTCAAGGAGATCGACAAGAACAGCTGAAATATTTTAGAGAAAACTCTATCAATATGCATTTTTATGCCCCCTCTTTGATGAGGGAGTATATACCGATTTGTTTAAATGTGGGTTTAAGCACCATTTACATTTTATACAAAAAAGGTAGTAGGAAAGCACAGAAAACAGTAACATTACAACACAACTACATGGCGAAATGTCCACACACAACCCATAGACTGAAACGATTAAAAGCCTAAGTCCCTGACACAAAAATTTGATGAAGTGTATTTAGCTTTGCACTTGTCGATCAGTCTGTTGCTTAGTAGATCCTTCAGTGGATAGACAAAATAGTTTCTGTTCAAACTTTATCTAGAGATGGCAAGCAACTGATATAGTGATCCCTATTGATTTTGAGGTCAAAGGTCAAGGTCACCTGAGCTGTATACTAACACTAGTGAAAATTAAGAAATTTTATGCTTCTCTTTTGTTGGACCAGTGACCAAAATACTAAGTGTCAACCCCTTGTCAATGTGATCTTTAGTAAAATTGCAATTTTCGACTATCTGCTGTCATTGGGCTTACATGTTACACAAAATGTGTTGTTTAGCTTGCATGAAGACTGAATACAGATGATTTTATTTTGTAAATGGTTACTTCTGGAAAGAAATGATTATGTTGCATGATCTTGAAAGGTTGCTGGTCTATTGACGGCTGCTGTGTATAATGTAAATGTCTTATGACACCATGCATATAATGTAAGTACATGCATGGATATGTCATACTGTAAAATCATGAATTTTCATTTGGGAATTAAATTTCTTGAACCACAAAAGCAAATCCCATCAAACAAATAATTTTGACCCCTGTATTTATTACCTGAAATGGAACATCCACAAATAACATTCAATCTAAAGACTAAATGGTTGTTTTTACCCAAACCATGAAATTTTGTCCCATTGAAATTTAATGAGTTTACAATAAATGCCATATGACACCATGCATATAATTTAGGCACATGCATGGATATGTGATGTGATAGTGTTTTAAACTGTATATAATAAGGATAGCAATGGATACCAAAATTGGTATCCGGATATTCGGAACAGTATCCGATAACTCGATGCGAATATCCGGATATCCGTTGCCATCCTTAGTATATAAATATAAGCTTTCAGTTTTAAACTGTAAATACATGTATAAACTTTCAGTTTCCCAGCCAGATTGGGGCGGTTCTTCGATCTGATGCCCTAAAACATGTGATGTCATACACGAAAGATCATATAGCTTGTGCTAGATTTCAATTCTGGATCTCCAAAACTTTACAAGAAGGTAGGTTTAATTTATGATTATCACAGGGATGTAAATTTTCCTGATTAATCCAGAATTCTGGATTTACTATTCACGAAAGAGCAATGAATTCTGACCAAAATAAAAGTTATTTGATAAAAATATCTCGAGAAATAGCAAAGTTACGGTCAATCCAATCTGCTCTGAAAATCTTTCTTTATTGCAAACTGAGTTCAATATGAAACAAAGTCATTGTTTTGTAAAAAGTTTGGCTGCATGCAATTGTTTAATTTGGCCTGGTTGATATCCCTGTTATCAACTCCCTACAAATGGCTTCCAGAATGATAATTATGCCCCCATCTTTGATGATTGGGTATATTGCTTTGCACATGTCAGTAGTGTCGGTAGACCCAAATGGTTTCCGTTCAATAACAAAAAAAATCTGTGCTCTATGATCTTCAACTTTACATGGACTTTGATCAACAACAGTAGATGACCCTCACTGATTTTGAGATCAGTTGGTCAAAGGTCAAGCTCACAGTGACCTATACCATTTTTCAGACCAAATGGTTGCGTTCAATAACGCAAGAACACTGTGCCCTAGGAAAGGATCATGAAACTTTACATAAAGGGCAAAGTAGATGACCCCTATTGATTTTGAGGTCAGTAGGTCACAGGTCAAGGTCCCTTTGACCTTTACCATTTTTGACTATTTGGCTGCCATTGTGGGCATACATGTTTAACGAACATTTCATGTTCTATTACAGAATTGGTTGACACGATGAAACAGAATAATAAACAACGTGTCACTTCGCTTCTACAGACGATCAAATTATTCTCTGAGTTTCTTCAGGTTAGTTACGACATTTTTCCTTGTTTATCACTTCTGAACTTGACTTAAGCTGTTCTCTCCGATGTGGAGCATAGGCCACCAACAATCGTCTTCCATCTTCATCTGTCCTGTGCTTCAGGGCTCGACACTGACACTGGTTCCCTGGCCCGGGATGTGTGAACATCTTGAAGGACCAGTAGCTGTTTTCTTTAAAAATTTAACACTTTTTTACTGTCGGACCAGTGACCAAAAATAGCGCTTCTGTCACGATGGTGTTCCAACTATGTCTTCCTTCCCTCATCTCCTGCTCTAAAGTTCTGTGTGAGGTAGTTCTTGGTCTTCCTCTCGTTCGTTGACCTTGTGGGCTCCATAACTTCTAAAACATAAATTTATACAAACAACAGTCAACAGGGGTCCTACCATACCAGAACTCCGAAATTGTTGTAGATTAACCAATTCGGAGATTATGTATGTCTTATTATTTTTGGATTCGGACAAAAATTGTGGTTTACCATGGCAACAGAAACATTGACAACCTGGAACTTCTGTATTGCTTGCAATTCCTAATTACTTGTTTTACTTTCTATAACATTACAGGAAGGTATACCGGCGGTTGATGTTGAGATCTCAGACTATCTACAAAACTGGAACGGTGTTCATTACTCTACACTTATATTCAAACTTGTCTCCCGATGTCGCATGTATTCATTTCCTAGTAAGTTGTTGTTGTAGTTTATTGCAGAGAAAAACGTAAAAACATGTTTTACACACATTTTCTGTTTCTGATGAAAATCACATTTGATTTGTTTTAAATTCATTGGGTAATAAAAAGGTATGAAAGTGATTGCTTAATATAGTTGTTTAATGTGTAACATGGATTTTCTGTTTCTGATGAAAATCATATTTTATTTCTGTTAAATTCGTGGGTTAAATGAAAATATAAAAAGGGATTGTTCAATAAACATACATGTGCTTATTTTAAGGGCCAGCCAATTTCACTAATAGGATACCTGTCGTTTTAGCTCACATGCCATTTTTTGACAAGATGAGCTTTCATGATCACTATTCGTCCGTCTGTCCATCAACAATTTGCTTGTATAGTCACTAGAATTCATAATTTTGGTCTAATCTTTTTGAAACTTGGTCACAATGATCATCTAAAAAATCCAGATCAAGTTTGATATTGGCATCCTGGTTCAACCAGCGTATTTTTCATCTGAAATATAGTCTAGGCACTTGACTAACCACTGACCACCGTGCAGGGCTTTTTTATGCCCCCGGAACCGATGGTTCGGGGGCATATTAAAATCGCACCGTCCGTCAGTCCGTCCGTCAGTCCGTCCGTCCGTCCGGATTCGTTTCCGCTCAATAATTCAAGCAGTGTTTATCTGATCTTCACCAAACTTCATGAAAATGTGTAAGGCCATGAGATCTAGGTCAAGTTCGATAAACAGTCAAATTGACCTAGCCGCTTCAGAGTTACGGCCCTTGACACATAGAAAAATGGCGTTTTTTTTGGTTTCCGCTCAATAACTCAAGCATTTGTCATTGGATCTTCACCAAACCTCATGAAAATGTGAAAGGCTACGAGATCTAGGTCAGGTTTGATAACCAGTCAAATTGACGTAGCCACTTTAGAGTTACGGCCCTTGACACATAGAAAAATGGCGTTTTTTTTGGTTTCCGCTCAATAACTCAAGCATTTGTCATCGGATCTTCACCAAACCTCATGAAAATGTGTAAGGCTACGAGATCTAGGTCAAGTTCGATAACCAGTCAAATTGACCTAGCCGTTTTAGAGTTACGGCCCTTGACACATAGAAAAATGGCGTTTTTTTTGGTTTCCGCTCAATAACTTAAGCATTTGTCATTGGATCTTCACCAAACCTCATGAAAATGTGAAAGGCTATGAGATCTAGGTCAGGTTTGATAACCAGTCAAATTGACGTAGCCACTTTAGAGTTACGGCCCTTGACACGTAGGAAAATGGCGTTTTTTTTTGGTTTCCGCTCAATAACTTAAGCATTTGTCATTGGATCTTCACCAAACCTCATGAAAATGTGAAAGGCTATGAGATCTAGGTCAGGTTTGATAACCAGTCAAATTGACGTAGCCACTTAAGAGTTACGGCCCTTGACACGTAGGAAAATGGCGTTTTTTTTTGGTTTCCGCTCAATAACTCAAGCATTTGTCATCGGATCTTCGTCAAACCTTTTGAAACATGAAAAGGTGTACGGCCATAAGATCTAGGTCATGTTAGATAACAAGATTTCAAATTGACCTACACGCTTAAGAGTTATGGCCCTTTACACAAAGAAAAATATGTCAATATCACATTTGCCCAATATATTATGACACATCTGTGACGGTGCTGATATCTTAACGTTACGTTACTATCAAAGCATGCACGGGGGCATGTGTCGTCCTATGGAGACAGCTCTTGTTTCACTATATAACAGAGGCCGAAATAAGGCTACTTCATAATTGGGAAAAGGGTGCTTCACAATTCCAAAATGCCAGTTTCACAAACCACATAAATGCCACTTTCACAAATGAAACAACTTGCCCAAGCCCAAAATTTTCTACAATTTGTAATTGACAAAACCAGAGTAGCTTAAACATTCAATTATGAAATAAATCAAGCCTTTAGTGATTTTCTTTACAAAATAAAGGAAAATATAAGTTGTAAATTGCTTCTTAAAAATTTATTTGCAGTCAATATTAGGCTTCCTCTTTCACAATTCAATAACAAAACAACTCTTGAATTTCACAATTTTACGAAAAATTTTATTTACGTTTCACAAATCTAACAGGCTAGGGCTTCGTCACAATTTTGGCAAAAAAGCCCTGCCACTGATTTATGAGTATGGTTATTGGATAAGTTAAAGATTTCAGTAAGTGCTTCGATGAAGCAGTACCCAAGTGCTGGGGCCTTATTCACTAACGTTGTAAGTCTAAAATACTGACTTAGACTTTACATTGTCAACTGTTCTATTTACTCGCAAGATGTTATAAATGTACCGATCTTGGTATAAATGGGTATACATGTTCATAGGATAACATCGACTAATGAAATAAAATTTCACATGGTTAAATTTGGTTGCAAAGAAATGGCAGTGATTATAAATTTTGTCAATTTTAAGTCTTAAGTCTGAGTTTCTGTCTTACAACATTGGTGAATAAGGCCCCTGTTCGCTTTGATGCAAGCAGTCAATATATGTTGTTCCTTTGTTTTCAGTGTTCTATGATGGTGTTCTAGAACCTCTCAGAAAATTGTTCTTTTCTTCTTCTGTTTACGGCAAGGTGAGTAGATCTACTACTTGTGGATTGGATATATTTTTTTAATTCACTTTTAAGTCTTAGTTTACCCTGTCTCAGTTGGCATAAAGGTGGACTGCTAATCAATTGATCTGGCCCCGATCTCCCAAAGCATTTCAATCTGAGCAGGATCTCATCTCAAATATAGGGCCGCATCTGATTTTGAATTTGGCCCTGTTGACCACCCTGCTTATGGGAGGTCTTTGTGGGAGACACATGTTTTTGTTTGAAAAACCTTTCGGTTTCAGTTGGTATGTCTTGACCTTCCCGTACATGACGGTATATAGTGCCCGACAATAATGTGATAATTACAAACATTGACTGGATTGGTCTATTGTAGCAAATTTGGTTTCTTAAATAAACACATACGATCAATTGTATACCAAAATAACACTGATAAATTGTGCACCTATGTGGGTTATTCCAAATTTTCCCGCCTTTCTCGATAAACTGGGCACACTATACCATGTGTTTCTTTTTTCTCTACAGTGTAAGATTGTGATGTGTTTAACAGACTTATTACGTAATCATGCAGCAAATGAATGGCCGAGAAGTTTGGAGAAGTCAGAAGATAATTCATGGTAAGACACATGTTTGACTATCATTTTTCACACTGCACAACGTATGTCCCTCCCTCAGTCTGTCAATCTGTCTGTCCGCAGACGGATTATTGTGGACGCAACTCTTCCTACAGTTTTTGCAGGATTTCCTTCAAACTTTCACACATGAACAACCTGAATATGTTGATGTGCATGAAGGAAAGAATTTGCGCTGCGATGATTTTTAGGTGAGCTTTTGTGATCACTCTTCGTCTGTCGTCCATCCGTCTGTCGTCGTCATCCGTCAACAATTGGCTTGTGTACACTCTAGAGGCAACAGTTTTGATCCAATCTTCATGAAACTTGATCAGTATGTTGTTCTCCGTGAAGTCTAGGACAAGTTCGAAACTGGGTCATTTGGGGTCAAAAACTAGGTCACTAGGTCAAATCTTAGAAAAATCTTGTGTACACCCTAGAGGTCACCAATTTGATCCAATCTTCATGAAACCTGGTCAGAATGTTGTTCTCTATGAAATCTAGGACAAGTTTGGAACTGGGTCATGCGGGGTTTAAAACTAGGTCACTTGGTCAAATCTTAGAAAAATATTGTGTTCACTATAGGGGTCACCGTTTTGATCATTTCTTCATGAAACTTGGTCAGAATGTTGTTCTCTATGGAATTTAGGCCAAGTGCAAAACTGGGTCATGTGAGGTCAAAAACTAGGTCACTAGGTCAAATCTTAGAAAAACCTTGTGTTCATTCCAGATGTCGTGGTTTTGATCCAATCATCATGAAACTTGATCAGAATGTTGTTCTCTATGAAATCTAGGCCAAGTTTGAAACTGGGTCATGTTGGGTCAAAAACTATGTCACTAGGTCAACTCTTAGAAAAACCTAGTGTTCACACCAGAGGTCACAATTTTGACTGTGTCTTCATGGAACTTGGTCAGAATGTTGTTCTCTATGGAATCTAGACCAAGATTAAAACTGGGTCATGTGGGGTCAACAATTAGGTCGCTAGTTCAAATCTTAGAAAAACCTTGTGTTCACTCCAGAGGTTGTGGTTTTGATCCAATCATCATGAAATTTAATTTGAATGTTGTTCTTAATGAAATCTAGGCCTTGTTTGAAACTGGGTCATTTTGGGTCAAATCTAGGTCACTAGGTCAAATCTTAGAAAATATTGTGTTCACTATAGGGGTCACCGTTTTGATCCAATCTTTATGAAATTTATATGGTCAGAATGTAGATTGTACTGATACCTAGACCAATGTGCAACAGGTGAGCGCCCTAGGGCTTCAGGTCCTCTTGTTGCCAAAAGTATGGCTTTTTGTCGGCATGGGGTCAATTAGTCTGCTGAATGCCGACAGCTCTACTTTTGTGCTGGTTTTCTATTTCAGTTATTTGAATATTATACTGAAACATACTGAAGGTAGAAAACAGATTGAGGTCTGTATGTCATAGGCAAAGGTCACCACAACCTTTAACATAAATAAGGTTCCGTTCAGTCAAAACTTGACGCCAGGATTTTCAAACTTAATACGGAGGTCGATTATCAATAGTAGATGAACCTTATCGATTTTGAGGTCAGTAGGTCAGTAGGTCATAGGTCAAGGTAATTGTGACCGATAACAAAAATGATTTCTGTTTGTAAATTAAAGCAATTCTGGACTCAAACTTGATTTTGAGGTGAGTAGGTCACTGTGACCTTCACTATTTTCAACAATTAAAGACATGTCTTACTTATATTACAGTGAGTATTTATTCAGTCAAGATAAAGAGAACATTGACGGTGTGGATGCAATGCAGAATATTGTCAAGTTTGTCAGTAAACTGTGTCTAGCTGCCTGTATATCTGAGAACCGTAATATGCTGTTTGAAATGTGTGTCCTGGATTTCCTTGATCTAGTAAGTTGTTATATCTAGTAAGTTGTAAGATCTAGTCAGTTGTTATATCTAGTAAGTTTGAAGATCTAGTAAATTGTTTAGTACATTGTTATATCTAGTAAGTTGTTATATCTAGTAAGTTGTTATATCTAGTAAGTTGTTATATCTAGTAATCTAGTAAGTTGTAAGGTCTAGTAAGTTGTAAGTTCTAGTAAGTTGTAAGATCTAGTAAGTTGTTATATCTAGTAAATTGTAAGATCTAGTAAGTTGTTATATCTAGTTAGTTGTTATATCTAGTAAGTTGTTATATCTAGTAAGTTGTTATATCTAGTAAGTTGTTATATCTAGTAAGTTGTTATATCTAGTAAGTTGTTATATCTAGTAAGTTGTTATATCTAGTAAGTTGTTATATCTAGTAAGTTGTTATATCTAGTAAGTTGTTATATCTAGTAAGTTGTTATATCTAGTAAGTTGTTATATCTAGTAAGATCTAGTAAGTTGTTATATCTAGTAAGTTGTAAGATCTAGTCAGTCTGTTGTCAGATGAAATGAAGTAACGTTTAGCTTGACTCGGATTGTACGGAAAAAAATTCTAGCTTTAGCTCTGCCTTGGTGTGTGCTTTGGTAAAGTTTTCTGTTAGAATTATTTTCTGAAAGACTATCAAAGGTATTCACTTGAAACTCAAGATAGTTATTAACCATCGTAAGGGTGTCCATACTGACAAGGCTGGTAATCATGCTTAAATGTATAAAATCATTTTAAAATTTAATTGATTTAACTGTTAAGTTGCATTCTTCAATTATTTTCTTCACATCTTAGAAATGTTATGATCAAGTTGCTGGTTACAGAAAGCTTTGCTCTTGTTACTGTAAAATCATTAATTTCGTGGGGGATTAAATTTCGTGGATTTCGTGGTTAACGTCAACTACAAACTTTAATCCCAACGAACATTAATTTTGACCCCTGTTTTATTACCTAAAATGCAAAATCCACAAATTCAAGTCCCAACGAAATTGTCTTTTTTACCAAAACCACAAAATTTCCTCTCAACGAATTTAAATGATTTCACAATATAATATGCGTTTTTGTCTTGCAATTGATATTATATATATACCGATACGGTGAAATTATTAATACTCACAGTGATTTAATTTCAAGGGTGATCTCAACCACGAAATTATATCCCAACAACTATTAATAATTTCTATAATATATTACTTAGTGGATAAAATATCCTTGAAATTACGTCCCACTATAATGTTGTTTTTTTGTTTTGTTTTTTTAATGCCGAGCATAGCCTTTATTTGCTAGTCAGCTTTCTGCTGAAATATGGCAAGCATATATGTATGCACCTCCACCGGGATTTGAACCCGGGTCGCCAGATTAGACGGCAAGCAAACTAACCACTGAGCTACGGAGGCACACATTGTATTTTTCACCAAAACCACGAAATGTTGTCCCATTGAAATTAAATGATTTTACAGTATACAAAACTTCTATTTCAGGTATCAAACTTGCACAAACATTACAATCTTCCATTTGTATTACTGGTTGATCCTCGACTAATGGAGAGATTGTTGATCAGTGGACACGCCCTCACAGTAACCAGAGTCTGTACTGTACTCTGTAGGTATGTACATATGAGCTGTTCTCCTGGGCCCGTATTCATAAAGCTCCTAAGGGGAAATTGTTCCTTAGGTTGATAGATTTACCTAAGGTTTTACAGGAATTCCCTTAGTTTTATATGATTTCACCTTAGATATCTGAAACAACCTTAAGTCTTCATATTCAGATATCTAAGCAGAAATCATATAAAACTAAGGGAATTCTTATAAAACCTTAAGTAAATCTATCAAACTAAGAAATATTTCCCTTTAGGAGCTTTATGAATACGTGCCCAGGATAACCTGCTATTTTGTCACTACGTAGTTACAATATGAAACAAGGTTTTTAAAAAGCTCCAAAATATGGAGAAATACACATTAAGTGATTCTATTTTAAGTAAGTGACCCATATAGTGCAATATCTTAGCTTTAAATTTTCACTACATTGTATAGCCTCGTCTCGTATTTCCGCTGTACCCATATTTCCCTGGTATTGGATATAGAGGATCTATCACAAGTTTAATATAAATATATCAATTGACAATGAGTGATAGATTCTTTATATCATATGAAACGCAAAATACGCATTGATTTTTTGGAAAAACTCAATACCTCATACTACACATTATACAAACTGGCTATACTAACCTGGATACAAGGAAAGTCATGTGATCTATAAATAGTTGTGTGTGCCATATACACGAAATATCAAAAAGTAGTGAATAAAAATTTGGTGGGGCTTGAATTTTAAGTTTTCCTCCTAGAAAAGAGATCAATTTGTGGAGGTTACTTGCGAACCTCTAGCAACACAAGTATACATTACAGCTTATGTTAACTTGTCTGCTACAGTTTGCAACAAATGTCTTAACATTTTTACTTGGTTTCCAACTGGTGCATGTCTTGTAGGCGACGCTAAGAACTGTTTCCGATCTACAATTGTAGAAAGGAGTAGGTTATGGAAAAACTTAATTTTGTTTATGTTTTGCCCGATAAAAACATTTAATTAGAATAAATCATAAACCAAGGTAATTTTATTAATCAATGGCAGGCTGTAAGTTGTAACCAGTATTGCCGTTTTAAACATTTTATTTTTAAGTTCATATTAAGTGCCTCAGAAATAGGAGGTACCAGTATAATAACTAGCAAGGTGCAAAATGTACTGCTGTGATAGACCTTTACATTTTGACTTACTCCACCCACTTCAGAAAAAGATGTTCACACGTATAAACGCCACAAAACGGAGGTTTAGGGGTGGGTAAATGTCATGTCTTAGCCAATCAGAACACAGGGATGTGCTAACTTTGGAATTATATGTTGATGTTGTAGATATAAAGAGAACTTTGATTTACTACGAGCCGGACAGAAAGCCGGTGATGTGACGGTGATCAACAGTAAGGTTGAACTGAGTGTGATCCGACTGTGTAATCAACTGGTCATTGATTTCTGTAACACATTATGGAGGTTTAAACCGTTCACATCTAACGGTAAGTCTTGTCTAAAGTATATATAACACATATAGTAGAGGGGGGGGGGGGGGTAGAGATTCTGCTATGTTTATTTCTGCTTTGGAGGATTAGCATATTAATCATTATCACATAAATCACGGCGTAAGAGTTTGATAAAGCCAATTTAATAAAAACGATATTACACTACTTAGTAATATAATAACTATTCAAATGAGGCGGCTAATCACTATTCTCATCTCAAAATATTCATCAACAGACAGGATACATAGAAAAAACAGGGAAAACTGCTGTGTGGTCAGGAAAAATAAAAAAAAAATCGGGGAATTTTGTCTTAGTCTCTGGGATCTCTGTTTAAGTCTTAGTTTCAGTCTTGCAATGTCGTTTTTACAAACTGAACATCTCTCATTCCAGATACACGCTCACTGTTTTGCTGGCAGCGTTCAGATGTTGATAAGGAGAACAGGGAGACAGAACTGACCGTAGATGAAAGTTTATCTTTGTTTCAACATCCTGCATTCTTACCTTATACTGTCAGGTTTATTGAAGAGGTAGGTAGCACTTAGTGTAGACTGTGGCACATTTATATTCTTCTTTTGAGTATTGAGCAGGG
The DNA here is from genome assembly GCA_963678985.1 of Spisula subtruncata. Lineage (NCBI taxonomy): Eukaryota > Metazoa > Mollusca > Bivalvia > Venerida > Mactridae > Spisula > Spisula subtruncata. Next base: position 36,838,014 of record OY787671.1, read on the forward strand.
CATACATGTCAGATCTCCTGCATCATGTACGAGTCTCCTACATTTAAGACTCAACTAGTAGAACCCCCAACTAGAGTATAATAGTTCTGTAATGCAATTGTGAAGCTTACAGAAATCTAACGATGGACATATCAATCATAAAAAGACGGAAAAGTCAGCCCCTTAGACCCCATGATAATTTTAATGCAGAACATTTTTATGCCCCCGTATCGATAGATCGGGAGGCATATAGTAATTCACCTGTCCGTCCGTCCGTCTGTCCGTCCGTCTGTCCGTCCGTCCGTCTGTCCGTCCGCTCTTACGAGAGGTACAATGTGGGGTGTGCGGTCGTGACTATGGTACATTGTGGGGTGATTTTGCACTATGGGGTGCACCCCGTAATACGATATGCTCAGATAGCTGTAAATGAGCGAAAATGGACAAATTTGATGTTAAGGGGGGTGCACCCCAGAATGATTATGGGCTGATTGTCCGTACTTGGACTTTGAACTTTTGGACGGTTATGGGCTGCACCTCACAGGGATTTAACAGTTGTAAACACAACAAGTTCAAAAAGGTGTGATTGTCACCCCATAATGCCTACATATACTCAACTCATAATTCATAAACTAGGGTATGATCAAAACCCTTTAAATGGACACTATAGGAATGTTTGTAGGGTGCACCCCACAACGATGAATTGTACAAAAACGACATTGTGGGTTGAATTTTGCACCCCGGAAGTAAGACTGTGGGGTGCAGCTCATAATGTACCTCTCGTAGGTACGTCCGTCCTTCCGTCCGTTCGTCCGTCCGGCCAGGTTAACCCAAATTGACCGTTTCGTCTAGCATTAAAATGGCTTGCTACAAAGTTTTCAAACTTGCATGGATGTTGTATATGACCACTCTCCACGCGCCTGTATCACCTGACTCCATTTTGACCTTCACCTTGACCTAATTTTGGACTTAGACTTATTGAAGGTAAAATTCTTGGTTAACCCAAATTGACCGTTTCTTCTAGCATTAAAATGGCTTGTTACAAAGCTTTCATACTTGCATGGATGTTGTATATGACCACTCTCCACACGCCTGTATCACCCGACTCCATTTTGACCTTCACCTTGACCTAATTTTGGACTTAGACTTATCTCCCCTTTAGTATTTTTACAATAAAATTTTGTCTGGAGCGTATCTTCAAAACTATTTAACGTATTGACTTGAAACTTGAAATATAAATAGATGGCAACTTGGAGAAGTGCATTGACAAAGAACCATAACTCTGTCTGTCTTAAATTTTGAATTATCTCCCCTTTAGTGTTTTTTTATAGTCAAATTTTGCTCTGAGTATATCTTCAAAACTATTAAACATATTGACTTGAAACTTGGAATATAAATAGATGGCAACTTGGAGAAGTGCAATGACCAAGAACCATAACTCTGTCTGTCTTAAATTTTGAATTATCTCCCCTTAAGTATTTTCAGAATCAAATTTTGACAGGAGCGTATCTTCAAAACTATTTAACGTATTGACTTAAAACTTAAAATATAAATAGATGGCAACTTGGAGAAGTGCATTGACAAAGAACCATAACTCTGTCTGTCTTAAATTTTGAATTATCTCCCCTTTAGTGTTTTTTTATAGTCAAATTTTGCTCTGAGTATATCTTCAAAACTATTAAACATATTGACTTGAAACTTGGAATATAAATAGATGGCAACTTGGAGAAGTGCAATGACCAAGAACCATAACTCTGTCTGTCTTAAATTTTGAATTATCTCCCCTTAAGTATTTTCAGAATCAAATTTTGACAGGAGCGTATCTTCAAAACTATTTAACGTATTGACTTGAAACTTGAAATATAAATAGATGGCAACTTGGAGAAGTGCATTGACAAAGAACCATAACTCTGTCTGTCTTAAATTTTGAATTATCTCCCCTTTAGTGTTTTTTTATAGTCAAATTTTGCTCTGAGTATATCTTCAAAACTATTAAACATATTGACTTGAAACTTGGAATATAAATAGATGGCAACTTGGAGAAGTGCAATGACCAAGAACCATAACTCTGTCTGTCTTAAATTTTGAAATATCTCCCCTTTAGTATTTTCAGAATCAAATTTTGACAGGAGTGTATCTTCAAAAGTGTTTAAGATATTGACTTGAAACTTGGTATATGAATAGATGGCAACTTGGAGAAGTGCAGTGACAAAGAACCATAACATCTGTATCACCAGATCACACATAAAGTCGATCAAGGCACTGCTTTCAAATGTGGCATTATTCGTTTACCATCATAAGCCCCTTATAGTTCAAAGTCATGTAACACTATCAAACATTTTAACTGAATAATGGCCCCTGATTGACTTAGCTTTTTATGGACATGGCTTCCACGGGGGCATAAGCGTTTATTGAACGCAGTCTTGTTATCTTTATTTCTATCACATTTTTAACTTCTTTAGTAACTGTTTCAGAAATTATTATTTTTGTGACTGTCTGACTAACATATATGTAAAATTTTAACGACTTATAATTCTGTGTCTGTCAAAAAGTGTATACTTATTTTTTGTGGGCACTTATATTTATGGAAGCTAAACATTGTTAAGAAGCATCAGAAGTTTTAGTTAACATATAAAGTATCACAACTTAAGTTTCCACATTTCTAACATGGATATTTGTGTATGTATACCTTTCTAAATGTCATGAAGATCTAGTGTACTGTAATATCATTAAATTTTGATGGGATAAAATTTAGTAGTTTTGGTAGAAAAGACAAATTCAATGGGACATAAATTTGTGCAAAACATCGAAAATCAACCTGTCGTCACTGTTCAGGCTGAGGGAAACATACACTTACATGTTGACTCATATCATAGGTCAAGGGTTCAGGCCAATCACAAAATGCACAAAATTTAATTCCCAATAAAAATTGATGATTTTACAGTATATGCTTGTAGCTTTCACTTCACAAACATCATATTAATGCAAAGACTTAATATTTCAGAATCAACTCGATCTTGACATCAAGTTTGGAGAATTAAGGGTAAGTTTTCGCTCTGTAAAAAGTGTAATGCTTGTTTCCATGGCAACATATTTACTTACTTGGTAAGTACAATTTTTGTCCAATCTGTTATCATCATGAAAAATTGTAAAGTACAACCTCTGTAGAGCAACCCCCATGAGAGCTGAAAGACTAGCTGTAGTACACAGGCTGCTGTTTTTCAAAGGTTAAACTAATAGTAAATATCATTACAAGGGAATTTTGAAAGTGTTGCTCTACAGAGCATCTCAAGAGAGTTTGTTTGCGGGAACCAAGTTTCGTCATGGCTCTATACTGTCTCATGTAAGATTAGCTAAATAACCTTCTCTCAGTAATTTATTCAATTTTTGGGCTGCATCCATTATTCTCAAATTATGGTAAGAATTAATTTGCCCCTTAAGTTGGTTTGTTATACCCCCGCAAACAAAGTCATGAAATTTCGAACAGTTGATGCATATGATGTGTAATAGTGTGTTACTTCATTATACCCCCGTAAACAAAGTTTGAAGGGGGTATACTGGAGTCACCATGTTGGTTGGTCGGTCGGTCAAGTGTCAAGGAGGTGCTGCGGGGTATGATTCATCACTCCTGTGAAAGCTCTAGTTATTATATGTTTTTTTATTTTTCAGTCGATGAAAAAAGATTATTTGAATCATCTAGATCGTCATCAGTTGACGGGGCTGGCACAGTTCATTGCTACCTTTGTACGGAACAAGACCACTGCTGCCTCGAAAACACAGATGATGGGATTCTCACAACTAGTGACCACGCCCAATAAATCATCTCAATTTGTGACCACGCCCAATAAATCACATTGAGGGATAGCGATTGTTTTGGACAAAATGTGCAATGTTTAATATGAATATAATCTTGATAACTCATGCAATACATTGCAGGGGCCCTTTAATTGAAAATACATCATAGTTTTTACGTTTACACAAACTAAGAAGAACCCAGCTATAGAGGCATTTTAAATTATGTATGGCCCTAAGTTATATGTTTTGTCTGTGATTATAGTTTTTAATTTGTTACTTAATTATGTCAATGCCTGTACATGTCATCTCATACGTATATGATACAATATTTGTATATTTCTTTTGCTTGCCTCGATTGTCATGCATATCTTAATGTATGTAGTATGTTTGACAAGCTTTTCACATAGCCAATTCATGTTTTCAATATTATGAATTCACATTTTCTATTTATTAATGATTCTCAGCTCTTGAGGTTGAAAACATGAATTTATTAAGTGAAAGTTTTGACTTATCTCGGAGTGGTGCCATTGATTGCATGGGGAGTATAAAGGCTTGTCCGTGCGCTAAAGTACTTACTCCATTATGATAAGCTGTGTAAATTGTCACATCTCTTTCTTGTGTTGTTAACAAAATATTTCAAAAACATGTCCTCATCCACTTGACCAAATTTGATTTAAGTGTTCAGAGGATGGTCCCCTTCTATAATTTACCAGCCATGATGTGTTCATAAAAATACCTTGTTTCTTTCTATTCACCATACACTGTATAGCTATGTTCATATCTTACTTAAGCCGATGATAGATTTAAAGGTCAACCTTGATATATATACTGTTTATTATACTCCCATCTTTAATGAGGGGTACTGTAAAATCATTAATTTTCGTGGGGGATTAAATTTCGTGGATTTCGTGGATCACCTCAACCACGAACTTTAATCCCAACGGACATTAATTTTGACCCTGGTTTTATTACGTGAAATGTAAATTCCACGAATTCAAGTCCCAACGAAATTGTCATTTATACCAAAACCACGAAATTTCGTCCCGACGAAATTAAATGATTTTACAGTATATTGCTTAGCACAAGTCAGTTGGTCTTCTCTGTCGGTATCCATTCATTGACTCTCGAATGCTTTGATCTTCAAACTTTACATGGAGGTTGGCCAGCAGCACTAGATGAACCCTATTCATTTTGCAGACAGTAGGGGACCTGGTCAAAGGTCACTAACCTTTTCCATTTTCGACCCTTAGGCTGCCATGGGGGCATAATGCACGTGTTACACACATCTTGTTTGATCGTAACAGTTCTGTACGCTCGCTTGGAGTGAAAATATCAGGTTAGAACTGATTATATTGAATATCTTGTTGTTTCCTTCACTATGTATATTCTATCTGTTGGAATGGATCTTGGTTGTAATACTATGTAATAGATACAGTACTAGTTTTTGATCAAAAGTGTCCTCTTACAACCGTTATAGGATAGTTTTGTAAGGACTAACAAGAAATTGTCCGAGGCGAAGCCGAGGATAATTTGTTGTTCGTCCTTACAAAACTATCCTATAACGGTTGTAAGAGGACACTTTTGATAAAAAAATTGTACTTTATCTTACTTATACTCCGGCAAAAAGTAAATGATCTCCAGAGAGACAATGATTAGCACAATCAATTCTGGCACAATGCATGAGCAGAACACATATTGAATTTTAGAAAATATGACTCTATGTAACATAATAACCTTGGCCTAACACATCTGAGGGATTAACTGTCATATAGATTGAGTAAAAATCAAGAAACTATTAATACAACATATAAAAGCTAAGATTACACAAGCAATTATTTTCCACATTCATGGATTAAGGCTTGATGCACAAAGGTATATAGCATATTATTTGTCTTCATTCAAAAAAAATTGACGATTGTCATGGAAATATTTATAAAATTAATGTTTATTTTCAAACAGGATCATGTTAGCCGATTCTTATATATATCTAAAACTGCTCAGTTGATGTTAAGACAGTGTGTTTTATTTTATAGATATTAAAAAAATGTTTGTATTATAATAGCGCCGTAATGAATTGACTCATGTTCTAATTTAAACATTCATTTTCATAGGGCTACATAATTTGATGATTACTAACTACAATATAATGTTGTATTTGAGTGATTCTAAGTGGCATCACTTGTGCTCATGAAAACAAGTAGAAAGTTATAACCTCTTTCGATCATTGTATAATAATAATTCAGGATTCTTGTCGGTTGCACAATGTATATTATTTTTTTATACATTGTTTCTAGGTTTGCTGTATTCCTCCTGATAACCAATAACGTAAAATCATTCAATTTTGATGGATTTTGCTCTTAACTTAGTGGACAGCAATATTAAAGGATTAGCCATTGCCCTATTATTGTTGGGGTGTAGATAAATTGTGATTATTTTGTTTTAGTATTTAGTTCAGCCAAGACTAAAAAATATAATATACAAAATTTAACGCTTCATTTCTTTGTTTTATTATTAAGTTTCACATGAGACACTAATTAAAATGTAATGCTGCAAATATGATTAGTTTCAATACAGTAGCACAGTCATGTTAATCCCTCATAGTGTGTTTTTACAATTTTTAGTCTTCAGGCAATCAGCAGAGACATTTATTTAACTGTGTATGTGGTTATGCAAATCTGAAATAGTTTGAAGCTTAAATTGACCAATCATTTTCTGAGAAGAAGTCTCACAAAAGTGTACATTAACAGAAATAATGTACACTTTATGAATAGAGTCAGTGGGCATGACGGAGTATAATGTATTATATTGTACATAGAATGTATAGAATTATCTTTATTGTATCATTATCATATAAATTAAATATGCTTTGTCTGCTATACGTTGTGTTTGTGTTGAATTGCCTCCCCTTATTAGATGGTTCACAATCAATATTCAAGAGTCGATCCTCATGCAAAGTTGAATGCTGTAGTCATGTATAAATTGTGTCTCTGACTTGATGCTTGATCTGCTTTACCACTTGTCAGATTTCAATTAACCATCTCTCATGGATACTTTGTATATTGTGCATTTTGTCTAGGTATTGTCCAGTTAGGGTATTCTGACAGTGACGTCATAATTAATGTATACCCAAAAGATTAAAACCATTGCTTGAACAGGTAGAGTTTAGTTTGGTATTGAACTGTTGGTATATGCTTTTATACTTGGTTTTACACCGTACGAGTGGATTGTTCCAATGCGTCACTGTATTTTTAGCTCACCTGACCACAATGTGGTCATGGTGAGGTTTTGTCATACCGAGATGTCCGTCGTCCGTCGTCCGTCGTGCGGCGTGCGTCGTGCGTCCGTCAACAATTTCTTCAAACGACTTCTCCTCCTAAACCGCTTGGCCAAATTTGATAAAACTTAATAGGAATGTTCCTTGGGTGGATCTCTACCAAAGTTGTTAAAAAAATTCCAGTCCGTCGCATAACTAGGTCACACAGGCTAAAAATAGATTTTCAAAAAGGAAACTTCAAAAATCTTCTTCTCTGAAACTACAAGGCCTAGAGCTTTCATATTTGGTATGTAGCATCACCTTGGGGTCCTCTACAAAGATTGTTAAAATTATGTCCCTGGGGTCAAAATTGGCCCCACCCCGGTAGTTTTACATAGAGTTATATAGGGGAAACCTTAAAAAATCTTCTTCTCCGAAACCGCTTGGCCCAGGGCTTTCATATTTGGTATGTAGAGTCAGCTAGAGGTCCTCTACAAAGATTGTTCAAATTATGTCCCTGGGGTCAAAATTGGCCCTGCCCCGGGGGCCCTTAGTTTAACATAGAGTTATATAGGGGAAACCTTTAAAAATCTTCTTCTCCGAAACCGCTTGGCCGAGGGCTTTCATATTTGGTATGTAGACTCAGCTAGAGGTCCTCTACAAAGATTGTTCAAATTATGCCCCTGGGGTCAAAATTGGCCCCGCCCAGGGGCCCTTAGTTTTACATAGAGTTATATAGAGAAAACTTGAAAAAATCTTCTTCTCCGAAATTGCTTGGCCCAGGGCTTTCATATTTGGTATGTAGACTCAGCTAGAGGTCCTCTTCAAAGATTGTTCAAATTATGTCCCTGGGGTCAAAATTGGCCCCGCCCCGGGGCCCTTAGTTTTACATAGAGTTATATAGGGGAAACCTTAAAAAATCTTCTTCTCCGAAACCGCTTGGCCCAGGGCTTTCATATTTGGTATGTAGACTCAGCTAGAGGTCCTCTACAAAGATTGTTCAAATTATGCCCCTGGGGTCAAAATTGGCCCAGCCCCGGGGCCCTTAGTTTTACATAGAGTTATATAGAGAAAACCTTAAAAAATCTTCTTCTCCGAAATTTGCTTGGCCCAGGGCTTTCATATTTGGTATGTAGACTCAGCTAGAGGTCCTCTTCAAAGATTGTTCAAATTATTCCCCTCGGGTCAAAATTGGCCCCACCCTGGGGGTCACCATTTTACTTAGACTTATATAGGGAAAACATATAAAAATCTTCTTGTCTAAAACTACACTGCATAGAGCTTTGATATTTGGTATGTAGCATCATCTAGTGGTCCTCTACCAAGATTTTTCAAATTATGCCCCTTGGGTCAAAATTGGCCCCACTCAGGGGGTCACCGTTTTACATAGACTTATATAGGGAAAACATATTAATATCTTCTTGCCTAAAACTACACTGCCTAGAGTTTTGATAATTGGTATGTAGCATCATCTTGTGGTTTTCTACCAAGATGTTCAAATTATTCCTTTGGGTCAAAATTGGCAGGGTTTATAATCAGGTGAGCGATATTGGGCCATCATGGCCCTCTTGTTTCTAAATCTAATTGCTTTTGTGTACTTTAAGGAAAACTGGAATTTATATATCAACAGAGTGGCTGTGTTAGTTCTTGCTAATGTTCTAGATTTTTTCACAGGATTAAGTTGGATTTATATAGTGATTTTTTGAGTTTTTGGATTTATTATTCAGCAGCATGTGCACAGAAATGTGTACAGGTTAGTTGTCTACATTAATTTTGTATGTTTGTTGAACATGTTTAATATTAAGATTCTCAAAAGTTAGGTAAGGATGTATTGCATTTTTCCATTGTTCAAAATGTACATATCTTACGATACTAACATGTCTGTTACACATTGACTTGTAGTTTTGAGGTAATAAATAAACTTAATAACAAAATTTCATCAAAATAAGAACAATTCAGATCCCATACCGAATGTTTCCTATTCCCAGATACTAAATTTAATTAGGGATGCATAATAGAGTTAGTATGGTACTAAAAATATAAGTTAATAAAATCCAAGGGCAAAAACCAGGAAATGTTTGCAACTGTTCAATATCATGTAACAGCCTGTATGTGGAGGAGCCTGGTTAATATTCTCATATCTACTGTCTATATTTTGTAAACAAATACAATCAGATTACATCAAGTATATGGAGCTAGCTAAAACACACTATTTTATGTCAATAATTTGTGGAATAATTATATATATTCACCAGGAATTTTTTAGGTAGGTTTTGGTAACTTTTAATACTGTTCAATTATTTAATTATTATAAGTCAAACGATGATCGCTATTTTAATTAAAGTTGTGCTACTTAATTAGAGACACTGAAGCCCTGCGTCTTCCCTGGAAGCCTCTGAGTTGCACTATATATGAGTAATTGCACGAGTTAATTTATTAAGTCTTACTGAAATTAGCTAAACAATTTTAATGAATGTGGTTTGATTTTAACTTTAAAGTATAAATGCTATCATATAAGCATCACATCTCATTATCACTGTGTATCAATGAGCCGATTTCTGGCAGTGGCAACAAGGCATACACATTGAAGTAAATAGTATGGCAATAAATCATACTGTTGTCATATTTTACATGTGCTTTCAATAGCAATAATTGATACAAGTTGAATTTTATAGTAAACTGATAAGTCATTCAGTGATTTGGTTTATACGCTGTGATTATTGCCATTCATATCGTCGCTTCCACTATAATATCCCGGACCTACATTTTTACGAAAATTTTTTTATTTCATTTTCTGTATCTATAGTATTTTCCGCGTCGTTCCATATAATAACCAGGCCCGTAAGCCAATCAGAAACGGTCTTTTTGGCGCTTTTATAAAATACCGGATCTTCATTGGTCAGTATTTCAAACTTATAAAATACCTGAGCTGCAAAAAATATGCATGTCCGGCATTTTATAACACTTTAAAGCGACATAACTATATGAGACGGTAAATATATAAGTCCGGAACTACAATTTTCATGTAGCTTCGGGTTAATTATAACATGCCGTGACTAAAATTTCGCATTATAAAACACCGAACCTAACAAATTTGCTAATTTCTCATTAAATATCAAGTGTGTATTCAATTTGACAATAAAGCTTGTTTAAAGAATTTTTTAATGTGTATATATGTTAATAAATGTTATTGAATATATATATATTTCGCGAAAAACAGTTTTTTGCTTCTCCTGAAAAGTTGGTGTTTTGTAGGTCCAGGATATTATAGTGGAAGCGACGATATGTTCAATACAGTACAGTTCTCCTCTGGTAATAGGCTGCTTATTGAAAGAAGATATTTCAAGACTCAGAATTTCGTAGACTTCTTTGTGCAGCTCTGTCGCTAAATCTAATTATCAGAGGTCAATATGGATCATCTTCATGTATTGATTGATATTCATGTTCTATACCATCTGTGTAACAAAGGTAACCAATATATCTTTCAATATCATTTCTGTTGTTAATAATAATACAGCAGATAGATTTTGTATGAAATGCTTATGAAAATCCAACAATTAATCTGGCGCCCATACTGTTCACAAAACTTATGGGGCTAGGTAGCTTAGCTGCAAATGTTCACCTTTTGCGCTTCGCCTGGGATTCAAACTTGTTATTTAGGTTAGAGAGTCTGTCAGTTACATTACGCACAAATTTTGTTGAGTGTTTATTAACTGCACTGTATGGCAGGCTCGTCCATTTTATAGGAACATTATTTTATCCAATGTTCTTTGGGTGTGCTGACAGATTTTAATATCAGAATTGATTTGATAGATAAGAATGTCAATCTAAATTAGCTGTGCAAAAATGCAACTTTTCCTGTGTTATTTATCACATTGTTGACATTTTTATGCATTTTGATCAATAACTAATTATTTCTGGGCGGGGGGGGGGGGGGAGAGCTCTTTTTTTAAGTTTGAATAAGGACTTCTGTGAAAATTGGCTGGTGTCCAGTAACATTCTTGTGGACCCCTAAATACTCTCAGGGATCTTATGGATCAATACTAATCACATTAAGGGCTTCTGTTTCTATTGGTATTTTCTAAAAATAGTTTATTGGAAAATATTCCCTAGCAACCTTGGAATATATTTTATTCAAGTGGTGATTGGTTGGTTGTATTTCTCTGCAATAAAGCAAAAATGCAATAATGCAACAGTCGTGTTTTTGTTAAACAAAATTCCATCAATGGTATTGAAATGATTTTCGTCTTTTTTGGTCTGAGTCGAGATGATCTCTTCAATTATGTGAATTGTTTTATATTAGAGATATTTATTCAGATCATTCTGGTTGCCAAGTGAGGAAGAATTAATGCATTGATCCAAAGAAGTAAAGGTTGCCAAATCTGCCTCTTTTATATTGATTCTTTTAACGTTACTGTAAAATAATTTTATTTCATCCGGAGAACAATTTTCATTTATTCTTTTGTTGATGAACGTCTTCACTAGCATAAAACCCTAAACTATTATTTTCTATTTAGCCTATTTAAATGGATGGTTTTTCTAAATTCGTCGCAAATTTTCATTTGTGATTATCAAAATCTGTGACAATTATTCAAAAATTCAGCAAAACTAAATTATTTTACAGTTTTCCAAGAAGTGGCTTTAAGGTAAATGCCTAGAATTGAGATATCCCTTGAGTTTTATGTTGTTGAATATGTGTTAGATAACTTTGTTACAATGTTTAGATATCTTGTCTACTTTCGACATCAGCCTCTCTGTGTGAAAGGCATAATTTGGTAGAAAAATCAATTTCTTGTACATTGGTTGCATTTCAATTAACAATTACCAAGTATTTGCATTGACTCAGTTATACATCGGATTAATTTTGTCTGGCGAAAATTTTTGTAAAATGTTCGATTCTCAGTCCACGGCTGAACCTGCGCTGCCATGAAGATTAATGACTTCAAGAACAATTTTCCTCCATATGTGGAGAAGTTGCTGGTTCCTTGTGGATAGGCAATTGGTTCATGCTGGTTAAGGCTAAGGTTATTTGCTGCCTTTTGTATTGAATGAAATGTTGATGAGAATTATTCAGTATTCGGTATTAAAACCTGCATTGAACACTGCAAACAATAATACATGTTTTATTATATATAATAAATGCAACTCTACTGATCCAGAGCACGCTTTGCTTCAAATTCTTAGAAACACAATGTCAAGGTCTCATAATTGTTATCAGTATTTAATCGATGTTCGTTGGCATGTTTTCTTACCATTTTATGACAATTTCTTTTTTATGGGATCAGAATATCGGGGATACTGTAATGAGATGTTATAGGAAATTACATTGGCCGTGTGACAAGAGCTCTTCATTGATGAAGTCAAAGACGGTCTATGATTGAGGGGAAATCAATGCTATCAAATTATACTCAAAAACGACTAGACTGGACTTCATTATTTCCTCCATATAATTGACATGGCAGTTCTCAGCACAAGAATTTTTTACATAATTATGAAAATAATATTAAATTTCATATTGCTGACTCGGCGTTCAATTATTACTGAGGTCTGATTTTTGTTTACCGTATAAGGTGCTAAATGTACCTATATTTTTTCAGATATATACTTGTTGCTGAAATTCCATGAAAACAGTATCTGAAAGTGTTAACTGTAAAAATGGGAATTTTCTTTTTGGGAAGAGATATTTTTTGCGGTTACAAGGTAGTGGAAGCAGAAACTGATAATATTTTGTTTAAGGCCTAAATTTATAATGCCTAATTATTCAGTTATTTATTATATGGTACCTGTTAATTCTCTCTTTCTGTATTCTTTATTTATTAATGATTTATATTCATTTGTGGTACCTGCAACACATGCTTGCACGTCTGCAATTGTTAAGCTTTCTTTTGAAACCAGAAACATGATTGTCATATTGGGTAGAAATGCAATATTTGGGGTAGATAAGGTGTCAATTTTGGGTGGATATGCAATACTTGGGGTAGATAAAATGATAGTTGGATGTCAGTTTCGTAGCTGAGTTATGTTTTTATCAGAGACCCGCTACACCATGGAATGTAGCAATAATTAACAGGTATATAATAGTGACTTCTGAAGATTCATGAAAACAGTAGCTGAAAGTGTTTAACCCTAGATAAGATATATTAAGAAATCGCAAGTGGTTGTATTCATTTGTTCCATGATGGAATTTCTTGTTGTTTGAATTATACCTTAATATTCTACCTGCAATTATGTTGGCGCTTAATAATGAAGCTTCTTGACTCAAGTTAGTGGTAATTCCATGCTTGGGGATGCTTCATTAGAGACACAACAGGATTGTCAATCACTATTGACATCCAATAAAATCTATCAATACACAGTATATCGACGGTGCTGAACCAAAACCCTGTAACTTAATTTAAGCGCGAAAACATTTTTTGCAGCATCCGCTAGTTGTCCCGCGCATTTCTGTCTTATCGCCATCTAAGTAACGCGATTTGCTATTTAAATGGCGACAAGACAGAAATATGCGGGACGTCTAGTAGATGCATGCGGATGCTGCAAAAAAAGTTTTCGCGCCAAAATTGAGTTACAGGGTTTTGGTTCGGCACCGTCGACATGCTGCATCAAGTTGAACTAAAACTAAAATTTGTGCACTATGAGAATGTGTGTTTCCCAAATGAAGCTATATATAGCTTCTTGTTTTGTTATTTGTATCCATTTATATTTTTATATTGGTATGATCTGATAAAATTCATTGAATGGTGTTAATTATTGCTTGTTGAATGGACATGATTAAGTGCATGGTCTTCAAGCCCTTTCAAAGTAAGGGATCGGGCATCGACAGGGTTTGATTTAGTTTGTGTGTGTTGGAATTATGATATTACCTGGAATATGATGCATGTTACTAATATAATTGTCATATATAAACTTAGTCGATAAACTAAGACAATTCAGACTGTTAAAATAATAAATTAATAAGAATGACTTTTGTACCATTAGGAATATAAATTCAAATGAACTCAATATATTATCATAGCATTATTTTCTTTTGACAAATTCATGGTTTTTATAAGACTGAGAGTTGACTAGATATATAGTGGGTCTGACCATCGAGAGTAATTGTTATTTTTCAGAACCTTGATTCAAATTGTGTGATTAGTTATTAAAAACCCACATCTGACCAATATGTACTGTATTTACCCCATGTATTGTGTGCCACTAAGTTTAAGATGCAGGTTACAAAAAAAATCAATGAACTAAACCTGGCAGATTCACAGAAAAGTCTGATGCAAAAAATTGTAAAAACATGACAAAATTATCATGTGTCTGCATGTTCCAGATAAAATGCCCATTTGAGTCTTGGTAAATGTCTAAAGCTGTTGGAAGGATGTGTCTAATTTTGTGGTTATGTTTAAGGGTCGATTTTGATGATAGTGCGATCAATACATGAGTAAATACGGTACTTTTAATATTTCTTGCACATGATTTTGAATGAATATATGTTTGTATGTTGTAGTTGGAGATATATATGATGATGATAAAGAATCCAGTTTGTCAAGCTTTGATACATTAGGTAAGTAAAGATATATCATACCTCTGTAGTGCAACACCATACATGCTAAGTTCTCCTATTAAAGTGGAGTTACTCCTATTTTCTGGTTTTCCAAGTTAACCTAACTATGAACAAATGTATATTTGGTTCAACACACTTTGGGAAACACAAATGTTGGTTGTTGTACAGGGATTGTTGCTCTGCAGGGGCAAATTTAATAGTTAATGGTTACTTTTGGAACAAAATGATTATGTTGCTTTCCTTCAAAACCTGTGGTCATTAAGCCAGTTATCTAATGGTAGGTATAAAACCATTGGCCGCAAACTTCAACTCAATATATACAAAGATATGTTGCTTAATAGAGGTTGTTGCTTTAGAGGAGACAGCTCTGGGGAGGTTGCTCTGTTTATTGTTTTTGTTTGTGCACCATCTCGAAGTCCAGCTGTCAACTAAGTTCATGATCATCTTGTATTTAAGGGTTCCGTTCCCTGAAAGGATCAGTTCAGATAATGTTTGTCATGACATACAATTTTGAGTCCATTGTTTTGTAATTTATTTCAAGTTATGATAATACAAAATGATGGCTTGCATCATGAGCTTTATTTTTATATCCATGTCCTTTATGATTATATCTGTTCGAACCTGTTAAAAGTCAGTTTCACTTTTGTGTATGTCAATGGTTGTCAATAATAATGAGGAAAAGTTGTCTTGTGTTTTTGATGGGGGTGGCATTTTATTGACAATATATGATGTATTGATGCGGATGAAAATATTATCGTTGAGATTTCATGTCTTTGAAGACATTATTGTTTTTATCTTGGCGCGTGGCTCAGATATCGTCATTCATAAATGATTAAAATACATACTGGATATTGTTGACTATAGTGTTTGGTATTTCATTTCTGTGTATTTTGGAGATAGAACAGTGCATATAGATCTATAACTATGATTGTTGTGGTTGATAAAAATTTAAGAGTTTTGAAAATATTGGGACATTTGCCAACTGGTAAGATTTGTTGCATAACAAATGTGTTACAAGAAATCGTAAATTATAAATTATATTTCTGGCATATTTATGTTTTATTTATTACTTTTAATAAGTGTTTATTACAAAATGTCTATAATTTTCATTGTCACTATTTATAATGCCTGTCAGAATAATTCTGATCTTAAATGAAATCATCTTGGGGAAAAATGAAAAATGCTGAGCATGCACTTTAGTTGTCTCTCTGAAAAATTGAAAACTGCGATGTGTGCACTTTTGTTGTCTTACTTTAAATGTTTTTAAGGGCAATAACTCCCGTATTATGTAGGTATAAATAGAAATCGATTGATATCTATAATTAAAGATTTTACATTAATAACGTTCTCTTAATAATATTTAATTAGAAAAGGCAGATATCAGTGAAACCAGGTATATAGATAGGTACCCCGGTTAACTAGGTTTACAAGTGGAAAATACGGTTATTAAATTGACATATAATTCAGCGGGCGGTTGGCCTTGAATCTATGCATTTTAGACTACTGTAAAATCATTAATATTCTAGGGAGATTTAATTTCGTGGATGATCTAAACCACAAAATTAAAATCTTATCAATATTAACAATTTCTATATTATTTGACTTAGTGGATAAGATATCCTTGAAGTCCCCGCAAAAGTACCTTTTTCACGAAAATCTACGAAATTTTGTCCCATTGAAATTAAATTATTTTACAGTATGCCTGTTTATTGTTTATATTTTGTAGATACCTCTATGGAACATAAGATGAATGGTACGACACCGACATCAGGTACGACACCGACATCAGGTACCACGCCCACATCTGGTCCGACACCGACGTCCGGTCGAAAACCAGGTAACCTTTTCTTTTGTCACATGATTGTGTACTTTGTGTATGAAATACTGGAATAAGATTTTTAGTCCTATGATGCCAACATTGAGTCTATCCAAACATCTCAATATGAGCTAAATCTCATCTCAAATACTGCAATGTGTCAATTGAATACTTTCCTTGAGAGGATGGAATTTAAAAAATGAGCATCAAAAACAGATGGACTCAAAAAATGAACATCGAAAACAGCAAACATTATTCTTAATTTATTAGTGAATTTTAAGAAGTTCCGACTCTGATTTGGGCAAAATCTTAAAATTTGAAATGAGATTTCTACTAGAGATGCTGCGGGAGATCGGGCTTGGCCTCCAATGGAAATTAACAGAAAGAGACAAATTATGTTCAGATTGGAATGCTTCAGGAGATCGGGCCCTGTCTTACATATAACACGTTCACAAATAAAAATGAATGCATGTGTCTTGTTTACTTGAGTCATCTACAACTAGGTGAAATAATGCACTATATAGGTAACAAAAACATTCTGTAGTATTAATTGAAGAAGCAGGTTTGTTCTTTATAAACGCGTTGGCAAATCTGCCCTAATTGCTATTTAATTGGAAATGCAGGATTTTGGCTGATCGAGATAAAGATTTCGATTAATTTTTCTGTTAAATAGAATATTCAGCCCACACGATATTACACGGATTACTTTAAAAGCGAATCAATTATTAATCTGAATAGATGTTGTGCGAGTTTGTAAATTGCTCCTTTAAATACTTTAGTATTTCTAAATTGCAGTTCTCGTTTTAATTACTTTTCAGTAAAAATCACATTATTTTCAATCTATACCATATTAATTTATCTGGTAAACTGACTTATGTATGCATTATTATAAAACTCTAGAAAAATAATTGTTTAAATTTCGACGCTTCCGTGAAATTGTTCTT
This sequence comes from Spisula subtruncata, assembly GCA_963678985.1. Taxonomy (NCBI): domain Eukaryota; kingdom Metazoa; phylum Mollusca; class Bivalvia; order Venerida; family Mactridae; genus Spisula; species Spisula subtruncata. Next base: position 36,855,350 of record OY787671.1, read on the forward strand.
TGTGCTGAACTGTTGGAATGTGAGAAGAAACACACTTGCTAAAACAATACATCCTAGGGGCGGATTTTTCTCTGTATTTTTTTCTCCGAAGAAAAGAACATGTATTTAAAATTGTCAGCAGCCTACAGGATTATGGGGTATTTGAATTGATTATAGTACTAAAGTTTCGGCAGGCAGAAGAAAAAATGTGAATAATTTAAGATTGTTGTAGGGGAATATTCATAGTCAAAATATAGCGTGCTTTGATTATTTTTGTCAAATATTGGGAGATCTGATGTTTCATGGCTCTCAAGTCGTATTGGAAAAACCTGTTTTCACTGACATCTGACTGGAAATCGGAGAAAAAATAGATGACTCTTTAGACTTAGTGAACTTACTGAAAAGCTGAGAAATGTTGTTTTCATCTCATGGAGTGCCCACCATGCATCGATCAAGAAATGGAATCTAATGAAAATTCGGGACAATAAATGAAATAGCAGCAACTGTTTTTGTGACACAATTAATGTCAGCAAAACGGGTGATTAGCTGATTACATTGCGATGGTGATGTTTGTGACGATTTAAGATTTATAATCTGTGTACCGTATTGACACAATTTAGTGACAAAAATGGAATAATCGGCATCGTAGCTAGACCGTTACTCGAAGATACCAGCATTATTTAAGGTAGTGATAAGTGTTTGGCGGTTTCAAATTATCTGTGTGATGTATTTGTACACAATTCTGTGATATAAATGGAAATATCGGCATCGTAACTTTGCCATAACTGGGGGATCATCGTAACAGCACTATTTAAGGTAGTGATAAAAGTTTTTAGTGTCGGAGAAAAAATAAGTATCCTTACGGGGAGATACAAAATGTCATAACTCCTATGGATGGATATTTGTGGGATTATATATACCGATTCTACTTCGGTTGATGAATGTTTACGCCAGTAGCCCTGATTAGCTGTGGATTTCTATGATATAACTGGACTCAAGGAAAATGGTATTATTGATGCTGGTTTTGGTGGACTAGGATATAGTTAATGTGGTTCGTCTCTGATTGAGTAATTGGTCTTGGTGTGAATGATTTTCTGTATGACTGGTTATGAAAGGAGATGTCAGATTTTTGTTGGAGATTCCAATAGAGCTATGATATGATGTCAGACTATAGGCTGTATATTATACAGTAAACCAGCTATTGATCTGTTTTTATGCCAACATCTGTCGTTTCAGTTACCATATTAGCTAAGTTGTGTTGGATTACTAATACATGTGATCTTTTTACATGTTAGCAATATATCATAATGCATTGTAATGATATAGTGTTGTATTGTGTGCTCGGATATTTATTTTATAACTATAACTACTACAATTCTGATTTAGAGGTAAAAATTTGTATTAACCTGATGAAGTATCTGTTTCTCATGTAAGATTAGGGGAATAGTTACGCTACACGGTATTTGTCTGTTTTTCAAGGATCCATTAATTCTACTGGGGTTATATTATGTTCTGTATTTGGCATTATTGTAAGGAGATTATACTATATTTGGTATATTTTTTTGAACATTGCTAATAATTGCAGCTGTTTAGTTCAGATCTGGATTTAAATCAACTGATCTGTGGTGTCACTGTCATCTGTTGTTTCCCAATTCCCAATTGAGAGCCTTGAGACAGGAGCTTGGCTGCACTGTTATGTCTCAATGGCAGTCTCTATCCCTTGGTCACTTGCAACACTAAATTTTCTTATGAATGATATTTTCTCATACACATAGCTATGTGTCCTTCTGAGTGAGCTTAAATTATTAAATTATTATTGGTTGGTTGGTTCTCAAATTAACTGCTTTACAGTCCATTTTATCAACACAATTGGCATGGTGGAAACCCACGCCGGATTCATTACATCGAATTTTTACATGCATTAAGAAGATGAAATTAATTAGTCTTAAATGCTACTTGGAGATGTGATGTAGCAGGCTATGATTGCCCGATTTTAAGCTTGTTGTTGACCGACAGGAAAATATACCAATATTACTTAATAATCCTATGTGACAGTGATTGATTGACTTTGATTGATTGATTATGTGATCAGCTAGAGGTCTCATTGTTGTTGACGCTAATATTGGACATCTATTTATAGATATTCTTAGAAGAGAAAATGTTAGGTGTGACAACCAAGGATATTAGTAATGATGATGCTTATAGTACAGACATAAATTCATGTATCATATATGCCAGGTTATGCAGACCCCTTTCCAGAGGCGTAGTTAAAAAAAAGTTAAGTTACCAATTTTCTAGGGCTCTTTTCAGCTGTTAGGCCACTCAAACACCCTTTGACAGTTTAACTCCCCTGGTCATTGGGCTACATATTGCGTAGTGATGACAACTCCCAAATACAGTAGACATCCTCAAAACCGGACCCCTTTTGGACCGGGTCAAAAGTCCGGTTTTCTGGGAGGTCCGGTTTTCTGAGAGCTCTGTATAATGTATACCATTATATGTTTTCATAGGTATGTTGATGTGTGTGTTATGATACATGTACATACTTATATTACAGGAACAGTACAACCTTGAGAAATTGATTCAAGTTTGCAATAATAGTTTATGACAGTGTATTTGTGAAATCAGACTAAGAATGATCTTGATATCAATTCTAACATTCATTAGTGCCCTAATTCAAATTGCCCAATTTTTTCATTGGTTATCAGAATCATCCAATGTACTGGTATAGACAGTGCAATCCAACAAATCCCGAAAAGCAAGTCTTATATAATTGGAGACATGTCAATTAAAAATGTTTTGTTTGGATTTAGTGCATTGTTGTCGTTACTGATGATGCACTAAACGATCCTTTGCTTGGGTATATGTCTGTAGCAATACCTTCCTTAACAACAGAATATCAAAGGAAAGGACCGTTTTTTATTGCATTTGTAAGTAAGCAATTATTAAAAAACATCTAGAAAACTCGTCGAATTTCACAAAAAAAATTCACGCCTGTGCTAATTGCACTCGGGACCGCTTTAAGAGTAAACCTTAACCGGACGATTTGTTGATGACACCTTTTGTTATGACATGATCTTTAATTAACAGTTTACAAGGTGACACATCGACAAAGACAAATATACGCGTCCGGTATTCCTTAATTAATTATCGTTTAATATTTTTTCAGCGGACAGTAAATGCTGTCCGGAATTCTGGGAGTCCGGTATTGCGGAAGCTTTTTAATTTGACTTTATAACAAGAAAATATCGGACTTAAGAAATTGTCCGGTTTTATGGGAATTCCGGATATGAGGGAGTCCCGTTTTGAGGGAGTCTACTGTATATCATTAAAATCAAGAAGATTTTTGAGATTGGCATATAATAAGTTGATTTCCGCATGAAACAGAATGCACCATGTAATATAACTAGTATAGTATTTATAACCACATTGTGCAGATATATCTAGACTTGTAGTATACCTCTCTCTCTAGCTGGCATATATTGATCAATGTCTGTAATTGATGCCTATTTGGGGAATAAAAATAATTATAGACGTTTTTGGTATAATGGGGAGAAACCGAGAGTAGTTTCAGCAGAATTTATAGTGAGATGCCAGTGTAAGCTGGTGCATCTCACAGCATGGCGTCTCATCTCACTTTTCCTTCCTGGAAATCTCTCAGGTTTTTTACCATGTTTAGAAAAAAATAGCCTATTAAATGTGTTATAGAAGTAGGATGGCTAACACCTTATTTGGAATACATATTGCAGATGTCAGCAAAGGCTAAGGTGGTATTTACTAAGGTAAAATAAAATTCAGGAAAAATTTGCTATCAGACTGACAGAAGGAATGGAGATATGATCTAAAGCAAGCCAAAATGGCTCACCAGTAGCTGCCATTGTGTGGACAAGCTAGGGGCCCAAATGGACGGAATTAGGGCCTCGTTTTTCCATTCCCTCATCCCAAAATTTTCAGAAAACATCCTGTTAATCCAAAAGTAAAAAACTTTGGCCTATTATCGAGTGTAAAAGAGTGATAAGTTGAAGACAGGAACTTTTAAAGGTGTGATTACATCTGAGACTTAAGAAGTGTATGGCTGTGATTTTCTCCACAAATGGTGAAATACTGAGGAGAATTCCACATTTGAAGAAAAAGTCTAGCTTGAAATTGTGTCCCCTGTGGCTATATTCATTTGACTTCTTTAAATGATAATTAGCTGTTAGTTAGCTGTAAAGTCATTAGATGGTATTTATCCGTTATTTGCAGTAAGGTGGAATGTTATACGCCCTTGTGGTACTGTTTAGTAGCAATGATCGTTTCCTGTTTTAGGTTGAAGGTTATTTAACCTAACCAGTGTTTCTGGAGTTCATTCTTTTAAAATTTGTTCTGATAGTCTTTCTGTTAAAAACTTCTATATGTTGAGGGCACATATGGCCTTAACCTCTCCACATGTTAAGAAGTGATGGAAGAACAAGTAAGCAAGCACATTCTCCACATATTGAGCACATATTGGCATTAATCTCTCCACATGTGGAGACGTGGCAGAAACACAAGTCTGCAAGCAACTTCTCCACATATGGAGGTCACATCAGCATTAACATCTCCACATGTGGAGAAATGGCAGAAACACAAGTCTGCAAGCAACTTCTCCACATGTTGAGGTCACATCAGCATTAACCTCTCCACATGTGGAGAAGTGGCAGAAAAAACAAGTCTGCAAGCAACTTAACTAATCCACATGTGAAGAAGTGAGGGGGAAACATGGCATTAGTAATGATGATTCAAGGAACACTTGGTTGAAGTCTCTGACTGCTGTATAAAGGACTGAAAATCCATTGAAACATTACTTCTAAATCTTGTTGTTGCTGCTTCTTAGAGGTTGCTGCTTCTTAGAGGTTGCTGCTTCTTAGAGTTTGCTGCTTATCAGAGGTGCTGTTTTGGGAGGTTATGCTGTATATGTAAAAGTTGATGAAAACATATAAGCTTGCCAAGAATCTGGTATAAATCTGATGTAAATCTAATGAACTAAATGTCAAATACAAATGACAGATCTCAAGGGTGATGGTATCACAGGACACTAGATGTTCCAATAATCACCTTCCTGGATATCAGAGCAAGGTCTGTAGTTCTCCTGTCTCTTGACAAACTATCATGTGGTGAGAATATTTATAGGATGTTAACATGACAACAAGATTGTCTACAGTGTAACCTTATGTTGTACTGTATGTCACATTGAGGGTGAATATACTGGAGGTGGCAGTTTCTCTTGACGATCATCTCGGAGTTATGCAGTTTCTTTTATCAATGACAATCTTAGAGTTGACTGTTTCCTTTTGTCAATGACATGCTTAGTGTTGGATGTTTCTATTGACAATGTTTTACTTACAATTAGAAATGGCCATTTATGTACTTGGAATTTGCTGTTTCTATTGTGAAAGTTTTTCTTTAAAAAATTGGTTGTTTCTTTTGTCAAAGACATTCTTAGTTTTCTGTTTATGACTTGGCAAGAGTGTTCTTGATAATAAATGAAAAAGGTATGAGAAAATCGAATAGAGACGGCAGCCCTCAACCTAACCAGTTGAGCACAGAAATCAGAAATACCACAGCACAACTATACTGAGCAATGCCCATACGTAAGCCTGAATCCTTATGCAAAGTCCTTAAGTGATTGGTCTTAGAACTTGTTTACAATATGTAATATCAGAGAAGTTTAAAAATAATAGTACTTAAATGTGTGAGACAATGCTGACCAAGTTGTTTTCATCTATTTCAGGAGTTTGGAAGCCTGGTATGCAAACTACTGCCACTGATGTGAATATCCTGCCAGCAACAGACAAGTCTCAGAGAGAAGAGGAAGTAGCCGCATTGAAAGATGTACCACAGAAATGGACACCTGGAGGACAGTCAGGTTCGGCTGGTAAAGGTTACAGACCTATAAAAGCCGACTTCTCTAAATCACCTGAAAAGAAACCTGCAGTAAGTTTTTGTGTGAGATTTTTTTCTCGGAAGATTTTCTCCCTTATTTTCTATGCTTGGGTTTAAAGGTTACACAAATAAAAGTCCACTTCTCTAAATCTCTCGACAAGAAACCTATTTCAGTGAGATTATTCCCTGTGAGTTTTGTGGGATTTTTTCAGAAACTTGTTTTCTCTTATTTTCTCTACTTGGGTTTGAAATACAGTAATAAAGTGACAGTAATGTTGTCATAAGGAGGCTAGTAAGTCTTGTGGTCCTGGCACTGAGCTGTTCAATCCAGAATGTACTTGTAAACAATCCATACATTTGCTGTAGGATCAATAGCACTTTCTCTAACTTTAAGATAGGTAATTTTGTGCTCTTTTCCTCTCTATTTATGTACAATTACCATATATACTGGTTCATGTGTATTATATGATTGATTTAACTTATTGCCCCCTGATAATTCAAGTAAATTGCCTAAATGCTTGCTTATAAGGTATTTTGGTCTTTTCATGGAATTATGATTATTTATTCTTCTGTGGAAAAGTTGGTAGTGATTTTTATGTAATAGGGGATTAAATAGCCAGCAAAGCTGGCTATGTAAATACCCATACCAATAATGTCCACGTGCGTATCTTCGTCGAGTCTCTGCAGGTACTAATGCTTTCAGAATAAGTTATTTCCGGTCAAAAATTTCAGGCAGTTTTCCGAGGTGAATGGTCCTTTGAAAATAAAAAAATAGTAATCTGTAAACGGTTGCCCCCTATCATTTTCTTTCGAATTATAACCATCTTTAAAAATATTCAATAAATAAAACAAACTATTTAAAAAAACCAAAGGGAAGTAAGAAATACGCTACTGTACTGGATACAAGGCGCCAATACAAGACGTGATTTCATGACGTCACAAATAACAGGAAATGACGTCATACCAAAAGTACGCCAAATAGACTCATGACGTTACATTGCATTGTATAACAAATGATTTTTTTTAATCAGTATAATAATTATAGGTAAAACTCCAGGTTAGGGATGCCTACACTTATTCCAAACATTAACCACAGATAGATTCTACATAGCCAATCTAAATTGAATAATTATTATTTCTGGTCTTAAATTTGAAGAGAAAAAGTGATCAATTGCTGATCAACAGCTATCTTTGTATATTTTATAACATCTAAATTAAACTCATATTTAGGCAGTTTCTATCTGAAACATAGCTTAGCAGATATCCAATGTGTATTTAATCCCTCATTTAGGCGGTGCCTTAGTTCATATTATATATTCTGATAAAATCTCCTGAAGTGAGTGTAAGGTCTTGATTTTTGGTGTACTATTTGTTGTGTTCTATAATTCCAGATAAAATCACCTGAAGTGAGTGTAAGGTCTGTAGTAAAGACAAAACCATCACCATCAGATTTCTCACCAAGCCGAGTCCTGGATTCTATGCCTACCACAGATTTCTCATACCAACCTCCGTTGTCATCGTACGAGTCTGAGAATCCCAAAGTATCGCAACAACAACAACAACCACAGAAAAGTTCACCGTCACATATAGCCCCTTCTACATCATCGTCGCGGATACCACCAGAAAGTAGTACTTCGTCACGGATACCTTCAGAAAGTAGTACGTCGTCGCGGATACCACCAGAAAGTAGTACGTCACAACAAGCTGCTGCGCCCATTCAGAACGGTATAGATCACCATGTGTCTACGAGTATGTTACATCTGAAAGATGAACCCAGTAGACTGCCACAATCACAGAGTCCCTACATTACATTGTTACAGAAAAATAGAGGTTTGTATTCCTTATAAATGATTGAAAACATTAACTTAATAATCACATGAATTTCAGTAAGTCCATTACCACTTATTACCAAATTTCAGCAGAGGTAGGGGTTTTGTCCAGAGTAATTGCCCTTTAAATTCCATAGGTTCCAATGATTTAAAGGACTTGCTATATGAAACTAAAATCCGAATATATTACTCCCTAGAAGTCAGAGGTTTTGGCCAATCCGACAGGGGGGGGGGGGGGGGGGGGGGATATTACAAGCACTTTAAACTGTCTGCAATATCACCAAAAAATTCAAGAATTTTATTGCTGCTTCAAGTCGTATACTGAGAAAATGTGTTTTTCAAATTCAATCTATGAACCACCATGGTATAGTCTGTTTTCCGTATGACAGTATATCGGGATTTTTGATAAATGAGCATCTAATGTTTTGAATTGTTGAATTCCTGTGTGGCCTTGATTGCTGTGTGAATGTATATATCACCCACAGAGAAACGTGAGCATGTCAACAGTTTTCTGTTACTGTTTTGACTCTTTTATTCTAAAGTATCATTGTTATGATTTGCACATGTTGGTCAGAGATTGTCAGGAAATCATGCTTAAGTTCAAAGGTCAAGGTCATTACCTGTCTGTGAACTCCTGCTTTGAGGTAAAAGGCCGAGGTCATAAGCTGCAGGTGAACTTCTGCTTTGAGGTCAAAAAACTAACTTAAGGTCAAAGGCCAATGCAATAGTTCACAAACTGCTTAAGGTCAAGGTCTTTGTCTTAAGACAAGGTCACAGGTCAAGGTGAAAATCACTATTTGACTACCAGCAGGGCAAGTTTTTTTTAACAAACATATTCTGTTGATTATTATGAATTTTGTTCATGTAATGTTGTATTTTCATAAAATAACAATGTGTTTTTAGCTCACCTGTCACAAAGTGACAAGGTGAGCTTTTGTGATCGCTCTTCCGTCCGTTCACAATTGCTTGTGAACACACTAGAGGTCACAAATTTAGCCTGATCATTATGAAACTTGATCACAATGATTATCTCCATAAAATCTAGGTCAAGTTCTATATTTGGTCATCTGGGGTCAAAAACTAGGTCACTAGGTCAAATCAAAGGAAAACCTTGTGAACACATTAGAGGTCACAATTTGAGCCTAATCTTTATGAAACTTGATCACAATGATCATCTCTGTAAAATCTAGGTCAAGTTCGATATTGGGTCATCTGGGGTCAAAAACTAGGTCACTAGGCCAAATCATTGAAAAACCTTGTGAACACATTAGAGGTCACAATTTGTGACTTATCTTTATGAAAATTGATCACAATGATCATCTCTATAAAATCTAGGTCAAGTTCGATATTGGGTCATCTGGGGTCAAAAACAAGGTCACAAGGCCAAATCATTGAAAAAGCTTGTGAACACACTAGCGGTCACAATTTGAGACTAATCTTTATAAAAATTGATGACAATGATCATCTCTATAAAATCTACGTCAAGTTCGATATTGGGTCATCCGGGGTCAAAAACTAGGTCACAAGCCTTTGAAGGCCAAATCATTGAAAAAGCTTGTGAACACACTAGAGGTCACAATTTGAGCCTCATCTTTATGAAACTTGATCACACTGATCATCACTATAAAATTTTGGTCAAGTTCGATATTTGGTCATCCTGAGTCAAAAACTAGGTCACGAGGCCAAATCATTGAAAAAGCTTGTGAACACACTAGAGGTCACAATTTTGATCTTATCTTTATGAAACTTGATCACAATGATCATCATTATAAAATTTAGGCCAAGTTCGATATTGGGTCATCTGGGGTCAAAAACTAGGTCACGAGGCCAAATCATTGAAAAATCTTGTGAACACACTAGAGGTCACAATTTTGACTCTATCTTTATGAAACTTGGTCACAATGTTTATCTCTATAAAATCTAGGTCAAGTTAGATACTGTGTCATTTGGGCCAAAATCTAGGTCACTAGGCCAAACAGGTGAGCGACCCAGGGCCCTTTGGACCCTCTTGTTATCCTAACTGGACTGTACAACATGTTCAAAACACTCTAAGTGTAGGCACATGATTGGATGAATATAGACCTACTCTGGATCTCCACTAATCTGTAGGTACAAACAGATGCTCACCTTTATAATCCTTGTGTCACTTGAATATTCATATCTGGGCAATAGAGTTGGTGTCAGTTGTATTTGCATATGAATACAAAACCAGTCTAACTAGGCCAGATTTGTAGTACATGTAAATTGAGGGAAAAACCACCTTGCACAAAGTTTCAGATATCGTCTAATGCCGTAGTTATGGCCCTTAGTGTCAAGTTGGAAAAGAAGGTTGGAAAAACTCTAAAAACAAAGAATGCTGGAAATATATAAGCTTTATTGGTACCAATCAGGGTTATTGTAATATAATATAGCAGCATCAACAATTGTATATATATAAAACATTTATAAATCAATAATTTGTGTAATTGTACATTTTTAATAGTCTCGTCGACCGACACAGGCAAATGAAAACCTCGCATTATATGGTCCCGCATTGGTCCATATATAGAAATTTTGCATATTGCAATCGATAAACTTTATACAGTATGTGGAATGTTTTTGGCATAGTTATACTGAGTCCATAATACATAATTATATACATGTACAATAAACGTGGCAACATATAAACAAAAGTCGTCACATTAATATCATTGGGAGCAATTAATAGTAAGACATTGGTCCGTGTAAATCTAGGTATGGCATCTCAGGTACAGTTTGTAAAAACTGACCACTTAGCATCAAACTTATTCGACCATTTCTTGCCATAGACTAATTAACAAAATCGTAACTATTTTTCACATAACATGACAGTGAACATATCATTCCATTTGGACCTTTTTTCAGCTGTTGTATTCTTTAATATACATAAAATATAAAAAACAGAAATAGAAATTTTATAAGTCACTAATAAGGAGAAAAATAATTGCTTTACAAAAAAGACAATTTAACAAAATTTCTATGTTAGTATTTTCTACATACGTAAGAAACTACAGTTTATATTTCAAATTTCAGTATCTTGGCTTTAGAATAGATTTTGTAGAGCAGTCTAAAATGCAGACTTGCCATTGGTCTATTTTAAGCATGTGATCACAACCAACCAATCAGTAACCAGCAATTCTTTTCAAATTTCAGTAATTTGGCTTTGAAGAGCAGTCTAAATTGCAGACTTGCCATTAGTCTATATTAAGCATGTGATCACAACCAACCAATCAGATGCCGGCAATTTGAGACTGGTATTCAATCTAAGACAATCAAATTCAACTTAAACAACTAAATTTAGCAACTAAACATTTAATCTATCTAACATGTTTACCTAATTTCATTAAAGCTCTAATAGTATCCCGAAATTTATTGCAACAATTTATCAGGATAACATATAATAATCTATGTAAAACAGTAACATGATAGATGGATAGAGCGTATACAGTTATTAAAGCATTGTGTAGATACATTCTAACATTGTATGCATTCAAACATTACAAATACCGGAACTTGACAAAACATTCAATCATCTACTCGGTAGTAGTAACTTGATGGAACATTCAATCATTTACTCGGTAATAGTAACTTGATGGAACATTCAGTCATCTATTTGTTATTAGAAACTTGACGGAACAATCAGTCGTCTACTCAGTAATAGTAACTTGATGGAACATCTAATCATCTACTCAGTAATAAAAATTGACAGCACATTCAATCTTTTACTCAGTAATAGAAACTTGAAAAAACATTCAATCATCTACTCGGTTAAAGAAACTTGATGGAACATTCAATCATCTACTCGGTAATAGAAACTTGACGGAACATTCAAACATCTACTCGGTAATAGAAACTTGACGGAACATTCAAACATCTACTCGGTAATAGAAACTTGACGGAACATTCAAACATCTACTCGGTAATAGAAACTTGACGGAACATTCAAACATCTACTCGGTAATAGAAACTTGACGGAACATTCAAACATCTACTTGGTAATAGAAACTTGACGGAACATTCAAACATCTACTTGGTAATAGAAACTTGACAGAACATTCAAACATCTACTTGGTAATAGAAACTTGACGGAACATTCAAACATCTACTTGGTAATAGAAACTTGACGGAACATTCAAACATCTACTCGGTAATAGAAACTTGACGGAACATTCAAACATCTACTTGGTAATAGAAACTTGACGGAACATTCAAACATCTACTTGGTAATAGAAACTTGACGGAACATTCAAACATCTACTTGAAGGAACATTTAGTCCTCTACTTTGTATAGAATCTACAAGAATTAAATGTTTTATTGTGTATATTAGATTTGATCTCTCCACTGTCCGTACACCATACGAGGGGTGGTATGTGACATATGAGAGCCACTATGAGCGCTATGACCACTTCGACCGTGACTGAGGGCCGTGCCGACTTGACTGTGTGATGTGCCGATTGAGTATGACACGTCATTTAACACTTGTTCCAACTCTTCCTGTGTGTCGAGAATATGTAAATGGAATGGTGAACCAGGGACGTCGACGCCCGACCATTTTACGCTGATGATATATAAGCCACACTCTGTCGGGTCAAACTTGCACAAGATCGTACGGTCACGTTGACTGTCACGATACATCTCTACCTGGAACGCTCCTAGAAAACACAAAACAACCTCAATATATCAACTACAACACACAAACACCAATGTTAAAATACAAAACAGATTTCTTACAAATAAAGCTGCCTTGTAATATATTTGTATCACTGGCTTTTTTATTAGCTTTGAAAGTGGGTTTGATGTGAGGTTTAATGAATCAAATAAAAACTTTGGAACATTATATGCCACATTTCTACTCAAATTTTGGTTAATGTTTCCCAATTGACAACTTTGAAATAGGTCAGGGGGGTGGCTAGATTAAATCAAAGATAAAGTTTGAGAACATCCCAGAAACTACTTTTTTGCTCCAATATATGAATTCATGCCCAAAAATATTTTTTGCATAAGTTCTAGACAAGTTAGAAATTGTATCTCATACAGTGAAACATAACAAAAATATGTACAGCTTACAGTGTGGCAAAACAATAGCAGTGACAACATGTGTCAGAGTTCATAAATAAATAAAAAAGCAACAATATTTATACCTTTGGGTCCTCTTATTCTGACAGTCAGCTGACCAGCTCCAGCCCCTCTCGTTTCTACGATAAATCGACTGATAAATGTTGCTAGGATACCGTGTTCTACACCGGGACCATGAACTCTGACCCTGCTAGCATCAGGTTGTGCTGTCACCTTGTATACAAATGGACTCCCTGAAATAATAAACAATGAATTTATTTGGTTGAAAGTTTCCAGGCATATGCCAGAACATCAGCTTTTTATTATACCAAAAAGTATGTTATCCTTTATTTTCTCTACATGAATTGTTAACTTCTAGGGATCACACCTTTTTTCAGAATTTCTAATTTTCACCCATGAACTTGCAGTACTTAACATCACTTTATAAAATATTTGCAACAAATTTTCATAAGAATAATTTAGGGAATTTTTTACTTAGCACTCAAAATTGGAGGAATGAGGTATTCATGTGATGAAATTATAATTATATTGATTGATGAAATTGCAAGCAACCAGTTTGTGAATAATAGCAAAAATAACATGCTCAACATACTCTAAAATCACAGAAGGGAATTATTGTAGATTTCATGGTTGAGTTCAACAATGAATTGATGAAAATTCAACTCCATTGTCTTACATACCTTGTACATGTTCACCACCATATTTAATCTGTAGAACATGACGTCCAGACTCCTGTGCTTTCACTGCCAGTCTGAATGTACCATCGTGGTTATCCTCTAGTTCACAGTACGCTACTTGATGTGGTCCCATACAGTAGGCCGTCAGCTCACCTGTATATAACAAACATTTACTGTCAAATCATTTAATTTCAATGGTACAAAAGTTTGTGGTTCTTGTGAAAAAGACCAATTTGTGAAGACGTAATTTCATGGATACATTATCCACTTAAGTCATATACTATAGAAATTCCCATACAATATGGCGTCAGCTCACCTGTACATAACAATTAACATATATATTAATTAATTAATTAATCTTCATACTGTGAAATCATTGATATTCGAGGGGATTAAATTTCAGGAATGATCTGAATCAGGAAATTAACGAAGTCCTCATAAATATTAATAATTTCTGTAGTATATGGCCTAATCAGGGGCGTCAACTCTCCTAATTTATCTGAATTCTGTACCTATCATGCCTGAAAAAGCAATAGCTTCTGACCAAAATAAAAGTTATTTTATGAAAATATCTCAAGAAATGGCCAAGTTATTGTGAATTTAATCTGCTCTGAAGGATTTTCTTTATCAAAAACTGAGTTTATTATGGCAAAAATGTTGCATTAGGCCTCTTGTTGGTAAAAAATGTTCAGCCGCATATATATACGATTTTCCTGATTTTAAATTTGTCCCTGTTGACAATTTAATTAATTATCAATTTAAATACCACAATACAACAGCTGCTTTATGTTATGGAGTTTTCACTTTTTGAGACACATTGTTTATAATGTCAACATGGTCTTAAATTGGTTTTTGGATATTTAAGTTGATATATGGTATACTAATGAATTGATATTATACTGACATCTGCCTTCAATCTACAGATGTCAGATGCTTTGTACATGTAATTGATTGTTTATTCTTTTTCAATGCATGGAAATTAGTTAAAACATATACAACATAATTATACCTTATAGTCAATTGGATATCACATACTTTACATAAAATTTAATGTCGAAACCATGTCAGAGCTAGATCAATTGATCAACCCATTGGGAAATGCCGTCATGGGACACGGGTGCCCCTTTGGGGTATAGAGTTAAAGTAACAAAGTAAAATTGATGCAGCAAAACTTCCATCCTTATGATCAACTATAAGGTTGACGTTAATCTCTGTGAAAGTTTGAAGTACTTCCGTCAAAGGGTTCGTGAGGAGTTCAACGCACATCTGCGTTACGTCCAGTCAGACGGACGGACGTACGGACAGCATCAATGCTATATGCCCCCCACTTATAAATAAGTGAGGGGGGGCACAATGAATCTTAAACAGATTTTTCTTGCACTGAAACTAGCAGAACAAATCTGTCGGTGAACTTACCTGGACCGGCTTTTCTCGTATCAATTCCAACCATCATTTCTCTTCCTAGAATAGCGCCACCTACACCCGACACCGCCACTCTGTTAGGATAGAAGGCGCCGATAACGTTAACTTTGTACGGTGATCCACGTAACTGACGACCATTCCATGTGATGTGTAGCAGGTACGCACCAGGTAGGATAGGAATGTATGTACAACGGAATTTACCATTTCCAATTGGGCTGACCTTGACATTGACCTCAGCACGTACACCACTCAAAACAACATCTGGGTTGCCTACAAGTAAAAAGCATACATGAAATTAATATCAACACAAAATAACTTAACACTTTGTATAAATTATATAACTTTATACAACACGAGACTCAAAGAATTTTCATAATTTTAATTTACAGTGAAATATTTAAAAAATTGGCTTCAATGGAAACTCAGAAACCAAGTGCCAGAAACACAATTTCAATTTAACCTATGTAGGGCCTACAGAAAATACCTCTGCAACTTGGGATAAAACCAGAACTGATGTTGCTTTGGTATCTTGTTTTGCCAGTATACCCAATGTAATGTTCCATCTTTTATCCACAGACCAGAACATCCTCCAGTACTGTTCAAGTTAGTAATTCGATCAATTTGATAAATTTAATCACACAAAACTGTAGCTCAGCAAGTTTTGGGAAATCAAAGATGGCTGTAAATCCTCCATTTTGAATATTATAAACATAAGCTTTGACTATCAGTATATACTGTATAATGATTTAATATCGATGGGACGAAAATTCATGGATTTTGCATTTCAGGTAATTCATTGTAAATACAAGGGTCAAAGTTAACAATTGATAGGATTAAATTTCTTGGTTGAGGTGAACCACAAAATCATCAAAATTGAATCCCCCCAAAAATTAATGATTTTACAGTAAAAGGTTTGTACCTCTTCCTGCCTGTGATCCGTCGATGACAAACTCCGCCTCCTCTCGTACAACGGCTTCCTTCAGTCCCCGACCTGTGAGGATCAGCTTACTGGCATCTGGTGTGTGTTGTACGGCGAACCCGAGGAATGGAGAATTCACCAATGGAATATCAGACCAGAACAAATGTATGTAGTGTGTACCTGAAATATAGTTTTATATAATTATTATTCCAAATTTATATAGCCCTTTTCAATGCAAATTACACATTAAAATGGCTGTATTATTACCAGTGAGAAATGGTTAAAACAATATATTTTACATTTTACTTTTATTGTGCCATTCAATCCATGCTATAATATAAATGTAGACCTTAAAATTGTCATTTCAATGATGCACTTGTTTTCCTGAAATATGCGATGGTATTTTTCTTGAAACAATCTGGGGGACTTCCTTTCACCACCAGTCCTGTTTGTTTCAAGCAATAGCATTATTTTAAAGCTTGCATTTACTTGACTCAAACACAGCTAGGTAGTTCATAGATTTTGTTGAGTGTAGTGATTGCAAAAATACCTGGATGACAGTGTCAATACATGTAATAAAACCAATTGGTCTAAAATAGGTTTTGTGAAGATGGTCTGATAATTTTGGAATTTTGAAAAGGTCACAACTATTTTGAGGACATCTTTAAGTGCAGTTTTACTGTTAATAGATAGCAAAATGTTAAGTAAACATCCTGTCTGAAAATGGACAAAATTCAGGTATTAAACCTTTACAATTACAGATTTCATGAAGTGCTAATTGCATGTACTGTACATACCTTCTTCATGTGGCACAAATTCTACGACAGATCTTCCGATTGTATGATTGTCAATCTCTACGTCAATGTGTCGGCTAGATGGTCCTTTCACTTCAGCACGTAATACACCTGTAAATATATCAACATCATCACCATTTATATCAAATATCTATCTAGATATGCACCAGTCAATATCGTGCCCACTCGGGGGAGGGGGTGCAGCAAGGACACAGGGGGAATTAGAAAGACAAATCTTCCCAAGGAATTTTATTTGACATTACCCGGAGACCCTGGGAATAGACTTTGGTCCAGTTCTGTATGACCCTGAAATTCCTTTGTGATTAAGTGTCCCATTTAGGATTTAGACGGTAAGTATTGTCTACAGGGTTGGGAATTAGACATCAAACAGTTAAAAATATCTAATTCCTTCTGGGTTGCACCAGAGATTTTATATACTGTCCATATATATAGACATAACAGGGGTTCTACAATTCCGAAATAATTTGTAAAAAGTTATTTGATCAAATATTCAAAGAATTGACAAAGTTATGGTCATTTGAAGTTCCATAGAATGTATTTCAACTAAATAAGGTGAGGGGATGTGTGCTAATTGCACCTGAAACAGACTTAAGACTCAATTTCAGGATTGGGCATTATGCATCAGTAGAACCGCTGAGACAAGTTCCCGGTTACATGTCCCGTACTCCCCCACCCTCCCTCCTTAATCAATGGTGAGAAAGCGGTCAATGAGCAGCTCCAATGTCAATATTTATAATTGACAATCAGTGGATTCATTTTTTCCAATACTGTAGAATTATTTAATTTTGATGGGACATAAGTTTGTGGTATTGGTAAAAAAACACCATTTTGATGGGACCTTAATTCGTGGATTTTTGCATTTCAGGTAATAAATACAAAGGCAAAAATTAGTGTTCAATGGGATTTGATTTCATGGTTGAGGTGAACTTCGAAATTCAATCCCCCTGAAAATGACTGATTTTACAGTAACCAATAATCAATCAATGATTAACCTAGAAAAATCCTGAATGTAATCAACATTTACAACAGGACAAAAACTATTGATTGATTGGCCAATGTTGTCCACAGTGATTCAATATTACTATAATAACTGCAATTTTATTAATGGCAGCAGCTGAAACATCTCTATGATGGGTATGATAACATACATGCTATATTTTCCTGAAGCCTATGCAGGAGATTGGTGATGGAAATGCAGGAGATTTTTCTTGTTAAAACTTTAAACTTATATAAATGAAGTTAATATGCAGTTTTTACCTATTTTACTTGCGAAACATTACCATGCATGCTTCAAAAAGCTATTCAAATTAATATTTGTTATAATTTTCATCATGCAAACAAAACATGTCAAGGTTCCAGTATTCCAAGAAATGCAGGAGATTTGATCAATTTGCCTAAAATCATGCGGGAGTAGAGTCTCAAATGCAGGAGACTCCAGCATGATGCAGGAGATCTGGCTTGTATGGTATAATGATCAAACCATTGTAGATCATTGGAGAAAGACTCCAGGGCCGGTATTTATAAAGCAACTTTAAGTTAGTGGAAAACTTAAATATTTTGACTTAAGTTCAAAATTAGTAATGCACATATTTCCCACAAAATAAATGATTATGGTTCCTCTCTACACAATGCTTATAAACAATGTATAACTTGACCAGATTTAGTAGGCACTCCGGACCTATTCCATACATATTTCGGACAAAGTGGGTGCAAAAATAAACAAATATTTCCGATAAGTACCGACTACGCTTACGGAAAATAAAACACGCTTCCGAAGTTTAATGAGTGCCTACTAAATCTGGTCAAGCTATACATAAGCAAACAGATGTGTTGTGTGGTTTTACTGGGACATTTAAGTAAATTTCAATGTTTTAAGAAAAAATTAAGTTTTTGACAAAGATACCCGGCACTAGTCCAGATAGGCAATACCCTGATTAAGTTTATACTCCGATATGCCCTGTGACTCCATTGATAAAGTGTACATTATTTTCGTAAAAGTACACTTTTTGATTTGTAAGAAAGTTGTTTGTACAAAACATTTACTCAGAAAATAATTGGTCAATCATGACAAATCCGCTTATAACTACATGAACAGTTAAATAAATGACATACTGTAAAATCAATAATATTAGAGGGCCATTTAATTTCGTTAATTTTGTGGATGATTTCAACCACGAAAATCATTTAAATTACATTGAACTTTCCACGAAATGGTCTTTTTCACCAAATCCACAAATTTTGTCACATTGAAATTTAATTATTTTTACTCGTCAAAAACATGTAGCTAGAAAATTGTAAGTTATAGTTTAAGCGAATTTAAGATTTAGCTGTAAAAATTCATTGTGCAATTAATTACATGTACAAGAAACCTGAATATATACAGAATACAAATAGTTACTATAATTGTCTATCAGGTGAACTTTATTCTATATATTAATACGACTGTGAGCGTCAACATGGGGAGTACGAATATAACCTTGTTATGTGTATTAGAAATAAAACAATACCAATATTTTCATAGAAATATGACAATTGTGAAAATAAGATGCATAAATTTCTACCTTTGTGCACTAAGTCCTTTATCCATGAATGAAGAAAACTAGATGCAAGTGTATTATAAGCATTTATAAGGTGTATAAACACATTGACACTTGAGTGAATTTTAATCACAAGCTAATTAAACCTATGAATGGACATTTTTGGACAGTTAACTTAATCCCTTTGGTACATTATAGGCCAAGCACATTTTTACACTAGAACTATATTTTCTATGCTGCGAATGATGCTCTGTTCATGGATTGTGCAAGGAACTTTTGGATAACCATGGTCTCTCTGGGGATCATTCTGCTTTTTGTCGGAGTATAAGTCAGATACAGAACTTGTTATCGCTCAAAAGTGTCTTCTTACAAGTGTTATTGTACAGTTTCGGAAGGACGAACAACAAATTATCCTCGGCTTCGCCTCGGACAATTATGTTGTTTGTCCTTCCGAAACTGTACAATAACGCTTGTAAGAAGACACTTTTGAACGAAAACTAGTACTGTATCTAATACTAATACTAGCATATGAAAGCTAAATAATTTTGTGACAAATAATTTTTAAACATTTAAAGTGTTTAAGTCACTGAGAAGAGTAGGCCTATTTTGTTTAAGACATCTAACCATCCTATTTGAGTCAGGCGCTTCTTGCGAACTCTCTTGTATTGTAAGTTAAGCTCAACTTTTAAAGTACAACAATAAATCAATATATGTCTCCCACGCTACAATTTTCATATGGGAGTCATACATTATCATAGTAAGGACATAACTTAACATCAGTTTTGTATTTTATACAATATTATCCATTTCAGAAAATTGCGATCTCCCACACTATAATTTTTATGTGGGAGATATATTGACATCAAATTTTTATCATTCTAATATTTTAAACTTTTTTTAATTTAGAATAAATTGTGTGGCAAAAAACAATTCAATGGTAATAATTTTCTATTCATTGGATGCAGTTTGTGTGATTGAAATGAAATTACCCATTGTATAAAAACTTTGAAACAACAAAAATTTCATTGAATCAATCAGTGTATGAATACTATGAAGTTTGTAGTCAATGATGAATAATGACCATGATCAAATATTTGTATAAAATTGTGGTTATACATTAAAATAGAATGCGAATCAACCACCTACACCATTATGAATCAACAGTCAACCGCAATATTGAAATAATATTTCCAAATTTTGAAACCTGTTCTACAATTTTGAGTAATTTAAGTAAATGTAAACAGAGGGTGGGCATGAATTGAATTCATTCGATGTTTTGTCAATCAATATAACCCCATAGCACTCGGCATTTTTCCCATTCAGGCTTGAAATCATATACATGTATCACCGGTAATGTAATACTAGAATTTGTAAGTTTTGATATGGTATATTCAGACACTTCGGGATCAATTTTGGAGCTTAACTTACGAATAGGCAGATTTTCCTAAAATGCCAAAATTAGTGGTTTCCATTTTTTCTTCTCCAAAGACTAAAGAGCCTACATGCCAGATCTCCTGCATCATGTGTGAGTCTCATTCATCGAGTCTAACACATTTCAGACTCTACTCAAACATGATCCGAAGCAAATTGATCAAATCTCATACATTTTATGGACAAGGTTCAAAGTTTGAATAAGAAACTTTCCCTCATTAAAATATCTGCGTACTATTACTATTGTTGACTTGTGACGCATGAAGAAAAGTTAACCTTGCTATCTAAATTTGCTTTGCTCTATTTCTTAACTACACATTCATGTATGTTAATTGTTGACCAAACTATTGGAAATCAAGTGAAGGTCAAAGACCAGTTAAAACCTGGAGTGTTTGCCTTTTCACCCACCATCGTGAGGTGTCCACTTTGAATACTGTAAAATAATTAATTTTCGAAGGGGATTAAATTTTGAGGATTTTAAGGTTCACCTTCAACCACAAAATTTAATCCCATCGTACAATGATTTTGACCCCTGAATTTATTACATGAAATGCAAAGTCCACGAATTTCAGTCCCATCGAAATGGCATTTTTTATCAAAACCACGAAATTTTGTCCCATCGAAATTAAATGATTTTACAGTAAGTTCACTGTTTAGAAAAAGGTAGAAACACTCCGGGTACTACAGTGTCCCATGTCACCGTGTGTTTACCCAGCAAATAAAACCTGGTATGAAAATAGCAGGACATTGTAGTCATTATTATCCCCCCATTGTACACAGCATTGACACACCCACTACTGTTTGTGTTAGCTTAACATGTAAAATGTAGAACAACTATTAAAGTTTAAGCTTTAAATCTTGTTATGCATATCATAAAATGACAACAAAACACATCACAAATGTAGAACGACTAAGCTTAAGCCTAAAATCTTGTTATGCATTTCATGAAATGACAACAAAACACATCACCATTATTATTATTACTGCAGTAAATAGGCGTTAACATAATATATTATAATTGGATTTAAGTAAAACTGTACAAAGTCTTATATATAAATACTACATTAACATTTGATCATTCAACCATTTTAAATATTTTCAAGTTCATATATTAAGATAGGATTTTATAAATTAGAATTCAATTCTCATACTACAGCAATGACCTTGAAACACACACCAAGGTCAAACCTGGAAGGAGTGATATACCGGTACTGGTAATATAGCGGAAATGTAACTATAGTGATTCAGTAATAGAATACATGCTGTATTCAAATAATTAATACATAATATGATAAATTTGTTTAAATGACATAGGAGACTTCATGCTGATTCATCAACTTTGATATAGTTTTGTGTTATACCACCAGACAATTTTTTTAATATAAACGCCCCATGGGAAACGGAGGTAGTCCAGCTGATATATTTTACTGTCTCTCTTGGATATGAAATATATGTCGCTGGTTTATTGATGCCATTGATCTAACCCAGGGGGGTTTGTAAAATAGTTTGAATGGAGAGTGGTAGACTATTTTCTCCATCCCATAACAAATTGTTATGATGTCGTCTGCTTACAAGCCATGAGATAAAGTGCTCTACTGACAGACCTAACCAGAGTGTCAAGCCATCAAGATTCAAACCTATTACCTCTAGATCGCCATTACCCGGTAGCCATGCCACCTAAGTAACTCACTGAACTGGTATGTTACTTTACTGACTGACTTTCAAATGCCCATGACTTTGATCAAGGTGTAAGACTCTAAAGTTGGTGGTCTAACCCAATATTTTAGGTGGAGAGGGGGGTGTCTAATTTCTCCTTTCCATGATCAAGCTAATAATAATAATAATATTTATTATATTACCTGGTCCAGCCTCAGAGATATCAAATGGCAACTGTTTACTTTCACCGACAACCAGGTTTACTCTCTCGTTACTGTCACAGAAATGTTGCCATCCACCAATAATCCGAACTTTCCTAGCATCAACAACCTTAGGGTGGTATGGACTTCCTGTTTTGAATAAAATATATTCAGTAAATACAATGTACATGCAACAAACTTTTTCACAAATTAATGACTTGTACTTGATAATATGCAATATGTAAACCAAAGCAAAAAATCTGTTGACCAATAAAAGAAATTAAATTTTGGTAAAAAAACATAAAAAATATCACAAAAATAATGTTTGCATAATTGCAGGATTCAATTGAAAACATCCAACAAAAAATAGGTACCAGTATGCTTGTACCTGCATTTTAGATTTTAATTTTTTCTTTAAGTATTTTTACACCTTGAACAGTCAGAAGTGACATAATAGTATAATACATAAGAGAATGAAATGAAAAATATCAAAATTACGAAAAAATATGTTAAAGTATACTGTATACCCCGAGTAAACGTCCAAACATCAAAAAGTATACAATTTTTAAAAAAGGATGGGGGCTATTATAAGGGGGGGGGGACTATTATTCGGAGGAATACAATATTTGCAATGTTTACAAAGAACAAATAATTACCGGGAATATCTCGATCATTCCATGTTACACCAATATCAAACAATCCCGTCTCTACTGGGATATAGGTCACAGTGTAAGAACCATCAGCCTGGGGATCCACACTACATTTAGCGATCGAGTTAGGACCTAAAATAAAAGAAAATAATCAATTCACTTACAATAACATTAATACCTGATCTATGGAAAGAAAAGGTATTATTAGTTTAGTTAATACCCTGTCCGGTAGGCCTATTTCCCCGGCCCCTTGGCAAATGAATATTGTCCCCGGGTATTGGTTTCGGTGAAAAAAAATCCAACATTTCCCCAGCAGTGTGGGGGAAGCTGAAAGGTAAAAGCACGACCGTTTTCCCGGCCGTCCACCGTCAATCCCAGAGTGGGGCGTGGATCATGCAACTGACGGGTGCATAAACATTTAAACAAAAGCCGTGGCCTAACTACACGCGAGTAGTTATCACGAGCATACTATTTTTACACTGCGAAGTTACAATTTTTGGACGAAGGTGGTGGAAATGAAAATGAAAATTATTTTGTTACTTTTCATGTGTTTGTGTTGATTTTACTCCAGCCAGCAATGATATGATAAGTGAATTATCAATACATAACACTACATGTACCTTCATAAGGGCAGTCTGAGTGTAAGGGCTGGTCTGAGTGCAAGGATAGCCTGAGTGCCTAATTTAAGGGTAGCTTCAGTGCAAGAGGTCATCAGGACACAAGTTTGAAATCCCCCCATATGTATCATTATTCATTATTCATAGAATAAATGGAAACTTGTACAGGTAGTTTCCTCTTATTGAACATTGGTGGCACAATAGCCTCCAGCATACGGCCATTGGCTGCCTAATAAACATGTAGACTGCATATTATCTCAAGTTACTCAATCACACATAATACAAAATCTTTCAAAGTCTCATCTTTATCGTACAAAATCTATGTCCTTTTATATAATACACAAGGATGTGAAATAATCAGTTATGTTCAAATTGTAAATGAAATAATTGTATCTCATAACTCCATCTTTCATAGTATTTTTTACATTCTAAGCTTTCAATGTATGTGGGAACGCAATGTGTGAAAAACAGGTAGTTTATATTCAACATTAAAGAAACATATATTCAACTACTGTAATGTGTTTCTGGAATAATCATTGTTATTTGATGGGGACCGATTTTTGTGGACTTTTAGGATGAATTTAAAAATGAGAAAAATTGTTGCAATTTATCAAATTTTGTCTGTTCTGTTTTGATATCAATATTCAAAATTATAACCCCATGAAATTGCCCACCTTTGCAATAATCAATCACCCATATTTATTCAAACAAAAATAAACTATCTCTGATAATTTTAACTACTCATTTGCCTCGCCGAGGGACATGCAACTTGGCTTTTATGCATGCCTGGGACAGTAGCTATCCATTAAATATATAACCAGGGTCCTTATTCACCAACAGTGTAAGTCTAAAACTCAGACTTAGACTTTACATAGTCAAATGTTCTATTTGCTTTCATGTTGTTTTAAATGTATAAAAGGGTATGCATGTTCAGTTGGTAACAAAAACTAATCAGATGAAAGTTCAGTAGATTAAATCTTATTTCAAAGAAATGCCAGTGCTCATGAATAATGACATTTTTAAGTCTAAGTCTGAGTTTTAAATTTACAATGTTGGTGAATAAGGCCCCAGGTGGTTTGGGAATTGAACCCAGTGGGGTAAAATGAATGATTATCATAATGACTAAATGTTTGGGATTCTGCGGTAGAATACATGACTGACTTGCTTACCACTGACTGAGACACGTAGATCTCCCTTCCTGCGTCCGACATCAACATTGAAATGTGCGGGCTTATCCTCCTCCCCGAAGAAGAGTCCCTGGCCGCTGGCTGTAGGTAATCCACCATCAGCAATATCCTGAGTGAATGGACATCCTGAAAGTATACACATATATAACATGGATGGATGCAATAGATGTATGGATGGATGTGGTTGATGGATACATGTCAATGGATGGATGCTACGCTATGTGATGGATGGATGCAATGAAATAAATGAATACATAACATGGATGAATGCGATGTGACAAGATGGATGAATGTAATGCAATGGATGGATGCCATTTCATGTAATGTAATGAGACATCTGGATGAATGCAATGGATGCAATATGTTGGATATGGATGAATGAATGTAATATGATTTATGGATGGATGAGTGGACAGAATTTGATGAGATATGATGGATGTATGCGGTAGATGGATGCAATGTGTTGAATGGATGTGATAGGCTCAATGTGAAGTGTTGGATACTTGGATTCATAACATATGAGGGCAATGTGTTTGATGCATGCAATGTGACAAGATGGATAGATGCGGTAGATCTATACATGGCAATGGACGGACATGATGTCATGTGATAAAATGTGACGGATAGATGATAGATGTTTGCATGGCGATTAAGGGATGGATATGTGGCAATGGATGGATGCGATTTAATGTGATGTAATATGATGTATGGATAGATGAATGCAATGTGACAGACAGTCAGATATAGATGGGTGCATGACAATTAACGGATGTATATGTGGCAATGGATGGATGCGATTTCATGTGATGTAATATGATGTATGGATAGATAAATGCAATGTGACAGACAAGATAGATATAGATGGGTTCATGACAATGGATGTAATGCGATTTATGGATGGATGAACAAATGATATGTGATGGATGGATTAATGCAGTAGATAGATGTCATGTGATGCAATGTGATTGAATGGATGTGATACAATGTGAAATTTTGGATAGTTTTAATGAATGGATGCTTCTTGATAGATGGATGGATGGATCCGACACAAATGGACAACTAGGATGCATGTTGACCCATGAATAAGGTTCATAATGCATTCAATGGATGGACATTGTGTTCCTTTCTTTTTTAAAGAAAAACGAAAAAATCATACAGGTTTAAAACCAAACCATTGTATTTACCTTCTTCAATCATATCAGCAGCCTTTTCAGCTACAATGTTTATACATGTGAGATATTTCCTAGGTCTCCCGCATGAATCTCGAGTGGACTCACGTCTTTCCACACTACATACCACACCTTCCGTAATTCCTGAGGGGTTTTCAAATGCAACAACATATAGGTCATTTAGGTCATTGTATTCATGGCTAATATCTTTATTGCTTTCAGTAGTTTTTGTGGTTTCTGACGAAAATTTAACCACTTTATCAGAAGTATCACCACGGATACCAGTACCTAATATTTCACTAGCACCGTCAGAGTGAGCGTTTATGGTCCGGTCTAATTCATTCATGGCACTTATAACATTAGCATCACTATTTTCAAACTGTTTAAGGTCATCTGTTTGTTTTGCATCACCATTTACAGAGATTTTATTTGGACTTAACACACCGGGTACTTCATGACTAGGATTTTCATTATCTGCAACTTCTATCGTTTCCAAATCGACGACTTTTAATTTCTGTCTTTGAAAGATTTTATTTCTATTCAACGTTCTTTGTAGCTGATTTTCTAAATTAGCCATTAATAGTTTATTGCCTAGTATTTTATTCCCCTTGGCGCTGACTCTTCGAGATAACTTAGTCTTATTATTCTTTTCATCTTCATTGTTTTTATCTTTATCACCAGAATTTTGTGAATCATCAGAAGACTTATTTGTTTTCTTTTTAAGCACCGAACCCAACTCCTTTAACAGTTGGTCATGTAGTTTTGAACCAGGATCCCTTTTTATGGAAGTTTTGAAAAATATTGGATGAGGTAAGAATGCGTCAGGGCTTCTGGGGGACTTTGGGCCAACCATCTGCTCAGCCTTAGAGTCTTTCTGTTGTATTGCTGACTTAACAGTATTTTCATTAACATCAACAACAGTTTCAGTTTTATCAAACTTTTTGGTATCAAGGTCTTCGTTTAATTTCGAAGTCTGAACAGGACCGAATCTTTTCAGGAGATAATTCTGTAATTCATCAATCATATTTGCTGGACCTGGTACAATTTTATCACCAACCGTGTCATCTTCCTCGTCAGGTGGTTCTTCTCCGAGATCTACCCGCTTTTCCTGGTCCTCAACCTTAGGACCTTGGTCCTCAACCTTAGGACCTTCCAGCATTGCATTTCTCTTCTTCAACAACTCTTCTTTCATTCCTAGAGAAAACATGGTCCTTCTGTCCTGGTCTGAGCCCTGCCGCTCAGAGTGAATATGAGAAACGTGTACCTTGGTTTCTGTTCTAACAATTGGCGAAGTCGGTGCAGTATCTACATGACTTTGTTTAAGTGTTGTCACAACCTTGGTATGTGGAACATCTCTGTCTGTCACACTGGCAGTTGTACTAGAGTTATTGCTGCCTGAGTTTTTCACACTAACTTTAGACACAGAGAAACCTCTGTTTAATGCAGTGCCAGTTTTTAATGCTGAACTTTTAACCTCGTTTTCTTCACGTTTAGAATCTCCATTATTTAACTTCCCAACAGCAGCTGAAGATGTTATGCTTATACTGGAAGTTCTATTAATTGAAGTTTTGACATTTGAACTGCTGTTGTTTGAAGGTTTAACATTTGAACTGCTGTTAGTTGAAGATTTAATGTTTAAACTGTTATTTGTTGCAAGTTTAACATTAATACTGCTGTTAGTTTTACTAGCTGCAGTTCTTGCTGCTGCTGTAGTAGATTTAGCCGTTTGTTTAGCACCGAATTTGTCCACAGCATCGTGACCACGTGCTGGTTTACTTCCCTTGATTAGATCCTTATCATTAAGCTTTGCAGTACCAGTAGTAGCAGTAGCAGTAGGTTTACTTACAATAGTACTATTTTCTAGTACTTTTGGTTTGTTTCCCTTGATCGAATCCCGATCATTAAGCTTTGCATTAGTAGTAGTAGTAGCAGTAGCAGTAGTAGTAGTTATAGTTGTAGATCTTTTCACAGTAGTACTATTATCTAGTACTTTTGGATTATTTCCCTTAGTTAAATCCTTATCATTAAACTTAGTAGTAGTTGTAGTAGGTTTACTCACAGTAGTAGTACTATTTTCAAGTACTTTAATCTCTTTCTTTCCACCTTTAACATTGCTATCTTGCCTAACCACACCACTAGTATATCCAACACTGAATTCACTACCATTATTCCTTACTGAATTGTCACTTTTCAAACTTTCACATTTTTGAATATCACTAGTATTTACTCCAACTGGTTTTATAAATTTCCGTGTAGGAGCATTCAAATCAATGCTAACCTCAGTAGGTCTACATGTATGCGAGGGTTTTTCAATAGTCGAGTAGTTCTCGCTTGTCCCAATAGTCCCGGATAAACGTAAATTTGTTACAGGTCTAAGACCGTCTCTACAGTCAGCTTTTGAGTTAGCGACTTGTCCTATCGATTTATTACTACTGGTCTTTTTAGCAGTAGGTTTAATTTCCAGCTTTACCTGGGTCACGCTTGACATGGTTCAGAAGTGCACAGCTATTTACACCAGAGTTTTACATTGAAGAATTCAATCCATTCCACCAAGTACTTGATCAAACATACTTTACAGCCAATTAAATACTGTATTGTATGCATAGAATATCGGGTCTACAAGACTCCAAATAATTATTTAGTATGTTATGCTAATACTGATCCGATCCATTGATGGGTTCAATAGATCTATAGAAAACACTTTCACAAGTAGAGAACACTTCTATGTAGTCTGAACCATTCAATGAAGGTAGGTCCCTGTAGACATTATAATTTTTTTACGAAATCTTACATAGATAGAATCTTAAGTTGTCCAAACAGCCGAATCATATAAGATGCCTACAGAATTATTTTTTTTCAAATCTTTCACAGATAGAATCTTAAGTTGCCCGATCAGCCAAATCATATAAGATGTGTACAGATTTTTTTTGTCAAATATTTCCTTGATTATACTAAGAATCTTAAGTTGCCCGTCCAGCAGATTCGTATAAGATGCCTACAAAAATTTACTGGCACTTCAATATATCAGCACTAAATAGATATAGAATCTTAAATTTTCCGACCAGCCGAATCAGAAATCATAAAGATGCCTACAGAAATATACCGGCACAGAAATTAACATCAATATATCTGCACTAAATAGTTTACAAGTCAAATTACAATGTAGCGTTAGTCCTTGCAGACATTATAAAAAAAAATCCTTGAAAAATAGAATCGAAAGCTGTCCGACCAGCTACATCATATAAGATGCCTACAGAAATTTTCTGGCACAGAAATTCACATTAATATATCAGTACTAAATAGTTTATGAGTCAAATTTAAACAAACACAGGCCTCCTTTAATGTGGCCTTATAAACTACAAGCACCACTTTTATCATGGTGACCATAAAAGAAAACAAAAGTGCCGGTATTATCAGTAGGGTTTTAATTATACTGTACTATAAATCAAGAAGGGAAACGTAGATAGGAGAGACTACTATAATATTAGTAGGTCAATGTACGATCTTCTAACTGATAGACCGGTTCTTAAATTGAATTTGTATCAGAACAAAATGTCCAGTTGTCCACTTTGACCCCTACTGACTGATAGACTGGTTCTTATATGGAATTTATATTGGAACAAAGTTCTACATTCTGATCCCTACTAACTGATAGACTGGTTCTTACAGGGAATTTGATATCAGGACAGTCTGTGATAATGTAAGTCTACTGTAAGTCTTTTGACAAAATTGGGCAGAAATTGAGATAAAAATAGAAATTTTGTAAATAAAATACTATCAAATCAATAATTTTCGATGGGACGAAATTTCGTGGTTTTTGGTAAAATAGACCATTTCAATGGGACATTAATGCATAATTTTGCATTTCAGGTAATAAATATGAGGTTTAAAAACTCAAAATTAATTTTCGATGGGATTTGATTTTGAGGTTGAAGGTGAACCACAAAATCCACGAAATTAAATCCCCCCATGAAAATGAATGATTTTACAGTATGATAAAACTATGACAAGGGAATCAAATACAAACATGATGTGGTCACAGATCAAAGTGACCAAACCAATACAAAACCAAATCTGTTAGTATGTATATATTCACAGTTCAGTAGAATTTTGGAATAATCTCAAAAAGCGCAAACAAATATTTATCATTAATTACATTCCAAATGATTATCCTTTGAATTTTAGATAACGGACGTATGCACTGAGCTCGAGGTTGCCACGACCCTGATATGAATGTGTTTATATGTATATAACCATAAGCATTATGTTTGGCAGAATGGCCAGATAGTATGGTCCTGTAATATGTATTCTATTTGTTTGTTGTGGGTTTGACTAGAGTTACATAATGCAGCTAACTGACCAGTCACCAAATTCGAGGGCTCAGTGCAAAACTATTGTACATGCCTCTTTAAATTGATATAGTTACCATAGCTATGCACTAATCCCATGAATTGGTCCTGGTTAAATAACAAGTAATATAACATCTACCCTTGCTCCTCCACTGCCAATCTTCCCTTGGATGCAATGCTATAGGGTCGTATCTCGATCACTATACAGTATAAACTAAACAGTAAGATACAACCTTGTTTCACCAAAGAGATGAAATGACAATTTCAGATTTCTGAGACTTGAAAGAATTACTTTTGACATTGGTCTCAGTCTCAAGTGCAATAAATATCCTTTTTTTAATAAGAGAATTAATGTTTTGAAGAAGTTATCTAGTTATCTAGAAGATGTTCACTAAGGTATTCTGTACATGCGTTTGGAAAATAGAAATTGCTTAAAGAGGCATTCCCTATAACTAGCATATTTTTCTCTACTATCACATTAAATGAGCTAGATATACAAAGCACTATCAATTATCATAATTTGCCAGAAGAAAGTGTGCCAAATATGTCTCTATAATGTCAAAACTATATTTAAATCAACAATAGTAATTTATCGCTTCCAGCGATTTATTATTATGTGGTCAAAGGGAAACAACTTGTGACTATTTTGGCTCGTTACGGAAATAAGTTTGATTCTTTTCTTGGTAATAAGTGGGAGCTTTTTGTTGAAATGTTGAGGAGTTTAAGCAATAATGATTCTCATTTTTAAAATGTATAATAATCTTGAATTGATTTAAGGTATAGGGAATGCCTCTTTAACTTGACAAATATAAAACAGTGGGGGGTATTCATTATTGATCTTACATGACTTAAGGATTGGGACAACCAATCACAGCACACCATATAAAACTCTTGGTCAGTAACAGGTGATATGATTGGCTATCCTTATTTACTCTCCAATTAACCGGATAATAAGATCAATATTGAATATCACCCCAGAATTGATCCTGAGTATGATCCTGAATCCTCATTGTTTATGAACACAGGTTCATGTCTAGTAATTAGGTATGACACGTCAAGATGTACCATAAAACAATTAAACTATCTATCTATAAGATACGACCTATATATTCTCATTTCCAACTGATAGACAGGGACTTAAAATAATCATCTTCATATAAAATGTACATAAATTAACTTCAGTGTTAAGTATACATGGCTGTAAATCTAAATTGAAATAAGAACACATATATTTACATATTATAACAGCCTGTGTGAGAGCAATCAATAATATATACCGTTATGTACATGTATTAGATATAATTATGCAAAACCACATTTACACTGATGCATCAAGGCCCAGTTTACTGTAAACCAATTTACTTTTGCCAATACTAACTTTCGCGTTTTGTCGATCATTGGCATATTTGCGACTAAAAATATTCTCGTTTTTAAGTCTCCCGCAATGTCAATATCCATGTTTTGAACACTTTTGCGGCTACTTAATTTTGCATATTTCTACCACTCGCAAACTCCGCAAAATTAAATTGCGCAAAATAAATTCTAGCTTTACAGTATACCGCAAGTTGTTAATGAAATATTAAAATGATTAGTCACGGCACAATCTTGCACCTTCAGTGATGATTATGTTTTAGAGTTGTATATAATCACTTTTTTATATTGTCCCCTCACAAGGTTCGCCTGTACGGAAGATACAAGTTTCTTAAACTGTACAGAATAACTTCACTATCAATAAATTGCTCTATCTCAATCCTAAAGATTTGAGTGTATACTTATATATCATTTATTATTAAATTTTGCTATAGTTCCCCCTTATCTATTCAGAAAGCTTCAAAGTTGATGCTTAGATCATGCTTATTCCAGAGTGAGTGGCACAACTGTCTCATTGATTAATAGTAAAACAACAAAAAAGTAAATTTACCCAAAAAAGTAAATTTAACAAAAAATGAAAATTTTACAAAAAATGAAAATTTTACAAAACATGAAGGAATCAAGTTAATATCATTGGGCTATAGTTCTTACTCATCAATAATTGATTAGATTCCGAAAATAAATTCACATTATGTGTTCACAGTGCTAGAAAAATAACAACAACAACAACAACCTGGAGCGTTTATATCTCATCTGTATCTTGCACTAATCAATATATAAAGTAGCAATTAATTTCAGTGATTGATTTTTATTAAATAATCAATTATTTATCAATTACATTTGTAGTTGTAAAATGTATTGAATTCATGAACAGCAATATTATGCAGGTCAATGAAAATAGTAATTATTTATTTGATTGATCACTTTTCCTGACTAACCCAACCATAATGCCCCCCCCTTACCTGAATTTGATTGAAAAAAAAATGGCCAGTTGGATACCATCAGGAATGAAGTGTTGAAAAAAAATGTAGCATAAAACGTATTAACTAAAGTGACATAATCACTGCCAACTAATGTTTAAATTTAAAGATACAAGCTTAGAGTCCAGATAGAATTACTGTCTACTATAGCTTGGCCAATTTGACATGAGCCTGACCTATTGATTAGCATAATTTAACAGTCGATATATTGTCTACATTTACAACACCGATTGTATGTTTTTATAATCGGGGAGTATCACGAAGACGCTCGAGATGTGATACAAACACAAATCGGAAATATCAATATTGCACGCACCATTTGCTTGCGGAAATTGATATATTCAAAGCATGAACCTTGTAATATATTCTTGCATAAAGGTCAGGTTCAGGTCAAAATAGCCAAGCTATACATATTTCTCAAACAGTAGGATGTTTCTATGTTAACTGCATACTTTGTCTCGCAATGTTTTATTCTTATTCACATTAACATTATTTTTGAACAACATACAATAAAATAGGATCACGTCAGGGGATTATCCAACAACAACAGCAAGACAAGAACAACAGACAAATATGGGCACACAACAATACACCAGAGAGAAAGGGAAGCTAAACAATGCTTGTATTATATACAATACAACCCTTCAGTAGATCTGCCCTTGCGGCTTTGACTACTCTTTTCACGGACCTGTGCTTCAGTAGATGCCCTAGTGGGCCCTTGTGACATTAAAGTGGCATTGAAGAGTTTATCGTTGATCCAATAAAGGGAAGCATAATACAATGCTTGTAAACAATTAAACTCTTCAGTAGAACACTTCTGCATTGAACAGATGATGGTTGTTCCCAATAAAGGGAAGATACACAATATTATACAATATTGGTATAAAAATCTTGGATTATATAATGAACAAATAATGTTAT
Organism: Spisula subtruncata; assembly: GCA_963678985.1. Taxonomy (NCBI): domain Eukaryota; kingdom Metazoa; phylum Mollusca; class Bivalvia; order Venerida; family Mactridae; genus Spisula; species Spisula subtruncata. Next base: position 36,889,058 of record OY787671.1, read on the forward strand.
TTTGACATTTCATTGATACACAATATTATTGTTGTTATTGTTGTTGTTTGCGATCAACTGTGACGGGCATAAGTGATACATTATAAATGTTTAATTTTTTGTCATAAATTTAAATCGAAGGCTTTAGCATAGATGAGAATAAACTATCAATTCTATCTGAATGATGCAGAAAATGCAAATATATAAGATCATTTTTTTTCAGTTTCATAGGGTTTACACATCAGAGGGAAGGGGGAGGGCAGGTAACTCTTCATAAATCACAAATTATTTATAAATTAGATTAATATGGTGAGGGGATAGCTCGTCACGAATACAGTCACAAAATATTTATAAGTTAGATTTATCTGGTGAGCGGGGTAGCTCTTCCTAAAAAAGTCACAAAAAGTGACCACTTCATACGGCAAAGTTATCAATACAAGTCAATATTAGTGCACTAATCCTATGATCCAATTACAAGATTTATAAATAATTGATTCAATCAGTTTTAATCACTTTGGGCAAAAAAACTAATTCTTTAACCGTACAACCCCTGATAAACACCATTTTAATCACTTTGGGCAAAAAAATAATTCTTGAAGCGTACAACCCCTGATAAATGCACCATTTTAATCACTTTGGGCAAGCACTAATTCTTTAACCGTACAACCCCTGATAAATGCACCATTTTAATCACTTTGGGCAAGCACTAATTCTTTAACCGTACAACCCCTGATAAACACCATTTTAATCACTTTGGGCAAAAAAATAATTCTTTAACCGTACAACCCCTGATAAATGCACCATTTTAATCACTTTGGGCAAAAAAATAATTCTTTAACCGTACAACCCCTGATAAATGCACCATTTTAATCACTTTGGGCAAAAAAATAATTCTTTAACCGTACAACCCCTGATAAATGCACCATTTTAATCACTTTGGGCAAGCACTAATTCTTTAACCGTACAACCCCTGATAAATGCACCATTTTAATCACTTTGGGCAAGCACTAATTCATTTACCGTACAACCCCTGATAAACACACCATTTTAATCACTTTGGGTAAAAACTAATTATTTAACCATACAACTCCTGATAAACGCACCATTCTTTCACCATAAACCCCTTTTAAGAGAGATCTACCACAATAAGGACAATGTGCAACCAGACAAGGCAACAAAGCTTCATCCTTAAGGAGGTCCGAGTGTACATTAGGGGAAAGCTCTTTTTATAGGTGAATTGCAAACAAATTATATGACCGATTTTCATTACGGGCATTTAAATAACTGGTGAGTTTTAGAAGTAGGAAATTGAATGGAAAAATGGGGAAGGGGTATTTGGGGTTTATGAGGAGTGAACCAAAGATCCTGCCAGGTAGTCACTGATGAATGGCAGAAACTGTATTAGGTTTTCAAATTGAGGGCTCAGTGCAAAACTATGGTAACTACATTGATTCATAGAGGCACATACCATAGTTTTGCACTGAGCCCTCGAAATGCTTTGAATCAACTACAAATAAACTTCAAACTTTATAAATACTATGTACATTCAGATAAGAGTGAAATGAATTAGAGAAAATAATTTATAAAGGTGTTTTTGCATGAATATAGATGTACGCCTTTAACATATCACCAACTTATACCAATTAATCATAACTAGGCAAACAGATAATATGATGATTTCTGCACAGATACCGTGCAATGTTAGAGCTTTACACAACAATTAAAGCCCCTGCAAAATACTACAATGATTCAAATATTTTCCAAACTTGACTTGTCAATTGGACAAATATGTGCAGGTAAATAAAATTATCACCTGAATGCAAATCTTGTTGTGATGTTATAGGATAAAGTGTGATGTCATTGTTGGGACAGGAAAATATACTGCCAAAGTCTGATTACAAACACTAAGCATTGATTGTTTACAAATACAAAATTATGTTCAATCAACATTTTTGCAAGATATTTTTGTTATGTTAAGATACCATCAAGTTCAGTCTTTATGCTGGAGCTGCTTTTAACAATACTGTTAAATCATTTATTTTCTTGAGAATTCAATTTCTGGATTAAGGTCAAATGCAGCTTCCTGGGCTGCTATTGCATATATTTGTAACTTGCAAAACACTGAAGAGTAACCCTAGTTCAATATTTGAAAGGTCAATAAATCATAAGGATTAGACCCCCACCCACTCACAAAAAATATTATTTTACAGTATTTCAGCTGATTTACAGTAATCAGTTTATCTGACCAGTTTTTCTGGAATTATTTGTCAACTAGTATTAACTCTGAGACAGCATCTTAGACAAAATAGAAGGTGTTGCTAGCTCTCCAATTATTGCATTGTACTTAAAATTTGGCAAAATTGATACAATATTTGAGATTGGAAAAATTGATCTGAAAATGTAAATTTCTGCGATATCAGATTTGACGATAACATCATTTAATTATTATTATATATTTACAGAAAAAGTCTTTGTCCCTTCAGAGATGACATATCCTTAATTCAGTTGGTCAATACCTAACAACATTTTTATAGGCTGAATTTGCTTACTAGTATTTAGAAGTAGTATTTTCCAGTCCAGCACTAATTCAATCACCACATATCTTCTCTAGCACTAATTCAGCTCACACCAATTTAATTAGCACTAATTCAGTAAGCACTAATTTGGCTCATAGCACTAATTAAATCAGCACTTATTTCCCATAAAGCACTGATTTTAATCACCAATAATCCACTCAAGTACTTATTCAGCTAAGCACTAATTCACTCAAGCACTCGTCAGTAAGCACTCAAGCATGTAATAAGACAAACACTAATTCACTCCAGCACTGATCAAATTCACACCAGCACTATTTCAATCAAGCACTTTTTTCAGAACATCACTTAGTATGTTGAAGCACTTAGTATTAACACCTGGGTACTAACACACCACATACACCAATATACTAACATTAACACTAGGAAAGTCAACATCTTCATTAAAAGATAAAAGACAAATGTATTTTATATTCAGGCCATACTTAATCAATTATATGTTTGGTCTATCCCAGTAGCGTAGCTGCTGCTAGGCCATTAGGCCAGGGCCTACATATCATTTCGAAAAAAAAAATATATTTTTTTAAGATTAACTTGAAATTTGATCTCCTAAATATACGTCAAAACACACCAGTACCTTTCAAGGAATAAAAAAAATCCAGGGCAGCATGCCTCGGGACCCCCTTCTTCTTTCATCTTTACCCAAGGGCCTACACACTGCTAAGGTCCTAGCTATGCCCCTGTATCCCTACTAAACCACATGTGGGTAGGTTGATATTCTGTGATTGTATCGCATGATTTTCTTTGTAACTATCCAGATTGGTAAAGTGAGTATGTATATTCTTATACTAAACATGTGTAGTATAAGTGTATACCATCAAATGGGTGTGTTTCTCCAATAGAACAATGTGTATTTTGCATTTTTAGTGTCATATGAGGCTTGCTTAATAAAATTTCCAGAACTCGTTTAATATAAATTTATATCAAATGAAAACTCGTGATAGATCCTTTATATCTATCACAGTTATTATACTAGCATCTTAATAAGATATGCTGTCAACTTATTTTGTTCTCAGATCTCTTTTAAAATATTTCAAGCTGGAGCCATTTTCATGCATATACACAGCATATAAACCAAATCACTGTACGACTTATTGGATTTCTATAAATTTCAACTAGTAATTATCACTTATTGCCATTGAAAACACATGTAAAATCTGATCACTGTACTCCTTATTGGTGTACTATATAATTTAATGTGTATGCCTTATTGTAATTGCCCAACTCGTTTATACACAGTGATATAGGTGGGGTTGGGCCAATTCAACATTTTTGTAATTCTGGCCTAACCAGGCGTTCAATTAGTTACAGTGGAATTTTATCTCACAGTCCAAAAAACACATTATTACATTAACCGTGTCATATAGAACAATTTATATAACAAATTATCTTATTTATCAGATAGCCTTTAAAGCATTTAATCTGAGAATTACAAATACAAGAACATAAATTCCAGATAAGATCGGTCAGAGGGTTCAACAATACATCGCCATCATGACCGTGGGTGGATGTGACTAAATAGATGTCCTTCATGATGTTGATTAGAACAATGATGATGATAATGTTGTCAAAGATGTTGATGGTTATGTTGATGATTTTGATGATTTTATTGATGATGTTGACAATGCTGACAATGATGTTGCTGCTGTGGTTATGATAATAGGTGAAAATGATGATGTTGATGATGTTGAAAATAATAATTTTGACAGAGGTGAAAATGATATTAACAATGATTATAATATTCATGTCATGATAACTTCATCACACTACTATGGCTATATATTTATGTAAATTATAGCTTGGCAAATTTGACATGAGCCTGACCTATTGATTAGCATAATTTAACAGTCCTTATATTATCTACCTTTACGACACCGATTGTATGTTTTCATAATCGGGGAGTATCACGAAGACGCTCGAGATGTAATACAAACACTTATCTATAATTCCGAAAGTGCACGATTTGCTTTCGGAAATGGATATATTTAAAGCAAGAACCTTGTAACATATTCTTGCAAAAAGGTCAGGCTCAGGTCAAAATAGCCAAGCTATACCTCTATGTGATGCTTAAATTAAAAGCAGGGAGAGATTTAAAGTACTCAAGAACACCTCCTAGAAGTGCTTGACACTTGACTTTCTCGTTTTTTTTATAGTAATTAACAAGGACAGATAACTCCATAAATATAGGTCACAGGGTTATCAGCCTTGTCAGTATGGAATCCTCTTGTATTGGTGAATAACTATTTGAGTTTCAAGTGGATAACTTTAATAGTCTTTCAGAAAATGACTCTGACAATAAACTTAACCAATACATAAGCAGACGATCCCATCATGACAATGCTCAGGTATTTTTTCTTCTTTCGAAAAGCCGAGATAATAAAGTGGACAGAAGGGGAGATAATATATTGACGTACCTGGAAGGTCTAATCCACCATATTTGATATAGATCAGGTATTTGCCTGGTTCTTCTGGTTCGTAGATGACATCTTTCCATAAATATCCGAGTTCACGAGAGTCGTACACTACATCTATACCAGATGGTCCCACAATTCTTATTTCCTGATCTAGGGTACCAGCATTACTGAAGTCAGCTGTGGAACAGATATGTACAAACTACTGTTAGAATTATATCATACCATGTCTTGTGGACAAATATATACATGTAAACATATACAAATCTTAACCCTTTACAACATAGGAATAGCTTGGTGAATTTGACACGATCCTGACCTTTTAATTAGCATAATTTAACCGTAGATATCTTGTCTATATTTACAACCCTGTTTGTATGTTTTCATAATCAGGGAGTATCACGAAGACACTCGCTAATATAATACGAGGTGGTTCGCTTTAATTGGTCTATCATGTCAAAATAGCGGTGTGTTAATAATAAAATGCATCCGCACATATTTCAAACTGAGACAAGAAATGTGAGATTATACATTTTATGTGGAGTTCAACGAAGAATTATGGTGACAAGAACTGTGATTTTTAACATGTTTGTATCTAGCTTGTGTTGAAAGCAGGGCTTGCATTTATCTATAATGATGACAACTTACCACTAAATCCAGCCTCATCTCCGACAGATCCGTGCCTAAAGTTGTCTATCCTGATGGTTGATAGATCAAATACGTCCACATAGAACGGGCTACCATCCACCTGTCTGCCAGCGAACTGTACATCTACTGTATGACGTCCTGTAAATATGGTATATACATCATCATTACAAAACTTCATTGATATATGCTTTTCGATTGGTCCAAAAGTAAAATAAAATTATTTTAGCTACATATGCGACAAATCTTGTTCGTCCAAAAGTAAAATAAAACAAGAGATGTTTGCCCCATTGACAGACTAATTGTCGAAAATGGTAGCAGTCACAGTGACCTTGACCTTTGACCTACTGACCTCACAATCAAAAGGGGTCATCTACTGTTGCAGGCTAACCTCCATGTAAAGTTTGAAGATCCTAGGCCAAAGCGTTGTTGAGTTATTGAAGTTATTGAATGGAAACCATTTTGTTCTACCAACAGACAGACCGACCTGTGCACAGCAATATACTCCTCAAAGATTGAGGGCGTGACAAGGCTTACCAGCAGGTACAACAAATTTTATTTTGGAATTTTTATAAAATTCAAATATTTTTTTATGTAATTTTTAAAAACAACGTACCAGCAACTCTTGGCATCCATTCTACCTTAAAGTCGCCACTTCCCTGTGAGTAGATGTCAGCATTGATACGTTCCCCTGTGGGTGCTGTAAACAAATACAATTAAAACATTCAATATCTCATACAAATATCTATAATTTCAAAATTCTCCGTGCATTTCTATATAATTTACTAGTAAAGGGAGACTACTCCTACAAACAATTCAAGACATTATGATATTACCTCCCTTTACTTCTAAAAATATACAAAATTAGTCCTATAAGAAAATTTTTGAAATACTTACGAATAAGCATGAATATTTATGAGTGATATTGGGAATAAAACATATTGAAATATGAAAAATGTACAACATAAATCTAGAAATTTATACGATGACAATATTTATTTCCGACAAATGCAACAAACTATGGTAAGGATGACTGTGTATCAGTCGGCAAGTACATCATGTATCTCATGATTATAGAAACAAGCAAACAAAACAATAAGCTTTATTTTATTACAATATGATCAACAAAATTCAACAACTGTTCTGTTTATATCATGCTTTAGTTTCAATGAAAATGGTACATGCATAATTAATTATATATTTATACAATCAATATTCACCAATCATGAATTAATTACCGGTATTAACACTTAGTATTCAACATGCACTTTGTCCGCATTCAAAATTCCACAAACAGTATCAAAGGTTACAAACTTTTACATAAATCAGCATTCATATAATTTTATTTACAAAATACATGCATTAGATATTCCAAGTTGCCTCTGTTATGCTGTGCTCCGTGATCCTCACATTGGAACAAACTCATTAAATATTAGATTATCCAAGTGGGACCTCAGTAAACTTTGATACATGTATCAGATATCTGAATTTGACCCCTTTCATGCTGTCATCCAAGTTGATGTCAAGTTATTATATAGGGATATTCCCCAGCCACATGCCACCAAAATCATCCAAGTTTGACGCCCATTGTCATGCTGTCATCCCAATCAATGTCAAGTTATATATAGACGTTCCCAGCCACATGCCACCAACATCCTCTACCGCTTCCATGCCATACATGAATGTATGTATGTTACCCAACCTGTGATGTACATGACAAGTTGATCTAGAGGCAGAAAGTAGCCCAGAGATTGCATAAAACACCACTGTAACTGTTCCACTATCAGGTACTTGGTATTCTGTACGGCTAAAGCATTACTGTCCGGATGGTTCACACGTAGATCTAGCTTGAAGGGTGAACCTGCAAGAATAATGTATAAATCATTGTAATGTTCATTGATCATCCAGGGTTGATTTTCATCATTGTTGCTTACATACAAAGCTATAACACCATAAGCTGGTAACCTTTGTACAAAGTGATACTATTTAATACATTCTAAATTTGATAAATGTTCAGCTTGATCTTTCTGATGGGTTGATTTCGACTTCAGTTTAAAAATTAACCAATCATAGTGCAGCATCTGATAGTTGTATACAAAGTTCTGATTGGTTGCTTCAGAATACAGTTTCAAAATTGACCAACCGTAATGTAGCATTCTGACTACAGTTTAAAACTAACCAATCAAAATGCAACATTCTAACACCAGGTTCAAACTGACCAATCAAAATGCAGCATCTGATACTAATACCCAATCAGAAGGAGACATACATACCTGGTATAGGCTCTCCATTAAAGGAGACATATATAAGATAGAGGTCGTGTTTCTCTGGTTCGTACGATACGTTGATACGTCCGTCTCTCTCCTCATTCACTGCAGATTGGACTGTATCACCAGCACACATTATGATCACCTTCAATTGACCTTCACCAGCGTCCTTCACATCAACTACAAGTAGTATAGAAACACAAATCGTTACTTTATAATTTGCAAGTTATATCATTGACCAATGACAAGGCTGCATTTGGGGAGTGGTGGCCCATTGGTAGGGCGCATGCTTCGGGATCGAGAGGTCCTGGGTTCGACCCTTGTCTGGACCACTTGTTAATTTCTCTGAGCAAGAATAACCCACATTCTCCACTCCACCAAGGTGTAACTGGGTACCTGTGAGGGCAGTGTCTATTCCTAGGTGCCGTATATTGATTTTGGCACACCCACAGAAGAGAAATAGTCTCCCAAGGGTGACTACAATGTAGGTTTCATTAGGTAGCCAAATGATCAGGGAAAGTTAAATGTCAAAGAGTGGTTGAGCGGTTGAACAGCTGAAAACTTTTAACTTAACTTATTTTTTCATCATTAATCAATTATTAACTAAGACACTAAGTGTAAGCTGTAATCAAGCCACACAAGCAGAACAGGTAAAATTGATCAGATTTATGTAAAACAATTTTTAAAAGATTTTACAAAACCTTCATCATCAATAAAAGCCAAATCATCAGATGCAATAAAGACCAGCATAGCAAAGGTTCAGTATAAAGAAACGTCTGAAAATGCCCATTTAAGCGATATTCCCAAGCTATGTTTTTCTCTTCCCTTTCTGGCTTCATGGTTAATTTTACATAAATAAAAAGACTAAAGCAATCAAAATACTGAAAATATGTGAACAGTTGCACAAAATACCTGCAAAGGGCGAATAAATAGGGATTTTTAAGAGCTTTCACTTACATTTCATTTGATGCCTCTCACCAACTTCAGCCGTATTACCGTAATCGATGAACGTGACCTTAGTGGAATCATACGCCTTGAACTTCATAGGACTACCCCAGACTGGTATTACATCACCATATTTCACACTGACATCATACGTGCCCGGCTTGATGGGAGTCCAGTCTAGACTGTACAAGCGATCATCTATCTCACGAAACTTGTGCGGAACTTTGTTATATACAGGACCTGAAAGACGTATAAAAGTATATCCATAATACAGTCGAACTTCGATGCCTCGATCTACCTTCGGACTGGGAAAATAGTTTGAGCCATCTACCGGTTCGAGGCATCGAGTATTTATGCACTGTATATGTATAAGTTTGAAGGCTTCTCGGTACGTGTACCTGTCAATCGTGTGTAATTGTCATATTTTCAGTGTTTGTTCGTATTTAATAGTAAATGCATTTGTGTCAAATTGTGGAATAATATGCGTAATCATCATAAACCATGATTTTGACAAAATTGACTTGAAATCGTCGGCTAGCTCTTCAAATATTCACATTTGTAAACAAAATTCCCTGTCTATCGAATCGCTCTGTACGGTAGCCTGTTTAATAAATGTTTTAATCATAAACTAGCGATTCATATGTCAAGTTTGTCAATCAATGAATAAAATGATAGTGAATTACTGTATTGCAATATAAATCGAGTTAAGGTTGTTTAAAAGAATGCAAACATTTAAATTAATGAAAATTAAATCAGTTATAATTTCCTTCATTAAGTAATTAACGGACCTATAACTGTTCAGCCTTTTTACAAACATACAATACAATACAGCCGTTAACAGAACAATAGTTGTCACAAGGTGTTAATAACACCTTTCACCGACTTTCCGTGGACAAACAATGGATTTCAACAATTGATAAGGCGCGAAAATTTACATTGTTCGAGTCATCTACTGGTGAATCATAGCAACTGACCAGCAAGTCAGTTCGAGTGTTCGACCCTTGTACTGTTCGAGTCATCTATGGTTTTTCTATATTAATAAAGAAGGGATTTTGATGGGACCGGAGAACGAGTTCGAGGCATCTGGGGTGTTCAAGGCAAGTACTGTTTGAGGCATCGAAGTTCGACTGTAGCATGTTTCCATACAATCAGAAAAGTCAAGATAGATTCCAATGTTTTTTAAAAAGTATTTTGACATTTCAGTGTTTTTGACACAAAAGCGAACGTCTCCCACAAAGGGTCATAGCCTAAACTAATACACCAGTCAGTTGCATCCATAGCCCTCCCACCTCCGGATGTGCGGTGGAAAGCCAGGGAAACAGATGTGTTTTGAACTTGGCCTAAATTGTAGTGAGAACAACATTCTGACCAAGTTTCATGAAAATTAGATCAAAATTGTTGCCTGTAGAGTGCACATAAGCAAATTTTACAAAGAGTGATCACAAAAGCTCACCTTGTTATTATGTGATAGGCAAGTTAAAAACATATTGGTACCGGGCACTTACCATCTATATGTATCACAAGATCATCTATAGCTGTAGGAGATGATGTCACTTGTTGGTTAATAGAATGGTTACAGGGAACCAAATATGTGACTGGTTTCTTTATACGGATCTTATCCACATCAGCAAAGTTAATATTGATGGGACTACCTGAAATACAAACATAGTCAATTAAAATCAATATACCCCAAAACAACAAAAGATGTCAGTAAAAATGTATTACAGGGTCCCCATGACAGCCCAATAGCCATAAATGTTAACTTTGACCTACCAACCTCAAGTCTTGCATACCCCTTTGTGTGAGATTAGTGTTTGAAATGCAGATTTCTTTGAAATGCAAGATATTTTCCTTGCTCAAACGTTAAACTTAAATAGATGAAAGATTTTTATGCAGTTTTCATTAACTTAACAGGCAGGCCAATACCATGCAAGCTCCATGAAGCCATGCAAACTAAGATTTGTCAATATTTTCATAATGTAAACAAAGGTTCCAAAATTCCGAGAAATGCGTGAGATCTGATAAATTAGCCTCAGATCATGCAGGAGTAGAGTCTCAAATGAGAAGACTCAGCATGATGCAGGAGATCTGGCATGTACGTTGATGACTAAGTTAAGTTTGAAGATCCTGAACCAAGTCGTTCTCCAGTTATACCCTCATCTATCTGGTTAACAAGCTAGTCATTAAGACAATTGACACTGTCCATATATATTGTACATTTTTATTTTAAAAATTCAAAGAGTTGGATGTCATATATCCTGTTAGTAAACCAGTCTCAATATACAAACCTCTGATTGGTCAAATATGAAACCAGACTTGAAATTGACCAATGAGAAGGCTGCATTTGTTAGACTGGTGTAAATCCATGTTTTATCATGTAACTTACTGGGAATATGTTCTCCATTGAACAAAGCAGTCAACGTATGCATCCTCTCGCCGTCGCCCATAAATGTCACCTCGAATGTGCCGGCCCCGAGTGCTTCAAGTTCCGTCGGTATTTTCTCCCCTTCGGTCTCCACGGTGACCTCCATCTTGCCGTCGCCGGCTTCATCTCCTAAAACTGTACGTTATAATCTTTTTAAAGGAACAGTTTCTGCAAGTTTGTTATTGGTTGCAAACAACTTTTGTATGTTTTTACGAATTAACAATGAAATGATAGAATATTTTTCTTAGCAGTCACTGCCAGGAGCGTACCTAAGGGTATTTTTATGTATAGACCCAAACCTACTGGGTTTGGAGGTAAAAACCCTAACAGACATATTTTGCTGTTTTTTGCCTTTGGTGTGTTTAGGCATAATTATTTGGCCACTCCAAAGGCAACCAAAAGGTCTTCAAACTGTACTTGACAAAGTGATGTGTAGGCCTTGGGCAACTAAGGGCTGTTTCGCTATAAACTGACTGAACAATACATTGTATATAAATGCAAACATATCTATAACATGGGCTTTACCTCGAAATTTGAAAGGAATGTTTAGGATTCCTAGCGGCATTTTGGAGAGTCGTACAAGTTTGGGGTCATATGTTTTCACCTGGTAGGGGCTGTCACCTATTGGAGCCCCTAAATATGTCACATGTATCGTATGTACACCTGAAATATACAACGTAAAGCTTACAAAATGAGAAACTTTTTTCTAACTTGTATTACCTTTGCCATTGCTTGAGCCAAGAGTACTGACTGTAAAATCATCTTATTTCAATCAGATTTTTTTTGTGGCTTTGGTGAAAAAAGACCATTTTGTGGGGATGTAATTTCAAGGATATCATATCCATTAAGTCAAATACAGAATTTGCTTGATAGTTTTGAGGCCTGCAATCTAATTGAGAATGTGCATTGGTTTACACAGAATCATTGCAGATTGGCGTTATTTTTTTCATTTTTTTTAACAAAAGATTAAATCCGTTGCCATGGCAACAGTAACAACACAAAATTTCTTAAAAATGCCTTTTTTGAAAAATATTTGAACAGGTAGTATCACATGATCATTTTCACAGGATTTCGACATTTTTATCCTTTGTGGCTCTTCCCCTTTAATAGAGATTTCAACTTGAGATGCTGTTGGAGATTAGAGGGCAGTATAACAATCAACTTACCAACCAGTTTAGGTATAAATTCAATCCTCTGTATGCCATGTCCTTCTTTCTTATATCTCACAGCTACATCATCTCCAGAGGGAGCTGTATGAATAACAATGTCATATATTTTATTATTTGCTTTCAATGGATTACAGTGATTTTCAGTAAAAATAGCAATGAAAATAACATTTTGATAATTTCACAGTTCCGGTAGCTGGTTCCAGTAATGCACAGCAAAGAAAGGTAACGTCAACAGTGCCGGGTGCCAAGTTATGTGTAAAGTCAGTAGACGCCCTTGCAGCGTTGAAGTGTATTACATTGAAGTTAAAGAGGTCCTCCATTAATAAAATTAAAATATATATATCTTATAGAACATACCTGTACATTTCTTCATGCATTAAATGCTCCAAATCTTGTCAAATATCCAGCGTCATGCGTCAACCTGCCATGCTGCCCATGCAGTTATTTACACAAAAAAGGACGAGCGCAGAATATACCAAAACATGCACCCAAAGAGCGATCATTGGGTATTATCCAATGCAGCTTTATAAATGTATAGTTGATTAATAGCGCATAAAACAGTATATTTCATCACGTCTTGCCTCTTCGATTTCCACATGCATTAACAATGGAACATGTCAAATCAATATTCCAGGATATTGATATGTAAAGTCTTAAGTACTGCTGGACAAACCATACTGGCAGTAGGGCAAGCGGGACAAAACAGACTGATAGAGGGGCAATCACAGGGCAAGATGCATACGACCCTCACGATTTAATCCCCTATCCCATAACACAGGTCCATGAAAAGTCACCTATATATACGAGGGGTGATCAATATATTCGAGGACTTTTCATCTAGCAATTTCATATTGGCAGCAAGGATCAAATCCATTTAACATAATTCGGAGTAAGATGTCTCCGACCGAACGCACTAATAAAATTATTTGATTCATAGAAGTGGCGCGTGACGTTGTACGTCACGCGACGTCATTCCAAGCGTCACCGTCGGAGCAGCACATAGCTCCTTTCTGAACTGATACCTGGTTCCATGTATGAGACTGGTTGTCTTTCACTACTGAAATAAGTAGTTAATAGCCGATTCTGGAATGTGAGGTGGAATAAAAAGACTATAGATGCATTATTGGAAACAAAACTCGGAAAAGGGCGGTTGGCTTTACAAAATTAGATTATTTCAATTAAGACTGAAACAGGACCTATCAGGTTCGGGACGCAATATCGAAATAACCCGTTTGATTTGGAGTGAACGATTTTATGTGTTGTAGCCTATACTAGTCTTCGTTTTTTCCAGTTACATTTGATTGAGATCTGTGCGTCTTATTTCGCAGAATTTAATGGAAAATGTCCCTAACGTGGTGTTATTTTTGCTGTTTATCCTAATTTTATCGACTCATCCGTTTTGCAGAGACCCTACATCACATAAACAACGGAACCATACGAAAATGGCTAATTGGGAGCGCACAGAATCCATGCACACTTTAGTCAAGTCATTTTGGAGGTATCGCGAGGAATTTACAAGTTTCGTGTTAATTTTCATAGCGTGTCGTTTCTCAGAAATAAAGTTACGCCCGAAATGCTCGACGGTGCACGCTTCACCATGGTTACAAAAAGTGACGTCATAAAGTAAATAGTGACGTTACTATAAAGAAAATTAGATAAATCGCGAGATAATTGATTGATCTTCATCAGCGAGTAATTTCATTACTCTAGTTCCAATATTTCAAAATTGAGAAGGAAAGTCCTCGAATATATTGATCACCCCTCGTATATACATATTAATAAGGGATCTTGGATACTTTTCATGGACATGTGCCCATAATACCCAAACATCCTTCACCATTAGTTTAATCATGACAACGAAAATAATTTCCATGAACCATACAATCGAATAACTATATATTAATTATATAAATTATTAATCAAACAAATGGTTGAATATTGCAACATGCTAATTAGTACAAAACTTTGTTTGTATAAATACCAGTACAAGTGTATATGAAATTTCAACCATTCCAACATCATGATACAAAAGGTAAAAATTTCCACATAAAAAAATTGTGTACCCCAATGTATTCTGATTATAAACTTAAGGGCTAGAACTCAGTTTAAATGGAACAGACAGACTAATGCAGGGTTGTGTGCTTATTCACCAAAAATGGCAACTAGGTTGAAAGTCTTGCTCACTGAAAGTTAAATTGGCTCGAGATAATTGTTCCACATCAGAAAATTGCATCTGTGGAGTTCGAATAAACAAAGTGATGCAGAATTTGACAATAACAGGGATTCAGGGTAGTAAAACAATATCAAATGTTCATCAGAACAAGATGAAAATAATAAATTTTCAGCCTAGACCAACCATAAGGACATTAGCATAAAATATAATACATCCATACTGTTCATTACAGTATGGCAATTTTGTAAATATTTATTTCCAAAATTTCAAGTTCAAATATTACATGAAAGTTAAAACAGAAATCTACATCTACTCTCTGTATGTTGAATCTGGAAACTGAACAATGCTATGCCTTGGTCTCACAGAGACATTTTTGCATCGGCGAAGTACAACGGATTTAATAAATGAGCATCAGAATGCAACGGGAAAAGGTTCCTAAAGGTATAGGGGAAGCATCAGGGTAGTTATTAGAAAATGAGTGATATCCCTGTTCCCAATGACCCCTGAATCATATTTGTTTAAATCCGGAATACATCACCGACCAAAAAAGTTCTCAGTGGGACCAAGGCGTAAGCAATGGTATACATAGAGCGCACGGAGAGATCGAGATAAATCTCAAACTCACATGATACATCAATGGAAATTTTGAGATCTCGACTGAGAACAATCTCAACTTAAATCTCGACTTACATGATACATCTACGATAACATTGAGATCTTGACTGAGATTTTCAGAGTTGACATAGAATGAGGTGATCCTGTCGACAGGAAGCTGTAGGTCGAGGTTACGTACTGAGGCGTTGTTCAGATCAACAGCGTTACATGTGAATGGAGAGGCTGCGGAGAGAAAACAAAAAATACACATTGTTAACAACGGAAGGTGGGATAAAGGGTAATAATGTTCTTCATTGGCACACAGAATGGTAACATCAACATATTTCACTAAAATCTACTCATGTTTTATCAAACATACCCAAAATAATACAATTAACAATTAACAATTTAAAAAGGCCTTTCATTTAATATCTGAGAGAAAATAGTCCCTTCAATACAACAAGTCCATAAAGTAGTCCCAATATTTATATGCCATTGATGCATTAAAAATTGAATTTCTTCTAAAGATGAATTCTGTATTGTAAGAAGTTGAATTCTGTATTGCAAGAAACAATATTGTTTGATTATGTACCTGGATGACTTTCCTTGTTGAAGATGATATCTACAGTTTGTGTGCCGGCTTCTTCAGGTACAAAGCTCATACGGTATACCCCGGTCTCGTCAGATTCTACGGTGTTTGGTAGATTACCACTGTTCACCATAATCTCTAGTTGTCCTTCACCAGCCTTCCTTACATCAACTGTGTAATAACATACAGTAAAACTTTTTTATGACAAGAATCGTTATCACGAGCACCTGGCCTATCCCGAGCAAGTTTTAAAACCAATACCCTTTTGTATCATCAATACATGTATTGGTTATTTCAAGCACCCGGTTTATCTCGAGCATTTAACCTGTCCCGATCACTCCTCGAGACAACGAAGTTTTACAGTACAAAACATACATGATAACATGTAACAATTGGCACAGTACCAGAGCAGAGATCACTTCACCTAGGATAGCTATTTGTCTAAGGTATTTGGAGAAGGTTGTCAAGCTATTCCATTGATTGAAATTTTCTGCTACCCAGTCTAGCATAATGTTGATTTTTAACATCAGGCACTATATATCACACTGTGAAAAAATTGTCAGGTTTTAGTATTCCAAGAAATGTGTGAGACTTGATCAATTTGCCTCAGATCATGCAAGAGACGAGTATCAAATGTACGAGACTCATGGAAAATGCTATGAATGGAAAGTGGGTTGTTAAGATGTATATCATAAACTAGAAAAAATATTTCACTTACTTCCAAATTCAATTGGTTGACCAACGACACCATCAGGTAAGTCAGTTACTGTTATAGCATTTGTGTTATATGCTTTAGCTATAAACGGACTACCACTAACTACTGTATCAGCATACATCACCTCGATAGTATGGTCACCTGGAAGGCAAAACATGTAGATACAGATACAGTTTGTCAGTGTTTGGTTGTCATGTGTGACCATCCATCTTTGATCCTACCAGCTAGATTGGCCAATGACCACCAATTTGGAGGGAATAAATACTCAAAACACATCTTGATTGACAAAAAAGCAAGAAAAAAAAGCAAGGAAATGAAGACAAGAAGACTGCACATATTGCCAGTACATGACAGAACAGGCAAAAATAGCTTGAGATTGTAAGAGGTCTAAGCTCAAAGCATACAATCT
The DNA here is from genome assembly GCA_963678985.1 of Spisula subtruncata. Lineage (NCBI taxonomy): Eukaryota > Metazoa > Mollusca > Bivalvia > Venerida > Mactridae > Spisula > Spisula subtruncata. Next base: position 36,905,973 of record OY787671.1, read on the forward strand.
TGTCAATCAAGCTGCAGATCAAATACTAGGCTAAATAACTTTTCCCACCTTTGATCGAATTTGATCAGATTCACATAAGTAAACCATTTTACAAATTCATCATCTGTTAGACTAAAACATAGTACAGTAGAACCCCGTTAATAATTAGACCACCGTTTGTTCTTTTTAAAAGTGGTCTCAATAGCGGGGTGGTCTCATTAGCGAGAGAGACCACTCAGAGTATTTATCAGTGTAATATGTCTGTCTTTAAATCATATTATAACCAAGTATATATATACTTGATTCTCATCGACTCGATCCTTCTCATCGACTCGAGCCCTAATTGCTTTGGTCAAATATGCACACATGCGGAGATGGTTCTTATCAAAAACATTTTAAAATCTGCTGGAAGGCTTATTTCTGTCACAACAGCAAAACACATGTGAATTAAAACATTTTGTAATCGTTCTGTGATCACTAATAGCAACCAACCATGAAAATCCATTTTGGTAAAGCATCAATGCCTAAGCTTTTTACCATGGGGTTCGGTTATTGACGATTTATTTGTCAACAAGCTCGTTCACATTGGTTAAAGTTTGTGAATATCATCTAAGGTGATTTAGCTTTATTTCACAACTGTGTTTTGTGAAGAGTTTTCGGTCTTTGTGTTAAATAGAGGCTGACCAATCAGAGGGCTCGAGTCGATGAGAAAGTTTCAGAATGACTTAGGTTCTTGACTGGTACTTACTTTATGGCAATTATTTTACAACAAAAACGTTTGAATTGCAAAACTATTTTGATTTCATAAAGTTAAGTAATTTCTCTGTCAGTAAAAATAAAATTGGTTAAAGAATAGACTGTAGGAAGTGTACATGTAAGGCTTTTAGCCCTAAGGGGCTCGACTCCACGAGAAAGCAGTATAAGTGTTTTGTATTTATTAGTCTTAATTTTGTTTTGAATATTTTGAGGTTTAAATAATAAAGATATTAAGTTTAAAAACTGTATGATCAAGCATGTGTGAATTAATGATTTACAACTTGAATGAATGCCAATCAAAATCGACATGTAACACTAAAAGTATTTTGTGTTCTTGGAAAGAGTCAATATGAATAATGATCGAAATTAGTGCTATCCGAATACTACTCAACTTGAATTCATGAATTCTTCTATAACAGGTAAATCATTACTAAATGACTTTATACTCGTAGCCTATTTCAGGTGAACATAATTATAAAGTTTATTGATCACATCACCTAGAATTAACCCTCAAACAAGTTTCATTCATTTTCTTCACTCATCATTTTTTTCCAATCTCGTGAGGAGTCGTAAATTATTAGACCATGCCAATGGCCGACATGTACCTTCAAAGTTCTGTAATACGGCAATTAAAAGATTATTACAACATCTGCAGGCATTAATTAACCCTCTAATTGGATTAACATTGGCCTAATGTACTGACAAAGGTGGTGATAATACAATGATGTCATTTTGGGGTCATATACCGAGGTGTTGACAGTTTGTCTCGGTGACCATTATATATGTAAACAATGGCAGGTGTTTTCAGAGGTGTGATTACGACTGGTCGTAATTTCGGGGTTCAAATCTGCACAAATAGCGGGGTGGTCGTAATTTCGGGACGAACGACCATAAGACAAAGAAGGAAAAAATCTGTTCTTTCAAAAAATGCCCGTATTAGCGGGGTGGTCGTAATTTCGGGGTGGTCGTAAGATGGGGTTCTACTGTATAACGGTACTGTAATATAATATATCTAAAGATTTCTTACCAACTTCAGTAGGGATATATTCCACAGTGAAACCATTGGTACCTGGTTCTATCTTGGCAGGAATAGATGCACCACTAACACCTGTAATCAGGAAATATAAAACACAAGTATCAGACAAAATTAAAATTTATGCATTTAGTAAGATCCAGGGACCGTTGCCTAACCAAAGCACTATCCAGCGCCTTCATTCAGTTAACTCCTGTTCAATTAAATAATAGAAGACATGGATTGCCTCCCATGGAAAGCGCTTGGTAGCGTTTTGCTTAGGCAACGAACACCAGATAAATTAAACTACAAGCTAAGGGAAACTATAATACTAGAGTTTAACAGTGTGAGAGTATTATGTACATACAAGGGTATACAAATGGTAAGCTCTAAAACTATAGGTGTGGAAGGGTTACATATAACTTGGGTGGGTGTCTCAGGATTTGTAATCAAGTCTGAATACCAGTCTAAAGATTCTAGGACCTGATTGGTTGATTCAAATCAGAGATTTGAAATTGACCAATGAGAAGGCTGCATTCTTTGACTGGTACCCAAACTGTCTTCATCTGAGACTCTTCACAGAAGCAGCTGCGCAAATTGTACACAGAAACACAAACTGAATAAATCTACACGTCTATTCCTCTTTAAACTTTATCTTAAAATATATACATGTTTGACTATATTGACCAAGGATTAAACAACCATTTGTTGAAGTTCATTGATGTGTAAACATCCGATCTGAAGGAACCCATTGAGTAAAGCCTCAAAATATCAGAAATTGATGACCACTTGCTGTATAAATGTGACAAAATGTACAGTATACTTTTAAACATTTATTTATATTATTTCTCGTAACACAAAACTATAACATAATTTATACTCACTAATGTAACAAAAATTATACCTGAGTCATAAAGAAATATCCGTCATCATGTCATTTAGCAAGTGTACACCAAGGAATCAAAACTATTTTAAACGGTTTCAATAAATGATGATAAATTTATGAATGTTATCTTTTTAATAGCTTTTATATGTCACAGTTAAACTAATTAGTCAAACAAATACATATTTAAGATATAAAGGCCATATTTAAAACTTATTAGTTTGGCACACCCTAGCCATCTGAGAGCACAAATGTATTTCTGAATTGAGGGAATTTTTAAGCAGCATACCCTATACCCCTGAGTAAACGCTCCCCATCATATCAAACATCTATAATTACCGATATTTAATAAAAACATTTAATTTTTTTATCTCTATATTTTTTCTCCAAAAAAGGGGGGGGGGTATTGGGGGAACATTTATTTGGGGAATGTGCTATATAATGAATTTAATATCTAAATTGTGACGGGAAGGATAATGCCAAACTAACATTTTTAAGTACGGCCAAAAAGAGGAAAACTAACGAAGGAACAAAGTATAACAGAACTATGGAAGGGAAATAAAATCACTTTATTTAACTACAAGTGTGTGTACAAAATATATGTATACATAGAAAAAAGGCTTGCTGGGTATACTATGGTGTTACAATGCACAATAATACACAAACCTGTAAAACACACAAACAATCATGCAGTGAGTGACTCAAGGACATTTAGTGAATATATCTTACAAAATTAATATGTCCTCAGATATGACTATTAAAATGTCCTTGATGTTTATTGTCCAATGTTTGTTTGCATACAAAATGAGATAGCCAAAGTGCAAATGGTCATTCGGCTTCTTTATGAGAATGTACAAAACTAATTACCTAAGGACAGGCTCTAGTTTTTTCTGAATGGATTATTTAGTTTTTTAACGTGCCAGAGACTATATAATCTGTTAGTTAAATAAACAGTTAATCTCTGGTTTGGTGAAAGCAATGAAAACTGTTTCACAGATGACCAAGCAGGTCAGCTCAGATCAAACCAGGGACCTCTCAATCAGTAGTCAAGAGTGTTATCAACAGACACATATGTCTGAATGAAGTCTTTAGATTGGTACATTTTACTTTATATGAACATAAACGAAGATACCGACTATTTAACAATACTGGTGTCCTTGACATTGCAACCATATCAAAGCATTGAAATAATGATTTGTTCACAAACATCCTAAAGCATTTGTTTGATATCAAATATTTTGGTCTTTAATATTCAAAATCTAGGTATGTAGACCAGTCCAGAAACTATAGCATATGATTGGTTGTTTCTGTGTACAGTCTAAAACTGACCACTGAGTGAGCTGGATTCACAGACTGGTTCCCCTTACTTCTAGTATTATAATAGCAGGCGAAAGTAAAGTTGTAGAGAAACCAATACCACAGTTTGTATCTCAGTCTTGTATTGTGTGTAACCATAGCAACAGCGACTACGTTCCCTGACGTCTGCAATACTAGTAAAGACTGGTTATATGGGTGTAGTGGTTATATGATAGACTACAATATCTAAACTAAAACTAGAGCTATCCTTATGGGTACCCTCGATAATTTATAACAAGAGCACCGCCTATGAGTGCTGATCGCTCGACTTCCGCATTTTTCATAGTAGTGAGGACAGATAACTCAATAAATATAGGCCACAGGGTTATCAGCTTTGTCAGTATGGACTTCTCTTGTGATATTGAATAAATATGCCAATTTTCAAGTGGTACTTTTGATAGTCTTTGAGAAAATGACCATGACAATAAACTTAACCACCTTGCATGCAGATGCACAAGATCTTGTCATGACAACAGCTTAAATTTATTTCCTTGAAAAGTCAAGTTCAAAATATCCCATAGTACATTATATCAGTGAACGAAATTAATGGTGAACACTTGAAAGTAAATAAAATTATAAAGACAAAACATTGACTGACATTGTTACACAAAGGGAAAAACTACTTGAATTAGTAATAACAAAAATCTATCTATCTACATAACATGAATACAACAGTAAGAGATAAATACATTCTATAAAAAGTTCCAATACGCTACCTAAAGTAATACACTGTACTACCTTAGCAAATGTTACCTAATATCTCTACCCCAACACTACATGGCTACTTCTACCTTAACAAATGTTACCTAATATCTCTACCTTAACACTGTTCCACCTTAACAAATGTTACCTAATATCTCTACCACAACACTGCTCCACCTTAACAAATGTTACCTAATATCTCTACCACAACACTGTTCCACCTTAACAAATGTTACCTAATATCTCTACCACAACACTGTACTACCTTAACAAATGATACCTAATATCTATACCACAACACTGTACTACCTCAACAAATGTTACCTAATATCTCTACCACAACACTGTACTACCTTAACAAATGTTACCTAATATCTATACCACAACACTGTACTACCTTAACAAATGATACCTTATATCTCTAACACAACACTGTGCTACCTTAACAAATGTTACCTAATATCTCTACCACAACACTGTTCTACCTTAACAAATGTTACCTAATATCTTTACCACAACACTGTACTACCTTAACAAATGTTACCTAATATCTCTAACACGACACTGTACTACCTTAACAAATGTTACCTAATATCTCTACCACAACACTGCTCTACCTTAACAAATGTTACCTAATATCTCTACCACAACACTGCTCCACCTTAACAAATGTTACCTAATATCTCTACCACAACACTGTACTACTTTAACAAATGTTACCTAATATCTATACCACAACACTGCTCTACTTTAACAAATGTTACCTAATATCTATACCATAACACTGCTCTACTTTAACAAATGTTCCCTGATATATCTCTACCACAACACTGCACTACTTTAACAAATGTTACCTAATATCTCTAACACAACACTGTACTACCTTAACAAATGTTATCTAATATCTATACCACAACACTGCTCTACTTTAACAAATGTTACGTGATATATCTCTACCACAACACTGCACTACTTTAACAAATGTTACCTAATATCTCTAACACAACACTGTACTACCTTAACAAATGTTACCTAATATCTCTACCACAACACTGTACTACCTTAACAAATGTTACCTAATATCTCTAACACAACACTGTACTACCTTAGCAAATGTTACCTAATATCTCTACCACAACACTGTACTACCTTAACAAATGTTACCTAATATCTCTACCACAACACTGTTCTACCTAAACAAATGTTACCTATTATCTTCACTTTAAGTTTCTTTGCATCCATTCCCATCAAGTTGATAGCAAACCAGGCAGTTCTGTTGACATGTACGTAGTCAAGGCCACTTCCAGTAGCCGACATCTTGCTCGGATCAAGGACAAGAACTTTCCATGGAGAACCTGAAGTAGATATAAATGTCAGTCACTTTGATTACTTAAGGACCAAGATTCATAAGAGTAGACTAAAATTGTGACCTCTGACAGTTGCTAGGCTAAAATTGCGACCTCTTGGCAAAAGGAAAGAAAAACCTTGGCTAAAATTGCGACCTCTTGGCAAAAGGAAAGAAAAACCTTGGCTAAAATTGCGACCTCTTGGCAAAAGGAAAGAAAAACTATGTGAATACCACAAGGTTTTCCTTTGCTTTTGCCAAATGATCTAGTTTTTACCCCAAATGACCCAAAATGGAACTTGTCCTCAATCTTAAATTATGATGATTATAGCGACCACATTGCATAAAGACTAGGCAAAATTTGTAATTTCTGGTATTTTGACAAGCAATGGTGAATGGACAGACATTGGACAAACAGAGATCACAAAACCTCATACAGAAGCGTGAGGTGAGCTTAAAAATGAAGTTGGCCCACATCCATTTTCAGTTATTATGTAACGCAGCAACCAATTTACCAAACCAGTTTTCCTGGATTGTATCCAAACCAGAACTAACTTTGATTTTGCTACTTCTCTTAAAGTGAAGAACAATCAACATTGGTGTCAAATTGTCAGGTTTCAAATCTACTGCAACAAGAGATGTTTGTAAAACAGGTATGCCCCTATGGATGTCTAATTTATGAAAATGGTAAAGGTCACAATGTCATCTAATGTTGCTGTCCAACCTCCATATACACAAATGTAGTTTGAAGATCTTAGGGAAAAGCGTTCATGAATTATTGAATGGAAACCATTTTGGTCTACTGACTGACAGACAGACATGACTGTGCCAAGAAATATACCCATCTTTTTATACCCCCTCATCAAAGATAGGGGGATGGCATAATTATCACTGGACCACAGCCATCACTCACTATGGGTGAACATATACAACAACATGAATTAACTAACCTGGAACTTGCTCTGAATTAAATTTCATTTCAATTCTATGATCATCGAGGTTAGCGGGTAGGAAGGAAGCGGTGAATTTATAGTTGCCATGGTTCTGTACACTACATGCTATCTCACCATCGTTAATCATGATCTCTATGTTACCACTGCCAGCCTGTGATGCATCAACTGTAATAATAACATGAAATGTTTGTATATCATGTATGCGCTCATTGCATCGTAGTTGTCGAAAATGGTAAAGGTCACAGTGACCTTGACCTTTGACCTACTGACCTCAAAATCAATACAGGCCATCTACTGTTGATGGCCAACCTTCATGTTAAGTTTGAAGATCCTAGTATAAAGCCCTCTTCAGATATTGAATGGAAACCATTTCGGTCTCCTGACTGACAGACAAGGAATACGGATGTTTTTTCACAACTGACCAATAACTGACAAAAAAATGTTAACTGCATCTGGCAAAAATAACATTGGCGTAAAATTTATGGAAGAAAAAATACTAATTTTGCAAGAGTTCCCAGGCGAAATGCGACCATGGTTGATCCATGATCAACATGGTATTTGATGGTTGACCATGTTAAAAACATGGTCAACCATCAAATACCATGTTGAAGAGATAGTCAGGAGCATGGTCGACCATGGTCAACCATGGTCACTGTTGTTGACTATGGTCGACCATGGTTGACTGTGATCGACCATGGTAAGAGAAGACTGACTATGGTTGACCATGGTGAGAAATAGAGATAAACCGTTTGACCATGGTCAACCATGGTGAGAAAAGACAAACTGAAGCTTGACCATGGTCTAACATGGTCAGTGTTTTCAACCGTGGTTGACCATTTGACCATGGTCGACTATGGTCAACCATGTTATTGTCTCACACTTTTATATTATCTCCCTTTAACAAAAATTATATATTTTTTTTTAAAGTCCCAAAATACACTTTTAAATGAAATGTTAGCAAAGTAATATATCATTCTTATTATAAAAATAGAAAGATTTATGAATTAGTTTGACATAATAAAAAATTCATAATTACAACAAAATATTTATTAAGCTTTCCTATAAGAAATCAAATATTACCTGACATTATTTGCAACAAGCTGATTCATCTGTAGCTTGAACCCATGGTCATTGACCATGGTCCAATACCATGGTTGACCATGTTACAAAACCATGGTCATTGACCATCAAGTGCCAATTACCAAATAACCATGGGTCCCCTGACCATGAACTACCCTGGTCGACCGTGAACTATCATGGTAGTTCATGGTTTTAAACCGTTCATTTTACCATGAACTACCATGGCTTTTCATGTGCTACCAACCATGGTAGACCATGGTCTTTGGGTGACCATGGTCTCAGGGAGACCATGGTGTTTATCAACCATGGTTAGAAGAACATGAAAAGCCATGGTGCCATTTAACAAAACATGGTCAACCATGGTAGTTCATGGTTATATGACCATGAAGTACCATGGTAGTTCATGGTAGTTCATAGTCAAATGACCATCATTTTCGCCTGGGTTGTTCCCCTTAGACTATAAAACAAGCCTTAATTGTTTAAAATCTGTTATTTTGTCAACGGCTATATTTTGTTTTCTTCATAGTTATGGTGTTTTCCATCTTTGGGACTCAAATAAAGTGCTCAAAATGCATAATTCCGTGGATAAGTCATCAAGTTATTGCTTTTTTTGAAAAAAGCTGTTAAGATTTTTTCACTTGTCTATGACAACTACCTAGTTCATACCCTAAACATACCATTCATGTGACAGATGTTCTAAGCCAAGAAGGTTTTCAATCTGAAACAAATTGATACTTACTTGAGAACACGACGGGTTCACCAAGCACACATGTTGCGGGCATGCTGCTGATTACAACACGACTAGAATCATACACTCGTACAGTATACGGACATCCCTTTACCAATTGTCCTCCGTAATATACATTCACTTTATGGTCACCTGAAGAACAAATATCATAGTAAACAAGAAGCAGTCATAGACAGCCATATCCCAGCCAAATAGAAGATATAATCAGCAAAGGGCAATAACTCAGACAAAAATAGTTGAATCACAAAACCCTGACAATATGGCTATGTCTTGTAGCACTCCATAGTTGAAAGTTTTGTCAAAATCCGTAAAGAAATGTAGGAATTTCACCTAGACGATCAGACAGACAGATGATGCCTACAGTTACCTTAACACTTTCGCCTCAGCGGGGGTTGTTAGGACACTTTCATCACCTTGATAGTGTAAGAGATTGTGGAACAAGAAGAGATGTTTGTAAAACATGTATGCCCCAATGGCAGCCCAATAGTCAGCAATGTTAAAGGTCATGGTGACACCATGTTTGTCTGTACAAACATAAAAATTGTTGATAACTGATCAACCCCCATGTAAAGTTTGCAGATAATAGGGTGATTGAACAGAAACTTTAGGTCTACTAACCGACACCCACAGACCACACAAAGTCATGTAAGATTTTGAATGAAATGCACATGTCCGTAAATCATTAGCACAAGTTTGATTTGCTTATCTACCAAAAACACAACTCTCAACATTTGATCATCCTGTCATAGGTATCAAAAGCCAATTTTTACACATACCAAATTCCCCCAAAATAATTTGATGGCTTAGAACAAGAAGGTCGTAACTACCAAAGCGATATATTGAGAAAACAAGAGAAAATTGTCTGTAATTTACTCTTTACCTATGGGAAAACACGTTTTTACAACTTCATTTTGGTCAACATGACAAGTTCAGATTTTTATGAAAATGGGCTCATAAGAAGTGCCTTGTGATGCGTATTCTAAATATGTATGAATCTTAAAAGGTCGTAAGTGGCACTTACAACCTTCTAATTCTAAACCATTGAATTGCTCCCCCTAATATAGTTTTTAAATTTTGTAAAAAAAATAGATGTTTTATAATTATGATGGATATCAATATTTTGTTATTGCTTAATCAATAACAGTCATTGGTTACAAAGTTTTATTTTTGAAAATTAAGACCCCCGCCCCTTGACAAAATGCATGACCCTGTGTGCGTTTATTCAGGGGAATGCGATATATGTGCTTCACCATTATAATTATACTAATAATTATTATTATTATCCTTATAATGATAATAATAATAAAATAAAAGCTCCTGACTACATGAAATATGAGAATTGATGTTATTCAGTCATAAAATCAATTAAATAGAAATAATTGAAAAAGGGCACAAAGTAGGTTATGGTTTTTGCCCACTGCACTTCGACTAATTACAAGAAACATGCATAGCAAGTATTGAGAAATTCCAACCAATGGTGACAAAGTTATGTTCCGGACAAGAAATGCTGAATCAAAGGGAAATAATTAAAAAACGATGCAAGGTAGAGTTATAGTTCTTGCGCACTGCACTTCGGCTTATTGCAAGAAACATGCATACCAAATCTTGAGTCATTTGAACTTGGGGTGACAAAGTTATGCTCCGGACAAGCAATTTGTGACGCCGCAGCCGCCGCCAAAGTAACACCTATATGTCGCCTTTTCAGGCGACACAATAATAATAATAACAACTTAATTAAAGAAGCAACAACGTTGGGCAAACCAGGTCTTATGAGCCATTATTTGAACCTTTAAAACAAACAAATCCAATCACTTACCTATTGCTGTTGGTGAAAAGTGTACACTGTATGAGCCACTTGATGACGCCTTCACTTGAGCTGGTACCTTATCTCCCCTAGGGGCTGAAATGTCAAGGTCACATAATTGTAGTATATGTGTCACAGAATTAGGGGGTCATGGATATTAAGAGACAAAGCTGATATCTCAGGTTAAGGACATTTGGAGATCTGGAATCTCTGGACCGGAGACACATCGTGTTACTATAGTGAGATCATTAAGAACATGCATACCATGCAATTATTATATCAAGTACATTTTATATACAGACAAATCATGCTGTACTTGTCGTGTTGATATATTTATACAATTACATGCATTCTGAGGTTGCTTAGTGACTGACCATACTTAGATCTGACCACAGAACAGTTTGTCAGAATAAGTTCTAAAACTAAAATATTAAAGGAAGCTTCCGTGGATTAACAGCTGAAAAGAGCCCTAGAAAATTTGTAACTTAATTTTTTTAACTAGAAGACAGGCACATACATTTGGATGGCAGAAAAGTAAATCAGACATTTCAGTCCTACAAATTAAACTTTGATATAGAATGCTGCAAAGACTCGATATAAATTCTGTGATCTATATTGTTTTAATATCACTGGTCACATAAGTTAAAACTTAAAAGCATTTATTACAAAATGCAAAAAATCTGAAGATTTTTTACCGAAAGCAGGAAATGTGATTTGTTCCAAAATAATGTATTTTCTTTGCAATTTAAACGAAACCTGACACAAAAAATTTATTAATACATCATCAATATTACCATATAGCAACAGCCAATCAGATTTTATATAGCAACAGCCAATCAGATTTCATATAGCAACAGCCAATCAGATTTCATATAGCAACAGCCAATCAGATTTCATATAGCAACAGCCAATCAGATTTCATATAGCAACAGCCAATCAGATTTCATATAGCAACAGCCAATAAGATTTCTTGTCAGCAATCACTTGAACAACCTCATAAACCACATGCATTGTAAACATATATACAGATATAGATAAACATATATAGTATGTTAATTTCTTCCTAGATTTGATGTATTAAGTCTGTTTGTACAATATTATAAATTGTTTAAGATTTTATCTGACACCTGATCATGCATAAATGTCACCAAAATATTACAACTAAAAATCATACTCCACCCACCTACCAGACCATAATTACGGAACCGTTCAGAAAAAAAATTGAAGTAATTTTCTGGAAATTCTGAGATAGGGCAAAAAAATCTCCAACAAAATTCCCTGTATCTGCAAAAAAATGCCCCAAAAGCCCTTTTAAAATAAGTTTACTACTACAATGGATGCAGAATAGAATATTTCTTTCAATATTGTATTGCATTGTCACCTTTCTTTTGTAGATGTTGCATAATTATAGCAGAGTTTCGAGATATGACAGAAAACATCCAACCTGCGTCAGACTTCAGTATTAGCATGCAGTTCCAGAAAATGTTCAGGAAAGTTAAATTGCAGTTATTTAAAGTAATAATGAAAACTGCCTCCATTTTTCTCTATATTTAGAATAGTACAAAAACATATGTGTCAAACTTTCTGGAGTTGACTTGAATTATTACTTCTGATTTGTAAGTTTGGTTATTTGATAGTAAAAAGAATTGGCTTTCAAACATGAGTCTCTTATCCCTCTTTTATTTGATTTCTAGAACCAGGCAGACGTATTTTGGAGACATTTTCATGATCAGAATGAGCAATATTATGTAGTAATTAAACAAGCACTTGTCATTAGGAATAGATAGAAAATTATCAAGATAAACAGAAAATTAACAGAAAATAATTAAAATAAGTAAAGAAAAGTAAATAGTTTTGGAAGGGTCAACTTCGTTCTAAAGGTAGAATAAATTCACAGTGTTTTATCCACACAATGGAAACACTGCAATGTATAAAACAAAACATAAATCTACTAGGTGTAAAAGATGTTAAAATATTCCCAAAATATCCGAAAAAAATTTTTTTTTGAACTTTTCTGCTCCATAGGACACCTCCCAAAAATGGTATCTTCGAAAGAATACTATCAAAACTACTGTGCATATTAAAAGTAAACCCCACATTCCCAAAAAGTTAGTAAATATCCGTCTATCTATATTATCAGACAAGTATTCATAAAAAAATCTAGCTAACCACCATTAAACTAACTACATACTTATGGTGTCGAAGTTTCTTTTTTCAAAACTCATACTTGGCATAGTCTATTAAAAGCGACAAAGTTTTAAATAAGCACCAGTCTTAATAGTTGTCTTTATACTGTCTTTGAATGTTGATGCAGTCTATCAAAGGTGATAAGTCTCTGAAAGGTGACACAGTCCATCAAACTTGACACAGTCTATCAAAGGTGACACAGTCAATTAAGGTGACACAGTCTATCACAAAGGTGACACAGTCTATCACAAAGGTGACACAGTCTATCAAAGGTGACACAGTCAATCAAATGTGACATAGTCTATCAAAGGTGACACAGTCAGATAATCAAAGTGACACAGTCTATCAAAAGTGACACAGTCTGTCAAATGTATCACAGTCTGTCAAAGGTGGCACAGTCTGTCAAAGGTGACACAGTCTATCAAAGGTGACACAGTCTATCAAAGGTGACATAGTCTGTCAAACATGACACAGTTTATCAAAGGTGACACAGTCTATCAAAAGTGACACAGTCTATTAAAGGTGACACCGCCTAGCAAAGGTGACACAGTCAATCAAAGGTGACACAGTCAATCAAAAGTGACACAGTCTATTAAAGGTGACACAGTCTAGCAAATGTGACACAGTCAATCAAAGGTGACACAGTCAATCAAACGTGACACAGCCTATCAAACATGACACAGTTTTATAATCAAATGTGACACAGTCTGTCAAATGTGACACAGTCAAATGGTTAAAGATGACAGTCTATCAAAGGTGACACAGTCTATCATAGTAGACATTTCTAATTTCTTTAAAAAAATCTGAAAAACTTTTGATTATTAGCCACTGAAAACATGCATACAGTCTGCTGACGCTTACCTAATTACTAACAATATCTAAATATATTATATTCATGCAATAAATTATTCTACGATGCAGGACGAAGTTGACCCTAGCGTTCACCATTCACCCGTAGTCAGACTCACCTGTTTGTGTGGTTATATGTGCAGTAAATAAAACAAGATTACGTTCGAAATTTCACAGCGTGAAAAGTGAGTTTGCGGCACAGAATAATGAGTTGACATTCTGCGTAAGAATATGTCGTAAAACATCCATCGCCGAGGTGACATTAGCTCTGTTGCCATGGATACTGAAGAGCAGAGGAGGCTGCACTACAATAGCGTACACTTTCTGGTTTTATCATATAAATAATTTAGGTCAGAGGGACCTAAATTATACACAATGAAGGTCAGACAGACCTAAATTATCAATCTTGGAGGTCAGACAGACCTAAATTATCTAACTTTGAGGTCAGACATACCTAAATTATACACAATGAAGGTCAGACAGATCTAAATGAATGATAACTGTTTTAAATGATGAAACATAACCCACACCGGTAATGACTGAATGCTGATGATATCATGGTTTAAACTTACAGATGAAATACTTTACAATATAATTGATTAATATCTCAGCAGTATTCTTAGACTGGTCTTCAAAGACAGATTGATCTTCAAAAACCTAAGCATCATTGGACGAATATCAAGACAGAAACTGCAAACAATGAATGTATTGTTCTACTGTAATATAATTATTTTTATATATCTTTTTAAAAATGCCAAGCATAGACTTTTTTGCAAGTCAGCTTACTGTTGAAATGCAGAGGGCATGTGGGACTCGGTCTCCATCTGTAATTGAACCTGGGTTGAACCAGATTAGACGGCAAGTGTGAAAACAACTGAGCAATGGAGGCACTGCATGATTACAAACTGACAATAATAAAATCACACTCAGTAAATTGTAACAACAAAGACTGGCCGGTACATGAATAATTGAACCTTGAATGCATTGTGAAACTGTTTAAACTGAAAGTTGCCATAGGAACAGATGTACAATATCAAAAGAAAGCTCTTTAACCATTCATAAAGGTGAATACAGCCTTTTTCAAAAATTGGCAAATAAAATGGTAGAATTCTGAGACTGGTTCCCAAGTATGTTGGTGTAACCTTGAGCCCTGCTCTTCAGTATGGAAATACTAGTAGTTTAAAACTTGAAATGAACAAAAGTGAAGGTTAAGCAAAAATGACTGACAAAGTTTGATGCAGTGAAGATTTCATTGAAAGATATGGAGTCGAATGAATACAAGATATTCAACATAATTATTATTTATAGAATACAGAAAACACATAAAAGAAATATGTTTATGATAGTAAACAAGCATGCCAAGTTGGAAAGCAATGCCTGGATAGACTTAAAAAAATATTTGAGTTTAGCATTCTGTAATGGACAAACAAATGGAAAAAACTATCTAAGACAATCAGGGGCCATAATAAGGCTGGTATGTTGGATAGTGAAACATGGCTTTGATAATGTAATGCATTTATGATGGAAACCAAGTATGCAAAGTTTCAAAGCAATGCATTGATCAACTTGAGTTGCAACATTTTGTAACAGACAAACAGACAGGATAATCACTATATGCCTCTGCATCAGTAGCTGCCAGGGCATAAAAAGGTAAACATGAGCAATGTGTTCACATGATTACAATAAGTAAGTTACACATACATATACCGGTAGTATAAGCATTATATCAGCATGCAGCATATATATATTGATCATGCAAACATGGTGAATGTCTGGTATATATATCCAGGGTGTAAAATAGGGGCCAAATAGGGCTCCGAAGGTAAAACCTTCTTGTCAATGGGGTCAACCAATTCATAACAAACATATATATGACATAGTAAAGATGATGGAAAAGTTAAGTGAATATCATTCTGACCTATCTCCTCCTTTATAAAGCTTGGAGAATTTGACATGATCCTGACCTTATTGCATGAATATCTAACATTGTTCGTGCTTTGAATTTATCAATTTCCACAAGCAAATCATGCAATACCTGTATATAAATTTTATGTTTTTATTACATACTGTCATCATGATAATCCCCGATTAAGAAAACATACAACCGGGGTTATAAATATAAACAAGATATTGGCTGTTAAATTATGCTAATTAAAAGGCCAGGATCATGTCAAATTATCCATCTATACGGACAGTAAAACTGAAACTTGTTATATTAATGACTATACATAATATAGATCAACCATTAATATATTGCACATGCAGCATGGAAGGGAAATGAAAGGATTTTTTGGAAGCAGTCATAGTATCAGGGTGGACATACCATAAACATTTGACTTTTTGGCTGAGTCAGCAAGTAAAAATCTGTCAATTGAACAAATAGTTTAAACAACCATAAGTAGCTTATTCTTTGACAGATTTTTATGAGATATTTCCAACACTCAAGCTGAGAATAAGCTCTACCCGAGTCCACCCTGAGTATGTTCTTAATAAAATGATAGTTACATTGACATTGTCATCAATTACACAAAGCTGCAGGACACCACCTTGAGCTATGCAGAATAATAAGCAAAAATTTGATACGTGAACAGCAGATGCCATTTTTTCACCAACATAGCCAAACAAATACAGTAAAATATGTGGAGTATAATATTATGTTGAATGGCATTCAGAATAAACCACCCACAATGGACTGTATTCATTTTTATAATCGTAATCCATATTATATGGCAAGAAAACAAGAGAAATCTTTATTTGAAGACCAGTCTAAGTTTGCAGCCTTATGATTGGTCGATTTTCAAACCAATTCTTGAATGAACCAATCAGAGGCAAGCATTTTAGACTGGACCCCAAACGCTGGTTTTATTATCACAGAATTTGGTGTACATTGTTATTCTGTGCTGTATCTTATTACAAACATTAGAACAGCAATCTATCATATCAAACCTCCAAAAGTAGCTAAGAAATATCAAATTTTTGACATCCTACCAATTATCGCCAGAATTGTTTTGGAATGGACAACTAGAATATTGGAGTAAATGTTGAAAGCTCCCCATGTCCATGAGAGTAGAGCTGTAAGCATATGACCAATCACCCATAGAGTTAGATGCTCATGGTGCAGCTGATAGTGCTACTCTTCAGTAAAACGGAATAGTCCAATCAAAACATGGATATCTGACAATGCCAATTTCCAGAACAGACAATACTTTCAGTTGTGAAGTTTCTTGTTTTAGTTTCAATGCACCCTGATTGGTGATAGCAGTGAAATAACATATGGTTGATGAAGCAATCGGGCTATATGAGCCTCCTTCGAGTTATATTTGAAGAGTGCATTCAGATAGCAGTCAGGCTAAATGAACCTCCTTGGAGTTACAAATGAAGAGTGCATTCAGATTTAAAATAAACAAAATAAACCCGAGAGATTTAATGAGAGGGATAGAAACAAGATGAAATTCATCCTCAATAAAAACAAATTAACATGTGTGCCATCTAGAACACAAGAAGAGCCTAATGATGGAGGAAGATATGGTGTGCTGTAAGAATAACTTACTTGTGATATCCACATCCACTTTGCCACCTTTCCCAGCATGCACTTCAAATGTTGCTGTCCTGTTGACGGGAATCAGATTCAGACCTTCTCCGCTAACGGTTACATTACTAGAGTCGAGAATGTCCAAGTTATATGGTGACCCTGTAATATGGGGAATGTTACAATTTGTACTTATAACACAATGGTGTCTTACCGGTCAGGGGTTCCACTGAGGCATAATGCCCAATCATGAAACTGAGCCACACCAAAACTCAGTTCCAACATTGTTCTATTGCTGAAATTCAGCTGATAAACTTTCAAATGAGTCTTATGACCATGCCATTTTTATTTATATAAATATTTTCACCAATAACTTGCATTTTCTGCCAAAAAAATCATTCTTTTTAGTGCAGTAAATCTGGAATTCTGGATTGATCCGGAATTGTAGAATCCCTAAATTCGTTCCTACATGTACGGATATTTGTTGCTCAGTTTTAAATAGAACATTTTACAAAATCAACGAAGTGTGTACATGTTTCTAAATGACTATTATTATTACATTATTGTAAGTAAAAACCAATTTACTTTCACAAATACCAACCGATCTTACTGCATACCATATAGAGAGATACAACCTTGTTGCAGAAAAGGAAAAAAATTAGATACCTCTGATTTCTATATCATTGAAGAAGACATGTACATCGTATGAGCCGGGTGACGGAGCATTGAAGTCAATCTTGTAAAAGTTGTTGTAATCTTCATAAAGATGACAATATTCTGTCATGTCCACTCCGTGTTTCTCCATCTCCACCCTGACGTTACCTCGTCCAGCCCGGGTAGCATCAGCTGTAGGTGGTATATACATCAATGTAGTATATGTTTCAACAATTTTCATTTTGCATTCAACTGAGACAATCATAGTGTATGGCTATTTGTTTTTTATCCCTGTCTAATAGGCCAATGACCAAGTGCATCAATGTCACAGACAAAATTGGTTGCAAAATAAAACAGTCAATTTTATTCTAAAATTTGAATGCATTGATAAATTGTGCACACTTGATTTCATAGTCCACCTTAATGTTTGTAAATATTTCATAGTGATCACTGACTGGCCTCCTATCCTTGCGGTCATGTTTAAAACATGAGAAAACACATTGCTTAAGTAAGATAAAAAAATTTATTTGACTCACTATTGAATGTGATTCCACTGCTAACAGTTCCACCCTCCAATCCATACACCTTCACTAGTGAGGGGTCGAACACATTGATCATATAGGGACTACCAGAGATGTGTTCATTGTCGTACAGTACTGATACCTCGTACTCGCCTATAATATAAAACATGATATATACATACAATACTCTAAAATACAGTAAAATCATTGATTTTCATAGGGGATTTCATTTTGTGGATTTGGTGGTTCACTTTCAACCACAAAATCAAATCCCATAGAACAATAACTTTGATCCTTGTATTTATTACCTGAAATGCAAAATCTACAAATTAACATCCCATCATCGAAATGATCTTTTTTACCAAAACCACGAAATTTCGTTCCGTCAAAATTAAATGATTTTACAGTACCCCGCATTATTACTATAAGAGTCTGTATCCAAGGTACTGAAAACATGCCAAGCATTCTTGTTAAACTGGAGTTATTCCTATTTTCGTTGTTAATTTCTGGCGACATGTGACATGTTTTGCTTTATTTTGGATTTAAATAGCTTAGCAGGTATGATTATAATCATACATACATATTTTTAAAATCTGCACCACAAGGGCAGCTTGCTCCTTATAAGTCTATTTTGATGCAAATCAGAACAGGCACGGTCGTGTTATTTAGACCAAACAGAAGATAAAAAGGCTTGTTTTTTCAAAGTAAAGAGTTGTTTTCTGACAGTTTTTCTTGTTTCCTCAAAAAAAATTTTTTTGTGTACTTTAAATACAACCTTCTTCTTCTTCTAAGCATGCCACATATATACATTAAAATACATATACAAGGTGTCCCATAATATCTGTTACCCTTCCAATTGAATACCATGAAAAAATGCCATGGGCAAGCAATGTAACTACAGAATCAGTACTTTTCAATCGAAGCTAAAATATCAACCAAGTATTTGCATTTTTGAAGGTAGACGAAATAGTCCAGACTATATTTAAAACATTACAATAATAAACAGATTGAAAATTTTGTCAGACATTTTAGACACAAAAATTATTGAATTATGGATAAAAGGAGCAAACTGGATATTTTAGAAAATGTAGCTACATTGTTTGCCCATGAGGCCGACAATCTTGAAAAAAAAACATATTAATAATTCAAAACATTTATTGCCCGATTTATTTACCTGAACTTAATAATCATCATGTGTTTTCATTACAGTAAAATTTGTTTTGATTTGTTTAAATAACAAATTTGAATGGACGACTGATAAGCATGAACAATTCATGAGTCCAGGTAAATACTTTTGCACAATAAAAACCGATATTCAACATACATTATTCCACATGTTTATGGTAACAATTCGGCATCAACAAAAATTTCACTCAACAGATCCATACCACTGGTCATATCAAACACAACTTGGCATACTCACTTTACTGTGAAATTATTTACATTCTTTAATATGAAAGTTTATGGAAAAAGGCAACTGATGTCTAGCCATAAATTTGAAGACTTTTTGAAGAACCCCATATATTTGATACAACAATAGCCAGTATAATTTTATAATTATTACATTTGTACAGTGTCATTTACATGTAAGAAAATGGTAATAAATGGGGTTTCCCAAGTCGGTCCTCAAATAAAAAAATTGAAGATTTTATTCATTTTAAATAAAACTGCATATTGTGTGTGATTTGTTGGCATAAGGAATAGCCACAATGAACAAAATTATTTCAAAGTAATGTACCAAAGCAATTATTACTACCAACTGTATATGATAAACCAGTCTCAATATGTTCAGTTCTTTTTCACATGGGTTGGTTCGGTAAAAGCAGACTATTGCATTTCTGGAACAATAGCTGTAAGTCAATTAATGTTTCATAACCCAGTACTCCATAGGGTCCTATCAGTAACATGTGTCCCTTTGGCACAACAAAGTTGTATCTAACTATATAGAGTAACAAACTTGATGGTACCAAGGGACAAAATGTGTCACAATGTTTAGCATGGAGATGGGTGTACTTAGTTGCATCAAAATGCGTCTCTATTGAATAAAGGGATGATACTCCAAATGTTTCTATACCTTAACCAAATAAAAAATGAAACAGAGAAAAATCCAACTGAGCAGCTGTGAGAAATCGATTCTTTGGTGCAAGAAGGTTGTATCTCACTATCATACTAAGATACAATCTTGTTGCACCAAAGTGACAATCTATATCATTTTACAACCTGATTATATACATGTTTTTTACTATACCTTGATGTCAAACTGAAAGCATGGCATTGTACAATATTTTAACAATTCAAAAATGAACAAAACTGACGAAAATAACCTTAATATTAAAATGAATAAATTCTGAATTTGAGCTCAATTTTAGCAATTGCTCAGAGTCCAGCCTCCTTAGAATAATTTCAGCAAAAAAATACTCCTTACAATAATTTTAGCAACCAGAAAAAAATATCTATGTGTGAAATTAATGTGCTTAATTTAAGATTTAAAGACCAGTCTAAACATCTAGGTCTCTGATTGGTAGGTTTAGAGATCCAGGTTTAAACTGACCAATCAGAAGCCTCAATTCTAAGAATGGTACTCAAGCTTAGGCGTATGCATGACATAAATACATTGAAAATTTTTAATGTTACCAAACCACACACACACACACAACTTTAAAATTATCAAGCAATTTTCTAACAATTTGTATAGCTTGGCCAATTTGACACGACTCTGACCTTTTGATTAGCATAATTTAACAGTCGATATATTGCGTACATTTATAACACCCAGTGTATGTTTTCATAATCAGGAGTATCACGAAGACGCTCGAGATGTAATACAAACACAAATTTGAAATACCGATATCACACAATTTGCTTGCGAAAATTGATATATTCAAAGCAAGAACCTTGTAATGTATTCTTGCATAAAGGTCAGGCTCAGGTCAAAATAGCCAAGCTATACAAAGCCTTATAATGAAAGTCAAATTTATTATTTCAAAGCTTTGTAATAAAAAATACATTTAAATTGTATAATTAGGTTGAATGAATCTATTTGCTATCAATAAAGGTGCACAGTAGATTGACAAGAGATATCTCCCTTTAATGCCCCTCTGTAGAAGTAGAGCAAGGGAAATAACTTGTGTCAATCCCCTGTCAAAGAGGGGTGTATAGATATATGAGGGGTGTCTCAGGACTAAAGTTAATTTGGATGAAATTTATCAGAAACTTCACTGGAATAAAAGTTTTGTGTCTTTGGATGTGCTACTGCAGAAAAAGATATTTGTGAATTACCTCCCTTAAAGATCTTTGTCATTAACCTCCTTAAAGATAGTTGCGAATTACCTCCCTTAGAGATATTTGTGAATTACCTCCCTTAGAGATATTTGTGAATTACCTCACCTGTAACATATGCATTTTATTGCATCAAATTGAATGAAAATAACCACTGCAGTAATTACCAACTATAATACTAGGACACCTCTCATACTCATATATAACAATTCTAGCTAAAGATAAATGGGAGAAAACAAATCCTGATTACACGAATATAATAAAGTTTATAAGGATTCCTATACAATGCATCAGTCTATTGTTTTTACCTTCCACCTTCACCGGCAGTGCCATGGAAATGTGTGGGATTTTTCTCCGAACCAATAATATTCTGAGTACACAACTGTTGTACACATGTACATGAAGATAATATAGAACTGGCCTCTGATTACAAGATATTTCATATTGAAACTTATACATGTATATTTTGACACTGATTACAAGGTATCATATATTTAAACTTATATATGAATACTATGTTTATTGATTGAGGGTCAATTTTACAACTTATATCAATCAGTCTCTAGCTTTGACATCATCCAAACTTTGTCTGGTTTACCAATATATTATGATTTATAAATTTGAAACCAGTCTAACAATTAAAACCTCTGATTGGTTAATTTTGAACAGAGATTTAAAATTGACCAATCAAAAGGCTGTATTCTTAGACTGGTACGAAAATTGCCAAATAAACATCAGTCTGGTTTCTACAAGATAGCAAGTAGCCTAAAGGAGGTCTCATTGTATCAAAGTTACACTTCTACATTATGTTCTATAAAACAGCATGCAATTAATATTTGTCACTAAAACAAGAAATTCTAGGATAATAAGTTTATTAAACTTTAGTATGTACAGTCTCGATCACAAAATGTGACAATGCAAAGGACACAACAAAAACACACCATTAAAGTGATCAATCAAATTGATATTAAAATCATTTAAGATGATGCCAAGTTTGTAGGGTGAGTTTGTAATCACATCAGTAAATTCAAGCGCACACTTTGCAGTAAACAACTTCACAGAAATATAAGAATTACATAAGCATGCACAATCCAGATAGCATAAATAAACTTCAATGCATCACAAGGAAAACTATCTCATGGTATGTCACATAACCTGTCACATGACAATCTATTTATGGAAAGTTTTGAAGAGCTGTTATAACAATGATGTTGATTCCCATGGTCATGTAAGTAAGAAACATACAAAATATATAGGCCTACATTAAAAAATGTCTACAACTATGATAACCGATAGGAAACTGAATTGCTTTAGCCTCAGCCAGTATAATTCGATCAATTAAGCTGGGTCTTCCATTTAAAGATTGAACAATTTCTTTCTTTCTTCCATGTAATTTGCAGGGCCCACTGTGAGGCATTATCACAAATTTTTGAGACAGAGTTGAGATACAAAGAATCTGGGTGCGACACCCTAGCTTGTTTCAAATATTGTCCTTGATTCTTTAACGCGCCCGGTGAGAAGCACCGATACATACAAGATTTCCTCCTACCAGTCCATCCCTAGGTGGTGGGAAACACTTAATAGCCTTTCTGTAATATTAGTCTAATACACACAACTATCCTACATTATGATATATAACATTTAACAAACTACTAAATTTGTTATAATCTAAGACAATGTGTACTGTTTGTAAAACTATACTAAGGCATTGTAATATTCAATAATAAAATACAATAAAGTTCAATTTTTCTTGCTAATTTGGTGCTTCGGAGTAACGAAAGTATACATGTACAAACTAACTATAAAATCTGGATTAGAGTTACTTCCCTTCAATTGAAGTTTACACTGAGATTGCATAATTTAGTTATCTCCCTTATATGCAGTAGATATTGTAATATAATATACCCATTTACTTTTTTCTGTGTATAGAGCTATATCTGAAGGTAGTTCTTAAAAAAGTTTCAAATTGAAAAACAATTATGCTTTGTATCCATTAGATCATTTTTCGCTTCCGTTTTAACAGAAACTCTGTCTGTGATATATTTGACATGCAAACTGTCCATTTTTATACGAAAGTGTTCTAGAACACCTTATGAAACTATAAGAATCGTCTATTTTTCGAGGAGTAAATCAAAGTACAATGAACCCATCTAAAGTTTTAATTTGCAATTAAGGTAGTCTAGTATCATACTAAAAACAATGCAAGCAATTATTTTGACATTGAATGACTGTCAGAATATAGCTCTATACACTTTAAAGCCACATAATTATATAAAAATTAAAAAATTAATCGTCAAATCATATTTCTAATTTTAATGGAATATTCTGCTTCGCTCATCACTCAAACAAGTAAAACCTTTATCAAACTAACAGACTATCATTACAAACACAAAGTGAACAGTCTTAATAAATTTCTGAGTAAGATCTGCTTATAACATACTATAGCTAAATCACCAAGCAGGCCTGGGCAATAGAAAATTCAGAACAAGAAAATTTGGCACAAGAAGATCAGAAAAAGAAGATTTGATACTAAATGTGTATGGTATGTAAGAGATTTGAACAAGGATTATATTTGAGTTCAAACAGAATCCCAGCACAGAGAACTGTAGTGTTTGTTTTAAGCCAACAAAATATGGGTAACAATAGAATAAAATAATGCATATTTTGCTGAAAAACCATATCCCACAGTGCTCTATAATGCCGAGTATATGTATATACATACCCACTTCTGTCGGGTTGAAGTTGGAGATATAGTTACCACCGTGACGTGGCACGGCGCTCAGATTCAACGAGCGACCACTTGGTGCGCGCACATTAATCTGCACATCACCGTCTCCAGCAGTAGCGCTGTTAACCTACAAAATGTATAACATTTAAATAAGACCTGCAAATATGCATTCCTTAGTTTCTTAGGGTAGATTACTATAATATGAACCTTAACTGAAATTCATTCTGATTAATGTTTAACCGCTTTATTGTCTCACAGACAAATAAGCCATTTGCCTTTTATTTTCGAACATCATCGGTTGGGTTGGGGCTTGTAATCGAAAGTCCATATAAATGACTAAATGATATTAAACCTACATTTTTACGCACAAATACCAAATTACTCTTGAAACTCAATGAAAATAAGTCATTTTTAACAGGGTGTGACTGTAAATATAATTGTCTGACCACAGGAACAAACCCTGTTCTTTCAACGCTATCAGCGCTTTGATTAAAGAAGTAGGAAGATCGTGATCAACAAACTTTTTCAATATTGAGTACTGTACTAGTAAAGCCGTATATTTTCTTAGATAAGATGTTCAGTTTTTTTGTTTTTTTTAAATTTATAGATATAATTTTAATTTCACGGTAAAAATTAATTGTTTATTATTACATTAAGAAGGCGTGACAAGACTACATACCATGAGTTCGGTGAGTGCACCCACTGAACAGTTTTCGGCTGCACTAAATGTGACTTTGGAGCGGTCAGCCATAACTTTGAATGAAGCCGGACAGCCATTGATCACATGACCCTCACAGAATACATTCAACTGAAAATATAAACAAAAATTATAGAAACAAGTTTAAACAACTTGAAGTACATAATCATTCAATGCAGTATCTCCTATTTTCATTTTCCGTTAGGTAAGGTGTGCGCAATGTGTTGTGTATTTGTGCAATCTGATCATGTTTTCTGTGCTCGGCTGGTAAAGTTGAGTACGGCCTTCCCGGTCCAATTTCCTCATATCTTTTTTATTGTATTTTTATGCAATTTCAACTTATAATCAAATTATTATCTTGGTAAAGGAACAACTTCTATAAACTAGTGTATCAGTCAGATATGGCTGCTTTAGAGACATGGCCTGTATAAGCTTTAACAATATCAAGAAGAAAATATTGAAGTTGATTTTTAAGCTTCATGGCAAGAAATCTTCAATTTGTGTAACCAGTACCACAAAAACTTGAGAAGTTGAGATCTTGCAAGTTTTATAAAATGTGAATACTGAATTCATGATGATGTAATATTAGCCCGTTATCTGATATAGCATTCATGATTTGGTACAAAACTACCGCAACCCTCCACCATCGTAATACCCCAATAACCACAGTATGGCACTAAACCCTCACAAATTAAAATAAGTAAATAGAAACAGCACAAATGATTCGGCAAAATACTACCTAACTACTACCATTGTAAAAGCCCAGTTACAGCAGTATGGCACTGAACCCTCACACAATTAGAAATAAAGTATTTTGTCAGTATTGTTAACAAGTGATGTATCTCCTAATGTGAAATTTGAACTGTTGATAGTTTCATTACAACATCCCCTATATTTCACCCAAAATGTATATTTTTCCTTCAACATTACTCTACACAGATTTACATTTTTAAATAAAACCTGAAGACAATTCATTATTATGTTGACTAGATTTAAAACCAATTCTAAATCACAGTTTGATTAAGAAGCTAAATGACCTGCCCAATGTAAAAGATGTGTTCTAAGAGAAAGCATCAATCATATCATGTTGATAACCCAGAACAAGCAGGAAACATAATAGTTCATACTTTGCATATAAATAATTGATAGTAACGTATATTACACATACTGTTCTACATACAATGATGTCTTGGACATTGTTTTAGGTTGGATATAACTTAAAATTCCTTAAAACCTACTTCATTGTAAGGTTCATGTTTGATATCACATTAAACAGTTATTTGTAAAAAAAAAAAAAAAAAAAAAAAAGATTTAAAACCAAGATGTTTAAAAACCACACCCAAGTAACACCATTAATACGGAACTACCCATATAAAGCAGGAGTTAGAAAAAGTCAATGTAATTTCAAAATCTGGTCAATATATCACTATATGCAATCTTCTTAAAGGCATCATGCAGAACATTAATTACTTTAATAGCTTGAACACCTTAGAAACCTCAAAGAGATTTGTTGGTCCAGGGAAAATTTTTTTTTTTTTTTTTTTTTTCGTTTCGGGCCCACAAGGGTAACCCCATTTATTGTCCCCGTCAGTTGGTTTTGTGGGGGTCGGAGAATCATCCCCCACAAACCTTACAATATTTAACTTCAGGGAAAAATGTTGATGTACAATAGTATCCATGAGTAGATGCCTCAAACAGGTATATAATATATCGACGGTTCCAAACCAAAACCCCGTAACTCAATTTTGGCGATAAAACATTTTTTGCAGCATCCGCATCTGCTAGATTTCCCGCGCATTTCTGTCTAGTCGCCATTTAAATAGCCAATCGCGTTACTTCAATACAGTCAGGTGACAAAATACCGTATTTTTATTGGATTCAAAAAGGTAAGTAAAAAATTCTGTATATGACAGTACAAACTCCGATTTAGTACTTCTTGAACATGTCGGAGCTGATTTTGGTTCCAAATAGAATCATTTCGTTACAAGACGTCGGTATTCTTTAAACGGAAATACGTTTTTTTCGTCTCCTGAAATGTTGTCTTTTTGCAGTTACGGGGTTTTGGTTTGGCACCATCCATATGCTTAACCAAATGTCTCAGTTTGAAGGCAGTTCTAGGCCCAGTATGCCGAGCATATACATGTACCTCCAACTAGATTTGAACCTGTGTCACCAGATTACACGGCAAGCGCACTAACCTGCACTAAGCTAAAGAGGCACATGCATCGGAGTTACTTACCCTGTGTAA
The DNA here is from genome assembly GCA_963678985.1 of Spisula subtruncata. NCBI lineage: Eukaryota > Metazoa > Mollusca > Bivalvia > Venerida > Mactridae > Spisula > Spisula subtruncata. The sequence goes on from OY787671.1 coordinate 36,933,283, forward strand.
ACCAGTCTCTGTTGGTGTAAAGTAGCCGTGTCCAGTTCTACCCACCCAGTTAAAGTGAACATTATGTGTAGAATCAGGACCGACAATTTCTGCACGAATATCACCAGCCGAGACGTCATCATCTTCCAAACTGATAGAAAAACTTGACTGAAATGATAAACATGAACAAAAATAGATAAACATACACCAAAATAGTAAAACATACACAAAATGAGGTGACTGAATAGATAAACATATATAAAAACTAGAAATGTGTCCATCCACACGGGTGCCCCATTGGGGCATGTAGTAAAAGTAACAAAGAGCCATAACTCTGGTAACAAATGCCACTGCAAAACTTCCATCCTTTACGGCCAACTACACATCAAGGTTGTTAATCCGTAAAAGTTTGAAGAAATTCTGACCAATGTTTGATAGGAGATCAACACAAGATTTGCGTTATGTATGTACGGACAGACAGACAGCACCAATGCATACATAGAACGAGGGACTGATAGACAAATGATCAACCTGATCTGACAAGCTTACCTCGACCTTCATGCATTGCAATAGACTGAGAAGACATGAAAACAAAATGTTTCATGTTGGGACACACAAAAATAAACTATAATGTGTTGTGCAAATTCATTAACCATTTATACATGTAATTTCTAACTTTAAATTACCAAACTTCATATAATAGAGTAATATACATTAAGACTCCTATGGCGTAATAATCGGATATTATATTTCAAACCAAACCCACCCATGTATGAATATATCTGAATTGATGGCTAAATAACAAGCTAGGTTGTCATGGTCAAATTCCCGGAGATAAACGTCTCAAATATTGTTTTTCTTTTCTTTATTTTTTTCTTTTCAACCTGTCACACACGGATATTTTATTCTTTATTTATTAGTGCTAATAGTAATACTTGTAACACAACACCAAGGTATGTCAAAATAATAAGATACATTTTTCAAAAATCTTGGATAGTATAAGTTTTAATGGGTGTGGTGAAAATGTATACGAAACAAGCATTTTTCATCCTAAAGACCAAAGCATTTTTAAAGCAAAAGTGAACAGTCTCAGGGTATCAACACTTGAGTAATAAGCAATAACAGCCTACTTTTTAGTTTATAACAACATTTTTTATTACAATAATTATATGATAATAGGCGGGGCAATAAATGTTTGGTATAAAAATCAACAATTTTCATAAAATATAAAAACACAGACTGGTAATAAACTGAATTATTAGAATGACTTAAAACATAGCTCAAGTTTTTATATGTATAAAGGTAAATATTTGTGAACCAGTCGAAAAAAGTCTTAAAATGCAGCCTTGCCATTATTGGCCAATTTAATGACTGATATAGAAAAACCTAAATTAATATGTGACAAGAATCCAACTTATTCAAATACTGCAGGATTTGAACAAGACTGCGTTCAATAAATGCTTATGCCCCCGTGGAAGCCATGTCCGTAAAAAGCTAAGTCAATCAGGGGCCATTTTTCAGTTAAAAGGTTTGAGTTACATGACTTTGACATTATAAGGGGCTAATGATGGTAGACGAATATGCCAAGGGGCAAAACTGTGTAAATAATCAACGAACTGGAACGTGCCGACTATATGGGCATCTCCACTTGGTAGTGAAGCTATCCATGAAGTTTTGTTAAAATCTGAGCAGTGGCTTTTGAGAAATATAAGAACTTGGCCTTTCAATCAGTCTAAGTCCAAAATTAGGTCAAGGGGAAGGTCAAAATGTAGTCAGGTGATACAGGCGTGTGGAAAAGGTTATATACAACATCCATGCAAGTATGAAAGCTTTGTAGCAAGCCATATTAATGCTAGAAGAAACTGTCAATTTGGGTTAACCAAGAATTTGGCCTTTCAATAAGTCTAAGTCCTAAATTAGGTCAAGGTCAAAAGTCTGCTTTTAAAAATTACTCTGCTGAAACTTTGATTTTAAAACAAGTTCCATTTATAACTGTACTGAAATTTGGGTTTCAAAACAAGTTCAATAACTCTGGGATTTTTACACAGAAAAACGTTTATAAAAAATATTTCTTTTTGCCCCTTAATTGATGATTACTAATGAAGATCACAGTACTTTCCCTCTTTACAGGCAGTTCCAACACTCCCGAAAATTTAAAGAATTTTTTATCAATTAGGCATGCGTACCGTTCCATAGTAGAATGCATTAGTTGGAGGAAACGAGAAAGCCATATTTCTGGCGGACGTCGCTCGATGTAGAGTACTGGTCCGAACACTTGACGCTCTATTAACATTTGACACGTTAGATTGTCGTCTTTCACTTCTCTGAGCAGAATTTCGGTATTCCAACGGCGGATTTACGACGATCGCCTCGTTCGGGAATGTTATATAATTTGTCCCGTTCCCATCCTCAGGGATATCCTGATTGCTCTCATATTTCTGTATCAACGACGTCATAGCCGGTGACTGTTTCTTGCTCATTATTCCAATAGTAGTTTCAATATTATTTCAAATATATTCTAATTCCGAAAATCACAAAACAAGTCCACAGGAATATTATTTTCAATATATTTTAATTCCGAAAATCACAAAACAAGTCCACAGGAATTTTATTTTAAATATATTTAATTTCCGAAAATCACAAAACAAGTCTGCAGGAATCCACGAACGGCATACAGAACACCTAAGTTAACGCAGCTGGTGACTACAGGAGACTAACGAGAATCGCTCCACTCTATACTAGGTGGACACGACAATAAGATCAAATTTCATCCACTATTATAATAAAATAGTTTTTATTGTTACAACCCAGTCTCTCTAAAACATTCCTTTCTGGTTCAGCGGGCAAAGTATCATATTTTATATTTTCATAAATATAGGTTACCATAACATTGGGAATGAACATCATTGTAGCAAAAAAAGTGAAAAATTGACTGAAAACTTATATTACTACAGTAGTATTTGGGATTCAGTTACAATATTTTGACAATTTTATAAAATTATGTACACAAAAAGGCAATTTGATACCCGGATAATATACACAAAAAGGCAGGATATCAATTACCATTTAAGGTATTATTCATCACTAAATCTCAGATCAGAATTTTTATATTAAATATACACTTGTACTTTAAACAGCAATTGAGCAAAAATTAAGCAATGCAAATGATATGATAAATTTCTGCAGTTAATACCAAATAGCCAAAGCCCTGAGTGATGCCCCATCCATTGTTTTTAAAGATTTGTCATATTCGAGAAAAGTCTGATAAACATAGTCACGGCACAGTCACCTTCATGGTCAAGAAAGGCTTGCTAATTAATTTTTAAGGTTTTATCTTTTACAAAGATATTTAAACGTTAAAGGACTTTTTTGACACCTGAAATATTAGGACTTTTTGACGCCGGAACTTTTTAGGACTTTTGTGTTCCTCTTTGCTGCCTTCTCTGGCCGATATTTCAATACTTTCGTGGGTTGTTTTTTTTCGTTCAACCAACATATTTTTTTCGACAGAAACATAGTCTTGGAATTTCACTAAGTATGAGGATGTGTTTTCTAGACTATGTTGATTTCCACATACTACTCAAGATGCATTCATTCAAGCGCATTATCATTGCTATATCTGGTCAATACTATGTCACTATAATGATTTAAAGCAGGTGAGATTAGTTTTTAACACCAAAAGACTGTTGATGTCACACATTTGTTCCCACACACATTGAAGACTAAGTCATGGGAAATCCACAAAACCAAATTTTCATGGCAGCCAATTATAATTTGGCGGAGATGGTTATTCTATAATATGAACTAAGGCATCGCCTAAACGGGGATTAAATGGATGTTGGGTAATTGCTAAGCTATATTTCAGATATCTGGTATAGAATTTTTTTTGGTAAAATACTTAAATAATGTTTCACAAGTTATATTTATACCAGTGTGCTTATTTATGGGATATACAGGCATCTATACCAAATATAGTAAATATTTAACAATTTTATTTGATTTTTGCCATACGCTAAAATGTGACGCAGTCCCTTTAAGACTGCATTCGCAGTATATTCATTTCATATTTGATACATGTTAACCGCATACATGTTACACATTTGTCAGAGAGAATATTTTCTGTAAGGGTACCCAGACTTTTCAATTACCGTAAATACGCAGCCATAAGTCGCATGCAGCCATAAGTCGCAGGGGGACTTTTGAATAAAAAATCAAGGTTTTTGTCTAAACCCTTTCATAGGTCGCATGTATAGTTTTCCATTTTTGTGGAAGCTGAAATCATGTGCTCAGTGTCAGGTGTCGAAGGAAATGTGGTCATTTTCAGCTTAAGTTGGGAGCAATGTGGTGATTTTCAGACAGAATATGGAGGAGTGTAGTAATTTTCAGACAAAGTTGATGGGAATGTGGTCATTTTCAGATAAAGTCAGGGAGATGCGGTCAGTTTCAGATAAAGTCAGGAGTAATGTCATGATTTTCTGACAAAATCGGGAGGAGTGTAGTGAACTCTTCCATAAGTCGTAGGGTGACTTTTTAATTTTTTTTGGGACTGTTTTCGCCCGACTTATGGTTGAGTATTTACAGTAGCCTTCCAATGAATTGAACAATTTCAGTTTCTGTCCTGGGTACGTTTTTTCCTGGGTACATTATCGCATGTATTTTTTTCAGGTTTTCCAACGAAAAATCCTGCTTTATAAGATTGGGACAATTGGTCCCGGACTAGATGACGGGCAGCGAGGCAGCGATGTCAAACAATTTTTAACTAGGGGTTTCCGGTCAATAACTTGAAGTTTGGATAGGCTGATCTTAATGATACTTTGTATATAGCAAGCTTGCATGGATACCTAGCTTGGGATTGTATTTGGGGTCATGGTCACATTTACTAAAAATACATAAAAAAGGTTTCCGGTCAATAAGTTCAGTTTGCATTGGGCATTTTTCATGAAATGCTATGTTTTGTGCTGGCATATTCATGCTTTCTACACTTATTAACCAGGCTTCAAAATCATTCGTTATTATATTTCGGTATAGCCACAAATGTGTGGGCAGGCAGCGTAAGCAATTAATTCTGTGCTCAACTCCTATGTTTCTCAAGAATTTTCAACCATCATTAGGCGGACACCCGTACAGAAAGACTGGTTTTGCGACAATGCGGTGTCTTGTGTAAGACATATTTTGATTGGTCGACTCGATAATAAATTCTTAGGCCAATCGCAAAGCTGAAACATTTTTCTAACTTGGTGTTTTTGTACTCTTTTTCTGAAGTCTCGATGATTTCGCGAGGGAAAAGGGGAAACTTTGTGCATTAAAACGATTGAATTATTGGTAAATGACAACCGGAAAACAAAGTCTTACACTGAGATCATGATAAAAGGACTTGGAAACAAGGAAAACCTTTTAATGTGTAAACGCCGCCTTAAAAGGGAATAACTGCATTTGTTGATTTTAGCAGAAAAAAGTCCATCTGACAGTCAGACCGACTTTTTTTAGTCCGCCAAATCGTCAGTCCCACAGGTTATCAGCGATTATCGGGAAGTCGGGTAGCCAAAAAATCAGGGACCCCAGTCCGGAAGACCTATAATTGAACTTGACCTAGATTATAATGAAATAATTTATTCTGTAGAAATTTCATCAAGAAAAGACCAACATTTTTATCTCTATTGTCTACCGTGAAAAGAAATTTCTAGGACTTGACCTAGTGACACATTTTTTGACCCCGGATGTCACAATATTGAACTTGATTTTTACAAGAATATCCTTCTGATTAAAGGCTTTGGAATATAAGGCCAAATTTGTGACCTAGTGACCACATAAGGCATTTGACCTACTGACCCAAGCGAATAGAGTTAAATTATTTTACATTAGCTAAGTTTAGGCTTTGCAGCTGCAGAGATGCATGTGAAATTTTTGTTTGACCCTGACTGCAGATATGTACAATTTTAGGCAAACATTGCGTGAGATGCACAGTAGTCACGCTATCGAGCGCTATGCTTAGAAACAGCTTCTTAAAATAAGCGCTACTGTATATCGGAAAAAATGAAAAATATATTATTATTTCGGCATGCGCTTGTGGCTAGCTGACTGTTACGAGTACATAGCGCTGAAAAGGGCAACCAAATCACCCCGTTTCTAACGAAATCACTTGGTAGCGCTTGCCTAGCAGTACAATGTAAATATCTTTTTGTACACAACACATTCAAAATGAAACTGTCATAATTTGATTCAAAATGAGTAAAATCAATGGCATACCTTTATTGTACTTTGTAGGCCTAACTGTATTCTTGAGAGCAGTTTCAATTAGTCCAGGGGAAATTTCTAAACCTACTGTAACCATATTTCGTCCAGTCCATAGTATCGGATCAGCTTCAAGCCTTGGAAAATTGAAGATATAGCAAAAGCGACACCGTATGACGTTAATTGGGGGCCTAGTCAACCATACAAGACCACAACAAACATCACACAATTGTGCTCCGCAGATTCATACTCCCAGGAACGGAACTCCAGCTACCGATGGTGATCAATCCGGTATCAATCCATTGAAATAGATATGCGATAGTTATTTGTTTTGGATAATTAACGTCTGATGTAGGCTTAAGTAAATTTATCGAAGATATTACATAAGCGACAACGTATGGACCCTGCTAGTACACAAGTTTGTCCACCACAAATAATTAATGCACCAGTCAGTTGCATCCACAGTTCCTCCCGACCACAGGGATCCATGGCAGATAGGCCATGTTTTTACCATCCAGCTACCCCCAAGGCAGGGGAAATTTAGGATTTTTTCTGCGAATACCAATAGCCTAGAGACAATATTTACCGGTAGATGTCAGGGGAAATGAGGGAGATTTTACCATCAGCTTCCCCTGTAGGCCGTAGAAGGCTGAAGGGCTGTTGATTTTGACAACTCAAAATCCCGGAGCGCCCCTTCTACCGGGGCTGGGGTGCTGTGGATGAAACTAACTGGTACATAAGTATTATACACACTGACAGTAACAAAATAATCTCATAAACATTGCTTTGACAAGCTTTACATTGAGACATAGAATTGTTGATTTGCATTGTTGACATGGAACGAATTGTAGCCTACTTACGTTCAAGCATCTGGTATGATCTGAGTGTTGATATCATTGTAAAACTACATAAAAATGTCTATTAAAGACCAATTTCCTCGGAGATCGAGTACTGTCATGATAAATCGGCTATTTAAATGAAAATTTCACCTTTATCTTTTGACGATTCTAAAACATCTTCCGTGTGCAATGGGCGCATGAAAATCTCGCAAACGATTTGGCTAGTGACACGTAAAGCGGAGTATCTACAGTACTGTACAGTAGCGTATTTCTTACTTCCCTTTCTTTTTTTAAAAATAATTTTTTTATTTATTACACATTTTTTAAAAATTATATTTTATCGAAAGAGAACGATAGGCTCAACCGTTTACAGCTTACTATTTTTTTTATAATCCAAGGACTATTCACCTCGGAAAACTGCCTGAAATTTTTGACCGGAAATAACTTTTTTTGAAAGCATTAGTACCAGCAGAAACTCAAAGAAGATATGCACGTTCGCCTGTTAACGGTCTGGGTATTTTCAATAGCCCCACTGCGCGGGGCTATTTAAATCCCCTATTAGGTAATGGTGACCTTGACCCACCGGACAAAGCAAGGCTTTCATATAAGCTACCTTTAGAGCAAGTTTCATGAAAATATTTCATTCCTAACTCGTGTTATCAATCGGAAACCATATTGTGAACGCCCTCGGAACCCAATAACCAGTTTTTTGTTTTGTTTCAAAAGTCAAAATGTTCCATGATTTGTTCTTTCACCAAGTTATAGTTAAATCTTTGACTTGTTTGAAGTACCAAGGGAATTATAGTTAAATCTTTGACTTGTTTGAAGTACCAAGGGAAGTAACTGTCACAAGTATATAACCTGTGAGTCAATCAGTGATTACCTCCCATACCTTAAACAGAATATAGAGAAAAGCCCAAACAGACTAAAAAAATCCCTCACTTTCAATCCCAAGCAAGTTTTTATAATTACAAGCTACCTATACTGTAATTTTTATCATGGTACATGTATCTCATTTCTGACTCAAGTTATCAATTGGAAACCAACTTGTGGACATCCGTCTGCCTGTCCAGCTACATGCCCACCCAGCCTCCGAAATCTGGTTAAAAATCTGAATATAAATAAAGCAGTCTCACCTCTTGCCCGACAGGACAATGTTCGGGTAACTGTGAGAAGATGACTTTCTCTGAGGCTGTTCGTACAGGTTTAAACTTGAGGAAGTAAGCAGCGTATGCCATGATGCCGATATGATCCACCTCTGGGTCGCACATCTGCTTGGCGGATAATATAGGTTCTACTTCTAACTGTCGGGCTCCATCCAGTCCTGCAAATAGTCAAAAGTAATATTAAACATTTAATAACTTAAGTGTAGAACAACATCTGTGTAGAATAACTTCAGTGTAGAATAACTTCAGTGTAGAATAACTTCAGTGTAGAATAACTTCAGTGCAGAATAACTTCAGTGTAGAATAACTTCTGTGTAGAATGACTTCAGTGTAGAATGACTTCAGTGTAGAATATCTTCTGTGTAGAATAACTTCAGTGTAGAATAACTTCAGTGTAGAATATCTTCTGTGTAGAATAACTTCAGTGTAGAATAACTTCAGTGCAGAATAACTTCAGTGTAGAATAACTTGTGTAGTTATAATTTTTAATAACCTCCCTTGATGGCTAATTATAAACTAAATTTAAAGTTCAAAGATCTGACTACATTCTGTAAGAGGCCACATTCAAATGACCTTTCTGGCATACAATGATGTCCCATAGTTTGAAAATGTCTTGTGTCGTGAAATATTAATTGTCCCAGCACACTCAGCAGAGATTTGCCGCACTTTAAAATTTGTTAAAGAAGCTATTTGATTGGATGATGCAATGTTCACATCAACATAACCTCATATGGAGAATGGTCAGATCTTATATCAGTGTAAAGAAGTGGACATAATATGGGTCTGATTTTAAGATGAGTTGAGTTGAGTATTGTAATGTTTAAGATGAGTTGAGTATTGTAATGTTTAAGATGAGTTGAGTATTGTAATGTTTGAGATGAGTTGAGTAATGTAATGTTTGAAATGAGTTGAGTTTTGTAATGGTTGAAATGAGTTGAGTTTTGTAATGTTTGAAATGAGTTGAGTTTTGTTATATTTGAGATGAGTTGAGTTTTGTAATGTTTGTACGTACCTCGTTGCATGTTGTCCACGGGATCATCCGACATTACCGGCCATCCTGATACATTGCCTCCCACAGAGTTAACCAGTTTACACAAAAGCTGACCATCACTCCAATCTGACTATAAGGGAAAGCAACCAACAATTATAACACTTGGAAATCACTCAAGTCAATCTTTTTAAGTTTTTCAGTAATATGAAATGTTCTCAATTCTCATATTGCAGCAAAAATCAAAGAATTGCATTCAGGTTCCAGTTCTTTTAAGAAGTCACAGCAGGGGTCCATTGTCTAAGCAAAGTGCTACTAAGTGCTTTCATTCAGTTACCTTCCACTCAATTTAATATAGAAGGTATGGATTACCACCCGTGAAAGTGATATGGAGTGCTTTGCTTAGGTAATGGACATCAGTTTTGTTACCTACCATGCGATATATGACAATTTACATCGAAATAGATACATAACAGAAATCAAAATTCTGTCAAATTAGCTTTGGTCTTAAAATTGTGAAATGGAAACCTGAAGATCATCAGTATTCTGATTATTTATGTAAGCTTATACTTACTGTAAAATTTGTCACTGTTCCATTCTTAAGCAGCCTGCGCACCAAGTTCAAAGTCGCGTGAAATCCGGGTGAATCCATCTTCATAAAGTAGGACAGATACGTCATGCCTGATAACTCATCCAAATCAGAGCTTGACAAATCCTCGGGACGTACCACGAGCGGAATATCAAAATGCTGTTTGGCGAGCATCATCGCATTACGGCAATTTTCAAGCCTGCAATATAAGATATTTCAACAATTTATTACTGACTTAGAACATGAAGGTCATAAAAAGTGATCATAAGTACTACTTATGACCTTATACTTATGACCTGATAAAATCTGCATCACAAGACACTCTTATGTGCCTATTTCCATTAAAATCAGAACTTGTCAAAGTTGAAACAGCTTGGTTTACCATAAGTAATGATTAATTTTCGAATACTTTTTTCTTGCTTCTTGTCAGCGATATGTGATAGAATTAAAAATTGTAATCAATAACGTGGCAATGAATTGAATAAAACAAAGATGTGGTTCAGTTAACCCAACTGAATTGAATTGGCTTGATGTCAGCTGATGAAATTACAGTTTTTATCCAAAGATTATGTAATTGATTATTTTCCTACAATATGAATGCTTTCAGCGTCTAAAGAATTTCACTTAACCAGATTAAAGTCTAATTCAGCGTGAAATAAATAATTACGATTTATTATTGATAATGAAATAGACAGCAGGATGGCATCTATGTATATAGGAAAACAATACATTAACATCTAATACAATTATGGTTGATATATGCCCCGATCTCCCGAAACATCTCTATCTGAGCAAGGTCTCATCTCAATGTTGACATGCATTTTAATATTAATTTCAATGAGAGGCTGGGCTCAAAATAAGCATCACAAAGCATAAATAGTTTTCTGAGTTTATTACAGCAAAATTTCAAGAGCTGATGTTTCAGATGATTGTATCTCTAATTGTGACTCTGATTTGAGCAAAATCTCAATTGGAGTTGAAATTTCTACTGAGGTTATTTCGGGAGATCGGGGCCTGGTTACAGTTGAAAATCAGACATTTAATTAAATAAGTTATATTGAGCAGCCATTCCAAGACCAAAACAATTAATAGACAAGCAAAAATGTTTTGAATGTTTGTAATGTGTATCATATCTTTATAATGGAAACAAGATTAAAGAATGAACCCTGGTATTTAATAACCCCAGGTTCTGTGGCTGCACTACCTATTGAAGTGAAATGAATTAAATTTATGATCATTTACAAATAAAAGGATGGACTTATTGTAACCTTTTTAAAAACAAGAGCCGTCAGTGACGGGTGATGCTCCCCATGGGATGTTTGTCACAGAAAAAATACTCCAGAATATGCAAAAGAGAGTTATGGTTCTTAGCCATTGCACTTTCCCTCAATGAGATCTATTTACCTATGAAGTTTCAAATTGATATCTCTAATACTGTTGAGTGTTAGCATAGACAGGAATAAGGTATGAAAAATTACAAAGGGGAATAATTAAAAAAATATGTAATGAAGAGTCATGGTTCTTGTGCACTGCACTGCCATTCGATGGGATATATTCACCTATGAAGTTTCAAATTGATATCTCAAACACTGTTGGAGTTATGGCCCGGACAAGAATTAAGTATGAATAAAGTATGAAAAATAACAAAGGGCAATAACTCCAAAAATAGGTTATGTAGAATTAAGGTTCTTAGGCACTGCACTTCTACTCATTGAGATATGTTCACCTATGAAGTTTCAAATTGATATCTCAAATACTGTTGGAGTTATGGCCTGGACAAGAATTAAGTATGAATAAAGTATGAAAAAAACAAAGGGCAATAACTCCAAAAATAGGTTATGTAGAGTTGCGGTTCTTGAGCACTGCACTTCTACTCAATGAGATCTATCCACCTATGAAGTTTCATGATGATAACTCACATACTTTTTTAGATAGGCTCCGGACAAAAATATTTGGTCGAAACGACGAAAGGACGGACGGACAATGCAGCAACTATAATTACACAAAAAAATGATTTTTATCTATGATAATCAACCAGCATATCTTTTATTATCTATATTACCAGACTATAACATGATATTTATGAATGTACCGGTTCTTCAAGTCCATACTTAACTGGCATAAAGTTACATTCATAAATTCAAATAAGCATACTTGCTATTATCGAGTTTCAAGTTTATTACTATTGAATTTTTTGAATGAGTTCATAAAATGACATAAAGTGTTCACATTTGAATATAAATATATGAAATGATCAGAATATTAAAAAGTTTTTTAATCTATAATAAATTTAATGATGATGTAAGTCTAGTTTTCGGAGATATAAACCGGATGTGACAGGACTACTGGGTAGGTTCAAAATATAAACTCATAGCATGTGAATGTCTGCAATGTTTCTCACCATTTAGATTTGATGCATCAAAGTTTGGCAATAGGAACAGTTTTTATAAATACATATTAAAAGTAGTGTCTAGAATTTTTGCATTAAAAAAATTTCTCAATATGAGTGCTGTGCCTACAGTTAGTAAAATTTTGCCTAAGTACATGAAATTAATCTGAAAGTATGATTTCAAAATATTGATAATTTCAAGGACTTTTTGTACTTAAGACAACATAATTATAGCGGGCCGATGTTAATCGCCATACCAATATCCCGTTCAAAATTTGGTCAGTCCCAATCGACTGAAATTTGTGTGTAGGAATCTTGCAGTGAATAGTAATTAATAAAACAAAAAAAAATTAATAGTCATTTAACTTCTTAAATTTTCGCTCATAAATTATCTTTAATTGTTTAACAAAGTTTAAAATTTTCCCTCGACCATAATATAATATCAAGATATAAAAGTTCATACCAAATTTATGTATAAAAGATGACGTCACCTCAATGACGTCACGTTATACGCGATGACGTCACATGACGTTACGCGCCAAAACATTAAGATCTGTATCGTCGCACAATGTTGTAAAGTAGTCTCGATTGATTTACATCATTTTCTTTGACATAACAACCATGGGTTTTCACTATAATTAAGTTTTTTATCCAAATACGTAACGTCATCATTTATGTTATTTCTGCCACCCATTGGCATTGATTAAGGGAATCCCTGATGTATGAATATGCGGCACATTTTTTCATATTAGACATTTCATTGTTCGTTATGCTTGTATTGCTGGTTGACTTATCATGCATGAATTCAATGGCATCACAGAAAACTTAGAAGGGTTTAAAATGTGATAATTTAATTAAAACACGAGAACTTACCTATCTGACCTACTTAAATTTCTCCAATCCGGACACAACCCAGGGCGACAGAAATCTATCAAAGCACTGAAATAAATCAAATCAACATTATGTAAATAATGTAGAATATAAACATGGCATAAAGCATTTACACACAGGAGCTGGTTGATAGTTGCCTAAGCAAAGCGCTAATGAGCACCTTCATTCAGGTACCTCCCGTTAAATTAAATGCTGAAGGAACGGATTACCTCCTGTGGAAAGTGCTACGTAGCACTTTGTCTAGGCAACGGACACCAAGCATGAAAGTGTGACCTTGACCTTTTAACTGATTTCAAACATAGGCCTTAAAATGTGACCTTGACCTTTCTGTTTCAAACAATTGGCTTGAAAATGTGACCTTGACCTTTGACTGGTTTAAACAATATGCCTTAAAATGTTACCTTGACTTTGAGTACCAACTGCATGCCTAAATGTATGGCCTTGAACTTTGACTGGTTCTTACAACAGGCCTGAACACATGACCTTGACATTAGAGTCAGATTTAATAACAAACCAAAGCACCTTGACCTTGGACTACTAGTAAACCTTTAAATGAGCATACTAGTACCTGCCAAGCTAGTTAAATAAAAAAAATAGGAGTGATAAAGCAAAACATGTCACAAGATGCACTAAAATGTTATTTAAAATGGATTTAGATGCGTAAACAAGGAATGCATTAATTCTAGTGGTTATAAATATGGGACAGAAGATCATAAAATGATTCATACGACCTTTGTTCAAAGTTAGGTGAACTTGAAAAAACAGAAATTAACAATGAAAATAGGAGTAACTCCGTTTTAAAAGGAGTACTTGGCAGGTATGCATTGAGTAAAATTTAAAGCTGACTTACTGTAGAGCAATACCATCGTTCCAGTCGGACGTGAAGTTTGAGATACCACATTCTGGTATGACCGCCTGTAGCCAACATATCATCAACTTCTTGGTCGGGAATTTACTCTTACCAATCTGGTAACGTAGAATAAGATGCCAGATCAAACCCAGAATCAACTTCAAGTTTCCATTTACGATATCTTCTGGTCCTACAAATATACAATCATATAATCATGTTATATTACATTACTTTCCTTGTATCTGGGTTAGTATAACAAGTATGGTATGTTCTTATACTACACATGTGTAGTTTAACATTCAAATGAAACGATATCCTCTAGTACTGTAAATATACACTTATATAACAATGTTATAAAAAAAAATAAAAAAATTATTATTCTGAAGAAGGCTTCGGCTGAAACGTTAATAGTATATTAATTCAATAAAAACAATATGAATATGTGCTGTTGTTGAATTTTCAATCATTATAATAATGTTATGTCATATTACTTTCCATGTATCTGGGTTAGTAGAGAAAGTATGTGGTTTCTTATACTACACATGTGTAGTATAACGTTTAAATGAAACAGAAATTTGTAGGGTTTTTATTGCATTCTTAGTGTCAAACTATATAAAGATTCTATCACTCATTGTTTATTGATATATTTAAATTATACTTGTTCAAGAAAAGAGAAAATAAGTGGAACACACGATCAAGGCGGGTCGGGTTTCATTCTTTTATTATAAACCAACGTTTCGGCTATACAATAGCCTTCATCAGGGTACACAGGGTACAAATATATAAAAATAATTCACCGAAGTAAGATTCTGAGGTGCGTTTTCAGTATTGTTGACGTCACGTGATTAGATCTATTTTAGAAGTATAGTCGATGAGGTACTTTTTAGTGTCATATTTATATCATATTTACATGTACATTTTGAAGTATTATTAAAAAAAAATTTTATTGAGATGGTAATTTTGAACTTATATGCTGGTTTTGAAAGTATGATAAGAGTGTCATCAGTTTTTTGTTTTCTTCTGAATTGTTACTTCGTTGCATTAGTTTCGAAGGGCTTGGATGGATTCGTCTATCTTTTGTTTGAGTATAAAATAATTTAGTTTGTAAGTTAGTACTGAATCCTTCTGCGTATCTGACGTCTTTGTGTATAAGACTCGTTTCAAGTTTTCCATGCTTGTCTGTTTATGGTTACATATAAATCTCGTAAAGAAGTGTACTGGTTTTTGTTGAGGTCTATCAGGAACTTGATGATATATGTGTTTAGTGTCATTGGCTGTGATGAAGGAATACCATTTCTGTCCGGGTTGTAGCCGATGTATAAGTAGAATATCGTCTTCATATTGCCACCATCTACTATAGGGGTGATTCTCGACATGACTTGGTTTTCCTGTGTTTCTTTTATCTGGTTCCTGTATACCCAGGCGAAATGCGACCATGGTTGAACCATGGTCAACATGGTATTTGATGGTTGACCATGTTAAAACATGGTCAACCATCAAATACCATGTTGAAGAGATAGTCAGGAGCATGGTCGACCATGGTCAACCATGGTCACCGTTGTTGACTATGGTCGACCATGGTTGACTGTGATCGACCATGGTAAGAGAAGACTGACCATGGTGAGAAAAAGAGATAAACCGTTTGACCATGGTCAACCATGGTGAGAAAAGACAAACTGAAGCTTGATCATGGTCTAACATGGTCAGTGTTTTCAACCGTGGTTGACCATTTGACCATGGTCGACTATGGTCAACCATGTTATTGTCTCACACTTTTATATTATCTCCCTTTAACAAAAATTATATATTATATTTTTTTAAAGTCCCAAAATACACTTTTAAATGAAATGTTAGCAAAGTAATATATCATTCTTATTATAAAAATAGAAAGATTTATGAATTAGTTTGACATAATAAAAAATTCATAATTACAACAAAATATTTATTAAGCTTTCCTATAAGAAATCAAATATTACCTGACATTATTTGCAACAAGCTGATTCATCTGTAGCTTGAACCCATGGTCATTGACCATGGTCCAAGACCATGGTTGACCATGTTACAAAACCATGGTCATTGACCATCAAGTGCCAATTACCAAATAACCATGGGTCCCCTGACCATGAACTACCCTGGTCGACCATGAACTATCATGGTAGTTCATGGTTTTAAACCGTTCATTTTACCATGAACTACCATGATTGATCACGTTTGGTTAAAAGACACCATGGCTTTTCATGTGCTACCAACCATGGTAGACCATAGTCTTTGGGTGACCATTGTCTCAGGGAGACCATGGTGTTTATCGACCATGGTTAGAAGAACATGAAAAGCCATGGTGCCATTTAACAAAACATGGTCAACCATGGTAGTTCATGGTTATATGACCATGAAGTACCATGGTAGTTCATGGTAGTTCATAGTCAAATGACCATCATTTTCGCCTGGGTAGGTCGTTATATTATACTTGTTCAGAAAATATTATAAGGCTTGCTAAATCTTGGCTTAACAAATACTATACAACATCGTTATTACACTGTTAGGATTGTTTGTCTAATTAAATATATATGAACATACTGCTGGTCAATATCAATTAGTTACCAATTAACAATCTTTCTTAATTGGTAAACAAAGTAATATAAACTACCCTGTAACAATCTTTATTACTTTGGAATTTATTACTTTATTACTAGCAGAGTCAAATGTTACAAAACATGTCAGATTTACAATTTTAGTACATTTACGTAACCCAGGATAACGAGAAATGTGGGGGAAAATAGTATGAGCCACATAGGTAGGAAAATCATTCGTGCACAATTTATATATCAGTGTTTATTTTAGTATACAAGCGACCATACATGTTTATTGAGCAACCAATTTTGCAATAGTAGACAAATCCGGCCGATATTTATAAACATCACATTATTCTGGGCACACTTTAGTAATTTCTTTAACACCTATTTTCTTGACTTACAACTACTGCAAAATCATTTAATTTCAATGGCAGATAATAGTTGGTTATCTTCCCCTGCCATCCTCAAGGTGGCGCCAATAATCCCGGTCCATCAGCATCCTTGTAATATTCTTAGAAAACATCAACAAAGACGTTGTGATTTTGGTGAAAAAGACCATTTCGTGGTGACATAATTTCAAGGATACATCATCCACTTAGTAAAATACTATAGAATCATTCATATCTGTGGGGGCTTAATTTCGTGGTTGAGGTCATCCACGAAATCCATGAAATTTATCCCCACTAAAATTAATGAATAGACGGTATATAGAAATTTAATATAACTTTAATGATCTATATAAAACAAACAGTACAGTAATTTTACAACAAGAGAAACACTAACTCATTGTCTAGGTAATATACATCCATTTAACAAACAAAAATGAATTTGATCAGATCAATTAAAATTTTGAAACAATGAGACATTTCATCCATTTACTAGTGTGTTATTCTGGTGATCAAGAAATCATTTTATAGTTGATTCAATAAGCAATTCTAAAGAGGGAGCTATCTCATTTGAAAGAATAGTGGTGAATACCATTAACTCAGGTACACCAAGTTAACATAGATAAACGAACAGTAGTTTCCCTGCCGGACGAAAGCATATTAAAAACCGTTCTCATTTGACTTTGAAAGGACTGTAAAAAATACTATGTAATAATATGGATAGATGTGACAGTATAATATGAAAATCTGTAATGTTTCGTTCATGTTCATTGCTTGAGTTCTGTATACTCATTTATGATTTCATATGTACTTTTTATTATAATTATAATCTAATTAAGAGTTCTTTATTACTCACAGCATATAAACCAAAACCCTGTTATGACTTATTGAGACACTATAAAAATAGAATTGAATGACTTATTGTCATTAAACGAACATGTAACTTCTAATCACTGTATGCATTATTGGGAGTCTTTACAATTCGATGTGTATGCCTTATTGCAATAAACGAGAGTCAACTGGTTTATACACTGTGTTATAAGTAACTGCTACTACTATTACCAGTACATATACCTACCCATCTTAATTTCACAAGTAAGCGCAAATTCTAAGCTTAATTAAATCGGTGAATATTTTTGCATGATGGCCTATATATATTTACATGTATATGCATTTTACAACTCATCTCATGAAGAAATAGATAGTTTAACTGTACAGTGCCCAGTGTATCCACAGGTGGCAGTATCAGTGTTTGGAAAAAAAAAAAAAAAAATTGTCACTATTTTTTTCCGTCACTCAGCTGAAAGTACTAATAGCTCAGTGACAGGATTTAAAAAAAAAAAATATTTTTCTGTCGTTTGCAGACCAAACACTGATACTGCCACCTGTGAGTGTATCAGGATTACATCATCAGTCAGCAACCAGCCTACAGGTGACAAGTATAAAACATCTGTCCATGGTGAAGTTAGGGGAGGGGTGTGTTACTGTAGGTTGTCAAGATGAAGATAAATAGTGTAGATGTCTCCTGTACACTCACACACAATGCTTCAGGCAATCTATTGTCAACATCCATAACTGTTTCACATATTTTAAATACACAGAAAAACATCAAGAGAATAGAATAGAATAAGAAATGTATAAACTGTACAATGTGAACGTTATCAACCTTGTGAGTAGTAGTAGTGTATATATCATATAAGGGTAAATTTGTGTCAGATTTAAGAATCAAACCCAAGACCCCTTAAATGGTGACACACCAGTGAATTTTCTGCCATTGAAATTAATGCAAAATGACCCAAATTCGCATCTCTCCCTCCGTTTCACTGACATTCCGGGTGATCCTCTGTGGCCGTTTCCATAAAAAGCAATTCAACAGACATATATCAATTTTTTGAAAGGGACTTTTTTAGCATACTACGACCCGGAAGCAATTTCCACCGGTGTGACACCAAATCTAGTTTACTAGAGCTGAGTTAACCATAGCCTTTATCAAATGTGTCAGAAAGAATATATCAAGGAAAATGTGTGTCTAATGTGGGGATCAAACCCAAAACCCCATTACCCTAGTATTCTACAGCTTAGCCAAGCCAAGCATAGCTTTATTTGCCAGTCAGCAATCTGCTGAAATATGGCAGGCATGTGAGAGCCTCCATCCGGATTTAAACCTGGGTCAGTGGATAAGGCAGCAAGCATGTTAACCATTTAGCTATGAAGGCACACATATACTGCTCTGTCAAAAAGGGAAAAAGGACCAGGGGTGAAGCTCTGATACATAAGATCATTGGGATGCTGTACCTCCCTTCTTCTATTCAGTATCAGTTGGAAGGTATAGCCATCTTGATTGGTATAGGTATAAGTATATTCGGAGTCACTAGGTCTTCTCAGGGGTCTCTAGAGGTGCAGAGAGTCTTAATTAAGTGATTCATACAACACTTTTAAGAGACTCATACAGAGCATTAATGGTTGAAACAGTTGTACAGTGACCTTAATTATGTTATTTTGACATAAAGATTTCTATGTTGAATCACTTGTTCATTATTGTGAGAATACATGATACTAGGCAACGAAAAAAACAATAAAGAATGTTGATTTTACAAGCGTAGATCATAATAGTTATCGTAAAACACATAAAAACATCATCTTTTGTTTTTTCACGAAATCTAAATTTATCAAACGAATCAAATGTTAATTTCACGAATAACCTTTCATAGTATATACTGACAGATATCATCGGGTCACAATTACAGCATTGTTTGAACATCCCAGAATATCTAGTGACATTTTTATTGATATTAATAAGTTTTTTCTAATTGACATCAATTTCTCTTTATATATGTCAATATAATATAATTTTTTTGTCTTGACACATCAAGTTATACTTGGACCATCATGAAAGTTACATAATGAATAAAACACTTACTCCATTGATGTACATTTTAATGTACCTTTTTGGTGCATTTTTTTGAAAATGAGTTCTTCAGCTGTTAATCCTAAATTAAATTAATTTATCAGGTGTCAATCCAAAATTAAATTAATTTATCAGGTGTCAATCCTAAATTAAATTAGATAACCGGGTGTCAATCCTAAATTAAATGAGTTCTTTGAGTGTCAATACTAAAAACGAGTTTATTGAGTGTCAATCCTAAATTAATGAGTTCATAGGGTGTCAATCCTAAATTAAATGAGTTTATCGGGTGTCAATCCTACATTTAATGAGTTTATCGGGTGTCAATCCTAAATTAAATGAGTTTATCTGGTGTCAATCCTACATTAATGAGTTCTTCAGCTGTTAATCCTAAATTAAATAAGAGTTCATGTGCACAGTGTTTTGGCTAGTTAAATCCTAAAATCCTAAAACTGTTCATAATTATGAAAATGCTTGACTTTCGGGATTCCACACCTAATAAAGTCCTTGCGCAACCTCAGATAGGCATGTCAGCAGTAGTTCATTTGTTCAACTTGGAACTTATTCATCAATTAAAATAAATGAAGGTGCGAAAATATGGGCGTTTGTAAAAACGTATTGATATACTTAGTATGACATGACTGAGTCAGATGATGTAATAATCAGCATTATAATTATGATATCATATCGCACACTCCCTATTATGATTAATGGCGGAACAAATATTTCAACATAAATTTTGGTTTCCAATTCATGTACTAGTACATTAAATTTTGAAATTAGGAAGAAATATATTCATGTGGATTTAAGCTTAAAGCTTAATTCAAGAAACCAGATATGCGTGTACATATTTACCCAGTTTGTCGAGTTTGATTGAATACCGCGTTTGAGTTTGATTGAATACCGCTCCCAAACAATTCTATTTCCCACTGTGCATACAGTTTGTTCACATATTTCTGCTTCAACAGTCACAGATCTGTCATTATAGAATGTTTAATTTGAAGGTCTTCTGGTTTTTATATATAATACTCTAGTTACTGAACCAACTTTCCTTGTATGGGGAACTATTCAAATACCTCATACATGTACTTATAATATGTAGCTTGGCTATTTTGACCTGAGCCTGACCTTTATGCAAGAATATATTACAAGGTTCTTGCTTTGAATATATCAATTTCCGCAAGCAAATTGTGCCATGTCGGTATTTCAGATTTGTGTATGTATTACATCTCAAGCGTCTTCGTGATACTCCTCGATTATAATAACATAGACTCAGAGTTGTAAACGTAGACAATTTATCGACTGTTAAATTATGCTAATCAATAGGTTGGGCTCGTGTCAAATTAGCCAAGCTTTACAAATATACAAACTAGCCAGACGGGACTATATAAAATATACATGGTCATAAAATAGAGTAACTGGTAAAAGCATTCTCCAACTGTACGACCGTGGACATATTTGCAATAAGTTTTACGACAGTGGACATATTTTCAAAATGAGCAAATTGCAAGAACACGAAAAAAAAGTCAACATGTCAACAATGTGGTTTGCGACAATGCTTTCATCTTGTGCTGCATAAGGATTTCATAGGACCTGTCAACTTTTTCTGCGAATAAATTCAATGTTTACATGCAGTTTAAATATAAGTAGAAAAAAATACAATAAAACTAGTGAGGGAACTATTCCATTCTAAAGAATAGGGCGGGTTAATGTTAACTCAAGTTACACCCAGTAGATAAACAAAGTTTACCTGATGGACGAGCTTATGTTTATAACTGATCTCATTTAACTTTGAAAAGACTGTTCTTCAGACCTATCTGTCCCTTTGATATATTTATAAAACGTAAGCTATTTGAAAGGGCTGTTTGGTATTAAAGGGGTCGGTGGTACATTCACAACAAGTATGCTTACTGTTTAAATAAAATAGTAGTGTGTATCAATATGTTGGTCACGGTTCCGCTAACTGACCCTTTGTTTGGTATAACCTTGCTACCTAAGCAACATTAAGTTGGGTACGCAGTCATTCACGGTTATTTATTTCATTATTCAAGGTCATACTAGAGCCGAATATGAATACTGCAAAATATAAAACCCACTAAAGGTGAACTCCTTTTTTATGTAGTCAGCGTCACTCAAAGAAACCACTTTAATCGGTTAGGTTTAGGTTTCAGCAAAGATACTTTTTTTGAATGAATAGCTTACACTAAGGGACTATTTAAATGGGTATGGTATAGGTTTCTGCCTAACACACAATTTTCAAGGATGAGCTGACATTGATACGATATTGTTAACATTACCTAACGGTGCACGTTTTTATATATTTTACAAACTGATATCCTTAATATTACCTTAATGGGACATGTTTTTGTATCATTTGATATATTTTACAGTTATAACAAAATATCTTTTGTAGGTTTAAATTACAAAAATAATGTTTAGTTTACTAATGGTATAACGGTTTACACAGTTAGAGGTGACAGGCATTGCAATGGATATGGCCATATTTGAAGATGTTTTTTTACAACAGTGAACCAGTATACAACCTTCATACAAACTTTCATACTTTTACAACCTTCTTACTAAGACCATTGTTGGTTCTATTAAATCAAAGGTGGTCTTAAAAGACAGGTTGTGTGATTGATATTGAATCACAGTGAAATATTCAAATCATAAAAAACACCACATAACTAGACTAATGAAACTATGGGTGTCATACAATGGGATCAATTGAGTCTTAAATTTGATGTGGTCTGCTAGTTGGTTCAGACCACAGTAGTTTATATCCCATTATAAATATATATAAATTTCCTTGTATCAGCGTTATTATAGCAAGCACATATATTCTTATACTGCACCTGTGTAGTATAATTTACATGTTCTTTTTTCATCTTGGCGTTGATAGTGTCATATGATATAAAGAATCCAACACTTGTTCTCAATTGATATATTTATATTAAACTCGTTCAGGAAATATGATTAAGCTTTATAAAATTTCCTGAACGTGGTTAATATGAATTGGTATCAATTGACAACTTGTGATGAATCCTCTATATATTGCACTAGGACAACTAAACAAAACAGATATAACTTGCTGCAGATTGTGCAGAGGATGTAGTTGAATATATCAAAAGTCCTCACATTGTATAGTCACAAGTCACATGAAGTATTACATATCCCAGGGCTACATATAAACAGGTTTGGGTGAAATGATCTGAATCTAAGATATGTTTATATGTGCATGAAGAAATTTATCATAAATCAATGTATGCTAATGCTTTTTTAGAAACATAAAACATATACGGTATATGTACCAGTGAATATCTGTAACAAAACAAAAACAAGAGGGCCATTGGCCCTTAAGCGCTCACCTGAGTTTGTTGCAATGTTGGCTTTGTTAGCAAGATTGTTGTAGTATGAACTCAAAATACTTATGTGGCCTAGATTTGAATTTTGTACTAAAATGTTTGTGAGTAGTAGGTAAAGTAGAGTTCCTGAAATACATACTTTGGTTTGACTGCTGATGGGTTTAGTACCGACTAGTTGTACTTGTGTAGAATCAAGCATTATTGAATTTGGAACTTTTTCCACATGACCCAGTTTCAAACTTGGCCCAGATTTCATAGAGATCATCATTCTGACCAAGTTTCATGAAGATTGGATCAAATTGATGACATCTAGAGTGTAAACAAGGTTTTTCTAAGATTTGACCTAGTGACCTGGTTTTTGACCCCACATGACCCAGTTTTGAACTTGGCCTAGAGTCCATAGAGAAATACATTCTGACCAAGTTTCATGAAGATACAACCAAAATTGTGACCTCTGGTGTGAACACTAGCTTTTCTAAGATTTGACCTAGTGACCTAGTTTTTGACCCCACATGACCCAGTTTCAAACTTGGCCTAGATTTCATGGAGAACAAGATTCTGGCCAAGTTTCATGAAGATTTGATAAAATTGATGACATCTAGAGTATACAAAAGGATTTTTTAGATTTGACCTATTGACCTAGTTTTTGACCCCACATGACCCAGTTTCAAACTTGGTCTAGATTTCATGAAGAACAACATTCTGACCAAGTGTCTTGAAGATTGGATCAAAACGGTGACCTCTAGGGTGTACACAAGGTTTTTATCAGATTTGACCTAGTGACCTAGTTTTTGACCCCGCATGACCCAGTTTCAAACTTGGCCAAGATTTCATGGAGAACAACATCCTGACCAAGTTTCATGAAGATTGGAACAAATTAGTGACATCTGGAGTGTACACAATATTTTTCTAAGATTTGACCTAGTGACCTAGTTTTTGACCCCACATGACCCAGTTTCGAACTTGGTCTAGATTTCATGAAGAACAACATTCTGACCAAGTGTCTTGAAGATTGGATCAAAACGGT
Organism: Spisula subtruncata; assembly: GCA_963678985.1. Lineage (NCBI taxonomy): Eukaryota > Metazoa > Mollusca > Bivalvia > Venerida > Mactridae > Spisula > Spisula subtruncata. The sequence continues at coordinate 36,957,461 of OY787671.1, forward strand.
GACCTCTAGGGTGCACACAAGGTTTTTATCAGATTTGACCTAGTGACCTAGTTTTTGACCCGGCATGACCCAGTTTCGAACTTGGCCTAGATTTCATGGAGAACAACATCCTGACCAAGTTTCATGAAGATTGGAACAAATTAGTGACATCTGGAGTGTACACAAGATTTTTCTAAGATTTGACCTAGTGACCTAGTTTTTGACCCCACATGACCCAGTTTCGAACTTGGCCTAGATTTCATAGAGAAGAACATTCTGACCAAGTTTCATGAAGATTGGATCAAAACTGTGACCTCTACAGTGCTTACAAGTCAAAATGTTGACGACGTACGACATACGACGTACGACGGACGACGTACGACGGACGACGGACATTTTGCGATCACAATAGCTCACCTTGAGCACTTCGTGCTCAGGTGAGCTAATTATTTCAAATAATTTGGCTTGTGTTTTTCATCTGGGCAGCACAAAACCACCACTCATAAGAACGCATGTTCAGAAAATGCAGGAAATTGAAGAGAATTTTTTTTTACGTCTCTTATTGCACAAGAACTTTGTACTGATATAAGCAAATTTGAGTCCCGCTTGCAAATGACATAGTAAGCTGTGAACAATGGTTGTTTTATTTTTTGAAATAGTCAATCATCAAGTCAATCATCGTTACAGCTGGGCAAAAATGCATGAAGATGTATGTATATTAAGTAGAATGTACAATGATGAATCTTTTTATTGTTAAATAAGATCAATCAATCTCGAAAGTTACGTCGCCACAGTAACGGTCCAGTAAATTTTAATTGTAGTTTCAGATTTTTGTGATGATTTGGTATGATAATGATGCATGTGTGTGGTTGAAACAAGGGCTGAGGAATTTGACAAACATCAACAATTACAAACAAATTGTACGTAATTAATGATATCTTAGTTAAAGAGGATGTATTGCATACATCATTTTAATGCTATATTAGATAATCAGGTAAAGAGGATGTATTGCATATATGTAATGCTTTCTTAATTAATCTGACATAATTAAAGAAGATGTACCAGTATTGCATGTAGCATATCGACGGTGCCAAACCAAAACCCCGTAACTCAATTTTGGTGCGAAAACTTTTTTTGCAGCATCCGCATCTGCTAGATTTCCCTCACATTTCTGTCTAGAAGCCATCTAAATAGCCAATCGCGTTACTTCAAAACAGTCAGGTGACAAAATACCGTATTTTTATTAGATATAAAAAGATTAGCAAAAAATTCAGTATATGACAGTACAAACTCCGATTTAGTACAAGTCAACTTATTCTTGTACATGTCTGAGTCGATTTTGGTTCCAAATAGGATCATTTCGTTACAAGACGTCTGTATTATTTTTAACGGAGTAAATACGTTTTTTTTCGTCTCCTGAAATTTGTCTTTTTGCAGTTACGGGGTTTTGGTTTGGCACCGTCGATATGATATAATTATGTGATAGAAAATTCAGTTGACAGTTAGCTGATAAGCTGAATGACAACATTGAGTCTAATTTGTTGGACTAGTATATTAGTATAATATAATACCATTTGTGTTTATAAATTGACCTTTGAGCTTGTTTATAAATTACATAATAATAATACCGTTCCATGTACCGTTCCATTGAGAATGTGTAAATATTGCTACAATATTAATAGACCCTTCATAAACTTAACTGCTTAACTCTGATGTCATAAGTTGGATTTAACAGCCGATAGAAAGATTACAATGTTTTACATTCTTATTGTACCTAATTGAACAATAAATGTTTTAAAATTGACCTTCATATTTACTATTATGCCTATATGTTCAGTAGCAAATACTGTAAAATCATTTAATTTCTATGGGACGAAATTTCGTGTTTTTTTTGGTGAAAAAGTCCATTTCGATGGGACGTAAATTTGCGCAATATGCATTTCAGATAACGGTAAAAAAATAAAAGATTGAAACTAAGTGTTTGATGAGATTTGATTTCGTAGTTGAGGTGAACCACGAAATCCACAAAATTTAATCCCCCCCATGAAAATTAATAATTTTACAGTAGCTATGATTATTAACAAGTTTATGTTTATTGTTTATAGTTGGGTGTTTCAATAGTCTTTGATGATATATGATACATATGAACGATATTTGGCACAGTTACCTTAAATGACATTTTCTCTGATTGGCAGGTTGACAGATTTATTGATTCATAACACTTCTGGTCTTAATTGTTTTAGATCAACCTTAAAAAATGCATGTTTCACAACGATTGGCACAAGGTAAAATTAATGTGCGTAGTTGTGCATAATCTGATTATATTTGACAACAAGTTAGTCATATTTTGTAAAGTATTATTCATGCACAGCTTAACTAAATCACTGTATGTCTTATTGGGATACTATTAAATTCAATTTGTATGACTTATTGCAATTAAAACCACAAGAAAAATCTTATCACTGCATGACTTATTGGGATGCTATATATAATTCAATGTGTATGACTTATTGCAATTAAAAGCACATTTATAATTTGATAACTGTATGACTTATTGTCATTATTTATCTATAAATTCAATTTGTATGCCTTATTGCGATTGTCGACTCGTTTATACACTGTGGTTAATCATCATCATGATGGTTGTAGTTGTGTTCACAATTACAGATTTATGCTCCTTTAAAAATCCCTATAAGAATTAATTTACAAATAAAAGACTTTTGGAGAAGGGACCCTTATATTTTGGACAGTTCACTGTTAGATAGGGGTTCGATTTTGAAAGATGAACAAGCAAGAATGTAGTTCTGGCCTAATGCCTATAAATTAATCATTAATTAATAATACATTAAAAGGTGTCAATAGATGGTAGTATAATATATAATGTTGTCATAACTTAACAATAATATGTGTCAATTTCGTCTGATAGTGTCAATAAATATATCATAACAAATAAAAGTTACCTATGTTGACAAGTTTGATATTGTCGTCTGCAATTGCTGTCAATGCGTTAGCGACGTTGGCTAACTGCTGATGGTGGTTCTTGGGGTCCTTCATGGCCCTTATTCGTTTCCCTTGCAATGCCTGAATCAATGCACACAGTCGAGCTCCATTGTCAAAATCTTCTTCCAAATTATTAACTTCTTGTCCAGCAGGTCGAAGTTGTTCGTTTACCCAATTTCTGAACGTATTCTCTTGAATAAGAACCCATTTGTCAACGCCCGCCTGTGCCGCATGGCCCTCCCGGGTCCGTGCGATATTGTGTGATTCCATCTCGTGCGTTATCACAGGGGTCCGATACACATGTATAAAAAGTTTACTCCAAAAGGGAGAGGTCCCAGCAGCTCACAAACAAAACAATACGACCGAGTGAGACCGCCACTGTTTATTAGACTCGCAGAATCAATAAGCACAAATCAATATACCTGGTTAATTCAATTATGTCCGATGAATCCCAAATGGTAATAAGTCCGAAATTTCACGTCTGAAGTAACCAGAATTGGTCACATTCAATTGGGTGTGACGGTCCGAAAAACTCGAGTCTTCAACACACGTACAGTTGACACCGTTAACAAATTGAAAACCGGTTTTACCGTAGTACTAAAACTCCGAGTCTAAAAATAGTAACACAATATACCATTAAATTCACAGGTAAGCCAGCGAAGCGGAGAAATTTAACCGTGCGTTTTTTCGCGGTCCAGTATAATTATCGGCAAACCCCGTGACCACCCGTCAGCTAATTATTGCTTTTAAAACTTCCATAGCAATTTTAAACTATGCTCGCATTTTATGCTCTTAGTAAGTGGTACAAGTTAAAAGATATGAACAGTCATTGAATGTCTTTTGAATTACATTTAAATAATTTAGTAGCTCACGCGCGCAAAAAAGTTTCCTAATTAATATAAGGGAAGTAACTGCAGTATCTTTAATTTTTACTACAATCGGGGTTGTCGATCTTTGGTTTGGCTGTTGACTGTCTTATGAACGAATTATAAGCTTCTTCTTCTTCTTCTTTTTCTTTTTCTTTTTCTTCTTCTTCTTCTTCTTCTTCTTCTTCTTCTTCTTCTTCTTCTTCTTCCATGTAATTTGCAGGGCCCACTCTGGGGCATTATCGCAAATATCTAGAGATAGAGTTGAGATACAAGGAATCCGGGTGCGATACCCTAGCTTGTTTCCTTGGTTATTTAGTTTTTTTTAACGTGCCCGATGTAAAGCACCGATACACGCGAGACAAGCTCTGGGTTTCCTATCAGGATCATCTCTAGTTGGGTGGGAAACACTAAATAGCGTTTCTGAAATGACCAAGTGTCCCGGCCGAGAATCGAACCCGGGACCTCTCGATCAGGAATCAAGCTTCTTATCGTCACCCAATCAATTCGTATATTAATCTTATTTCACAGAACGATATTGTAAGGTAATGTTTCAATTGTTAAACTGAACCATATCTATATAAATAATTATAGACGTCTCATTCTCAATGTATCTTGATTTAGTGCTTGCCGCCATGGATACTTTACATATTTTCTAACGAAACGAGTCGACAGCTCACGAAGAATAATAATTCAAAACTTAAGGTGCATGCCATGGAGAAATACACTGCAACTAATTATATTATCTTAATATTCTCAGAGAAAGTTCCAACTATTACTTTAGAAAGTATTTGAGTATATTAATTCCTAGATCCTCATAGCATGCTAGCCTATTGGTTTAATTCCCGGCCGCCTCATACCAAAGAAATGAACGGGTACCAGAAGCTCCCTTGGTTAACGCTGTAGCTTAAAGGAAAAGCTGGCTTCTCTTCCATCATACCCTCACGAGTTTTAAAATGGACTTGGGCGACAATGTCAACTAAGGTACATGATATTTCATATCGCTATTATTTTTATAATAAACTTGATGGCAGACACGCTATTGCTGTGATCGCTGGATGTCCGTGCGTGCTGAGGAGCAGATACCAATCAATATCAAGAGGAAGCACGACCGAAAAACTGGGCACACGGAAGTACCTGTGACAATATTACGGCTACAGAAGGCCGAGAACCAACCAACCAGCCAACCAACGGATACGCCCATCGAGACCAACCTGTAGGGAGATGCAAGCGACATACAGAAGACGTCTACCTAAAATAATGTTTATTTTCAAATATTTCAGACCACCGATCAAAATATAAACCAATAGCGTTAGCAATAACAACTTGTCATATTACTATATTACTGACTGAGAAGAAACTATGACAAGGGAATTAACTCGTCCATACATGTGTACTTCAAAAAGGGGATGTAACCCAACATATCAAAAATGTATTTTACATCACTTGAACCATAGGTGTTTGTAAAAACTTAAATGGAAAGAATGAATGCGACTTCTTCATAGTACATGTAGATGCGAAGAGAATTGTCTCTCGTAATTTGAATTTTCGGACATTGACTCTGAAGTAGTCAATCCCATTACTGTATAGACAAAGACGTCATAGTGATTCAAATCAAATGTTATTATATCGCTGGCTTAGGATGAGAAGGTCGTAACTACTACTACGACCTTATGAGGCTTGTACATATTTGAAATCTGCAATATAAGGTGCTTGTTGGCCTATTTTCATGAAAATCGGGTCATGTTGACCAAACTGAAGTTGAAACAGATTGTTAAGAATAATTTTCCTTTTTTTTTCTTGTTTTCTCAAAATAAGATTTTGCACTGACGCCCTTTATATTCTAAGCCAGCGATATCTGCTAGTTAATTGTTAACTGTATCATTCACGAAAAGAACAACGAAACATGTTGTTGTTTTTCATTTTTACTCTTTATCCGTGAGCGGTACAGCCACCTGTGTGCGTAAATTAAAGCTTAAGCAGCCAATATGAGGCATGAGTAATTGACAAAAGGGACACCGAATGTGACAAACCACTTTTCCCGACTAACGAAACAACGACAAGCAAATTGGGAAATTTTAATTCAAGTTGGCCATATTAAATTATTAGTAAGATTGTACAGTTAAGGTTTCAATGTGTTCTTGCCTTTCAATCAGTTTTCCATAACATATAAGCCGAAAACGTGGAATATTTGCTACCTCCGACAGTGACATGGTCTTTGTCAATAACCTTGACCCAAACCCTCGACCCTTTATTCAAGTTGACGAATATTGTATTGGCTCCCTGGTCACGATGCCCGCTGTTCCCCGGTTCAGCGTAGGCAAACACGTTAGCTTGGACCGCCCCATCAACCATGATGGAGGCGTGTAGTTGTGGACTGGTGAACGTTGATTGGTCGGCGAATAGTGAACACGTGATCAGGTAAAGACCGCCCACTGGTGCCGTGTACACGCCTGTTTGGTTATTATACCCTCCACCAAGGTCGGTAATCATTGTTGGAAAAACGATCGGGTGATCACGGCTCCATGTGATCCTGGTGGGATCCCGCCGGTATGAAAACGTCCAAGGGCCGTCGTATTGTCTGCGGGTACGGTCGCCATGTTGACTTTCTGAAAATACATTTTGTTACATATTAGTAACTTAGTTGCTCAAAGTTCGCCGCATGTTCTCTCTTTGGTAACGTTTGTTCAATCGGTCTCACTGGCTTAGAATGAGGAGGTCGTAAGAACAAAACCGATATTTTGAGAAAAACAAACTCTCTGAAAACTACTTTTTACTTATCAACATGTTATGGAAAAAAATCAACTGAAAAAATTCAGTTTGGTCAACATGACAAGTTTCGTAGTCATGATCATAAAAAGCGCATTGTCAGTTTGCAAATTTCAAATATGTATGAGTCTTATAAGGTCGTACATTGTAATGTGGGGAGCGGTGGCCTAGAGGTAGGGCGCGCGCTTCGGGATCGAGAGGTCCCGGGTTCGATCCCCCTCTGGACCACTGGTCAAAATCTCTGAGCAAGACCCACAGCTCCACTCCACCATGGTGTAAAATGGTACCTGTGAGGGCAGTGTCTATTCCTGGGCGCCGCAGATCGATGTTGGCTGCCACATCACAGGAGAGAAATAGTTTCCCCAGGGAGACACGAGTGTAGCCCAATGACCAGGGGAGTTAAAATGTCAAAGGGTGCTTGAGCGGCCTAACAGCTGCAAAGAGCCCTAGAAAATTGATAACTTAACTTAAATGTTACTTACGACCTTCCCATTCTAAGCCAGAGATAGGTCTGGTCATTCAATCATGGCCGATTGTCGTCTGGTCATCAGACGGCGTGGCCCAGACAAACATCAGTCGGTCACCGGAACATTGTTTCAGCCGAAATAGTTTTTGCATATATTTCAGTTCATTGCTATTACTTCCGGGGTAATCGATCTGTGTCCATACGCATGCATAGGCATCGGCATTCTGATCACCTCGGCCTTTATGCCTTGCAATAAACAGGAGACAAACGGAAAAGGCCGAGTTTTCACGATTGGGACATCGTGTACAAATCGGAGGTACGTGCATCGTCCGGGGTTCGACTGATTTGTGACCAATGTTTTAAGTAGACAACTTCACCTGGTAGCAAAACAAATAAGCTATCGAGCCTTTTTGACTTTGTATCAAAATGCATGTAGTATTCTGGGGAATATGGCAATCGTGAATGCTCGGCCATTTCCCTTTGTCTCCGGTAAAAATATTGCAACGCTTAAAGTATGAGGTAATTAGAATGGCGAGCCCTCCGTGTGGCAGTGAACGGACCCAACACTCCAGACAAATATCCTTGAAGCTAAATACATATAAATAATGTACTCATAAACCATGCAAGAAGATAATGCATTGAGTGGATAATTATGGAAGGAATGATACCTTCTCGTCACGGCAGCACCCTCGAAAACCTAGTTCGGGAATGGAGTCGTTGCTTGGTTTTCGAGGATGCCATGACTGTGTCCCATATACGCTTCCGTAGATAACAAAATGGGAATATGATTACCTTGTTGTTGTTGTTCCAGTTTATCCAACCGTCTCTCTAGATGTTCTACTGTCCTCACTAAGTATTCATTCTGTGTTGTCAAGGTAACAAGTTGTTCCTGTAGGTCCACATCACTGCTAGCAACCCATTGGATGACGAGAAATACTGTTGTCACGAGCAATCCGAACTCCATATTGCACAAATCGCAGAGTTCTTAAAATCACCGTGTGTTACCATGTACGCAAACAATCGTGAAAGCTCTGTCACTTCCGTTTGCCATCTGTAAATATAAGCATTTTCTAGTGGATAAAGAGTGAGGTGATCAGAGTGGTACGAACACTGTACTATCCGGCGGAGACAAACGTAAATGGCCGAGCTTGCACGATTGCAAATGATTGGGTCCGTTGCGTAAGCAAAGAAAGCTCTACCGATCGCCTTCAATCAGCTACATCCAGTTTAATTAATCCAATATATTAGTAGAAGGCATGAAAGCGCTACGTAACACTTTGCTTAGGCAATGGACACGTGGTTAAACCCCTGATTTTTTACTCGCATTGATACTAAAAATAACGCTAGTACAGGTGTCATACCAAATACTTGCGAGGTAACTCATTATTCTAATGTGTTTTAAAAATATAAAACAACCAACAGATCGAATGATTAAGGAAGTGTAGAGTAACATCCGATGCATTGCATAGGCGTGAATGGCACACACCTGCCGATACCAGTTAGTTACAACTCTACGTTACATAATGTACTCTGAACATTGTTTGTATCAAACGATATTGAGTTAAGTAATACCGTACTGAATCGTATTCTTCTTCTTAGTCCTCTTCTCCAATAGATGGACATAGGGCCGTCGTGACGTGTCTGTCTTGTGATTTTCTCTTTGCCTCTCCACACGATAGCCTGACAGATCGGAGCTCAGCATCCAGGTCAGTAATGGTCCACCTCGCTTTCTTTTCCTTTGAGGATTCCAGTCGAGACCTTGGTGGGTAGTGTTCGAGTCATCTCGAGAATATGTTCAATCCATCGCCACTTTCTATCTTTGATGGTTACCAACTTACCATAACTGGCTTCTTTCTCGTCTTCCTTTAGAGCTGTACATTTGAAATCCTTTGTGGCTATCTAATTTTCAAGATAAAATGTATATACTATATAGTAAGTTACAATTTCCGTAGAACGACACACACGGTGGATGTGACGGCTTATCTTATCTGGTCCTAATGACCTCATTCGTTTGATAATCACGTAGGACTTATCATTGTCAGACTATGGATTTGTTGCTACTGTTGCTACTGTTGGGACAACTGGTCTATCGTCTATCATTTCTTTCTGCAAGGTGAATGTGAAGACTTAGAAAATGCCATGTAAGAGGAGTACCCAAAATTGTCTTCCTTGCTGTATTTAATTCACATTTTAATTTTACCGTGTTACATATGGTCAGTTTGTGACTTTTGTATTTGTTCACAGTCTTCTTTGTCTTCAATATTTTCATAAAAACCGCCTGTAAAAAATCGAATACATTTTCAAGTTGGAGTGTATGTCATTGAAGTGACTAATGCATGTGCAGAACGGTAAATACTTGCAGTGGGAAATATATTCTGTTTGGATTAAAGAGTTATTATGTGTTTACATTGTGACATTTTTTGAATACGCGGGTCTATGATTCACTTCCTAAATGCATATTATATGAAAATGTAAACTTGATATATTTATAGATCTAACAACTCTAAACTTGGCACATAGTCGTGCTCAAGTGGTACTTCGTGACTCTTCAACCAAAAAACACACCTCAATCAAATTTAAACTGAATTTTTCCTTATTTTATATTACATGCACTTGTTTTACATTCTTTAACTTGTCCTCTTCTTTGATCCCCGATGGTCCAAAACATATATATGCACCATCGGTACATCATGGGACGGCGATCTGATCGGGTATGTGGCCCATGTGTAACTCAAACGGCCACTTACAACACACAACGTCATATGCCCACTCCTAAACCAACACGGAACTATATACAAATGCAGTTGGTAAATGCAACAAGAAATAAACCGGAGATAGTTTGAGTGTAGGGCGAATAATTTATGTATTAACATATACTAATAAAGATGTTTTGCTCCAATGAAGTTGATCACGTTTATATTTACGTATGGTTAAACATTTGTATTTTAACATTTGTACATTGGAAGATGCACCCAGAACGCAGAAAAAACACACATCCTATATAACCGTTCCAAGAACCCTTTGTCTAGAATCGGTAGAACCGCGGCTGTTGGCTGAATTTGTAGCCCGGCTGTATGGGTTTCGATTTCCAATTGCAGCCGGCCATACCCTTCCATGCAAATTTGACAATTTTTCCAAATGTAAGTGAAGGTTCCGAAGTTTTTGGAATGCTTTAAATTAGTAAGTGTATAGTTCTGGGATAAATTCCAGGAAAAAGGGGAGGCCGATATACAACTGAACAAATACAATAGTTGAGAAACAGCGTTATTTTTTTTACATGGTTCTGAACGGGTAACCAGTCACAAAATTCAGGCGTCTGATTGATTGTCTGTGACGTCAGTCTTAAAATTGACCAATCACAAGGCAGCATGATGAGACTGGTATCCGAACCAAGATTAGTTCACACAGCTTGGTTAGAAGATACAGACACCTGGATAATGACAGCGAGTTGAGTCGGAAGAAAACAACATATGGGTTTTTTTCATATTTGAAATAAAAACAAAATTGGTAAACAAAAACTAGTAACAAAACACAAGGGAAAAGGTAATTCAAGTCACCCAGGTGCACATACGTGGTGGTATTATTAGTATAATACCTTATCGTATACTATTTAGTGCAGTGGCTTAACATTACGTTGAACTTTTATTATTTGCACGCGATAATATATTTTCAGAAATTAAAGATATTTTCATTTATTACATACATAGTTATTCAGGTGCTATGAAAAGACGGAACGTGACAAAGAAATAGCTAAAAATGTGGGGAAATTTAATCTACTTTCAAATACATTGAATACCCAAAACCTATACGGTATGGTATTTAATGTTTCGTGTTTCGTTTCTTAAAAAGGAAGACTGTCGACTTCTCGTATTATTGGGCTGATTGGGAATATTGAAAATAGTTTTAAATTTTTGAGTGAACCCCAACATGACAAGTCATCGTCATATTTCTTGGTATATTATTTGTTTTGAACATGACGCGTAGCCTCCTGTTCTTTGTAAGCTGAATTCTGAATACGAACAGATTCTTGAAGCTAAAAATAGATAAAAAGTGGTCATTCACTGGGATGACTTCTGACTTTATCGCCTTGCAGTACTAGTTATAATTAGAATAAAAAGAGGTCAATTATAGGTCCTATATCGCTAATCCTGTTACACTTTCCTTTTTGTGACCTATATAACGTACATGTATATGAGGGATTGTAAATGGCCTAGTTTATGATCAAAATTGAACCAATTTCAACACTGGTCGAATATCCAATTTTTTTAAAAAAAAACTACTCATTTTAGCCAAATATGGTATTATTCATATCGGTACATCAAACTTGGACTAGAAATTATGGCCATATATATGTCTGGCTAGGATTAAAACCCGGTCACGACCCATTTAATGGATAGCTATTTCCCGATGTATTGATAAAAAGCAAGTGTCGTGTCTGCCTGCGAAACAACTTAGTTTTTAACAATATCAGAGCAAAATACTACATAGTTATTTCAACAATTTTAAAAATACTTTTGAAATTGATACTCGTATAATCCGTATATTTAGATGGAACATTTTAAAATCGGTCAAACTGATGAAAATCCCTCCTTGAACGATGTGTTAACCTTACTAAGAATAAAAAGACATTTAGATGAATAAGTCCGAGATGTTTAAATACTTAGTAGTTCAATTACATTAGTTGGTAGCAGCACATTTAATGTAAGAAGTTTGAAGTGTTTAAATAGTTCATCTACATTAGTGTGTGCTTATATATTTTAGGTCATTCGTGAAACACGTTTTTTGCAACGTATATTAATTGACTAGTGTCTATTCCTCATTCCTGATGGTATCCATCACCACAAGAGTATATGAGAGAAGCAAGTTTTCCCTATTCTGCTGAGCCTCTAGCAAGGTACACATTTGTATGTTTATTTCATCTTTGGTATGACACGACCAATGGTCGGATCTGGGCCTCTCTTGTACAGTTCCAGCAGTTTACAAGAACGATGATGCTCCAGAGCGGACGTTATACAGTACGGGAAGAAGAAGAAGAAGTCGAAGCGGACACAATATCACAATTTGTAGTTCCTTCCCTGGCTAAACCTCTTGTGACCTTATCGTCCAGCTGCGAATATTGTCACTCAATGCCGCGACCAACCGAGTTCTCTCTGTGCTATAGTCAAGGAAGTTTTTAAAGAGTCTCCCACCACAGGTAACTGTATCATTAATAAGGAAATATTTTTTTGTAAAATTTATACTTTTCAGTAAAAGAACACATTCATTTTTCGTTTTAGTCTTTATCAACGATACAGTAGCCCATATCTCAGACTGGTGATATTTCACAGAGGGTTCCGAGCACATAGGAAATAATGTACGTTCAGCACTTTGATTAATTTATATAGGTCAGCAATTACAAATAAGTACGGATGTGTGCCAATGACATCACGATCTTGCTGTCACCTACTTACACCTCATTAGTATGACAAGTCCTCAGAAAATGAGTTTCGAAGTATGTCATCAAGTTGTAGAATCTAGTAACATTTTCGTCATTACTAGTATGTCCACAGTGTATAAACGAGTCGATTCCGGTTATTGCAATAAGGCACACACGTTGAAATGTATATTATACCAAAAAGTTATATGAAGTGATCAGATGGTACGAGTGCTTTTAATTGCAATAAATGATACAAGTTGAATTTTATCTTATGAGTATTCGAATAAGCCATATCGATGGCTTAGAATGAGAAGGTCGTAACTCCTACTAACGACCTTATGAGGCTCTTAATATTTGAAATCTGCTTCCTAAGGCGCTTCTTATGAGCCTATTTTCATGAAAATCTGAAATTGTCATGTTGACCAAAATGAAGTTTTAAAAACTTGTTTTCCCAATTACAGACGGTTCTCTCTGGTTTTCTTAATATATCGATTTGGTAGTTACGACCTTCTTATTCTAAGCCATCGATACAGTGATTTGGTTATACGCTGTGATGAAGGTTAGGCCGCTAATAGTTAGCATTAAAAAATAGAAATTCGCAAATATACTTAAAATTAATTAAAATGATATTTGCACAGATGACTTATGCCGCAGCGGTACGAAGTTGTGAGTCAGTTTAATACACATGTAATACATTATTTATGATTAATATAAGTCCTTCGTGTTGTCCTGGTGCAATTTACACCTATACAATAAAATAAAACATAAATTACTAGTACATTATGCGAGACAGATTGTACATGCACTATAGTGAGTCAGTCAGCAATCGTGAAAGTTCGGCCATTTCCGTTTGTCTCCGGTAAATATAGTTGACCAGAGTCAGTCAGCAATCGTGAAAGCTCGGCCGTTTCCGTTTGTCTCCGGTAAATACATTTGCGTAGCTTAAAGTTCGAGGTGATCCGAGTGAGTCAGCTATCGTGAAAGCTCGGCCATTTCCGTCGGTTTCCGGTAAATACATTTGTGTAGCTTAAAGTCCGAGGTTATCAGAATGAGTTAGTCAGCATTTCCCACAGTCATGTTGAGTCTATGTTACCGTATTGTTCTAATTGGATGACTTATACCTCTAGACACAATGTTTGCTTTTTTATACGTTTTCTATTTGATGTGTAATTTGTGGTATGCACGTGTTTGCATTCTTTGGTTCATGATGATTTACGTAATGTTAAGGTGTTAACGCAAATCCTGTTACAACCTCACCACACCGACCACCCGTGTGTCAATCCGTACAAACCCACCAGGACCTGTTATAACTACATGTACCGGTAACTGAAAAAGCACGAAAAGTATATTTTTTCTATAAATAAATATAAAGTCTTTGTCAGTGATACAATTACCTGTGGGTATAACCTCGCCACGCCGACCACCCGTGTACCACTCAGTACAAACCAGACAGGCTCAAAGCTTATGAAAAAACTAAAATTCGATTTTAACCTCCAAACCTCAATTATCGAAACCAACTTCGGTCGATTTCAGAACATCTAGAAATATAGAACACTTCGTTTTTTATTTAAAATACTGACTACAAAAAAGCTTTAGTTTATGGACATTAATGTTTTTATAGTTGTCTTACTTACTTTAAAGTGTCACCAGTTCTCAATAATGTTACATTTCCAATCGACTGAACTTGTAAAGGTAGACTCTTATAATATTATGTTTCTACTATACTCATAATTATCATAGTAATCATAATTAATGGTACAATGATTGATGTCACCATGATAAACTTAATACCTACAACAAACCATTGACAGTAGCATTTACAGTTTTATAAAAAAATTTTTATGAAAGTTTTGGAAAAGATTTGAATTTGATCCTTAGCTGAAACCGAAACTAGGTACGTAAAGGTATAAATTGTATTTATAATCGACTACCTATATATACCAATAGTTCGGTAATAGAAACAGTTTTTACAGTTTGTATCTTTATACAACATAATGTAAATTAATTTCATATCGCTGGGACATAAGCTCGTGGTTTTGTCGCCCCGACTTTCGATGCTGGAAAAGACAAGAAAGGGTAACCAGGGATCTTATTCACCAACATTGTAATCTTGACTGAATCCCAGACTTCTAAAATCTAAAGAAATGGGATTTGGTAACAGGCTTTGCCTATATTAGCCCTCTCCTTACAAGGCATATAAACGTCAATTTGCGCTGTATATCTGACTAATAGCTCGAACATGTTCAGTTATTGAAAGGTTATATTTTTAATCGTATGTTCAGTAACAATGCAATCACGTGTAAATGATACAAATACTGAGTATAAATCATGCACAGGGAAATAAAAGCTTCGTATGGTCATAACAACTATGACATAATTATAAAACTTTGAATCATAAGTCAAACAAAGCTAAATACGATAACTAGTATTTCAACAAAACTATGCATTTAAGTGTATAGAGCTATATTCTAACAGTCATTTAATGTCAAAATAAGTACTTGTATCGTTTTTAGTATGATACTACACAGCAAAAAGTGCCCCGTATGAAATTCATACGTTACACGTATGAATTTCATACGTGAGTTAACGTATGAAATTCATGAGATGAAGCCCCCGTATGAAAAACGTACGTTAGCTTTCATATGAAATTCATACGTGTAACGTACGTTTAACGTATGAAATGACCCAACGTATGAAAAACGTACGTTAGCTTTCATATGAAATTCATACGTGTAACGTACGTTTAACGTATGAAATTGCCCACGTACGTGTAACGTATGAATGACTTTAATGCATTTACTACTGAAATGTTGCGGCTTAAACGTACGTTTTTCATACGTTTAGGTCCCAAACGTACGTTTTTCATACGTTAGGTCCTAAACGTAGAAAAATTCATACTTCATTCCTACATCCAGGTTCAATTATTTCCGTAAGATCATAGGACAATCTAACACATGATAAATGGAAAATACATGGGAATGCCAGTAAACCAGATTTTATAGCAGTCAAGCTACCAACACAGCAGGATCCATCATGATATCTCAATGCAAAGCAGCACACTTGAGTGGAATTAGTTACTCTATTTCAAGTAACAGTGACATTGACCTCACTGGCCCTGAGTTCAATACCAAGTGGCCCTTTTACAAGTTATCCAGTGTAAACGAAGAGTGGATGCCCCAGATCTGCCTTCTGAATCTGAAATTGCACTTCTTATATAAACCTTTTTTCGTCAGAAAATCTGGTTAAAAAATATTCCAGTGATCAACATACACTTACTGTTGAATGGTCTTTTACTGATATACAATGCTTCTTAAGACACTGGCAGACAGTGATCTCAATACCTAGATTCTTATGACGCTGTATACCACAGTTGAATTTGAGTCATACAATATATACAAACCAAGTATTTGTCTTAATTTTATTTTCAGTGTACAAGAAACTTCACATTAAAACACACTCCTTTTTCTCTTTGCCTCAGACTCTGGACCAACCACAAACTGGAAATACACAAGAAATCAGCATATACTTACTTAAAATCAACAACCTTTTGTTAGCTTGATGAAATGACAGAAGAAATGCATTTATTTTAAATGCAAAAATGAACCATTTACTTCTTTTTAATGGTAGATCGAAATAAAAGCTCTGAGTCAGATATGTTGCCTGCCACGCAAAGTAGAATTACAGTTCTTGTGCACTGAACTTGGAATCATTCCAAGAAATGTGAATACCAAATTTGAAGTAATTCATTTGAACTTGAAATGACAAAGTTATGCTGACCTGTGGACACGAAATGCTTTAATAAAACCAATCAAAGGGAAATAAGTAACAAGAGGGCCCCGAGGGACCTATGTCGCTCACCTGTTGCACATTGGTATAGGTATCAATACAACAAACATTCTAACTATATTTCATTAAGATTGGATCAAAACGGCGTCATCTGGAGTGCACACAAGGTTTGTCTAAGACTTGACCTAGTGACCTAGTTGTTGACACCACATAACCCAGTTTTGAACTTATGGTATGGATTTTATATAGAACAACATTCTGACCAAGTTTCATGAAGATTGGATCAAAACTGTGATCTCAGGACCGAACAAACTAAGATTTGACCTAGTAGCTATATAAACAAATTGTCATGAAGATGGAATGATGCAAACTAAAGTTATTACAGGATTTTTTCTTTCTATTTTTAGTATCAGTGACCTTGACCCCAGTTACCCTAAATATGTCTCCTGTCAGTTTGCTAAAGAAAGTTTCATGAAGATGTGTCGAAGCAAACTCAAGTTATTGACTGGAAAAGTTTTTCTATTTTTAGCAGGGCTCTCATTAGGTTTCAAAACCCAAGAGTCATGACTCTTGGCCCCAAAATTCCAAGAGTCAAAATGACTCTTGACATCAAATTTCTAAGAGTCGATTCGAAATACATAGTTGATTTGTATCCGCAACATGCTTATTTTGTTTTAGCCATAGCCCCAGACCTTGAAATAAATTCACTTTATAAACATGTATTTTTTGTTTAACTCCACCTTCCTGCTAAAAAACAGCTGGTGAGAAGTAACTAGTACTAACTGCATGAGTCTTCAAAGGAAATGCTGACACAATCTATGTCATTTAAACTTTCCTCATGTATGTCCACTCATATGGGTAATCAGGCTATTCCCAATCACTTATCAACACTGGTTATTCATACACATTTACAAACATTGTGGCCTTTTATGTTGATTCCTTGGACAGGGTAGTACACTACTGTACGGACGATACAGGTTTTATCGTCACTCCGAAACCGAAAGTAATTTTAGTTTCGCACAGTTTATGCCTTAAATGGATCCTTTTATGTATCACAGAACATCTTATTTACAAAAGGGTAGGTTGTGATAAAATGGCATCTAGTTTCTAAATGAGATTGAAAAAATGAGAAACTTGCACCTACATGTACAATTACTACGTCGCCGTCGGGAACAAGAACTTTTATAAATTCCTTTGATCATTTGGATTCTACATCGATCATATTAGTAAATTAGTTTTAGTTGACAGTAGTATTGTTTGAATCACATTTTCCATAACAAATAATCTTAAACATAAAAGAACAGATTGTCATGAAATCATAGGAATCTAGCTAAACTTACTCAAATCTATCCAGTCAAAATCCATTCAGGAATATGCATTATATATTATAAGTTACAAACATTTTAATTATTTATATAACCCCAAAAAATTTCCAAGTGTGATTAACTCATTTCAATTAAGACTTTACATCGTCAAAAATAGCGTGTATGCTGTTCAATACAGTTACTGGACATATGTGAGTTTTACATAATGACGTCATTCAAATGTGTAACTCGTGTGAGGCTACACGTTTCCTTGGTGATTTTGGGTACTAAGAAGAATCAAGTGAATTAATGTGATTGTTTACAGTTACGAGGAAATACGTTGAGTCTGTGGAAATTAAAAAATATTTTTTGGATTAAACACATGCTTTAGTGTATTGGAGCTGACATATACGTGTATAAACTTAATTACCTTAATTACCGCTTTTTGTACAACAAGTTGAAATCAACGAGAACAACTTTTCTGTTGAAATTAACGAGAATAACTGTTTTGTTGAAATTAACAAGATTTTGTGTACGTTGCGCTGTCAATTAAAAAATATCCACGTGGGTAATGCTTGTTGTAACCGCAAGGCGCTATCTCATTGGCTGAAAGCAGATGACATACTCCGCCTCCGGTGTAATTTATTATACGGGTGATTGGCATATCTGGTCAATATACAATGTGTCACTTTGTTAATTACACATTTCTTTTATACATACACGGTACCAATGTTCCTGATGACGAGTGGTATTTGGACTTTGTATATTGGGGTGACGCACAGGGGTGTATATTGAAGGGTCATAATGATGCACACAGAGGATTTTCCAAGCGTCAAAATGGGGTATTTTGCAAAACTCGTGCGTCAAAACCCGTAGCTACGGGTCAAATGAAAGCCCTGTTTAGTAATGGTGACCTTGACCCCACTGACCCCCAAATACAGCCCTAAGCTAGGTCTCTATGCATGCTTGCTATATTCAAAGTTTCATGAAGATGTCAAATCGAGCTTTAAAAATTATTGACCAGAAACCCACTGTTTAACATCTCCAACTCTGGAATTTTGCTGCATCTTATAAAAACAAATTTTGTTGAATTAATTCTGATTTGTCATGTAAATTTCTACAGATGAGCTTAAATCGATATACAGCTATTATTCCTTATAAACAAGAGCACCGCTACCAGGTGCTGGACACTCAACTTTATTCCAAGTTGATAGTAAATTTAAGAATTAAGAAATTATTTATCAACAGTTATATATAAATATAAGTGTTATCTTGAATTAATGAAAACAAACAAACCTCAAGGTATGTGGATGTTGTACATCTCATAGAGAAGCATGTATATTTAAATTCACAATAATGCAGGCCGAAGTGTTGGCATTTTATGAGGAAAGTGAAGTTTTGGAAAACAAGTAATTAGGAATTGCAAACAATGCAGAAGTCCCCTACCTGATTTCCAGGTAGTAAATTTTCGGTTACCAAGGTAACCACAAAGTTTGTCAGAATCAAAGAATAATTAGACATGCATAATCTCCTCATTGTTACCAATCCACATACCAAGTTTCATAAACCTAGCTTGAAAACTGTTAATGACAGGAACAAGATTTTCTTGACAGACAGACTGACATACAGGCCGACAGACTGAAGACAAACCCAATCCCCTCCAGCTGGAAACCAGTAGGGGACTTTAAAGGTCAATCTTGACTTTAGACCTTGTGACATCAAATAAGGTGAATGTTGTAGATGGCATTGAGGTACATATATACACTTGTGAAGTTTCAAGTTCATACCTGTTGTAGTTTTCAAGAAATTGACCTTGACAATAAACTTAACCAACGCCAAAAAACCAGGCTATGACAATAGATGAAGATTACTTTTTCTTTGTTAAGTTGAGCTAATGACAAAAAGCTTACCTTTTCAAACATTTTCCTTATTACTGACCAGAAAACATTCAGATCATCGGCAGCCCTCCCCTTACTGTCTGTTCTGTAACAAATAATCCACTAATATATTACAAACTTTTTAACCAATAGGTCATTCAAGAATTATTATTAATCGTTTTAAATATCATTGCCTTGACTCTTAAGGATGTTCCTTTTTTATAAGTAGATTATAGTTCTGACTATCTTTGAAGACAAAATTTATTATAAATAATGAGCGGCTCCAACGATAAAAGGTTATCAACTTTTAATATTGATCTGGAAGTTACCAAAAATATTTTAATCACTACAAATGTTCTCAGCTTTGATCAAGGCTAAAAGCACAGTCTAATCCAGGGCTTGACCCTAACACTGGCCGCGTGTCCAACCAGTGAAAATCAAGAAGGAAATCAAATTTAAATCTTATAATATATATTGTCGGATCAATGCCCAATATATAATAACTATTAGTGTCTATTAGGACTGTAACGGTAGTCTGTGGTATACGAAATACCACAGACTGCAGTCCAACACGGTTCACAATACAAGACTTCTAAATTTCGGTACGGTTCGGTATAAGCTTTTTTATGAGCAAAATAATATTTAGACAATGACAGCGCCTGAAAGCCTACTGATTATGTATAATTACCATATATCACTCATTTTAATTGTATATTGTATATTGCATGTTTAATATGCTTCATATTGTCTAAATTCACTTAAAATTGTTGATAGGCACATGATAACTGCTGTTATAGAAGCATCAAATTCATTATCACTTAAAAATTGAAGTATTTAAGCTGCTGTTAGATAATATTGTATCGAACCGAAAGATGCCAAACCATTAGAAAAATATTCTTACCATGAGCAGACAGGCGCCTCTTTGGCAAGCGTAAGTTTTTCCGGATTCGTACAAATGTAGGTGTTGAACATCTCAGTGGGCGCTAACAGTGGCAGAGCCATCAGGTTGGGTATCATCAGGGTCTGTAAATGTTTATAAAATTATGTAAATAAACTTTACTTTGAGTGCGTTCATATTATTGAATACATTATGAAGCTTAAGTATCAATTATTTCATTATTCATTGAGACATAATCACCAGTTATTTTATCGATGAGTCCCTTCAAGCAAAAAGGGACTAAGTGATTGCAACAATCAACTTAATTAAAGGTCATGGTGACCTTGAATTTTGACCTGAAAGTAGGTGGACTTAAGGTTGCAGATAGCATTGAGCAGAGGTACATGTATGCACATGTGGAGTTTCAAGTTGATACCTCTGCTAGTCCTCTAGTAGTTTCCAACACAGACGCCGATGCTAACGACAAGGCAATGACAATAGCTCTTGTTTTTCTTTGAAAAGTCGAGCTTATAAATGCAGATGATTTTTATCACAGATTCATTCCAACAATTTCACTCTATTTCTTTTTTTTATGTTCACACAAATTCAAGCTAGAAGTAATTTACCAGCATTTGAACCATTCATCATGTCCCTTGCCATCCAACATAGTCATTAATAGACATACATGTTGACCAATTATATATTTATCTGACTATATATGCTGGTAGAGCCAGAGTATTGATTCTGGTGTGTCCACCGTCTTTTCCACAAGATCCCTGCAAAGAAAGCAAATTGTTTAAATTTATCCAAGTAGCACCACCAATAAACTGATACATCATACATGTACAGGTGTTTCGGGTAATTCTGTGCATCGGGTAATTCTGTGCACCATAATTTTCTAATTCATACACACTTTGCTCAGTTTGCTGGGTCAATTTCATTTGGCCCTCAAGTGTTTTTGTAGATGTTTGTTACTTATATGTGAAGTTTTTTAATCACAATAAAATTGGAAAAGTATTTCTATGAAAAAATTTAACAAAATGAGTATCAAAGGTGATTTTATTTTGACGTCAGAGCCGTTTCTTTCTGTATCTTCAGAATTGGAGGCTAAAGATACGGGCCCGTATAATGTACTATCACAACCTTTCCATTGTCTGCAAGCCTTTTAGTTCAGGCAACAGTTGAGTGGCAGGGAAATATAGCTATGATTTTAATTCTGTTCAATATTTTTTTGGGGGGGTTATCATTTGTATCAGTGTATAACCCGGGCCAAAGACCTAAATTACACAGATTGGACACTCCACTGACAAGCTAGAACAAACCCAAAATAACAGGCAGCAGAGTCAGTTATTGTGCATGAAACTATTTTTAGTCATTCAATTTTAATGGACAATGTGTCATTTTGAAGAGATAATTTTCTTAGAACTACTATATATAAAGTAGCTCATTTTTGTCTACCTCTTATAAAATACAGAAAATTAGGATTTGAATGAGGCAAATCAGGTATATTCTGATAAACTTGGAATTTACATTAATTTGATGAAAATAAGAGTAGGTCTGGCTCTTCGGGGTCTACTTTTTTATTAATTAAATTATTTCAATGAATGAGGTATCATTTTAAAGATGAATAATAAATCTATTGCATAGAATGATTAGTTTTTTCATAAGTATATTAGAACATGAGATATAAGGTATTAAAACAGACGAGATTTAGCGAGATTTCAGAAGACCTTCCACGAGATATCGTGAGACTTGGAACAAGTTTCCAATCTGTGTAATTTAGGTCTTTGCCCGGGCGGTGGATAGCCAGGGAAATGACCGTGTTTTCACCTTCCGTCTACCCTGCACTGCCAGGGAAGTGTTGCTGTTGGGGATTTTATCTCTGAACCAATAACCCGGGGAAAATATGTAGTAGTCGGGGCTGGGGAAATACCGGATGCTCTACCATCAGCAGCATTCAGCTGTCCCCTGCAGGGTGGGGTAATGTTTGGGGATTTTACAACCAAAACATGAAAAGTAAAAATCACCGCCTATCCCCGGGAGGCGGCCGTGGATTCAATTGACTGCATTACATTGTGTGTGACTTTACAACTATAACAAGTCAATGGACGAATATAAAATAACATCAATTTATGAACGAAAAGACGAAAATTCGTCAACATTCCAAAAGTGAAAAGAACGCCATAAATGCCGAGTCGAAAGCAGGCGCTTTATGAGGGCAAATTCTATTTTAACTTCGGAAATATTTACCAGCTGGGTTAACGGCTTCTTCAAAAGCATTGTCCATCATTTGCATTCGACGAAAACGTTGATATAATCGATAAAATCGCATTTTCATCAACTTTGTTCTAAACAGGAAGGAAACGCTAGTTTCGGAATACTTCCACGTGCGGTGTGACAAAAAACCGACCTTTCCGGAAAATCGAAAGTTCGTCCCGCCCGTAAAATCGATCAGTCTTAGACTGTTCCTGAATCGATGTAGATTTTTTTCATGACAATTAATTTTTTTAAAGCCTTGGCGTTAACTAGATAAAATGAAATAAATTTCTCATTGAAGTGATTTAATTCTCCATTAGTTATATATAGATCTAGTGGACCTAGACTCTACGGATCTTAAAGTAAGAGTCATTTTAATTAGTATGTAGGCTACATCTATATAGGCCCTATATACAGTGTAGGTATATGGGTCTAAATATTACTAATGGGATTTTTTCCATCTTTAATGCATTATGAGCAAAATTAAGAGAAAAAAAATATTGCATGAAAAAAGAATTTTTTTAATTGCTAATTTATTCTCAAAATGAAAATCAAATGTTTTAACCGCAAAATTTGGATGTTTAACATATGAATTTCATACGCTAAAATATATAACCTTGTTAAAAAGTTGTTAATTGCCCTATTTTTCAATAAATAATTAAAAATATTTTTCACGTATGAATTTCATACGTTAAAGAATTTCATACTCAAAATTTTATGAAAATGAAAATCAAATGTTTTAACCGCAAGATATTTTGATGTTAAACATATAAATTTCATACGCTAAAATATATAACCTTGTTAAAAAGATGTTAATTGCCCTATTTTTCAATAAATAATTAAAAATATTTTTCACGTATGAATTTCATACGTTAAAGAATTTCATACGTGAAGATTCATATGAAATACGTATGAAAAGTTCGCGTACGTTAAACGTACGTTGACTCTCACGTATGAATTTCATACGTTTTACGTATGAAATTCTCATGAAAATCCAAACGTATGAATTTCATACGGGGCACTTTTTCCTGTGTAGACTACCTTAATTGCAAATTAAAACTTTGGATGGGTTCGGTGTACGTTGATACAATCGTCGAAAAATATACGATTCTTATAATTTCATAGGGTGTTCTAGAACACTTTTGTATGAAAATAGACAGTTCGCATGTCCAATAAGTCACAGAGAGAATTTCTGTTAAAACTGATGTGAAAATGATCAAATGGATATTAAGCATTATTGTTTTTCAGTTTTTGAAACTTTTTTAAAAAATATCGTCAGATATAGCTCTATACACTTTAATAAGTTAGCGTGACATATTAATGAAAAGTCGTGACATTGATGCTTAAGAGAGACAATAATTATTTCCGCACATAATTGTTCAAGTTGAACTTCAATCAAAATGCATTATTTTTGTGACGTCATCACGAATCGGGGTCAGATTTATATAGGCTAATTGCTCCGGATGTAACAATTGTAACCAATTGCCCGAGTTACTTCGACTGAATCTCGAGCGCTGATAATTTTTTTCTGACTCAGAAAGCATTTATCGTCATACTATTATACTAACTCATCATATAGAAATGAATAACAAACAGTACAGCGATCATGTTCCCCCAACATAAGCAAAATCTTCACACTGACAGAGGTTACTGACCGATAGTTCGGCTATTCACATTTTATTGTTTGTACTTTCGTTCAAATTTTAAGTGTCAAACTCTCACGTAATGTAATCGGCTTACTTTTTAAAAATATTTTTCTGTGTGGTGGTAGGCCCTAATTACCGACGGCTACCTGCGGTGTTTAATTGTCCGACCTGTTCATCTTTGAGGACAGAATTATATTTCGAAGTATATAAAGAAGAAACGGGATTGATGATAACAAAATTAAATAAACATTCGTTTTGAGATTTTGGTTTAGAGACTATTTGTTGTGTTTATTCGGTTGGTTGAAAGAGGCTGTAAGTATAAACATATTTATTTCTATTTCCATCATAATGTTGTTTTATAATTATTTTTATAATTATGTTCATCATAAAATCGGTAAAGAAGTAGAATCTAACAAATATTTTAATTATTTATCATTAAACGTGAGATAAGGATGCGGTATTAACTAATTCTGGTTGATTTTGCCGTCAGCATAACACGAACAGACGAAGAAAAGGCGTTGTTTTATCAAGTCTATATTTTTAATTCTCACCTCATACTTTAGTATGTTCGTACATTTATTTGTGAGTTGTAAGTTGCTTGAAGGTATAAGGTGTGTTCATGTGTTCATGGCAAACGTATAAGTAATTCACAAACCAACAGTTACTTACGACATTTTAGTGATGTGTTCGCGTTATGGTGCGTGCGTCGTACTCGCCTGACCCTCGTCTGCTGCACTCGTTGTACGTGAAAAGTTGTAGGATTATTTTCGCTTGTGTGTTTGGGTTTTGAGAGTTTTTCAGCAGATTTTGTGGTCGCAGAAAAAGTTTGTTTTCTCTTTGTATACTGTATTACTGTATTAGAATAGTTGATTCACAGTTCTAGCGCGTAGTGTGCGATCTCGATCTGAGATCTGGCAAATTGATGAAGTTAAGAATTTTATGCCAATTTGCGAGTGTAATTCCATTAAGTGCAATTATCCAGATGCTATAGATTGGTAATAATTAAAGTTGAGTTTTTATGGTTTTCTAACTGCGAATTTAACTGCCTGGATCAAATATTATACAATGTACTAACACTTTGAAATGCTTGGTGCATTGTTTTATTACATATTACCGCGGTTTTTGTTTAGGATCTACCCAGCTTCACTTTGAACCGAATTATCTGAACTCTGTTAATCTCTTTACGCAATAATACTTGACTTAATTACACCGCAGTTACTAGTATAATACAGACTCATTTAGTACGTCTGCTTATTTTGGTGACTCTAACGAGAGTTTGGAAACCAATTTATGATTGATATAAAAGTGAACGCGCTGGGAATTATTTGCACCGAGTGACCCCCTAGCAGAAAGTCACGTGACTTTCCACAAACCAAAAAACATTACTTATTGTTGTCAAATAATAATAGACGTTAATTCTGGTAAGGATAAGGAAATACTGTTGATAAATTTACCGTTTTTAATTAAAGTAGTGAAATTAATTGGATTTTATTTTGATGATAAATTTACAGTTTTTATTAAAATCGTGAAATAACTTGGATTTATATCTATATTCACAGAATTTGAACCAAAGTGTTAGCTAGATCTACAATATTAGTTTCGGAGGAGAAAACAAGAAAAAGGTGAACAATGAAGTACAGTCGAGCATCTATAGAGTGTGCGAGTCCAACCAAGAGTCCGGAAGTTGTCATATTTCCGCCCAAATACCCTACTTCCGGTAAGTGGCTATTGTTGTACTCAAACGGTGGTTGGTGTAAATTTATTCAAATTCAAATTTAATACTTTAAAAGATAATTACGTGTTGCAAGATATGCTTATCAAATCTTGATATTGTTGTTGTTGTTGCTGTTGATGTTGATGATATGTTGTTGTATTGGCACCCATTGACGTCGACGAGTGTTTCCGGGCCAGACCGTGCAGACGGTTATAAACAACTACAATAAAACCGGAAGTAGATATATTAGGTGTGCTCGTCGCGTCGTCTTATTATGATGTAGCTTTTTTCCAACACCGTAGAATTTTTGACTGGTTGACAAACGCAACGTGTGTTTAAGTTCAGTATATCGAGAGCTCAGTGCAAAACTATAGTATGTTCCTCTATAATTATGGTGTAGTCACCATAGTTTTGCACTGAACCCTCGATATATGATTTATATAATTTTGAATCAGTATATGACAGATCGGAAATAGATAACTATCCACAAATTTCAAGGTAGCAGTGGGCCTAGGATCAATCTGATTAACATAATCTTACACAGTTAGCCATTTTGCTGCCGTCAGATCGCGTACTTCGGTCAGATTACAGTGTAATGAGTACGCACATTTTCTTAAAATAAATTTGTTGAAATAAATAAAATAACGTTACACAGAATATCACCAGCTGACCATTTTCATTCACTGTTTCCGCGTACAGTTGTATGTTGCAATATTTGAAAGAATTTCATAATAAATTTTAACAAATTTTGTTTCACCATAATTTCATTATAAAAAAAATTATGGTGCAATATTGTGTCATTTTCAGTCTGAATACTTTCTTTTGTCAATCAATTAGCACAGGTTATTGTATCATTGATAAAGAGAAAAAGAAGATACAAATTTTACAAAAACACGGTTTTAAAGTTTTGTTAATTCTGAAGTTGCCAGTCTCAATTAGTTTGTTTGCAGGATGACACGATGACAATGAATACATAAACAAACAACACGGAATTGAAGATTTTTTATTTCAACTTATATTGTGAGACATCATAGGGGCCTAAATATCAAAATATCAAATATCATTGTTTTCTTGGCATAGTTATTTTTCTAGTTCATTGTTCATTGTTGAGGATCTTATGGAAGATTGATTGTTTAGTATATTGTCAAATAAGTTTCCTCGTAAAATAAAGTCTTTATTATTATTATAATATTATTATTATTTCTTAAAATAGAAACCCCCTCTAACCCGGAATTCTCTCTCTACCGGACCTATTTGTTCGGTCCCCATCAGTGTGAGTTAGGGGCCGGGGTAGTACTGTATAGAAGGCAATATCGTAATCACAAACATATTCTTTAATGGCTGTCGTTTAATGGATTACTAGGCCACTGGTCCATTTACAAGAAGTACGATAACATACTTTATATGAAACATGACTTTGTATCGTAGATAATAAGTATAATCAGACAAATACAGAATACTTAAACATACGATATATCAAAAGGTTACTACGTTTTCAAATGAACATTTTATCAATATTCATTGAGTAACATTATATATAGGTCCGTATTCTGTTCGCGTATCTAAATAATATAATTGAAACCAGCTCATATAGAATCTAACCCAAGGTTGTGCTGAGCACGATTTGTAGTTTGGTCGGGTGTTTTGGATAAGATTAGGATGCCCTGATTCGTATAGTATGATAGTAGTCATAATAAACAATACTAACCGAAAGTACACACCGTGATGCATCAAATGATAACAATAGATTACATCACTTTCGGTTATGTTATCAAACATTCAACAGCCTATCCTAGCTGTCGTAAATGTTCGGCTATCTCCGATAAACTTCGGCGACTTCCGGTAAACTCCGGCATACAATGATATAATAATCACCGCGGTGTTTCTACTTACCTGTCGGAAAACGTCGTGTTTAATTTGATACGCCGGTGTCTTAAATAAGATCCAGTTTAGCCTACATATTGTATCGTGAATTCGTGACATGAGTCACTGTCCGAAATATATAATGGTGTACCGGTATTTCCCCTACGTCACAACTCGACAGGTGATTACCCATTCAAACACGGGCTCTAAGTTTAACCCAATGGTAAAATAATGTATGTCACCCATATCGTTAATGTGAGAAAAGGTTGCGGTTTTTAGTTTTGTCTGTTAAATCAGAATTGTGCCTGCTAGCGATGCGACAGGACGGACCCTAGCTAATGTTTAATATTCAGTCATACAGGGTGGACCCTAATGTTAAATTCAGTCATGGACTCTCCGGGATCTATACAAAACGGTAGGGATCCCTTATTTATTATAATAAGGACTGCATTAGGGCACCGGAACTATACTACAAATAGTACTTGCGAATAGATGTAAATTTATACTAGTAATTTTAATTAAAAGTACTATAATATTATAGCATGCATGAAGACACAAGTATGCATACTCGTATACTTGATACCTATATTAAGTGATAATGTAACACTTTAAATAAATATTATTATTGCAATTGTCTATATGATGATGTAATAACAAATGTAATTATTCATGTTTATATTTGTTTAGATTTGCAATTTATAAAGATATATATGTAGTACAAAGATAGTGACTAATATATACTCATTTGATAACTTGGCATAGGCCTACGTGTAAACTGTACGTGCAATTGTAAATATATTTTATTACAATGTATTTGTGACATTTACTTTGTTATACATGTATGTTTATTACTTTGCAACTGCCGTTTTAATTAAATGTAGAACATGTTTGCATTGTTTCCGTAGCCATTAGTATTATTATGCAACAATCAGCGTCCATAAAATTTGTTTTGCTTATTTTGAAAAGGAACGAACCATATTATAATAACAATACTAGTCTAGCGGATACGTTATGTACGCGCACGTATATGATAATACCAATGCAATTACAAAATAAATGCACTTAAAGACAGACACATATGCTTTTACTTTTAAATTTGGTATTATTATAGATTTCTCTGCTTTTGTGAGTACTCTTTGAACCAGCTTCTAGTATTTAAAATTCACTGGCTTAGTTAGAAGAAGTTCGTAAACGCTACGTACGATCTTATAAGACCCAAACATGTCTTGATTCTGCATCATAGGGTAGCTTCTTCTTATGAACCTATTTTCGTGAAAATCAGAAATCGTCATTTTGACCGAACTGAAGAAAAAAAAACGCTTGTTTTTCCTACGCAAAGAGATTTTTTCAGCCTGTGTTTTGTGTTCTCTGTATAGCTTTTTGTACTAACGACCTTCCTCTTCTTCTTAGCCATCAATCACTGTGTATTAACGAGTCGATTTCCGACAATTGCAATACGGCATACACGTTGGATTATATAGTACGACAATAAGTCATACAGTGATCATAGTTTACACGTGCTTTCAATAGCAATATATGATACAAGTAGAATTTTATAGTAATTCGATAAGTCATACAGTGATTAGATTTTTACAAGTTGTGATCTATTGTAAAATACTATTCATATGATAATAATACTTGCAATTATCTATAGCTTGGCTATTTCGACGTGAGCCTGACCTTTATGCAAGAATATATTACAAGGTTCTTGCTTTCAATATATCAACTTCCGCAAGCAAATCGTGCAATATCGGCATTTAACATTTGTGTTTGTATTACATCTCGAGCGTCTTCGTGATACATCCCGATTATGAAAACATACAATCGGTGTTGTAAACGTTGAAAATATATCGACTGTTAAATTATGGTAATCAATAGGTCAGGCTCATTTCAATGTGGCCAAGCTATAATAGTAGGAAAACGTACATGCAGTTTGCGCATAATTTATTATTAAGTTACGGTCTATTAACAGCGTTCATCCCAACAACGATACTAATAACGTTGTCACTCCTTCCGTTATTTTCAGTTCTGATTAGTCAAATTAAATTATTTAGCCGACGAATGGTGAAAGTCCAAACGTCCGATGTAATAGATCAATCACAAACTAACACGAATTATGATCTATTATATAAATGTCCGTCTACACATTCATGTATCTGATTCATTCATTTAGCTGAGTAATCAGGCAAGTGTTATAAAAATGATATTTGATATACAAATCTTTCATATGGCAAAACCAACTTCTAAATAGTACATGTACAGTAAAAACTCCCTTATCCGAACTCACTTCGGACTGGCCAAAAAGTTCGGATTAGGGAGGATTTCGGATTGGAGAGGTTTTACCTATTTAGTGTTTTTAGGGAAAATTTATATCGTCTGGTGTACACTATTGTTGGTACAGTATGTCTGTATTCAGTAGTAACTCATGGTTTCCGCTGCTATTCGCCATTTCCGCTGTTGGCGGAATTATTTTGCGATTGGCGAAAAAATAATTTCAAAGCTTAGAATTTTTTTTTCAAACCTTAATTTTATATTTTGGTGTAAAGATCTGTGTATTTGTATATCTTTTTTACGAAAATTCTTAGAGCGGACTGCAGTTTTATGGCTGGGTAAAAGCATACTTTAGGCTTTAGAACCCATATACCAGTAGCAGTGACTGAAGCCCGTGTCACATTAGCTGTACAATTTATAACAGTTTCTACAAAAAATGAAATTAAGATAGTAATCAAGCCGCATACAATACAAATCGCAGAAGTCCAGACAAATCGCTTTGTCAATGTCGTAAGGCTGTCGTTCGATGCTCTTACATGGCTATACATGTGCTAGTCAAGAAAATTGCCAAATCATAGACGAATCGCAAGCAAAACATACAAAAATACCGACATGTCAAAGATTAAGGTTGCAGCAGAACATTTTGCTCAAAGACATACATAGATGATGTGTAATGTATACATCCAATAGATATAATTCTAACTCGGCAATATTAGAAGTAATCGATAAAGTACGTTCTTCCAAATCAAAGCCCTATCATGTTTGTGGAATCAATTCCCAGCGGCCATGAACTAAAGTTATTTCATAAGTGAATAACAATTTATCTAAATTCACGAATCTAATTAGCATTCACGAGTGCTATAAAACAGTTAGCTGTATCACATTTTATTATCGAATAACATTCACTTTAGAATTCTGTGCCATGCCTACGAGACAAAATCATTCTTTAGAAAGTTTTATAATTTGAGCATGTTCACTGATGAGCTCACAAAGGAATTTCAATTTCAATTTGTGAATTCAGACTTTTTTGTCAATTTGCTTACTTTGTGTATAGGTAGGTCCATTGTCAGCATCAGCTAAATCGTCTATATGTGACAAACGCGTAATTATCGTATTAGGTAACTGTCACTACGGACAAAGGTACCACAACTCTTCAAAATCGGAAGTCGTAAATTAATGACATTTTTAATCATTGAAAAACACTTCATAGATCGATTTTATCGTTTGATGTGTTTGAACGACCTCTATGTTGCGGTTTTGCAAGCTGTGCTCTTGTATTTCCGGAGTACATTTCGACTGTCTTTGTTATAGCTCTGTGACTCATGATTATATAGGTAACCGTACTGACATAAAAACTGACTGACTTGTTGACCTACGAGTCTGTGGTTAGACTGACTCACTCATGACTTTGTGTAGAAAACTAAAAATGCTAAAGGCGGTGTTTAATCTAGATAGAGTACTCGAGTAATTGCTTGCGGTGATTTGTTACCAATCCGTGTTAAAATCTGCTAAATCTGCTATTATCTAGTCCGATGCCATTGTTCATAGTTTGTTTAATAGTGACCATGGCCCTGGTCTTTTGTGGCTTGTGGTTTTATATGGACTAAAGTCTACTGTAATCTTGAAATATGTATCAAACTGATTCTATCAAATCGATGTGGATTTTTATCATTTTCGGACCTGGCTATCAATCCATTAATTACGAAACGAAATCGAAGCTTTCAACTCCCCGATATGGGTTGATTTTCAATTATGTAACAAATACTAATGGTTAATTCATTGACAATAGTCCCAAATTATCTATTGTTCGTATATTTCACTCGAGTTTCGTTTATCAACACTAATGTCACTGAATAGTTTTTTCTGAGACTCAAAATATGAGTTGGACAACGGTTCTCGATAAAGAACAAAACAACACAATATAAGAGTTGAGTAACTACTAGTATATTATAATGAACAAAGATTCATATTTACTGTATTTGGGGGATCAGTGCACAAGTTTATACTTGGTATATTAAATGTTACACGTACTTGTAAACTATATTACTCAAATTTCGTTTGAAGAAACCCCAAATAATACGAAAGTTCCCAGTTTTATACACACATATAGGGTCGACCTCATTAATTATCAACTATTGTCTGGGTTTGTCTTGATTAAAACATAATTTAAACGTTCTTTACCCATTTATAGTGATGCAAGTTTAAATGACCGATTTTGACTGAATGTAAACACGGAAGTACATTTACCCGATTACCTGTTATCTAATGTTGACGGGGATTTATAATAAATTTTGTGTCTCTTAAAATATGACCACGTGACTAGCTTTATTCATATCTAGGACCTATCACAAAACGAGTATTATTTTGTATTATCTAATATTACTATAAATAGAAACAAATAATCTGCCGTTCTTGGAAATCCGCCAAGACATTTTGACATTTTGCAGAGACGGTTTTTTCTTATCGAAAATATTTGAATCCTTTTGTAAATCATCAGAGGAAGTTCTGGTATTGGATATTGGGTGTCTGAGGGGATTACGTAATCTTGAAAATATTTAAACACACAATAGGCCTTATTAATATTTTTCCGATTGTTTTGATGTTTTTTTTGGGGGGGGGGGGGGGTAACAAATAAGAGGGGATTTGCTTGCGAACCACGTTCAGCATGGGGAATTTTCAATACGAAATAAAATATTTTTCTGTGGCTTGGGGGTTAACTTTACACTTTACACTTAAAACCACAGGGAACTTTAAACCGCAGGCTTCTTGTGCGTTTTTAACACTTTTGATATTGATACCGTAACTTTTTCATACAAAGGGATATTTTAGTATGAGAACAGTATACAAATGCACGTGTACATTTGAAGGGGGGTAACTACCATCACATTAGGGGGACCGGAATGACTTTGGAAAACGTCCGTCGTCAGATCGAAATTCACATCTCTTGGTTAACTTGGTTACTTCAAGATGAAAGAAGTGTAGGTTCACAATGGGTAATAGTATAATAGGTATCACTGTAATTAAAACACAATTTTAAAACAAGTAATTTGTACTAAAACTGAAGTCCGGTTAATGTTGCAGTCTATGGGGTTTTCAGAACAAACCGTCTGTAGAAAGCCATTTCGTACACCGCTGAATCAACGTCAGATGTCAAACGTTGAATTACGTGCTATGTTCGCGTTAAAAGACGTCTGCGGTTAATGAACACATCACAATATGCATAAATACAAATGAAAAATGAAATACTTGCTTTTATCATAAACGGAGAAAAAAACCCCACTAATTTGATGAATTAACGGAAAAATAGTGGTTTGTTTACAGAACACATCGAACTAACGTTGACTCAGGTCCGGTTTGGTGTTTATGTGAACAACTTGACAAATTACAAAATTGCTCAACGTTGTGTTATCGTCTGCATCTTATTATTGTATTATATAAACGAAAACTGACTTTACAACAAGTGTAATCCGAAACATGATTAGAACTACGAGATCACACAGAATTCTCCGTCTACGATGCAATTCGGTAAAATGTGTCTTGGTTTGTTTTTGACGAGATTTTAAGTCGACATTTATATAAAACACCAAACGCTCGTATGCCTTCAGATCGAAATAAATGAAGGTTTTACTCCGAAATGATCTATTAAGTATTTACATTATGTACAATTTGAATATACATGTATATGTATGCATGTATATATGGACGTATCGTCCTTAAAAGGCTCAGCTCGATCGAGCATATAAAGGCCAAATATATCAGATTCCAAAATGGCCGCGACGCATGCGTTGTCGTGAATTTTCAGAGAGTGATCGATAACATTGGCGGTCCTAGAGGAAAACAGAAAGTTATTATTTTATTTTTTATATTTTCAGATCAGTTCCATACGCAGACAGAGAGGAAGCATAATTATGTGACAGTAAGACAGAACAGTCAGTTGGACTTACCGATCAACTCTTCACGGACGAGCGTTTCGTCCACTCCGTACGCGCGTTACGAAACCCCACACCGTGATATAGGGAGTGGGGCAACGACCCCAGATCTCAGCAACAGTTCCAATGTACATGGATTTAACATATACAGGCACGACGATGCATATTCCAGACACAATTTTCATCGAGATTTACCGCCGCACAAATTACGTCATGATGACGTCATATATCAAAACTCCGCCCATAGTATTGACAGACAATACGTTTCCAAGTGTTCTTTGGTTATTCTAGTCACCATGTTTGCTATTGCTATGGTAATGTCAGTTTATTGTTTGTGTTTATTACTCAATTTACAATCCAAATACTCAGACTTAAAAGAACAATTAGAAAGCACACACATATCACTAGCTCAAACAAAAGAGGACTCACAGACGTGCTTGCCATGTGCCGGGCTCCAGCAGGGACCACTTCCGGAACAGAACAAGGAGCTCGACAAACTCATACAGAAGGAAGAAAATGGGATACGTATCTGCTGTGCTAAAACGTCTGCTCAAATGTTTGTGATGATGAACCTTGTAAGTATACATGCGTTCTGTTTTTGAAATAATGAACCAATATAAAAAGGTTAAAATATTCAAATCAAGCAACCAATGAACAACTTTTTTGCAACCTATTCGATTTAAGCAACCAGTGAAAAAAGGGTTTGCAAAATATTTGATTTTTTCAACAATTAAACTTTAGGACCTAAACTTTTTTTTAAAAATATTTCAGAAATATGACTCATTACCAAAAAAAGAAATGTCGTATCAATTGTAGTTGTTTCATGGTACCAGATGCATGTGATAATTCAAACGTATTTACTTTGCTTTACTATGATTCAGCCTTGTCACGAATTGCTGGATCTTGCTGCATACTAATTGTATGTTTTTTCCTTTTCTCTTTCAGTTTGTGAAACGAAAACACCAAGAGGTCTGCTCAAATGGTAGGTACCTAATTACTTACCTTACAATAATTTACCCGGAAAATTATCATTCCGTGGTTACATAATCAGGAAGTTTGGCATGATGCCAACATGTTGTCAATACGATGACAAAACCACATTATAGGTGCATGATTATCAAGTTTTTTTCTTTTTGAAAGAATGTAATATTAGAGAAGTTGAAGCGGGTAACTGGGATACAAAACAAAACGATTTAACAAACGGGGAAATAGTGCGGGGAAAAGAACGTATTAGCAAACCATGCATAACGTCGAAATATATGAAGTTGATTTTAGCTAGACATAATCAATATGTGTGCTAAGTAACAGTTTCCCTTTCTATAGACACACATAATAATGTTTAATCATCGCTTGTAGATAATTTTATTTGAATTTTTGAATGCCAATCATAATATTAAAACATACAGATACAGTCAATATAGGCATGAATGAATAAAATAGCCATGTCAAATCAACATTTAAGGTCAAGGATCAGACCTTTTTCTGCCCATTTTGGGAAAAAGGCCCAGCCAAATTTGGGAATTTTGTGTCGCTAAATTTTCGAAATTGGGACGCAATTTAATCGAATAAATTTCAAAAATTAGGATTTATTTGGTCCATGATTGAATAGGGGTATTGAAAAAAGAATGAACTTTACTGTTCCAATTTATTGACACCAACGATTTCATTTGTGTATTTGTTATTGGTCCTTGGTTTAACTTAAAGAAGCACTTAACTTGGCATTCATGATTTTGGTTTCATTATTTTGGGATTTTTTTTTTAAATTGGGATTTTTTTTCAGCAATTGGGAATTTTTTTAAGCAATTGAGAACCAATTTTGAGGCAGAATAAAGGCCTCTGACAATACCAAGAAAAAGGTCTGCGGATAACACACAAAAATGGTTCGAAAGAACCCTCATTTCCAGTGTGGTCCTTAAGATTAACGCTCCGTCTATTTAATGTTTATTCATTAAAACAAATTAATTAATTAATATTTTATATTTCAGAAGAGATTAAAGAAGAGAAGGCAGTATCTAGCTGTAACAACACTATGCCATCTGGTGTGCTACCTCCGTCCAGAGATGGTAACATATCTGCTTTCCTTGTTCTAACAACCAAACAGGCAACTCCTAAAGGTTAGTGTAAACCATTTTCTTAAACAGTAAAGTAACGTTATCTCGAGGACTCATCGGGAAAGCCAAATGCTCGATATAAGCATGTTGCTCGACATATCCGAATCTTATGATGATTTTTTATTTCGACTAAGTATAAAAGTGTTTACAATGCGCACATGTGTTTCGTTGTTTTAAGAAGATAGGCTAAGAGTATCATCATTGTTTATCATGACTGTGTTCACACCGTTTAAATTGTGAAGACTTTCGTTGATTGGTACCTTTGTTGTTCTAAACTTCATTACTTCTACTGTCAACAAGAGTTTGAACAACCTGACGAACGTTAATGGTGTTGATAAACGTCATTTTAAAAGCTTTTTAAACAATTCTTTGATGAGTACAAATTTAGTAAGGGAAGTAACTCAATAAGTATCTAAGCAGTGCTAAATCACTTCTAATGCCGTTTTAGTTCCGGAACGGATTTAAATTATCGTCGGTCTAAATATCATTATACATTTGGGCCTCTGCAATCGTATTTTCTTAGAAGAACTATTTTGCATTTGCAGAAACATAAAAGCCATCGTAGCTGACAGCACATTTAGCACAGACAAATGCATCACGCTTTAGCTATCTCGGTTCTCAAACCAGTCCCTCGATCAAACAAACATTTGTGTCTATTTTAAAGTCATTCACGCTTGTGGGTGTGATACTCGTGTTAAATCTTGAAAGATTTGCAAAAATATTTTTTTAATTTGTCTTTTTATACACGTGTGTTATATAATAGTATTTGTTTCGTATTGCAGATGACGAGAGTCAGCTTCAACCAATCAGGAGTTGGAATCACACGATCTCCGGGACACATTTAACTAACCTCGACATGACAGCAGATAAAACACGACTAGTTGTGCCGGAAAGTGGTCGTTATTACATATACAGTCAAGTGAGCTTCTTCATCTATTACGACATAGACAGCAATAACGCACAAGAAGTTACCCAATTACTTTACCAGTCGGTGCTGAGATATAACGCTATATATCCGCTAGATGGAAGCGAGGAATTGCTGAGAGGGGTGACCACGCAGTGTTGGGAACAACAGAAGTCGTACGGCAAATACACCACATACGCCGGTGCCTCTGTGATGCTGAACAAGGGTGACCAAATCTACGTGAAAGCTTCATCAGTCAAACACGTCCACTTCCACGACAGGATGACATATTTCGGCTTGTTCAAGATCGGCTGATGAAGATTTTGAATAATTTCGATTACTTATTTGGTATTACCTTAATACAAGTGACTAGTGACTTTCGTCTCATTCCGTCACATTCCGTCACATGTCGGTCCATTGCTTGACCTTGTGGACACAGTCTACATTATACTTCCGAAAATGGAAACCAGTCTAATAATAATCTCGGCGTCTGATTGGTTGATCCGGCCTCCAGGTTTTAAAAGGACCAATCGGAAGGTTTCACTTTAGGATCAGTCCCAAAAGCTCGAAATTTGAACAATGAACTATTGATTTGGATAATCAGTTTATAACTGTTGTCTATTTATGAAGGGGAGTCATTTTATAAATGCATATCCATGTAATGTGATAAATATTGTGAGTACAAACCCGCTCGTATACATAAACGACACTTACATGTATTAGTGTTGTGAATAAACATGTATTAATATATATTATATACATTTATATGTTGGACAGTGAGCTGTATTTGCTGTGTAAATACTGGTTGTGATTATGTTATACGGTGTAATATATTGTGTACCGCTCTATCAAGTTGTCCAACAATTTTGATCAGTGACAGAGTGTTTACAACTGAGTTTGAAGACCAGTCTATGAAACCTAAGCACCTGATTGGCTGTCTGTAGTCACATGCTAAAATCGGCCATTGGCAATGCAATTGGTCTTCAAAATCTAAACTCCTGATTGGTTGCTTTTACTCACAGTCTGAAATTGACTAATGGCAGGGCTGCAAATCTTATCTTTAAAATCTAAGCATCTGATTGGTTGTCTGTAG
Source organism: Spisula subtruncata (assembly GCA_963678985.1). Taxonomy (NCBI): domain Eukaryota; kingdom Metazoa; phylum Mollusca; class Bivalvia; order Venerida; family Mactridae; genus Spisula; species Spisula subtruncata. The sequence continues at coordinate 36,995,588 of OY787671.1, forward strand.
TCACGTGCTAAAATTGACCAATGGTAGGGCTGCATGATCAGAAACTTCTGGGTTGGATAAATACTCGTCCCTGAAAATGCAATCTGTGATATGTTGAAGCAATGCATGTGAACACATGTACATTGTATGTAAATAAAAAGTGTATATACATGTATTTGTATAATTATCATTTCGCAACGTAACAATATTTTTATGATTTTTTGTGATAAAAATATGCAAACAGAGTTGTTTTATTATGTATTATTATGTCTATGCAATTTATGTATTATTTATAATAAATTTGAAATTGATTTTTATGTTATTTTTTTAACTTCACCAACTGATGAGTTGCAAGATATCAATGAAAAAGGATTCAGTTCACATACGAAATGAACTTTGTCGGTATATGCAAACCAAATTTAATTACACACTGTTGCATCATCCAATGCATTTGTTTTGCTAGAAAACCATTGGCAAGTGAACCTAAACGAATAATTCGCCATGTAAAGTACATGTACACCGACACGCATTAGAACAATTAAAAATAAAACATATAATAGACTAATACGTACATTTGATGTGTTTTATCTATTTACATACATTTATTGCACAATAACATTTACCAGCTTATTACTGATAAATAAAACACACATACAATATAACGATACATAGTTTACACGTTGAAAGTGTGTGCCATTTTATACTGATCTCACATGTAGTACGAAAACAACCTGTTTTGAAAGACCAAATGTTTTGATACTTCCGTTAGCTACTATCCTAAAACCTACGTGTACAACATGTTCAAAACACTCTCACTAAGTGTAGGCACATGATTGCTTTGAGAAGCATTGTATATAATTTCCAAATACTTCATTATCATTAGAAAAAAATCATATCACATCATTGTTTTGAACACACCAAAAACTGCTAGATTCTAGCAATATTTACAAATGTACACATTTTCAATGCGTTCACCGGACTATTTCACCCTACAAGCGCATTGGCTTCAGGCTCCTCATAACTACGTGTTACATTGTTCTTTAACATTTGCCACAGTCACGTCCAGCATATGTGGGAAAATGGTCAGTTGTGCTCCGTATGTTATTTAAGTTTATAAGCCCGACAATCTCATTAAAACCAGACCCGTACTATGCTCCACTGATATAGGACTAACAGCGTAAGGGAATGAAGCAAATGTTAGTATCTGATTTAAATGAGATTATAAGCCCAGGTTACCGGTTGGATACAGCTGCGCAAACCCAACAAGCTACTGATAGTATATGAAGTGTCTGACAGCACTTATCATAGATACAACGTTTAAAGTAATTTGAACATACGATACAAATTATAGAGCACTTTTCCTGGAACTTTTGAAACGCCCCTCGTATATCACAGATATTTGTTAATGTCACCGGATGTCAAGATATGTACAAGAAGTACATGTATGTGTTTTATATAGGGCGTCCATCAGAATCACGACCATCAAAGAAAAATGTCGATATAAAAGCTGAAAATAAAACAAATCAAAATTTAAATTGATTGAAAGAATCCTATACGAGTAGCCACTATTATTAAATTCTAATACATCTATGCCATCGGCTAATTCCGGAGTGTTAACACAATGTTTTGACGAGACAAAACGACAATTGTATTGGCATCTTTGAAATTGACTCGATAACGTCTTTATTTCTGATGTGCTCCGTTCTTTTGTTGAACTGCATACCATTACACAAATATGGACGTTTAAAAATATGCTTGACCAAACGTAGTCAGAAAGACCGGATTTACAACTTTTTACATAATCAGCAATGCAAAATTTGTTAGGCCTTTTCCTATTAGAGTATTTATTCAAATACTGTTTTCTCAAATAAATGTACAATGGGCATTCTAATAGCAAAATAAGTCATACCTCCAATGCCCATACAGCCAGCCAGAAAGAACAGACCATGCCATCCTAGCACACTCTCTAGATTCAGACCAATAAATCCACCAGCAATAGTCGCTGCAGCCTGACAATATAACAACATACCAACACATGATATTTATACACCACATTAAGGTTTCTAATATTTTTGTTTATCTTGCACCGAATAGTTGCCACAGCTTGGTATAAACAGAAATTGTATTTACACTTGGTATATGATTAATGCTTATATATGCACATGTTAATTTGGTATTTACAAATACAACAAATTTAAAATTCGGACTCCAGGGTCAAAATTCTTGGGAGCGAATTTATAAAAAAACTTAAAACAAGGTTGAAATAACTTACCACGGCGACAAAATTAAAGCCCATTGTGATTGCCATGTTTTCTACACCGAACAATTTACCTAACGCCGCAGGAGTCAATGCAAATATACCTGTAAAATACAATTGCTACAAGCATATACAAACATTTATACAATCTAACAAAACAACAGCCTTAACAACATAAAAGTTCTATCGATATTATTACAGTACAATACGGTTATTTCGGCATTAAACAGACACCAGTGCAGTATACACAACTTCCGGACCTCTCAGAAACGGTCCGACAAGGGACACGTTGTACAATTCTCTTCTGGAAAAAAACTTATTTTGTACATTGCAAAGGAGTTCCGAATGGGGTTGTGCTAATGTTATAATATTTTTGTGAACCTGTTCCCACAGAACGTGATATTAGGGGGTGAAATGTTTATGGTACAATGGGTTACATCGTACAATTTGCCCATTTTACATAATATCAGCGTGGTTTCAATTCAAGGAATGGCTATATATCATGTTTGTATTTTTAATATTGGTACAAGGTCGTATTACTACTATCATTATTATGTATTCAGTGTCTCATAGGTCAATGACTTTTTATTTTGGTAGTTTAACAATAAAATAAACTAAACTACCTATGACCCCTTGGTCAATTACGGGAGATACAGCATAATTGATACACCTCCTTCAAAAATTTAGCACGAATATACGTAAGTAAATCTAGCATAAATAATAACATATAACCGATGGTGCATAGAGGCACACAGGGAAGATTGGACCTGTCCACATGGCCCATGCGAGTAATAATAAAGTCGGGCGACCCAAAAGATCCTGTCCGTTCACCCGACAGGCGTGTGAAATTAATAGGCCAAATAATTAAATATACGATTCTTGACCGACCCGCAAAAAAGGAATCTCTGATTATTACATTCTTATGCACGTAATTATATAATATTTCAGCAAAAGTGACACAAATAATAACTCACCACAGAATGTAGCATAGGTGGCACAAATCCAGATCATAAATGCTACTTTTCCCAGTGATTCTGAGTTAACGATGGTAAATGACAAACATACAAAGAAGGTTGCGAGTACTTTTGCTGCAATCTAAGAAAGACAAATCATGAGTCAGAGATATTGATGCAGTAAGCAATAAGAAAAGTTTCAGGGTGGCCAATGTAATATACTTTATGACCTACTACGTTTGCATTGTGATGAGTCGAATGTGATCTTAACCGCAAGAAAATTTGAAACAAGAAAAAAACATATGTGTTCACGTGACTAATATAACAGTCCAGTAAGGATATTTTGAGAGTGACATAGCCATTTATGTGAACCCAAAATATTAAAACCAATGTTTAAACGGATAGAGCTTAATTGAGCATTGAAATGTTGGTACATTTGTATAAGTTTTTATACGTGTTTTACACCGTAATAGTGGATTGTTCCACTGCGTCACTCAATTCATACCCTAACTGGACTGTATGTCGAATTATTCTCGAAATGTTTGCATGAACCATTGACAACAGTTTTCTGATCCGAAAAAATGGACTCAATATAACATGCGTTAAAACTGTTAACACAATGATTTATATTCTTGGAAATACTTCACATGGTCACGTAATTATTTTGGATTTTGGAAAAAATTCGTGGATTAAAAATTAGAAAATTAAATTTGATAATAATTCATCTAAAGAGTAACAATAACCTAGCAATTATTATACATTAGTTTATGCAGAAGTTAACGAGTTGTTAGTAATATGTCAGTACGCACGTCAGGGCGTATCCAGAAGCCAAAAAGCACCAAGGTAAATCCTTTCTTGCGTCTATTTGCATTATTTTAGCATTTTAGGCATAGAGTTTTCTTTTCAAAAAGTGCATGTTAAGAAATTCAATTCATCGAATGTTCTCTAAGTAAGTGTTATAATGATTAAATAATATCATAAAATACCCGGAATCCGTATCTGTCCATCAGCAGTCCCCATAATGGTCGACATAATGCGTTAAATATGGACGATATAGAACCGACTAACGCGAAGAAATTATCATCTGATATAAACGTCTGTCCATAAGCCTGAAATTATATATAGCCACACTGATATAATGCGCCTAGGATAACATGAAAGGCGTGAAAAGTTGGAATAACCCACATATCGCTGGCTTAGAACCAGAAGGTCGTAACTACCAAATCGATATATTGAGAAAACAAGAGAAAACTGTCTGTAATTTACTCTTTACCTATGGGAAAACACGTTTTTAAAACTTTATTTGGTCAACATGACAAGTTCAGATTTTCATGAAAAGAGGCTCATAAGAAGCACCTTGTGAAGCAGATTTCAAATATGTATGAGTCTTATAAGGTCGTGAGTAGGAGATACGACCTTCTGGTTCTAAGCCATCGATATGACTGACGATATGTGTTTAAGAAATAAATATTCCAACAGTAGGCAACTCCGGTCAATGTAGATATCAAACGATCCTGGACGCACTTATAGACGCATGAACTAACGTCTGTCCGTGTGCCTGAAAGTAAACTCAAGGATAATAAAAGGCACATAAAAACGTCTGTCCATAGATCTGAAATTATTCTCGATGGAAAACGCAAACTAACGTCTGTCCGTGCGCCTGAAAGTAAACTCAGTGATAATAAAAGGCACATAAAAACGTCTGTCCATAGATCCAAAATTATACTCGATGGAAAACGCGAACTAACGTCTGTCCGTGTGCCTGAAAGTAAACTCAGTGATAATAAAAGGCACATAAAAACGTCTGTCCATAGATCCAAAATTATACTCGATGGAAAACAAGGCTTATCGTATACAACAGTATGAGCTTACAGAGCCAGACGTTGAGGTCACAAACCCCAAAATAGAGTTGTTCTTTAACTCAATGTAAAGTGACCTAGGTCAGTCAAACAAATGTCAACTTTTTGTCCATGGGGCCCTCTCAAAATCTTTTAATCAATAGAAATAGCATCCAGCTTGAAGAAAATGAAAAAAAGTAGGGGGTCATGTATCATATAAGAAAAATTTGGTTCGTCAAACGCGGTGAACAGATTTTCTCACATGTACGGATTTATTCACTGTCCGTTAGCCCCAACCTTACTTTCACTTTCATATTTAAGCCAGAATACAAAATATTTCTGAATAAAACCATGTCACTACATCACACACATGCATACAAAGCATTTAACACCAATTTCATGATTCTCATGCTGATTTGTCAAGACATAACCCCATTTTCAGTCGCTTTTAAGGTTTTTAACGGACTATTTGACTGTATCTGAATTTGGTCCGCGTAGGCATTTAGTGTTTATTTACCTTAAACATATGGACGATGCAGTAACATTTTTTTAAACATGTTAGTCATCGTAGACGTTGGAGGTTACTGTTGTATGATTCAATGATAGCATAGTTACAGACTCATCCCTCGTGCTACCATTCGTGATTAGTGTGATACCATAGTTTTGAAACTCGTCATATGACTTATGGACTGGTTTCCGTTAAATAACCTATTATATCACTTCGTCAAACTGCAACGCAGTGATCTGCTTGGGCGCTACGCTGTACCATTGCGCAACATTTAACACTGTTAAAGTTTAATACGGTTAGACGTTTCTCAGGAAACATACATGTAATCAGGTGATTGGTCGGTTCTAACAAAACACCTGATTGTTTAGTTTAAATTATACAACTGATAGATGGGTTCTAAGCGAACTACTGATTGGTCGGCTCTAAGCAAACCACTGATTAGTGGGTTCTAAGCAAACCACTGATTAGTGGGTTCTAAGCAAACCACTGATTAGTGGGTTCTAAGCAAACCACTGATTAGTGGGTTCTAAGCAAACCACTGATTGGTCGGTTCTGAGCAAACCACTGATTAGTGGGTTCTAAGCAAACCACTGATTAGTGGGTTCTAAGCAAACCACTGATTAGTGGGTTCTAAGCAAACCACTGATTGGTCGGTTCTGAGCAAACCGCTGATTAGTGGGTTCTAAGCAAACCACTGATTGGTCGGTTCTGAGCAAACCACTGATTGGTGAGTTCTAAGCACGCCTCTGATTGGTGGGTACTGAGCAAACCACTGATTGGTGGGTTCTGAGCAAACCACTGATTGGTCGGTTCTAAGCAAACCTCTGATTGATGGGTTTTAAGCTAACCACTGATTGGTGAGTTCTAAGCAAACCACTGATTGGTGGGTTCTAAGCAAACCACTGATTGGTGAGTTCTAAGCAAACCACTGATTGGTGGGTTCTAAGCAAACCACTGATTGGTGAGTTCTAAGCAAACCACTGATTGGTGAGTTCTAAGCAAACCACTGATTGGTGGGTTCTAAGCAAACCACTGTTGGTTTGTTCTGAGCAAACCACTGATTGGTGGGTTCTAAGCAAACCTCTGATTGGTGGGTTCTAAGCAAATCACTGATTGATAGGTTCTAAGCAAACCACTGATTGGTTGGTTCTAAGCAGACCCCTGTTGGTTGGTTCTAAGCAAACCACTGATTGGTTGGTTCTAAGCAGACCCCTGTTGGTTGGTTCTGAGCAAACCACTGATTGGTGGGTTCTAAGCAAACCTCTGATTGGTGGGTTCTAAGCAAATCACTGATTGATGGGTTCTAAGCAAACCACTCATTGGTTGGTTCTAAGCAGACCCCTGTTGGTTGGTTCTGAACAAACCACTGATTGGTTGGTTCTAAGCAGACCCCTGTTGGTTGGTTCTGAGCAAACCACTGATTGGTGGGTTCTAAGCAAACCGCTGATTGGTGGGTTCTAAGCTAACCACTGATTGGTGGGTTCTAAGCAAACCACTGATTGGTGGGTTCTAAGCTAACCACTGATTGGTGGGTTCTAAGCAAACCTCTGATTGTTGAGTTCTAAGCAAACCTCTGATTGGTCGGTTCTAAGCAAACCACTGATTGGTCGGTTCTAAGCAAACCACTGATTGGTGAGTTCTAAACAAACCTCTGATTGGTGAGTTCTAAGCAAACCTCTTATTGGTGAGTTCTAAGCAAACCACTGATTGGTGAGTTCTAAGCAAACCTCTGATTGGTGAGTTCTAAACAAACCTCTGATTGGTGAGTTCTAGGCAAACCTCTGATTGGTGAGTTCTAAGCAAACCTATGATTGGTGAGTTCTAAGCAAACCTCTGATTGGTGAGTTCTAAACAAACCTCTGATTGGTGAGTTCTAAGCAAATCACTGATTGTTGGGTTGTAAGCAAACTCTGAATGATCGGTTGTAAGCAAACCGCTGATTGGTCGGTTCTTAGAAAACTTCTGATTGGTTGATGTTAAGCACACGTTTTCAAACTGACCACTATGATTACAAGGCATCGATATCCAACTATGGCATTTCAGTACATATATATGGCACTGGATAATGTTACTTGTATCATATTTGTATGTGTCCGGTCTGAACTTATTTTATCTACGTTCACATGGACACCCTATGTAGCGCTACAAAACACCCTTTGCCGTTTTTTCGGGTCATATATTGTATAAATTCAAAGAATAATTGAATACTTACTTTATACAGATTGATAGCAAATTGTGTTCCACCAAACAAGAGGAACAGGAATAAAACCACGATGTACATATTCTTGTTTTTTAAAGCTTTGAGTAGAACAGTTTTTGTAGAATCTCGGTGCTGGTCAGACCTGGAAAAGTAAACATATGAAACATACATATCTATCTTCCTTTAATGTAGAACACTCCGGGGGACGTATACATAATTTACGAAGACATTATAATACCATAAAACAAAACAATAATTATGCTGATGTTAAGGCAGTAATGGCGTTCCAAACAAGAGATGACCTCAGTTCCTGTGCATCGGCGACATTCATCGGTTACGGAACCAAGGAGTCTATGGTATTTCATCCGGATTCCTTGTGGCGCATGTAGCTTTCCTTTCCCTCGAAGTAGGAGGTCATTGGTTTAGTTTGGTTGAGAAATCGAAATACGACGCACTTACGACCATCTCAGTCGAAGCATCCTCACATATCAGTGGTAAGTCAAGTTCCCAGACTATGTTTCGGACGAGACAATACGCTCAGCCTGGTTGAACAAGAATGAGTTTAAGGCAAACACACGAAACATACCGATCAATGTGAAAAACATTAATTGAACACGGCATATTTGTGGTACGTTTCGCTGGCTTATAATGAGAAGGTCGTAAGTACAAATATCGCTATTTTGAGAAAACAGGAAATAACTGTCTGAAAACTACTCTTAAATTATGTAAAAAAACCTTCTGAACTTCAGTTTGGTCAACATGAAAAGTTTCATGATTTTTATGAAAATAGGCTCATAAGAAGCGCCTTGTGACGGTGTTTGCAAATACACGTATGTATGTATGAGTCTTATAAGATCGTAAGTAGTACTTACGGCCTTCTTATTACAAGCCATCGTTTTGTATGTAAAAACTATGTATGAATAACTTACTTTCCGTCAGCTGGTAGTTTGTTGAGACTTTGTGTGACATCTGGTGGGTCAGACAATGCCAATATACCGATACTTTGACATACAACATATATACCTGACAACAATAGAAATAACTGTGGTACACGATCTAGTACACCCTTATCCGTAAAATATCTGAAAATAGTATAAACACATTTATGCCAAAATAGTAAAAACGCATGTATGCTGACTGAAAATTTGATAATAAACTGTATTTGTTTCATAGAAAAGGTTAATCCAGAACATAAGTTATTGATACTCTCATTCCTCATTTTCACTGAGTTATTATTTTGTATTTCCGATTTGTAAATGATCAATTGAAATGTATGCAAGTTGTAGCAAAAGTCTACGTTATTTTGGATGATCCCTCGTATGATATTTTATGACGTTCTGTTGATATATTCTCGATACTAATATTGCAAATGCAACTATACTTATACTCAAATCACAAAGACTGTTTCATTAATGATATCTAGTCCAGAGATTTTGACACGACACGGACCTTTTAATAAGTATAATTTAATAGCTGATGTATTGTCTATATTTATATCCCTGTTTGTTTTCATAAGCCGGTAGTATCACGAAGACCCTCGAGATGTAATACAAACACAAAAATAAAATACCGTTATTGCACGATTTTTTTCCGGAAGTCGATATATTCAAAGCAAGAACCATGTAATATATTCATGCATGAAGGTCAGGATCAAGTTATACTACAAGACAAATCCAATTTATTATTCCATTTGACCATACTTGATTTTATTCTTGGTTTTAGAAAGTTTGAATAATCAAAGTACAAAGTACAAAGTACTACTGTAAGGTAAACTTACTGCTGTCCGTCTGGACTCTCGAAATCCGGTGACAGATTTTTTGGGTTGAGAAACCTTGTTACTACTTGATTAAATATGAAAGCACCGCCACCAAAACCACACACGATCATACCAACAGCAAATGTCGGTCGCTTTGGCAACCACTGGAAAACAATGATGGGCATATTGAATTGGCGGTTGTCCTGTTCTAGTCATCAGTTAAAGAGTTGAATAAAATATGATATGCTGTAAAATCATTAATTTTCGTGGGGGGATTAAATTTCGTGGATTTCGTGGTTCACTTCAACCACAAACTTTAATCCCAACAAACATTCATTTTGACCATTGTTTTGTTACCTGCGATGCAAAATCCACGAATTCAAGTGCGAACGAAATCGTCTTTTTCACTAAAAGCACGAAATTTTCGTCCCAACGAAATAAAATGATTTTACAGTGTGTGCTTTGTACAACATTTATACAAAGTAACACACACGTTTAAGTTGTGGAATTAAAACATTAGATAACATTAGTGAGAAACATGCATGGAATGTCCCAGGTTCGAACAAAGGTCGAGCACTATATACCGGTGCCAAAGACGAAACTTAAAGTGGTACCAGAATTCCATTCTTATATACTCAACATAAAGGAAAATGACCCTCTTCTGGCATGCAGTCATGGCGATAAGTATCACCAAGAATGAGATGTCGATAGGGTAGTAATGTCAGTATAGACCATGTTTCACAATCGATCTAAACCCAATTTAGTACATTAAACTGAAGTTGGCGACTTCAAAGAAAAAAAAACAATGGTCACTTAGTATAAACTAACGTTGAATAGTTCACAGAATGAATCTGTATTGAATGAAGGCATTGATGTAACATAGTGTATAATTATATTACCTTACAACAAGTCTGTGCTGGAGGACCGTACGCTATACTGGATCCAAAATTTGTCAATGCCCCGTACGACAGGGCAACAAATACAAGAGATTTCTGAATGGTAAAATATGTCGTCGCCACACCACAACTGTAACACAGACATACAGAATGCCATTAACGTATATACAAATGTAAATTTTACGCACGTTCTATGCAGAATCACAGGTAACTGTATCGTTAAAAACGAAAACAAACGATTTTTTGGGGGTTTTTATGTTGAAAATTTACATTTTCTAGAAAGTAAAATATAAATTTTCAAAAATATATATTTTTTTTCGTTTTCAACGATACAGCAACCTGTATGCAAAATATACGGACCAACTTCGAGGATCTTTCAGGTCGTGTGTGTAGGGACCGGTATAACGTTTTGTTTTCTAATCTGGTTTACTTTAGGATTAATGGAATGGAGGTAATCTGACGAGCACGCCTCTCTGTTCATTTAATCTTCGAATAATACTCTTCATTACAGAAAAATGTATTTACAAATGTTTGAGGCCCACAGGTAAGACTGGCTTTGCCAGCTGTGTTGCCTCATTAAATAAAGTCTTTATTATTATTATTGTTACAGCATAGAAACTATACTCAAGGTCAAAGGCAACGTAATATCGGGACTTGAATGCACACGTCTAAGAATTCATATCACAATCTACAGCTTTTAACTTCCCCAGATGTTCATCCATTTAAATTAAATGGTGAACATTTAGGGAAGTCAAAACCACTACATGTATAAACCAGTCGAGTTTCAGCAATTGCAATACAGAGTACACGTTGAATTATATTGTACGACAATAATGCATAAAGTGATCAGATTTTGCATGTGCTTTCAATAGCAATAACTGATACAAGTTGAATGAAAAATATTATTCAATAGTAATCCAATAAGTCGTACAGTGGTTTGGTTTATACGCTGCGAAGACTGTAGCTTGTGATATAATTTCGTGAGCCTGTGATGCACAATTGAAGCAGACTCTTACCAGAATAGTGTACAACCAGAGAGTACGGCTATCTTCACACCGTAATGTCGATCTATGATCCCTCCTAGGGTCATACCAAACGGTGCAACAAGAGCACCAGCGTTAGATATCCATAGATTGTCTACATTACTCAAAGTATGTTCTGATGTTCTATTCCTCAAATATGATATCATGTACGGAGAGATATTTCCTGAAAAACATCAACATGTTTTCAACGACGGTTTTAGTTCCAACATCAGAAAACTAAGTGGCTGCTCGAGCAATCAGAAATAAGACACGAGATATGAAATATATTTTTTCCGATTGCAAAGCGATTTATGATGTATTTAAAATCATTATCATGCTAAAACCCATAGGGTCTCTCCTTTTAGTAACTTTAGTTTGTCCATTCCCTTTCAGACTGCAATATTTTCAAAATTTTCCCGTAAACCTAAACATCAAAATTGGCCTAACTTATCGACAAATTTGACTGCAAAGGTGTATGTGACTAATTTAAAATATGAGTATAGTATTAAGAAACAAAGTATAATAAAGCTCGTACGTGTTATACAAGTGACGTGAGTTATTTGCTGTGGGCTTTCGTTTTTGAAACAACTCAATTAAGCACCAATAATTGGATTGCGTTTTTTGTTCAAAAATCCACAGACATTTAGATAAGTCCCCCTTTTATACATGACTGTACCAAATGTACATGTATACTACCAAATGATTTGCAGTGTACATGTAGTTGACAAATAGACAATACCGGATACTGTAAAATCATTTAATTTCAAGGGAACAAAATTTGGTGGTTTTTGGGGGTAAAAAATAAGTCAGACACGATAGAATTATAAATATTCGTGAGGATTTAACTTCGTGGTTGAGGTATTCCTCGAAAATTTATCCACGAAAATAAATCCTCTACGAATATTAATGGTTTTACAATTACATGTTATATAGTACATTTTGTAGTTTATACTAATGAGAATAGGAAATGTGTACACTTACCAAATATATAATAACTGCCTAGACACAAATGTACAAGTATTCCTCCAGCTATAACAACTTTAGAACGTATTTTGTGGTACGGACTTGTGGGTTCGCCCGGATTGTCTGACCTATCTTTAGGTAGAAGTAACGCAGTGCTTTCGTCAGTCATGTTTATACTTCCGGGATAGGTGTCGGGTTCCGCAGTCATTTATACACCGAATTATTTAACCCACACTAAACATACAGTAAAATAATATATAAATACTTTTATAATTTATCACACCAGGCTATGAGTTCATCCAAACTGTAACACTCAAACGTTTAGTTATCTCATGGTACAGAAAACATAGATGGTCGCGCCAGTATCAATTATCAGTTACATCATACTGATAAGTGATAACTAAGTTAGGTAAGCTTATTATCTGATAACATACCGTACATACAATACCATTATACATATGTACATTAAATGATGGTACATAAGTACTAGTTACTAGTATATCGATGGCTTAGAATGAAAAGGTCGTAACTAATACTTACGACCTTATAAGACTCATACATATTTGAAATCTGCTTCAGAAGGTGCTTCTTATGAGCCTATTTTCAAGAAAATCGGAAATTGTCATGTTGACCAAAATGAAGTTTTAAAAACTTGTTTTTCCAATTACATAGGTAAAGAGTAAATTACAGACAGTTTTCTCTTATTTTCTCAATATATCGATTTTGTAGTTACGACCTTCTGGTTCTAAGCCAGCGATATACGCGTTAGTTTTAATCTAATAATGACATGTTGAGATTAAGTTACATATTATGGCATAATTATCGAATTAATTACACTTATAAACAATAGTCCACATTTTTATAAGAACAAACTTATTATTTCCGTAGATTTACAAAAATATGATGATACTGTATTTGAATTCAAGCGACTGTAACCACGTCACACAGTTGTACATAGCTGATCATTGTTAATTAATGATATCCCAATTTAACGACAATAGCAATTCTTTTAATAATTATATCCACATATTAAAGTTGTCCCAAAGACATATTAATTAAGAATAAAGGTCTTACACAGCGTGTTTCATTTAGATAACTTTAACGTATCCAGATTAAATGTGTCCTAAAGTTGCATCAAAAATACAATTCTTGCACAACGCGTTTCAGTGTGGCAACTTAACTTTAACTGAAAGGATCCTGGAATCCATATTCTGCAATTGAAGATCTACTAAACCTGTTTCCATATCGAGAGCTCGGTGCAACACTATAGTACAGTAACTACATCAATCGATAGAGGTATGTACCATAGTTTTGCACTGAGCCCTTGATATATTGATTAGCGAAACAACGCAAGTCACGTGAATGTCTGTCATCGTCAGAAATAGAAACTGTGGAAAACCCAGTCACAGAACGCAGCAGCTGTTAAGCCAACTATCGGGCCGGCTTCACTTTCAATATTTGCAGACGACAAGAGTCTCGCATCTAGTTTCATTAATTTGTATACTTACATTTGGTTTACGGTTACTATTCTTACATATAGCTTTGTCTTGGATTACACCCTTTTAAAGTGTAATTAAACTTACGAATATGTTGCAAAAGGTATTTTGCTATTGTCTTTTGTCCAAATGTAATTTGAAAATGAACATGTACATTTCCAAAACACCAATTATATACGTGTTACTTGTATTACACGGACACTGCTTACTTGTGTGCATCCCGAAGCTTCTTACCTTTGAAACTGCTGGTCAAACCCCCTAGGGACACTACACGTTTGTACATTCAGGTACATGTATCTTGTAAACAAACTGAGATCCGATGTAACTGGGACACGTTGTGCCAAACCAACTCACCTGAAAACTTCATGTTTATACCCAGTCTAATCGAATATACTCGTACATGTAAAAATTGTATGATCATATTTGCCACTACATTTCCACGCAAACCTCACGAAACTGATGTTGAAATATTGATCACCCGATCTTCATAAAACTTTATTGAAATGTTTATCCTGGTGAACTTAAACAAATATTGAAACTAATACATGTAGGGTAAGACTATTACCATTCAGAACCAAGTGAGTAATCTGCATATGTTAGAGCAACCAGGACTAAGGAGTGAGTTAACATACCATTATCATGGTTGCTTAATTATGACTTCACGATTAGTTAATCAAACACGAGTTATTCTTTAATTTTGGCCCCATTTCTTGGCCTCGACATTGTATCATAAAGTTCAATGAAACTTCGATACATTCGTACTTGGAAAGTCCTGAAAAGTCGTCAATTTGTAATTTTGCATAGGAAAAAATAAAGAAAACAAAACTTAATTTGACTGATTCTGAAAACTTACATACATGGGTTTCATAAAGACATTATCGAATCAGGTACAGATCTACAACATGCAGCGAGAATTCTATCTCTAAAGGTGTCATTACCGAGAGGTCATTGTAGATCTATACCTCTACCTCCAATATGGTTTTGGACTTTTTGGTTTGCCTCAATTAGGTCTAGAATTACATATGTGACCAATTACATATTGGGTGATTCTATAGCTTGGCCAATTTGACACAAGCCTGACCTTTTGATTAGCATAATTTAACAGTCGATTTATTGCCTACGTTTACAATACCGATTGTATGTTTTCATAATCGGGGAGTATCACGAAGAAGCTCGAGATGTAATACCAACACAAATCTTAAATGCCGATATCGCACGATTTGCTTGCGGAAATTGATATATTCAAAGCAAGAACCTCGTAATATATTCTTGCATAAAGGTCAGGCTCAGATCAAACTAGCCAAGCTATAACACCAAACTGATCATTCAACAGATTTCAGATATGTGATCCCGATAGCTTACCTTGCGTCCTTAATGCTCGTCTCAACTTGCTTCTCAAAGTATACACCAACATATTGTTTTCTATTGCATACACATGGTGATACATGGCAACTCATGTTGATTGATTCAGCACCATCATGTTGCTTAAGTTTCGAGATGTAATTCCCCACTTAAGTCAATGTTACCTCTCAACAATATTCAGTAATATGTACAGTAGTCCAATAAGGATATATTGACAGTGATGTCATCGCTTATGTGTAGTCAAAATTAAAACCATTGCTTAAATAGATAGAGTTTAGTTTGGTATTGAACTGTTGGCAGAAGCCTTTATACTTGTTTTTACACCATACTCGTTAGTGGATTGTTCCACTGTATTTTTTATCCTAACTGGATTGTTAGGTAGTTAGTGCACATAATATAGTATTTTTGGTTTGTTTTTGTTTGTTTGTTATTATTTATCCTCACCACCGGGTGTTAATGGGCAATGTTTCAGGGGATAGTGTAGATACAGGAGGTGAACTCGTTCACTGGTTCTTTTACATGCCAGGTAAATAGCACAAATGTATTGGACCTGGGTTTTTATGTCTCATCCGAAATACTATTAGTAAATTTAGTTGGTCAGCCCTGGGACTTGAACCCACAAACCTGAGCTTGTTCCTGGCTTTATAAAGTTAAAGCTTTAAATTATGTGCTCCTCTGCAGACAAAGAAAGACAACTCTGTCAGGAAAATTTACTTCATTTTCAAGGGAGGTAATTCAAGAAGAACAACAAGAAGACAAAACAATGTTAGACAGTTTTATTAGAAAGTTACACTACATGTCATGTATTACACCTAGAGAGGAAACATCCCATCAATAAGAAATCCAATTGATGAAAAATATCCCGTTGATAGGAAATATCCCATAAAAAGGAAGTATCCCGTTGTTAGGAAATATCCCATCGATGTGAAATATCCCGTTGATAAGAAATATTCCATCTATGGAAAATATCCCGCTGATACGAAATATCCCATAACAAGAGGGCCATGATGGCCCAATATCGCTCACCTGATTATAAACCCTGCACAATTTTCACCCAAAGGAATAATTTGAACATCTTGGTAGAAAACCACAAGATGATGCTACATACCAATTATCAAAACTCTATGCAGTCTAGTTTTAGGCAAGAAGATATTAATATGTTTTCCCTATATAAGTCTATGTAAAACGGTGACCCCCGAGTGGGGCCAATTTTGACCCCAGGGGCATAATTTGAAAAATCTTGGTAGAGGACCACTAGATGATGCTACATACCAAATATCAAAGCTCTATGCAGTGTAGTTTTAGACAAGAAGATTTTTATATGTTTTCCCTATATAAGTCTATGTAAGACGGTGACCCCCAGGGTGGGGCCAATTTTGACCCGAGGGGAATAATTTGAACAATCTTTGAAGAGGACCTCTAGCTGAGTCTACATACAAAATATGAAAGCCCTGGGCCAAGCAATTTCGGAGAAGAAGATTTTTTAAAGTTTTCTCTATATAACTCTATGTAAAACTAAGGGCCCCCGGGGCAGGGCCAATTTTGACCCCAGGGGCATAATTTGAACAATCTTTGTAGAGGACCTCTAGCTGAGTCTACATACCAAATATGAAAGCCCTGGGCCAAGCGGTTTCGGAGAAGAAGATTT
Source organism: Spisula subtruncata (assembly GCA_963678985.1). Lineage (NCBI taxonomy): Eukaryota > Metazoa > Mollusca > Bivalvia > Venerida > Mactridae > Spisula > Spisula subtruncata. The sequence goes on from OY787671.1 coordinate 37,012,466, forward strand.
TTTAAAGGTTTCCCCTATATAACTCTGTGTAAAACTAAGGGCCCCCGGGGCGGGGCCAATTTTGACCCCAGGGACATAATTTGAACAATCTTTGTAGAGGACCTCTAGCTGAGTCTACATACCAAATATGAAAGCCCTGGGCCAAGTAATTTCGGAGAAGAAGATTTTTTAAAGTTTTCTCTATATAACTCTATGTAAAACTAAGGGCCCCCGGGGCGGGGCCAATTTTGACCCCAGGGGCATAATTTGAACAATCTCTGTAGAGGACCTCTAGCTGAGTTTACATACCAAATATGAAAGCCCTGGGCCAAGCGGTTTCAGAGGAGAAGATTTTTAAAGATTTCCCCAATATAACTCTATGTAAAACTAAGGGCGCCCGGGGCGGGGCCAATTTTGACCCCAGGGACATAATTTGAACAATCTTAGTAGAGGACCTCTAGCTGAGTCTACATACCAAATATGAAAGCCCTGGGCCAAGCGGTTTCGGAGAAGAAGATTTTTTAAGGTTTTCCCTATATAACTCTATGTAAAACTAAGGGCCCCCGGGGCGGGGCCTATTTTGACCCCAGGGACATAATTTTAACAATCTTAGTAGAGGACCCCAAGGTGATGCTACATACCAAATATGAAAGCTCTAGGCCTTACGGTTTCAGAGAAGAAGATTTTTGAAGTTTCCTTTTTGAAAATCTATTTTTAGCCTGTGTGACCTAGTTATGCGACGGACTGGAATTTTTTTAACAACTTTGGTAGAGGTCCACCCAAGGAACATTCCTGTTAAGTTTTATCAAATTTGGCCAAGCGGTTTAGGAGGAGAAGTCGTTTGAAGAAATTGTTGACGGACGCACGACGCACAACGCACGACGCACGCCGCACGACGCACGACGCACGACGGACGACGGACGACGGACATCTCGGTATGACAAAACCTCACCATGACCACATTGTGGTCAGGTGAGCTAAAAAGGAAATATCTTGCTTTTAGGAAATATCCCAGTGATGGGAATTCATCCCATCCATAAACACAAACATCAGGCATTCTATACACACAAAATAGTAAAAGTAATAATAATCTGAATGAAGTTAAAGTATAATGAAATATTGTCATACACACATTTATATCTCAAACTATTTCTGTAAGACAGAGCTACAGATTATATACATTTATATATATACAGGTGAAATAATGGGAGGAGTTAACACATTAATACAGCTGAACATGATTGTATAGACAGAGGAGGCGGAGCAGACACATCCAGTAGGTAGAGCTGACATACTGAGTAGGTGGAGCTGATATACCGAGTAGGTGGAGCTGACATACTGAGGAGGTGGAGCTTACACCAAGTAGGCGGAGCCCACATACTAAGGAGGTGGATCTGACACACAGAGTAGACGGAGCTGACATATTGCGGAGGTGGAGCTGACATACTGAGGAGGTGGGGCTGTCATATCCAGCAGACACAGCTGACACACTGTGTAGGCGGAGCTATCATACAAAGGAGGCAGAGCTGACATACTGAGGAGACAGAGGAGACATAATATTGAAAGAAAGTATATGGACATCTTTTCTGAGTAACCACCTCACCATTGTCTGGCCACACCTGATAGTAAATTTCATTGTTTCTTGCAATTATCACCAGACAAATTATGAACCATAATCGAATACCACAGTCTAGGGATGAAGACCCAGGGAGGGAGGGAGGGGCTTACAATAAACACAATGGTGATAATCCATGTATAAAATAATACAGTATATGTATACAAAATCACATCATACAACCAAAACAAGAAATCAAATATCAAGTAGTGAAATAATTATTATATCTTAAGTTTGTATAAAAAACATTTGTATATAAAATATAGCATAAATCACCCCAGTTAAGGGATGCACATTAGTTGGCTACACTATTCTACAGTCTAGTATCGGGGATGGGATCGGGAGTTGGGAGGGGTCAGTTATTATATGCACAGAGTCCTTGGTTGAATTACTATTGGTACTATTGGTCAATTTTTTCATATTTATAATTTACAAGTAAGGTAGAGGCATAATGCATCATGTCCAACTTTTAAGGTAGAGGCATATTGTATCATGCCCAACTTTTAAGGTAGAGGCATAATGTATCATGTCCAACTTTTAAGGTAGAGGCATAAAGTATCATGTCCAACTTTTAAGGTAGAGGCATAAAGTATCATGTCCAACTCTTAAGGTAGTAACATAATGCATCATGTCCAACTTTTAAGGTAGAGGCATAAAGCATCATGTCCAACTTTTAAGGTAGAAGCATAACCCAACCAGTCTGGATTTCTGGATCATTAATGAGGTTATGTTGTATTCCCACTCCAAATATACAAGTACACAAACCTTAAAGGGACTGTGTCACGTTTCAGCGTATAGCAAAAATCTTAAATGTATTTCTCAGTAATGTATACATTGACAATCAGTTATAAAATTCATTGAAAATAAATTATACCATTAACAATATTTATTGGTCAAACAAATTTTCAAAAATATGCATCACAGATTATCACTCAGTTTAAAACTGGCCTTAAGTTAGTAAACCATTTCACATATTGTAAAATCGTTAATATTTGAGGGAGATTAAATTTCACGGATGATCTAAACCACAAAATTAACTCCCCACGAATACTAAATATTTCTATAGTATATGTCTTAGTGGATACGATATCCTTGAAATAATGTATCCATTTATCCGTCTTTTTCAACAAAACCATGGAATTTTGTCCCATTGAAATAAAATGATTACACAGTAGAATATTAGTGTAAAATTCTAACGTGACCGGTGAGTTTAACGTTTGGTATATCGATGTCAATGACATCACATTAATCATGTGTTCCATTTATGACGTCATACAGATCAACTAGCAATGTAAAACAAAATACTCTCACAAAGTAACACTGGCTTAAGAAATAATTGCACATTTAAGTATCTTTAGCCAAACATACACAAGGCATGAATACACTGAAACAATATATTGAATTCATTCTAAAAATCTGCACAAATCAATCATGTAGTTTATAAGCAAAACTTCAGGCCCTGTGATTATAAACATATCTGATTCTCATACTTGTACTCCATGCACCATGCTCCCTGCTCCCTGCTCCCTGCTCCAACTTGAAAAACAGATTTTTTTTAGAATTTTGCATCAAAACCAACACCAACTGTTCGCAAATGATCTTATTAAGAAAATGAACTGCGATTTCATATGAACCCATTCAGTAATAAAGAAGTTACAGCAGTTTTTGTAACTAAGAGATTTTCCAATTGGAGTACGAGTTCGAGCATGGAGTACATTCTCCAATGTTTATAATCACTGGGCCAGGTCAGGCTTTCTAACTCAGTGTAATAATACGGTAGCACAAAAAATCCACATCACAGTTTTCAAAGCAAACAAAACACAATCAGACAAAAATGATAAATAAATAAAACATAAGATTAATTGTCCTTGAGTTAGGCACAAAGAAAACACGGACACAAAATTTGCATGTAAACCAAAGCAATAAATAAGGATGAAAAGTTAAAACCCGTAACTACACTTATAACATTGTTAGACTGGTTCCGTAATTAAACCTTGCAATGTTAGACTGGTTAAGATAACTATACCATATACCATTAGAATGGTTTTGATTGCCCAAAATAAAGATACAGTCACACATGTTTTATTCACTTAAATACCGCATTTAAACAAAAATCATTTTTACAATACCTCTGCAAAGACCACTTATTTTATCCTAAGGGTCACAACTAGTTGCCTTATGGTTTAGATTGCTAAGTTTGCATCAAACAGAAGCTACTGTATCAATGATATGCTATACAATTCTACATTGAATGTTACCCAGAAGACACTATTCCTCCCTTTGGTGCAACAAGGTTGTATCTTATAGAGTCAAGGTCACACTAAGAGTACAAAGGTTATAAGGCTCACCAATAGTGTCCGCGTTGTAACTTTGTCATTTCTTATTGGATATTCATATAACTTGGTACAAATGTTCACCACACCAAGACAACATGGTATTGGGAAAGACCAACGTCCGTAGCTCAAAGGTCAAGGTCCCACTTAAGGTCAAAGGTTAAACATTTTCACATTTTAAACGTATGTGTATTCAAAGGCTCACAGGTTAGACTGGCTTTGCCAACTGTGTTTGCCTCATTAAATAAAGTCTTTATTATTATTATTATTATGATTATTATTAAAAGTCTCAAGTATACAATCTTGTTGCACCAAAGGAGCATATTTGTCATTACAACATAAGGGGACGGCAGGAAAATTGGTCCTGATCTCCGGAAACATCTCAAGCAGAAATCTCATCTCAAAGAATTAAAGATATTTCTGATGTTCAAGCTTTTTAAAATTTACTGTAATAGACTCAGTATATCCTGTCTGTTTAATGATGCTAATTTTGAGTCCAGCATCACACGGTAAATAGCACTAAGACACATGCCAATATTTGAGATGAGATCTTGCTCCTATTGAAATGCCTCGGGAAATCTGAGTGCCAGGAGTATGCTCAACATTTATAACAAAACAAACTGAAAATATTTACGGAAAGTCATACATACTAGTAAATTAACGCAGCATAGTATGGTTTCGGTAAAACCCTCCATTAATCAAACAAATTGAAATTGCCAAACTATTCTTATATTTGTTAAATACTAAGTTATATTCTTATATTTGTTAAATACTAAGTAAATCGAGTAATTAAACCAAAGAAATACATAAACACTAAGTGTCCAGTTAATATATACATGTATACAAAACATACACCAATGTACAAAATTATTACTTTTTTATGTACAATTAAAAACCAGCTTAAGTGCATGCAATGATCATAGTGTATATTGAGCGCTTAGAGCAAAACTATGATACATGCCTCTATAAATTGATGTAGTTACCATAGTTTTGCACCAAGCGCTCGAAAAATTATTTTTATATTTACATTGAAGTACAAATAAGTAACAAATTCCAATGTTTTGGTATTACAGTAAGATTGTCCGAAGTTTTGTCAATATATGCTGAATAATCGTAAAAATCAGAAAAGTAAATTCTGAAAAGTTTTATGTCAAAGCCTACATACAGTGCTATGTAATAAAAGTCAACAAACACCGGAGATATCTAGAACTATACCAAGACATTGACATCAAATTTTGCATTCTATGCAATGTGTGTACCAAACATATTTAGAAAATTATTACATGGTTGCATAATTCAAATGACCCACTCGAAAACTTTAAAGTGTATAGAGCTATATTCTAACAGTCATTTTATGTCAAAATAATTACTTGCATCGTTTTTAGTATGATACCCTTTAAAACTTTGGATGGGTTCCATGTACTTTGATTGAATCGTCGAAAAAAAGACGATTCTTATAGTTTCATAGGGTGTTCTAGAACACTTTCGTATGAAAATGGACAGTTTGCATGTCAGATAAATCACAGAGAGAGTTTCTGTTGAAACTGAAGCAAAAGATGATCTATTGGATATGAAAGCATAATTAATTTTCAGTTTTTGAACTTTTTTAAAAAATATCATCCGATATAGCTCTATACGCTTTAAGCCCAATGATCTTTGACATTTTGTGGATCTTAAGGTAATGATAAACAGTGTAGATTAATGCTTTATTTTCTTAAGATAAAATTTCACCCAGGCGTCCGTCTATACCCTAAATGGTGATGAAAGGGACGGACACCTGAAGTTATCTTCCTTCCTGATACCTGGAAGACTCACATACAATCAAACCTAAATTAAATATCTGTTTGCGCTATGCAGTAAAACTACGTATGAAAAAACCCTTATTGAACTTACATCATAACTATTTGGGGATGGGTTGGTGGGTGGGGTAACTGACAAAAATAAATTATGATGAAATATATACAAATGTTTCACAAATCTTCACACATGTACATGTATATACTATAACTGCTTTATATGAAAGTCTTAACAAATAAAAACAACTACACAGAGCAAAAATATAAACAAAATCTTTGTACAAATATTTTCAACAAATAGATACAAAAACAATGGGTGTTTCTTTTTTCCCTCCCCAGGTCAGAAATGTAGAAATTCAAAAAAGTGAAGTAACTGCACTATAGAGTTCTCTCCCCTGGTGTTCAGGGGAAGTAACTCTTACAAGACCCACAACAGCTGAAACAGTGTCCAATCTAAACCACAGGGGGCAATGGAAACATGTGCTGGTGTTCACATAGTATCTAAGATGAAAACTTAAAATACTTTGACATATGTTAAAAATTTGTGATGCTCATATTTTCCTCAAACTGAAGATAAACCTATATTCTTAGTGATTATTGTAGCTCTTTACCAAAATGCCTTAAACCTGAGCAAAACATAAATAATCTTGCTTGCCATGTTTAGCAGACCGACTTGCATTCATTTATGTTATATTAAGAAAATTCCCCACACGAATATACAGACTTTGACTATATACAGGGTGGGCATACAATGTGACTTTTTGGCTAAGTCTGCAAGTAAACATGTCGACAAAAAGCTAAAAGCAGCGATAAGTCTCTTATTCTTTGACCGATTTTAATGAGATATGTTCCAACACTCAAGCTGAGAATGAGCACTACCCATGCAACTTAAAAATTTTGAGTAAAAAGTTACTATTCATGAACGAATAGCAGTTGAGTTGGTTTGGGCAAAAACTGCGACCTTCTGTTGCAACAAATGATTTACTTGCTGACTTAGCGAAAACGTCATTTGGTAGGTCCACCCTGTATAGAACGTATTAAAATAATCTATATCTGATTGATAGAACTCTGTGGAATGAAAATTATGATGGTTGAATTCATTATGATCTATGATTCATGTACATATTATTCTGATATAAATGACTTGTGTACATATTACCGTGACATATAAATCTAAATGTATGCATATTAAACCTGATACTGTTTGACGTTAATACAATCACAGGAGAGCTTGTAAGTTATACATGGTGAAAATATCTCGTATATACATGTATAGATGTAAATACAATTCCCTGTATATAAAACAGTTTCAAATTTTTCCTGTTTGATATTTTGATAATCTCAGCGTGGTATACAAGCTTCATGTAAACTATGTACATATAGATTAACTATATACGTGTATACATATCGAGGTTTCGTAGTTTCTGGGATGGTAAAATTTTCCCACAGGCATTATGGTCCATCAGTAGGTATCAAGCTCAGACTGTTCATTCAGTACGTTGGTTGGTAAGTGTACGATGAGGTCTGTTCTGACATCAGTGTGTGTTGAAATGTTTGGACACCCTGAGGAACATGGAAATGTCCCGACATCTCTGCACATGGAAATGTCCCGACATCTCTGCACATGGAAATGTCCCGTCATCTCTGCACATGGAAATGTCCCGACATCTCTGCACATGGAAATGTCCTGACATCTCTGCACATGGAAATGTCCCGTCATCTCTGCACATGGAAATGTCCCGACATCTCTGCACATGGAAATGTCCCGTCATCTCTGCACATGGAAATGTCCTGACATCTCTGCACATGGAAATGTCCCGACATCTGTGCACATGGAAATATTCCAACATCTGTGCACTTGGAAATGGTCTGTTATCTCCGCACATGGAAGTGTCCCAACGGCAGCGTGTGGAGCTTCCATCAAGTGTCCCGACGTCAGAGTGTGGAGCTTCCATCAAGTGTCCCGACGTCAGCGTGTGGAGCTTCCATCAAGTGTCCCGACGTCAGAGTGTGAAGCTTCCATCAAGTGTCCCGACGTCAGAGTGTGGAGCTTCCATCAAGTGTCCCGACGTCAGCGTGTGGAGCTTCCATCAAGTGTCCCGACGTCAGAGTGTTGAGCTTCCATCAAGTGTCCCGACGTCAGAGTGTTGAGCTTCCATCAAGTGTCCCGACGTCAGAGTGTGGAGCTTCCATCAAGTGTCCCGACGTCAGAGTGTTGAGCTTCCATCAAGTGTCCCGACGTCAGAGTGTTGAGCTTCCATCAAGTGTCGCGACGTCAGAGTGTGGAGCTTCCCATCCAGTGTTCCAACATGTGTGTATGTCAATCTCTCATATATACCTTCTAATATGATGACTATGTGAGAGCTATAGACTGAAAAAATAAACAAGTCATACATTAACACACATCCAAGATTTCTTCCTGACAACGTAATAATTCACTTGATATGAATTATGATAACACTGTTAGAACAAGATACAGGTAGCAAATTTATCTCAATTTAAATGGTAAATTATAAAAGGCTGTAACTTTGGTAAAAGTTGATGCAGCAGAAATACCATCCTTCACAGTCAACTACACATCAAGGTTGTTAATCTGTGAAAGTTTGAAGAAATTCGGCCCAACAGTTTGTGAGGAGTTCAACACATAAAATTTGCATTACGTTCGTACGGCCAAATGGACAGCACCAATGCTGAATGTCCCAACTAACAAATAAGTGAGAGGGGACATAAGGAAAAGTGGTGTTCATTTACTGGTGTCCTGAGTGTAAAGTTATCACATATATATTGGTGAGATCTTCAAGTGTTTGGTGGGGGGGGGGGGGTGATACCGGGCTGTAAAAAGACGACGAAATGAACTGACATGTGCACTTACTGGTGTCCTGAGTGTAAAGTTATCATATATACTGGTGAGATCTTCAAGTCTATACTGATTGAGTACCACAAATCCTTCCAACGTTGGATGTATCTTTTTAGCACAATCCTGACAATGTACTACAAACTTGTTCTCTTGTTCCTTAACAAATAGTATGTTGAATACTTCAACCTGAAATATATGCAACGCATCGGATATTACATAGTCTAGTGCACTCAGGATAACGAGAAAGGAGGGAACATTTGGTATGATCCACATACAGGTTGAAAAATCAAGCGTACATGATTTATCAGTGTTATTTTATAGTCGATTCAATAAGTAATACTAATGAGGCACTTATCTCATTCTAAAGAATAGCAGGTTTTACCTTTAACTCAGGTATACATAGTTAAACCTAGATATACAGTTTACCTGACAGATGACTCGATGTTTATTATCCGTTTAAATTCGAAACTACAGTAGTATACAATTAACTATTTGTGTTTATTTAAATCACCAATTTGGCAACAGTTAACCAGTCCATTTGGTTCATTTTATAATCTTCTGTCCCATATTTATAACCACTAGAATTGAAACATTCCTTGTTAATGCATCTATATCCCTTTTAAAGCACATTTAAGTGCATCTTGCGACATGTTCCGCTTTATCAAGCCTATTTTGGATTTAACTAACTTGGCAGGTATTATTATAGACACATTGTTATGTCAGATGGTGAAAATCTGTTCTGTTACATGGTAGTAACACATTTCGGCCAGTTAGACAGTATCAGTTAGTTCCCTTACATAAACGCTTATTAAAACTTTAGAACTAAGGTCCACGGTCAATATAACTATGTGACAGGTGAGCTAACATAACAGGATACTTATGTAAAAAGATCAAACTTACCTCACAAACGTTACAATAATGTGCAGCCTCTCCATCGGCACGACCGTGCCACTTGATATCAAGATTAATATATTCAACATAATCCATAGTAAACTGTATCTGCCGTAAAGAATGCATCAATGTCGACCTGTAAATACAATACAAAACATCTATAACACAAGACACAAATAATAACTGCAGATTTCCAAAAATGTTTATTTATTGAAATTTGAAGCGGTTTCTCAACATTTTTTCGGCTATTTGTGGCAGCCATTTAATCTAACCAGTTTCCCTAGACGATATCATATCCTGAACCAGTACTTTCTTGCCATTCCAAAAGGAAATTTAAATGGAAGGGTATAACCAAACATTGCGGGGAACGTAACTTGGAGTGCCGTGTTACAAATCCAGCTTGCTTAGCACTTCACAATCACTATCACAAACCATTATTTCTACAAAGCCAGTCCCACAGTGACTTTTCAGAGTCACAGTCATTCCATTCAATTCTAAATTCTACATAAATACTCTATAACTAAAGACTGAATTTTTTTTAACAAAAATCAAACTTTCAAGAACTTATATAGGGCTACATTGCAGCTACTTGCTAGGAAGAAATCAAAAGCATGGAAAAGACCCTTGGAGATTGCGAAGGACAGACGTCAGTGGGGGGATCTGATAGCAGCTTTATGTGCCATCTGGCACGAAGAGGATAAATAAGTAAGTTGCTAGGAAGAAAAATACTTACTTGATCAAGTCAAAGAGTTTCTGGTCGGACACTTTGAGATTTTTGGCAAGGTTCCACACTAGATGTAACATGGGTACAATGGATTTATAATTCTGTAGTTTATTCCACTCGTATCGTTCCAGACCTAGCTGTATCTGTCTGGCTGTCATTGGACCGACGTTCCATGCTATATTGTTACACCAGCCCTATAATAAACACAATGTATATATTGATACATAAATTGGTAATACTAACATCATCTACACAAGAAGTATCAAGAAGAAAGACTTTTGACACAAGAACATATGTCTCCAAAATCAGCAATAACTCTGGCAAAAAGTGTCTGACCTCAAATTCATGATATGGACAATAAGCTTGGTAGTAATATTCGTGTGAAGAATCATCAATATTTGACCAATGGTTAAAAAGAATAAGTACAGATAAACATTGTGACATCCATCCAGCATGGCAACCATAACTTCTTATACAAAAGACCACAAAATAGATAAGACTTGTATCGTTGGTTACATGTGTGCCCATCTTATGTTAGATGATCCTAAGTGAAAGAAGCCATCTTGTTTTTGACCGAGAGAGACAAATACGGCCTGACCAACAACATGTCCAAATCTATGAAACAGGAGCCTAATAATGAAGTACACATCAACTTACTATAGCTTGCACCCAGTGTACACAACCAGGTCCGACCCAGACTAAATCTCCAGGTTTCTGTATAAATCTATACACTGGTACGTCTTCCTCATATAAGTCTTCCAGTACAGGCCACCATGATCCCGTCAAATAATCTACATTGTTTCTGTAATATACATATACATTGTATCATTTACTTATATCTCACATACAATCATACACAACAAACTTGCTGCAAATGTTTTCAAATGTTCACAACTTCAATCTACAATGTAATAAGTAGGATGTGACTCTCTTTTTATAGTTCAAAATAAATCTGAACCAAAATACCTAGGCATGCAACTATATTTGCTGGTTGATATTCCTATGGTCACATTGTAAAAACCTAATCACTGTATGACTTATTGCAAGCAAGAGCATTCTATGATTTCCAGTTACAGTAGACTTATTGTGATAACCAGATAGTTTGAAGTTGGGGCATAAAATCCAACAATTGATATGCTCCCCCCGACTTGGAGAGTGATGTTAATATGTGCTTCAGACAAGCTCCTTACAGTTCAAACAGTGAATATTTAGTGTAAATAAATTGCGTATGTTTCACACATATTTATACAAGTTTAAGGTATCTATATATTGCATACCTTTCACACATGTTATGTATAACACCCCAGTATTGTTCCGGTACACCAAACCATTCAGTATCCCCAGGTCCGATGTTGATATTAATAGAACAATAATTATTATTCTCTTGATGACCTAAAATATACAACAAAGTATCATTATATCACATGTACACAGCATCATATCATATTTTATAACACATCAACACACATTTCTACAGTGCAATATAAAATCATAATGCAGAACTTGTATACTGTGATATAGAGTTCATGAATTCATTTGATGTTTCGCTTATATAGGAAGGCATTGCAGACATCAATGACTTATACATACAATGCTACTTCGTCTTATAGCCCAAGGGAAACAACTCTGTGATACTGATGAACAATTTGGTATATACATTTACATAATAATTATATCTATCTCACAAATTGGTGATCATTTGCATAAATACAAACTGTAGTATAAGTAATAGATTGCTGCACAAATTTTCTCTAAACTTCCAATAACAAGACCATGACCAACATGAACTGTAACATGAATTGTTTCAAAATTTACGGTCAATACGTGTACATAATTATGTTATGCACAAATTGCAAGAAAATATGTTCAGTTTATTTGAAGAAATCCTGACAATACAATAAATTTTAACATTTCTGGCGTTGGGAGACTATACTTACCAGGAGTACGAGATCCGGGGACTTTCATGTATAGTTGTACAGTATTCATTCCTAGTATAGTATGTCCTACATGACTGAGTAGATTACTGCCAGAAACCAGACGACAGAACGCAGGTAATTTAGAGAGGGAGAGAGAGGTGGGGAGAGGGACACTATACGTACCAGGAGTACGAGATCCCGGGACTTTCATGTAGAGTTGTACAGTATTCATTCCTAGTATAGTATGTCCTACATGACTGAGTAGATTACTGCCGGAAACCAGACGACAGAATGCAGGTAATTTTGCTAACTCCTTCAACTGTGGTTCCCATTTCTTGTGGTCGGAGAGATCAACATTCGTACCAAACTTTATCATCTTTCCTTTCTTTCTACTGAAATAATATAATTGCATGTAATTAATTGAAATGTGAGCTACTGTAAAATCAATTATTTTCGTGGGGGATTAAATATTGTGGATTTCGTGGTTCACCTTAAACCACAAAATAAAATACCATCAAACAGTAATTTTGAACAATGTATTTAGTACCTGAAATGCACAATCAACAAATTAACGTCCCATCGAAGTGGTCTTTTTTACCAAAAACCACGAAATTTAATCCGTTCAAAATTAACTGATTTTACAGTAATTGATTGATCTACACACATTTTGGGAATTAACAGATCATGAGATGGAGCTCATAATTGGTGGGGCTTTGTTTATGAACGCACAACTCATCCGACATACTAGTATACTGCAGGGATTAATGATAAACTATGTAGTCCCAGACTTGGCTTGATGTTGGATAGTTACATTGTAGATAGTCTCAAAATGCAGACCATACTCTGAGGTATAATTTTATGATAGCTGGAAAGCTATTGTCTGGTCAACACCTTAAATTCACAATCCTTGGAACTTCTAAAGTAGGTAAGTGTGTAGGGAAATGAAGGATCAGACAGATAACTTATACCATACTGTACTTATAAATATATTTTGTAACATAAGTATTATCCATACTTACTTTTTGGATGAGATAGAAGAATTAGAGTCACTGTCAGATTCCTTAAACACACCTTTAGCCTTCTCTTGTTCTTCCTGTAAAATATGTATACATTAAAGTTACATACAAATACAGTTACACCACAAACATATACTGTAAAATCATTTATTTTTGTGGGGGATTAAATTTCGTGGATTTCATGGTTCTCTTCAACCACAAACTTTAATCCCAACGAACATTGATTTTGACCCTTGTTTTGTTACCTGAAATGCAAAATCTACGAATTCAAGTGCCAACGAATTTGTCTTTTTTACCAAAACCACAAAATTTTGTCCCAACGAAATTAAATGATTTTACAGTATACCCAGTAAACATGCATATACACATAGTCAGGTAATGAGTCTAGTACTGTTGCACATTGTATTTGACTTTTGCAACCATTTGCAGGCGTTGCGAAACTTGGGAGGTGTGGTGCATGATGTGCATTTCCAAATAAAATATCAACAATTTCTTAAACTATTAGTCCGGCCCCAAACCCATGATACCCTGCATTGGAGTATAAAGTTTTTTTCTTTGGTGATTTCAGTAGACAAGACCTTCCAAATAAAGGATCCGGTTGATGACACTCTGTCACCCTTGAGCATTTTGAGAAAATTGGGAAAAACTTTAAAAAATATAATCGAAACTGCGAATTTTAGGAATCGGTTAGCTGCGAAGTCATCATTTGCCTTATTTCATTATTAATCACACTGACATGTAGCTATAAACATGCAGATGCCGACTGCAAAATATTGGAACCGTGCACACATGCAAACTGTGTTAATTTTGGGCTAAAACATTAAAAAAATGCATGAAAAAGTGCGAATTTTCGGAATCTGTTGAATGCAATGCCATGTATAATTCAATTTAGTATTTCATCACTGTAGTTTAATGTTATTAAGACATCAAACATCTTAAGTCAATAAATCGTGCAGTATTTGATAACTTAAGGCCTTAAATACAACATGGCCGCCATTATGGCCGACATTGTATAATTTCAATTAAATATAATGAATATAGAGAAAACACTTGATCTATGCAATTTGAAGCATGTTTTCTTTGAAGTTTTGTTAGTAATACTATGTAAAATGAATGCTTCATGAAAGTTTTGATAATATAGGAGACATTATGATTACGATAGTAAGCGACCAAGTACATTTGGTGGGGTTAAGAAGATGTTAATTGGTAAGAAATTTCCCAAAACCATGCGTGCGTTACAGTTAGTAGTTGAAGAAATTCTTGGCCCAATATTCAATGCAAATGTGATGCATAGTTTCGGAGATTTAGAAGTAGTGCTCAAAGAGCTAGCAGACAAGAAACGTACCGCAAAAGTTTGGATTGCTGCCTAATAAAGCCAGTATTCATCATGTTGTTGTTTGTAAGAGCTGAACGTGAGGCCGATTGGCCACTGCATCTTAAAGCTGTAGAAATGATGATTTCCTACTTTTTCGCCTCTGGACACATCCATTATGCGAGGCAAGGTCTGTACTATCTCAGGTCCATGGAAGCTATGCCACAACAAGTTCTAGATCGGGTCCTTCATGATGAGCATTTGATGAGACACGCCCCTGGTGTATGGAATGCTATATGGAGCGATATGTACATCGAGACCACGTTTATGCGCTACGGACATGGGGAAAAGGGGATTATCGGACAGACCATGAAGCCTGAGACACTGAAGATTTGGGAATTAAGCCTACATATATGTAGCAGATTAGAACAGGGTCTCAGCATGGAAGATATACATAGTCAGAAGAAGAAGGAAGGCGTCGGCTACAAACTGACAACGAAGATAGAAAAACCACCCGCTTGAAGTTGGGGCTCTCTATAGACCCAGTAGCTGTTGACGAGCACCACGACGGAATCATTAATATAGCAACTGGAAAGATCTCTGATGAATCTGTGAATGTAGACCAAGCCGTCGAAATAGGAACAGCGATGCAATATGAGTTTGAAAACAGGTGGCCGAAAGGTTTTGGTGACAAGATATCTAAAAACTTTAAGGTATTCACGCAAGCTGATAAGAAAAGACATATGAAAATTGGAGACACGAAGGTTTACAATACAAACTTCATATATTCAAGGGTAATTGATCTTCATGCAAGCTCCAGGGATGTTGACATAAAATATATTCTTTCACAAGAGTTGGAACCTATACCAACCTCAATGTTTGACGACAATGGTGATAATAGGATATGCAAGTCAAAGTCTGTATTAAAAAATAAGCTGAAAGTTGAAGTCTCGTCCCGTGTCACAGATAAAGGAATAACAGCCATTGTTATAGATGGGTGAGCTGCTCTTTAAACCATACATTGGCCTACAAATGGTAGTGTAAGCGACTTTGTTGAAAACTTAAGTCTTACATTGGAAAACTACTCAAGACTAGTGATGTATACCTTATATTTGTTCAGTACAAAGAGTGTGACAAGGACTGGAAGAGAGTGTGAAGCCAGTAGAGTGTATAAGCTGAATCTCCAGATGCAGCTCCCATCCCAGAAAGTCGTCCTAACAGTTGTTGAAAATTAAAAGCAACTAACAACATTAATATGCGAAGGATTACAGAGTGATGGCTCTTTCAAGGACAAATACGTCCAATCATACAAACTCATTGTAACTGTACAACCGGATACAATAGTGGAAATAGGCAAAGTTACGAGACTTAGAGAAGATATAAGAACATCTCATGAGGACAACAGACAATTCAAGCAGCAAAGGAAACAAACCAGAAAGGGATCACTGTAATTTGTAATGACACAGATGTATTTGTTCTGCTACTTTTTCACTATCAGTCACAAAATATTGATATTCTCGTGTATATGGAGTCCCCTGTGAAAGACAGAACCACCGTTGATATTAAACAAACTGTGAATAGATACTCTGATATTATTCCGATTCTCATAGCAGCACATGCAATATCAGGATGTGATACTGTAGCCAGCTATAATGGATAGGGAAGGGAAAGGTACTAAAAGTGCTTAGGTCAGGAAAAAATCTTCGTAGTGTCGGAGATACTGATGCCGATATACAAGACGTATTTTACGAGTCTTCTAAATTTGTGTCTTCGTGTTATGGTTTTCCGAAAGCAAACACTATGTCTCAAACTCGACAATTAGCATGGAGTAACAAGGTGGCAAAGTCGTCTTCTACCCTTCAAAAGCTAAGTACGTTTCCACAAACAACAGAGGCGTTTCAAGAGAATATTAAACGCGCACATCTCCAAGCATGTACATGGAAGCATGCGTTAAAGCAAGACCCTCCTGACATGTTGCCGACGGCTCATGGATGGCAACAAGAAGTAACCACACAGTAACTTCAGCCAACAACAGTACCTGATGGAGTGGCTTTGGCGCCAACTGAGTTACTCAAACTGATCAGATGTCAATGTGCAAGAGAGCCATGTTCTTCAACGCAATGTAACTGCAATCGAGCTAGGCTAGGATGCACTATATATTGCAAATGTCATGAAAATAATAATAGTTTAAACGAAAAGACAGAACATGTTGATGCTTGAGGAATGTAAATTAGTTAAATATATTTGAAGGAACTTGTCAAGTAGTGAATCTATGTTGACAAACTTATATATGATTATATGTAACTAACACTTACTCTGCAAAGTAAAGCTTGGCGTTAACTCAACATTTGTGTATTCCTACCATAGATTTGCATCATTATTTGGTTTAAGACGTCTGATAGCTTTCAACTCGTTAATACGGAACTTATCACAGTGATAATTACCACAACATTATATCCGTGACATTGTACTCTACCAATTCCAATTATTCGCACTTTTCTAATATACTTTTTAATATTTACCCCAAAATATTACATTTCTGTGCCAAAACCTCGTTAAAGATGTTAAATATCAATTTTACAAGTCATTCCATACATATCTTAGTTATTCCTGAAAACTATGACAGACTGCAGTATAGCCTAACGATTCCTAAAATTCGCACTTTTCCATGCACTTTTCCTTGTTTCACCACCCAAACTACCCAAGTTTGCATAAATGTACGGCTCTAATATTTTGCAGTCATCATCAGCATGTTGATTTTTACCTATCAGTGTATTTGATCTAACAAAACTACAAAGAAAACATGCTTCAAATCGCATAGATCAAGTGTTTTCTCTATATTCATTATACTAAATTGAAATTATATCATGTCGGCCATATTGGCGGCCATGTTGTATTTAAGGCCTTTAATTATCAAATACTGCACAATTTATTGACTTGAGATGTTTGATATCTTAATAACACTAAACGACAGTGATGAAATACTAAATTGAATTATACATGGCATTGCATTCAACAGATTCCGAAAATTCGCACTTTTTCATGCATTTTTTAATGTTTGAACCCAAAATTAACATAGTTTGCATGTGTGCATGGTTCCAATATTTTGCAGTCGGCATCTGCATGTTAATAGCTACATGTCAGTGTGATTTATTATGAAATAAGACAAACGATGACTTCGCAGCTAACCGATTCCTAAAATTCGCAGTTTCGTTTATATTTTTTAAAGTTTTTCCCAATTTTCTCAAAATGCTCAAGGGTGACAGAGTGTCATCAACCGGATCCTTCATTCAGAAGGTCTTGTCTACTGAAATCACCAAAGAAAAAAACTTTATACTCCAATGCAAGGTTCGGTCGTTTTTTGGGGATTTCGGGCCGGACTATATGTAACAATTTAAGCATCCCTGTATATACAGTACATGTTTAATTATCGTATAATTTTCATGGTATTTGGTCCCATACCAAAAAAACATTGATTTTTAAAAAAATGGTACTGCAGTTAGTCAGAGAACAGAGAAATTTTCTCAATCATTTTAGCATTGTTATGCAAAAGTAGGCATTTTATTTGATCTATTGTCACAGCTAGACTAAATGGATTTTTCGTGGTCACTATTATTGGTACAAGAGAGATATAACCCCACATGCATTATATATCATCTTATACCCTCTTAAAATGCTGCTTGTTCACCCTAAAGATCTGACGTAAAGACAAACACAGTATTATGTAAATACAGGGGTGTCAACATAGCCAAATTCAAAATCTGAAAAATCTTGTTCTGCAGAACATTTTGGCCAAACAAGAGGCATTCAATACCGGTAATATCATTTCCATGTCTAACTCAGTTTCTATTAAAGAAAATCCAGAATTCCAGATAATTCAGGAAAATTGATACCCCTGTTAATTGTCCCAAGAAAATAGTTCCAAAAAAATAGTCCCAAGATAAACTTACTCGGAGAGATTCCTGGAAACTTGCAGCTTGATACTGAGCGTATTTTGCTATGGTTGTATGGTTCCGGGTACTGGCACACTGCCAAATCTTGTTACCAAACTGATCGCGATTCTCGTCTGGTGCTTGCATCTTCTGTGTTCTCACCTCTACTGGATGGTCAGCGTTGGCTTCCACCAAACTTTTTGTTGAAAATAATCCTAGATCTACAATACAAAGTATCAACACTCAGATACCAGTGCCGTAGAAAATACACATGATTTTAGAGAAAATTGTTGCAACAAATTCATATTAATAATAAGATAAATCTTGGCCATACAGTAATGAGGGTATCAAGAACAAGAGATGTTTGTCAAATAGTCGTAAATGGTTAAGATCACTGTGACCTTGACCTTTGACCTAATGACCTCAAATTAAAAGGGGTCATCAACTGTTGCTGTCCTTTTTCCCATAAGGATTCAATGTAAAAATAGAGAAGGCAATCAGTAAGTGAACATTGAAATTATGCGTGTTGATTGTTAATATGTCAGATAAATCAAGATGCGGCTGAAGGCAAAATGCCTGTTTCAACTGCAACTTTGGCTGACTCAAAGCTTTGACAAACATTTTTTAATTTTTTGACCGTCTCAAATTCAAATGAAGCATGCTCAGGTACCAATCTACCAAAGCATCTCAATGTATGAGAAAAATCTCAGCTCAAACATTGCCACATGTCTTCTTATTAATTTCCTATAACAACTTGACTCAAAATTTGTTACACTAATCAGTAACATTATTTGAGTTTCAGGCCTCGACAAATTTTTCCTGAGCCACTCGTCCTACCGGACGAGCGGTCCCCAAAAACCACTCGTCCTGCAGCAAAGTCAACTCGCCCGTATTTTTTAGTCAAAGAAAAATGTGTAAATCTGTTTTTAACGATGTGATTCTTGTCTAAAACGATCAATAAAATTGTGAAAATATAAATGTGTTTCGCATTTCCGCTCCTTTCTCTATTCTGAAGCAGACATCTTTTAACCAGCTTGATTGGTAAATACAAGTAGTCTATACGAACTTTATTATTCACGTGATGACCACTATGTTGTCATTAAATTTTTTCCTTAATTACGCAAACCGATGGAAGGAGTTCGTTTGTTAGTCCATACATTCATACATTACATACATTACGAACGGAAAACATCGCTTGTACGCTTAAAATTATGTTTCGATCGATTAAAATAAGAACAGCGTCATTCGTTAATCGAGCATGACTGGGGAATTCCTGTGACGTCACAGCGCACCAATGTTTTGATTCTTCCAACTTTTGTTTTTGACTGACAACAGTGTCCGATAAATCCACTGCCCGGAGCCCGTGGGCTACCAGAAATTTTGGCCGGGCTACCAAAAAAACTCAGATGTAAGCCCGCCGGGCAACCATAAAATCTCAGAATTGGTAGTCCGGTCATTCGTATTTTACAATAAATCGAGTCTATAACTTGTCTAATTACTGTAAAAAAGCGACAATATACAGGCATGTATACTGAAGACCCTAATAAACAATCAGTAATTGCCTCTTGCAACCTGCCAGCAATTAGTTAATCCCATCAAAGGTGTTAAAATTCGCCGACAATCTGATTAAATTGCTCATCAGGTCGGGTATAAAGCCCAAACTCAAATTCTGCAACCGTACTTTTGGATTCCGGGCTTTAGCAGTCAACCAAGTCGTCAACAAAAATGAAAATTTATGAGTTTTGCGATTTGTTAAAGCTGTATTGGAAGTCATAAATAAAAGACTTGAGCAGTAAAATATACAAAAATGTCTTATTTAAAAGAATTTGCTATCATTGATCACTCAATTGACGACAATTTGAAATGTCATATGTTTTCGCGACCTTCACATACGATTTTGGTCCAACTATGAAAATTCTTAATGTCTGTAGTCAACAGAAACATTAAAATACATACCAGCAGATGTTAAATTAACAACAGGTGTGTTTTACCCTTCATATTGAATTAATCATGACATTTTTGTCTTCCAAATCTACATTATGTTTGTACATGTCCAGCAAGGACTACAAGGGAAGTAACTCTGCTCTGACTGACATTCAGAATAAAAGCACTGGATGCATTTAGAGTCAATACAACACACAGTTAAATATAATTATACACATAGGCCTACAGTCTGGATGGAAGTGGTATCAATTCATTCATTTTACTAGGCCTTATGATATTAAAATGACAGCCAGCAAAACATATAAAGAAGCCAAGTGTAAATTACAAGATAGAAAGGATGGAGAAAGAATGGACATGTTTTCTTCAATTTGTGCATGCAATTTATGTATTAATGGTGCCTGGTTCAAGGGAAAGCCCTAGTACAGTACAATATGTATAGCTTTTTACCGACATTACAATGAATATGAAATAAAAATATATACCAGCCGGGGTATCAGGTTACCAGGAACTAGTCATGTTTACCAATCATATGACAAGTACATTTGACAAACATTGCCATATTGACACATCTATCAAAGTTCACTGCCAATATGGAGCAAATTTATACTTGTACTTCCGCAGTTGCAATTTCTGGGCAACTAGAAAAAATTCCGGGCTACCGGAAAATAATTCTGGTAGCCCGGTGGGCAACCAGCAAACTTAGAAATTTATCGGACACTGTTCAGACAGATGATCTGGTATTCGTATCGAACATGAGATGTTTTTATTATTGAACTATGTTGTCTAATAGGCGATTAATTTTTGAAACCTGATTGTTTTCTGTCAGAAATTGCACTCGTCCTGCAGGACGAGCGTTGGTGGATGTTGACTCGTCCGATGTGAATTTTTACTCGTAATTACGAGCGGACGAGTGGATTTGTCGAGCCCTGAGTTTATTATAGACAAAACTGAGATTTGTCTGTAACTCAGACACTAATGTAATCAAAATCTTAATTTGAAACAAGACTTCTACTCGAGAGGCTTCAAGAGATAGGGGCCAGAAAAATCTTAATGACAACCTAACGTACCTAATTTAAGTGCTCCAGCCATTCCACGTATAACAACAACAGGTTGTGATTGACAGTATTGTTGTAACTCGGGTGAAAACGCATCCTTCTTACATTCAAGCTGTAATATATAAACATACCATCAGACCTGTATATTGTACAACAATAACTGTCAGACATACATAACAAGATTATCAGAACTTAACCAAAATTAAGTTTTTTTTTCGCTCCCATGTTGTTATAAATGTACCGATTTTGATATACCAGTAAATAGGTATACTGTACATGTTCAGTGGGTAACAACAAATAATCATATAAAATTTTCTCATGGTTAAATCTAATTGCATAGAAATGGCAGTGACTATAAATGTTGTCAATAGTAAGTCTAAGTCCGAGTTTCAATGTACAATGTTGGTGAATAAAGACCATGGTGTCGAAGTCTTTTTAAAAAGGTTGAAATTAAGAAACATAGATACTTACATAAACACTGGGTGTTGGTGGATTAAGATGATCTTTAGGTAGTGCTGGTCGTGGTGGACTTGGTGGTCGAGGTGGAGGTCGGTCACCTAACACACTCGTAGTAATACCTGATTTATCTGCAAGAGAAATGTACTCGATAAACAAGCTGATTCAGAAATCTGTCAAAGTTCACTTGAATGATCTGGTTTTCCCTCCAATTTCCTGTAATTCCCTGATCAGAAATTTTGGAAGAGCAAATTATGGGAAAGGTCACCTAACACACTGATAGTTATACCAGATTTATCTGCAAGATAAATACCACTCAATCAACAATGTGATCCAAAAAATTATCAAAATTTATTCAAAGTCAAATTATCCAACTTTCAAGCCCATTTTTTCTAACAAACTTCCTGTATTTTCCTGATAAAAAAATCTGCTATAGCAGGAGTTGACAATATTTGGATGAGGAAAATACGGGGATGGGCACCTAACACTTTATACCTGATTTGTCTGTAAGCAAAATGTCCTCTGTGCAATTCGAACATGTTGAGGCAGACATTCATTTGTCAAAAAGATCACACGAAACAACTGATTTTCCCATTATTTTTTCAATTATTTCTGAGTTCAAGAGACAAAACTAGTTTTAAATTTTGAAAATATACACAAAGAATTATAAAAGAGCAGTGCTTGTTTTAACCAATATGTTTTAAAAAAAAGTTTTCATCCTGCTATTTTTACAATTTGATTCCATTACCATTGTCGTCTGGTTACAATTTTTTTCTTTCTCAAATTTTTACCCAAATCCCTCGAGGCAATTAAAAACTTCCTGACTCAGGCAGAAGTTTTTCACTGATTTACCTTACAAAAGCTACGCATTAACTGCATGCTTACCTATCCAAACAATGGACACCACATATGACCAAGGTAAACATAGCTTACATCATGCAAGATTCTATTTTTTTAAATTCCATAAATAAAATATTGCCCAACTTCATACAGTAGGGTTAAGCAAAGCATCTGATGAAATCATAATTGATTGTGGCCTAATTCATTAAACAACAAAATAAAGAAAAAGGATTAGAGGTCTCCCACCGTCCAGTTTTTCCACGGGGGAAAAAAGGGGCTGACCTATTTTTTCCCTAGGGGAAAATGGGGCCGGTCCAGTTTTTCTCCAGGGAATAAAAGACCTGTACTGGTAACAGTTAAAAGCAGTTTGAATATATTTCTTGTATCTAAGGCAACAGACAATATCAAAGTGGTGAAAATATATAATTTCTACATTGAACTATGAATTACTTACCAACATTTTTACATGTACGAAGTACTTGTTCCCCAGCCATATGAATGTTGAGTTTTGGTAGTGAGCCGTATTTGGATGCGTCTGTATCACATTTAATCACTTCACCGTCTAATTTTAGCATTTTTTCAATGATTGGTGCACTAATATTAAAATCCTGAGACACTGTGGAATGTATTTCACTCAGATTATTCTCACCAGTTCTGGGGTCAACCGACGCTTGTTTTTGACTAGATTTTATATCACTTTGTGGAAGTCGAGCTCCTAGCTGACCCTGACCACCAGTCTGAGAAGAAAATTGCTTTAACAAATCCTCGGCGATCGAAGAAGCGAGATCTGGACGTGACAACACGTCTGTAATGTCTTTTTCATTCACCGTATGTGCCGAGTCCAATGATTTTGGTAAACTAGCGTCACCTTCCGGACCCTGAGATAACCCGGATGAGAATGGAATGTTACCATGGAGATGACCTTGAGGTCGCACGGGGTCAAACCCTGATGGTAATGGTGGCCCTTTTAAAGGTGATCCTGAATAGCTCCCACTAGTGCTTGGATGAAATGATGTGAAACGATCTATGTTCGATGGCATATGTCCCTGAGATGTGGGGTTATTGCCCCTTATTTCGGCACTGGTTCCCAGCGGAGAGAAATTTTGCTGGGTTTGAGATCCTGTTTGAGGTCGGGGACCAAACATCCCTGACGGTTGGGTAGTATTCCCTGACATCTGGCCTTGGCCCTAAAACAAACAAACATCAGCTTTACACAGAAATATCACATGGTCTTTTCATAATATAATAAAGCATTACTTACACAATCATTCATCTTCTTACTTTTTTATTACATTGCGGTTCTGACAAAAACAGTTTTGAGAAAGTTTACAAAACCAGATTTTCAATCAAGTACATTTTATGAAAGACACCTACTGTAGTTATATTGTATAGAGAGCTTAAGAAAGAACATTCAAGTTGTATTTGAATTAAAATTTTGAGTGTAACTTCATTCAATTTCCTGATCAGATGCAACAGTAAGCATTAACTAGAAATGGGTGCCCCAAATGAGGTATATAGTAAAAGTAACAAAGGGCCAAAAATTGATATAGCGAAATTCCATCCTTTACGGTGATCTACACATTGGGGTTGTTTATCTGTGTGAGTTTGAAGAAATTCCACCCAACAGTTTATGAGGAGTTCACACAAGATTTGCGTTACAAATGAGCGGACTGACAGACAATACCATTGCTATATGCCTCCTAGGTGTAATGTTGTACTTACTTGGTGATTGAGCATTTGCATTTTGGCATGTTGTTGTTGTAGATAGAGCTGATGTTGTAGATCATGTAGTAGTTGTTGTCGTGCAGGGTCAAGGTTGTTACGGTTCTGTTGTAATTGATGAAGTATCTGTAATTGTTGTGGTGAGAGAAGTTGGGGTGGTCCAGGTTGTGATGTTGGTGATGTATCCAATAACTCTGACGAGGGCTGTAAGTATAATATAATACATAGATAATGGTTACTCTTAACAGAATACATGCACAAAATAAGGGTTGAGCAACATACTAATGGTTCAATAAGTAATACTGAGGGACCAATCCCATTCGAAAGAAAAGCAGGGATAACAGTTAACTTATGAACACCAAGTTTAACCTAAATAAACATAGCTTACCTGACAGACAAGCCAATGTTTGTAACCGTTATTGTGTAACTTTGAATGGATTATAGTTGAAATATTTGTTGTTCATTAAGGCAAATAAGCTTGAAAGCTTTGTAACAGACAGTCGGACAAAAAGACAGGCAGGTGAATCCTCCACATCAGTAGATGCTGGCACATGGAAAGGTCAATACACAGTTACCAGTTTAAGTAAATCAAAATGAACACTGTCCAATTTAAGGACATGAATCATTTTTAAGTCAAGAAACTTTAAACACCAACCCTTTTTCTTTGTTGAAGTTTCTTCTTTTTATCATCCATAACTGGCCCCTGATTTCCAAAAGTTTGTGGTACTGGTGAGGGGCTGGCCCCACCAGAGGAAGGCATCATGGGAGATTTCTGTACATTATGTGGAGTACTGGACCCCTGTCTAGAGGTCAGCTCTGCTGGGATAGGTAATGCCCAGGCTTCTTCAATACTGGGTAGGGTCTTTGGTCTGTAAAAACAAAATCAGAATCATGAGCAAATATCTACAAAGATATTATTATAAAGGTCCGAACTCAAATCACATGACTTCTTCCAATTTTACAAACCAGTATTTGTGTCTATTTGAGGTTGTTAAAGGTTCAATGGAAATGTGTAAAAGAAGAACTTGAACTCAGTGGTAGTATCCAAAATGAGTGGTTGTATTCAAAACTAACTAGAGCTCTCGCCATTAGGCAGACTAATATACCTCTGCAGACAAAGGGCCATAATTCTGGCAAAGGTTATCTTAGCACTAATTCTTTCCTCCATGCACATCTACAGGGTGTCCCAAAAAAAGGAGGACCTAGGAAAATCAATTGTAACTTTTTTTTCAATTATAGATATCACACTATTAATATGTCAAAACAATAAGGAAAGAACACTGTTCAGAATACTAACATCACTGTCGTGATTATATAGTTCAATACACAGAGTAACCTCCCCTGTTTACAATCGCATGTTTCAGTAAAATACCAAAAAGTAAAGCAGTGATTTCAGAATTCAATGAGATATATTTCCATGCTGACCTCAAACATCTTCTTATGTTCTCCAAATCATTGTTTATGGTTTGTGATACATTAGTACATTATGTATAGCAAATAAGTTCACTATAGGGATCAAGTTTGAGTAATTTTAGGTTATATGGCCTGTGTTATGAGGTAAAATATCTGTACTACTTCGCAAACATATCCTGATTTTGCTGCTGATTTATTGCAAGAAGAGTTTTCTGCTAGGATATGGTACAATTTTATAATTTCTGACATACACAATTACTCCAAAATATAACTATGAACTGTCCGTTTGGAGAAAACTTTACTTTTTGCTCCTTTCTATAGTCTAAGCTTTTTTGCTAATAGTCCTGGACAATATTTATGTTTTTAATCATTAAATGATTGTTGATGCTATTTTGGAAGATTTTCCACTTCCCCTTTGTTCAGTAAACTCGCCACGTTGTCCTCTATTTTGCTATTTCTTGTCAGATTGATTTAATTTTTACAAGATTTTGATCACCCCTTTGACTTTAAATGTTGTTTTCTAACAATAAATGCCCTGACACAAATGCCCTTGTCTTATAATACCCCTTTTCAGGTGATTAAGCAAAAATAACGTGAAATGTTGCCATAGTGAAAATGATGACGTCACTTCCTGTTTTGAAGCACCATATTTAAACAAGTACCCTTTTCAGAAGTGGTGGTCCTTTATATACACTTTCTCAAAATGTCAGCTTAATTCATCAAAATATGAATGAGTAATTAGGTTTTAAGGTAGGTCCCCGTTTTTTTGGGACACCCTGTACATGTTATGGTTGAAGAAGGTGGTGCAAAAACTGCAGGAGGAGAATAAAAGTGACTTACTTATTCTGTAGATGCTGCATGGGTATCTTAGATAAATGCTGCTGTAAAAACTTGATCTTTCCACTCAAACTTGGACTTACAATCCCTCCTGTAACCATACAATAATAAATGTTATAATAGTGATGATACGATAGTAGCAATATCCTAGTTAAGATGAAGGGGATCTATCACAAGTTGTCAATTAATATAAATTTATATTAAACCAGTTCTAGAATGGTGAGCTTAATAACATTTCCTGAACAAGTTTAATATAAATATATCAATTGACAACGAGTGATAGATTCTTTATATCATAATTATGACACTAATAACACAAAATACACAACATTCTATTGTAAATCACACTCTTGTAGGTTAACTTTATATTACACATGTGCAGTATAAGATTATACTTACTCTCAATACTTAACCCGATACAAGGAAAGTCATGTGATGTACACTAGTAAAGTTACAATAGAAACAATTCCATATGCATATTGCTGGCTTAGAACCAGAAGGTCGTAACTACCAAATCGATATATTGAGAAAACAAGAGAAAACTGTCTGTAATTTACTCTTTACCTATGGGAAAACACGTTTTTAAAACTTCATTTTGGTCAACATGACAATTTCAGATTTTCATGAAAGTAGGCTCATAAGAAGCGCCTTGTGAAGCAGATTTCAAATATGTATGAGTCTTATAAGGTCCTAAGTGGTGGTTATGACCTTCTGGTTCTAAGCCATCGATTTAGTGAAAATATAATAATAGTATAATAATAATAACCTACCTATATAAGTCAACTCATAATCTATACAGACAATAGTACATATTATCTATACAGAGAACACATTATCTATTGTTCAATGGTTTGATAACACCAGCTTTTTTTTTCATTCTTTCTGAGCTATATATACATACAAAGAGATAAATGTGATAATGTTTCACACAGAATTTTGATATCATAATATGATGCAGTTCAGTTATATAGAGATACTGTAACAAGTTAGCAAACTCCTTTGTTTAATTATCACATCCTAAAATAGAATCTTTCATTGACAACAACAGTTACATCCTAGTGACAGGTTGTCAGTAACAAATGCTGGTCACATCTTGTGGTACCTATCTAATAATTGTATAGTTTTTGCCTTCATGAAATAACTGTTTTTGTTTTCCTGGAATAACGTGAAAAGCCAATTTAAAACATTGAAAGGGAAAAAATAATGGCATTTTTTCATGGCCAATCTACCATTACAATTTACGACGAACATACCACTTTTAGCACTTTTTTTAAAATAACAGGCCAAACGAGTGGACAGGACAATCACTATATGCCTCCTGGAACAGTAGATGCTGGGGCATAAAAACCCTGACTACTTTTACTCCATAATTTATAATAAATATACAATGGACCATTAAATAAATACCTTTTGCAGTTTTTGTAGCATTGATATAACATGTGAGAGCGTCCTTTGGTTGATTACAGGTTTCATACAGGAGTCCGAGATCTGTCCAAGCTGCTGAATGTGACTTATCTAATTGTACGGCACATATATACGCTTGTAATGCATCCATAGGTTGATTCTGTTGCTGGTATAGTACGCTATAAATATACAAACATATAACATGTATCTAATTGTACTGCACATATCGATGGCTTAGAACAAGAAGGTCGTAACTACCAAATCAATATATTGAGAAAACAAGAGAAAACTGTCTGTAATTTACTCTTTACCTATGGGCAAACACGTTTTTAAAACTTGATTTTGGTCAACATGACAATTTCAGATTTTCATGAAAATAGGCTCGTAAGAAGCGCCTTGTGATGCTTATTCTAAATATGTATGACTCTTATAAGGTCGTAAGTGGTAGTTACGACCTTCTAATTCTAAGCCATCGATATATACGCTTGTAATGCATCCATAGGTTGATTCTGTTCCTGATATAGTACACTATAAATATACAAACATATAACATGTATCTAATTGTACTGCACATATCGATGGCTTAGAACAAGAAGGTCGTAACTACCAAATCGATATATTGAGAAAACAAGAGAAAACTGTCTGTAATGTACTCTTTACCTATGGGCAAACACGTTTTTAAAACTTCATTTTGGTCAACATGACAATTTCAGATTTTTATGAAAATGGGCTCATAAGAAGCGCCTTGTTATGCTTATTCTAAATATGCATGAATCTTAAAAGGTCGTTACTAAGTTGATTTTGTTGCTGGTATAGTACACCATAAATATACAAACATTATAACATTTATAGTTTCTGCTGTGGGTTAAGTTTTGACACAGAAAGACTAGGTTAGCTCGGGGAGAGGTCAAATGTATAATAATGACAGTCACATTACATTTTGTGTTTGTATAAGGACAATAGCTTGTACCTGCATGAATAAACAATAAAGATCAGAGAATAACAAATTAATGAAAGGCCACAGTCTGATATATATATTATTTAATATTGTCTGAAGTCTGCGTGATAAAGCTAGCACCTAGTCTGAGAACAAGAAACCACAATATGATCTCAGCCAACCTCAGGTACAGAGGTTTCCCTAGCTGCACTCGGCTTTCTCAATATAATTTCAACCCCTTCCACAAGTATACAATTTCTCAACATTATTTTAACCACCCCCACCACCACAAGTACAGAGATTTCCCTAGCTGTACATACTGTAAGAAACGTGACCAAATGATAGTTTCCCTAGTAAAGCTAGCACCTATATTGAGAACCAAGAAACCACAATATAATTTCAACCCACCACAAGTATACAATTTCTCAATATTATTTCAACCACCCCCACCACCACTAGAACGGAAATTTGCCTAGCCGCACTCCGCTAATATACTGTAAGAAACTCGACCAAATAATAGTTTCCCTGGTATATCGAGCACCTAAACTATGGGTTAAAGATACCTAATTTTGGTTTAAGATTTCTCAATATCACCCCCACCACAAGTACCAACATTTCCCTAGCTGCACTCAGCTGGCATACTGTAAGAAAGTCGACCACTAGGTCAATAATGAATCAATATTATGTGAACACTTTCTCTGCTGCTTGACATTCCGCTGATAAATGAATGGATTTCACAAAATGTGATCCAGGGAGCAAAGTTTGTAGAAGATTTTATCAATATTAAATGCTTGCAAGAACCATTGGACTTGTCCTGTACCATTGGAATTTTCTCTGAATCTGATTTTTGGGAGAGTGCTTCAATATAAAATCAGCCCATGTGGACAGCAGTTAACAGCAATTGTACAAACAAAATATCATTGATTTTTTATTGCTTTTTATTCAACAGAAAAGCAAGGCTAGACTAAGCCTGACCATTACCTTCTAGTATCCAGCCCCCTATAAGTATCCAGCTTGGTATCACTATCTGAACTGGTATAAATTTCCGAACTGGTATAACTATTTGGTTTAGTATAACTGACAGACCTTGTATAGTTTTTCAACTTTGTATGACTTTCGGGCCTAGTATAACTATCCAGCCTGCGATAAATTTCTGGCCTGGTGTAACGATCTGGCCTGGCATAACTTTCCGGCCTGGCATAACTTTCCGACCTTGTATCATTATCCGCCATGGCATAACTTTTCGGCCTTGTATAATTTTCTAACTGGGCATAACTATCCGGCCTGGCATAAATATCCGGTTTAGCATTTTCCAGCCTGGCATAATTATTGGGCCGGGCATATTTATCTGTCCTAGCAAAACTATCTGTTCTTGTATAACTTTCCGGCTTGGTATAACTTTCCAGCATAGTGTAATTATCTGGTCTTGCATACCTTTCCGGCCTAGCATAACTATCCGTCCTAGTATAATTGTTCAGCCTGGCATAATTATCCGGCCTGGCATATCGTTCCGGCCTGGCATAATTCTCACACTTCATTCCATAATATAGAATCTCACCACACAGTTCATCAAACATGTTAACACTTAAACAAACTATTCCTTCCCACAAATACCGGTATTAATTCCCACAATTATCAATATACAAAATTAGAAACCAAGTTCCAAGATAGAATTGCCACCAAGCCCTTGTATAGTTACATCACATCTCCGACCACAAACACATGTGACCAAACCAAGCAACCACCAGTCTCACGTTCCACACAATATTTGTAATAAAATCTTGTCTCATGTTAAACACAATCTTTGTATTAAACCTCCAGTTTTACGTTAAACAGAACCTTTTAATTAAAATCTTGTCTTATATTAAACGCAATCTTAGTATTAAACCACCAGTCTCACGTTAAAAATTAATGCAATCTTTGAATTAAACCTCCAATTTCACGTTAAATGCAATTGACCACAAAACATACAGCCTCCAGTCTTACGCTAAACACAACACGCTCCCCCAGTTAAACCTCCAACCTTACTCTGAATGCAATCGGGAAATAGTTCTAGTTATAGGCACACAGCTGTAATTTATTCTCCTTATAGAACAGCTAGCTGTTCCAGATAACGGATACGTGTCATTGTGTCAAAACCACCCCTCAGACAATCTAGCGATATAATTCACTTAAAGAAACACATCGCCTTTACTGTAGTGAGTTACTGTAGATTAGTGGCAGCAGACAATAAGTACAAACACTACACAACAATACAACCAACACTTGAACACAAAGTTTCGAGGCAGCAGACATTCACCGCAGAATTTCGTGTCAGCAGACATTCACTGTAAATGTCTGAGAATATTCTTGCCATCATTTATTCTCCTCTCTCAAAAATCAATATGGGGGTAACATAGCCTCTCTCCTTCTCTCTTTAATGATGCATATTTATAGATCTCCTAAAATGGAAGCTAGGTCAATACAGATACACTCTTACATGTCGATGGCTTAGAATGAGATGGTCGTAATAACAAAATCGATTATTTGAGAAAAAGAGAAAATACTGTCCGATAATTACTCTTTACACATGGTAAAACCACCGGTTTAAACTTTGATTTGGTCAACATGATTCGTTCGGATTTTTATGAAATTGGGCTCATTGGAAGTGTCTTGTGATGCTTATTTTAAATATGTATGAATCTTAAAAGGTTGTAAGTAGTAGTTACGACCTTCTCATTCTAAGCCAGCGATGTGCAGGTTGTGTATTTTGGAATTTCTGTTTTCTGTGCACGGCTAGTTAAGACGAACACTGCCTTCCCTGTCAGAATTTATTTTATTTTTTTACAATGTACGAAGGTCTGTAGGGTACACATCATGCAAGGCTTCATGTCTGGTAGGTACATAGCCATATTAAGGCACATCTTAGCCATATCCGTTTTTCTATATACATGTGCAATCATTTTGCAGAAAAACTTTGATTCATGTATCCTTGAATGTGATCATGGGAGTGCATTGTACCTGGACCTCTCTGGCTACTTTATAGATGTTTGCGATCTTATCTGGGTCACTTTGCGATCTTAACAAGGTAAAGTATGATAGCATCTTGGTGAATAATGTGGGGATAATTATATCTAGGACAATATATGAATCATATCAGGATATTTAGGCCAGCTGCTTGCAGCTACATAGAACCACCGACACACACTGGGAGAGAGAACGTGACAATAGCTGCATTAGCTACATAGAGACAGCCAAAGTACATTCCAAATTTGGCACACACAAAAAAAAGATTCCATATTCTGCTCCGAGAACAATTTTCCAGTTTTCCAATAAGTAGTTCAGAAGGATTGAAATCTGGAGATATAATCATGTCAAGTGAGCAGTTTGAACAGGCTTGGTACAGATATATATCTGGTAGGAAATCAATATATAGGACAAGGAGTTTAGTGAACCTAATGTCATGTTATATTGGTGTCAGATCACCAACCTTTTGTATAGCTTGGCCAATTTGACATGAACCTGACCTATTGATTAGCATAATTTAACAGTCGATATATTATCTACGTTTACAACACCGAGTGTATGTTTTCATTATCCGGGAGTATCACAAAGACGCTCGAGATGTAATACAAACACATATCTATAATACTGAAATTGCATGATTTTCTTGCGGAAATTGATATATTCAAAGCAAGAACCTTGTAATATATTCTTGCATAAAGGTCAGGCTCAGGTCAAAATAGCCAAGCTACATCAGCTAATTGTCCAATAATCAGAATACTGTAAACCAAGAAATTACGTCTCCGTTACAACGCCTTCAAAATTCTCTTAAGCTGATAATAATTAATATTCAGAACTCTGTGCAAGGTGGTTTTCCTCTGAATTTACATGTAGGTACAAACAAATCTAGCCTACAGATTAGTGGAGATCCGGAGTAGGACTGTTATTTCTTCAAATTTAACCTCTGTCGAGAAACAATCTCTAAACAATGGCCAATATTTGCAGTTCCAACAGGGTGTTGCTCTACAGATATATATTAAACTGCAACTGAAAGGTTATTGAAAACCAGCATAAAACCTGATACTGTAAAATCATTTAATTTTGATGGGACTAAATTTTGTGGTTTTGGTAAATAAGACCATTTCTATGGGACGTTAATTTGTGGATTTTGCATTTCAGGTAATAAATACAAGGGTCAAAATTATTGTTTGATGGGATTTGATTTCATGGTAGAAGGTGAACCACAAAATCCATGAAATTTAATCCCCGACGTAAATTAATGATTTTACAGTAAAACAAAGGTCTACAACTTACCCTATAGAGCACCAGGTATCAGCGCTAGCCTCTGACTTATCAATGGAATTCCGATATGAAACAAACGCATCATGAACTTTACCTAGACTGGAAAAACATCTGAAATAACAAGTTCGAACATATAGTTTCATGTGATAGAAAAACGTGACACAATAACTCCCAAAACACTTACTCCCCACATCAATCTATCAATAAAAGGGATGTAACTCTGCTTGAAGTAAATAATTTCACAGGTGTTCAAGCATTATTCAATATGTGTAAGTTTGCTCTAATAAAATAATTCAATCAAAACAACCATGGCGTACCCATCATAACAAGGCCCTCATTTGACCCTTTTTGGGGCGGAAATTCGCCATTCCCCTCCTAATTGAATATACATTTCCCCCTTATTTTCTGAAACAATTCCCCTCCAAAAAATAATATTTTTATGTGATATTTATAACAAAGTTCCCCTTTTTCTTCAACACAACGGGCAATTCCCCTCCCCGAGGGCCCATTGCCCCAAAGTCTAGTTAGGGCCCTTGCCCCAAAGTCTAGTTAGGGCCCAGCATAAGATCACTAACATTTCATTATCGTTATGTAGTGTCATCATTTCTAAAAAGTTCAATGTTTTGTGCCAAGTTTTGGTAAATATATAGGTTAGGTGATTTATATTTATTTTAAATATATAGTTTTGAAAGCATAGCCCATTTTTTACTTATTTGAAATTATAGCTAATTGTAAATACCTAATTGAAAGTACACTGACCTATGTAAACTAAATAAATAAACTTAATTAGTTGTAGTTTATAGTTAATATATTAAATGTAAACATCCTTGACCTAGATATTTACGAATAGTGTAATACTAATTGATGTACAAATACCTAGACGTGTGCGGTTAAATTACAAAGAATAAATCAACCTCCCCCCACCCACCACCACAAACATTGAATATGTGCCAAGTTTATCAATGTACAGCAAACTTGAATGTATATCTTATATTTGAAGCAATACATTATACAAATTCAATCATACATAGTACTATAACTCTAACGCGGTATTGGGACCTGTGCCACCTAAAGTAAACAGGTAAATCAGGTATAACAACATAATGATATAGGAAAAGGGATTATCTTTACAATGTGTACCGTAATTTTAATTTACTTGGTGAATAAAAGTGAGCAGGTAAAATTAACTTAATTAAAATTAATTGATGTAATGGTCAGTGATTTCTGTTTATATTGACATTGCAGAATATCGCGTTCAAGTTATACCAGTAGATATCTTATGAACTTTGACTAAAACAAGGTACTGTGTCTACCTTTGCCGTTCTAATTCTGTACTGCATGACAGATTAAGTTAACAACATGGAAATAAGACAATTTCGTGAATTTACTACACTGACAATAAAAAATTTCCACTGACGTAAGTTTGGACCAACTAACAAAATGTTCATTTTTTTTCAGACAATAGAATCTGATGTCTAAAAATTTACAAACATGTTGTCTTGTGGAAGTAATTTATACACAGTACACATTTGAACGCTCTCACTAAAATCAGATCCTAACATTTCCTCCTTGCCTTACGCTGTTGGGAAATCTGACTACATTCTGTAAGAAGTCGCGTTCAAATGACCTCTCTAGCGCACAATGACATCACAAACTTTGACGATTGTCGCCAAACTTTCAGGCTTGTGAAAGAAGTAATTTGATTGGATAATGAAAAGTTTGCATAGACATGACCCAATACGGAATTTCGCCAGATCCTATATCAGTGTAAAGAAGGAGCTTATTAAGGGATTGATTTTAATGAGATTGAACTTTGAACAGTGACCCATGTTGATACTGACCTGCCTAGAAGGTACCAAGTTTGTCCGTTAGATTTATCGTTCTTTAATGATTCTTGTAGATGTTTGATTGCAAGTTCTTCTCTCGTAGATTTCTCTCCTAGACTTGTAACAGTATGAAACAACCAACCTGATAACATAAACACAATATCATTTATACTACATATATTCAGTCGAAAAATACATCTAATAAAAGAAACTGACTAACATTTATACTACATATTCATGAATATATTCAGTCGAAAAACACATCTAATACAAGAAGCTGACTGGTGGATGTCGGAAGTCCCCTACCCAAACTCAAACAAGCTAATTGAAAGGGTAATTTTGACATCATCATTCTGATAGAGGTGAAAAAATGTGAATAAATCCTTTCAAAATACAGTAATAGATGACACAGTAACGGTCCAGACTAACTTAATTTTGCTACTTCGTATATACCTTCGATATATCCATGAGATTTTATCAGACAAATGGCAAAGCAGCAGACTTCTAAACCTGTTTTAATAGAGTCCGTAGAAATTCCAACACATGCCAAGTTCGAGCTGCCATCAAAATTATGGTAAGTTTTATTCAATGTATTGTATTGGACACAGATCTGTGTTAATTAAGCTTACCTAATTGTTTGTTAGCTGTTGCCTTGTATGATTCCTCACTGCTATCTTCTGAATTGATAAACTGTTCATAGGCTTCTTTAGCTTGTTTGTATTTACCCTGCAATATACCGAACAATTCACAATTCAATAAACTCAGACTCACTTATCTTCTGCAGCATATTTCTATGTTTCCACTATAGGACCATAAACATATTAAAATTTTACGTACATTAATTCGACAGATATGCACAGACCACTCACAAATAGTCACTCAAAATGTGTTTGTCAATAGCAAACAATATTATAACACTAAAATTTTGGTTATATGTTTACAGACAAATAAATATCCATTCAAAGTTTAACCATCAGAGTATGGGTCAATTCTGGGTTTACAACCCGGTGATCCCGGTTCGATTCCAATGTGGTGGCAGTTGCTATGAACACACTATCACAACAACAATGCTAGGAGTAGAAGGTTTGGTACTCAAGTGAGCTAACACAATATTACAGGTACTTACCTGGACTTCATACAGGTGTGCAATGTGCAGTTTAACTGAAAATACACAAATACAATAAATAAGTAAAATAAATTATAAAATTTGATTCTTCATGTGTACAGGCAGAGTTCAGTTATTGCAAGTGGATTCTGATTATTTTGACCAAATCCATGTTACGTGGAAAGGCATCTCTGTTCTGTTGTGGTTATTTTGAGGTGATTCCAGCAATGACATGTCAATTTTGGTCTATTTTAGACTTGAAATAATATGTTTGTATTAGAACCTTTTTTCTTCTAAGCCAGGAAAATAACCACATAATGTTCATGACATTGATCACAAAAATCAAAGAAAATCTAACTTACTTTGAGCTTTTGTCAGTGAGCATTGACTGGAATCTGATAGAGCATGTCTAAAATGCTGAAATACATAATAAACAGAATATAAATATCACAGTGAAACAAGATGAAGATTCCTTGAAAACCCCCAATATTTCAAACAAGGCCCATAACTCTGCTTTTACTCGATTCTGCAGGTAATTGTATCACTGATTAAGAGTAAAAAGAAAAATCTATAAATATTTTTTAATTACCACCTAATAAAGGCATATTGGCGAAACGTTGTTGGAAATTAAATGAACATAATTTAAGTTTAATCTTGTTTTCATTATTTGCAAAAATTGGAATCATTTCTCTTGTTTTTTTGTCAATGCAACAGTTATCAATACTGAATTCTAGCAATAACATAACCAGACACACAGCTGTCACACACTGATCAACATTTCTGAACCTTATAATCATGGACTGTTACTGCAAATACCAGACATTAACTACAGCTGTCAGCCTGTCACCAGTCTACTGACTAACAAGAGGGCCATGATGGCCCTATATCGCTCACCGGATTATAAATGAAGCCCTGCAGTTTTCACCCAACCAATTAATTTGAACAGTCTTGGTAGGGACTCACTAGTTATGCTACATGGTGACCCCCGGAGCGGGGCCAATTTTCACCCCAGAGCAATAATTTGAGCAATTACTAAATCCCCCAATGCCACATACAATCTGGCAAAATTTCATCAAAATTGGCCTAACGGTTTGAGAGATGATGTCGTTTGAAAGTGTGGAGGGACGACGGACGGTGAGTGATCACAATAACTCACCTTGAGCACTTTGTGCTCAGGTGAGCTAATAACCCCCAGCCTACAAAGGGCCATAATTCTGGCAAAAATCATCAAAGGGCAAAATTAAACTAGAGCTGTCTCCATTCTACCGACTTATAAACTCTGGCCTGCAAAGGACCGCAATTCTGGCACAAACTGGAGAAGGGCAAATACTAAGTTGTAGAAGTTATCGACCAAAAATGGACTTTTCACTGAATTCATGAAAATCTCAAGAATAATGCTTTAACATGCAGTTCGTATTCTGAATTTTTATTTTTTTCAAAATATCAGAACAAGGTCATCTACAACCTTAAAAATGTTGAAGTTGCTCATTTGTGAAAGTTTGTGGACGAATTCCTGCCAAAACTGTAGGAGGAGAGGCATCATAAATATGATGTACAGTCTGTTTAAAGTTAATTAATAACAGTTGTAAACATTAGCTTGTCCATCAGGTAAACTAAGCTTATCAAGGTTTATCTGGGTGTAATAGTCCCCGTTATATTTTCCAAAGGGGATAGTTCGTTCATTAGTATTACTTATTGAATCGCAGTAACTTTAGTTTGAACTAATTAGTTTTTGAATAATGAAATAAACGGTTTCTAGACAAACTAGGAAACTGTGGTATGTTTTTCAAGCTCATTACTACAACATGGTGACCCTATATGTATCGCTCAGCTCTTAAAAATCACCTTGTTTGCTTGTAAATCATTATCTAGAGACAAATTAAGTAGGCGACTTTGGTAAAATGTCGCCAAAACACTTCCAACAAGTTGATGCCAAATTTTGACCTCTGACAGGGTGTCAAGATTTGAGCAGCTAATCTGCCTTGTAGGCATGATTTAAATCCATGAACACTAGGGACAAAGTAGTAAAATGTAGCCAGTGTGGTGTCAGAGACACAAACCACTATGTTTGACATTCACACCAGCTCTAGTAGTGGTAATATGGCTGACATATTAATAATTGTACATTTTAGTGGACCCGAGAACAAGTACCAGATGTCCGTTGCCAAAGCCAAGCACTATGTAACACATTCCATGGGAGGTAATCCATGCCTTCTTAATCAAATTGTACGGGAGGTAACAGAATGAAGGTGTTTAGTAGCGCTTTGCTCAGGCAACGGACACCAGTACTTATTTAGGGAATCAGTTCATATTAAGGGAACCAGTACTTATTTAATTTTGAGAACCAAAATTTTCTGAGAGTCAGCACTTTTGAGAGGACTGGTAGTACTGGACTGTTATGCTACGGTCACAATGCTCGTACGATGTCCGTACAGATTTACCAACTCGTACAAGTCCGAAATATTTTAATCCTAACGGTATTTGTACGTTCTTAGCATCTGGTCACAGCTCGTACAGATCTCATATGAGTTGTACAGAATGTAAAGTTTCCACCAGATCGACGAGTCCTCTATGAGTTTTGAAAGTCTGTACGATGCTCGAATGAGTCTCGATATCCGTACAGGCTCTGTAGGGATGTCGTGCGAGTTCAGAAAAGTCAACTCATACGGAGCTTGTAGGGCAAATGTGACTAGGGTATTAGTACAGTTCTTACCTTTAAACTTTTATCAAAATCTTTTCCTATTTTATAGATGAATCCTAATCGTATATGTATTTCATTGGCTCTACTGAAGCTTGGTGATGTATATAGAACTTGTTGAAATGCTCGAGTAGCTCTGAAAATATACAAACATAAAACATGAATATATTACAAGGTTCTAGCATTGAATGATATGTGATGGAATAAAACCTCAAGGTCTTCATGAAACATACAACAAGAGTAATGCACCAGTCGGGGGAGGGATACAGGCTCATCCCAACAGGCAGGAATTTGACAACCTTTATCGTCTCCAAAGTCTCAAGACCTGTGAATTACTACGGTCATGATTACGTGTCCCATCCCTAAGGATTTAGGAAGTAAGCATTGCCTTCAGGATGATGATTTACACATCAAATAATCGAAAATGTCTAGTTCCCCTGGGTCGTCTGCCGCTCCCTGGATGGGCATAATCGATATTGACTGGTGCATAATCAATTTAGACAAGAAATCAGCTTTTAAATGATGCTAAGAGAAGGCCGAGGATCAGGTCAAATTTTCAGCACAATATCAACATACAGGAAGTAAACTCAATATATTAGTGAGGCAAATATAGAGCTATGATGATGCAACAGTGAGTGGGTGTGTAATATAATCATAGAAGCCTACAGTATCTGACTAGGGATTGGTCTGACCAACACATCACTGTTACACAGAGTAGAATATAGACAAGAAATCAGCAGTTAAATGAGGCAAGGACACGGTTGAGGATCATGTCAAACTCTACAGTTTATCAACATAATAAACTGGGTCATTGGAAGTCATCCAAACTATAGTGAGGCAAAAATAAGGTTCAGGATCATGTTAAATTCTTGGCACTGTATAAACGTAGAAAACTGGCCATTGAAAGTCATCAAAACGCTAGTGAGGATAAGAGAAAGTTGAGGATCATGTCAAATTCTCAACACAATATTGAGGTAGTAAATTCAAGATATAAGTGAGGCAAACAAAGAGTTACAATGATGCAACAGTGAGTGGGTGGGTGTAGATTGGATAGTACAATAGTAAGCCTAGTATCCAAGGATTGGTCTGACCTACTGACACATCAATGTAATCAAGATGTGAATACAGATTCACTACCCTCAATGTCATGATGTATTAACCCACACACACCAATGAATCAATACAAAATCAAGTATTCGGTTTTAAAGATGTTTGTTTCTTGTTTCTCAACTAGTATTCAGTTACATTTGGTGACAAATTTACCAAACCACTCCCGAAACTTCTCAAGTCTCTGAGTTTTTGCCCAAATCGGTCTCCGTATTTCTGATAAATCTGAAGTTCCGACTCATTAAATTTTTCAGCAATAATAGTACATCTCCCATGTTAATTATCCAAACTACACATGGCAATATTTGAGGTCAGGGCCGGTATTTATAAAGCATCTTAAGTGAAAACTTTAATATTTTGACTTAAGTTAAAATATTGAGCTGCCCATATTTCACAAGAAACGAAAAATAGCCCATGTTTTCTGTATGATTTCTGTAGCTTTGTACATAAAGCTTCTAAACAATATAAAAACTTGTTAACATTGGCTTTCCTGGAAATTTAAAGAAAATTCTAAGTTTTCACTTAAGGTGCTTTATAAATACCGGCCCTGATCTATCTCTGATTGAGATGTTTCAGGAGATGGGGGTGGGTGGGGGGGGGAATCTGATGTATTCAGCAGCCAATTCACTTATAACCAGTTCTGCATGAACGCAAAAAAAGTGGAAAATTTCATCAAATTACTGTCAACAATTTTCTAGTAAAAACGAAACAATGAAGCTACCTTTAAATTGGTTCAAAAATCAACTTTCTTGTACTCTC
This sequence comes from Spisula subtruncata, assembly GCA_963678985.1. Classification (NCBI taxonomy): domain Eukaryota; kingdom Metazoa; phylum Mollusca; class Bivalvia; order Venerida; family Mactridae; genus Spisula; species Spisula subtruncata. The sequence goes on from OY787671.1 coordinate 37,053,224, forward strand.
CTGTATTTAAACAGTACATGCCAAGGTATAAACATACAGTACACAATGGAGTGTTGAAAAGTATATAAATAAGATATGGTGCTATCTGATTACGATACAGATTATGGGAACCGGTGTGTAGTAGTATGTTTTACCCACAGGTAACTGTATGTATCGTTGAAAACAAACAAATTATGAAAAAAAAAACATTTTTTTTTTAAAATTTATATTTTTCTTTCTTTTATAGAAAAATATTCATTTTCAAAAAAAATGTTTTCGTTTTTTTTTTCGTTTTCAACGATACAGTTACCTGTGGTTATACCTTGGGCAGGAAACCAGCTGTTACACACAAGTCAGGTCATGTTGTAAGAATGTAGACATTCAAGCTTCCATGGTATTTACATAAACGATCAACTCAACTATGTGACTGGTGACCTGGATTTTTTCTCTCCCATATCTTTATACTGTAGGTATTAATGAAGTATAGCTACACTATGTATGAATGATATAACTTTTGACAGAGTCACAATAGAGGAGCAGTGTTTATATGACAGGGGCATCATATGGGAGTCATATATACTGACCTACATACAGTACGCCCTAGCCATAAAGCCGATACAGTAATGTAATAATGTAAAATTATCATGGGGAATTAAATTTTGTGGTTCACCTAAACAACGAAATTAAATCCCAAACAATAATTTTGACCCATGTATTAATTAAGAGAAACACACAATCCACGAATTAATGTCTCATCGAATTGGTATCTTTTACCATAACCATGAAATTTTACAGTATAGTGACCTACAATACAGCATGTCTTAGCCATACAGGCGGTGCAGTAATGTCAATCATTTATAATTAGTTCTATACTGAAACAAAGACTAGATTTAAAACATACAAATTGATTCACAGCCAATCAGATGATTTATTAAGCAAAAGTTACTCTTGAACAAAGAAATGACACCCATCCCAAAATTCAAGGCTGCATGTGATTGCTTACAGATGTTCTAAACTAAAATCATCTCTTTCAATATAATAATGGAAAATGTTTATTTATTATCATTTTTTAAAATGCAAATAAAAGCCTTTACATAATGTATTTGCTTTATTTCAACTGAAATATGGCAAGCATATATATGTGCCTCCACCTGGATTTGAACCCGGGCTGCTAGGTTAGAGGCCAACACACTAACAAAAAAAAGTTAAGTTACCAAGTTTCTAGGGCTCTTTTCAGCTGTTAGGCCACTCAAGCACCCTTTGACATTTCAACTTCCCCTGGCTCTGGCTACCTATGAAAACCTACACTCGTGTCTCCCTGGGGAGACTATTTCTCTCCTGTGGTGTGGCAGCCAACATTGATCTGCGGCGCCCAGGAATAGACCCTGCCCTCACAGATACTATTTTACACCATGGTAGAGTGGAGCATGTGGGTCTTGCTCAGAGAAATTAACCAGTGGTCCAGAAGGGGATCGAACCCGGGACCTCTCGATCCCAAAGCGTGCATCCTTCCTCTAGGCCACCGCTCCCCCCACTAAGCTACGAAGGCACAATAATGGAGCCTTTCTGCAGGTTAGCAGTAGGGCTGTAACGGTATACCGCGGTACACGAAAGACCGCGGGCTTCAGTCCCACACGGTTCACGGTACAAGAGTTGCAAATTTCGGTACGGTTCGGTATTAGCTTTTTTATGAGCAAAATAATATTCAGAGAACGAAAATGTCTGAAAGCCCTCTGATTTTGTATAATTACCATGCATCACTCGTTTTAATCGTATTAAGATATGCCTCATATTGTCGATATTTATTTTTAAAAGTTGATAGCCACATAATAATTGCTGTAAAAGAATCAACAAAGTCATTGTCACTTAAAAATTGTAGTATTTAAGCTGCTGTTAGAGAATATTATATCATACCGAAATATACCGAACCGTTAGAAAAAGTGACGGTACGTATCATATCGTGAAGTGATCGTACCGTTACAGCCCTAGTTAGCAGGGTCTAAACATGCGGCAGGTAAGCAGGTTTAAGACATTCACCTGGTTAGAGGGTCACAGTAAACCACTGGGTTAGTGGGACAAAGACCATTCTTTTGAAACTTGACAATGATATACTTAAAAGACTGGTTTAAGTTTTTTAACAAAATTCAAAACGTTTACAAAGCATAAATCAAGCATAGCTGTAAACATTATAACAAAAGACTTGGATTCAAGCACCAGACACTGGGAATTATCGGTACACATCAATAGGTCATCACAATAAACTGTCGGTATGCTTCAATTCACCTGATTTTTCCCTTCTAAACACTAGATTCAAGCTAAACAGTACCAGCTGAATGCAGACATACAAATTTCTCTTGTAGATAATTATTCTGCTCTATATATAATACACAAAAATTCTGCTATAGATCAGGCCACAAAAAAAATTGCTTGTTTTCCGTGACCCAAACCAACCCTAGTTTTGGCCCCCTACCCAAGTGTTTTTTGGACAAAATTGAGTTAAAATAAAAATCTTTGAATTTGACCTATTTTACATGAATAGAATAGAATAGTAGAATGAGTATTCTTAACATAAAAGTAGATTATTCGAAGGTCAACTGAGTATTTAAAAAAAAACAAGACTGCGTTCAATAAACGCTTATGCCCCTGTGGAAGCCAATTCAATAAGTCTAAGTCCAAAATTAGGTCAAGTTGAAGGTCAAAATGGAGTCAGGTGATACAGGCGTGTGGAGAGTGGTCATATTCAACATCCATGCAAGTTTGAAAGCTTTGTAGCAAGCCATGTAAATGCTAGAAGAAACGGTCAATTTGGGTTAACCAGGCCAGACAGAGGGACAGGTGAATCACTATATGCCTCCCGATCTATCGATACGGGGGCATAAAAATTCTACCTGCCAACCCTAATTTTTTCAAAGCCAGTAGCGGAAACGAGCAATTTCGTTTTTTTGGCCTTGCAGATGATTATTCCGCTCTATATATTATTGACATACATTCATAGCTCTCTGTACTAGGTGATCTCGATAAAACCCACCTTTAAGTCAAGCTCATATACCCTCAGACATCATCAGTGATCATACAACACAGCCAGACAATGTTTGTATGAGATTTTTATAGCCCACTGATATCTATCTATATAATATTGAAGCTGTCACATCCGTCCTTAATATCATTGATATATTTATATAAATACATTGGATATATCGCTGGTTTAGAATGAGAAGGTTGTACTACTTACAACATTATATTTAAAATCTGCATCACAAGGCGCTTCTTTGGACCTATTTTCATGAAAATTGGAACTTGTCATGTCGACCAAACTAAAACTGAAAGAGCTTGTTTTACCATAAGAATAAAGAGCAATTTTCGAACAATTTTTCCCTTGTTTTTTTCTTGTTTTCTCAAAATATCGATTTTGTACTTACGACCTCATTCTAAGCCAGTGATTTATGTAATTACATGGCTTTATGTTACATTATAATCATGTTCAAAAAATTAATGTAACAATTTTTTTCCGCAAAATTATAAAATTGATTAAAAGTTTGCACTTTAAATAGAAATTAATGCAGCAAAAAATCTTGTTTGTACAGAACTTGACTGTAAACTGCAAATAAATTATTGTTGAAGTTATACAAACTCACAAATCAATCAATCAACCAATGGTTTGAGTGAGTGTAGAGTATAATTATTCAACCTCCAGAATTATAACTAATTGCTCAAGAATTCTAAGTGCAAGTGAAAATCAATGCAAAAATCTAATGCCATGCCAAAGGTCTGAGTGACACTTTCCTGAAACACTGGAAATACAGGCTACCTGAAAATTATATCTGATTCTAATTTCTCAAGAATTCCCAGTGCAAGTGAAAATCAATGCAAAAATCCAATGCCATGCCAAAAGTCTGGGTGACACTTTCCTGAAACACTGGAAATTTTACATGCAAGCCTACCTGGAAAGTTATATTCAGATTTTTTTGCAAAAAACAAAACCAGAGGTCAATAAACTTACAACAATTTAAAGTCCCTGAATATAGTCACATACACTGACACAGAATGCCTATAAATCCACAAAGCTTGCACAAATTCACAAATTCCTGCCCTGATTTGTACTCCAAAATCAATAAAATCACTACACAATGTATGCCCTGAGAATATATTCCCCAGTCTACCTGAGTGTTTGAATATTTGAATTGTGGTCAGTACCTCACTGACTGGTCAATGGTAGTTGGTCAAGCAAGTCAGAGGTATCCAGCGGGGAAAATCTATCTCATGGACACCTGTATAGTATCATCAATGAATACCACAGATAGTTTCACTACATTCCACTGTGTATTAACGAGTTGATTTCCCAGCAATTGCAATAAGGCATACAAATTAAATTATGTTGAATGACAATAAGTCACACAGTGATCAGATTTTACATGTGTTTTCGATAGCGATAAGTCATAAAAGTTGAATTTAATAGTGATTAATCTGATAAGTCATACAGTGATTTGATTTTAATACCTGTGTACCGGTAGTTATATCACATTTACAATGCACAATGTGAGAACAATTAGACACAAAGTCTAGCTGAGTCAAGCTTGAATATTAGTCTAGTCAAGCTAGGATACTTAAAGTCATGGACTACATGCAGATATAATCACAGATAATTATTACTGATAATAATTACCCTTATCTAATCAAGTATAGTATACTGTGTAATCATTAATATTTGAGGTGGTTAATAAATTCATGGATTTCTTCGTTCACCTCAACCAAATTTTAATCCCATCAAACATAAATTTTAACCCTTGTATTTTTATTACCTAACCTAAAATTCAAAATTTTGCGTCCTATCGAAATGGTATATTTTACCAAAAACACGAAATTTTGTCCCATGGAAATAAAATGATTTTACAGTGTATAATGTATAAGATTACATTATGTTATTGTCTAAGCTACCTATACACACAAATATTTCATTTGTATATAGTCAGATAGTAATAAAGATAAACCCCTATTACACAGTATACTTATGTCCACAGAGATATGTAACATCATATTGTGATATGATAACCACAGGGGTTAAGTATACCTGCCAAGCTATATAGCTTGGCCATTTTGACCTAAACCTGACCTTCGTGCAAGAATATATTACAAGCTTCATGCTTAGAATATATCAATTTCCACAAGCAAATCATGCAATATCGGTTATGTCAGATTTGTGTTTGTATTACATCTCGAGCATCTTCGTGATACTCCCTGATTATGAAAACATACAATTGGTCTTGTAAACGTAGGTAATATATTGACTGCTAAATTATGCTAATCAATAGGTCAGGCTCGTGTCAAATTAGCCAAACTATAGTTAAATCCAAAATAGGAAACATGTCACACGATGCACTTAAATATGAATGAAAAGGGATTTAGATGCTATTGAAAGCTTATGTTAAATCTGATCACTGTACTCCTTATTGCCATTGTCTATAATTCAACAAACTGCTCCCTATTGTAATTGCCAGAAATAGACTCGTTTATACACAGTGAAATTAGGTCAGACATTATACCTTACTATTAAACCATTTTTAATGACATTTATATTAATGAATGTTGGTATATATTAGTAGCTGATTTACTAACCATACAATTATAGGTCAGTGACCTGAGCTTGTTATAAATTACAATATACCAGTTATGTTAGACAACCAGGTGACATTAGATTTTGAAAAACTTGAGTTACAAAGGTCTGATGAATGTGCATGGGTGAGTTGGTTTCCAGCATTATTGATTGACCTTAGGAACCAATCAATTCCACCATAGTTATAGCTTGCCCGCATTGACATGAGCCTGACCTATTGATTAGCATAATTTAACAGTTGATATATTGTCAATGTTTATGTCACCGATTGTATGTTTTTATAATCGTGGAGTATCACGAAGACGCACAACTTGTAATACAAATACAAATCTGAAATACTGATATTGCACAATTTTCTTGCGAAAATTGATATATTCAAAGCAAGAACCTTGTAATATATTCTTGCATAAAGGTCAGGGTCAGGTCAATATAGCCAAACTATAACAAACATTAATATAATCATGCTGATTTCAGGTATACCGTCATTAAATAAGTGATACTGATGAGGGAACTATCTCATTCGAGAAAATAACAGGGTCTTCAGTTGACTCAGTAACACACAGTTAAACCTAGATAAACATAGTTTCCAGTCGGATAAGCTTATGTTTATAACCATTATCATTTAACATTGAAAGGACTGAACAATGGTGTGACTGGACCCCATGTGGATATAACCCCCTGTGGCCCCCTCTACAAGCATAACAGGGTTTGTATCCACATGCCAAGCACCTGTGGACACATCTTTGCTGTTTTCCAAGAACAATAGCTTGTACTCCAAATTCACAGAAACCTCTCCATATGTAGAACAAAACAATACCACTTGATGTTAAATGTTCCATAATTAGATTTTCAAATACAATTTTAAACATCATGACATTTAGATGAGACATAAATAAACTTAATATTACACAAAGCTTAATGTCAGATTTTTATAGATCAATTACATTAAAATGGTTTATAGTGGAACAGTACCCACAAATTTCATGGTCGATAGTTAATATACAGCTTATATATCAACCAGCATCCTTAAATTTCAATTAAACTATATCCTCTGACGTCATTAAGTTTCAATTAAATTGAACATTTTGTTGGGTATAAACTGTGACATGTTTTACAAAACTATCAAGTTGGATGGGTAGTTCTCATTCTCAGCTTGAGCATCAAACATATCTCATGCAAATTGGTCAAAGAATAAGATACTTATGATTGTTGTTAATTTTTGTTTACACATTTTTACTTGCAGACTAAGCCAAAATTTGAGATGGTACAGTCCAGTTAGGATAAAAATACAGTGATGTAGTGGAACAATCCACTAGTACGGTGTAAAAACAATTATAAAAGCTTATACCAACAGTTCAATACCTAACTAAACTCTACCTGTTAAAACAATAGTTTTAATCTTTTGGGTATACATTTACGATTACGTCACTGTCAGAATACCCTAATTGGACGTATATGTCCACCCTGATTTTTATACACCCGCAGATTGTTACTATTCTAGGACGCCAGCTGGTAGATCTATAAATAGAATATGATGAGTCGTTTCATCAAATCCATAACATTGGAACATATTTCCTACAGTATACAATACATCCCATATTGCACATTGTCTATGATGAACTGCTGCCACCAATAAAGCTAGTACAGAGCTTTACCTAGTGGTATATTGGTATATGTATATATTGAACTTTTCTGTACTCATCTTTCTCACCGATTTACTTCCAGGTCTGCAAACACTGGATTCAGCTTCCTCGATTCTTCCAAGATCCAAGATTCTTTAAATAGCATCACATGTACATAATAATATTCCCATGCATTTAGATTTCCATGCAAAAAAACCTCTAACCTGTTTTATGTAGAACAGAGAGAGCAGACGGAGCAGCAGACGACACACACAAAAAAAAAGCACCAACACGCTGCACTTCCTTCAAGGGGCCTCAGGCAAAGTATTCCACTACACCTGACCTTCCAAACACACTAATCCAATACAAATACAGCCCAACAAGGGACTAATTTTGTCCCTTATTTGCCCCAAATTCCTTGCCCGATCTTTCACTGCAAACAACACTGGTGTGTCAATATTCTGTTGAGAGCCAGTGAGCCAGGAGAGTAAAATCAATATAACATGAGTTAACTGTTTTATAGTTAGTTTCTAGAATTGATGACCTGTAACAGATGTCGAACTATATTCAATGATTGGTTTGTTTATACTGATCCCTGATGTCGGACTTTATGCATGTAGGTTGCATCCCTACATGTAGTCTGTTCAAAGTCAAATGATAATGTTTATAAACATTACCTCATCCGTTAGGTAAACTATGTTCATCTAGGTTAAACTCGGTTAAACAGCAGACTTTATTCAATGATTGGTTTGTTTATACTGATAAGTCAAATGATAACAGTTATAAACATTAGCTCATCCGTCAGGAAAACTATTTTTATCTAGGTTTAACTGGATGTAACTGAGTAAACGGTTGTGTCCCCGCTATTATTTCAAATGGGCTAGTTAGTTCCCTCATAAGTATTACTCGTCAAGCAAAGATGCTGTAGAGAATTTAGTTCAATCTTCTTAGTAACCCATCAGCAACCAACTTGGTAACCCACTTGATAAGCCCTGGGCTTCATAACCCACTTGATAAGCCCAGGGCTTCATAACCACCTGGGTAAATATTGGGGCTTGTAACCCACTTGTTAAATAAACCTGGGTCTTGCAATTTGCGAGGTTACAAAGTCTGGGGCTTGTTACCCATTTGGTAAACATGGGCTTCATAACCCACTTGGTAAGAATGGGGCATATGTAGCCTACACGGTCTGCCCAGGGCTTGTAACTCACATTGTAAGCCTGATGCTTGGAACTAGAACTTGACCAATTTCTCGGAACCAACCAGACAAGCACACAGCTAGAAAACCACATGGAAAGCCTCAGGCTTTTAACTGCATAACTTACACTTAAAAGCTGGGGTTCCTGGAACCAACTAGGTATTTAAGCAAGTGGCTTGAAAACCACATGGAATGCCTCAGGCTTTCAACTTACATTTAAAAGCTGGGGTTCCTGGAACCAACTAGATATTTAAACAAGTGGCTTCAAAACAAACTTGGTGAGCCCAAGGCTTTTAACTAACATTTAAAAGCTGGGATACCTGGAATCAACTAGGTATTTAAGCAAGTGGCTTGAAAACCACACAGAAAGCCCCATTTAAAAGCTGGGGTTCCTGGAACCAACTAGATATTTAAGCAAGTTGCTTGAAAACCACACGGAAAGCCCTAGGCTTTTAACTCACATTAATTTTAAAAGCTGGGGTTCCTGGAACGAACTATATAAGGTCACCACTTGAAAAACACATGGAAAGCCCTGGGATTTTGACTCACACTTAAAAGCTGGGGTTCCTGGAACCAAATAGGTATTTAAGCAAGAGGCTTGAAAACCAAATTGGTAAGCTCATGGCTTGTTAATCACATGGTTCTGCACATCTTCTTCATTAGTTACACATTTCAAATTCATGCAATGCTGTCAGGCATTAAAAGTCATGAGCCAGCAGTCTGTTGCCTTAGCAAAGCACTACTGAGCACTTTCATAATCAGTTACCTCCAGTTAAATTAAATATAGAAGATAAAGAATACCTCCCGTGGAAAGCGTTACATGGCGCTTTGCTTAGGCAACGGATGCAAGATACTTTTTTGTTATAGAAGGATGGACAGACGCACAGACACAGAGACCATTCCTATAATCCCTCCCACCTCATGGAGGCGGGCGGGGGATTATTAACAGCTACATGACAGTTAAATTTGTCTGGTTATTTGATCCTATTGATTTCAAAGTTGTGAAATTTCATCTCAGAGTCAGAAACATCGCCTGAGCTATGATCCGTCAGCTACGATCCAACCTCTATATTGATTTAGTCACACAACAAAAAAACTCATTTTTCTCAAACTGAATGTTCAATTTTACGAAGATCTTGAAGGTAAAAAAAATCATCCTGCCATTGCTGAATTTTCTCAAAAGTATAGAAATCATCAATTCATACAGGAATATGCTTTTCCAACAAACAGTGAGAATATTGTAGGTGATGTTATAAAATTAGAAGGGTCTCCCTATTAGTTAAATTAGACTGGAGCTGGAACGTGCTTGTAAATGACTATGCTAGATGTTACCATGGATGTAGTTTGGTAAGGATCGAGTAACAACTGCTCCAGTGAGGCACAACAACTGAACGCGCTACAGACATATTGATAGACACAAAATTGGGTAAAGCCATCTTCCAGTAACTCTATCTTCAAATTTAGAGACACCCCTCCATGCAGGAACAGTAACCTTGCCTATGACTATAGGGACACCCCTCTATGGAGATGCATAGGCTACAGTACCACTGCATACTACTTTAGTGACACCCCTTCATGCAGTTGAATAGGTAGTAACAATAACCCTACCTACAAATTTAAAGATGTACCACCTTGTTATGATGATGAACAGGTAACAGTACCACTGGCCGCAACTTTAGAGACACCCAATCATGCAGGTGAATAGTAAATAGTAACTCTACCTACAACTTTATGAACAACCCTCCATTCAGGCTAATAAGGTACCCCGTAACCTTGCGTGCACCTGCAAAATGACAGCTTGGAACAGATATCACAAATTTTCAAAAATTGATAAAAACCTCCAGTCGAATTAAAATGATGACACTAGCTACAACTTGAGGGACAACCCTCCATGCTAGGTTAATAAGTTGCTCAGTAACCTTGAATGCACCTGCAAAATGACAGCTAGGAACAGATATCACAAACTTTCAAAAATCGATCAAACCCTCCAGATGAATTAAAATGACACTAATTACTATGTGGTTTAACCTTACACACCTGTTTAGGTTAAAATAGGTCAACCAAACCAGTATTCAGACTTCTACAGTCAATTCAACAAGTAATATTAATAGCGGGGACTACAGATAACTCATTTACGCCCAGTTAAATATGTTCGGTAAGCATTGTGTCACTCCAACATCCCTATTTTTTATATCAAGGCATAGTATTATGGCATATATACCATAACGCAAGGCATGATTCGTTAACAGATTCAAAATGAAAAGTGCCACATCGTCACTTATGTTCAGATCATGTACAAGGTACTAGTTAAATATATAATGTAATGAATGAAAGTACCAGTTTTAAATAAAGTCTACTTTCCTACATCAATCCGTTCAGCCACTGTATTATAGCCCCTTCATTACATGGCAAATTGGCTGTAAAACGTAACAATAAAGATGGAAAATATAAATCTACAACCCTACTTATGCAGCAAACATCAAGGAAAGTCAGATACAACAGCAGCAAGTCAGAATAGGAGCACAAACATCATTGACCATAGGTTAACCTCTACTGACCTCTAGTAGTCAGGTCAATGAACCAGCTATATATACAGGTGACCTACAACTGCTCCCATATTTCACTGTGAACCACAAATATGTATACAGGAGTAACCAGTGATCTGACTGATAGTCTGACCAACAGTTAATCTGACCTCAAGATAAAAAGTAAAATCTCACATTTTAACCCTAGTTAAATTATAGAATTCAGACTTTCCAAATAATGATAAACCTGACCTCCCGATGGCTTCAACATGGAGATTTCATTCTAACCCAACACAACAAAACAATATACCACTTCGGCAATGAAACATTTGAATATTTGAATAAGCCTGAAAGTAGGTGGTGATGTAACTGTTTTCTGTGCTCAAATGGTTTAAGTGTAGTGCTGCCTTCCCTGTCCGATTTCCTCATTTCGTTTTTTTGAAATAAACAATTTGACAGATATGTTTTAATGATTTTTGAATGGCAGCTGTTCTAGAAATGTAGAGAGAGAGAGAGAGAGTGACTACAAGTTGAAGACTGAAGTAAAAGTTCACCTCACACCCAGCAGCACATCATAGACTATCAGTCATTGAACTCTGGGTAATAATCTGGTCAAGATCCAATAACCTCTAGAGGTTGGTACATTCTCTCCTGGTCGCTATAGCAACACACACAGTGCCAGAGAACAAATCTATCATATATTGGTCAATGAATACTAGAGATACAGAGATATCCAGGAGACATGGAACTTCATATTGACTTGAATGTAATTGTGTATTACTGTAAAATCATTAATTTTTTTCGTGGGGGATTAAATTACGTTCACCTCAACCACGAACTTTAAGCCCAACGAACATTTTGTAATTTTGACCCTTGTTTTGTTACCTGAAATGCAAAATCAACGAACTCAAGTGCCAACAAAATTGTCTTTTTTACCAAAAACACAAAATTTCGTCCCAACGAAATGAAATGATTTTACAGTATATCATCATGTTGTGGGTATAAAAATGCCAGAGTGAACAGTCCTTTCAAAGTCAAATGAGAACGGTTGTAATTATACTATCGTCCGGCTGGTAAACTATATTGATCTAGGTTTAATTGGGTATACCTGAGAGGTTTAATTGGGTATACATGAGTTAACGGTATTCTCTGCTATTCTTTTGAATGGGAAAGTTCTTTCATTGGTATCACATATTTAATCTACTGTAGTGTGTGTATTTCAATCAGATTATCAGTCAAAACAGAGAGTAAAGAACCAGTCTGACACTACTACAGTGAAATATAGAACCAGTCTGACTCTTCTACAGTGTAAGAAAGAACCAGTCTGACACTACTACAGTGTAAGATAGAACCAGTCTGACGCTACTACAGTGTAAGATAGAACCAGTCTGACGCTACTACAGTGTAGGATAGAACCAGTCTGACGCTACTACAGTGTAAGATAGAACCAGTCTGACTCTACTACAGTGTAGGATAGAACCAGTCTGACGCAGTCTGATTCTACTACAGTGTAAGAAAGAACCAGTCTGACACTACTACAGTGTAGGATAGAACCAGTCTGACTCTACTACAGTGTAGGATAGAACCAGTCTGACTCTACTACAGTGTAGGATAGAACCAGTCTGACTCTTCTACAGTGTAAGAAAGAACCAGTCTGACACTACTACAGTGTAAGATAGAACCAGTCTGACGCTACTACAGTGTAAGATAGAACCAGTCTGACGCTACTACAGTGTAATATAGAACCAGTCCGACGCTACTACAGTGAAATATAGAACCAGTCTGACGCTACTACAGTGTAAGATAGAACCAGTCTGACGCTACTACAGTGAAATATAGAACCAGTCCGACGCTACTACAGTGAAATATAGAACCAGTCTGACACTACTACAGTGTAAGATAGAACCAGTCTGACTCTACTACAGTATAAGATAAAACCAGTCTGACGCTACTACAGTGTAAGACAGACAGACAGTAGACATTATATGATTACATCAATACATCAGTTAGTTGATAAAACATGGCTAGATGCCATAAATAGGTCATCAAACAATAGGTGGAGCATTGTCTGTATGTTTCACAGTATAAATCTGTACTGTACAGTAAGTAGACAATGAATATCAACATATACTTATAGCTGGGAGAATTTGAACCGATACTGACCTTTATGCATGAATATATTACAAGGAATCGGGGTTTATTCTCCTTATATAACAGAGGCCTGTAAAAGGCCCCTTCCCAAGAGAAAATGTCTTTAAAATCAGGCAGTTTTCCCAAAAATCCCAAGTTATACCTACATTTTTGTTTCCCAAAACAGGAAATACACCAATATTTTTCCAAAAATTTAGAGGCTAAGGCCCCTTCCCAATTTTTGAAAAAAGGCCCTGTAAATATATCAATTTCTGCAAGCAAATTGTGCAATATTGGTATTTCAAATTTGTGTTTGCAATTACATCGAGCATCTTTGTGATACTCTCCGACTATGAAAACATACATCAGACAATAAATAACAAGCTAGACTTACACACAGACGTCACACTTTCACTAAGTACTCTACTGTACTAAGTAGACAATGAATATCAACATATACTTATAGCTGGGAGAATTTGAACCGATACTGACCTTTATGCATGAATATATTACAAGGAATCGGGGTTTATTCTCCTTATATAACAGAGGCCTGTAAAAGGCCCCTTCCCAAGAGAAAATGTCTTTAAAATCAGGCAGTTTTCCCAAAAATCCCAAGTTATACCTACATTTTTGTTTCCCAAAACAGGAAATACACCAATATTTTTCCAAAAATTTAGAGGCTAAGGCCCCTTCCCAATTTTTGAAAAAAGGCCCTGTAAATATATCAATTTCTGCAAGCAAATTGTGCAATATTGGTATTTCAAATTTGTGTTTGCAATTACATCGAGCATCTTTGTGATACTCTCCGACTATGAAAACATACATCAGACAATAAATAACAAGCTAGACTTACACACAGACGTCACACTTTCACTAAGTACTCTACTGTACATACATCTATTATACTTTTATCAATATCTGAATCTAGCACACCATTAACCTATATTGTAATGTATCTCTCTCAGTTTCTACTTTCCTGGGTTAATGACCTCTGCTTTTATGTACCAACACTACAATAACAGTATGTTCAAAGTTAAATGAGAAAGGCTATAAACATAAGCTCTTCGGTCAGGTAAACTATGTTTATGTTATAATCAATGACCTCAGCTTTCATGTTTTATGAGGGAAAATCTGACAATTTTCCTCCTAAAGGCTTATCAGTGAATATTGATATTAACCATTACATATTTTTGCTACACTTCTGTTATTACTCGTTATTATTTTGCATGGCTTTGAAAAATGTTGATTTATCTATCCATTTCAGATTGCCTATCATTACTTTCGTTTTACAACATCTCAAAACTGATTATTAAGTTATTTTAGTAATTTAACCTCATGTGTGTCTTTATTATGTCTTCATGCATTTTATATGACTTCTTTCAAAGTATGTTTACCTTGCATTGTTCTCTGTGAATCAGTTGATTAGGTTAATCCAGTTTGTTATTGTTTGTTATTATTTCTTGAATAGCTATCATACTTTTCTTTGAATTTAAATTGAATTATCATAGGTGTGAAATACCTATCATGTCCAGTCTAATGTGTTTGGTTTGAAATCTTGATTAGCTACTTAGATTGAGTAAATCTACTAGAGTTAAGGGAGAGTATATAAATGAACTTAACTATTTTTGTCATTAGAAATTAAGATCAGAAATTATGAGAATAGAATTTATAAGACTTTAGAATATAATATAGAGACTAAGACTAGGAATATAGAATCTTGACTTTGTGTCAGTATCTTTGTGAATTACAGACTTTGTGCATTTCATTTAATTATACTCTGTGAGCTTTGTGATATATATTTGAATTCTGTGACTATAAACTTTGTGATTAATTGTTATTGCTGCAACTCATTAAAATTAGAAAACTACAGTCGGCTTTGTGATCTTGGAACATTTATTATACTTGGAACATTTATTGTACTTACAACTGGGGACGTAAAGTTAAAGTCCAGCAACGACACACGATACACTGGAAAGCACCGGAACAGTTAGTGTACAGCGCTACACTGTTCACATTGAATTGGTGAGGTTACGGGACGACGATCTAAGGGTCTACTAGCCTCATTAAACATGTACCAACACTTTAGTACATAAGGAGCAGGTTACAGTATGTTCTAAGTTAAATGATAACAGTTATAAACTTATAAACTTAAGCTCTTCAGTCAGGTAAATCATGTTTATCTAGGTTTAACTTGGTGTAACTGATTTAACGGAAGTCTGTCATAATCTTTCGATTGAGGTAGTTCCCTCATTAGTATTTCTTATTGAATCGACAGTATAATTAAGAAGAATTCGACCCCCCCCCAACGACGACGATACATGTCAATTTCAGCAATCAGGTCTGAATAAACATTAAATCACAACAATACAATGATTTTTCAACATCTATGAAAATGATGGCAGTTATTGAAAGACTTAAATTTATCAGTTATACTGTAAAATCATTTAATTTCATTTGGACAAAATTTCGTGGTTTTGGTTAAAAAGACAATTTTGTTGGGACTAGAATTGTGGAATTCACATTTCAGGTAATAAAACAAGGGTCAAAATTAATGTTCGTTGGGATTAAAGTTCATGGTTGAGGCGAACCACGAAATCCACAGAATTTAATCCCCCACGAAAATTAATGATTTTAACAGTATATGAATTCAATCTAAAAGAACAAAATGCAACTAATTTTACCCCATGCCATTTACAGTCTAGTCAAATTTGGTTAAGATTTATCTAAATACTTCTAGCTAGGTTTCAGTGTAAACACCTGCCCCCAAGGAATGGTTATATATTCACAGTTTATACACAAGCTGATTTCCGGTTATTGCAAAAATGGCATTCACATTGAATTATATAGTATGACAATAAGTTATACAGTGATCAGATTTTAAATGTATTTTAATTGCAATAAGTCATACAAGTTTAATTTTATAGTTTCCCAATAAGCCATGCAGTGATCAGATTTTCAAATGTGCTTTTGCTCACAATAAGTCATACAAGTTAAATTTTATAGTATCCCAATAAACCAAACAGTGATTTGGCTTATATACAGAGAACCTGAAATAAGTTATTTCCATAGTTATGCATCATTATGTATGACATAGACATTATACAAGCATTAGTAACAGGTAGTTTTATGGTAAAAATGTTCGGATTAGATCGCGACACTTGACCATCCTTCACGCCTCTGTCAACGTAACAATGAGATTATGACATGTCATGATGATAATTATTATAAAGTATTAAACGTACCTCACACGTAGAGAGTATCAATACATGACGAGATCCGACGCGTGACAAAATCCGACGCGTAAAGAAGTCTGACAGGTCAGAAAACACAATTATCTCACTAAAGTAGGATGAATGAAAATGAAAAAGTATGATAAATGAATGAATGAAATTAACACATCAGTTACTATGTTACAGTCCAGTGATCACAGTCAGGCTAGCCATTGAAGTGTAGATCAACCCATAACTCAATTTACCAAAAAAAAATCTAGATAAAAGAAAAAATCATTATTATTGAAAGAATTTAATTGACTGACCCGAGTTAATTAGTCCAATAGACCTATACTGATAAGAGTGCTATTGCAAGAGTCTCCTGCTATTGATGAGAAAATGTAATAAAACTTGATGAACTTCCACTCAAAGATTCATTAACAAGTTGCAGTTGCATCATATATATCATACACAATTGTACCGAATGACCTTACAAACAATGATGTACATACCCACTTTGTGGAATCAAACCTATTATAAAGTATATAACATGACTGTGAAATAATTAATTTGCGTGGGGGATTAAATTTTTGTGTATTTCACAGTTTACCTTCAATCAGGAAATAAAATCCCATGGAACAATAATTTTGACCTTTGTATTTATTATCTAAAATGCAAAATCCATGAATTAACGTCCCATCGAAATGGTCGTTTTTTACCAAAATCACGAAATTTTGTCCCCATCGATATTAAATGATTTTACAGTACTTAACACTATTTAGGGGAGTGGATTGGATGAGTAGATTCAGTGAGTGGATACAGAGTGGAATCAATGAAGCAAGAATTCATCAACAGCTGCAATCAGTCAAGTACTCAGTACATTAAACCTCATAAAATCATACAACCAGAAAAGAATTCACATTATCGGTTTTAGACCGAAATAAAAAAATGATGATGTCATGGCGTCGAAAAAAGGGTGGGTAGGTAAATTTTTCTCGGTCTCTGACAATACTGACAGTGATTTACTTTTAATCCCATGGACCTACCAGTGATATAGTGCACCCAGGATAACGAGAAAGGTGGGGAAGTTTGGTATAAGCCATATAGGTGGAAAAATCTAGCATGCACGATTTATCAGAGTTATTTGAGTGCTTATTTAAGTAACAAGTCAGGTTTTAGTAAAAAGTTTCTAGAGAAAGGAAAAACTGCATATATTAGTTTGGCCCCTTCCTGATAGATAAGTCATAATTATACACTGTGACATTGGCTCATCTAAGAGTACATAAAAATGTCAACAGAACAATGTCACCAAAACCACAAACCTATATACCAGTACCTATCCTTAGTAAATTTTTTATCAAAATCATGATTATAATGTAATTTTATTTTACTCCCAACCCCATTAAATTGGGAATTTATAATTAACCTATCCATCATCTAGCAAACAGAGTGAGCTCACAAACAGACTCACAATACGAACAGAGGCTCAGTAGTTCTGCCCACAGGCACACGGTTATAGTCGATGTTACCAACTTGTATGAATTTGTTTCGGTTTTCTTTTTAAACACCCAAAGGCCACTCAGCTGCCATTTTCTCAACCCAACAGCTGAGCAGCTTTTGGTTGTTTAACAAGATCAACAAAACTGTGCCCCTGTGGTTCTAACAAAGATTCTGACCTGGGTGTCAACCTACGCCCTTTTATTTGGAACAGTCACATAAAAGACCCTGCATGTTTATGTGAAAACATCCTCACAAAAAATGTTGATTTATCTATCCATTTCAGATTGCCTATCATTACTTTCGTTTTACAACATCTCAAAACTGATTATTAAGTTATTTTAGTAATTTAACCTCATGTGTGTCTTTATTATGTCTTCATGCATTTTATATGACTTCTTTCAAAGTATGTTTACCTTGCATTGTTCTCTGTGAATCAGTTGATTAGGTTAATCCAGTTTGTTATTGTTTGTTATTATTTCTTGAATAGCTATCATACTTTTCTTTGAATTTAAATTGAATTATCATAGGTGTGAAATACCTATCATGTCCAGTCTAATGTGTTTGGTTTGAAATCTTGATTAGCTACTTAGATTGAGTAAATCTACTAGAGTTAAGGGAGAGTATATAAATGAACTTAACTATTTTTGTCATTAGAAATTAAGATCAGAAATTATGAGAATAGAATTTATAAGACTTTAGAATATAATATAGAGACTAAGACTAGGAATATAGAATCTTGACTTTGTGTCAGTATCTTTGTGAATTACAGACTTTGTGCATTTCATTTAATTATACTCTGTGAGCTTTGTGATATATATTTGAATTCTGTGACTATAAACTTTGTGATTAATTGTTATTGCTGCAACTCATTAAAATTAGAAAACTACAGTCGGCTTTGTGATCTTGGAACATTTATTATACTTGGAACATTTATTGTACTTACAACTGGGGACGTAAAGTTAAAGTCCAGCAACGACACACGATACACTGGAAAGCACCGGAACAGTTAGTGTACAGCGCTAATGTTGAGCAATTTTCCTGCAGTAATTACATTTTGTTGGAAAACTTTTCTCCTGTGAACTAACAAATTATGTTCCAGTTTTTCTCTTGTCACTGGAAGTTGAATATTTCTACACATGGGTTAACTTTTCATGTCTTGAAGACAAAGCTGGGAAAATAAAATCTTTCACATGTTACAGTCTCTCGGGTGATATATATGTTTTTACTGACTTGACTTTACATGTTTTCATGCTTCTAGAACTGGAGTCAAACCTTACATTACAGGCACACTTTTATTTTTGAATTATAGGAACAACCCTTCAATGGGTTACAACAACCCTTTAATTAGTACAACCTTTCAATGTGGTATATACTATCTACAGACAGGTACCACCTATCAAAGGTACAATGTCTACAGATAGGTACAACTTTTCAATTGGTACACTATCTACAGATAGGTACAACCTTTCAATGTGGTATACCATCTACAGACAGGTACAACCTATCAAAAGGTACAATGTCTACAGATAGGTACAACCTTTCAATTGGTACACTATCTACAGATAGGTACAACCTTTCAATAGGTACAATATCTACAGATAGGTAGAACCTCGCAATAGGTACAATGTTTACAGATACCGTATTTCCCCGAGTATAAGACGCGCCTTTACCAAGCCAGAATCATAACCAAAAGCTGGATGCGACCTATACAAAGGTAGAGCCATTTTTCAGCTCACAGTTCACTTCGATCGGCAAAAAATGAAGTCGGCCATTTTTTCCAAAAAGGGGAGTAAGTCATACTGGTTTCGTAATGGCTAAGTCTCGTACCGTTCCGGTCCCGTTCGTTTTAAAATAAAAAATAAGTTACTATTATACATATTTTGTGTTTGTTATTATTGAGAGATATATTCTGATGAAGAGTGTTTTATGTTGATGTATATGAAATCGTATAACAATATGGCGGTGGACGATTTTTTGGGAAAATTTCAAACTTGTCAAACTTTGTCATTTCTTGATCGATTTTTTTCAATTTTTTTTTTCTTCAAATCTTCTTTCATTTTTTACATGCGACCAATACACGGCCGCGACTTATACTCGGGTAAATACGGTAGGTAAACCTCGCAATAGGTACAATGTCTACAGATAAGAACATCCTCGCAATAGGTACAATGTCTACAGATAGGTAAACCTCGCAATAGGTACAATGTCTACATATAAGAACAACCTCGCAATAGGTACAATGTCTACAGATAGGTACAACACTCGCAATAGGTACAATGTCTACATATAAGTACAACCTCGCAATAGGTACAATGTCTACAGATAAGAACAACCTCGCAATAGGTACAATGTCTACAGATAAGAACAACCTCGCAATAGGTACAATGTCTACAGATAGGTAAAACCTCGCAATAGGTACAATGTCTACAGATAAGAACAACCTCGCAATAGGTACAATGTTTACAGATAGGTACAACCTCACAATAGGCACAAAATCTACAGATAGGTACAGCCTTTCAATTGGTACAATGTCTACAGATAGGTACAACCTTTCAATTGGTACAATGTCTACAGATAGGTACAACCTTTCAATTGGTACAATGTTTACAGACAGGTACAACCTCGCAATAGGCACAATTTCTACAGATAGGTACAGCCTCGTAATAGGTGCAATCTCTCAGGTATTACCCTTCAATAGGTACGGCTTTTCAAAAGGTATACTACCTTTTAATAGGTACAACCTTTCAATTGGTACAATCTCTCAATAGGTCCCACATTTAAAAAGGTAGAATCTTTAAATAGGTACATCCATTCAACAGGTATAATCTTTCTTCAGGTACATGCATTATGGTACAACCTCTCAACAACAACATGCAATACATCATGTACACATACACAGAGGTTACACTGTATCCTACAAACAAAACAGGTATAACCATACATATTAATATATCAACCACTTACCAGTGTGTTCATGTAGACAAAATTCCAAGGAGTTTAAATATTCCAATCAATGAATTATACACATTTACACAAATCAACACTTTACTCAATTCCCTGTACAACTCACTGATCACTGATCAGTATTAAACACTTCAAAACAAATATTTCACTTTGGATGTTTTCATACAAATTTCATACAAATCGGATGTTTTCATACAAATTTCATACAAATTGGAGAGAAAGACTATAAGCCATGCTATCTTACACATGGAGTAGTAAAACTAGTGAATAATGTATGTAGGTGTATATATTGATAGTGTGTGATTTGCAAGGTAAGCAAGATTATTCGAACACAGCTGGATAATTAAATGATCAGCACATATCGGTGTAACCTGCACATTCTATTGTATATAAACTTTTGCTTTAGGAATGTTAAACATGCGAAGTACAGTAGCGGGTAGTTAAACTATGCGTACCGTAAATACAACATGTAGCAACCGGTCGGCTAATACTTTCACTCTCAGTAATCCTTGTATAAAATCCACACATATATATATGCACGTATAAAACCTCGTATATAACCTGTATATAACCTCGTTCAAACAAAGAACAATGTAACCTGTCAATCTAATCAAATCTACGATCTCCACAAATATACCGATCTTACACTAATTAACATGCATAAACACTTGAGAGGCAAGTACCACATTTAAGTAGGTGAAATAGTTATTATATAAACTCCAAAAACAAAGAATATTTCTAACCACACTGAGTGTTGAATGTTGAAACACACTGACTGACAAAGTCATATAAACCTGAAGATTGAAGAGTCAGTATAGTCAGTACTATACAAGCTATATGAAATTACTACATAAAGGTTAAAACCAGCTTATACACGACTACTATACCATGTGTATTGGCCTAGGGGGAGGTCAAAGGTTATCAATACTTGAATAGCTATGGCTGGTGGTAACTTCTTGAGTTCAACTCTTTGTTTGAACATGGAAAACAAAGACTGGAGTACATGACAAACAGCACACAGATGTTAGACTCTGAAACACTGTGCTAAAATCAATGCAATTTGTAACATTGGACCAATGGACCAATATAATCGGCATTTATCAACTAAAATCGGACCTGGATGTGGGAATATATTAATAAATCAGGTTTTTGTTGAAAGAGGCTACCAAAGGGGAAATTTAGGGCAAAAATAACCTGAGATAATTATGTATGTATGTCAGTAGTGATTGAGGCCAACTATGGGGTGAATACAGTGCTAATAATTTCAGACATGTCAATGACCCTGTACAACATATCATGCTGCTTGGGAAGGGGGTAAATATATATCTGAGGGAGTTTTTAATACAGTGCAACCTGTTTTGAGTGGCCCTCCATAGAGCAATAACCTTTTTCAGCAACACAATAATTTTGTCCCAGAAGTAACCATTTACTATAAATAATACCTCCTTAAAGCAAAACCTCTGTTCAACAACAACACACATATTGTAATGCAGTGTTTCAAAAAGGTAGATGCTCTAGGGAGGTTGTACTGTATAAGAGAGGTTGTACTGTATGTGGCTATATTATGAGACAGTGAGGAGGGCTAAATACAAGATTCAGACACATCAATCATAGATTTATAAACCAATTCTAGAGATATACAGTAAAACCTTGATAATAAGACCATCAATGGGAACTTAAGACTACTGGTCTCTCCATTGAGTTGGTCTTAGTTCTAAAAAAATAATGTTGAGCAAAAAAGATAAATACATTTGAAAATTGCGGTCTTAATTTTATGGCACTGACGGGAGTGACATGGAGGATTATTGTCTCGACTTCTATTCAGATGTCCCTGGATTGAATCTCACAGACAAAGAACAGAAAATTTCAGGAACCCTTTTCAGTGTTTCCTAACCAACTAGAGATGAACTGGCTTTTTACTCGGAGGTATTTGTCCACGCACCCGTGCTATACAAGGGGAACTTTAAAGACCCAAGGAATCTGGATTCCAAGTATCACAAAAAATGTCCTGTCTCTTTCAACATAGGTCATTTTTCAGCAAAGAAGTTTGAGTTTTTCTGAGAGTCAAACCATCATCACTGTATTAAAGGTGTTAAGTAGACATAATAAGTAATAACAAACAGCAGAAAAAATGTAAATGACTTTACTTAGTATGCTAATGTCTTACATCAATGTTTATTGTCACACCATATTATGAAATGTTCCCCCACAATTTCCCACACACTTACAATACAACATCACAACAAATACACTTTCAGACAGTTTTCCTTTGAAAGTTTACTTTATGTTGTTTTGTTCCATTTGAGATCAAACATTACGTGAATATTGTCATGAAAGACTATTAGACCTCTCACCTACTCACAGCCAATGATTTATTGGCAGACATAATATAACAGCCTACATATGACAAGATCTTTTTTTATTATTTTGATATCTATTTGTTTGACGCCCAGTTCCTCAACAAGTTTTCTGGTAAATCATAAAGGTAGCAGATTCATTTAACCAGTTGTCCTCAGATAGTTTTTTCATTATATTGACATTTTTACATTTATTCATTTAACGCCCAGTGACGCCCGGTTTCTCGACAAGTTGTCAGATAAATCATTAAGGTGGCTGATTTAACTAAATAGTTTTCCTTGGGTGCATGACTCTATTAAAACCAGTACTTACTTTCACTTCCAGCAGAAACCATAGGAACTTCTCCGCATGTGGAGAAAAATCAATATTGATACGACAGAAACTTCTCCACATGTGGAGGAAAATCAATAATGATTAAAATTTGCAAAGAAGGGTTTGCTATACTGGGAACTAAACAACGGTTTCAGGGATACAAATCTAGAACCCTTACCATTGATAATTATGAAGTAAAAAGGTTTTTACCATTTAAGTTGAAAATATCTGCTCCATTTGCTATGTTCTAAAATTGAATATGATGTATTGGACACATATTGTTTGTAGGAGTTCGTTAACTGAATCTTGATAAGTCTATCAGCTCATTTTACCACATGCTATAGTTGTAAACGTATTATAAAGAATTTAAATTTGATTGTAAGTTTAAAATTTCCGTAAATGCTTTGAGAAAACAGTACCAAGGTGACCTTGACCTTTGACCTGAAACTTGGTACGTATTGGTAAGTCAATGTTTTGGTTGAACATCTTAGGTGGAAGCAACAAGATAATCCAATGCAAGGTCAATGTATTGTGATCCATAAAAACAGACACTGATCAAGATAGACAGGATAAGGGGCATAAAAATGTTGAAAAAATGTTGAAATAATGTTGAAATCTTGTGAAAAAAAGTGAAAATTAATTCTCTAGCAAAAACGAAGACTGTAAATACACATTTCAATACTGGTACCCTAATCTAACACATAACATATAACTTATAAGAACATTGTAGCCAACTTTGATTTGTTGATTTGATCTATTCCACCTATCAATATCTACACAGAGTCACTGACACCAGACAGATTGAGGAAGGAAGGGCGTGGAATGGTGTTGTAAATCAATATCATCAATGTAATGGTTACCTTTGATATTTCAAATGTTTTTCTACACAATCTGATTATATTACAAGTAGTAAGAATGAATACTATTGAATGACCATCATCGTGGTATCCTCCACCAATAATGATGACAATGAACTCAACACTAGACAGTGTGGTAGACTTTTCACAGTCATTTGTCTCATTTTGTCTGCAAGACACAAAGTTCATAACAGGTCATAATTCCCAATACATGCATACATACAATGGTCGCTGAAGTACAGCATTGATAGTAATTTGCATGTAAACATTCTTGATTAAGCGACAGTTACAACCTGATGTTGTTTACTTGGACAAAATTTTGGAATCTGCAAGGCTGAGGTCGTATTCTAATAGAAGAAGGCAGACATTATGTAACACTTTTCTTGTACCAGAGCATTAGCTGCATTTGGGATACAGATTTACCCTCAGTATGTGTGATGCGCGTGCCTTCTACTGCCAACTTACAACATAAGGGCAACAAACGTGAACAGTAGATGTAAGTAAGGTCTCTGTATGATAATGTTAAAATCGCCCGGAGATTGTATGCTGAAAGCGTGTTGAAAGCACGACAACCCGCTAAACATGATTGTGCTCAACGTAGGATAGACATAGTCACTTGTAGCAAGAAGCACTGTGCGGGTGATGTGCACTTCCTCCACTACCCCGACTTCTCATGTTTGAGAAATCTAAGCAGCTGTAGCCTCCCAAAAAGGCGTTCTGAAATCTTGGTTACATGTTCAATTTTGGGAAGACTTTGTCAGAGCATAGACTGAGGTCATATAAACAATACAAACCTATAACTTTAGGAATGTAAAGACACATTACTTGGACGAGAACTTTATAATGGCAACCAATAACTTCACTGTGACTAAATTGGCCCAAAATCATCATCATGTCATAACATAACAACATATAATTTACAATAAACATCAGCGTTTTCTTCGTGCTATTTTGGAAAAGTACCAGGTACCAGTCAAATTGGGAATTTTAACACATAAAATCCCGAAATTGGGAATTTTCGTGGGTAAATCCTGAAATTGGGATTTTTTAATAAACTGCTAAATAGACCTTTAAATGTCTATATACAGTAGTTGTTTTTTGACATGATATATTGTTGAAAAAGGAACAAAATGAAGGCAAGTTTTTCATGTTTTTCTAATAATTGTAGTAGCTTCAATGTTAATTTTCCCTGTTTTGGGGATTTTTGTACTTGTAAATTGGGAAAAATGGTCATTACTCCTGATTGGGAAAGTACCTTTTATGGGTACTTTACAAAGAATGGGAAAAAACGCTGCCCATTGATAGCATGATACATATTGCAATAAGCATTCAATGATTTTCAAAACATTGCAATAGAACAAAAGTTTCCGTATGGATATTTTTCTCCAATTTCATCAACTGATAATTCAGCGACAGAAAAGCAAAGTTTTTTCTACGACTAGTAGTCTAGGAATCTTGTGTGACTGAAAGAAGGCAGGAGCCTGTTGCATAGCCAAGGCACTATCGAGGGCTTTTTGGAAGCGCTTTACAATTTCTATGTAATGACATGCTACCAGCAAACATGTTCACTGATAGCATACCGTTTCTTAACACTTTGCTAGGCGTGCACTACTGAGTGCTTTCATATGCAATGGACGGCTTCGGTTTCACTCGATAGCGCTTTGCTTTGCAACAGTTTGCTACCCACGAGCGCTCACCGGTAGCATATAAAATCCCTTCGTCCGCATTGTAGTGCTTTTTTGAAATTAGCCGTTTCTTAGCGTAGCGCTACCCAGCGCTCCATAGGGCATTGCTTATGCAACAGGCTCTCGGAAATCGGTTGCTAGGATACAAATATAAACATTCTACATGCGTGAAGGACATAACAATATAAAGTATAACTTACAGTTGATATGCATTGAAATGGAAATACACAAATCCTAGACCATACAGGAACGGAGCATTCTGAAACGATACAGACAATAACAGTTAGTTTAAAATATAATAGTAATGTATTATGTATTTATTTTACATGCATGAGCAAACAGGGCCATAGGTTGCTCACCTAACAGTGCATGCAGGCCCCTATGACGACTTGAGTAATCATAAAGAGGATCTATCACGATTTGTCAATTGATATAAACTTATATTAAACGACTTCTTGAAAACTTATGTAATATTTCTTGAACAAGTTCAAACTTTAGAATAAGTATATATCAATTGACAATGAGTGATAGATTTTTTATACCATATGACAATAATAGCACAAAAATACATACAGATTAGACCAAAATTGTGAGCTAGGGTGACTACACAAGGAAATTCTATGATTTAATCGAAAGAATGACTGAATACTCGAGTACAGATTTTACCTTCCTGTACTCTATGCCATCTCTATTTTAAGAGTTTGTGATAATAGAAACTCATGATGCAGGACAAAAGTTGTTAATTTATAATGACGTCTATCCAAATACGTCGATATACAGGGTGTCCCAAAAAAACGGGGACCTAGGAAAAACAATTGTAACTTTTTTCTCAATTATAGATATCACACTATTAATATGTCAAAACAATAAGGGAAGAACACTGTTCAGAGTACTAGCATCACTGTTGTGATTATATAGTTCAATACCCAGAGTTACCTCCCATGTTTACAATTGCATGTTTCAGTAAAATCCCATAAACTGAAGCAGTGATTTGAGAATTCAATGAGATATAGTTCCATGCTGACCTCAAACATCTTCTTATGTGCTACAAATCATTGTTTATGGTTCCTGATACATTAGT
This sequence comes from Spisula subtruncata, assembly GCA_963678985.1. NCBI lineage: Eukaryota > Metazoa > Mollusca > Bivalvia > Venerida > Mactridae > Spisula > Spisula subtruncata. The sequence goes on from OY787671.1 coordinate 37,080,255, forward strand.
TTATTATGTATAGCAAGGAAGCTCACTTTTGGGATCAAGTTTGAGTAATTTTTAGATCATATGGCCTGTGATATGAGATAAGATGTCAGTACTACTTCGCAAACATATCCTGATTTTGCTGCTGATTTATTGCAAGAAGAGTTTTTTGCTAGTATATGGTACAATTTTATAATTTCTGACGTACACAATTACTCCAAAATTTATATATGAACTGTTTGTTTGGATAAAACTTTACTTTTTGCTATTTTCTATAGTTTAAGCCTTTTTGGTAATAGTCCTTGACAATATTTATGTTTTTAATCATTGAATGATTGTTGATGCTATTTTGGAAGGTTTTCCACTTCCCCTTTGGTCAGTAAACTAGCATGTTTTCCTCTGTTTTGCTATTTCTTGTCATATTTGTTTTATTTTTACAGGAATTTGATCACCCTTTGGCTTTAAATGTTGTTTTCTAACAATAAATGCCCTGACACAAATACCCTTGTCTTATAATGCCCCTTTTCATGTGATTAAGCAAACATAACGTGAAATGTTGCCATAGTGAAAATGATGACGTCACTTCCTGTTTTGAAGCACCATATTTAAACAAGTACCCTTTTTAGAAGTGGGGGTCCCTTATATGCACTTTCACAAAATATCAGCTTAATTCATCAAAATAGAAATGAGTAACAAGGGTTTAAGGTAGGTCCCCGTTTTTTTGGGACACCCTGTATATGGCGTATATATCAACGTGGTTAGACGTCATTAAAATTAAAATTTTACTAACACCTTTGGGCTAGTAACATCATCTCTTATTGTAGACGTCAAATTGTATTACATTTCATTACTATGGTAATGTTGACGATTTTTTCTCAGTTTTTTTATGTGTTAATTTAATTATGACCTAAGTGAAAGTATAATAGCCAATACTCTAACATGACAGTTTGTTGTTGAGGAAAGGTGAGACATTATACTATACATAGTAAATATAGTACTAGAACTGTCAACTGATGAAATATAATACCTTATACATTTTGCACTAATTATTCAGCATTGTCACTGCAGTTACATTAAGTTGAAACTAGATATATGATTGACACTAGGGGTGTAACGGTACGCTCACCTCACGATATGATATGTACCGTCAATTTTTCTAACGGTTCGGTATATTTCGGTTTGATACAATATTCTCTAACAGCAGCTTAAATACTTTAATTTAAATACAATTTTTAAGTGACAATGAATTTGTTGATTCTATAACAGCAATTATTATGTGGCTATCAACTATTTTAAATGATTTTGGCCAACATGAGGCACATCTTAATACAATGAAAACGAATTATGCGTGGTAACTATACATACTCAGAGGGCTTTTCAGACATTTTCGTTCTCTAAATATTATTTTGCTCGTAAAAAAGCTTATACCGAACCGTACCGAAATTTGCAACTCTTGTACTGTGAACCGTGTGGGACTGAAGTCCGCGGTCTTTCGTGTACCGCAGTATACCGCTACAGCCCTAATTGACACCAATGTCCTATTTTTATTCAACCAGTGACCAGTGTATTTTTCATCTGAAATATATCCGAGACTTGACTAGCCACTGATTTATGAGGATGCAATGTCCCTGTATTGGCAAGAAAGTAACACCAAGTGCTATAACTCAACTAAAAATGATTTGACCTGAACCAAATTTTAACAACATTTGGGCATTATCACAATGTAATGATATTCCAACTTTCAAATCAAGATTGAAATTCTCCGACAGTCAGAGATGAAATGTTATGAAAGGAAACCACAAATTGTAAGGACTCAGTTCAACAGTTCCTACATTGAAATTGTTAATTTGAAACTATGTTAACTTCACATTTACAGGAATAGGAAGCTCACCAATAATTACATTTCAAATTTCAAACTTTATGTTGATACTGTTTATACATTACTTTTTTAATTGAAACCGAATATTATTACTGCATGTAATTTTCGTAATCATTAATTGGTATATAAACATGTATCGTTATATTCTTTGTTCATATTGGGACTATTGTTATGTTATTGTGTTCACATTGTTTATTGTGTTTTGTACATGCTCTTCTTATGTTGATTGCCTGCCGCCTATTGTTTGTTTAAGGCGACGAACATAAATAATGTTCTTATGAACATAAATAATGTTCTTATGCTAATAAACTGAAACTGCATGTTTGAATGTTATAATTGAAACTGCATATTATTACTGTTTGAATATTAGTATAATAAGAACTTACCTTCCAATAATCTACTTCTAATTGGTAATACTTCTGGTATGCAGATAATGCTGTAATACAAAAAATGGTATGAGAAAATCCAACAGGGAAGGTAGCACTCAACCCAACCAGCCGAGCACAGAAATCAGAAACACCACGACACAACTACCCTGAGCAATGCCCACAGAAATCCATGCCAAAATGGCGACCAAATGAGGCACAACAACCCAGGAGCGTGACCTAGTTTAAAACACTAAGGACAGTGAGCTAACGTTATGCGACCTAAAGAGGCACAACTACAACTTGACCTAGTTAAAATAATGGGCAAGGTAGGAATGGGGTGGGAAATAATATTAAATATTCCTAGCAACTACAAACATACACAATCACTATGAAAATTACACAAACAAATTTAAGGTATTCTTCTAAACTCTACTAGAATAACTAAACAATTAACTTGGCTAGTTCTATTTATTTTACTTTCCGCTTCCTATAAATGTATGCAGAAAGTCTTAGGTTGAATGGGCCTAATAAAGCAGTTCCTCATGAAGAGTACCCAAGTTCATTAATTTTATGTAAAATGACAATTATCCTAAAGGTTGTGGATTCAAACCCCACAGAAGCAAAAACGTTTTAGACAATGTTTGGCTTCAAAACATGATTATAAAATGATTTTGTTTTGACTTAAAAACAAAACATGATTTTACAGTGAAAAATTGGAAACAATTGTATAATTAGGGGAAAAAAACATCTCACAACAAACTACTGTAAGCGCCTTTGAATGACCATAATAAAATTCATCCCTTTTGCGCTACAGCGGCAACAAGGTTATATCTTACTACATACTATATAGAGAGATACAACCTTGTTGTGCCAAAGATAGTCATTCAAAGATGTTTGCTGCATGGTTGTCATGGTTACCTTTCTCATATTGTTCTAGCAGTAAGAGTAGATGTCCTAGCCTACAGAAGATGAATGGTTCAACTTTAGGATTACTCGTATTTTCTTCCTTCGCTTTCTTCACCGCAACTTTGATCACTGATTCATAGAATTGTACTCCCTGTAAATATAACATACACCAGATAGAACTATTCATTATGAAGTAAAATTATAATCAATGTATTTGAAAAATGGTTTGAGAATGGCATGTATTGGGGCCTACGCATACCAACAAAAAGAAACGTCCTTGAATTATGTTAAGTATTGATGCATAAACATACTGTATGGTGCAATGGATTTCTATAATTCTAATTATGTCAACATGATTATGAATACATAATTCATACATATTATGATATCAATTCATCATAATAATGAATCAGGACTTTTCAATCCCAACTTTCATGTCGAGAACTAACAACATACAGAACTTGTCAGTACAAGTCATATCAAAAGACAATGGTATTTCAGGAAATAAATACCTGGGTCAAAATCAATGTTTGATGGGATGATTTTCTGGTTGAGGTGAACCACGAAATCTTTGAAATTAAATCCCACATGAAAATTAAGGATTTTACAGTGAGTACTCACCTTCTCTAAGAGGTTTTTGGTGGTAGCTTCTTCAGGTTTGTCAAGTTTAAGGAAACCAAATTTACAACTGAAAGTAAACAAATATGTCAATCAATAAATCAATTATACAGAAATAGCTCGCCCGGGACTCTAGCTTCAAATATAAACATAAAACGCTTAATAATTCAAACACGGCATGGTTGACTCAGGTAGACTTCTCGCTTGTCTTTAGCATAGACAGAAAGAGCATATGTATTCAACACACAAATGAACAAAAATGGACATTGAAAATGCATTGCATTTCGAGTTTTATTTGTAAACAAAAGCTAGTGTTATCGCCACAAGACTATATAGTAATTAGTAAACATGGCTTTGACAGTTAATGATTTACATGATTTTATGTTTATGTAACAGGATGAGAAAATGAGCACAGAACACAGATGTGAGGACCCTTCGCTTAAAGGCCGGGTGAATGCTCTCAGCTGGCCGGCCACCTACAAAGTTTTCTCCCCTAGTTATTAGTAATGGTTGTCATGCAATTGCATTACGTGCCTGGTTCAACCTTAATAATTCAGAAAATAATAAGAAACCCACCTACGGTACCAGGGCTTTCATTTGACTCTCGAAAGTGCATTTTGACTCTTGAATTTGACAAAAGTGCCTATTTTGACTCTTGAAAATTTAATGTGAAGAGTCAAATTTATAATACTTAAAATACAAATTTTCTTGCAATATTTTGATGACTCTTGAAAATTGAGAGTCAGGAGTCATTTTGACTCTTCACTTTTGCACTTTTGGAGCCTAGTGAAAGCCCTGGGTACAACCTGGGTACAACCTGTGTACCATTTACATGTAGATGTTACTAGAAATACCATTATCAATCAATCAATCAATTCAATCAATCGCTCAATCAAAATCTTATAATTATAGCAGTCTTCGAATTTGGCCACTAGTAAAAACTGGGTCGGGCTAGTAATTTTCTCTAGGTGAATAGTCCGAAAGGGTAATGTAAATTGTAATAATTTTGATAATTTAATGGTCAGACTAGTAAATTTCACCTTGGGCTAGTAAATTTTGCCTTGTTGGTAGCTCGACTGGCTAGTTCTTTGAAAAGTTTTTCGTAAAGACTGTTATAGTTATATATAGTTAAATTTTACCAGAAGAATGACAAATGATGAAATATAAAAATAAGTCACAGGTGGTGTGTTATTTTGTTAAAATATGAAAATAGTATATTAATCAATTAAATACCAATTAGCGTGACATGTCAAGCCTCAAAGAACTTTCATAAGCTCTTAATTTTAGGGTCTGGCAAAAAAATTTTTACACTTATTAGAGTAAATAAGTTTGGATAGTATTGTTTGCTAGATCCTAAAATTACATAGAGACATAGAATCTGGGGTTTGCCAAAATTATTAAAAACATTATAACAAAATAATGAAGTCCAATAGGTCGATCGCAATTTTCTCAATGACATGTACTTATATTTAAGCGTAATGGGGAATATACACGTACTGTAACAATAGTTCCGTTATCAGAAAAGCCGTATACGTGCATTTTGAAGTGTAATCGAAATGTAGGCCAAACGCGAAAACTGGTTACAATTCTTTTATACAAAAATATTACCTGTCAAATTTAAGTAACTGTTGGTGTTCATCGGGTGACAATTCCACATTTTCACTTTGTGATGCCATTTCTACCTTATCCGATAAACGAATTATTTCACTGTTCCGCGACTAGGAGGAAAATTGAAATAGTTTCCCCAATAATTAATTTCTCAGACAAGGATGTAAAACAACGCTAATGGACATCAACGTAACGACTAAAAGTCCGTCGTATCGTTGTCGTCTAGACGCCCACACGGAATTTTGGTCTGATGTCTTTTACTCTCTTATTTTATGCTCGTGCATGTATATATGCTTGTCAAACATCTGAACGTATTTTATTTCTATAGATCTATATATGTATGGTAAGATTAAAAGTAAAATGAACGAGATCTTACACTTTGACTCGGCACTCCTGTTTAGACGGGTTGGGGTTTCCGTTATATTTCGATATTCTAGTCGTTAAGTAAAAGGTTAGCTGACAAATCGGTAAAATAGAAAAAAGTAAAGGTTAGTAATAATTGTTATTCTTAATGTCATTAGCTGTCATTTAGCAATATATTGTTAGTTAAATTAATTTAAAATAAATCTGATATTTAATTGCAATTAATCGTGGTTATTATAAAGAGAGTGGTACTAATTACTTTCTGTTTCATGTATTTCATCATGAACTGTCAAAATTAATAGCTAAGGACAAGGTGACTGGTGACATGTATTTATCCTGATTTGTCCTTGGTGTCCATGTCCGTAGCTTACCGTTACCGAGTGCTGTCAATCGGTTACCTCCGATTCAATTAAATATAGAAGTATGGATAACCTTGACAGTTGTCATTACTGACACATACATAGCTGGTGTACCAATCAGTTAATTATGAACAAGTCATTTGCACCCTCATTAGCCGGGGTAACAGCCATTTTTTACTTTACAGCTTTGCCCACACTGCCAGGGAAATGTTGGGGAATCTTTCTCCGAACCAATACCCCAGGGACAATATTTAGTTGTCAGGGGTCTGGGAAATACTGCAGATTTTACCATCAGCTGTCCCCCCAACCCGAAATCAGGGATACAGGGGGTGATTAGACAACCTTATCGACTCCTAGTCCCAGGGAATAGACTCTGGTCATTTCCAAGACCCAGGAATTTCTATGTGGTTACGTGTCCCATCCCCGGGTTGGTAGACAGTAACCTTTGTCTCCAGGGTAGGGATTTAGACATCAAAAAATCGAAAATGTCTAATTCCCCTGGCACAGATTTGACGCTATCGAGCCTGTGTATACTCTGGACACATACTGTTTTCAACCACACAGATTTGAATTTTGATACTTAATTTGTATTGCTTTATAGATAAATCCTCAAGACAATGGCAGACAATGAGGAAGAGATTGAAGTGTTAGATCTGAGTGAACTGAGGAGGAATCAGTCTAGATATATCAACCAGATATTTGGTGATGTAACCAAACAATCAGCTGCTAAACAAGTCATGATAGGTGGAGCTGCAGGATGGTAGGTCAACTCACAGTACGCTTATTGTCTGTGAACCTGTGATTAGTACACAGGATGTGTCACCTGGTAATATGTCTTGGCAGTTTATCAGTTCCATGAAAATTTGGCATCAATGTTGACTTTCCTCCACATATGGAGAAATTGCTGGTTCCATGTAGAGTAGGGATACCGTAAGTTAGTACTGGTTAGGACTAAGGATACCATCCAGGAAAACTGGGTACAATGATGAATCAGCTGCCATAAATAACTGAACAATTTTGAGACACAATATTGAAAACAAACAAAAAACACTGAAATAGTTATTATCACATCAGTTGTACAACTTGTACTCTATGGTTGAAGTTTGTGTTAAATATTCAGTTTTTAAATATTTTTAATGTATTATTATACTTTACATAGTTTCCAAGCTCTACAATAATAACATAGAAATTATTTTTCAATTAGCAATGAAAACAGAAATCACACATTTTTCTTTGCCACCATGCAACTCCTACATTTCTTAACTAATTTTAATAAAACTTTTACAGAATAACCACTATGAGGACCCATAGCGCATAGTTTCAGGATTTAATGATTTGACCATTTATGTCTGAGTTACAGCCCTTTGTTGATTATCTTCTCTTCAGCAGGGGATATGGCTGTCTATGACTGCTTTTTGTATTGCAGTGCTTCGGGGTACCTATCTGTTAAAGTTGGTAAATCTGCAGCTATCGGTATTGGAGCAACAATGCTTATTATCAGGGTATATATTTTTATGTTGGCCCTTTTATCACGGGGAAAGTCTCATTGGAAACAGATTCCGAACACAAAATTATTCCCAGAGTACCAGAACATTCTAAGATAACGTCTCAAAAACTTTGTTTCCTCTTCGATCACAAAAACATTTATAAATACTAGATTTGCATAATTAGTTTAGTAAATGAATATGCTTGAATAAGCATAATTATTGAGTAAATGTATTTTGTTACAACTCAATCAACTTGAAGCCTACCTCAATCTCATTAAAATCAGATCCTTACATTTGCTCCATTCCTTTACACGGTTAGAGATCTGACAGCATTTCCTAAAAGGTCGCGTTCAAATGATCTCTTTGGCACACGTTGACATCACAAGTTTTCACGATTGTCACCACACTTTCAGATTTGTAAAAGAAGCGATTTGATTGTATCTAGTAAAGTTCATATTGACATTTCCCCATATGGAGTGTTGTCAGGTCCTATATCAGTGTAAAGTACTATAGATTTATAAGGGTATGATTTTAATGAGATTGGGTCTACCTCTAAAAGTTTAAAGGAAAGCTTCTTTTATAGTTATTTCAGAATGAGAAATTGCTTATCATTTGGAATAACCTTGTGTTTGGATGAAGGTTTCCAACAGTGACCTTCACCTTTATTTGCTTGCCTTTATTATTATATAACCCCCACATATCTGGTAACATACTTATGTCTATTCCAGGTTTTCTGGTTATTTGTTTATAAAAGTTGGAAAATTAGCTGCTTGCAGTTTAGGGACCACATTACTATTAATACAGGTACTCCTTACCAAACGTGTTGTTGTCATGGTTACTTACTAAATTTATGTCTCTTGTGTTTCTTCATTTTGTTTGTTACGCATGATCACTGGCTTGTTAGCCATGGCCATGTTACAGTGTTCAGTATGTTGGATTTGTAACCTGCAATCTGGTTTGATCCCCAGTTGAAGCAAGTTCAAATCCGTGTGGAGTCAATCGTATATCTGCCTGCCATATTCCAGCAGAAAGCTGACTAGCAAATAAGGCTATGCTCCATATTTTTTAGAATTCTTAGAAAAAGAACAGGTGATACCCTTCCTTGAAAATTTGACTATGTTGATTTGCCTCCACTTGCGGAGAAGTCATTGGTCCCTTATAGAAAGTTTTAAGCTGGCACTGGTCATCAATCAGTACAGGAAAAAACTTGTTGGTGAATCAGCTGAGATATGTAATGAAAACTTGTCGAGAAATGGTGTTGAGCCCATATGAACTAACCAAAATATTTAATCGGGTGTTTGTATTCAGATTAGACTTGTACAGTTCCAACTAGAATACAACAGTTCAGTTCTTTTATAGTAGATAATAGACTATAACATTCTGTGTACTAGATAATTGGAAATCTCTTTCCTGAATTATTTGAAGCCCTTTTTTGCACAGTTGAAATATAGCCCTTTATATAAAGATGATCATATTACTTTTCCAAAACTGTTTTCATCACTATTTATTGGTATATTAGACCCACTAATTTGTTATTCCTGCTAACTTTCACAAACAAAACGTAACTACCATCTTTATGTCATGTTCTGATATGAATCATTTTCAATGGGAAATTCTGTAAGGCTATTGAATTCAGAGGATTGAATATTTATGTCACAGAGATATTTATATGTACTTTATTTGAAGTTGTGAAACTTTGAATATAGGAATGTCAATCCATAGGTGAATATATGTACCTTAGGTTTTCATCTTTCATCTTCCTTGAGCCCAATTAATGTTTGATAAAATATTATGTATTGAAGTTTTAGCTTGAATATTTATAGCAACTGCACTCGCACTATAGCATCAGCATCACACATTGGCTTTACATGCAGGTGCTCAATAATGCACTGCCTCACATGGTTCATAGGCTATGTCATTGAATCTGACAACAAATTCACTTACAGTTTCCTAAATAATAATGGCATAAATTTCTACCTACAAATAAATAAATATGTCTGCATGCTAAATGTCTGACATTCGAAATTCATTAATTTTTCGACCCCTATTTATATGGTAAGACGTCAGTACGAATTGAATTTTCTGTCAACCTTAATCAATATTTATCAGTTAGTACTGGAGGAATGACAGTTTTCACGAAGTCTGATTCATGATTTCTAGAAAGGCAGGAAAATTGGGTATAAGCTACAAAGGTGGACAAAATCAAACGCGCACAAATTATCAGTTTGATTTTAGTATTCAATTGACCATAATTGTTATGTGTTTATTTAAATAACAAATTTTGCAACAGTATACCAATCCTGCATGGGCGTAGGAGCGTCTTCAACATTGGGGAGGGCCAAACATTTGGCAACTTGGGGTAAAAAAAAAAAATTTGCTCGCTACCCTCGCAAAGTAACATTTTTATGTCATTTGGTCAACACGCAATATTTGCACAAAACTATTCTAGACGCAAACTGTACTCTTAAATGTCCAAAACACTCCTATATCTACGAAGGGTGATCAATATATTCGAGGACTTTCCTCCTCAATTTTGAAATATTGGAACTAGAGTGATGAAATTACAAGCTGATGTAGATCAATCAATTATCTCGCGATTTGTTTAATTTATTTTATAATAACGTCATTATTTACTTGATGACGTCACTTTTTGTAACCATGGTGAAGCACGCACCGTCGAGCATCTCGGACGTAATGTTATTTCTGAGAAACGACATGCTATGAAAATTAACGCGAAACTTATAAAATCCTCGCAATATCTCCAAAATGACTTGATTAACTTGTGCATGGATTCTGTGCGCTCCCAATTGGCCATTTTCATATGATTCCGTCGTTTATGTGATTGTTGGGTCCTTGTTAAACGGTTGAGTCGATAAAAAAAGGATAAACAGCAAAAATAACACCGCGTTAGGGATACTTTCCGTTAAATTCTGCGAAATGAGACGCACAGAACTCAACCAAATGTAACTGGCAAAAACGAAGACTAGTATAGGCTACAACACATTAAATCGTTGATTCCAAATCAAAAGGGTTATTTCGATATTGCGTCCTAAACCTGATAGGTCGTGTTTCATTCTTAATTGGAATAATGTAATTTTGTAAAGCCAACCGCCCTTTTCCGAGTTTTGTTTCCAATAACAGATCGATACTCTTTTTATTCCACCTCACATTCCAGAACTGGCTATTAACTACTTATTTCAGTAGTTAAAGAAAACCAGTCTCATACATGGGACCGGGTATCAGTCCAGAAAGGAGCTATGTGCTGCTTCGACGGTGACGCTTGGAATGACGTCGCGTGACGTCCAACGTCACGCATCCATTGTATGAATCAAATAATTTTATAAGTGCATTCGGTCGGAGACATCTTACTTTCAATGATGTTAAATGGCTTTGAGCCTTGTTGCCAATATGAAATTGCTAGATGATAAGTCCTCGAATATATTGATCACCCCTCGTATATACTAACTGTGAGTTTAGGGTTCTGTGGTCATTTGAAGTAATTACGTCTTAACTGGAAGTTAATCTGTTGTAGTATACACGGGTCCGGAAATTTTTCTAAACTATGGATAAATCTAGTGCATTCTAGGCGTTCTGATATACCTTATTTTGCATTCAAAAGGGACCTTAATGCAGGGAATTTTAGTTCTTACAAAAACACAATTAAGTGTTTGCATCAAATTTAAATTTTAAAGGTGAAAACGTTTGTTTCAAAGGCTTTATATATAATTGGCAACTTCCCAAATTCATATAGGAGGGTAGGGGGACATTAAGAGTACAATTTATGGCACAAGTATATTTTTGCAAACAATGGGTGAATAGGTATTTGAATATAAGGAAGTTATTATGCGAGCGATGCGAGCAAAAAAAAAATTTGATACGTTTTAACCAAGAACTGAAGGCAAATTGCCTATAACGATATATATTAGGTCGTAAATTATAATTTTTCGTCTGAATTATTGGGGGGGCCAAAAGATATGTTAGCCCCCCCGTTCCAGACATTGGGGGGGCTGGCCCCCCCCCTGCCCCCCCCCCCTGCTCCTACGCCCATGTCCTGTCAATATTTGTAAATATCACTTATTATTATCCTGGGCGCTCTATAATACCTGTGTTTTGTACCATATAGATTGCTCAACATCAAGGCTATATACAGATCAACTGGAAACGTGTCAATAAAGAAATGGATCAAGCCAAACGTACATTAAAGAAAGAAGTAGGAAAACAGTATCCTCAGCTTACTAAAAGTGTAAGTATAGCGTGGATATAATCCTTTGAATATGAACATAAAACTAGAGTTTGGAAGTTTTGAGTTTTATCAAATTGTACGTTTGTTGTGTTCCATTGAGTTGGTCGTAAGTGCATGGTCGTTTAGTTTTTCCCAGCCAGGTTTGCTGATGACCTCTAACTTTCAGGGAAAGTTTTATGATACACCTTGGTACTTCAATGTGTAAGGTACACAGCATTGATGTATAGCTTGGCTAATTTGACACGAGCCTGACCTTTTGATTAGCATAATTTAACAGTCGATTCATAAACTACGTTTATAACACCGTTTGTATGTTTTCATAACTGGAGAGTATCACGAAGACGCTCGAGATGTAATAAAAACACAAATTTGAAATACCGATATCGCACGATTTACTTGCGGAAATTGATATATTCAAAGCAAGAACCTTGTAATATATTCTTGCATAAAGGTCAGGTTCAGGTCAAAATAGCCAAGCTGTACACAAAACTACCTATCAGTTTCAAACAAATGCATCTCTTAGTAGTCGGTTACAGGGTCAGAAACAGGGAAAAGCTTTTCAGAAATAATCATTTGCCTGATCAAGTGATTTGAAGGAGAAAACTCTCAATCCACAACAAAGAGCATAACCCACTTGACAATCCCTCTCAAATTGAATAAATAAGTTATAAATATGATAAAAGTAGAACTAAGGTAATACGTATCAGCAGAAAATTTATGATGTGAACACTAAGTTTTTCAGAGATTCCAATAAAACTTTACACATACTATAGCATATCGACGGTGCCAAACCAAAATCCTGTAACTCGCCATTTAAAGAGCCAGTCATTTTACTTAGATGGTGACAAGACAGAAATGCGCGGGACGTCTAGCAGATGCGGATGCAGCAAAAATTTTCGCGTCAAAATTGAGTAACGGGGTTTTGGTTCGACACCGTCGATATGTAGGTGTTCAAGTTTATCACCTTGTTTCTGCAGAGTTATTTCCCTTGGATCATTTACAAAAAATATAGGTATAGTTGATAAATACCACTTATTGCTTATACACAGTATACCTGTTATATTTTCAGCTACAAAGATTTGTTCAAGAGAATATGTTTCTTGCCGGAAGTTTCGCTGGAGGATTTTTTCTTGGTTTAGCATTTTAAATTAATAAAAATCGTCATTTATACAAATACTGTATATGGACTCTATTTCTGTCTTTTGAGTCTTTTGGGAACTGGTGCAAATGTGATACAGTAAGAATAGTGTTTATGTGTAATTGTACATACGTTTATTGTTAATACAGTTGAAGATTGTATGTTGTATATAAATAGTAATGACATGGATTGTTATTTCAAGAGAATCTTACTGTGTAACTAGGTGACTAAGTTAAACGTATTATGATGAGTTTAATATAAATGAGCCGTTCTCCAGGAAAACCGGGTTTATTGACAAAATTGTGAAAATATTGATGAATATGTGGTGTTTTTAGGCACTTACCGTAACCCTTTTTTTCCTTGATATGAGTACTGTTTAGAAAACGATTACCATAGCAACGACAGAAATTATTTTAGCACTATCACTAATCACGCAAAAATATGCATCTTTCTATTGAAAAATGTTAACCTTACACTACACTTGTTTAGTATAAGATTATAAATACTCGCTATACCAAGCTTAATACAAGGAAAATCATAGCACCATCTTGACCGTCCTGTTTTGTCACTGTCCTCTAACAGGCTTTGTTTGATGACAATTGATATCAACTTGTAAATATTGTGACGAGACTTTATTCATGTTTTCACACTTTTCCTGTTAAAGTTATTATAAACGTCATCTGATGGGAATGTTGTCATGATATATAACGCCATTCCTTTTTCACAAGTTTTTGTCTTGTATCATGTTTTGTGTGAAAGCAATCTATAAATGAGCTCTGCTGTGCGATTTCCAACCGCTTGATAAAATATTGATTTTTGGGAAACCCACATTTAGTTCAGAGCACATATTTTTTTGTGAAAAATGGCGAAAAAATATTTTTTGTTTGATGATTTTAAACAATGAGTGTTCTGTAACATATTAAAAATCTCGGTACTTACATGTTTATGAAAGTCTATTATTTTGGGGTAAAACCTTACAAAATATAAAAGCTAATCATGATTTTTTGAAATCAGTAAACCACGCCACCATTTTCAGTTTTATGGGAGACAATTGTATAGTGATAGGTATGTTGTTACTTGTAGTTTACGATATTAGAAATCACTTTCCATACCGTTGCCTAAAATCCGATATTTTGGGGCAAAACCTTTCAAAATCTAAACAAAAGCAAGAATTTTGGGAATCAGTTGATTACAATGTCATAAAAAATTATATTTGAATTTTTTTAATTGTGGTAGGTACATAGTGCCTTTCAGTTTAAGATATCAAAATTATAGTGCCATAATATTTTGCTAAATGGTAGTATTTTCATGGCAAAATAGAGGAAAACATAAACGAAAAGTGAGCATTTTGAGAATTATTTAATTATTTTGTTGTGTTTACTCAAAAAATAAAATATCAAATTAGTCAACAATACATACTTGATGTGTTATGATCTAACAACTTAAATATGTTGAGTTTATTTCCTTTTTTTATTGGGCGCTTATAATAGGACCTGTACTAAGTATACGACGTTACAATATTTGTTTATTTTTTGTGACGTCAATGACGTCATTTTAAACGTTAGTTGTAATCTCATGCCTCTTGTTTTCATTTTGTCATAGCATGTTACTTAGTTAGACGATTTTGAAAAGGTATACCTTTTTGGAATCCTTAAACATTACTCTACACAATTCTGCAAAAATGTGAAGATGTGAAATTTTGACATCAGGTTGGAAATCGCACAGCGGAGCTCAAATATACTTGTCGGCAAAAGGAAAATAACAGGTCTTTTTTTGCTAGTGTTCATTGAAATATGGCAGCAAACAGCACTGCTTGTTGTGTCACTTCTATCACAGTATTGTTAATTTTGCAACTTAAGGTGGTACCAGCGTCTTTTATCTAATGATCAAGTTTTCTTCGAGACCCTTAAAAATGACAGAAAATATCATCATTAAATCTCGGCGAGAGGAAAGAAGAAAACAATATAACACATATGTTAAACAAGTGGTTTATTTCTGTAAAGGGGAGAAAAATCCCATTAAACCCTCTATAAATTGTATTGTAATGTTCTTGATGAGACTGTATGAAAGGGGACCTATTAGCTAAAGTGCTATTTGTGTTGCTAGATCGGCAATAGCAATGTTTGTCAAAATGACAGTCACTAGTCACTACTGAACGAGATACAAGCTTGTTGCACCAAAGGGATGAGTTACTGAATTCTTGTAAAATGAAATCAAATTATGTTAATTCTCTGTCAAATTTCTTTTGTCGGTTAAGTGTATTTTATGATTATCTCTTTGAGTTTAAAACTCACAATACGTTTTTTTTGTGTAGAATCATGTTTCAATTTAAATAAATTGTAATATATTGTGCTTAAACTTTATGAGTTTTTGTTTAAATGGAATAGAGATCAGGCTCCGATCTCCCAAAGCATCTCAATCTGAGCAAGAACTCATCTCAAATATTTGAATGCGTCTTTTAATGTTAATTTTCATTCGAGGCTGGACTCAAAATTAGCATCTCTTTGCAAAAATGGTATTCTGAGTTAATTATAGCAAAATTTCAAAAGCTGGAACTTCAGATTTATCTTTAATTTCGACTCATTATGTTTGAGCAAAATCTCAATTTGAGTTGAGATTTCTATGCGAAATGCTTCGGCAGATCAGAGCCAGTTTGTCATAACAATAATTGACAGAAAATGTTTGAGATTATTTAACCTTGTCATCCTGTTTTTACCCATTGAATGGGTGCAGTACTGTATATTTATGTTTTTTCTATAATGTGACACCATTGGACTGGGATTCATGAATAGCATCGAGGCCTCGGTGCAAAACTATGGCAACTAATTGACATACTATTATCAATTTGTAGAGGCATGTACCACAGGTACCAATTAGCCCTCAATGTGTTTTTTTTGTCATGCTTGCAGGTTATTATTCTAAGAGTTGAAACATTATTTGCACAGCATATAAATCTAATCACTGTATGACTTACTGATTATCCTTGTATGACTTTTTGCAAGCAAAAATACCTGTAGCATTTGATCACTGTGACTTTTTGGGAGAATGGATGCAATTTAATGTGTATGCCTTCTTGCGATATTAACTTAAGTTGACTTGTATATACACTGTGTGTGATTAGGGAAGATTGATGCAATAATCGTGCTATAAATCATGAGCTCCAGTTCAATAATGTCACAGCATTCTAAGCAAATTTCATAATAAAGAGTTGTGTATACTTTGGCACCGTTTCTTGTTTGTAAAATGTTACCAGTTTTCTTGAGGGCCAATTTCAGCAATTCCCCTGGTCATTGTCCACCTGGCTAGACTGGTTTGTGTGAAGCCAACATGTAGACACGGCACCCAGTAATATGGAACATGTGCAGGACCTGGTTAGTCTGTTGAATATTTCTGTTTTGCCTAAATATCTAATTTGATTCCAATGATTTACTGTAAAATGTCTCAAAAAATTAGAGGTACTTGGAGTGTAATATACAGACTTCAAGGGTCATCTAACTATGGGTTGATTGGCCAACAGTGCTTCAGGCAAATTTGCATACTGTAAAACCATTTAATTTTTTTGGGACGAAATTTTGTGGTTTTGGTAAAAAAAGACAATTTCGTTGGGACTTGAATTCGTGGATTTTGCATTTCAGGTAATAAAACAAGGGTCTAAATAAATGTTCGTTGGGATTAAAGTTTGTGGTTGAGGTGAACCACGAAATCCACGAAATTTAATCCCCCACGAAAATTAATGATTTCACAGTATGTAACAGTCTGGGAGACTTTCTGCCAAACAATATTTCCGGCACGGCTTTACGGCACTCCCAGTCTGCAGGTTATGTGATAAACCTGCCTAAGAGTCTCCCTGTGCAGTTTTCTCTCCTGGTTTGTTTGCAAATAACTTTGAGATACAACCTCTAGGACTATCAAACATGTCTAGACACTACCCTTGCAGGTACCAATTCACATCTTGGTTGAGTGGAGTATGTGGATTATTCTTGCTCCAAGACATAAGTGGTGGTGCAAACCCTGGTCATCTTGATCCCAAAATCAGCACCCTACCTCTGGGCCTACACTCCCCACAACTTGATGAAATCACTGACAGAAGACATACATTCGCAGAATGATTTTATTTGATGATCTCTAATACAAGATAAAAGAAGATATTAAAACTAATACACAAAAAACGACAATAACAGGGCCGTTACAAAATGTGGAAGATACAACTTCACAGATAAAACTGCTCTAAAATATATGGCATACATTTACACTTTAAAATGTTGACTTAATAACTCAACTATTAAACCTATTAGAACAACTGATTACAGACATTTTATGCTGTATAATATAAAACCTAAAATTCAAAAAACAAACTCAAATATTTAAAATTCAAACTAACTAAATATATTCAAAATTCAAACATACTAAATACATTTCAATGAGTAGAACAAACTGTAAAGCTGTGCTTTGATTGGTTGATTCCTTGATCAAGCTATTTATCAGAGAAGTACATTTTGAATAACAAACCAATCAGAGATGTGAACTCAGACTATCTCAAACTCACTACTTGTTTAACAACTAAAAAGGTGCAATGATGAACAAATTCAGAATTAAATGTTCAACTTGATCTTCAGTGGGTTTTCAAAGATAAAAAAATACTTAACAATAAAAGGCAAAATCCGAAAATTGTAAAACAGTGCAAAATGTGATGACTATTAATTAAAATCCGAAAACACAACAGTGACATGTAATAACTATAGGGAATTATGTACAAGGAAGGTGGATAGTTTAGTTAAATGGAACAACTGACTGGTACAAGTACTATATTGTACACTGGTATTATTTCATCATACAACTCCACCCGAACAGTTGGTCCTACGCCAGACATAAATACCAAATCTCGAAAATATTTGAGAATGTACGGCATACTTCCACTTGTTTTTGTACCAACTTACCACCACACACGGTGCTTTGAGAACATCAAACTTTGGTCATTTACATAAACATGTAATACATGAAAGGCAATATTAAAACATGAAAAGTTATCAAAGGTAACATGTAACGTTCAATAATAAATGGAAAACTTCTGTCTATAATATTACCACAAGGCGGCAGTTACAGGGATGTTACGACAGTAACAATTACGACAGTAACTATACTGCAACGCAGGAATATTCACGTGTGTGACCATAATGAAAAGCACTAATAATTCGAGATCTAAAATGGTTTGCATTACATTGAATCAAGCTTTCATTGGATGTAACAATTGGGGGTTATGCAGGTACATACGGTAAAATTATGGTCCGGTGGTTAAGAATGTATAAAGATAATTTGTTACATTAAATCAATATTTCTTAATAGTGTGTTTATAATAGCTGACAAATTGTCATCTCTGGTTATTTCTGGTTAAATATTTCGAATTTAAAACAAATGTTTTTCAGAAATGTCTAAGTTATATGAGAGGGTTTTAGTGCCTGGGGATGATGCAATGAGGCAAATATCCACTGGTTTGGCACAGCATATACCAGGGCTTCCCCTGGGTCTTGGACATTTGTTGCCACTTTCTGAAAAAAGTGCCAATTTCTGGACGAAATGGTGTAAAACTTCATGATTTTCCTCAAATTCATGTCGCTACTTCCAAAATTTTGTCGCCACTTTTCTACATTTTGTCGACAGAGGAGGCCCTGATATACAAACACACAAGACAAAATATAACTACAGTTGTTCATGCAGGCCAGTATACTTAGGATTAATTAAAATATTGTGGCACAAATATTTGACACAAGCAACATTAAAGGAATTGTCTTACTAAATGTAAGCAAGCAATAACTTTCCCAATCCTGCTGAATGAAATTAATCATGTGTAAATTTGCTCTCATTTTGAGTTATGGTCTGCTGGTCTGAATCAACAATAAACTACTGTATTGTATAATTGTGTGGAAACATTCATACATCTGTAGGGAATATATCCAATATTACTCATAATACTCATTGAGATATTTGTAATGTAAGATAGTCTGTTTACATACACGTGTACTTGAGAATGTTGCAGGCATTTACATGGGTAAAATTTCAAAATTTTCAAAATACTGAGAAGTGCTTTCAATATACTGAATTAGATGATTTTCATGTAAAGTACATAATGCAATATTTTTCTGAAAATACTGAAATCAGTATTTAGACTGAAAACCTTTACCACAACAACATGTTTTTATGAATGACTAACCTTTACATACTGCTTGCAGTATTCTTAGTTCAACTTAATTTTAACCAATAACAGATTTTTCTATTTAGGCCCTACAATTTATTCTCAAAATTCAATCAACATCAGGGCTTTCATTAGACTCTTGAAACTGCATTTTGACTCTTGAATTTGACAAAAGTATCTATTTTGACTCTTGAAAAATTGAGGTGAAGAGTCAAATTTATTATACTTATGATACAAATTTTCTTGCAATATTTTTATAACTCTGAAAATTGAGAACCGGGAGTCAGTTTGACTCTTCACTTTTGGAGCCTAGTGAAAGCACTGAACATACGCTACTTGGACATCCGACATCACGTTACAACACAAGTATGCAAATATATAGAAATATATCAAGAGTTTTAGAGTATGTTTAGGACCAACATACAAAGACAGTTTAAGTCTCTATTTACACATCGTTCAACAATCACAGTTCATTGTTTAATTCTCCTTATACACAACATCCTTGATCAAGTGTTGCAGATCACTGTAGGCGTAGGTTTTAACATATCTGAACTGGAACTCTGAAAATATAGGGAAAAAATGTTTGAGTAGGTATATAGCGCTGGTTAAGAACCAGAAGGTCGTAACTACCAAATCGATATATTGAGAAAACAAGAAAAAGCTGTCTGTAATTTACTCTTCACCTTGGTCAACATGACAATTTCTGATTTTCATGAAAATAGGCTCATAAGAAGCGCCTTGTGAAGCAGATTTCAAACATGTATGAGTCTTATAAGGTCGTAAGTGGTTTGTTACGACCTTCTGGTTCTAAGCCATGGATATATACAGGTACAGTATTTATTCGGAATATAACGAATTTACAATACATCAATCAGATTAAGACCATAATCTTTGTTCAATACATGTACGCAGTACAAATTTCAGGGGTTCTACTGAAGCATGATGCCCCATCCTGAAAATGAGTAGCAATATTGATTCGGGTGACATGAGCACACTTCCCTACACCTTAACTAGGTTTCAAACATCATAAAAATTTATATGATTATGATACTTTAAATGACCATAACTTTGTCAATTCCTTAAAAAAATTATCGATTAACTTTTATTTTGTGCAGGAAAGCTAATTCTTCCTAACAAACTTATCCAGATTTCCAGATTAATGAACCAAAAGTATAGTAACTACAAATGCAAGACTATCTTTTGGTTTCCAACCTAATTATCTCTAGTAGAGTGGGTAACATTGAAAAGCATTTTAAGGGGTTCCGTGCAAAACTGTGGTATAGCTTGGCTATTTTGACCTGAGCCTGACCTTTATGCAAGAATATATTACAATGTTATTGCTTTTGAATATATCAATTTCCGAAAGCAAATCGTGCGATATCGGTATTTAAATTTGTGTTTGTATTACATCTTGAACATCTTCATGATACTCCCTGATTAAGAACACATACAATCGGTGGTGTAAACGTAGGCAATATATCGACTGTTAAATTATGCTTATCAAAAGGTCAGGCTCGTGTCAAATTGGCCAAGCTATAACTACAATAATTTATAGATGTATGAACCATACTTTTGCACTAAGCCCTCAATTCAAGAAATGACTATGTGTGGCTCATTGATCATTCAAGATTCAACCCAGGGAACTCTTGATCAGTATTTGAGAGACTGAGTGTTACACACACAACCACTGTGCCACCACCCTAGGGAGAATCACGGATTTGAGTCAACTATACTGTAAGATCATTAATTTCCGTGGGGGATTAAATTTCGTGGATTTTCGAGGTTCACTTCAACCACAAACTTTAATCCCAAAGAACATTGATTTTGACCATTGTTTTATTAACTGAAATGCAAATTCCACGAATTCAAGTGCCAACGAAATTGTCTTTTTTATCAAAACCACGAAATTTCGTCCCAACGAAATTAAATGATTTTACAGTAAATGAATCTTACTGATCAATGGGACAGCATCTTTCTTCTCCAGTCTATACGAGTCGTATCCTGAACATTCGGCCATGATGGATGGACCAGCGAATGTCAGATCATCTAGTGCGGGTGTGACAACACGATACTCCTTCCTGACAACATCAACATTAGGCATGTAGTATCCCGACTGTAATATACAACAACATACTCGGTTAAATGCCAAGCTAAGACTTTATTTCAACTGAAATATGACAGGCAAAATTGAAATATGTGTGCTTCACTCAGATTTGAACCCGGTGCTGCCATATTAGGCAGTAAGAGCACTAACCACTGAGCTGTGGAGGCACGGTTAACAAAGCTTCTACTGTAGCATAATGCCTAATCCTGAAAACTAGTCATAAGTATGTTTCGGATGTCATTAGCACACATCCCTACACCAGAACAAGGCTTACTTTAAAACATTATTTTAATGCTACAATTTAGACTCTGGAACTTCAATTGACAATAACTTTGTCAATTTTTTTCATTTTTATCAAAAAACTTTTTATTTTGTTGAGAAAAGATTATAATTCCCCATGCAGCAAATATGGAGTATTCCGTAATTGAATGACCCATGAGTTAACAATTGTCCTTCAACACTCCCTATTTAATATATATATCACCTACAAAAAGAGATGACCATTACAACACCTACATGATAGACCATCAATTATAACATGTCTCCTATTAGGGCTGTAACGGTACGCTCACCTCACAATATAATACATACCGTCAATTTTTCTAACGATTCGGTATATTTCGGTATGATACAATATTATCTAACAGCAGCTTAAATACTACAATTTTTAAGTGATAATGAATTTGTTGATTCTATAACAGCAATTATTATGTGGCTATCAACTATTTTAAATGATTATCGACAAACTAAGGCATATCTTAATTAAATGAAAACGAATGATGCGTAGTAATTATACAAAATCAGAGGGCTTTCAGACATTTTCGTTCTCTGAATATTATTTTTCTTTAAAAATAACTTATACCGAACCGTACCGAAATTTGCGACTCTTGTACCGTGAACCATGTGGGACTGAAGTCTTTCGTGTACCGCGGTATACCGTTACAGCACTATCTCCTATTCAAGGATATATTTAACCTGGTGATAGAGACTATGTCAGCTAAGATCCCTTTATGTTGTTTCTATGGGTGGGATTTTCATACTGGTTTGACTGTATTCTTCTACTGTAAAATCATTTAATTTCAAAGGGACACAAGGTCATGGCTTGGGTGAAAAAGACCAGTTTGATTTGACGTCATTTCAAGGATATCTTATCCAAGAAGTCATTAACTATAGAAATAATTGATATTCATGGAAATTTAATTTTGTGGTTCAGACCATCCGCAAAATCCTCAAAATTAAACCGCCCTGAATATAAATTATTTTACCGTAACATACATCTACTTGAGTGATAGTATTTATAACAAAAGTAAGTGTTGTTAGTAGGCTGGTTATAAGCAACCCTAAAGCTATAGTATTGAACAACCACTATTACACCAAACTGTTCTTTTTTTAACTGTTTATTTTTACATGATTCAGCCTCTGGACTACACATTAATATGTACATACAATTAAGGTTTTATAAAAATAGCAGCCTCGAGTCAAACAATGAACGGATAACTTTTTAAAGCTATAAATATATGTTAATATAAACGATTTATTGATGGTTTATACAGTACAACATGGGAATTTACAATATGAATACCAGTAACCATTTATATAAAAGAATTACAAGTAATTACAGGGTTGTCAACAGGGCCAAACTTAAAATCAGGAAACTTGTAATGCTGCTGAACTTTTATTTTGGTTAGAGATCATTGTTCTGTCCGAAATGATAAATCTACCTATTGGTAGATCCCTACTATTAAGTTTAGTAGGGCCCCGTCTACTGGGTTAAGTAGAGCCCCCCCTACTGGGTTAAGTAGAGCTCTGTCAACTGTCTTCAATAGATCCCTACTACTAGGTTTAGTAGGGCCCCGTCTACTGGGTTAAGTAGAGGCCTGTCTACTGGGTTAAGTAGAGCCCCGTCTACTGGCTTAAGTAGAGCCCCCGTCTACTGGGTTTAGTAGGTCCTACTTTTATATTTCATGCACATTATATACTGTTTTAACCATGTATTAGTCATGATTGTACAGCACTTTTGAACATGTGTATACATGAAAAAAGGGCTATATAAAAATGGTATAATAATAATAATAATAATAATAAATCCAGAATTCCAGATAAATCAGGAAAATTGACACCCCTGTAATTTTGTACAAAGCCATGATGAAATACCCCCAGTGTGTTCAGTACTAGGAAGGTTATATAAGTTTTCTGCTTCATCCATCGCTTCCTCAATTTATAACACAAGTACCAGAAAAGGGCGGATCATACATGATCAAACTCATATATATATAGATGCATATATTTCAAATAAGTATCAGTACTTACGACCTTCTCATTGTAAGCCAGCGATATACATTGTTATAATGTCAAGTGTCACCACTTCCTCATTAAGAACATGACTATTATTTAAATATAAATTTAGTCAATAAACTATGCATGAAATGTGCATTTATAATGTGTGCAGTGTGTTTCTTTCCATTTCAAGATAACATCTGATTATTCCAGGGTCCTACTGAGGCATAATGCGCAATCCTGAATATGAGTCGCAAGTCTGTTTTGGGTGCCATTCGGACACATCCTTAAAGCAAAACTCTGTTAAAATTGAGCTTATAAAACTTCAAATGACCATAACTTTGTCAATTCTGTGATTTTTTCATCAAATAACTTTCATTTATTTGATTTCCGGATCATTCAAGAACAATAGGACTCCTGGATTATTATAATGTAAGTGAATTATATACATGTATGTATCATGTATTTGAGAATCCGAATACTCATAACTGTTTCATTATTATACAGTTTTTATGTGGCCCTTTTATATAAATGTGATTACGAAGCTCAAATGCTCTCACATTCTTAACCTGATAATACAATACACTAACAAGAGATGCTTGTAAAACATGTATGCCCCAACGGCAGCAAAAAAGGTGGAAACGTCAAAGGTCACACTGACCTTGACCTTTGAACTGAAAGTTGATAGGGGTCATCGACTATTGCAGGCCAATATCCATGTAAAGTATGAAGATCCATTTGGGTTTTTTACCACCCAACAGATAAGACAGAACAGCATGTGAAAAGCACTATACCCTCATCAAAGATAGGGGTATATTTATGATAAAAATGGTCAGATAGTATCTCACCAGTTAACGTACACAGCATAAAAACTAGGAACAGTATAGTTCAGAGTATAATTTGGATACTTACAGCATAACGACTGACAAGTTCTGAGAAAGTCTTTGGTGGACTCATTGCATGTCTGTCTAAATCCATGATGAAACATTCACCATCTTCAATATCAACGATAGATGTGTAATTCTGCAACAGAGGGTTAACATAATGTCAAATATCAAACTTTAATGAAGTAACGACTTTATTTATAGTAGATAACATATTTGGTAATATACCAATTTTCAATATGGTCTACATAAAGAACATATATACATTAATTACATGATAATATACAAACATATTAATGATAAATACAAACAGTATCACATATAACTTAATGAGATGATCAGAATATGAAAACACACATGTTAAAGCATTAAATCATACATGGAAGGTAGCACTCAACCCAACCAGCCGAGCACAGAAATCAGAAACACCACGACACAACTACCAGAGAACAACTTGAAGACAACTGGTATACAAATTACACAAACCCGAAATCCCACCCCGCACGTTTGCCCCCTCAGTCAGTCGAACTACGCGGGGCAAGAACCAAGCGACAAGACTAGAACAAGGGACAACACACATTTAAATGACACAATTTACATGTACTATTGATTTTGTTTCCATTGTAAGAATTGTCTTTTAAATGAATTGATGTTCTCTGCCTGCCTAATATGTAATGGAATTTCATTCCAAATAGAAGCTCCTGAGTAGGAAAATGATTTCCTAAAGAACTCCATATTTGGGAATGGAACAACCAATTCTTCATTTGTTTTTGATCTTAATCCAAGATTAGAGTTCAATACAAATTTATCACTTAGATATTTTGGAACTTTATTGTGCATTGAATTATACATTAAAATAGCTTTTTTTATATATTATTCTTTCGTCAATTTTCATCCAGTTTAATTTCATGAATAATTCATCTGACGGGTGGTCATATGGTTTATCTAGAATAACTCTAGCTGCCCGTTTCTGAAATTTGTAAAGTTTATCTATGCGTTCCTTTGCACATGATCCCCAAATTGTACTGCAGTAGTCAAGGTGGGGCAGGATATATGCATTGAAGAAGAGCTTACGAGAGTCTAGATTGAGACAATGTTTGATGCGTAGTAGTAAGTATAAAAGAGAATTACATTTTTTAAGAACATGATCAACGTGACTTTTCCATGCTAGAGTTTGATCTATTTTGATACCAAGAAGTTTTTCTTCTTTGGAGTTCGTAAGAACTTGATTGTTAAGAATTATATTTGAATCACTATGTTCAGATCTGTCTTTTAGTTTTTGGTGAGATGCAGCAATATACATAACTTTAGATTTTTGTGCATTTGGTAACATGGCGTTCTGTGTGCACCATTGTTCTGTGATATTAACTTGCTCTTGGAGGGACGATTTAACGTCACTGAATGTTTTACCTGAAGCAGACAATGTAGTGTCATCAGCGAACATGTCAATGTTTGTGTTATTTTGTTGATAGAGGGGAAGATCATTTATGTAGATAATAAAAAGTAAGGGTCCTAAAACTGATCCTTGTGGAACACCTGCATTGATACCTTTGGCATCTGAAAACTGACCTGATATGTTAACCTTTTGGAGACGGTTTGTTAAATATGAAGAGAACCAGTTAACAGATTTAGAGCTTAGCTTATAACACTCTAGTTTCTTCAGTAGTAGTTCATGGTTAATAAGGTCAAATGCTTTAGTTAGATCTAGTAACACAGTTCCAACAACATTATGATCATTTATGGAATCAATCCAATTGTCTATTATGTGTATGAGTGTTGTCTCACATGAGTGGAATTTTCGGAAGCCTGACAGATGATTACTTATTAGATTATTTTTATCAAGAAATATTTTTAAGTGATTTGATACATGTCTTTCAAATACTTTAGAAAGAACTGGTAGGATAGAAAAAGGTCTGTAGTTGTTGACTTCTGACTTTGACCCTTTTTTGAAGATAGGTGTTTTGCCATTTTGAATGCTGCTGGATATATTGACTTAGAAATGCAAAGGTTAAAAATGTATTGTATTGGTTTAGATATCATGTCATACCCTATCATTAGAAATTTTGGCCCAATGCCATCAACTCCAGTCGATTTACTAGGGTCAAGAGTTTTCAGTTCTTTTTCTATGAATTCCAGTGAGATATCTGGTAATTCAAATTCTTGCTCCGTTTTTAGGTTTGTTAATTAGTTTGTTAAAGTTATAATTATCATTATCAAAAGTTGGGGCTTTCTTAAAGACGCTGGAGAAATTGTTATTAAATGCTTCCGCTGTTTTTAATGGTTCAGTAATTGGATTTCCAATTTCATCTTGAATTATATTCGACTGATGAGTTGAATTTTTACCAGAAAGATCTTTTAGGTTTTTCCAAAGAGCTTTCGGATTATTTTTGTTTTTGTTAATTGAATTCGAAAAGAATGACTTTTTCGCATCAAATGATAATTTCTTAACATGTAAACAGATTGGTAAAGTAGAATATCGTTTGTAGCAAAACCACTCTATACTATAGAGTGGTTTTGCTACAAACGATATTGTGATCCCCTTTTAGGGATATTATTATACTAGAAAGTAGAATATGTTTTTCAGTTTACAAAATCAACAGATTAAAATGAAGTTAGTGAACTAAAAAGGGGTACTAGCACAAAAACTTAACTCTCTCATGAAGGGCCATACCTCTGGCTAAAATCATAGAACAAAAATTTCTGGACAATATGCATAACTAGATTTGGTATGAACTTTTCATGTGAAGTTTCATTTGTATCTGACCCTGACCAATCTAGACAAGTGTGGGCAAACTTTGTTACAGAGAGCACAAAACTAAAAGGTTTCCCTCAACTCACTTAATACTATAAATGTATGTGAGAGACCTGGAAGTTATTGTACTGTTAAGTATCACCCACTTCAGTCACACAGGGACATACTAGTTTTGATACTTTTGTGTGTATTATCAAATAATCTTATAAGTAATCGACTTCTAGTCCATTTAAGTGACATTTAAATTCCTCCGTTTTATAAGAGCCTATATCGACGGTGCCAAACCTATCCCGTAACTGCAAAAAGACAACTTTTCAGGAGACGAAAAAAATGTATTTACTCCGTTGAAATAATACCGATGATGACACCCTACCTGATCCTATTTGGAACCAAAATCAACTTCGCCATGTACAAGAATATGTTGACTTGTACTTAATCGGAGTTTGTACTGTACAGATTTTCGACTAACCTTTTCGAATCCAATAAAATTACGCTATTTTGTCACCTGACTGTATTGGAGTAACGCGATTGGCTATTTAGATGGCAACTGGACAGAAATGCACAGGCAATCTAGCAGACGCGGATGCTGCAAAAAAAATTCCGTGCCAAAATTGAGTTATGGGGTTTTGGTTTGGCACCATCGATATATAACATATTAACAGCTTCTGGTTTTATCTATACAAGTTTTATTTTACAGTGCTAGTGATGACCAGTTTTTACTCACCCTGCGGAAGTCATGAAGTATGACAGAGCGTCTACATTCATCAAACTTTGGTACATCAATTCTCTCCACATCATCTTCCACCAGAATATCAACATCTTCTTCCATCGTGTAATACATTCCTGTTCCTTCAAGTATACAACAACACTTGCTTACAGGGGCCTTAATCACCAACATTGTAAGTCTAAATCTCAGACTTAGACTTAAAAATGTCATTATTCATAACCACTGCCATTTCTTTGAAATTAGATTTAACCATAAGAAATTTAATATATGACTATTTGTTGTCACCCACTGCACCTGTATGCCAATTTATATCAAGATCGGTACATTTATAACAACATGAGAGCGTATAGAACATTTGAAAAGGTTAAGTCTATGTTTTAGACTTACCAGGTTGGTGAATACGGCCCCAGTGGTGTCAATGGGGCCAAATTTAAAATCAGGAAAATCATGCTTGGAACCAATGAAAGTTGAGACAATGGAGGATGAGGGGCCTTTGGGTGATTAGGAAGAAAGTCCAAATAATAAAATTCAAACAAGTTGGTAAAATAAATGAAACTGTGAGCCTGGCACTGCTTACGCTAATATCCATGAAACTAGTCAAATATGTTAAACAGGGTTTCATGACATGCTGATCAGTAATTGGTTTTATAGTTCTATTTACACCTAAATTGCTATAATAATAAGCACTGATAGAATCAACTAGACTCGGGTGTGTCAAAATGTGAAAGTTACATGTCAATAAACGACGCGTCACTTTGTTAATTACTCGTTTGACACATTTCTTTATACACATAAGTATCTCACAAAGGGCATGGTGGTATTAATCGCAGAAGTGCACAGCAGGGCGTGACAAAAGGGCAACAGGGTGTTGTGCCTTGTTAAAAAACGTCTAGCAGGAGCACTGAAGTATCATACATATTTGAATAGAAGAAAAATTAAGAGATGTATATAAATTATTTTATTACCTGCTACAGACTGTGGTTGATCATCTTGGTATTGTACAGATATCCTGGCTACCTTGTGCTGTAACATACATTTATACATATTAATGTCTTGCCTAGATATGTCTGGGGAGGAATCTACAAGAACTGAGAACAAACATAAATGCAAGCAGAAAATTCAAATTTGGCATTCAAACACAATTGTATAGCTGTAATATACCGGTACTTAATTTTCAAACCAAATATTAAAGCGAAAATGCACTGGTTTTTTTGTTTACATTGGCACAGCTTTCAAAGTTTAACTGAGTCTATTTTTGTCAATCCTCTGAATCCTTTCCTATTTGCCTATAGATGTAAAAAATTATAAACGTTGGTATTTCTCTACATAATACCGTATTCCTCCGAATAAGAGCCCCCTCTTTTTGTAGAATTTTTTGTTTGTATTTATTGAAAAATCGTATACATATATATTGATGTTTTACATCATGGTCTAATAAGATGGACATTTATTATTACTTTTTCACCATTTTCTCAGATTTTTTTTTGGAAAATTGAGACCCCATAATGAAAGCCCCCCCCCTCCTGCAAAATGCATGGACTAAGTGGCGTTAATTTGGGTATAAACGGTACATAAATGTTACAATATAATCTGGTACATATTGTTTCAAACATTAGTTCTAGCACATTTTAGTCAGTATAAATAGTCTTTTATGTATATTTACCCTGTGTTGCATATATTTGTAGATATAGAAAACGCCAATGATTGCAGCACTCAGTACAAGCAATGCCATAATGAATAGAAACACATTGACGAGTCTCTTGGATCTGGTGCTGGGTACGTATGAGATGTGGAGTGCACGTCCAGCTGGTTCCGTGCTTACAGGAGCCTGAAATCACAACAATGATGTTTAATTTCGGTCCATAACTAGTCATAGACTTTGAAAGTCGATAACAATAATGTATTAATACAGTAGCTTGAATAGTTCAAAGTAAATACCAGGTCAGTCCCCAATCTCCCTAAACATCTTAAACTGAGCGAAATCTCATCTCAATTTTTGCAGATAAATTCTTTCGTTTATAAGCTACACTCAAAATTAAATCACAAAGTAGATAACATTATTCTTAGTTTATTCCAGCAAAATTTAATGAGCATAAACTTCAGATTTATCTCAAATTCAGACTCTGATTTGAGCAAAATCTCAATTTGAGATGAGATTTCTACTTGAGATGCTTCCGGAGATTGGGGCCTGGTCAGTGCAATATGTAGAGCCAAATTTTCTGTAAATATCAGTGAAATACATAAGGCATCATAAATACAAACAATAGGATACAAACCACCCGTACTGGTGCCGATGATGCCTCGTTTAATGAAATAAATTAGACTTAAAAAATGATTTAATCACTTGGACAAGCTCACCAATCATAAGTCACTTGTCATGAAACCATGTGACATTTCCCAGGGCAGAAAATATCTTTTTAAGGGAGACACATCGATAAACAGCTTTATTAATTATCCCCTAACACACTGTCCTCCTCATATTATCATAATGTGTGAACAAACATTGTCAGTAGCATATTGATAATTGGATGCTCTCAGGCAAGACAGTTAATTGCATGCAATAAATTATTTATTGCATGCAATTAACTGTCGTGCCAGAAAGCGTCCAATTAATTATTAAATAGGACTAAACCCATGTAATCATTGTAATGCACCAGCCAGTTGCATCCACTGCCCCCCCCCACCATGGGGATTATGAGGGATATTTACTTTTGGGTCGTCAAACTCCACGCACTTCCAAGGCCCTGAGGGACAGTTGATGGTAACATCACTGGCCCCTGACAACTAAACATTGTCCCCAGGGTAATGGTTTGGGAAAAAATCCCAACATTTCCCTGACAGTGCTGGGGAAGATGGAAGGTAAACACGGCCATTTCCCGGGCTATTTCTATTTCTATTTCATACTCCAAAGTCCCAACAATTAAAACCGATTATAACAGGGAGGCGCAAGTCAGGGTAGCAGTTTATTAAAAGTATAAAGGGGTGCAAAAGTTATATAGTACAGAGTGAAGGTGATAAAGAGAATTTACAGTGCAAATTTAAAAACAGTAAGATATTTGTATGCGGTCTAGAATTTTTGTGTCTCCAGCCGCTCTCGAAAAATTGGGAGGCTGGGACTGGACTGTATGTAATCCGGTAAAGAGTTCCAGAGTCTGATAGTTCTTGGAAAGAAAGAGTTTTGATGATATTGGGTACGAGATTGGGGTATTAAATAGTTCAAATTTCTGGTCGGGATAAGGTGGCTATGGTCTACATATACAAGTTGGTATTGGATTTTATAGAGGAAGATCAGGGATTGTGAGATGCGTCTGTGTTCTAAGGTGTGCCAATTTAAATTTAGTATCATGTTTGTAACGCTGCTTGTGTAGCTGTAGTCATTGTGAATATATCTGGCGGCAGCCCTCTGGACGCTCTCAATTTGGTTGCATAGGTGTTTTTGCCAGGGGTGCCAGAGTACTGAACAGTACTCTACTTGAGGTCTTACATAGGTGGTGTACGCTGCCTCTTTGACCTGTTTGCTATTTGATTTTATATTTCTTTTTATGAATCTGAGTGAGTTTTTTGCTTTTGATGTGATGTTGTTTATGTGTTTTGTCCAGTTCAAGTCTTGAGTAATTGTCACACCTAAGTATTTGGCAGAGTCAGTACTATTGAGAGGGGTGTCATGTAGGGTATATGGGTAAATGATAGGGGTCTTCTTTCTCGTTATTCTAAGGATTTCACATTTGTCGGGGTTAAATTCCATGGCCCATTCACGTTCCCATTATTCGAGTCTGTGTAAGTCGTCCTGTAATGTCTGAGTGTCAGTCAAAGAGTTAATGGCCAGGTAAACAATTGTGTCGTCTGCAAAAAGTCGTGATTTGCATTTGATGGAATCTGGTAGGTCATTTATATAAGCCAGGAAAAGACAAGGTCCAAGGACTGATCCCTGCGGGACTCCAGATAACACGGGCAGACTGCTAGATAGGTGACCATCGACCGCCACCCTTTGGGATCGATTTTGTAGGAATGACTTAATCCAATTGTTAGTTTGATCGTTTACTCCCATGGATTGCAGTTTGTTTGTGAGTTTGTGGTGGTCTACCTTGTCGAAAGCCTTGGAAAAATCCATGACTATGACGTCTGTCTGTTGTCCTTTATCCAGTTTGTCGAAGGTTTCTTGTGCAAAGCTAGTTAGTTGTGTTTCACATGAACGTTTTGATCTGAAGCCGTGTTGTTTATTGGTGAGAATGTTGTTGTTGTCGAAATAGTCCATTAAATTTGATACTATGATGTGTTCCATGAGTTTTGATGTAATGCAGGTTAGTGAAATTGGTCTGTAATTGCTGGGTTTGTGTTTTGGGCCTTTCTTGTAAACTGGGGCTATGGTTGCTTCTTTCCAATCTTGGGGAACAATGCCTGTAGAAAGTGATAGGTTAAAAATCTGGGTCAAAATGGGGGCAATTTGGGTGTCGAGATCTTTAAGAATTCTAGGGGAGATTTTGTCAGGGCCACAAGCTTTGTTTGGTGAGAGCCCTTTAAGGAGTTTGTCTACACCGTCAGTGGTGATGGAGATAGGTGGCATAGTGCATTTAGGAGGGTTGATTAGCTTGGAACAAAGTTTTTTCAGGGAAAGTGGTTGAGGGTGGGAGAAAACAGATTCAAATTGTTTGTTTAGGATGTTTGCTTTGTCAAGGGGATCAGTGTGTGTAATGCCATCATGCTTTAAGGGCCCCATTATGTGGGAGTCATGGATCAATGCAACTGACTGGTGCATAAGAAGGTCAGAATTGTTCAAGAGCACCGGACCGGACACAAAATCAGACAGTGGAAATCTCTGCCTTCACATTCATTTTACATATCAACATCTTTATTATTTGGGTACGTGATGATTTTGTTCCGCATTGGGCTAGACTAGCCACTGCCTTCAGATTAGCAACCCCAGATGATAAGCATGTACTGTTAAGAATTATGTAAAATTCATTACATGGTGTAGTAAATATTAGTTTTACAAGATCATGTTTCTTACAACTATAAACATGTATACATATTTTAAAACAGAACTAAAATACCTTTCTTATGGTAGTAATGTTTTTTTTGTAAGAAAATCGATAGTTTAAATATTTTGAGTTAAAATCGATTTTCGACAATATTTCGTCTATCTGGTAAAATCACAGTTTCGGCCCGGCGCTATTGGCATACATGTTACATCACACTACAAGCGGAGGCTTTAATGTTAATCAATATAATTGAAACTTCACAACCAATCAGAAGAAGGATTGGGCTTTGCCACAAAACCTTCATTTTTGAAATCCGAATATAAATAAAAAAGTTCTGGGGTTCCAAAGTTTACGTCATTTTTTTCCAAAAAATAAATAATAAATTCTAACAATTAGCATATAACCCCATAGAATAGTCTTTCTCCTTCAAAATAATGTTTAAATCATCAAAATCGGACTACTAATAGTGACCGCATTAATTTTTTGGTCCAGTAAGTGCAGCCGAAATCTAAAAAAAAATCGCCGCCATTTTTCACTCGTTTTTACTGCAAATCAAGATTTTTTCAATTTACCGTTAAAAAGATCGTCAATAGACATTTTTTGGCTTAAATCAGTTGAATTTCTTGTTTAAAATGGATAAAACTCACAAAAAATACGTTGCAAGTCGTAATTTAATGAAATTTAGGGAAATAAACATCAGCGGGCACCTGTCATTTTTTGCCGACGAAGGAGAAATGTCTGGTTAAAAATCGTCTTTTAAAAGCAATTGATCAAGTCTTGAATGATTAATCTTACTTAATTATATCAATTAACACCAATATTTAGTTTCACTGTGATTTATTTATGATAATATGGCATATATTGCTAAAAATAAAATCACCACCCCCACCCACCATAGTTAGGCTAGGGAGGAGTGTTGAATTTTTTTTTCTGCAATATTGCATCAACTTTATGAGAGCCTCAATCATATTATTGCTCCTTTCATTACATTTATATTAGCAATGATTAAGATTCTCATTTGGTGGCAAATTTCACTGTACTGCACTTTATTAATAAGTTTCAGGTGGATGCTGCGACTGACTCACAGCAGGCTGGGCTAGCATAGCAGGCAGAGCTATAAGCTAGTAATACCGGGGGTCATGGGTTTCACTTACAAGTTTACTTAAATGGTAGTTGCTGTGAATGGTCCGAGAATGATGTCTCGCGGCTCAGTAAGGGTGTCAATAGTGGCTTGGCATAAGGTCCCATCCAATAAATAAAAGGGGAACAAATATAGTGACCGACTCCACGCCCAGCAACCCGCTAGTTAAGTTGGCTGAGCTTCAGTAGTACGGAAAAGTAACACCGCAGTCCTGGTTTTGCCTCAATGTCGGGTGCATTTTTACTCCTTGTTGTACTCAAATATGGAGGTAACACTTCACAATTTAATAATCTATTAGATTTGTAGTAGTCTACACCTCATTGAACTGAAAACAATTATCAAGGGAAAAGTGAAATGCCTATCTGAGACATTTATATAGCTTTATGGTTGTATGCCTAACCATCTGCTGACACGCTGAAATCTTGTTCATGTTATAACTATTTCTGAATAGTCAATGTCAAGTTAGCATTTATATAATTATTAGTAAACTATATTTCATTATTATAGTGTTATTCTTATTAATATTTCCTGTAAGTGTATTAGTATGCTAATTCTTGGTAAAGTTGTATAGTCTTGTCCGGTACTACCAGAACCTGTATAATTCTGATCAATGATAAATGTGTTGAAACTTAACATATGTTTCATCTGTAGCTTTTTACTTAATGGCATTACATCTAATCTGATTGCAAAATTGAAATCAGCATACCAAAATACATTATTAAGCCAAGTTTCATCAAGTTTTCTGAAGAATTAAAAAAGTTACAGCAATTTGTTTTAAAATTGTGAAATTTTCGGTTCCGTGGAAACGCGATTACAAGTCTGTCTTTTAGAAGGCAAAAATTCCTAAAATTGACCGTTTTTTCATGGTTTCAAATTGACATAACTTTTGATCCAGATGACATACCTAAATAATTCAAACAGTCCTGCAGAGCTTTAAATGAGTTCTTTAATGTGAACTAACAATTATTTATTTTTGTGGACATGCAAAAATTGACTGGGGTTGCTATTCAGATATGATTTAGGTCACTGCGAATGGTAGATGTGGGGCAATCTGCTAGGAGATTTTTTAATTTCTGACCTTTATCTCCACCGCAGATGTGAACTAAAGTGTCATATATGTGGAAGTAGCGCCGATCAAATTTTTATCGGCACTTGAAAAGGTGAATGAAAAGTTATAAATACCATGAAATATATAGCATGTCCACGAAGATCAACCCTTTTTCTCGTTATCTGCACCAAAAACATCCATAAAACACTCAGCGGTTCGTTTGTCCGACAATTTTAACACGACGAGGTCGCACTTTTAAATTCCACTACACAGCTATTTGTTGTTGATATGCAGATCGCATTCCCCTATCGACCAATCAGAATACTCGATGGAATGAGTTTCTAGAACAATGGAGGATGCTGGGAGATCTTCGGCACTATTTGGTTTTCACAGTGATGTACACTGGTACGCGTGAACCCAATTACACTGAGCTCGCTTGGGTGAAACTAAAAACGAAAAATTAACGAGGAATTGTTGACAAATCGAGCTGATTTTTCTTGTAAACTGATAGTTAATGACTTATGAACAGAATACGATAAGTTAAATGAATTTTACTGCTCGCTTAGCGATTCGCACAACGTTAGCATATGAATCACACACGTGTTGCGCTCATCTGTACGGGCTGTACGGGCGTTATACGCGTACCGGATACTCACAGTTATGTTTACATTTGGATTTTCGGAAATTACACGTGCTGATTTATTTATCGATTTATTGATTATAAGGACCAATATTAACAGGTATTCTGTACCATTCGTTTATTTTTATTATATTTTACATGTTCAATGCTGAAAATGGCTCTAATTTGGCGTAAAAGACAGAATTCATGAAACTCAAAAACTGACCAGTAAAGCGCATAATGGGTCTTGACTTAGAAGTGGATACTCTAAGTCGAGATTGTTTGACTATGCGAATGGCAAATTTATTTTGCGCAAGAAGTTAAGGAACTCACCAAAGGCACCACCGTTTCATCGGCCTTCTTTTTATCGATGATCTTGCCATCTTTGGTTACTTTGATGATAGTCATCTCGGCTGATTAAGCGCCTACAAACAAGGAAATAGAACACAAAATTATGTAAAATGCTTTTGTTTTGTTTTTCTTTTCCGAGCTCGAGAGTCCACTTCCTGTTTAGGATGACGTCATTTAGAAAGGTTTAAAATCAATTTTTGTTCGGACACTCCGGAACCTACACAGCTACAGTAGTCTCCCCTTCAAATTAAAAAAATGTTTTCATGAAAAGTTTCAATGAAATAATCCTTTGCCAAAGTCAACTATTTCAGAGCTAAAAATGTTATTATTAAATCTGAGTGCAACACTCAGCCTGATAAATTACAAGTACTGGTGGCACGGTGGTCAAGTGAATAACACACTTGATTCCTGATTGAGAGGTCCCTAGTTAGATCCTTGGCCGGGACACTTTAATTTCAGAAACCATATCTAGTGTTCCTCACCCAACTGGTTGTAAACCAAGAGGTAGTTTAGCATGTATAGGTGCTCTACACCGGGCATGTTAAAGAGGCGTTCCCTATAACTTCGATCGTTTCAATCGATTCAGGAATACTGTACATTAAATGAGAATCATCATTGCTTAAACTCCTCAAATTTTCAACAAAATACTCCCACTAACTACCGAGAAAATAATGAAAACATATTTCTAAACGAGCCAAAATAGTCACAAGTTGTTTCCCTTTGACCACCTAATAATAAATCGCTGGAAGCGATAAATTATTATTGGTGATCTAAATATATTTTTGACTTTATAGAGACATATTTGCGCACACTTTCTTCTGACAAATTATGATAATTTATAGTGCTTTGTACATTTAGCTCATTGAATGTGATAGTAGATAAAAAATATGCTAGTTATAGGGAATGCCTCTTTAAAGAACCATGGAATCTTGAACCATGAACTGAGCTGTACCAGGGATTTTATATAATATTATGTATACAAGATCCTGGCTGTACGTATTCACAGTGGTAGGTTCTGTATTATATATGCCTGTCTATTCGAAATGTACTAGCGTATTGAACCCATATTTCTTGTATCTCACCTCTGTCTTTTCTTCATAGATTGTAAACTTGTCTGCCCTTGTCAGGAAATCCTACAAAAAACCTACAAAAACCATAAGAGGAGTTGCGTCCACAAGAATCCCTCTCCGGACAGACGGACAAACAGACAAGTTTACAACTTCTATTGTGCAGGGGTATAAAAACACTGTGTGGACAGGACTGGTGGTCTCTATTAACAGGTTATTAATTTTACTAATGTTACATATTATCAAAAATGTATAGATATGGTCAATTACCACGTAGTACCTTTTTTAACATCTTTGACACAAAAATTGTACCTGTACTATTATATTGTGCTGAAATATGGGGTGTCCAAAGACATACATCAACTGAAATAATACATAACTATGCCTGTAAACGTTACATGTGTGTTAATAAACGTACCACAAATGCCGCGGTTTTAGGAGACTGTGGTCGATATCCAATGTACATTTTGTCGGCAAAGCGTGTGGTCAAATACTGGTGCCGAATAATCAAATTATCTGATGATAGACTAGTCAAGAAATGCTACAATATGTTATATTATATGTCTGAACATGGTAAAAGAAACTGGGTATCCAGTGTAAAACACTTGTTGTTATCAAATGGTATGGGCTATGTGTGGGAAAATCAGTATGTGCTTAACGAAAATGTATTTGTCAGGCAGTTTATTACCAGACTGACTGACCAGTACCAACAAGAATGGACTACGAGTATAAATGATTGTTCCAAACTGTTTTTATATCAAATGTTCAAAACTTCTTTTGTGCACGAAACATATTTAGATGTTTTAAATGTGCGTAAAATCAGATGTGCTTTAGCACGTTTGCGTACTTCATCACATGATCTTGGTATTGAAAGAGGACGTTATGAAAATATTCCAAGACATGAACGTATTTGTAAGCCTTGTGGTTCCGGGGTGGAAAATGAAATACATTTTGTATTATTATGCCCGAGCTTGTCACAATTAAGAACTAAATATATCCCACCAAAATATTACAACAGAGTATGTACACAATCTTTTATCATATTATTGAGCAATAGAAATGAAAATGTTATAAAAAACCTTGCTATGTATGTTTATTATGGATTTATTGAACGCAAACGTATATTATCGTCAGCAAATTGAATGGTATTGAAATGTTTTGTATAACATTGATGCAATTTATATAAAAATTATGTATGCATGCAAAAAATGTTGTAAAAATGTTTGTTCCTTATTTATAAATTCATGCATGTATATATTTGTCATGATATTTCATGTTGATCTTGGGCCGGTGGCCACTATGTCAAATAAATCATTGTCATTGTCATTGTCATTGGTTAAAAACATTTAAATTGGTGATCTTTGCAGACAGTTCTTGTGGTCTTTTTTCACAGGTTGTCTTCCACAAGTTTGGCATGTATGTTGATCAGAGTAGCAAAACTACATGACTTTAAACTACCAACCCAAGAAAAAAATGGATTCACATCGAAAACAGAAACAGCCGTATTTTATTTCTTCTATGAAATATATGCCATGCTAAGGGGACAGTTATAAGCTTGCTGAAACATACATGTATAGTATCTCTATCCGTAGTTGGAATGTTAAATTACTTTATGCAAACACCGGGAGAAACCTTCCGAGTGTCGGACTGAAGTTTCAAGCCGTTTTTTTTTTCGTAAGGTTTCACAGGGTGTTCGACAAAAAGGCCCAGCTGCAGATAGGGATCCTGCATTTCTTTGAAAGCTTACATATTTTCCCTTAGTGTGACGTAGACTTCATAGAAATCATAAAAGTAATAAAATAATTACAGTTATTTTTGTTTTTGAAGTGAAGAAAATTTCTTCTTAGGTTTGTAGTCCATAGTCCTTTCTTTCTTCTTTCTTTCTTCCATTTAATTTGCAGGGCCCACTCTGGGGCATTATCGCAAATATAAGAGACAGAGGTGAGATACAAGGAATCCGGGTGCGATACCCTAGCTTGTTACGAATAGATTCCTCGGTTCTTTAATGTGCCCGGTGTAAAGCACCAATACACGCTAGACTACCCCAGGGCTACACTGTTGATTAATATATGTTTCTGTTTGAGGAATAACATTTGTATTATAACAGATAGTTGTACTTTGGTAAAAGACAACCAACAATATCATTAAAATCAGATCCTAAACATTTGCTCCAATCTTTTAGGCTGTTAGAGATTTGACTACACTCTGTAAGAGGTCACGTTCAAATGACCTCTCTCGATAAATCTAATGCGTCGTGAAAAATCAAAAGTCCCAGCTGCCACAGCAGAGTTTAGCAACACTTTCAAATTTGTGAAAGAAGCGATTTGATAGGATGATGTAAAGTTCACATCCACATGACCCCATATGGAGAGTGGTCAGATCTTATATCAGTGTAAAGTAGTCGAGCGTAATAAGGGTCAGATTTTAATGAGATTGAAAAACCATCAACAGTGACTGAAATTGGGAGTTCTGGGATGAATATAGGTATAATTGAGTTTCACAAACAACAACAATCACAAATTATCATTATTTAATATTCTTCAATATTCAACATCACTTAATTCACACAATACTAGAGTATAAATATACATAAAAATTTAAAAAAAACAAGAACAGATATATAAAGACGTGGAAATTCCCTGAAAAACAGATATATTTTCATGGCAGTCAAGTTCCACCAATCTAGTTTTAGTAACTGTGAATTTGACCTCATTGGACCCTTTTTCAATCCAAAGTAGCCTTTTCACATAACGAGGGGTGCCCGCAAAAAGGACTTACTACAGTCTTGCAGGCAACCCTAAAAAAGCTTCCTACACAGCAAGTTTGATTAAGATATTTCCATAAAATTCCCTGTAGAGCTTCATGGCTGTAATCAATATGTTTAGGGAGATTCTTGAAATAACTGACAGGTATTCTGATGAATACCCGTTTATTTGATCCCATTCAAAATGTGACAATCTAAATGCTATCAGAAAATCAGTTACTTTCCCAGGACTGGTCAAACTTCTGCAAAATTATTTTTGTAAAGTATTGTACGAGGTGGAATGTTAGTAAATTTTAAACTTCAAAAAAGAACTCCTTTCTGCAATTTAACTATGTCTGTTAAAGTACAATAGCAATAACTTTTCACAAATTCGCAATTGTAATGAAAATTAATCAGATGCGAAAACATGAATGTTCTCAATAATCACTTAGGCCCCATTGAAAATATTGTCCATAATAACCACTGGCACTGGATAAATGAAATATTACAGACATAGCTGTGGCCTACTAATCTATACAAATATACAACTTAAAAGCTAAATCAATCAGGAGCCATAATTCTGTTGAAATGATGGATAGTGTTACATGGTGTTGACAATGTAAGGTATTAATGGTGGTCAACAAGCATGCCAGATTTGAAAGCAATGGTCTTGTTAGATTTTGAAAATACCCAAGTTTCAACAACTTGAAAGCTGAAGTTAACACTTTCAATGGGACAGATGGACAAACAAACAGACAGGACAGTCACTATGTGCCCCAACATCAGTAGATGCCGGGGCATACAAATAGAGCAAAAATTTACCCCTCTGGAAAATTTCTCATTTTTCAGTAGCTATATATTTTAATGGAAACCCTGCCAGACAAACAGTATAAATAATAATGACAAAATAAATTTGTACTAGGGGCTTTATTCACCAACAATTTAAGACAAAAACTCAGACTAAATTGTTGAATCTTCTATTAATTTTCTCCAATGCTGTTATAAATGTACTGATTATGAAATAAATTGGCACACATGTTCAGCAGTTAACACGAAATATTCAGACAAAATTTCATATGGTTCCATTCAATGGCAAAGAAATGGAAGTGATTATAAATGTTATCTACTTTAAGTCTAAGTCTGAGTTTTAGTCTTACAATGTTGGTGAATAAGGCCCCAATATATCTTCCAGAAATAAAACTATATAACAAACATATATAACATCAAACATAACAACATAATTTAGAATACCTGAAATGTCTATTGCACATAAATATTTTACATCAAACTTATATATATATTATCAACCATTAACAATATGCAATGCAATGACTTTGAATATTTTTATATACAATTTCCATACCTGCCAAGTACTCCTATTAAAGTCGAGTTACTCCTATTCATGTCTTCAATTTCTGGTTTTCCAAGTTCACCTAACTTTGAACAAAGGTACATTTGATTCATTTTATGATCTTCTGTCCCATATTTATAACCACTAGAATTAATAGATTCCTTTTAATGCATCTTAACCCCTTTTTAATCAAATTTAAGCACATCTTGAGACATGTTTTGTGTTGTCACTCCTATTTTGGATTTAGCTAACTTGGCAGGTATGCAATTTCTGACCATGTAAAATAAGCAATCTGATATACAATTTGTGAACATGTAAGATATGCAATCTGATATAAAAAAATTTGAACATGTAAGATATGCAATCTGATACTATATACAATTTTTGATCATGTTAGATGAGTAATATGACACTATAATTTTTTTTGACCATGTAAAATAAGCAATCTGATATACAATTTCCGATCATTTAGAAAATGCAATCTAAAAATAAAGCATACTGCATGTTTCACAACCAAATAAACACGAGAGCCAAGATGGCCCTGATAAATAACTCACTAGAGAAAAACTCTCAAAGGATTACAAGAAAGGTTGGAACATTTGGTATAAGTCACATAGGTGAAAAAAATCAAGAATGTATGATTTATCACTGTTACCAGTAGCATACAATTGACCATAAGTGTTTATTTAGGTAACAAATTTTTTTTGCAAAAGTAGATACTGTAAAATCATTAATTTTTGTGGGGGATTAAATTTCGTGGATTTCGTGGTTCACCTCAACTATGAACTTTAATCCCAACGAACATTAATTTTGACACTTGTTTTATTACCTGAATTGCAAAATCCACGAATTCAAGTCCCAACAAAATTGTCTTTTTTACCAAAACCACTAAGTTTCGTCCCAACGAAATTAAATGATTTTACAGTAAATCTAGTCAATGTTTGTAAATACAAAATGTATCTCATTATCCTGGGCACACTGTAACATTACTCTATTTATGCACAGTTTGACTCCAGTGATATACAATGTACATTACAAATCTTGGTAGACAAAACCTTTACCTTGCTCCATGCTGTATATCAAAACTCATCATGTATTCCATATGAGTTTGAACAGCATAAGCGAACATGTCCCTTCATGAGACTCACACATTATATTGAACTGTCCTGTTTGGTAGCTTGGATCTCCTGGGGTCTTATTCACCAACGTTGTAAGTCTAAAACTCAGACTTAGGCTATATACTGCCAAATGTTCGATTCGCTCTCATGTTGTTATAAATGTACCAATTTCGTAACAAATTGGTATACATGTTCAGTGGGTAACAACTAATAGTCGGATAAAACTTCACATAGTTAAATCTAGTTTCAAAGAAATGTCAGTGGTTATGAATAATGACAAATTTAAGTCTAAGTCTGAGTTTTAGACTTACAAGGTTGGTGAATAAGGCCCCTGCTTTAGAAGATACTGACTGTACAATTATCTGGGTACTGGTACTGTTATATCGAAACTTTGAAACAAACATTGAGGTTAAATTCGTAGTTTGGAGTTCATCCTCGTACATCAGGGGATAATCAAGTTCCCAGACACCATTAGATGCTGCGTAGAATCATATAATCGTGGAGAAGAATGGGTTAAGGTGAAATGCATAGTAAGTGTTGAATATTTTCACCACATGCTAAGTATGGAGAGTTTGACCTGATACTGACCTTTATGCATGAATGTATTACAAAGTTTTCGCAGTGAATATAGCAATTTCCATGAGCAACAAGAGATGTTTGTAAAACATGTTTACTCCCATGGCAGCCTTATTGTCAGAAATAGTAAAAGTTACAGTGACCTTGACCTTTAACCAACATAAATAGTGCAAAATGGGACCTTGCACTTGTGTTTGTATTACACATTGAGCACCTTAGTGATGCCACCCGAATATGAAATCATATGTATACCATAACCAGGGATTTTAAATACTGTACCATGTATTCATAGAGAAGGTCCTTCCGTAACCAAGGTAATAAATAAATAAGTAAATTATCATCAGTTAAATCATACTCATTTAAGGTTAAGTTAAGTTACCAATTTTCTAGGGCTCTTTCCAGCTGTTAGGCCGCTCAAGCACCCTTTGACATTTCAACTTCCCCTGGTCATTGGGCTACATATGGAAACCTACACTCGTATCTCCCTGGGGAGACTATTTTTCTCCTGTGGGTGTGGCAGCCAACATCGATCTGCGGCGCCCAGGAATAAACACCGCCCTCACAGGTACCATTTTACACCATGGTGGAGTGGAGCTGTGGGTCTTGCTCAGAGAAATTAACCAGTGGTCCAGAGGGGAATCGAAACCCGGGACCTCTCGATCCCGAAGCGCGCCCTACCTCTAGGGCACCCCTCCCCATGTTGAGGGTCAAATCAAATTCTCCGTACGATATCTCGTTATTTCCTTTGTGTTCTCAACGACGTATAGAGATCATTAATCTTATCAAAGTTGATCGTAGAACCACCACCTTGACTTATCAGAGACGGTAAAGATTCCGTGAATGAGTTCGCACTTCCACCATATGCCGGCATCTGATCTCCACGATGGTCAGCTCGAGGACTGAAAACAGAAATATCCACATAAACTCATTGTTTATATAGCACAATTACATACAATTCAAAATAGCGCTGTCATTTATAGATCTGAGGCATATTGTCTATTCCAATAGGTTGATACATAAAAATGGATATACTGTGCACTTTCCACCATTTCTATTTTAAGTAACATTGACCTTGACCCCACTGACCCCAAACACCATCCAAAGCTAGGTATCCATGCAAGTTTGCTGCATTTCAAGTTTCAAGAAAATGTGTCAATCCAAACACAAGTTTTTGACAAGGGAGAGCCCCTGTTTGAGGTTGCCACCCACCCGCCAGCACACCTGCCTTTTTAATACGCCAATCAAATAACCAGGAACTTATCGTTGAAAAATTTGGTTAACCAGAAATAGGCACATTGATCATGATCCACTCAATTAACTTATGTTTACACTATATATATTGGGTATAGATTCTGCTACTGATAGCAGCTTAGGTTTCAGTGTAGACCTCACCAATTTCCTTTGTGACAATTTTTCAACGTTCATTTAACCAAGGAATTTTGTGCAGGAAAAATGTGTATATTTTGGGTGGTTCCATTTATTCACTTATTTGATGAATTAGTCGGTACCTGGGAGGTTGTCCACCACGAGCAGCTTTCACTCGTCGTATTATAGATTTATTCTGTGTAACTTCTTCAGGTAATTCTCCATTCAATGTAAGTAAACTAAGATCCACACCTTTCACTGTCTGAATGACAAACAAGAATATCATTATATATGCGCACACAGGCAAATAATAATTTTACCCTCCATCAGACCACTTTCAATGACATTTGAACAAATAATATTTGAGGCCACAAATCAACATAGACCACTATTTACTTCGTTTGGCCTGTCAATTCCATGTACCAGCTGATCCCCCCAATGGCGGGGTATCTATTATGT
Source organism: Spisula subtruncata (assembly GCA_963678985.1). Classification (NCBI taxonomy): domain Eukaryota; kingdom Metazoa; phylum Mollusca; class Bivalvia; order Venerida; family Mactridae; genus Spisula; species Spisula subtruncata. Next base: position 37,124,951 of record OY787671.1, read on the forward strand.
TGCAAGGAAATCTCCATATGAATGAAATACTGTTGACAAATAAGCAGTCAAGCTTTCCTGAATTCAATTCTGAGGGTGCTTCGAAACAGCACATATCAGTCATTTAGATAGGAAAAAACAACAATACAGCTGTAACGGTTCTATGGGTCTGTTGCTACTTCAATGGGCAATATGCTGGTTGGTGTGCCGGCAGACCATATAAAATTGGGAACTAAGAGTGTAACACATTTATATAGTGACATATTTACATTGGAACTAGCATTTCAGGTAATAAAATACAAGGGTCAAAATTATTGTTCGATGGGATTTGATTTTGTGGTTGAAGGTGACAACAAAATCTGGAAAATTTAATCCCCCATGAAAATGAATTATTTTACAGAATCTACCAAATTTAATTCCACATGAAAATTAATGATTTTACAGTATTCTACAAACCAGAAGTTTATCAAGAATTTTCTTCCTCTTCAGTTTACAGGCAAGATGTACTGGAGTGAAGCCGGCATCATTCTGCATGTTGATCACCGCTCCGTCTGCTTCCACCAAACTCGTTGCTATGGTAACAAAATCTCCACCTTCTATAGTTCTATGTAGCGGCGTGTTACCATCAAACAGATTCACCGCACACACATGACTCACAATACTATCTACAATTAAATATAGATACAAGAAGCAGTCACTGACAGCCATATCCCCCGCTGAAGGAAAAATTGAGGTAAACGACAAATATTATCACGAAAGCTTCATAAAGATGACCACTACAGTTGAATTGTTTTGTTGCCAACAGGAATAATGTCAAAACAACCGAATATCATAACACATAAAAAATTAATGAATCAAAGTTTCATCAAAATTCCTTAAGAAATGTAGAACAGTTGCACACAGAAGTTAATTAATATGTAAAAAATCAACAAAGGGCCATAATTCTTTCAAAAATGGCGGAAATGAAAAACCCTGATGATATCCGCTAGTGCACCTCATAACTGTATTTCTGTAAAAGTTTTGACAAAATTCCATGAGAAATATGTAAAAAATTAACAAAGGGCATTAACTCTGTCAAAAATGGTCGATTAAAAAATTCTGACAATATGCGCTGGGGGACATCAAAGCAGTTATTCTGTGAAAGTTTTGTCGAATTCCCTTAAGGAATGTAGGAGGAGTTGCACACAGAAGAATTTATACGTAAAAACAACAAAGGGCAATAACTCTGTCAAAAATGGTCGAATAAAAAAATCCTGAGAATATGCGCTGGGGGACATCATAGCAGTTATTCTGTGAAAGTTTTGTTGAATTCCCTTAAGAAATGTAGGAGGAGTTGCACACAAAAGTTCGGACGGACGGACGGACTGACGGACGGAATGACGCCTACCATTACCATATCCCCTTTGCCTTCGGCGGGGGATAAAAAGGGCTATCAATCTAGACACATGAACTATTGTTATAATGCACCAGTCAGTTGCATTCATGCCCCCCCCCACCCTGGGTTTCTGGGGGGATTACTGGGGAAACAGCTGTGTTTTTACTTTCCAGCTTCCCTGCAATGCCGGGGAAATGTTGGAAATTTTTTCTCCAATCCAATACCCCAGGGATAACGTTTAGTTGCCAGGATGCCGGGGAGTACCATAGATTTTACTATCACCTTTTTTTACAACCCATAAGAAAAAATCCGGGCACAACCCCTGCAACTGACTGGTGCATGAGAATTACAGTATTTTCAAGATGGACAGCAGAACATGTTTGTATGTCTATCCAAGGAGTTTGCACAGACTAAGAGGGGTTATAAAAGCTCACACCCTTGTCACGTCACTTCCGTGACAGGTAAGCTATAATTGTCGAAGTGCTGACTGCAGCTTTAAAAAGCTTTAAAGTGGCATACACTCCCTTACAACATAGTATAATTATAATATTTTTCTTATTTTTTGACAACTTGACAGAACATCTTTGTTAAATAAGAGAGAATAATGAATGAGTTACAGATACTTACCATGATATATATACAGGCCTTTAGGTCTCTCAACATCAGTTAGATACGATGTCATCTTGTTGGTACCACTCTCAGCATACTGGCCACCAGGAAGCGAGTTTAGACAATCACTGAAAACATAAAGTTGACGCTCAAGATGTGTCCATCCATGTGTCAATCCAGGCTCAAGTGTTTGACTGGAAACCACCTGTTAAACGTCGCACACCATACCCCCAGGGCTAACCAACTAAGTTTACATATTGTCTTTGGTATGTGACTTTAAACCTAGGTCCCATGTATGGGTAGTATACACCTGACATGTAAAAGAACCAGTCTCTATGTAAAGTAATTACCATTAAGGAAACATTATGATGTCAACAAATAAATAAGATATTTTTTCAGTATTATGTCAGGAAATTACCAAACTTTATTAGTCAGTTCTTGAATCAGCATGGCTAAGGACTTGGTTAGCATACCCAATACCTCCATAGCTTAGTGGTTAGCATGAATGGCACCTGATCTGGTGACCCAGGTTCAAATCTGGGTTGAGGCACTCATATGCCTGCAATATTTTAGCAGATTGCTGACTGGCAAATAAAGGCTTTGATCAGCATTTTAACCAAACATTTGTAAAATTCAAATGAATGTTACATTTCTTGAAGTCAAATTGAAAAGCTTAATTTAAAGGATCTAGAAATAAGATTGATCTCACCTTGGATTTAGGGATCTGGATATAATATTGAACTTACCATGATTTTAAGGGTCTAGAAGTAATATTGAACTTACCATGATTTTAAGGGTCTAGAAGTAATATTGAACTTACCATGATTTTAAGGGTCTAGAAGTAATATTGAACTTACCATGATTTTAAGGGTCTAGAAGTAATATTGAACTTACCATGATTTTAAGGGTCTAGAAGTAATATTGAACTTACCATGATTTTAGGGGTCTAGAAATAAGATTGAACTTACCTGGGATTTAGGGATCTTGTTATATCAGAGTTGGCAAATATTGGCATACTGTCATACTCCCCTGATCTCTCCATGGATCTCATCAACTCATCTGTAACCATAGTAAATACATTGAGGTAATCATGGAAAATACAAGTCAGAGTTATGGAGCTTGTTCTAAGATAATGACCTCAATTATATGTGTATATAAAGTTTCAAATGAATAGCTTTAGTAGTTTCAGAGATATGAGCTAGCATGCAAAACTTCAAAAATTACACCGATGCCAGGGCGAATGGTCAAGCTAAATATTCTTTGACATAAAATTATAAATAATTTCCAACATGGACAAAATTTTTGACACACAAACAGACTGTCAGACAGGCAAAGTGACTCCTATATAGTTATTTATAGTCAATGGTAGTGGGGGTATAATAATTCAGCGTACCATGTTTAGACGGTGTATGATAAGATCTCCAAGGTGGTAAATCTGTCACCCCAGAATCAGCATCAGAATTATCAGAACTGAAATACAAGTAGACATAGCCATCTTTAATATGAATACATGTAGTACATTGTATATTACTTATATCGATTATTCAGGTAATTATGTTTCATGGAAAACCTAACACTTGTCAACAGACTACCGTGTGCACAGGACAATGTGATGTTTACAAGCATTAATCATTTGGGTCAACTGTTCAAGTTTAACGAATTTATGAGTTCAACTGTTCAAGTTTAACGAATTTATGAGTTCAACTGTTCAAGTTTAACGAATTTATGAGTTCAACTGTTCAAGTTTAACGAATTTATGAGTTCAACTGTTCAAGTTTAACGAATTTATGAGTTCAACTGTTCAAGTTTAACGAATTTATGAGTTCAACTGTTCAAGTTTAACGAATTTATGAGTTCAACTGTTCAAGTTTAACGAATTTATGAGTTCAACTGTTCAAGTTTAACGAATTTATGAGTTCAACTGTTCAAGTTTAACGAATTTATGAGTTCAACTGTTCAAATTTAACAAATTTATAAGTTCAACTGTTCAAATTTAACAAATTTTTGAGTTTTACAATAAAGACATCACTGATAAATTTTTCACATTTGATTAAACCACATTCAGAGACTCATAGAGAAGATTAGGCAAATGCCTAACTATGTTGCCTTTATAAATAAAGTCTTTATTATTATTATTATTATTGTTATTATTATTAGTGGATTATACCACCTTTTCCAGCCTCAATATGCTGGGCACAACCAAATGACTGCAATAATATATGTGAGATTAATTATCTTGGAGTGCATTAAAGCCGTGTCGGAAATATCGTTATGCACTCCCAGCCCATTCATTAAACATTTAAATAAGCTTGACGTTGATTGGTTCAGGATGACGTAACGTAAGCCAATCCATGCCTTGAATCGACCCGTGACGTCAGTCTAACACGAACGTCGGCATGACGTCGCACGCATTGTAACGCTAAATTTTGAAGGAACCCTATGTGTTGAACATCAGCGTTTTGAACGTTAACAAGCGTTCTCTAAGGTTATGTAATAAATAGAATCTTACATTCGTGCTAATTACATACAACTTTTATTAAACTCGTCGACAAAAACAATATGACAAGCCTCGTGTCATATAGTTTTCTCCACTCGTTTAATAAAAGTCGTATGTAATGAGCACTCATGCAAGATCCTCTATTTCCTGAACTAGTTTAATATAATTGTATCAATTGACAACAAGTAATAGATTTTTGATAACATATGACACTAATAATGCAAAAATACACATCTTTCTGTAGGAAAAATAAACTCCATGATGAACATTATATGTATAACAAATACTACACATGTGTAGTATAAGAATATACATACTGGGTATACTGGCCCGGACACAAGGAAAGTCTTGCGATATAAGACAGAACACTTACTCTTCCTGAGAGATCTGGTTGGCATATACAGCAGATTGCAGTAGGAATTTCACTGTATCTAACAATCCTTTCATACATTTATACTAACCCAGATACAAGGAAAGTCTTGCAATATAAGACAGAACACTTACTCTTCCTGAGAGATCTGGTTGGCATATACTGCTGATTGCAGCAAGAATTTCACTGTATCTAACAATCCTTTCATACATTTATACTAATCCAGATACAAGGAAAGTCATGTGATATACTTACTCTTCCTGAGAGATTTGGTTAGCGTATACAGCAGATTGCAGCAAGAATTTCACTGTATCTAACAATCCTTTCATACATGCTAACATCAGTGGAGTATTCCCAAGTCTGTCTCGTAAATTATGATCAAACCGAGGCTGTAACAAACAACAACTACAACACTTAAATATGTGTACAGTTTGACAGAATTTGCTTTAGGTACGCCCTATTAGCATTTTCTGTGACTGTCCTAAAATATCCCACTCTATGTCACATGTACTCTCATGTAGGATAGAGCTTTCTGTCATTAGCCGAGCTATGCCGAGCAAAACCTTTATTTGCCAGGCAGCATTCTGCTGAAATATGGCAGGCATATGAGTGCTTCCACACAGATTTGAATCCAGGTTGCCCGATTAGGTGGCAAACGTGCTAACCACTAAGCTATAGGGCTATCATAAATTAGCAACCTTGGAGAAATTATGGTCTTTGTTGACTAGAGATCTCTCTCTCTTTCTCTCTATAGGTTAGATATCATTGCTCTAATAAGGAGGTAAAATTGATGGTATTGAAGACAGGGATTGTAACGCATAACAAAATATCGACCAATAGACAGTTAGTCAGCAAACTTACCACCCAAACTTCAGATAATGTCTGTAAAACTTTCTTATTTTTCTCAGTGACGAGTTTTGTTATTACGATGGTGTGTTCGTTTCTGTGTGCCTCTATCAGACTTCTCGCTCCCTCGTACTCTGCGGTAGTGAATAATGTACCCTGTGGATTGAGTAACGCCGTGGTGGCACCATTGTCCAGTAACCTCTTTACTATCTTGTTATATCCTGCAGTTATCAATCAAACACAAACAATAAGTGCATAATCATACCTGCAAAGTTCTCCTATCAAAGTGTAGTTACTCCTCTTTTCTTTGTTAATTTCTGGTTTTCCAAGTTCATATAATTTTGAACAAAAGTACATTTGATTCATTTTTATGATCTTCTGTCCCATATTTATAACCACTAGACTTAAAATGTTCCTTGTTTATGCATCTAAATCCTTTTTTTGTTTTGCTTTGTCACTCTTAGTTTGGATTTAACTAGCTTGGCAGGAATGGCGTTAACATTAAAGGGCCATGGTTATAATGCAATAACTGAAGAAACAAGACTGCATTCAGTAAGCACTTATGCCCCAGTGGAAGCCTTGTCCATAACAAATAGTTAAGTCATTCAGGGGCCATAATTCTGTTGAACAGTTTGATAGTGTTACAAGGCTTTCATAATATGTTTATGATGGTAAACAAGTATGCCAAGTTTGAAAGCAATACCTAGATGGACTTAAAAAATATTTGAGTTTCAGCATTTTGTAACGGACAAACGAACTGACAATTGGATTTGATTTCGTGGATGAAGGTGAACTTAAAACTTAAAAAATTAAATCCCCCACGAAAATTAATTATTTTACAGTAATTAAATACTGTACCTTTCTCACATGCTATCTGTACGGCCGTTTTCTTATCATTGTTCATGGTGTTCACATCAAGTTTGTTTCTATGTTTCCGTGGCGATGATTTACAGAACTGAAGTAAGTAGTCCACAGTTTGTTGTTGACCATTGAACGTTGCTACATGTAATACGGTATTACCCGACCTTGGATCACGTCGTGTTAAATCTGCACCTTTCTAAAAATACAAATAATAGTGTAATACACACTCTAATATACAGGGTCGTATACAGGGACAATAGCACTGAGACAAATATTTGCTATGTTTTTCCTTCAAAAACATGATTTGTTTTGGTAATTGCTCAAATTTTCACTGATGCAAGTACCTCAGCTATAAGTTAAACATATGACCTTGCAAAGTTTTTGACCTTTGCTTGGAGCAAAACATATGACCTTGCAAAGTTTTTGACCTTTGCTTGTGGCAAAACATATGACCTTGCTAAGTTTTTTTATCTTTTGTGTAAAAAACATTTGCCCATGCAAAGCTTTTGACCTTTTGTGTAAAACATATGGCTTGCAAAGCTTTTGACCTTTCGTGCAAAACATATGGCTTGCAAAGCTTTTGACCATTGGTGCAAAACATATGACCTTGCAAAGCTTTTGACCTTTGAGCAAAACATATGGCTTACACAGCTTTTAACCTTTGGTGCAAAACATACGGCTTGCACAGCTTTTAACCTTTGGTGCAAAACATATGACCTTGCGAAGAATTTGACCTTTGGTACAAAATATATGACCTTGCATTTTAGCTTTTGACCTTTGAGCAAAACATAAGACCTTGCAAAATTTTGACCAAAATATATTATTTTGCACAGCTTTTATCTTATCATACAACCTTGCCATGTAATGCAATGAACTAAACATTCCTACAGCTGTTTAAAGGAATATGATGATGAGCATTCACGAGTAAAGAATTACCTCAGTCAGCAATTTAACCACTTCAACATGACCATATTCTACAGCTATAAAGATGGCTGGTAAACTATTCAAATCACTCTGAAAATATAACAGTTCAAATTGTAACATAGTGGCACATGAATGGTACATTACAAACAGTCATAGTAATGCAATACAATGTATAATATACAATAACCTATCAATATCTTACTTTTGACTGTAAATTTCATTCTGTTCACTGTCAATAACACAAAATACGCTGTCAATATCAGTCAATTCAGAGTTAATATCATACAGATAAAGAAGCAGACAAATCGATGGCTTAGAATTAGAAGGTCGTAATTGCCACTTACGACCTTTTAAGGTTCATACAAATTTAGAATAAGCATCACAAGGCGCTTCTTATGAGCCCATTTTCATAAAAAATCTGAAATTGTCATGTTAACCCAAACGAAGTTGTAAAAGTTTGTTTTACCATAAGTAAAGAGTAAATGTCAGACAGTATTTCCGTGTTTTCTCAAAATATTGATTTGGTAGTTACGACCTTCTAGTTCTAAGCCATCGAAATGTTCATATATTACCAACATGGTGAACAGGCTACAGCATATAATATTATCCAGTTATTTCTGGCAAAATCGGCCTGATAACGGGGTGCCTGATAAACTGATATATCACATCAAGTGACCACGATACTTGATATATCTGTCACCTCACCACGTGATTAGACGGACTTCTTCTTAAAGCCGAGTTGCCGGTTGAAACTCTGTTCCCAAGGGAGGGGTTTTCGAAAACAAAGTCATTGGCATTTTTCTATCAGAATATAAATGATTGTACATGTAATGTGTGACTTTTCTATTACTGTAAAATCATTAATTTTCGTGGGGGATTAAATTTTGTGGATTTCGTGGTTCACTTCAACCACAAACTTAATCCCAACAAACATTGATTTTGACCTTGTTTTGTTACCTGAAATGCAAAATCCACGAATTCAAGTGCCAACGAAATTGTCTTTTTTACCAAAACCAACGAAATTAAATGCTTTTACAGTAAATGGAATTAACTTGATAACAACACATATTTTTGAAATGTATTATCAGTAGTTTTATTACCTTTCTATTAACATCATCGCCATCTTCTAACAAACAGAACAATTTGCCTGCATCACCTTCCATAGAGCATATCCTTAACTGAGGGGACACTATCTTCTCTTGTCTCCTACAAACAAGTTATTGAGAATTGCAAGCAATACAGAAGTCCCCTACCTGGTTTCCAGGTTGTCAATGTTTCTGTTCAGTGTTGCCATTGTAACCACAAATACTTAGACATGCATATCCTCATTGGTCCCTATCCAAATGCCAAGTTTCATAAACCTAGCTTGAAAACTATTTGAGTTATGGCAGGATTCAGATTTTCTTGACAGATAGACTGATGGATGGACAGAGAGCAAACCTAAAGTCCCCTCCGGTTGAAAACCAGTAAGGGCCTAAAAATATATACCTGTTCAATATTTACCCGTTATTTCAATTACTATTTTCTGTCTTCAGGAACGTGTTACATAATAAAATTATGTCTTTTTTATCTTTCGTTTTTTTTCTGTTTTTTTTTTTTGCATGCATTATTTATATTATGAATATATTATGTAAGGCTATAAGCTATGTATGCTTTGTCTTAAATAAACTTTCTGTTCTGTTCAAAAAAAAAAAAAAAAAAAAAAAATAATAATAAGATGAATGTACATACACATTAAAGGCATCTGTGAGTTTATCATGTATGGAAGATTTCCTGCACAGATTCAAAGCCTTGTGTAGACCCTGTAAATACAATAACAAAACATGAAATGAACAATAAACTAAACAAGACTGCATTCAGTAAACGCTTATGCCTCCGAAGAAGCTAGAAAATCAGGGGCCATTATTTATGATGGTAAACAAGTATGCCAAGTTTAGAAGCTATGCCATGACAGACTTTTTTTTAACAAGGCAAACGTCACACGAAAACTCTACACCTGTAAAAAGTGTCAGGCTGTCATGTACTGTGGTGTCAATTGAGAAATGAATTACTGGGGTAAACACAATAGCGTATGCGCCAGATTAAAAGATGTGTTTGCAATTGCATACGGCAGGCCAAACTGAGCCAAGCGACAGTGATTTGTAAATAGTGAAACGTCAGTGATTTGTAAATAGTGTTCTGTCTATAAGATGTTCATTCTCACACAGACTAGAATTATTATTAATTTGTTGCTCATTAGTCTTAGAACAGTTTGCAGTAGATTAGAACTTGTGATTTTATAAACATTTATGTAACTTTTACGTCCAAGAATTTATACTTGTCGTTCACTAACACTGGTGAGAAAGATAATGATACGATACGATGGCCTTGAAAGTTTTGGTTAACATTTTCACTAAACTAGCTAAGACAACCAAGGGCAATAATTCTGTTGAAATGGCGAATAGTGTTACATGGGTTGGACAGTGTAATTTGTCCATGATGATTACATTTGAGTGACACTGATGGTGAAAATATAAACAGCTTGGGTAAATCTTATAATGTAATGATAAACAACAAGTAGGGTACAACTTACAGTGAAAGCATCTGGGAATTGTTCTCTGAATGCGTCCACAACACCTTCATGATTGTTTAACACACCATGGTGTATAGCCAGGTAGTCCTTCATGTCCGGTATAGAGGTACCAGCACCATACCTGTATAAACAAATCGAATTTCCCATATCAGGTCTATAAGGTAAAGGGTTTGTTTATTTTAAATTTGGAAGGGCCAGTCAATTTTGAGGAAATTTTTAAGGGACACCTATCTTTCAGGCAAAGTACCTCCGGATTACCTTGTCTTATTTATTAGCTAAAATGCCAAGCATAGTCTTCATTTGCAGGTCAGCTTTCTACTGAAATGTGGCAAGCATATTGATGACTGACTCCACCCGGATTTGAAACGAGTTGCCAGATTAGACACCAAGCGAACTAACCACTGAGCTACAGAGGCACACGTAAGTGACAACAATGTGTAGGAATACAAAGTATAGATCATATAATTGTGAATATCTCTGCTTTAACATCATCTTTTTGGAGTGTTTAATGTGCAGTCATCGTCCATCTGACCAGCTTAGTTGGTCAACCAGCTAGTAACCACCTACTCGATGGCCTAGTGGTAGAGCGTCCACTTCGAGTGGGGGAGGTCCTGGGTTCGATCCCAGGCCGAGTCAGACTAAAGACAAAATAGAAATGTTATCAGACATTCCCTTGCTAGACGCTTGACAGAGAAGGGAAACTGGCTTATCTTCTCTCAGGAATGAGGTATCCAGAGTAATATAAGTTGGAAAAACTTGTTTCACAATCAACCTTAGATAAATTAGCATACACTTATCAGCTAGCTACCAAAATGCCTGTCAGTTGATCAGTCAGATACACTTTGACAATCGCTTCTTGCTCATTCAAACATCCACATACTGCCAGCCATACATCAATAGGTAAATCAAGGCAACAACTTACTTGAACAAGACTCTACAACATTGATCATGTCCATTCTTTGCTGCCATTGATAATGCTGTTAAACCAGTCTACAAGCATAAAAGGTTTCTTCAAAGATCCAGAGCTTACATGTATTCTTTGTGAATAATATGAGAAACATTAACTTTTAACATTTCAGATGTCTTGTCTATATTTATGACAGTATTTAATCGCAGTTGAGTAAGTTTTCATAAATGACATATATCATGAAGAAGTCACTTGAGGTGTAACAGAAACACAATTCTCAAGGACCAATATTGCAGGATTTGCACCTGGAAATTTATATACCATTTATTCAACGCAAGAACCTCGTAATATATTCATGTATAAAAGTTCATATCAAGTTAAAGACTTTGCACTATACAACATTTTAAATCCCCACAGAATTTACATTATGTTTTTGTTTTTATGTTGCCTGTACATAAAATACAAACACAGATTTAAAAAAAAATTGAAATACATGTTATATTTTCATATAAATTAATGAAGAAACAACATCAAAAGTGGAAACTAGTTGTAATATTTAACATTCAAATTTACCTGACTATGTTGTGCATTGATGGTGTCCTTGGAAACAGAGAGAAGTGTTGTTAAGTTGACCACCCTGTAAATAACAACAACAACAACAATTGTTACATTTAATCATTTACAGTGAAAGCTCTGGTTTGTATTGTCTTCATTATGTTAATTCAACCCTCCAGTTAAGATCCTTTGTGTAGGTAAACTGTATCTTTAGTTATTGTTCGAAAATGCACACACATAGTTTGATATTAGGCAGAAGGAATTTAATAAACAATAACCTAAGGAGTCAGATTAGTCGTCTGACTATGTTAAATTCTTTCAAAAACTGCTCAAGGTAGAGTGTACTTTAAGCGATTTATGCTCTGGACAAGCAAAATGGTATGTCATAGCCAATAAAATAACCCCAAAATATCACCTGGCCAGGCAACCCAAAAAGTATACCTTGGTATTGTTAAGCGCCTTTTTTATCATAGTTAACACAATGATATAGATATAAATACCTATTATGTTGAGCAGCGAGCATAACTGGAGTATAGTCATCATCATCCACTACAGACAGATCAGTTTTACGTATATCAGAAACATCAATGGTATCCTGTAATATATAATATAAATTATGGAACAAGAGGGGATTAGATTTGATTGTTTATGCAGGGGTGTGGAATTCCAGTGTCCGACGTGCCCAACTTGGGCTTTTTGGTCTGTGGGAAAGTGGATTTTTCCAACCAGCTTGCCCATGGGCATGTGCAAAATTAACATGAGAAAATAATATTTAGTGTCCTATTTCATAAGATAATCCCTAAATTTCGACTGAAAATGATTCAGTATCCGTTACACAGTAGGCTACTTTCAAGCTTGAACAAGATTGATTTTTGAAACTGAAATTTTGTAGCTTTTTGTGATCTCCTAGCCAAGTAGATTTTTTTTCGGGCAAGTGGATTTTTCAGTCCAACTTGCCCATAGGCAAGTAAAAAATTTGAGGATTGCCACACACCTGGTTTATGTATGCTTAATGCAGTTTCTCAACAATGTTTTAGTTGTATATATGGTGGCAAGTCACCTAACAAGTTTTCCTGGATTGCATCTTAAACAGTACTAACTTACCCCTTCCACAAGGAACCAGCAACTTCTCCACATGTGGAGGAAAATCAAAATTATTGTCAATGTTTTTTTTACTGCATGCATATGAGAGCCTCCTCCCAGATTCCAAACCGGTGTAACAGTCAGTTTTATCCCCCGCCCAGTTTATCCCCCGGGGGATAAAACTGACTGGGGGATAAAACTGACCGTTACCCTGTAACAGGCCCTGTCTTCCCCCAGTCAGTTTTATCCCCCGGGGATAAACTGGGCGGGGGATAAAACTGACCGTTACAAGTAACAGGCCCCGTCTTCCCCCAGTCAGTTTTATCCCCCGCCAGTCCTATTCTTCCCCCACCCCAGGCCTCTTCTTCCCCCACCCAAATACTATGATGAGGAAGATATAGACTGGTAAATTTTATCCTCTGCCTGTGTAAAGTTAATACGAAGATGGGGGAAGAAATGGCCTGGTCTATTTTATCCCCCACCTTAGTATAATTAGTATGAAGATGGGGAAAGAAATGGCCTAGTCTATTTTATCCTCCACCTTTGTAAAATTAATATGAAGATTGGGGAAGAAATGGCCTAGTCTATTTTATCCCCCGCCTGAGTAGAGATAATATGATGATGGGGGATGAAATTATGGCCTAGTCTATTTTATCCCCCACCTTAGTATAATTAATACGAAGATGGGGGAAGAAATGGCCTAGTCTATTTTATCCCCCACCTGATTATATTTAATACAATGATTGGGGAAGAAATGGCCTAGTCTATTTTATCCCCCGCCTGACTATATTTAATACAATGATTGGGGAAGAAATGGCCTAGTCTATTTTATCCCCCACCTTAGTATAATTAATATGACGATTGGGGAAGAAATGGCCTAGTCTATTTTATCCCCCACCTGATTATAGTTAATACAATGATTGGGGAAGATATGGCCTAGTCCATTTTATCCCCCACCATAGTATACTTAATACGAATTATACTAAGGTGGGGGATAAAATAGACCAGGCCATTTCTTCCCCCATCATTGTATGTGTGGAATTCTTCCACAAGGAACTGGGAACTACTCCACATGTGAAGAAAATCGACATAATTGTCAAGATTAATTTAGAATGGTTTGGAATGATCAACTGATACCTGGAGTATTTGATGTTAAAGTTTTGCCAGTACTAACTAATTCTTCCACAAGGGACCAACATCTACTTCACATGCGGAGCAAAATCAACATTATTTTCATAGAACAAGGATTAGCCTAGAGTATTTGGAGTACCTGGAGTATTTGTTGTTTGAGTGTTTGCATTCTACGTTCTCGATGTGACATCACCGCCTCGCAACAATCATCATCCATACTAGCTTCTACATATACATCATCAGGTCGACACATCTCACCGTCCTCGATGTTAAAATCTCCTCCTCTCTTCATCAAACAACTGGTAGAAATATATAACAAGAGATGTTAGTATTATAAAACATGTATCCCTCCATAGCAGTCCGCAAATTTGAATATCCGAGGTCAAAGCTTTCTTGAATTATTGAACTGAAATCATTTGGTCTACCAACCAACCAACCAACCAACTGACCCGAAGGACAGATCAACCAACTGCCATGCAAATCAATGTACCCCTTCATCAAAGATGGGGGGCATAAAAAGTTGATGCCCCAAAGGGTAACTGTAGAAGTGTTTTAAAGGGTACTATTAAACCAAAATACCTGGTAGAGGAAGAAGCAATTATATTAGTAGGGGAACCAATAATATTCACATCCATTCCCATGGTTTTCAACCAAATGTCGTCAAAGTGTACACTGTAATTCTCAATACACCAATGAAAGCTAGAGAATATGCCTCTGTAGCAAAGTGGTTAGTCGCTTGCCATCTAAACTGCGACCTTGGTTCAAATCCAGGTGATGGAGGAACATATATACGCCTGCCATTTCAGCAGAAAGCTGACTGGCAAATAAAAGCTAAGCTTGGCATTTTTTTAGAAGAACTGAGTATACGTTATTTACTTGACAACACCAATGTAGTGGTTTGAGACTGCATAGTGTAGAGCTGTCTTCTTTGTTTGCTCATTCTGTTTGTTTGGATCCGCACCAAATATACACATCAGTGTCTGAAAATATATGTATAGTCTGAAATTACACAAATCAATGTCCAAAACATACAAAAGTCAGAAGTTTGAAAGAATGCAGTTGCAGCAATGTCACAGAATAATAGGTAAAGTGCCGTGGATGAGTAAGTTTATCTGGCAAGGCGGAGGAATTATCGAGTGAGCCGTAGGCGAATCTGATAATTTCTGCAGCCGGGCCGAATAACTTTTAATCACTACACGGCACTAACCTATTATTCTATTTATTCCGTCACTACATTTGCTTTAAAAAGGGAATAAAACTCGGGACTATTTATTTACCTTTTCGTTAATCTGCGCGCAACGTCACGTTCGTTCACTGACATCATGAAAAACAACAATGACGGACATCTTGATAACGTCCTGTTCACGCAGGTAAGTTGTAGAAGAATTATTGATCATCACCAGATTATTTTAGATAGGAAAAACAGAAAATGAAAAATGAAGAAATATTTTACCTCACATAATGTCTCATTTCCTTCCTGTGCTGCTATCATCAATGCTGTCATACCATCCACGTTGTATAGATCTATGTCAGCTTTTTGTAATCGTACGATGGACATAATGAATGGAAGATGACCCAAACCTACAACATGAATAAATCAGTTATTGTTGTATTCAAGTAACAAACAATATACCAAACTGGGTAAGTATAAATAATCTTAATTATCAAAACTTTCACAATAAATCAAAACCTGACACAAACTAAAGCACTTTTCACATTCCTTCTAATGGTTATTAGCTGTTGTAAACTACATCTAATCATTTAAATGAAAATATTCTTCACAATGCTTTTTAAAACATTATTTAAACATTTATGTTAAAAGTATACTCTTAATCATATAAACTAAGAAGATGTTCAAACAAATCAGTAATAATGACAAGCATTGTTCAAAACCAGTTATTTTTCTATAGAAGTACATGAATGATTTGAAATCTAGACTGACGTTATTTCTTCGACAAGATACCCCCATGATGCATGTGACTCATGAATCGAAAAATCATGTATTGTTTTAAACACAGATTGGTTCAACTTAAACATGCTATTCGAGATAACATGAACGTTCTGATGCTAACAAAACAGGAAACTACATACCAGCACGAGCTGCCATGTGCACCAGGAACTGTCCATCCTTCTGTATTCTGTTCACATTTATATCAAACATCTGCAACACAAATCAAAGACTTGTTATTTACATAATGCTGTAAAATAATTAATTTTCATGGGGCATTAAAATTTCATGGATTTCGTGGTTCACCTTCAACCATGAAATCAAATCCCATCAAACAATTATATAGACACTAATGAATAATATTTCATAATTATCTGAAATAAAAAATCCACGAATTTACGTCCAAGCGAAATGGTCTTTTTTTACAACAAAAGGGCCCAAAAGGCCATAGGTTGCTCACCTGTTGTACATTGGTCTAGGTATCAGTACAACTTACATTCTAACTATATTTCATGATGATTGGATCAAAACAGGGATCTCTAGAGTGAGCACAAGGTTTTTCCTAAGATTTGACCTAGTGACCTAGTTCTTGACTCCACATGGCTCAGATTGAAAGGCTAGTAAGTGGTACATACCAAATATCAAAGCTCTAGGCGTTGTAGTTAAAGACAAGAAGATTTCTTATATATTTTCCCGATATAAGTAAATGTAAAACTGGTGACCCAAAGACAGGGTCAATTTTGATCCAAGGGGCTATTTCTATTGTCTATTTATTCCCCCACCAACATATTGAATATACTCGGGTGGGGGATAAATAGACCGGTCAATTTCTCCCTCCACCGATATATTAGTTATACTCGGTGGGGATAAAATAGACCGGTCAATTTCTCCCTCCACCAATATATTAATTATACTTGGTGGGGGATAAAATAGATCGGTCAATTTCTCCCTCCACCGATATATCGGTGGGGATAAAACTGATTAGTAAATTATTCTTGCATATAAATATACCCGTGTTAAAAAAATCTTAACTTAAAGGTGTGGAAAGAAAAGGTCTGGTGTGAGGGAAAAACATGAATGGCAGGGGATAAAACAGAGACCAGACCTCTTCTTCCCCGGGGGATAAAGCTAACTTGGGAAGACGGGGCCTATTACACTGGTAAGTGTGCTATAGAGTTATAACCCAGCTATCTGGGTTGGATTCCCAGTTGCAGCAGGTCACATTCTTCCAAGAAAATTTACCATGTTGATTTTGTTGCTGAACAACCAACAGTCAAAGTTTTTGGATCCTAGCGCCTAGCATTGCCGAGTTATTGATAGGAAGTGGTTTGATCAACCGACCGACAAGCAGAATGGCCAACATGTGCACAGCAATATACCCACCATCAAAGATGGCATTGGGGAAATAATAATTAATTAATTATCAATTCAGGCATCCAAATTAAAAATGTAAAATGCCCAAAAATATAAAAGATCTACCCAGTCTACCTGAATGTAAACTTCTATTTATAGGCAGTATCCATTACAACCATTGACCATTGTTGGTCAGAAAAGGTGTGAAACTCTATAGTAAATTTATATATGATGAAATAAGAGTAACAAATGTCTGGGGTTGATTGGTCTAGTGGATAAGGTATCTGACTGGTAAGCTGAAAGTCATGAGTTCAACCCCCACATCAGGTAAGTTGTTTATAATATATGTATGTTAAATAAAAATGTAATAAATTGTAACTAGAAATTGTAACATTACCAATACTATGAGCACCGTACTAACCTGAACTAACTGAACACAGCACTAACCTGTACTAACCTAGCACAGCACTAACCTGACTGAGCACCGTACTAACCTGAACTAACTGAACACCACACTAACCTGAACTAACAGAGTACCACACTAACCAAGCACTAACTGAGCACAGCACTTACCTGCACTAACTGAGCACAGCACTTACCTGAACTAACTGAGCACAGCACTAACCTGTACTAACCGAACACCACACTAACCTCAACTAACTGAGCACAGCACTAACCTGTACTAACCAAGCACAGCACTTACCTGTACTTAACATGTACCAAACTAACTGAGCACAGCATGAACCTGAACTAACTGACTAACTAACACCATGCTAAACTGAATGAGCACCACACAAACTAACTCAACACCACAATTGAAGGGGTCAGTGCAAGAAGGTACCTAGATCCATTTTTCATTTTTCGAGATAAGAGGATTTTTAAAAAATAATTGTTTATTGTTATATTTCTCAAAATTATACTGGTCAGCAATCATATACCATTCAAATAAAGTTTAGATGCAAAAATTGTGTATTTTAAAGCATTCGTATGCATTTAATGGAAAGAAATGATGATTTTTCTCTTTTTGTTTATGCAAAAAGGGACTTAACTCCATATGAGAAACATTCCAATGCAACAAAGGTCCTAACTCCATATTTCATTGGCATTTGCACTACCAGCGATATTGACTAACAGGAAATTTCGCAGCAATTTTTCAAACAACACATGTGTATCTTGTCAAATTAGAGTTAGGACCTTTGTTCATTTTTTATAGGGCTATTTTTGTCTCTTTAACAGGAGAATACAGGTATGGAAGGGGCTTAATCATGTGGCAAAATGCTGTTTTCTATGTAACAAAGGGTCTTACTCCATTTTGACCAAAAGTGGAGTAAAGTACCTTCTTGCACTGACCCCTTCAATTATTTGAAATATCCTGTAAAGATTCAAAAGTATAAGTAAAACAGGCCCGGATCTCCCAAACATCTCAATCTGAGTAAAATCTCTTCTCAAATATTTGCATGTATCTTTTAGTTAATTTCCATGGGAGACAGGATTAAAAATTGGCATCACACAGCAGAAAACATTATTACAACAAAATATGAAGAATTTGAACTTAAGATAAAATCTCAAATACAGACTTAGATTTTCGCAATATCTCAATTTGAGATGAGATTTCTACTCGAGATGTTTCGGGAGATCGGTGCCAGGTCACACATTTTGAAAACGTTCACCCTACCTGAAGTTTTTTCTGAAATTCATACAGAGATTTAGTATTTTCAGCAAGTTTAAATAGACCATCCACATCATGCCTTGTTGGTTTAAGTAATGTCGTAGAACTATGTTTGCTGGTCAAAGCTTGGAGTTTGGCCGAGACATTCTGTAACTGTTTACGTATCCTCGGACACGTACATACATCAAGGGCCATCTTCCCTGAAGCAAAAACATCATTTTCAACTAATTAGATTTAATATCATACTGTAAATTATTAATTTCTAAGGGGGATTAATCTTTGGGGAATTCAATTTCATAAATTTCGTGGTTCACCTCCAACCACGAATTCAAATCCTATCAAACAATAATTTTGACACTTGTATTTATTACCTGAACATTTTTAATGCAAATTCCACGAATTAATGTCCCATCAAAATTGTCTTTTTTACCAAAACCACGAAATTTTGTCCCATTGAAATTTAATGATTTTACAGTATCATAAAGAATATCATTATATAATGATACAGTAAAATTTTGTTAAGACGTGCATCGATAAGACGAGCACACGATCTATGTTGTACCAATTTCAAAGTCCTTTCAAATTTGGTCTATATTGTATATGAATTTGCAGCATTAAGTCAAGCATCAGTATAACAAGCACCTGGTCTTACTCGAGCACCGGTGACGGTCCATTCAACAGCTTTCATTGTTTATTACTTGCATTAGCTCGAGGGATCATACGAGCAAAATGTCCTATTTAAATATTATAAACTCTGTTGTTTCTAAACATCGTGATAATCACAATTTATTGCCATTCGTAGGTTATTTTTAAAGTTTCGTCCATTTTTTTACATTAATGTACATGTACATGTAGGGTTCTGTTATTTGTTGAAGATTAAGAGAACAAGTGAAAATGCTTCATTTTTATTTTTGACGGCGGGGAAATTTGTTTTAAAAAAGTAGTCTGTTTGCGTGAAATTATTGACTGTGAAATTATCGACTGTGAAATCATCGGGGAATAAACCACAGATAAGCATGAATTAAAGTATACTATATTTAAACTTGAAGTTAAACAAAAAATAAATAACAATAAAGTGAATTTATTGAAGCATGGCAGCAATTTCATTCAAAAACATTTCAAAAACACAAAAACTATCTATGATACTTGCTGAAGTTTATGTCACGTGCAAATGTAATATGATCATAATGAGATGCCTATTGTATCCAACAAAAGAAATTTGAAAACAAAAAACTTTTTTGAAAGAAAATTGCACTACTTCAATGTAATGTTCACAGCGTGTGTAACTCTAACGATGCAACGATACAATTGCCCACCTTTACAGAAGACAGAGAAAACCCACAAAACAATGTTTTCATCAATTAATGGTGTACATTAACACGTCAAATAGAACATTGAAGTATACATCGACAAAGGTAGCATTCAACAAAAGTCTTCACAATTTAAAGGGACTAAACTCCATTTTCAATGATAAAAACACGTTTTTGTAGATGTTTTAATCACAAAACTATGTTTAACGAATGAAGTATTCGTACAATTAACATTAGGATCAAATGGGCTAACTGAACATGTTTTACCGTCCTTTAATTAGGTAATGGCTTTTCTCGGCATTTAAACACCTCCCTATGCTACACAACGTTGATATGTTTTTTAATGTGTTAGTCACCCAGGAAATATTGTTGTTTATCAATTTAATAAACCGACGCTTTGCGATTATTTTTCTTCTAGCTGAATAAGTCCAGATTCTTATATAAATGTATTAGGTTGGTCAAGCCAAAATAATAATTATGCGATTTTTGATAACTGGAGTTGTGTCCCTTTAATGGTCCTACATCAACACAAATAGAACATTGAAGTAGACATCAAAAACCCAATATAAATGTGTGAAGACATGATAAACAAAGACAATAATCGTCTTAAAGGGACTTAACTCCATTTCGATAATAAAAACATGTTTTGTAGACATTTTAAGCATGAAAAATGCATGTTTTATTTCTTCAAATAGAACACATGGCAAATAAAATACTGCAATGCTCAGCCTACATACTCCCCTAAAGTTGCCCAAAAAGTGTTGTTATATTCTAAATTTTCATTCCTTACGAGCATGAAAAATGCATTTTTCACTAAGAACAAAAGGCAATTAACAAACCGCTATGCTCTACCTACAACTTCCCCCTAAAGTTATCCTCATCAATAAGTGGTTAGTCAAGTCTCCAGACTATATATCAACGGTGCCAAACCGAAACCACGTAACTGCAAAAATACAACTTTTCAGGAGACAAAAAAACGTATTTACTCCGTTGCAATAATACAGACGTCTTGTAACGAAATGACACCCTACATGATCCTATTTGGAACCATAATCAACTCCGACATGTACAAGAATATGTTGACTTGTACTAAATCGGAGTTTGTACTGTCATATACAGGACTTTCAACTAACCTTTTTGAACCCAATAAAAATTCGGTATTCAGTCACCTGATTGTATTGAAGTGACGCGATTGGCTATTTAGATGGATGGCGACTAGACAGAAATGCATGGGAAATCTAGCAGATGCGGATGCTGCAAAAAAAAGTTTTCGCGCCAAAATTGAGTTACAGGTTTTGGTTTGGCACCGTCGATCATTCCGATAAAAAATACCCTGGTTGAAGAGAATGTCAAAAGTCGCCCAAATATTGTGTTACATTACCTGATCTATCTTTGATATTTGACATGACACCAAACTGTGAACATAACTGTATAACTTCTGTATTCTGTAGAACGCAGGCTAGATGTAGGAGACTACAGTCACCTTCATATTGATAATTCTTCCCTGTAAAATGTAACAATATAATATACACAGACTACAGTCACCTTCATATTGATAATTCTTCCCTGTAAAATGTAACAATATAATATAAACAGACTACAGTCACCTTCATATTGATAATTCTTCCTGTAAAATGTAACAATATAATATACACAGACTACAGTCACCTTCATATGGATAATTCTTCCTGTAAAATGTAACAATATAATATAAACAGACTACAGTCACCTTCATATTGATAATTCTTCCCTGAAAAATGTAACAATATAATATACACAGACTACAGTCACCTTCATATTGATAATTCTTCCCTGTAAAAAGATCATGAGGGGTGTAAAATAGTGAACAATTTCAAAATGCCACCATTATATTGGTCAATTTAGGAGTGATATTAGGACCAATCAAATTTTAGCTTAGTATTCATTTGTATCTTGTATCAATTTACTGTCTCTTCTACTTGCTGTCCATTCAGCAAAACCAAGCACCTCATTGGAAAGAAGTGCTTGTATTTTTATGAATTATCCTTGACCATAAGGTTTAAAAATAACATACATAATTATTTTTTAAAATAAAATTATAAATAACTTACCAATGAATTTGAGGTCAATGAGAGCCTGAAGTACCCAGACTGGACCACCACACATTACAAGTTGAATCATTTCCCATAGTGCATCTCTCAGTCCAGTCCCTTCCACACAAACACTATCCGCTAAAGTCACCTCAATTTTACGTTTATTTGGCCACAGTTTTTTAAAGTCAAGCACATCGTCCCCATGTACATACACAGAGAACGACATCTCTGATCGCCAGAACATGTTACATATAGTAGTCTGATTGTCGTTGGCTTGCCATACTTCCGGACTTTTCCGACGAGGTAGAAATTTCTTTTCAATCTGAACACTTTTACTAAACGACTTACATGTATCTTCATCAAATGTATGTGAGTGATAGAGGCCATTGCACTTACAATGTTCGGGAATTCTTGTTTCCGACACCTGAGATAATCTGTCTAGAGAAACCTTACTTCCAATGTTTGAATTGGAATTGGAACCAAGCTGAGATCGGTGTGTTTTAATACTGTTCAAGTCAGACCGTTGTGTTTTTATACTCTCTCCAGAAGCTCGACTACTTAAACTCAATCTAGAACAAGACAGTTTTGATTTAATACTAACCGAATGTTTTCTTGTAGACCAGTCGGAACCTTCGTTCTTATATCTCAGGAATTGTAATTCTGGATTTCCGATGTTGTGACCAAATTTCACGGACGATAGGAGCCACGATTCGGCGTTATCCCCTGGTACATGGTCTGGAGGTTTCCTCGGCTGTGTCACGCGCACATTATCATGTATACTTGGATACAGAGAGTACTTGCCTTCTGTTGATGAAGGTACCACAGCGACAGATTGGGTGAAATCGCTCGAGTTTGGCCCCGAGGTTGGCCCCGAGGTTTGTTCGTTGTGTCGAGCCATATCGAACGACCTTGTAAAGTCTAGATCTCTCCGTCTTCTATTAACCTGGTACCTCTCCTTATTATCATCCTGAGAAAACATAGTAACAAGCCATGTATTGGGAGAGTAACCCATCATTTTACTTATTGATAAGTGATAACTCAAGAAACCAAAGTGAAAAAAGTCAATCTTTAGTTAATTAATATCCCAGTCTCTGAATAAAGCTGTGCCATTGGTCAATTCTAAACAGCCAATCAGAAGCTGTCTATGTTTTAGACTGGTCTGCCATGATGGAAATTTTTAGACTGATCTGCCTTGATGGAATGTCGTAGACTGGTCTGCCATGATGAAATGAGGTTTAGGAAAGGTAGGAATGGGTGGATGGATGGAGGGTGGTTAACTTGGATCAATGTTCATATTTCTCCGGTAGACTGTACTAGGAATGAGGAAGGATAGCGTGCTTGAAGGTTGATTATATCGTCTACAGAGTGGTGTCTGGGCAACATGGAAGCTTGTTTCTGCAGGATGGAACATCTGTGCTGGTAAAAGCATGGTTGCAATCTGTAAGAAAAAGCAAAAACATTTTAATACATAAATTTGTCAACCAACATGTCCTAACTTTCAGGAGTTTTCTACTCCTTCTTTAAATCCTGAAAACAGACCCATACCAAAAACTAAACAGTGACCCATTCCCAACAGAAAGTATCATCCATTTTATCAAATTTTATGAAAAGTATTACAAAGATTCCATTTTGACATGGACATATTCAGTGATTTTTCTTGGCTAGTTTTATGGCCTTTAAAGGCACCTTCCCCGTACAAGATAACCTCCATTTTCCCCAAAAATCATGGATTTTTCCCAAAATGAAGACATACCTTCCCCTTAAAGTTCCCATTGTTATAAAAACAACTTATTTGTGCGGCTGTTCTTGAATCAAAACAGTAGATTTTAAAACTGGCCAAGGTATTTGCTACATCAATTGAGTATAATCTGTAGAAAAAGCCTAATATGAAAAAATTTGTACTCAAAACAATCTTTAAATGATTCCCAATTTTGGGAATATCACGCTAAATTTTCCCAAATTTAAAGGCACAGGCAGTTTAATATTTTTCAAGAAAAATCATTGATATTAAAATCTCAATCATCAGTCATTCCAGGCTTTTAAATTTTCGACTTTGCAAGAAAAGTACCAGAATAATCTATTTTTAGCTCACAGTCATGTGACTAAAAGTATCGGATTTTTATACTTCGATCAAATATTCTGTAACATATGTACCTTGATGAAGGCTTTGTTAAAAGCTGAAACGTTGGTCTTAATGAAATAATGATAACCTTAACCTTCGTTGATCGTGTAGCTACATTTACACTTCAGTGTCTTAATTTATTGATAGACTTTGCAAGAAGTATAATTCTACTGTTAAAACACTCTGGTCATAAAAAATACCAATTCTTGACAGATTCCTAAAATTTTCACAAATGAGGAAGGAAAACCCTGACTTTGCTCAGTGGCTAGAATATCTATTCAGCAGTAACACAAGAAATAGATCATGATAAATACATAACCAGGATTGGTATTAAACTTCCTTATACACATCACTTCTTTTAAACTTTAAATGAAGTGAATTATATAAGGAAGTGCTTAAGGTAAGGTCATGAAGAGATTAAAGGAAAAGATCAGTAGATGACTAAAATAAGGAATTGTAAATGATCATGGTCAGATTTATAATACAATATAGCTTGGCTATTTTTACCTGAGCCTGACCTTTATGCAAGAAAATATTACAAGGTTCTTGCTTTGAATATATCATTTTCTGCAAGCAAATCATGCAATATCAGCATTTAAGATTTGTGTTTGTATTACATCTCGAGCGTTTTCGTGATACTCCCCGATTATAAAAAACATAGACTCGGTGCTTTAAACGAAGGCAATTCATCGACTGTTAAATCATGCTAATCATAAGGTCAGGCTTGTGTCAAATTAGCCAAGCTATACCAACACATGAAACTTACTGCCAGAGAGTAAACCAATCACACACAAAATAATGCAGGCTAATATCAATAAATCAATATTCCACCAAAAATGAAGTCAACCTGTTTATTTAAAACTCACTTATATTTTGTAATACCGTGAATGAATCAGGAAGCTGCAGTGGTGAGTTAGTGATAGGACCTTATTGCACCAATCAGAATCTTTGTTGACATTTTTTACTTTTTTTATCAAAATATCAAAATGTGAATCATAAAAATAATGAAAAGCCTGTAAAATTATGACATTAACATTGTGACCGTGACACAATCAAGTATAAACAATTTTTATCAAATCTATTACTTTTTATCAAATCTATTATTTTTTTATCAAAAAATAATCTTCACAAAAATCATGAAAATCTTGTACAACGATGACAATAACATTGTGAACTTGATACAAGCGGGTAGGTGCAGGTATATACAGGAAGTCATATAATAACAATAGGGGGAAGTGAAATCAGCTTGTAGTGGCTATTTTGAAATGTTGTTTTGTAGTCTGGTTCAAAAATACATTTGTATAACATGTATGCCCCATGGCAGCCTTGTTGTTCGAAAATGGTAAAGGTCATAGTGACCGACAGATAGACATGTGCAAAGCAATATACCCCCTCATCAAAGGATGGTCGGCATCATTAGTATAATGACTATAGATAATAAAAATTGTATTATAATTTAATAACTGTTTACCAGTGTTTCAATTTTCATATTTTTGATATTCCAACAATATTCCTAAACTTCAACAATGTTACATTATAAAATCTTTCGTAACATGATAACACTAAATTGACAGTTGATTATAGAGCCTGAGAGGCTGTCGGTTTGTAGCTTGGAGAATTTGACATGATCCTAACCAACTAATCATTATGCATGAAGATATTACAAGGTTCTTGCTTTGAATATATCAATTTCCGTAATTGTTTGTATTAAACCTTGAGCTTCTTTGTGATTAAATCTCTGCTTATGAAAACATACAATTGGGGTTATAAATGTAGACAATAATATCATCTGCTAAATTAACAGGGTTTTTTGTCCTTCTATAGCAGGGGCTGTTTACAGGCCCCTTCCCCTCAGGAAAATTCTTTGAAATCTTGCAGCTTCCCCCCAAAATTCAATTTACATCTGTTTTTTTCTTCCCTTTTCAATTTTTTTCGGTCATTTTTCCCAAAATTTAAATAAAAGGCCTCTCCTCCTGTCATTGAAAAAAAGGTCTGAATTATGCTAATTAAAAGGTCAGGATCGTGTCAAATTCTCCGAGCTGTATCAGATTCAGTACATTGTATCAGTGATTACTGACTTTTATATATCACATGATGTTAACAAAGATAGTAGCATGTATCTACAAAGTTTAAACACCGTACATCTAGTTATCTACAAGCCGGTCGATCACAAATGTATCTCAACCAGTAAGAAACGACAGATAGAACAGTCTAACACATTGACAACACTAGACATGTTGTACAAATATATCACTTCTGTTTCACCGATCAAAACAATGATAAATTCATTTAAAACATCAAAACAAACATGTTTAATATTAAACAGAACATTGCTATAATAGTAGTTAGTTTAGTTAGGATGAGATTCTGATCACAAAGGGCCATAACTCAATAACTGACACAGTCTATACAGCATAGGAAACTTTGCTTCAACCTTATATTAAGACAAACACTAGTTTCAAGGGCAGATAACTCAATAACAAGTTTGGTGGGTCTATGATTATTTCTGTATTTTTCTGTTTCTAACACAATGTTTTATGTGTACAAAGCTTGAATAAGTTTATTTCATTACAGAAACAAAGGCCTTTAAATACAACATTTATATGCATAATGATCACAAGATAGGTGTATGTAAATAAATAGGAATATGTTTGATAATATAATCAGGTACCAACCACTAAACAAAACCTTCACTTTCACTACAGTTTTAAAACACTCAAAGTTTGTCAGCTGCACAAATTTAGAAAATCAAAATAACTGATGATAGATCCAAAAATTAAGTTAAGATCCATGAATGGTAAAAGAAAAGAAAAAACACTCAAGGGGTCGGTTATTAATATTGATCTTTCTTGACTTTAAGGACAACCAATCAGATCACGCCAAATTAAACTCTTCGCCAGTAACAAGCGATATGATTGGCAGTCCTTATTCACCAATTAAAAAAGATCAATTTTTAATACCACCCGATATGACAAATTCTCGAAGCCTAATGAGCAAAGGTCTGTTGTACTGTGTTATGTTATGCAATTCCATTTTCGGTACACTTAACCACAACCTGTATTTATACATGTTCATGAATTTCAATATGCTTGGTAAAACTAAAGATATTTGTGAAATAATATTTTGTGAATTTTGGTAAAAAGGCGATTAAATGGGGTGATAATGTGGCTTTATATGGGGCTTTCATATATCATTCTACAAATAGGAAGAACTTCTATTTATGAAAATAAGTGATTAAGGTTGGTGTTTTAGCTTTTTAGGACGTCAATGAAATCTATCCCTGACCAATATGAGTGATTTAACAGTAATGAGTAACAACTAAGTATACTTGTAATATACATGCGTACAGTATACATATGCTTAGGCCAAGACAAAATAATGTTGTGGTTCAGGTTACGGGCCCAAAACAATTAGGGTAGGTAGGTAGGGGAAACATTTTATTTTTTAATATTATTTTATTTAGTTTTTGTCAATACTTACTTACGATTGTTTTCTTTTGGCTTCTAATTTTCGATAAAATGTTGTAGGGTAGCAGCAAAATAATAGGGTAGGTAGGGAACCTTAACCACAACATTATTTTGTTTTGGCCTTAATTAAAACTAGTTTCATTTACTTAAGTACATGCATGGTCATCTTTATGCAAATTAGATGCTGATCTTCAATATCTTACACTGAAGATTTCACAATACATGTAAATGTATAAAATACTTTGCTGGCTTAGAATGAGAAGGTTGTAAGTACAAAATTGATATTTTGAGAAAATAAGGAAAACTGTCCAAAAATTCCTCTTGACTTATGGTAAAACAAGCTGTTTCAGCTTCAAATTGGTCAACACGACAAGTTCTGTTTTTGATGAAAATAGGCTCATAAGAAGCACCTTGAAATGCTGATTTTAAATATGCATCAGTCTTGTAAGGTTGTAAGTAGTACTTACAATCTTCTCCATCTAAGCCAGAGACATATACGGATACATGAATACTTAACAGCTATCAAATTACAAGTACGGTCATAAATTAATTTGCAATTACTTACAGGTGGAATTATACAAACTGTACCAAAATTAATGAATTGTGGGATTTAGATAAGCAAGTATAAATTAGATCCAAACAATAGCCTATCATTCACCCCATGGGCAGAGGTGTAGAAATGAGACAGAAGGCAGAAACATTCACTGGCTATTGGAACATGCTTGCCAGCAACTTGAAGTGAGATATGATATCAAATCAACTGCCTACTTTTGAAGGTAAACTGGCTGCATGTAAACAATTATTGTACCCCTTGATTTGGAACCAAATTAGGAGCGCACATAAATTGTGCATGGTTATACAGTGGGGGCTTATAGATTTGAGCCAAACATCAGACAGACTGTCTGTCTGAGGCAGTTTCCATTTTTTTTCATATCGACTGTTTCAGCTGTGTTAAAAAGTCTATAATGATGGCATTTTATGTTTATGATGATGGGAAATGTTTTAAATGCTTGTCTAGTGATGTACTGTGTATCAGATAAATAAGTGGCTTGCAGACGTCTGCCGAATCCAATGGCATCCATCCATAATCGATCATTGGATAATTATTTATCAGGAAATGTTAAAAAATTCTGTAATCAAGTATTTGCTAGGAAAATTCGAAGCATAGAAGCTCCAACCAATTATCTGAACAATTTGTTCAAACTGGGGTAGTAAATTAATGTCTACCGAAAATTGTTGATTTTTCCAAAGACCTAAATTACACAGATTGGACACTCCACTGAAAATTAAGAGAAAACGCAAAATAACAGGCAGCGGAGTCAGTTATTGTGCATAAAACTATTTTTAGTCATCCAATTTTAATGGACAATGTGTCATTATGAAGAGCTGAGTTTTCTTCTACTACATGAAGTAACTCACTTTTATCTACCTCATATAAAATACAGAAATTTTCTGATAAACTTGGAATTTACATTAATCTGATGAAAATGAGAGTAGGTCTGGCTCTGCGGGGTCTATTGTTTAATTAATGGAATGATTTCAATAAATGTGGTATCATTTTAAAGCTGAATAATATATCTATTGCATAGACTTATTAGTTTTTTCGTAAGTATATTAGAACATGAGGTATAAGGTATTAAAAATGGACGAGATTTCGCGAGATTTCAGAAGACCTGCCACGAGATATCGTGAGACTTGGTACAGGTTTCCAATCTGTGTAATTTAGGTCTTTGATTTTTCCAATTTCCCTTAGGAGTGTTAAACACTGTCATTTAGAATTTTTTCAACAACTAAATAATGCCACAGAGTCGATTGGCAGTGTTTTTGTTTTGTTGAACAAAAACCTTACAAAAGTGTAGTCACGAAAATAGTTGACAATTGGTGACGTTCGGTAGATTACTACTCGAGTATGAATCATCTGATGATCAATTACGGATTAATGTTATGGTTGATGATCATCGGAATCGGCAAATGTCTACAAGCCACTAGTCGATTCTATCCGATAATTGGTACATCACTAGTAGCAGTAGTCGTAATGCACCAGTCATTTGAAACCATGGTTCCCTAACCCTGGGGACAGCGGGATTTCGACTTTTTGCTTCTTCAAACTACGGGTGAAATTCCCCCCCCCCCAGAGTCACAAAGAAGCTCAAAAATGCCCCTGTCATTTCCCCAGCACTAATCCAATGAAATATAGTTCAGGTTGTAGGCCTTATTACTCGCTATTTTGGCTAAGCACGGAAAAAGCCTGGCACTCGAACCGTAGTAAGGAATATTGAAAAGATAAAAATCCTGAACTATTCCCTGCCCTTCCCCAGGGTTAGGGGGCGGGGTTTCAATTGACTTGTGGGGAGACTCTTGTACAGTACTACTGCTACAGTAGTGTCGGGTTGGTGTATCGATTTATTGTGTAAGCACTTTGCTCGGTTGAAGCGAGCATTCAATTTTTTGGACAAATGCGGCTACACAAACTGCCTGCAGACAAGTGAATTGGTTTATATTATATAATTTATAAATGACAGGACTGAACAGAACAGAACAGAACAATGTAAACAAGCAAAATGTAAACAAAAAAAACTTTAAATGTGTCAATACAAAATTTAGAAACAATATACTCACGTCAATAAGTGACAAACATGTTCATGATGTATTTGTTTATCATTGTAACATTGTTTTCAGAGATGACAACTGATTTTGTTTTGTAAATTAGTAAAAGTTTCACACTGCACTAAGATCGTAGAAGTTGAACGTAAGAACAACTTAGTCGTGACTACAACACTCCGGTCACATGACTGTCACGTGATCGAAAATAGGTCATCATGGCGGAAGTATGGGCAGTGCTGTATTCGTTTGCTAAAATGATGTTTTAGCGGTGTTTATAGACGAATTCGATAAATGTCAGCATGGGTAGTGTAGATAAATCAGTGGTTCGATCTCTATATGATTTGCCCACATATCAGGTACTGGTTTGAGCGATTGTTTACAAGTTTCTGCCAATGTTTATAAATTTGACAGTTGCAAAATTGCAGCAATCAGTGAATATCTAATTAATGAATCAATAATCCAGAATTATTTGATATTAATAGGCCGTACTGAGTGCTCCTCTATTTTATCAATGATAATTATTTTGCGGCCGTACCAGTACCACTGGTCACCATGTTCTGATAAAATATGTTTATTTCTGGGGTACAGGGGGAATTAGACAGACGTCTCTTCCCAACAGGCAGGATTTTGACAACCTCATTGACTCGTAGTCCCGGAGAATAAGCTCTGATTGGTTGCAAGACCTGGGAATTGCTACGCGATAACTTGTCCTGACCTCGGAGATTTAGACAGTAAGCAGGGTGGGGATTTAGTTCTGTATACCACAACTAAATAATCTTTTATTGATATTGAGGTAGATCTTTTAGTTATGGAATTGTCCTCTTTAAAAGTCAACTGTTTAAGATAAATGCAAGTTCACTGTTTGAAATTCGCCCCAAAAAGAGCGCATGTGTATAATAGTAATATCAATCAAAACGTTTTGTCAAAAAGGTATCAATAAATTTTGGTGTACATTGGAAAAATATGGTTCTATTCATTGGGCGTTGATGTTTATTTTGTTGCATCAATCTGAGTCTTTAGGTTTGACAGAAGAAACGTCTTTTACGATGAAATGGAATAATCAATGAAATGGTATAATCATCGTCAAATGAGGTTGGATTAGTAGGGATTTAGACATAAAAAATAAAAAAAGTTTAATAATTAATTCCTCCTGGGTCACCCGCATGAAGCCATAGGAATTCATTCAATCATATAGATTGTTCGGGAGTTATAGGTGGAAGTTGAAATACTTAGCGTCGTGCTTGAATTGCCAAAATGCAAATTTACAAACAACTCAAAATGTACAACTGTCTGGCCTTTGAAAAACTGGACTGCTAAAACTCCTTATCCTCAATCACCATTGTCATAGGGCTATTCCGCTGAATGATGAGCTTTGAATCAGGCTCATGAAGCAACTGTGCCATAATCATTTCACCACTCTAGGACTGTTTGCTACAAATTCAGTAACATAACAAAAACAGACACTCACTACCCGTGGTTAAAAAGAAACTACCCAAGTTTGACAGAAACCGAACAAACAGTAGTATATAAAAAAATCTGTGCTACCACATTACTGCTTTTAGAATTCTCTTTATTAAGTCTCATGTACTTTTTCTATTAGTATACACCCAGAAATAAAATTGAGTGGTAACACTCACTGCCTTAGAGATTTGTTCAATTGTAGATATAATTTATTGTTTCTTTTGTACATGGAAGTTGGAACTGTTGTAATAATTCTGATTTTAAGAAGTTGTGTGATGATTGTTATTTTTCAGAAACGTTTACGTCATGTTCGCAATATCTGTGTGAAGAATCTACAATGTAAAAGTTTTAAAGGGAAGGACGTGACTCGTCTACATGTCTTCTTTACCTTACATACTGATAGAAACTTGAAAGGTAAACTACAGGGCTTTCATTTGGCTCTTGAAACTGCATTTTGACTCTTGAGTTTGACAAAAGTGACTATTTTGACTCTTGTAAACATAAGCCCGAGTGTCAAATTTACTATGGCTGTAATACAATTTTTCTTGCAATATTTCGATGTCTCTTGAAAATTTAGAGTCAGGAGTCATTTTGGCTCTTCAGTTTCGGAGCCTAGTGAAAGCCCTGAACTGTTAATTATTTTAACTTAAGTTAAATAGAAACAAAACTGGCTGCTGCTGCTGCTGTTGCTCTATGATAGAATAAGAAGATGAAAAGGTTTGGTCTTACTGGACTTTTTTGTCTCAGTGATGCACTCCTGATTGAAATAAGTGAGCTTTGGATGGCCTTGCGATGAGGGGTTTCACACTTTTTGCTATTGGCTTCCCTGAAGCTTCCACTGCACCATGATGACCTTTTTCCCAAATGCTTCTGATGCTAATTTATTAAATCGGGACTACATGACCAAGGCAAAATTACTCAGTGTGACCTAGGCTTTAATTGAAGTTATGAACCAATAATTAGTCATATAAAATAATAGTTAATACTGTCATCTGTTTTTTTCATTTATTACAGATTAATTTATCTCCTAAGCATGTCCATTTCAATTTTAGTCAGCTACACTGAAAATTTGATAATATATTCTTTATGGTACAGCTACTTAAAGTTGTAAAGGTACAGGCGGTACCAGCACGTCTAAAACTTGCATCTTGGACATCATTTTAACTCCCAAACCACACCTATTAGTCTCGTTGTATTACTTGTCTAGGGGTAATTTAAAACATTCACTCATTGTATTTTATATTGTTGTAGAATTCTACAGAAGTGAAGTCATCTCAGGATCATTGGTAAGTAAAAGTTCTCTCCACATCATTGCAACACATGTCAACTTTAATACAATGTTTCAACAACTTTAATCCAACTGATATCAAGGTAAATGCAACATTAACTTAAACGTTGCGTTTATGTTACCGTTATAGCAACGTTGACGTTTCGTTGCAAAATAGTGGTTGCATATAAAACGATTATATAACCTTATCTCGACGTTGCCTGAAAACGTTTATCGTAAGAAGTGGCATTGTATAAACTTTGCTGTGCCTGCTGGGATGCCCTAATGGTCAGTGATTTCGCTGCCTACGGAGGGATTTACCACTTCTTTCTTTGAACAAAAGTTTAAAACATTAAGATATTACTGCTAGAATGACATATCAACAAGTTGAGTTTTGCAGAATTAAGAACAAGTTCCACTTACTACATTGTCTTAATTAATGGCCACATTGAAATGATGGAGAGCGCTGGATAACAGCTTCATTTACAAACCACAAAGGCGACCGCACATCACAAGGAAACCCCAAAAGGCAAACCTCCAGCATAAATGATTTAAATGGCACAGTGACAAATTTTTTTCAACTTTCTTTTTTGTAAGTTTTGATGTGATACTATGATAGTTTGATGTATGTATTACAGAATCCAGCTTGGCAAAGTTTTGATGTGAGTCGATATGAAGATACTATAGATATTCAGAGGAAAGGTATCCTTCTATACAAATTAGATAATACAAATATATAGAACTCTGTTTATGTCCCAGGGCAGTCAATATTGCAGATTTTTTTTCCAGAATTCGGGATTTATCTTTACTGAAAGAGTTTATGCCCCTGTATCGATAGATCGGGAGGCATATAGTAAATCACCTGTCAGTCTGTCCGTTCTTATGTCTGGCCGTTTGTCTGTCCAGCCTGGTTAGCCCAAATTGACCGTTTCTTCTAGCATTAATAAGGCTTGCTACAAAGCTTTCAAACTTGAATGGATATTGTATATGACCACTCTCCACACGCCTGTATCACCTGACTCCATTTTAACCTTCACCTTGACCTAATTTTGGACTTAGACTTATTGAAATGGCTTCCACGGGGGCATAAGCGTTTATTGAACGCAGTCTTGTTTACGAAGTGAAAGTTATTTGATGAAAATATCTCAATTGCCAAGAATTGGTAAATTAATCTTCTCTGAATGATTTTTATCTAGAACAAACCAAGTAAATTATGGAACCTTTGTGGTTGTAGGCCTTGTGTTTGGAAAAAACTGTATGCAGCTCATGATTTCCCATGATTTTTAATTTGGCTTTGTTTACACCCCTGATGTTTGTACCTCATTGAACCAAATAATTGACATGTCACTAATGAATATTCAGTATTAATTTGTATTTCTTTCAAGTATGTTATAATTCGACTGTCGATTCAATAAGTATAATACTAATGAGGGAACTATCCCATTCAAAATAATAGCAGGGACCACAGTTAAATCAGTTACTTTGAGTTAAACCTAAATAATCATAGTTTACCTGATGGACAAGCTTATTTTTATAACTGCTCTCATTTAACTTTGAACAGATTGTTACTAGTTATAACATGGTAAAAGTGTCTAAAGAGAGCACTCAACCATACTGTCGTATCAGGTAAATAATTGATTGATAGATAGATTGCTCCAACATGTGTGTAAATCGCTCGCTAAGAATGAAAAGGTCAAAATAAGTACAAAATAGATATTTTGAGAAAACAAGACAAAACTGTCTGAAAAATACATTTTACTTGTGATGAAACAAGCTTTTTCAACTTCAGTTTGGTCAACATGACAAGATCCAATTTTCATGAAAATTGGCTCATGAGAAGCGCCTTTATGCTGATTTTAGATATATATCAGTCTTATAAGGTCATAAGTAGTACTTACAACCTTCTCATTCTAAGCCAACAAGTTAATCACATGAGCAACATGTCTGTTAATGTTGAGCTATTATTCCTTGACTGAGTATGTTTAGATTTTTACCTACGTGTATGGGTAAAGGATGGTAATTTACGTGATTCTGTACCCTATGTACTTGTTGATTGGCATATACATCTCACTGGACTTGTCTACTTCTCAGAAAAGGTAAGTTCTCAAATTCATCTTGATTATTATGCCTCCCCATCTTTGATGAGGGGATATGTTGCTTTGCTCATGTACCGGTAGGTTGCTTCGTCTGTCTGTCAGTAGACCAAAAACGGTTTCTGTTCAATAACTGAAGAACGGTTAACCCTAGGATCTTCAAACTTTACATAGAGATCAGTCAGCAACAGTAGATGACCCTTACTGATTTTAAGGTCAGTAGGTCAAGGTCACTGTGACCTTTACCATTTTCGATTATTGGAAGGTCATGGGGGCATACATGTTTTACAAACTTATCTTGTTTAAGATAAGTTAGTTGCCAATATCCAGACCTACTTTCCAAATTTGTTGTTATATTGATTAGGTACAGTTTGAAGCTATTGAAAATGTCAGCTTCGGTCAGAGTTCAGACATGATCCATTTTGTCTGCTGTTTTTCAACTTCCATTTAATGTAAATGTATGTTTTGTGCAGGAAAAAGAGGATTTCTGATGGTTCCATTTATTTACCCTTGTTGTGCCACTTAGTTATAACTAATGTTTATAACCATTACAGTTTCACTTTGAAAAGACTGTATAGATTTTACTGTACTGTGTTTGTATTGTTCAGTTTCACTTTGAAAAGACTGTATATATTTTACTGTACTGTGTTTGTATTGTTCAGTTTCACTTTGAAAAGACTGTATAGATTTTACTGTACTGTGTTTGTATTGTTCAGTTTCACTTTGAAAAGACTGTATAGATTTTACTGTACTGTGTTTGTATTGTTCAGTTTCACTTTGAAAAGACTGTATAGATTTTACTGTACTGTGTTTGTATTGTTCAGTTTCACTTTGAAAAGACTGTATAGATTTTACTGTACTGTGTTTGTATTGTTCAGTTTCACTTTGAAAAGACTGTATAGATTTTACTGTACTGTGTTTGTATTGTTCAGTTTCACTTTGAAAAGACTGTATAGATTTTACTGTACTGTGTTTGTATTGTTCAGTTTCACTTTGAAAAGACTGTATAGATTTTACTGTACTGTGTTTGTATTGTTCAGTTTCACTTTGAAAAGACTGTATAGATTTTACTGTACTGTGTTTGTATTGTTCAGTTTCACTTTGAAAAGACTGTATAGATTTTACTGTACTGTGTTTGTATTGTTCAGTTTCACTTTGAAAAGACTGTATAGATTTTACTGTACTGTGTTTGTATTGTTCAGTTTCACTTTGAAAAGACTGTATAGATTTTACTGTACTGTGTTTGTATTGTTCAGTTTCACTTTGAAAAGACTGTATAGATTTTACTGTACTGTGTTTGTATTGTTCAGTTTCACTTTGAAAAGACTGTATAGATTTTACTGTACTGTGTTTGTATACTTCAGCTACAAAGAGACAAGTATACGTCTATATCTAACACTGTGATGGTGGGAATGTACGATAAATATTTTGTTGCTCCAGAGGTAAGATTTACTTTATTGTACAAATTTTGTAATATTATTTTAGTGTTTTTAGACTCGTTTTGGACTGGATTTAAGTCCCATTCTATGTCTTGTAAATGTCTAAACAGTTTTCAACAAAGCTGCCTAAGCCTCAGCTTAAAATGATTTTCACTATAAGCATGCATATAAAATTTGCTTTCCGGTGATAAAAGTATAAAGAATGTGTTAAAACTAATTAATT
The DNA here is from genome assembly GCA_963678985.1 of Spisula subtruncata. NCBI lineage: Eukaryota > Metazoa > Mollusca > Bivalvia > Venerida > Mactridae > Spisula > Spisula subtruncata. The sequence goes on from OY787671.1 coordinate 37,161,688, forward strand.
TTTTAGTTAATTAGTAATTAATTACCGATAATTATCGTACACTGTACATCCCTTGAAATAATTGACATTCCGCCAGTTGTCAATCAATACCCTTTAAATCAATTTTAACAGTAAACTCTAATCACATGGTCCAACTTAAATTAACTTAAAAACCTTCGTCAAGCAGCCTTAGACAAACAACCAGGAGGAGCGATCTCTACTTTGGCGTAATGTCAACATTGAGTACAGGGTTTCCAAAAAGAAAATATATAGTTTCAGTGCATTTTAATAAAATCTTAACGTTTACAAAGAAATTTAGCCCATGGTTAGTCAGAAGATGAAATGATGTCACAGTCAAAATAAGGTATTTTTAGAAAATTGACACTTTTTTAAAAAATTATCCGAGTTACAATTTTCAAACTGGTACCAGAAAAAACTTACATCTTTTGTCTAACCATGTACTAAATTTCTTTACGATAGCAGAACATTATGAATTGAAATAAATACCCCGAAACTGTATACTTTCTTTTTGGACACCCTGTACAACACTTAGTGTTATTGTTATACAGGTACCTATAGAAGGAGAACATGATACTCTGCTAGTGGATCCAAGTGTTATACTACGAGGTTCATATAATATTAACTCTCTCTCTAGGTAAGAGCTTCCACCATGGTTCGTATTTCTGACTGGTTTTCTTTTAATTATACCCCTTGATTTTTGCCAGAATTACATGTATGGGCATTTGGTATATTTTTATGCCGTAAGGCGACAGCTCTAGTTACAACTGATGCCCCCCACCAAACTCAAAAACTTCTGGATCTATTTCAATATTATTTCTCAGGACTGTTTCTGGGATGACTTTCTACCATATTTCTGTTTTTCATATTGATTATCTGAAACCACGATTCACTGATTGACAAGGGGAGTAATTGCATGAATTTAGTTAATGATGTCATATATTGAATATATGTTCACTGTATATTTTGATCAATAAAGATTGTAAAAGTAGTAATGCCCCCCCCCCCCACTGTATTTGACCTGAGTACAGGGGTGTCAACAAGGCCAAATGCAAAATAACAGGCCTTCTATGACATTGTTTCCACATTTAATTCAGTTACTTCTTCAGGGAGATTAAATTTACAATAACTTTGCTATTTCTTGAGATACTTTCATCAAATAACTTTGATTTTGGTCAGAAGTCATTGCTCTTTCAAGCTTTATAAATCCGGCATTCCTGATTAATCAGGAATATTGACATCCCTGCTGAGAATAACAACTTATATCTAAATTAATTATGCGGAGCATAGCCTTTATTTGCTTTATTTCTACTGAAATATGGCAGGCATATATATGTACCTCCACCCAGATTTGAACCCAGGTCGCCAGATTAGGCAAGCGCACTAACCACTGAGCTACGGAGGCATATATCAGTATACTATCTGTGTAATAATATTACAGGATACACACCGTGTTGTTGGCCATCAGTCAGATGAAAGTTTCTGTAAAACGTGTACATACCTCGATAGAAGATAAACTACTCTCATCTTTAGAGAAATCCAAAAAGGTTTGTGTTTATAACTTTCCGGTAATAGGTTTCTATTAGGATTATTTATACATGCAACTCTACAGTTTGTTTTACTTTGTTAAATAGTTCGGCCAAAGGCCTTGGTCAGAACTGAATATAGTCACAGAGGACTTGCAATTTTCATAATGGAATTATATCAACAAATGCCAAGCATAACTTTTATTTGCCAGTCAGCTTTCTGCTTAAATATGACAGGTATATATGTAAGTGCCTCCACCCGGATTTGAACCTGGTCGCCAGATTAGACCGCTAGCGGACTAACCGCTGAGCTACAGAGGCAAACATACATCTTTTCATTTCACTTTACTACATTCCAATAACAATAGCGCCATAATAAATGTATGTTTGTGTTGATAGGGAGGGGTTATAATATATGTTGTATATTCCAGCTATCGGCTAGGGAAGATTTAATACTTAAAGTTGGACTGTTAAAGGCAGAACTTTCCTGGCAAATGAACAGATTACAGCATCAGAAAGATATACATGAAAATTGCTGCAAAACTTCCATAGAAAAAAGTAAGCTTTTAGTTCATGATATTACAATTTATTTAAAAACATAAAAAATTCCATTGTACAACTTACTCTAAGGTTGGAAAATTGCTGCAAACTACCATAGAAAAAAGTAAGCTTTTATTTCATGATATTACACTTTTTACAAAAATTGCAAAATTTCCATGTAAGTTATTGATATGAATTGATTCAAGAAAATCTCTAGTTGGAAAACACTGACAATTATTTTTGATACTGTAGGAAGGGTGGAAATTTTGATTAATCATCAGGCATTTCCCCAGAGACTTTTGTAAGTGCAATAGGGGTTGAACTACCCCTCCCGATTTTGAAATTGTGCTAATTTGGAAGGGTTTAGGGGCCATCAGTAATGTCTCATTATAATACTTAATCCTATATTTGTTCTATAAATTTCTTATCTTGCTGGTAGCCAAAAGGTTTTAAGTACAGATTCTATTATGAAGTGTCAGCATGCTTTTATTAATTGTATATTGGATTTAAGCAAGACTTATATGGATTTGTAGCCGAAATTTAGATGTTCGGATATTTTTAAGCACAATTTAGGCGCAATTCAAATTGTAAGCGCATTGGCAAACTAGATTTTGGAATCCAAGCGTACTGGGCCCAGACATTAAGATGCCCTGGGGGAATCTCTGATCATGCTTACTGGTAATTGTAGTTCAATTCACAGGTAACTGTATCATTGATAAAGACTAAAACGAAAAAAAAATGTAAAGAAAAATATATATTTTACAATTCCATTATCAATGACACAGTTACCTTTGATTCAATTTGGTTGATTATTCAGCCATTTGAGAATAACTCAATTAAGCCAGTTGTCCATGACAATAACAATTCTTTATTTGATATCGGCCACCAGCCCATAACAATAATATAAACATATTTACAAAACATACATAGGTTAGTACCTGAAATAGACACACACAGTTGAAAACCAGCAATAAATCAATATTTCTAATGCGGGAAAAAAATTGAACATGAAACAAGTGATAAATACATACATATAACGTCCATTAATTACTTTTAAATGCAATTAAACAATAAATTCGATCACTTGGCCATTGATTAGCTGAAAAACCTTCACCAAACAATTTTACAAACCATAAGCTGAGCAATCTCCTCTCAGGTGTATTGGTAATGTTAATGAAAAAACCTCAGTGTATATATTGCTTCTTCAGATGGAGAATTGAAGACAAGGTTTCAGGAATTGGCCAAGAAGAAATCTGACTTGGAAGAAAAACGTAAACTTTACTACCAGACCAGAGAAAGATTCATAAAGGAAAATTATCAACTACTGATACGTAAAAAACAGTTAATTAGTGAATTAACAACATACATCTATCCAATAACTGAGGTTTGTTATGTTTAATGTATAGCTCAGAGAAATTGACAAGGTCCTGACCTTTATGCATGGATATTTTACAAGCCTCTTGCTTTGAATAGATCAATTTCCGAGAACAAATTGTGCAATGTTGGTCATTCAGATTTGTGTTGGTCTTACACATTGACATCTTTGTGGTACTCCCTGCTTATGCAAACATACAACCGGGATTATATAGATATAGGCAATATGTCAGCTATCCAATTATGCTGAAGTAAGGTCGAGAGTTGTGTCAAATATTCCAAGTTACAGGCTATATTATAAAGTTACTTCCGATTACAGTGCATGTATGCATTTATCAGGTTTATGAAACAAGTACAGTTAAACCTCTACAGAGCGGACCAATGCAGAGCAACAACCTTTATGCTTGTCATATTTCAGTAGAAAGCTGACTGGCGAATAAAAGCTATGCTCAGTATTACAACTCTTTAAAACTTTCCATCAGATGATATTTACTATAACTTTAAACTCTGAAGAGCAGCAACCTCTGTCCAATATATGCAGTCGCCAAAGGGGTTTGTGATACAGAGGTTGAACTGTACATTTTGTTTTCCTTTTGTATGTAACATGTAAAATGAATTAGCTTTGTTCAAAGATATTAGAAACATGTTGTTTGTATTACAGAAGCACAAAGAATTGTATATATGTGGTGTATATCTACCTAATTCGGAACAATTTCAAGGTATGTACAATTATTCTTTATTTGTTAAATGAATATGCTGCAATAAATACAAGTGGTTTCACTATATAAAATGATAAATCAGTCATAATTTATGACACTCTAAATTTATTTTACAAACATGTTTTGAAAATTAAAATTTCCTCTTCAGTGTGAACAAGTATTGTAAGATGTTTATTATACGAGGGCCCATCAATAATTTTGTGAACTAATTTTGTGTTGCGAATATAAATAGCCTAGCACACTATTAGACTCTAGTCCCTTTCAAAGTAACACCCTGTGCACAGTTTGTATTTATTCCATTGCTCAACCCATAACCGGGTCAGGTGCTACATGCCGTTACGTGACATCTCCCGCAAATTTCCATTTACGACGCACACAGCTCCTCTCGGGGCTTATATTTCTAACCATGCTGCCTATTTGGAATTTTTGGAAATGGCCAGAAGTTGCTAATGTCCTATTCTAGACTATATGATGGGTGCGGTAACAGTTATATATCCAGGTCTTAGATTGTGTCCGAAACAACGCTGATGCTGTGGGTTGGCGAATTACCATGGTATAACAGAATCTGATACATTTGAAGTTGTATGTGCGTTATTTTCATAACCGATAGCAACTGAAATTTAATTATTGCTTCAAAAGTTTATAATAACAGTTGGCTTTCGAAGCAACACATTTATTACAAGTTATTCCATGTATGCCGCAAAATATTATGGTCAATACACTTTACAGACCGCCAATTATAATGGAAAATGGCCGGCAAATATGCTAATCACCTTTGTATGCTCCTGTATTGCCCTTAAAGCAATTCTTCAACAATGAAAATGCACTATTCGATTGCCAAGAGTCCCCATAAACTGCATGCAAATTTTCTTGAATGTAGAAGATATATTTCCTGAGTAATGTATGAATCATTGACACTAAACGTTACTCGGTCCTACTAGGCGAAGTCAATTTTTATTACAAACGCCCATCCCACGACATTCAAATGTTGCTATGACGTCATAAATCGTGGCGTCAGCAATAATTTTTCATGCTGAATTATTTGGTGAATAAATTATCTTTGACCATGCAATCTTTCAATAAGCTATGTCAATGCGTTATGAAACTGGAATTAGTTCACAAGATTATTGATGGGCCCACGTATGTGGGTGCACTGTAACGAAAAAAACAAAAAAAACAGTTCTGCTCAATGAATTTAGTTAGGAATGAGATATTTTGATAAAATGTGCATATGGTTAACATGTGTGAATACGGAACAGCACATTTTAACCCAATTACATTTTCAATTATTTAGCTGACAAGATATGAAAACCAGGTTTTCATTGAATTTCCTTTTTTTTCAGATATAAAAACCAGGGCTTCATTGAATTTCCATGTTTTTTTTCAGATATTAAAACCAGGTTTTCATTCATTGAATTTCCATGTTTTTTTCTAAGGTATACAAGCTTCTCGACTACCTGGCTCTGATGTCCCGAAGCATCTCAAAGCAAAACCTCATCTCATTTTGTCCAAATCAGAGTCTGGATTTCTAATTCTTTAGTAAGAATTCATTAAAAATTACTGGAATAAACAAAGAATAGGATTTGCTGTTGGATTTGATGCTAATTTTGTGTCCAACCTCCCTTGGAAATTACCCAAATGATACATGGCAATATTTGAGATGTGATTTTGCTCAAAATTGAGATGTTTCGGGAAATCGGGGCCTGGTTTTCTCGTATCAACAATTTGTTCCATAATTTATCATCCTATTATATGTTATATTGACAGGTCAAGATGACACAATGTGTTCTGTTGCCCTTGGTTACACATGTCATCTTGTAGAGATGATGTCACAAGTACTCGACATTCCACTGAGATATCCCATCAAACATAATTCCTCGAGATCTTCTATCACGGATCATATACATTCCAAACTTAATGAAAAAGATAAAACGTAAGTATTTTAATAGTGCGCCCAGGATAACGTGATATTTACAAATGTTGTTGCTAAATTGGTTACTTAAAAGAACATGGTAGGGTCAATCGTATACTCAAATAACACAGATAAGTTGTGCATGCTTGATTTTTGTCGAGCCCAGCCGTGAGCTCGACATAGTCGCCACAATGGCGGTTGCGTGTCTGTACGTTAGTTAGTTAGTGAGTTAGTTATTCTATCTATGTGGCCTTTGCCAAATTTTCCCACCTTATTTTGGGCACACTAAAGCTGTTAATCCTCTAAGCGTGAAGTGCTGATGGTGACGTTTTGTGATTGGCATGTGTCTGGTCAACAATTTATTCAATAATTTTCCTCATGCCAGCCTTGTGTGTTCAGATACTAGTACAAGGTATGAATCGTGTTACGCTACTTCTCAGTTCCGTCAGAGAATTGTTCTGTTTTCATATGGCTGTGACGGAACTTGAAACTGATGTTACATTCGGACAGAACTCAAATGTCATGTATCCTGAGTTCTGTCAGAGCGTTACGTCGGTTTTCAGTTCCGTCAGAGACATATGAAAACAGAACAATTCTCTGACGGAACTGAGAAGTAGCGTAACATGATTTATACCGTGTAGTAGTACAGCCAATTTTTTATGGGTGTATAAAAAGGTTATAAATTAGTTAATTAAGTACTGTAGTGCAACTGTAGAAACAGCAGCAGTGTTGTATGGCTATCCACACAAGAGTCATGCATAGACCAAACCATCCATATTAAAAAGTGATATTTCAAGCAAGCCTCTGCACTCACCCTGCAATGATATTTGACAAATTCCTCAGGCCAAAATTCATAACGTAGTAACTACTGTAAAATCATTTCATTTCGTTGGGACGAAATTTCATGGTTTTGGTAAAAACGACAATTTCGTTGGGACTTGAATTCGTGGATTTTGCATTTCAGGTAATAAAACAAGGGTCAAAATTAATGTCCGTTGGAATTAAAGTTCGTGGTTGAGGTGAACCACGAAATCCACGAAATTTAATAACCCACGAAAATTAATGATTTTACAGTATGTCAAAAACAAGCTTGTAGCTTATGTTTCTTATATTAACCATAAGCAACGTTAAATAAGGTTTATCTTATCTTAACATCAATATTTCATTAAATAACCCAGTGAACAAAAATGAGCACAAAAAATATTTCTGTGAAAAAAAATCTTTGAAATGTTACATTTTAAAAATCCAATAATCCCTCCATAGGGAGTATACGTATAATAAAGCTAATATTTGTGTTTTTTCCGCCACCATTGAAAGATGTAAAAATAACGTCTGTGTTATCGTTGACTGATGAAGGCCGTGAGGCCGTGAGGCCGAAAATTTTCATTAAATAGAGTTATAAACTTCAGCTTTGTTACATTTTATTTTGTAGATTTCCATTATATATGAAAGGTAAAGAAAAGTTCCAGTTTAACTATGGTGTGTTCCTGTTGAATAAAAACATCAGTCAGGTAAGATACATGTTCCAACTTATTCTACTGCTAGTTGGTCCTGGGGCCTGATTCATCAACGTTGTAAGTCTAAAACTCAGACTTAGACTTTATATTGTCAAAAGTTCTATTTGCTTTTATGTTTTTATAAGTATATCGATTTTGATATAAATGTTAGTGGGTAACAACAAATACTCAGATAAAATTTCACATGGTTAAATTTAGTTGCAAAGAAATGGCAGTGATTATTAATTTTGTAAATTTTAAGTCAAAATCTGAGTTGCAGTCTTATAATGTTGGTGAATAAGGCCTCTGGTCCCAATCTCTTGAAGCATCTCAAGCACACATCTCGACTCAAATTGAGATTTTACTTAAATCAGAGTTTGAATTTTAAACAAATCTAGATAAAGCTCTTAATGGTTTACTGTAATTAACTAAGAAATATGTTTCAGCTGTACTTAGAATTTTAGCTGAGATTTAGCTCCAATTGAGATGGTTTGTGAAATCTGGTAGGCTCTTAAGCTCATTTTGTTTATTTTGAACTGGCTTTATGCCATTTTTCAACACGCTGATTTCAGAGGAACAAATTTGTTAGATTTCAAACAATTATTCAGGGACCTTAGCTAGCTTGTTAGGCCACAACATGGCATATACTTTTCATTCTAAACGCTTAATTTTTCTTGAGATAGGCTGACAAATTTGTTAAGGCGATAACTTCATGTTTTAAAATGACGTTCTTTACCTTTTTACTTACTTGTTTAATGTATTGTTTCAGATGAGATTTAACTGTGGACTAGGTACCGTGGATCTGAGGCTGACATTACCTAACATTAAAACTATGCTGGAGACCAGATTAGGAATCAAATTGTAAGTATAAATCAGTCATTCTGTAAAATTAGTCTTTGTCATTGTGGACAACTATTTTGGATTTCATGAATAGGCAGTGCTTGTGTTAAGTTCTTACGACGCCCATCGCTCACAGATAAACCATTTAATTTCGTTCTTGCCTGCCTAGCCTTTTTTCCTGGAATAGTAAAAATGTTTAAACTCAAATATTCAATATTCAAAAGTCCATCAATGCCTTGCTTGCAAACTTGGCATCATAAAGCATTTCATTATCAAAGCCATGTAACACTATCAAACATTTCAACAGAATTATGTCCCCTGAAGGACTTGGCTATTTGTTATGGACAAGGCTTCCACCAGGGCATAAGTGCTAACGAAACACAGTCTTGTTTAACAATAAACCTTCCCTATAATGTTATCGGTAGTTAACCTCGCTAAACCCGGCTAGATACTGTGAAATAATTAATTTTCGTGGGGATTAAATTTCCTAGATTTAGTGGTTGGCCACAACCACAAATATTAATCCCATTCAACAAGAATTTTGATGCTTTTATTTATTATCTAAGATACAAAATCCATGAATTAACGTCCCATTGAAATGGTCTTTTTTACCAAAAACCGCAAAATCTTGTGCCATCAAATATAAATGAATTTTCAGTTTGGTATTTTATACTTCAGTGACAGTCAAGATGGTCTCAAGCCAAGGACCGACATCAGAGATACCTTCAGTTTGCCATCTACAGAAATGGCCGATACCATGAGCTCTTTAGCTTCAGGAGGTAAAAATGGCTCTCCACATGAGGCGATGAACGATATTGAACAAGTTTTATGTAAGAAAAGTCTTGAGAAAGATGAAAATGAAATTGAAAGTGGTGTGAAACAGCAGATAAATCCTGTAGCATTGACAGAATTACATGTAACAAAAGCAGACGGTCAAGTGAAAGAAGAAGAGGAGTTGTTCAGACCGTCAGAAGATGCCTTTTTCAAACTGAAAACCACTCCATTTAATGCCGACTCAGCAGAAAATTCGAGTTGTGGTTCATTTTCTGAACAAACAAATGATTCTAATTTATATGCTAGGAATTTCAGTCTATCTCCATCCCCTGGAAGTGTTGAAAATAATTTACTGGTTGTAAACCAGTCTGATACACTAGTAAAATCTGATGACTCTAAAACCAGTCCAGGATTTAAAACCAGTCCAGGAGGATCTAGAACCAGTCCAGGATCATGTGATTCTCCAAACCAGTCTACCGGTGCTGACTTTTTTGTGCAGACGTCGAACCAGTCTACCAGTGCAGATAATATAGTGCAGACGTCAGACCAGTCTAGCTGTGATAATACTGTATGTGAGAAAGTACCGGTAACTGTAAACACTGTCAATACCTCTATCATATCACAAAATCATGAAAACTTCGGTGATTCTGTAACATTTTCTGATAGATAGTAACTAACTTATCTCCTGCCTAGGTCCCACTGAACATTTTTGCCTGGGCGATGTACTCCCGATTTAATAAATGAGCAATCAGCATCATAAGGTATCAGGGGAAATGGTCATCTTGGTTTAGGGGAATCTTGAAGGACAACTGTAGAACATTTGTGAAATCTCTGTTCCCGATAACTCTTGAAGTTAATTTCTTTAAATCGCCAAGGCAAAAAATGCTCAAAGGGACCTAGGCTTTAGGTTAAACATCTCGATGAATAAATCTCGCTGACTTAGAATGACTAAATGAGAAGGTTGTTAGTTAAAAAAAGCTATTTTGAGAAAACAAGAATAAACTGTCTTAAAACTACTCTTTACTTTTGAAAAAACAAGCCTTTTGAACTTCTATTTGGTCAACAAGACCTGTTCTGAATTTCATGAAAATAGGATCATAAAAAGGGCCTTGTGATGCTGATTTCTAATATGTAAGGGTCTTATAAGGTGGCAAGTAGCACTTGGGGCCTTCTCATTCTAAGCCAGCGATATGCGCTATTCATTCCATTTACTCAGAATGGTAATTATGTCTCAACTTGAATACATGTAGTGCTTTGATTGAATTTGAGTTCACAAGTTATAAATACGTGGGGTGTTCCACAATTAATAGGACTTTTTTCGTAGCAGCAAGGCAAATCAGAAATTAAGAAAACTAATTGTATATAATTTAATTTTGATCTTTCACTGACAAACATGCGAAATATCAAAGAAATTGAATGAAAAATAAGAAATATATTAAACATTAAATATGCTATGTATCAAGGAGGCGGGTCGCACCGTGACGTTATTATGACGTCGCATTTCAAGCACAGTATTTTAACATAAAGAAATATTTAATAATTCTATTTATAGTCATCCTGACTTTCTAAACATATCTAATACCACTGTTCCGATTGTTAAAATGTGTTTCCGTACCCCTGTTCACAAAAATGTCTTGCAATGAAGTTAGAAATTGCTCAAACCTTGGAGCGTCTATCAGGGTACAAATAGTGATATAAACGTCAACTTAATTTTCAATGACCCCACCTGTGCTTATTTATAAGTTTAAAAATCTGCGATTTGTAAACAATTTGAGCCAACAGAAGACATGTGGCTGCTTAATGCCACTGCATTACATGCATTTCATAATTTCATTGGTTAGCACTATTGGTTTTCCAAATATACACCATTATTTGACAATTGCGCGGTTTCTCTTTATTGGGGTTGACGTGATTTTCACTCATGAAGCGCTTAGGTACATACCCATGAGTACTGACTTATGGCAACAAACACAGACTGTTTTCTTCAAAAGTTTGCATGCGCATGTCAAGGTCATCCACGTAATGACATACAATTAGGCGTTAATATTTATCAAGTGGTTATTGAGATATTCACATTTTTAATAAGAATGGTAATGACAAATAATAGTGTGACCCGCCTTGGCGTTACATGGTTTCTATGACAACACTTTGTATGAGCATCATCAGCAACAACGCTTTTCTCTTGCTACCAGTATATAGAGCATACATTGCTAAGCATAAGAGACAAATTTCATTAAAATATAAGCATTGAGTAAAGAGTTATGAGAAAAGTCCTATTATTTCTGGAACACCCCTCGTACTGTTCTGAATTTCTTATTCTGCTAGATATATTTAAATTATCAACTGTATGAAATTATGTTTTTATGCCACGGCTTCAGTAGATGCGGAGGCATATAGTGATGCACCTTTCCGTTACAAAATGTTGAAACTCATATATTTTTGAAGTCCATCAATGCATTGCTTTCAAACTGGGCATATGTGTTAATCATCATAAACACAATATATTATCAAAGTCATATAACACTATCAAACATTTCAACAGAATAATGACCCCTGAATGACTTAGCTATTTATTATGGACAAGGCTTCCACGGGGCATAAGTGCTTACAGAATGCAGTTTTGTTTTCTCAAACAAATGACCATGGTCCTTGTACTGTCTATTCAAACACAACCAGCAGCTTTACCTATATTATGTACATCGTGTTCTTGAAGTAATATCAAAGTTTAGCACAGGTGATTCTCATATTTTGACCTCATCTACTAACTTAAGTCAAGTAGCGTAACGTTCCAAGGAAAGAATGTTGTGCAATGCCATGTTTTGCTCACAGGTGGCAGTATCAGTGTTTGGTCCGCAAACGATTAAATAAAATAATAAAAAAATATATAAAAATGTCCGTACTGAACTAATATACTATCATTATCAAGGTATAAAGCGTACTATATGTCTATATGCCAAAGATTGTGGAACATTTCATCTCGTTGTTTCAACATAAAATATGGGCGCTGAAGAAAAATTGCTATACAAGTCATTCAAATAAACTATAAGATATTAATTCTTACCGAAAATCTCGTTCAATTGTATCTTATAACTTCGAAACAGCAAAACAGTGTTACTTTCGTTATTCAACTTCGCTCAATGTCATTTTATTTATGCACTGGTTACCTGCTGTGCTCACAGTATCGTAATAATTGTTGGGAACCAAGCCTATTGTAAGATGCAATGTTCCACAATCTTTGGACAAAGACGTACATATACTACGCTTTATACCTTGATAGTATACAGGGGGTTAGATAGACAATCGATATATATACGGTCCATGTAATGTATTAGCTCAGTGACGGATTTGTTCTTTTTCTTTTCCAAACACTGATACTGCCACCTGTGGTTTTGCTGTGCTGTTAAATGCAGAACATTAGCTGTGTTGGAAAACAAATAGTAAATATGTAGACGATTTTTATCTATAATAAAGTATAGTCACTTGTAAGACTTAGTATGCATGAATGCTAGTAAGCAATCATGATTTTTAAATAACATTACATTCACGCTTGCATCCATACTTTATTTTTGAAATTAAAACACTGAAACATTATTTGTCAATTACAATAACATAAGTTTATTTATTGCCAACACTTAACTGCAGTTTGTTTTCATAAGTGAGCAGGATTATAAATATGTTTCATGTGTACAATACAGGCCAATCTAAATGACTATTGTAATATTCGTAAGAACCAAGTAAATTTGTATGGATATGTAGGATCAGTCAGGAGTTGTCTTAGGAGATCAACATTTCTTAAACGAGTCTAGAAAATACAAGTTTTTTAGCGAGCTTAATACTTTGTTTTTCGTGACGAGTTTAAGAAAATTTTATGTTGATCCCAAAGACAATGAATGACGGATTCTTTTTATTACATTTCCATAGATACCAAGTCAAAACAGCGTCAGAAAAGATGATTTTAAGCTGGTGATGTTATGTTTTCCATATAAGTGATATCTCCAGAAATTGGAGGCAATAAAAGATATATATCACACATGTTGGAGAACATTGTTCCGTCATTTTGTTATCACATGGAATAGCATGCTATTTATGTGATAATATAATATACTTTATGATTTTGTTGAATCAGAGAACCTATTTAAACTAGACCAATAGCAGTGTACTTCTGATTGGTTGATTCGGAGTACACATTTAAACCAATGGCTATGAACATACCATATGATCATATTGTGAAGTGAGCGTACCGTTACAGCCCAATTGACCAATGAGAAAACGGAGACTGGTGAATGTAGTGTTAGCATTGAAGATCTTCAACTATCAGATATTTAACTTCAACGTAATTCTCTTCAACGAAAACAAGAAGAGGATAAGATAAACTTTATTTAACGTTGATTATGGTTAACATAAGAAACATACATGTAAGCTACAAGCTTGTATTCAACATAAAATGTTTTGTTATATTGTTAGGGACACTGTGCAATGTATGTATGTAATCTTATGAACAAATAAATGTTGAAATATGTCGTAGACTTGAGAACTTGTAACAATGGGTGTTTGCTAAACACCAATACCTTGTATAATATTTGTGGGGAGCGGTGGCCTAGAGGTAGGGCGCGCGCTTCAGGATCGAGAGGTCCCGGTTCGATCCCCCTCTGGACCACTGGTTAATTTCTCTGAGCAAGACCCACAGCTCCACTCCACCATGGTGTAAAATGGTACCTGTGAGGACAGCGTCTATTCCTGGGCGCCGCAGATCGATGTTGGCTGCCACACCACAGGAGAGGAATAGTCTCCCCAGGGAGACATGAGTGTAGGTTTCCATAAGTAGCCTAATGACCAGGGGAAGTTGAAATGTCAAAGGGTGCTTGAGCGGCCTAATAGCTGAAAAGAGCCCTAGAAAATTGGTAACTTTTTTTTTTCTTATACATGTCCCTACCTGTTCCCACCTGTCCCTTTATCACATCGCGGTCATCACTGATATAACTTCTCCTCGGTGTTCTTACTGGGCAGTGTCCATACTAGTGATGTTTTACCGAAACATTTGTGTTACATTCATTTATTTATCGTAGCTTTCCCTTGTGCTCATGTTTACGAGATCGGGTCAAGATTTCACAAAAAAATTAATGTCTAAATGAGAGTTGTCTTAAATTGACCATGGTGATCTTCAATGTTGAGAGGAGGAAATGATCCCTATGAATCATGGTCTAAATCATCATGACCCAGGCAAATTCTAGTTTCCAAGTTACATACATTCTATCAACAATTTTTATGCCCCGGGATCTATTGATTACTTACTTTTGGTTACTTTTGGTGTGCTGAGTCTGGAAGTCTATGACTTGTTAACTCCCCCTATACGAGTTTCTATTAATGAGCCCGGTTGATATATTACATTCACATTAAAACGTTCAAGTCTCCATTCTTTATCCAGTTTAGATTTAAAACTGACAATAGTATCACAACAAACAGTACTGTCATTCAGGTCATTCCAAGCATTTATGCACCTAGCAGGAAATGAGTTCAGCTTTTTGGATTTGTTACATCCTTTCTTGTCGATTTTGAAACGGTGGCCTCTTGTTTTGCCGATTTTAAACTCAAACAACTTGCGATAATCTATATCTTCAAAACCATGAATTGATGCAGGGGGGAGTAGATGCAGGAGGCATATAGTGATTGTCTATTCGCTACAAAATGTTGAAACTCAAATATTTTTTAAAGTCCATCATGGCATTGCTTTCAAACTTGGCATTCTTGTTTACCAACATAAACACAATACCTTATCAAGCCATGACATGTAACACTTTCAAACTTGGCATACTTGTTTACCAACATAAACACAATACCTTATCAAGCCATGACATGTAACACTTTAAAAAAAAAACAAAAAAAAAACTTGGCATACTTGTTTACCAATATAAACACAATACCTTATCAAAGCCATGTAACGCTATCAAACATTTCAAAAGAATTATGGCCCCTGAATGACTCAGCTATTTGTTATGGACAGGGCTTCCACCAGGGCACGGTGTTTATTGATGGAACAGAGTCTTGTTGTAAAGTAGAATAAAGTGACTATATTTGAGACATTTTGTGAATCTTGAACCAGTTTGTACCAAAGAGATTACACAACTGAACATATTCTGAATACCCTGGTTTATTACCCACTAAAAACATCAACACATATTATATAAATATGGCACAGTCACAAATCTTGAATACTAATCACAGTTAAAGCCATGAAAGCCCAGTATTTCAAAGCTTGTCAGTTATCTTCAGAAAGACCCTCAGATGCTCTGTAAGACAATTTTGTACAGAAATCTTCATAAATTCTGTAATAACTGGCAATATTGACAATTTAAACTTTCACTCAACACAACGTTAAAATATAATATAGATATTGAGGGCTCGGTGCAAAACTATGGTAAGAACATCAATTTATAGAAGCATGTACGATACCATAGTTTTGCGCTGAAACCTCGCAATCATGTACATAATAAAACATAGAAACATACAGGATTATAAATACATAACAAACAGATAAGACATAACAAGACTAGATCTACTAGTAAATTGTAGATACAGTCCAGTTAGGATACAAATACAGTGACGCAGTGGAACAATCCACTAGTACAGTGTAAAAACAAGTATAAAGGCTTATGGCAACAGTTCAATACCAAACTAAACTCTACCTATTTAAGCAATGGTTTTAATCTTTTAGGTACACATAAACGATGACATCACTGTCAGTATATCCTAACTGGACTATAATTCATCACTTACATAATTATGTTTATTCTAACACAACTGAAGAATCAATAATTTGCATATTTGTAGGAAGGGGTGCGCCAGACAGACACAAAAGAATGTGAGGCATTTCAACTGTTAAGCAGATCTAAAATCAAATGTGGTTCCCTTTTTACTATAAATGAAAGTAGCAGCTCCCAAACTTTGGCAAAGCATAATAAACAAACACTAACTTTTCGCATGATTTAAAATAAAAGTTTTTCAGTTTGTATTTCTACATTGTAAGATATATTTTTAGTTATTTCACAAAAAGTTGAATTATCCTATACATGTACAGTATGCGTAGAAAAATGGTAGATTGTCAAAGCATTGACTATTACAATAATGATATTCAAGTACCCGCAGGCAATATGTCAAGTCTGCCACAAGTGGATACAGTTGTTCTCTAATAAGCTGAAAATCACAACTAGCTCATTAACAAACTAATAAATAAAAACAGAACTACAAATCTTAAGGGGAATGAAAAGCTCAGTAATAATAGCAAGAACAACGTAACAATAACGATGTTCTATACTTTTACAGAAATGATTTTTTTCTACTTTCATAGACAATGAATAAAGGCTCTTGATTTTCCTCTATAAACATTGATTGTTGTTAGCTTAAAGAAATTATACTGGTTGGTATAATTATCATGATAAAATTCGATAAAAAGTGATTTTAAATAATGAAAATTGGTTCACCAATTATGTTATCCACCGAAAATAAAGACGTTATTTTTTTTTTCTTGTAAAATTTATAAATGATGCAGTTGACCTATGGTTTGTCGATGCAGATCTATTTACAAGTATAAAAGATCTGGTTCATACTGTGCTATTGAGACATTGGATTTCATATAGATCTGGCCCGAGATTATAAAACTTTCTAGATATATGCAGATTACGACTTGCTGGCTGGAGTGTCGATGGGGAACATTTCTGATACAGTTTTGAACATATGTTCGAACACGTCCGGTTCCTGTGCACCGGAGAACATTTTCTGGCCATTGAAGTAAAACGCTGGAACACCTGAAAGTAAAACAAACATAATACTTTTAGATTTAGCAACAATAAAGCTCACAGATGCTATTTCTTACCTTGTAAGCAAAAAAAGACTAATAATATCAACATGTTGGGAGCGGTGGCCTAGAGGTAGGACGCGCGCTTCAGGATCGAGAGGTCCCCGGTTCGATCCCCCTCTGGACCACTGGTTAATTTCTCTGAGCAAAACCCACATGCTCGACTCCACCATGGTGTAAAATGGTACCTGCAAGGGCAGTGTCTATTGCTGGGCACTGCAGATCGATGTTGGCTGCCACACCCACAGGAGAGAAATTGTCTCCCCACGGAGACATGAGTGTAGGTTTCCATATGTAGCCAAATGACCAGGGGAAGTTTAAATGCCAAAGGGTGCTTGAGCGGCCCAACAGCTGAAAAGAGCCCTAGAAAATTGGTAACTTAACTTAATAATGTCAACATGACATGGTTGAGTAGCTGTTCTTTTCAAGCATAGAGAATATGCTTAAACAATGGTTATGCACAAGGAAGAACAAACATAAATGTCAAGTCTGTGCTATTAGCTTTCAAGTCTGTTATCAACTATCAAGCCTTATCAAATTTCATGCAGAGCATCTACCAAGGAAGTGTACTTGTATCCTTTTTATTTCGCCCCTTGAATGACATAAATCGACTTTCTTGGTATAGCTTGGCTATTTTGACCTGACCCTGACCTTTATGCATGAATATATTACAAGGTCCTTGCTCTAAATATATCAATTTTCGCAAGCAAATCGTGCAATATCGGTATTTCAAATTTGTGTTTGTATTACATCTCGAGCATCTTCTTGATTATTATTATTATTACTCCCCGATTATGAAAACATACACTCAGTGTTGTAAACGTAGAAAATATATTGACTGTTAAATTATGCTAATCAAAAGGTCAGGCTCGTGTCAAAATGGTCAAGCTATACTAGGAAGATAAACACAATAAGAACACAATACATTATATACACACCTGATATTCCCTTATTAGACCAGCTCATGGCTTTATTAAAGACAGCATTAAGATTTTTATCATCCTGTATATATGCCCGAACTTTATCTGTATCCAGTCCACACTCGGCAGCAACGCTTACACATGTATCCACTTGTAAATCTTCAGCATCGGTGAAACATCTCTATCAAATAAAAATCATTCTGTTTCAACAAAGCTTAATTTATAAGTACTTAGCAAAAAAGGTTCAAATCAACATGACTGTAAAGATTTGATGCAGTATGTATACTGTTTACCCCCGAATAAACGCCCACTGGGCCAAGCATTTTGCAAAAGGGGGACTTTTATTTGGGGTCTCATTTTTTTAAAAAAAATATATATTTTCAAAGACAATGGTGAAAAAGTCTTAATAAATGTCTATTTTATTGATGAAGCAATACCAAAATATTAATAACCATCATATAAAACATCAATAGGTATACAATTTTTCAAGAATCAACATTTCTCCAAAAAGAGGGGGGAGGGGGAGAAGAAGAAGAATTACCTTGAACAATTTCTCTGCAACTTCATCTTGTTTGTCCCCATTATCTTCTTGTTTAGCAAACTCTAACAGGGCATGACCAAGCATTGTATTAGCAAACGTTGATCTATCCATGTTGAACTCTAAACCCAGGGAAGAAGCGATGCTACGTAAATGTTGCACTCTGAAAGTATATACATAAAAGTTAGGCCTATAATTAAATTATACTTCAATTCACATATGCACGCCCATACATGTACCTGCCAAGTACTCCTATTAAAGTGGAGTTACTCCAATTGTCATGGATAATTTCTGGTTTTTCAAGTTCACCTAACTTTAGTACATTTTATTCATTTTGTGATCTTCTGTCCCATATTTATAACCACTGGAATTATTGCATTCCTTTTTACGCATCTAAATCCCTTTAAATCACATAAAAGTACATCTTGTGTCATGGTTTGCTTTATCACTCTATTTTGAATTTACTGTAAAATCATTTAATTTCGTTGGGACGAAATTTTGTGGTTTTGGTAAAAAAGACAATTTCGTTGGGATTTGAATTCGTGGATTTTGCATTTCAGGTAATAAAACAAGGGTCAAAATTAATGTTCGCTGAGATTAAAGTTCGTGGTTGAGGTGAACCACGAAATCCACGAAATTTAATCCCCCACGAAAATTAATGATTTTACAGTAACTTGATTGGCAGGCATGCACATGCCCTACTCAATTGACTTTAAAAATTCCAAGATTAACACCTTCTATTATCACCATGCATACACATGTTATTATGTAGACTACAATCATTCAAAGTGCACCAAATTATACTTTAAAATTATCTTTCATTCAATTTGAGTTTCATATTCTCTAACACCAACAATTATAAAAGAGGACCCAAAGGACCCTTTGTTGCTCACCTGTCTTAGAATGCACCTATGGTGATCTAAGAAATCATTTACAACTTCTAAGAGACAAGTGTCTTGAAGATTGGATCAAAACTGTGACCTACATGGAGTGCATACACATTTTATTCAAGGATATGACCCAGGGTCATAGTTTTTTACCCGAAATGACTAGTTTGAACATGGCCATTATAGTAAGACTAACATTTTGACTTCAAGTTTTATGATTTTTTTATAAACTGGGGTCTCTAGAGTGATCACAAGGTTTTTCTTAGATTTGACCTAGTGACCTAGTTTATGACTCTACATGACCTAGTTTGAACTTTGCTTAGTATCCACAAAGAGTAACATTCTAACCAAGTTTCATGAATATTGGATAAAGCTGTTACATCTAGCATGAACATAAGGCTTCTATAAGATTGGACCTAGTAACCAAGATCTAAACCCAACATGGCCCAGATTCAAATTTGGCTTACATTTCATAAATACTAACATTCTGACTAAATTCATGAAGATTGGATCAAAACTAGAACCTGTTTCCAGCATTTGACCTAATGACCTCAGTGGTTTCCAATCCGACATGATCCAGTTTTAAACATGGCATAGATCAAATGGAGAATGGCATTCGGACCAAGTTTCATAAAAATCCCACCAAAACTGTGACCTTTGAAGTGAACACATGGTTTTTCTTAGATTTTACCCAGTGACCTAGTTTTTGACCCGACATGACCCTAATTCATATTTGGCCTCGATTTCATGGCAACTAACATTCTGAGAAAGTTTCATGGATATTGGATCAAAACTGTGAGTTGCGAACACCATGTGATTTTTAAGATTGACCTTGTGACCTAGTTTATGACCCACATGACCAAGTTTTGAACTTGGCCTAGATTGCATGGGGAACACTATTCTGGCCAGGTTTCATGAAGATTGGATAAAATTTGCCTCTAGAGTGGACACAAACAAATCGTTGATTGACAGACGACGAGTGATCACAAAAGCTCACCTTGCCGCTATGTGACAGGTGAGAAATAAGCAAGCAATCTGATACCAGAGTTGCATGGTGGTGTCCTAAGAAATTAAATGCCTTAAGTGCTTTGATTTGGTATTGCATGCGTGTACTAATTTTTGACCCCAAATGACCCATAATGTTTTCAACCTTTTTATTCATTATTTAAATTAAATACAAGACAAATATCGAACTAGATCTTACCTAGGATTATTTAAATCTTTATATCCAGCGGGTATCGGCAATCCTTCAGATGGTGTTTGTGGTCTCAACAAATAAGGTTCCCAACGAACACGGAACTCGAACTCGGAGCTCAACGCATTCATGGCCATCTCCATCTTCCGTTTGCCGATCCAGCACCAGGGTCATATGATGTCGCTAACAACATCGATGTTTATTCTCTTCTTTGACGCCATTGTCATACCAGAACAATTCCTAATAATTGTATAAACAGCTGCTTTCATAGACAAGTCCAAAGTCCTAGTTTTCAGCGACCTTCACCTTACATGTAAACAAATAAAGATATGCACTAAAGTATTTACGAATAAATTGGGATTGTTGTTAAACGCGGCAGAGCAACTATTCTTCCTATTATAATTCTGTGATATTTTCTTATTAAGTACATGAAACATATGTCCCACTTCCAAAATCAATTTAAAATCAATAATTGTAAATGACAAGTTGACAATAATTACCAACAATCACCATCACTGTAAATTGAAAAGTCACAGAAATAAGACATGAAAAATGTTGAAAAAGTTGGTGAAATTTCATCACAATAAATGATAGAATAATGATATTACAGTTAATGTTTCTTAGCATCTTGAATGTCTATCCATGTAATTTATGATGTATTTATACATCTGGAACATCAATAAATCATATTTCCTAACGAATATTTGGGTTGCGTTCAAAAAATCCTAAAAGATTACCTGTTTTTGCAGGTTTTGTAGGGTTTGTTGGCGTCTCTTTGGTAGCATACACATCTCATTTCAGCTAGTTAAAAATAATATTGAAACACGATGACTTGTTTGATTGTAGTATCTTTTGTATTTCTGTTGTATTGCTTGTGTTTTACTTGCTAAGGGACCCAAAGCTCCATCATGCAGTAATTTCACATGTTGCCATTGATGTGACTTTTCATTTTACAGTGACGCTCATTTTTTCGTTTTATTTTTCAATATACTTATTAACTCAAAAATTTAGGAAGACATTCGACGAGTATAAGTTTATTCACAGCCAAATTTTGAACAAGATCCATTGACAAATAGTCGAGAAATCATGAAAAGTATATAGGTGTTGCGTTAATTGGGAGTGTGCGTAAGTTTAGATAGCACAGCCCCCATGCAGGAATATCTATTCTAACACTCGACATGACCAGTGAAGTATAAATAAGACTGATTCTAACAAGACCAACTATAGATGAAAGTGTAATTTGCCCAGCAAGCAATCTATATAGGTCCCATATGGGTCCCATGTGGGCACCTATATGGGTCCCATATTGGCTGCCTATATGGGACCCACATAGAAAGTGCAACAGGGCTGCCCATATACATTCAATATCGGACCCATATGGGTCCTATCTGGGTTACCCCATACACAGTTGCCTGGGCCTATATGGGTTCCATCTGGGCAGCCCATATACATTCAAAAATGGGACCCATATGGGCAGCCTTTATTCGTATGAGCACTTCAGAAATATTGTAAATCAGAAATTGTATTTTTCAGCAAACGCCACTCTATCCTCTGATTTGCGACTACTATGCGTGCATAGTGTCCTTGCAGGAAGGAGCAGTTGAACTTTTTGTTTTTCATAATAAGCGTCTTGTTTATACAAGGCGTTCTATATTATATACTTACAAGTTCGATATTTACAAGCTATATATCACACTTACATTTAAAGTTTCCAGGCAACCATGTGGTAGAATTTAGAAAAAAATGTACATATATCAATTTACTTTGAACTTATGAAACACTATTATTTGTACTGAAAGTAAATATAATAGCAAGAAGAAGATTTATATTAAATTTACTAATATTTCAATTCAAGGGAAGTAATCCTTTTTTGTTCTATATGGGCTTGCTCAGGAATAGCCCATATGGGACCCGTATGGGTACCCCATATGGGTACCAGATGGGAAAGCCCATATGTGCTTGCCAAGGAATAGCGCATATATGACCCGTATGTGTAACAGATGCCCAGGAATATAGGTCCCGTATTGGTCCAATATGGGCATACCCACATGAGCTTGCCCAGAAACAGCCCATATGGGAGCTATGTGGACATGACCATGTCCCATATGGGCTGTTTCTGGGCAAGTCCATGTGGGTATGCCTATTTTGGACCCATATGGGACCTATGTGGACAAGTCCATGTGGGTATGCCCATATTGAACCCATATGGGACCTATGTAGACATGCCCGTGTCCCATATGGGCTGTTTCTGGGTCCAATATGGGCATTACCCATATGGGCATGTCCACATAGGTCCCATATGGGTCCAACATGGGCGTGTCCACATAGGTCCCATATGGGTCCAATATGGGCATACCCACATGGGCTTGCCCAGAACCAGCCCATATGGGATATGGGCTTGTCCATAATGGTCCCATATGGGTCCAATATGGGCAATACCCGTATGGGCTTGTCCACATATGTCCCATATGGGTCCAATATGGGCATACCCACATGGGCTTGCCCAAAAACAGCCAATATGGGACATGGTCATGTCCACATAGGTCCCATATGGGTCTAATATGGGCATAACCCATATGGGCTTGTCCACATAGGTCCCATATGGGTCCAATATTGGCATACCCACATGGGCTTGCCCAGAAACAGCCCATATGGGATATGGGCTTGTCCATAATGGTCCCATATGGGTCCAATATGGGCATTACCCATATGGGCTTGTCCACATAGGTCCCATATGGGTCCAATATAGGCATACCCACATGGGCTTGCCCAGAAACAACCCATATGGGACCCATATAAGCATGTTTGCTGGGTGTATAACTGATAAAAAGGGATTCGGGTTTAGCTGATTAAAGATGTTAAGTCATAGATAAGTAATGTAATCATAGTTTGTCATAATTTAATTCCATTGATTATTAAAATAAGATTATGAATATTAGAAAATATAAAGTTTGGCATAAGAAATTGACAGTTAATATTTGTTAAATACGTGTACGTCCGTTTTGAAACTTTAAAATAATATCAGAACATTGCAAGTTAAATTTGCAAGACAAATGTTGCTTCTAAAAATTCCATAGTCGTATTTCTTTATAAATAAACCTTTGAATGGCAAAATGAATTATTAGCTTATTGATTTTAAAATTTCATCTAGATTAACAGTACTGTATACACTAAACTTGACACACATGTGCACATGGGGTGAGCTAGGTGCCTGTGATGCGTAAACCTTGGGTAGTATCAACATAGAAGTAGGAGAGGTTTAAACATTGTGGCCGGGTACTACAATGTCAACACCGTACTTGGTCTGATAGAATCTAATATTCAACTTGTTAGATGAAGCCTAACGGTGGTGATTGCTTTTGTGTTGGACCATAATGTTGTTATAAATACCATTTATGCAAATATAACATATAAAAAAATGATTTGAAAAAATTGAATTTATTAGTAAAATTGTTTATCTTTTTCGTAAAACTGTTAAAATATTTATTATTTGATTTAAAAAATAATATGAATTGATAAGTTAAATGTTTCCGTGAGGGGCTACCCCGTTCGACTCCTTCTGTTTGCGAGCGTATGAGCTTGAGGGGAAGTAACTGATGCAGACTTTAAATAATTAGGAACTATTTCTCTGAGGTGAACCAACCGTGTATGGATATTTATTATTGCGCTTGGGGACAAAAAAACAAGTACACAACTTATTATTAAATGCAGTAGATCTACGTTTTCGTTTACGAAAATAGTATGTCGATACATATATTTAATTCTGAATTCGATAACCTAAAATTCTTAATCCGATGTTTTCCCGAACTATTTCTTAAGGCGTTATTTGGTTCACGGTCGCCATTTGCAAGGAAAATAATATTGCGCCGTGGTTTACTCTCAAATTGATATTATTTTGACAACTATAGGTTGTTAAAGTGTCAAATGCAAGTAAGTTTGTTAAGTTTTACTGATCTTGAAATATGAATTAATTATTAAACAGCTTACTTGCGAGTTTGAGTCCGAAGTTTCCAAAACATAACCGATTCGTACTCAGTCGAATCGAGTCGGCGTTAACTCGGCCGCAACATTTTCGAACCGATCACAAAACGTGTTGTAAACTTGTTCTTTATTGATTTAAATGAAGAATTATTATGAAAGTGTTGGAAAGATTAAATAGCATTAAATGTGGTTAGTAAGTTTATCAAAGATTATTTCAAATCAGATTTTTGAAGTTGTTGGCTGTGTTCAAAACTGACTTTGAAAAAGCCTTGGAAAATTCATGATGAAGAATAATTACAAGTTTAAAATACAGTATTCTTGGCATCCAAGCGTTTCTCAAGGAGTAATGTTTTACGAAACATTAATGAATAAAGCTGTCGCAATATGATTATGCGCCAGTCAGTTGCACACACGCCCCGCCATTGCCGCGCATAGGCGATGGATAGCGGGAGAAAGAGCCTTGTTTTTACCTTCTATCACCCATGCGGGGCGACTGCATGTTTTTGTTCTGCCAATTAAAATAGTGGCGACGTATAGCAGTATTATTAGCATACATCGCCGTGGAAAAGGTCAGGACAAAACGTTTCATACAAAGTTTAAAAAGAATTTCACATGCGACGTCCAGCAAAGTTCTACAACAGCAAATCTCCAAAAAACACACTTTTTAGAGAAACACTGGGCACTACTGATATAAACTTAAGGACTAAACTCCAGTTGGTAAATTGTAAAATTTAACAATTTTAAAAACTCTTAAAATCTCATTTTTTTAGCTTGACCAACCTAATACATTTACAGGACTTTTTTCACTATATAACAGAGGTCGAAATAAGGCTACTTCACAATTTTGGTAAGATTGTGACTGTAAGTCAAAAAGTAGGTCAAGGTGAAGGTCAAAATGAGGTTAGGTGATATAGGTGTGTGGAGATTGTTCCAATATATTATTAATTCAATTAAGGGGGGCAGGGTTAATCTTGCAATATGCAAATTGTAATATGGTAGGCTGAATGATTCCCCTTGATTGATGGGTATACATGTATGTTCAGTGGGTAACAACAAATAATCATAGAAAATTTCATGTGATTAAATAAAATTGCAAAAAAATGGCAATGATTATAAATGTTGACAATTTTATGTCTTAGTCTGAGTTTTAGTCTTACAATGTTGGTCAATAAGGCCACTGGGGGCACTTATGTTTTGACATTGAAAACAGTGCTTCTCAGGCCCCTGTCTCGCGAACCATCTTATTTAGTAAAAATCTTCAATTAAAATGAGATTTTGCTAAAATCAGAGTCAGAATTGTAAAGAAAAGTGAAGCCCAAGCTCTTGAAATGTTACTGTAATAAATTCAGAATGTAATTTCTGTACAGGGATGCCAATTTCCAGTCAGTTATTGCATTGAAATTAACATAAAGACACATGCCAAACCGTTCAGCCAGGGCCTTTTTTCCTTCTAAAACAGAGGCCGATCTTCGGTGACTTCCCAATCGCAAAAAGCTTCTTTTTTTCCCAATTTTGTAAGAGAATTTCAAAAAAAAACAATGCTAATTTTCCAACGTGTTGAATTCTCGTACGGAGCGGTACGGCATTTATCCAATCTTCAGTTAAAATGAAGAAAAACTATGTATCATTCGCTTGACATTACTAATCAATTAAATGAACGGCCGTCGATATATTTTTAGCTCACCTGAGCACGAAGTGCTCAAGGTGAGCTATTGTGATCGCCCAATGTCTGTCGTCCGTCGTACGTCGTCAACATTTTGACTTGTAAGCACTGTAGAGGTCACAGTTTTCATTAAATCTTAATGAAACTTGGTCACAATGTTTGTCTCTATAAAATCTAGGTCAAGTTCGCAACTGGGTCATGTGGGGTCAAAAACTAGGTCACTAGGTCAAATCTTAGGAAAACCTTGTGTACACTCTAGATGTCACCAGTTTGTTCCAATCTTCATGAAACTTGGTCAGAATGTTGTTCTCCATAAAATCTAGGGCAAGTTCAAAACTGGGTCATGCAGGGTCAAAAACTAGGTCACTAGGTCAAATCTTATTAAAACCTTGTGTACACCCTAGAGGTCACCAATTTGATCCAATCTTCATGAAACTTGGTCAGAATGTTGTTCTCCATGAAATCTAGGCCAAGTTCAAAACTGGGTCACGCAGGGTCAAAAACTAGGTCACTATGTCAAATCTTATTAAAACCTTGTGTACACCCTAGAGGTCACCAATTTGATCCAATCTTCATGAAACTTGGTCAGAATGTTGTTCTCCATGAAATCTAGGCCAAGTTCAAAACTGGGTCATGCAGGGTCAAAAACTAGGTCACTAGGTCAAATCTTATTAAAACCTTGTGTACACCCTAGAGGTCACCAATTTGATCCAATCTTCATGAAACTTGGTCAGAATGTTGTTCTCTATGAAATCTAGGCCAAGTTTAAAGCTGGGTCATGCCGGGTCAAAAACTAGGTCACTAGGTCAAATCTTAGAAAAACCTTGTGTACACTCTAGAGGTCACCGTTTTGGTCTAATCTTCATAAAACTTGGTCAGAATGTTGTTCTCCATGAAATCTAGACCAAGTTCGAAACTGGGTCATGTGGGGTCAAAAACTAGGTCACAAGGTCAAATCTAAGAAAAACCTAATATTCACACCAGAGGTCGCAATTTTGATGGTACTTTCATGGAACTTGGTCAGAATGTTGTTCTCTATGGAATCTAGGCCAAGTTCAAAACTGGGTCACGTGGGGTCAAAAACTAGGTCACTTGGTCAAATCTTATTAAAACCTTGTGTACACCCTAGAGGTCACCAATTTGATCCAATCTTCATGAAACGTGGTCAGAATGTTGTTCTCTATGAAATCTAGGCCAAGTTTAAAGCTGGGTCATGCCGGGTCAAAAACTAGGTCACTAGGTCAAATCTTAGAAAAACCTTGTGTACACTCTAGAGGTCACCGTTTTGGTCTAATCTTCATAAAACTTGGTCAGAATGTTGTTCTCCATGAAATCTAGACCAAGTTCGAAACTGGGTCATGTGGGGTCAAAAACTAGGTCACAAGGTCAAATCTAAGAAAAACCTAATATTCACACCAGAGGTCGCAATTTTGATGGTACTTTCATGGAACTTGGTCAGAATGTTGTTCTCTATGGAATCTAGGCCAAGTTCAAAACTGGGTCACGTGGGGTCAAAAACTAGGTCACTTGGTCAAATCTTATTAAAACCTTGTGTACACCCTAGAGGTCACCAATTTGATCCAATCTTCATGAAACTTGGTCAGAATGTTGTTCTCTATGAAATCTAGGCCAAGTTTAAAGCTGGGTCATGCCGGGTCAAAAACTAGGTCACTAGGTCAAATCTTAGAAAAACCTTGTGTACACTCTAGAGGTCACCGTTTTGGTCTAATCTTCATAAAACTTGGTCAGAATGTTGTTCTCCATGAAATCTAGACCAAGTTCGAAACTGGGTCATGTGGGGTCAAAAACTAGGTCACAAGGTCAAATCTAAGAAAAACCTAATGTTCACACCAGAGGTCGCAATTTTGATTGTACTTTCATGGAACTTGGTCAGAATGTTGTTCTCTATGGAATCTAGGCCAAGTTCAAAACTGGGTCACGTGGGGTCAAAAACTAGGTCACTATGTCAAAATTTAGAAAAACCTTGTGTTCACTCCAGAGGTCGTGGTTTTGATCCAATAATTATGAAACTTAATCAGAATGTTGTTCTCTATGAAATCTAGGCCAAGTTTTAAACTGGGTCATTTGGGGTGAAAAACTAGGTCACTAGGTCAAATCTTAGAAAAACCTAGTGTTCACACCAGAGGTCATAATTTTGATCCAATCTTCATGAAACTTGGTCAGAATGTTGTTCTCTATGAAATCTAGGCCAAGTGCAAAACTGGGTCATGTTGGGTCAAAAACTAGGTTACTAGGTCAAATGCTTAGAAATTCATTGTGTTCACTCCAGGCCCCGTGTTCACAAAGGATCAACTGATCTGGATCAAATTTGATCCTGAAAATAGTTCTCCACTTTTTGGAAGTTTTTGGTAACTTTTGGCAATTACAACTTACAGCCATGTAGGGAATATCTAATATACTTCAAATTGACATGTTTAAACTATTCAAACCATCATTTTTCTGTTGCAAAAGTGATTTATTGTAATTGAGACTGAAACTGATCCTGAAAAACGAGGATCAACTATTTAAACGAGGATCGAGTCAGTATTTTTATAACTGACAATAAATACTTATTTTAATGTCTTTGAAATTGAAGGATGTGTTTTTCTTTACCCACATGTATAAAAATACCAAGCTTAAGCTTAACATATCTACTGAATTTCCAAGGATATATATTTGATCTTGATCCTGATAGCTAATTCTTTGTGAACTTGGGGCCTGGGGTCACTATTTTGATCCAATCTTCATGAAATATGGTCAGAATGTAGGTTGTACTGATACCTAGACCATTGTGCAACAGGTGAGCGACCTAGGGCCTATCAGGCCCTCTTGTTTGAATTAATTACGAGTGCGACGTCTCGGAAGCAACATTGCATTAGTTATCTACGAGCTGACAGCGGCCATATTGTTATGCAGAACGGCTAAAGTCCGGTACGGGACCGTACCGCTCGTTACAAAAAATCGTAAAATTAATTGACAGCTTATACAATGGAAATGTATATTATGTTGAAAAATAACTTTAAGAAAGAATGATAAAATACTGAGAGAAACTAAAGGTGACAGTTGTGGGCTATAATGGACTCTTGTTGTTCAAGAAAAGTGAAGACTTCTTAACTAAATTTATAAGAAAACATGAAAGCCTTGGATGATTTAACATGTATGTGGACTGCAGTATCCTTCTTGATGTATCTAGAGTCAGACTTCCTTTTTCTCAATTTGGCCGAAAATCGCGCTTGAATTTCCCAATTTGGTCGAAAATCGCGCTTGAATTTCCCAAAATGACAGGCTAAGACCCCTTCCCAATTTTTGGAAAAAAGGCCCTGGACTTCTTCATGTACCTTTTGCCTACATTGGATATTAAACCATTGGGAAAACCCTGTTTCTGATTGGGGAATGAGACGTTGGCGATTTAGGACCAGGTCCGGTCCCGATTTAGTCTCATTTAAAACAGGTCCGTTAACCGGTTCCACCCAAAGAAGGAAAAAAAACACTGCCAATATTTGAGATGAGGTCTCAGTCTCTTGCTCAGATTGAGTTGCTTCAGGAGATCGGGGCCTGGTAATTAAATGATAGAACAATATGTTTCTTCTTTTCAGGTCAAGCGTGAAATGTTGAATGGTAGTGAGAAAGTTTACCCTGGAAAGAAGTTGAGATATTTGTTTCACATGCTTTAAACATTTAGTAAGTATTTCTTGTGGCTGACACAACTTTATTTTTATTAGTTCACTTGTCATAATGTAAGCCTTTTTAGCTCACCTGTCAGTATATGACACTGTGAGCTTTTGTGATCACTCTTCTTTTGTCGTCCGTCGACAATTTGCTTGTGTTGCTAAGACACTTAAGTCACAATTTTAGCTTAATCATTATTTATTAAGCTTGGTCAAAATGAGAATCTCCACAAAATCTAGAAATCTGGGGTAAAAAAAAACTAGGTCACTAGGTCAAATCATTGAAAAACCTTGTGTAGTCACTAGAGGTTGTAATTTTAGCCTAATCTTTAATGTTTATGAAACTTCTTCACAATGATCATCTCAAAAAAATCTGGTTCAAATGCAATATTGGTTCATCCAGGGTAAAAGTTATAACTAGGTCAGTAAGTCAAACCTTGTGTAATCTCCAGACGCACAATATTGGTCTAACCTTTGTGAAACTTTGTTACAATGATCATCTCAACAAAATCTAATTCAAGTTTGGTATTGAGTTTTATAAATGGTTACCGCAACAAGGCTATATGCAGGCCCAAGACCCAGGTCCTTAGCTTAAAGTTCAAGGTCACACTTAGAGGTAAAAAATATGTGTAGGTATGAATGTATCAGAGGTCAAAAGTTAAAAAATGAATGTATCGTGACTGCTCTGTATATTTGTAATATCTTATTGGAATTAAATATTAAAATAATTTTACCCCCAGATGCAAAGTATATGGGGCTATATTGGATTCACGCTTGAGGTCGGTCTGTTGGTTGGTTGGTTGGTTGGTCCATACAAATTTTGTCCTTGCTCTCTCCAATACCATTAGTCGGATCTCAATGAATCTTGGTATGACTGATCAGTACTAAGTCTAGTTGTGCATATTTTCACCAGCAGTTGTCGGTCAGATAAAGTTTAAGGGAGTTGTGGCCTTTTGTTTTTTTGCCCCTAAATCAATAGATCAGGAGGCATATATTGATTCGCCTGTCTGTCTATCAGTCTGTCAGTATGAGGTTAACCCAAACTGGCCTTTTTCTCGTTACATCAATATGGCTTCACACACGCCTATATCACCTGACCTCGATGACGTCAGAGATTTTTACTTATTGGAAAACGCACCGACTATTATGTCTCAATTACGTCCTCAGTGAGTATCCAAGCAAAGAGAGACAACTCTAAGAATTTATGTTTATCCAACGGGAGATGATTCCCTTTGAGTTGAAAGGGTCAAAGCGGAGAAAATATGGTATTATATTTTATTAAACGTGAAATGTCGGCTACTGCTGCTCTACATCTAATTTATGTGCTAAAATAGTGACCCCTTTTGCGCACCGAATTCCAATCGCTGTATGACGTCACAAATGTCAAATTGTTACTATGATTTCAGCCTTGAGCTCAGGATTACGAAATTGTAAGTTATTTTGTATAAACCGGCTGGTTTTCGAGAAATTACGAAAAACATGCAAAAAATGTCAGAAACTGTTCCCCAACCAGTATAACACCTGATCTCATTTTGACCTTCACCTTGACCTACTTTTTGACTTACAGTCACATTCTAACCCGGGAATCCTTGGTCAAAGGGCAAGGTGACACTTTAATAGTATTGGGAGTTTTGAGACCCATTTTTAGCTCACCTGAGCACAAAGTGCTCAAGGTGAGTTATTGTGATCACTCACCGTCCGTCATCCGTCTGTATGTCCGTCCGTCCGTCCGTCCACACTTTCAAACGACATCTCCTCTGAAACCATTTGGCCAAATTTGATGAAATTTTGCCAGGATGTACGTGGCATTGGGGGATTTAGTAATTGTTCAAATTATGGCCCTGGGGTCAAAATTGGTCCCGCCCCCGGGGTCACCGTTTTACATAGACTTATATAGGGAAAACATATAAAAATCTTCTTCTCTAAAACTACAATGCCTAGAGCTTTGATATTTGGTATGTAGCATCATCTAGTGGTCCCCTACCAAGATTGTTCAAATTATGTCCCTGGGGTCAAAATTGGCCCCGCCCCGGGGGTCACTGTTTTACATAGACTTATATAGGGAAAACATATAAAAATCTTCTTCTCTAAAACTACAATGCCTAGAGCTTTGATTTTTGGTATGTAGCATCATCTAGTGGTCCCCTACCAAGATTGTTCAAATTATGTCCCTGGGGTCAAAATTGGCCCCGCCCCGGGGGTCACCGTTTTACATAGACTTATATAGGGAAAACATATAGAAATCTTCTTCTCTAAAACTACAATGCTTAGAGCTTTGATTTTTAGCTCACCTGAGCACGAAGTGCTCAAGGTGAGCTATTGTGATCGCCCAATGTCCGTCGTCCGTCGTACGTCGTCAACATTTTGACTTGTAAGCACTGTAGAGGTCACAGTTTTCATTAAATCTTAATGAAACTTGATCACAGTGTTTGTCTCTATAAAATCTAGGTCAAGTTCGCAACTGGGTCATGTGGGGTCAAAAACTAGGTCACTAGGTCAAATCTTAGGAAAACCTTGTGTACACTCTAGATGTCACCAGTTTGTTCCAATCTTCATGAAACTTGGTCAGAATGTTGTTCTCCATGAAATCTAGGCCAAGTTCAAAACTGGGTCATGCAGGGTCAAAAACTAGGTCACTAGGTCAAATCTTATTAAAACCTTGTGTACACCCTAGAGGTCACCAATTTGATCCAATCTTCATGAAACTTGGTCAGAATGTTGTTCTCCATGAAATCTAGGCCAAGTTTAAAACTGGGTCATGCAGGGTCAAAAACTAGGTCACTAGGTCAAATCTAATTAAAACCTTGTGTACACCCTAGAGGTCACCAATTTGATCCAATCTTCATGAAACTTGGTCAGAATGTTGTTCTCTATGAAATCTAGGCCAAGTTTAAAGCTGGGTCATGCCGGGTCAAAAACTAGGTCACTAGGTCGAATCTTAGAAAAACCTTGTGTACACTCTAGAGGTCACCGTTTTGGTCTAATCTTCATAAAACTTGGTCAGAATGTTGTTCTCCATGAAATCTAGACCAAGCTCGAAACTGGGTCATGTGGGGTCAAAAACTAGGTCACAAGGTCAAATATAAGAAAAACCTAATGTTCACACCAGAGGTCGCAATTTTGATTGTACTTTCATGGAACTTGGTCAGAATGTCGTTCTCTATGGAATCTAGGCCAAGTTCAAAACTGGGTCACGTGGGGTCAAAAACTAGGTCACTAGGTCAAATCTTATTAAAACCTTGTGTACAACCTAGAGGTCACCAATTTGATCCAATCTTCATGAAACTTGGTCAGAATGTTGTTCTCTATGAAATCTAGGCCAAGTTCAAAGCTGGGTCATGCCGGGTCAAAAACTAGGTCACTAGGTCAAATCTTAGAAAAACCTTGTGTACACTCTAGAGGTCACCGTTTTGGTCTAATCTTCATAAAACTTGGTCAGAATGTTGTTCTCCATGAAATCTAGACCAAGTTCGAAACTGGGTCATGTGGTGTCAAAAACTAGGTCACAAGGTCAAATCTAAGAAAAACCTAATGTTCACACCAGAGGTCGCAATTTTGATTGTACTTTCATGGAACTTGGTCAGAATGTTGTTCTCTATGGAATCTAGGCCAAGTTCAAAACTGGGTCACGTGGGGTCAAAAACTAGGTCACTATGTCAAAATTTAGAAAAACCTTGTGTTCACTCCAGAGGTCGTGGTTTTGATCCAGTAATTATGAAACTTAATCAGAATGTTGTTCTCTATGAAATCTAGGCCAAGTTTTAAACTGGGTCATGTTGGGTGAAAAACTAGGTCACTAGGTCAAATCTTAGAAAAACCTAGTGTTCACACCAGAGGTCATAATTTTGATCCAATCTTCATGAAACTTGGTCAGAATGTTGTTCTCTATGAAATCTAGGCCAAGTGCAAAACTGCGTCATGTTGGGTCAAAAACTAGGTTACTAGGTCAAATGCTTAGAAATTCATTGTGTTCACTCCAGGGGTCACTATTTTGATCCAATCTTCATGAAATATGGTCAGAATGTAGGTTGTACTGATACCTAGACCATTGTGCAACAGGTGAGCGACCTAGGGCCTTTCAGGCCCTCTTGTTGGTATGTAGCATCATCTAGTGGTCCCTTACCAAGATTGTTCAAATTATGCCCCTGGGGTCAAAATTGGCCCCGCCCGGTGGTCACCGTTTTACATAGACTTATATAGGGAAAACATATAAAAATCTTCTTGTCTAAAACTACAATGCCTAGAGCTTTGATATTTGGTATGTAGCATCATCTAGTGGTCCCCTACCAAGATTATTCAAATTATGGCCCTTGGGTCAAAATTGGCCCCCACCCCGGGGGTCACCAGTTTTACATAGACTTATAGAGGGAAGACATATAAAAATCTTCTTCTCTAAAACTACAATGCCTAGAGCTTTGATATATGGTATGTAGCATCATCTAGTGGTCCCCTACCAAGATTGTTCAAATTATGCCCCTGGGGTCAAAATTGACCCCGCCCCGGGGGTCACCAGTTTCTATATTTACGCTCTACCTTTGTTAGTCTAAATTGTGCAGGGCTTCATTTATAATCAGGTGAGCGATATAGGGCCATCATGGCCCTCTTGTTTGTCGTGTGGTAAATGCAGCATTTAATTGAATTAAAAACTTAATTATTCCAACTCTGTTTAGTAGGGCTGTAACGGTATACCGCGGTACACGAAAGACCGCGGACTTAAGTCCCACACAGTTCACGGTACAAGAGTTGCAAATTTCGGTATGGTTTGGTATAAGCTTTTTTATGAACGAAAATGTCTGAAAGCCCTCTGATTACGGTATGTATAATAACCACGCATCATTCGTTTTCATTGTATTAAGATATGCCTCATATTGTCGAAAATCATTTAAAATAGATGATAGCCACATAATAATTGCTGTTATAGAATCAACAAATGCATTGTCGCTTAAAATGTGTAGTATTTAAGCTGCTGTCAGAGAATATTGTATCATACCGAAATATACCGAACCGTTAGAAAAATTGACGGTACGTATCATATCGTGAGGTGAGAGTACCGTTACAGCCCTACTGTTTATTGACGGTACGTATCATATCGTGAGGTGAGAGTACCGTTACAGCCCTACTGTTTAGTGAAGGCACCAATGTTCCATTGACACATTTCTAGGTACTTCTTAATTTGATGTTATGAGGTGTGTATTGCTGGCATTACCTAGGGTTCTCAATAAGTTTGAACCTAGCAGGTCGAAATGCTTAACCAACAGGCCTGATAAGGTCCTTATTGCAACTTTTTTGTTCAAATTGTGTATAAATTTCCTAAAGTGGTTTTTATGCAGTCAATTTGGCCTGCTGTTATTGAGAACCCTGTATAATACCCATGGTTAAAACTACTTGTTTTAAGTTGTAGAGCTTTTAACTAATTAAGTATTAGTTTAAAGCTTAAGTATTGGTTTAAAGCTTATTACCATGTTTGACGAGAATAATCTTGTCTTCTATTACAGATCCAGTTTACTGATGTTCGAACTGTTGTGAGGTAGTTCTATGTATGTGTGTCATATTAAGACTTAAGAGGTTAGTGTTTCCAATAATACTCAGAAGTATATATTTAGCTTTTGTTATCACTCTTCATCGGTGGTCCATGCATCTTCATCCGTCAACAATTTGCTTGAGTGCCATCCGGCGACAACATTTTTTTATTCAATATTCATGTAGGGTAATTAACTAGGTCACTAGGTTAAATCTTTGAACATCTTGTGTTCACTCTAGAGGTCACAGTTTTGATCCAATCTTCATAAAATTGGACATGGACATAATGAATTTGTTTACCCTCGCCCCCGGGAAATCCTATATGGGCGAGCTTTCACTATGTTTAGTTTCAGCCGGTCTAAAGTGGTTTTTAAGCAGTCAATTTGGCCTGCAGTTTGCTGTTATTGAGAACCCTGTATAATACCAATGGTTAAAACTACTTGTATTAAGTTGTAGAGCTTTTAACTAATTAAGTATTAGTTTAAAGCTTATTACCATGTCTGACGAGAATACTCTAGTCCCTTTGCATATGTGACTGTGTCGAAAATGTCTCACATTATTTACTTCATTGTCCTCTTTTTAATCATCAAAGACATCAGTTCCTGCAAAATTCCACATGTGCACATACCGCTAACAATCTTTTGTATGGTGATGAAAATCTAAGTTTGATACAAAAAAAACCATATCTTTATAAATGTTCAAAACTTCATAATATCTACAAAACGATTTGACACATAATCGACAGCAGACCCTCTCCATTACAGTGTGATATCTTTACAATGCTTCTCTCCCTCCTATTTACTTCTTCTCCAAGTCTTCCTTTACTGATCCTCCTCCTTTTCTGTCAGTCATTCGATCCGGTCGTTGTTTTTCTACGTATGTGAATATTTTATATTTTAAAAAGGAGCGGGATTTACATAAGTTTTTCAAACTTGTTTCCCAATCCTTTATAGCTTGTAATTGATTACCTCATGTTGTAATAAGTTGTTGAATAAATATTGTTTAAACAAATACTCTTGTCTTCTATTACAGATCCAGTTTGCTGATGTTCAAACTGTTGTGAGAGAGTTGTATGTATGTGTGTCATATTTAAATAAGAGGTAAGTGTTTCCAATATTCAGAAGTATATATTTAGCTTTTGTTATCACTCTTCATCCGTCAACAATTTGCTTGTGCGCAATCTAGAGGCAACATTTTTATGCCCCCGTTATCGAAAGATCGAGAGGCATATAGTTTTTCACCTGTCCGTTCGTTCGTCCGTCCTGGTTAATCCAAATTGACCGTTTCTTCTAGCATTAATATGGCTTGCTACAAAGTTTTCAAACTTGCTTGGGTGTTGTATATGATTACTCTCCACGTGCCTGTATCACCTGACTCCATTTTGACCTTCACCTTGCCTTATTTGGACTTAGACTTATTTAAAGGCCAAATTCTTGGTTAACCCAAATTAACCGTTTCTTCTAGCATTAATATGGCTGGCTACAAAGCTTTCATACTTGCATGGAACATGTACATGACCACTCTCCACACGCCTGTATCACCTGACTCTATTTTTACCTTCACCTTGACCTAATTTTGGAATTACACTTATCTCCCCTTTAGTATTTTTACAATAAAATTTTGTCTGGAGTGTATCTTCAAAACTATTTAACATATTGACTTGAAACTTGAAATATGAATAGATGGCAACTTGGAGAAGTGCTTTGACAAAGAACCATTAATCTGTCTGTCTTAAATTTTGAATTATCTCCCCTTTAGTGTTTTTTTTATAGTCAAATTTTGCTCTCTGAGTATATCTTCAAAACTATTTAACATATTGACTTGAAACTTGGAATATAAATAGATGGCAACTTGGAGAAGTGCAATGACCAAGAACCATAACTCTGTCTTAAATTTTGAATTATCTCCCCTTTAGTATTTTCAGAATCAAATTTTGACCGAAGCATATCTTCAAAAGTATTTAAAATATTGACTTGAAACTTGGTACCGTATTTCCCCGAGTATAAGTCGCGGCCGTGTATTTGTCGCATGTAAAAAATGAAAGAAGATTTGAAGAAAAATTTTTTTGAAGAAAATCGAGCATGAAATGACAAAGTTTGACAAGTTTGAAATTTTCCCAAAAAATCGTCCACCGCCGTATTGTTTGTGTTCCGTAATAATGACCAAATCGTGATAACTGTTATAAAATGAAAAAAGATTTAAAGGAAAAAATTTTTGAAGAAAATCGAGCAAGAAATGACAAAGTTTGACAAGTTTAAAGTTTTGACCAAAATCGTCCGCCGACATTTTGTTTGTGTTCCGTAATAATGACCAAATCGTGAATATTGCTAGTGTATTAAAATAAACTGGGAAAAAAACGATCACTGTATATTTTGTTCATTTTTTATTGACGATCGTGGCTTTGTGAAAAAATAATTTATATAAGTATATTGACAAGCTCCAGCTAGTATTTAAAGTGTCTTTATTAGGGTATCTCAACATGTCAACACTTTCTCAAACTTCTCAACACAAACTTGCAAACAATTTGACATGTTGACATGTGCAATACCTGCTCAACACCTTTTCAAACGTTGGATGGGTGTTAAATGTCTGGCCAATTAGCGCACACATGTATGCATCATAGATGATTGTTTGCAAAACTTGCGAGGGCCGTGCAACAGTGTTGATTGCTTCATCATTTTTATACGCCCGTTTGAAAAACGGGACGTATTATGTGAACACCCTTGGCGGGCCGGCGGGCGTGCGTGCGTGCGTGCGTGCGGGCGGCGGAGTCCAATATTTGTCTGTACTCTAACTCAAACAGTTTTTGTCCGATCGTCTTCAAACTTGCTGACAATGCTTATGGGTGTAATATCTAGGCCAAGTTCGATTATAGGCCAAATCGGTTCAGGCCTTCTTGGGTTATGGTCCTTCTTTTACCAAAAAAATGTGAAATTGGCCTAGTCTGTACTCTAGCTTAAACAGTTTTCATCCCATCGTCTTCAAACTTGCTGACAATGCTTATGGGTGTAATACCTAGGCCAAGTTCGATTATAGGCCAAATCGATGCAGGCCTTCTTGGGTTATGGTCCTTCTTTTACCAAAAAAATGTGAAATTGGCCTTTTCTGTACTCTAGCTTAAACAGTTTTCATCCGATCATCTTCAAACTTGCTGACAATGCTTATGGGTGTAATATCTAGGCCAAGTTCGATTATAGGCCAAATCGGTGCAGGCCTTCTTGGGTTATGGTCCTTCTTTTACCAAAAAAATGTGAAATTGGCCTTGTCTATACTCTAGCTTAAACAGTTTTCATCCGATCATCTTCAAACTTGCTGACAATGCTTATGGGTGTAATATCTAGGCCAAGTTCGATTATAGGCCAAATCGGTGCAGGCCTTCTTGGGTTATGGTCCTTCTTTTACCAAAAAAATGTGAAATTCGCCTTGTCTGTTCTCTAGCTTAAACAGTTTTCATCCGATCATCTTCAAACTTACTGACAATGCTTATAGGTGTAATATCTAGGCCAAGTTCGATTATAGGCCAAATCGGTGCAGACCTTCTTGGGTTATGGTCCTTCTTTTACCAAAAAAATGTGAAATTCGCCTTGTCTGTACTCTAGCTTAAATAGTTTTCATTCGATCATCTTCAAACTTGCTGACAATGCTTATGGGTGTAATATCTAGACCAAGTTCGATTATAGGCCAAATCGGTGCAGGCCTTCTTGGGTTATGGTCCTTCTTTTACCAAAAAAATGTGAAATTCGCCTTGTCTGTACTCTAGATTAAACAGTTTTCATCCGATCATCTTCAAACTTGCTGACAATGCTTATGGGTGTAATATCTAGGCCAAGAACGATTATAGGCCAAATCGGTGCAGGCCTTCTTGGGTTATGGTCCTTCTTTTACCAAAAAAATGTGAAATTCGCCTTGTCTGTACTCTAGCTTAAACAGTTTTCATCCGATCATCTTCAAACTTGCTGACAATGCTTATGGGTGTAATATCTAGGCCAAGTTCGATTATAGGCCAAATCGGTGCAGGCCTTTCTTGGGTTATGGTCCTTCTTTTACCAAAATAAATGTGAAATTGGCCTTGTCTGTACTCTAGCTCAAACAATTTTCATCTGATCGTCTTCAAACTTGCTGACGATACTCATGGGTGTAATATCTAGGCCAAGATAAGTTTTAAGATGATTGTTCAAAAATGTTTTGACATAATATGGGCTTTTATTTCATAATCAATATTTTTTTCTCTAGCACAACCAAGATGGGCGTATTTTGTGACATTTTGGCATCTTGTTTTTGAATTAATAGATCTAGTCGCTATTATTAATACGATTTCATATACATCAACATAAAACACTCTTCATCAGAATATATCTCTCAATAATAACAAACACAAAATATGTATAATAGTAACTTATTTTTTATTTTAAAACGAACGGAACGGGACCGGAACGGTACGGGACTTAGCCATTACGAAAACCAGTATGACTTACTCCCCTTTTTGAAAAAAATGGCCGACTTCATTTTTTGCCGATCGAAGTGAACTGTGAGCTGAAAAATGGCTCTACCTTTGTATAGGTCGCATCCAACTTTTGGTTATGATTCTGGCTTGGTAAAGGCGCGTCTTATACTCAGGAAAGAACGGTATATGAATAGATGGCAACTTGGAGAAGTGCAGTGACAAAGAACCATAACACCTGTATCACCAGATCACACATGAAGTCGATCAAGGCACTGCTTTCAAATGTGGCATATTTGTTTACCATCATAAGCCCCTTATAGTTCAAAGCCATGTAACACTATCAAACATTTTACCTGAATAATGGCCCCCTGATTGACTTAGCTTTTTATGGACATGGCTTCCACGGGGGCATAAGCGTTTATTGAACGCAGTCTTGTTTTATTCAGTCTTCATGTAGGGTAAATAACTAGGTCACTAGGTTAAATCTTTGAAAATCTTGTGTTCACTCTAGAGGTCACAGTTTTGATCCAATCTTCATAAAATTGGACATGGACATAATGAATTTGTTTACCCTCGCCACCGAGAAATCCCATATGGGCTAGCTTTCACTATGTTTAGTTACTGCAGTAATTAATATTTTTATGACTTTTCTATAGTGAAAGTCTATGTGAAAATTAGTCAGAATTTTGTTCTGTCACTTGGTGCTGTTTTCACTATATCTCCAGAATTTGGGTGTAATTAACCTTGGGTTTGGACATGGGTCATCTTGTATCAGTAATTAACTAGGTAACTAGGTCGAAGCAATTAAAAACCTTTAGTATGCTGTATAGGTCTCATGGCCCTAGGGGTCTGCATGCACTTCTATGACAGGTGAGCAACCTTGGGCTCTTTTGGTCTCGCCATACAGTGACGCAAATTTATCTGGCAAGTCGGTGATTCAACAAACTAATTTCACAGATGTTCTTTTACGTAGGAAATATGCAATCGGCTCATCAACATGTCAAATAAGCACTTTTCTCCACTATTTAATGATGCAAACAGAATTTAAATTTTACAACAATCCAGTTAATATAGGTATAGCTACCCAGGATTTTCCCTAGGATTTGTCATACGAGGGTCCCAGGACCCTTAAGGTTTATATTTAGGGAGTCCCTGAGAAATTTTGGGGGTCCCTTCACTATATGGTAATGCATTTCAAGCTCATTATTAGTGAGTATCAAATTTATCAATAAATAAAACAGCAAATTCAGATTGCTCAATGCACCACAAGACTTTGGGCAATAAATAGCAGAAAGAAAAATGTTCTAGCTGAAATAAAAATGTCTATTCGAGGGATCCTATTGGGGGTCCTAAGGATGCACTGTAATGCAGAAATGAGGGTCCCAAGCCACAAAGTTGCGTCAGGGACGCAGAAACCTGCATCAGGGAAATCCCTGGCTACCTCTGATACTAGTTGTTGAACGTGCTATATATAAGTTTAATAACCAGGTCTAAAAGTTTTAAGGCCTTTAGGGATTTCAAATGTTAATTTTGCTGTTATATTTAGTGTTCTCTTGTCACCTAATCAGTTTGTACAAACAGCTACAGTAACTCTAAATATAAAGAATGTGACCATACAAATGTTGTCTCTGATTCTGACCATGTGAAGGATTTGCCTAGTTTTTATTGCTTTTATAAATGACTAATACATATATAAAAATCCACTAAATTGCAAACACATAATAAATTTAACTATCAACATCGTATCCAAAAGGCATGGTGACCTATTTATTCATATGCAAGATGCCACATCTTAGATGTTTTGCCTGTGGCTTTGCATCAAAATTCGTCCAAGAACTAATGTAGGATTTGTGAATAATTGTCATTCACAATTAAATATTATTGGTTGGTACTTTTGAACACATGTTTTGACCGAATTAAACCTAGCCATATTGTATGATTAAATAAATTGTAAGTATGATCTCATATAAGTAGCACTTTGATATGTTCTGACTAAGTTTGGGGGGCACACAATTTCTTTGAGTGACATTATTTAGAGAAACGTTACGCACTGTCAGAACTTTGGCACTGCCAGAACTTTGGTGTTCAGCGGGGTAGGGATAAAATCCACTTTTTCTTTAAAACCCTACCCAAATTGGTTTTGGAGTTTTAAACAGTTTTAGGGGTTTTAAACGGTTTTAAAGGGCAATAAGGGGTTTTATAAAAAAAATTTTGGGTTTCATTTTTTTTCATTAATAATTTTATAAAACTACATGAAGAATTGC
Organism: Spisula subtruncata; assembly: GCA_963678985.1. NCBI lineage: Eukaryota > Metazoa > Mollusca > Bivalvia > Venerida > Mactridae > Spisula > Spisula subtruncata. The sequence continues at coordinate 37,203,798 of OY787671.1, forward strand.
CTTGAATAGCACCTTTGAAGGTGTCAGACAGTGTTTTACACTGTATATCACACCTACCAAGAATTCAAAGGCAATTACATCTACTTTAAAATGGTCTAAATATTAACTTACATGCTACTTTCAAGATCAGATAACCTAATTATTGGGTTATTATAGTCTTACATATGATTTGTTTAGAAATAATTTTCTTCAAACTCACAAAATATGGACAAACATGCTTAAAACCCTTTAAAATCCAAATATAAAACCCTACCCTTTAAAACCCGGGTTTTAAAGGGTCGGGTTTTATGGCCAACCCTGGTGTTCAGTATGGAATAATGCTTATTTGTGTATGACAAAACCCAATTTTGTTAAAATTATTTACGTAAATTAAACAGTATTTTCGGCATAGTATGGGGAATTGGGGTCACTTTGGAGAACATATTGTATGCATATTGGCAAATCATCTCCCCAAAAACACACAGCAGTACTGTAAGGATCCATAGACTATAATAGTTCAAAAGAGAATAGTCATGGTACTGATATGAACTATTTAGAACAGAAATTACCCTCTTGAATGATTTATTGACCAAGCTGCTTTTAACTCCTGTAATGTATATCACTTGTTTATTTTTCTTGTAGATTGGATGGTACCATAAAAACGTGGCTCTTCTTCAGATTCTCCTCTATATCAGAATTGCAAGTGACAACATGTATGTTTCTGGATGATATTGGTATAGTTGCTGCAAGACTTATATTGTTATGTCATCATACTAAAGCTACGGGTGAGATTGAAAATCAAGACTATATGTACATCTTGTAACATTGTGGATTAGAAATGGGAAAATTTGGATTTTGAATCCTACGAGTTGATCGGACATGTAGGTCATTGTGGGACTTGCTTTGGTGATAGCAATACTTCAAGTCCAAAGAAAGTTATTTGTGAATGAAGTAATGGTAACTTAGTTCATTTTCAAGATGGCTGGTTTAGATAAGACTGTGGACATTAAGCTGGAGCCACTTGAGTCAGTTAATACAACTGATCATTGTAAGACGGACGACATTAAGCTGGAGCCACATTCGCCAGTTAATGCATCTGATCAATATAAGACAGACGACATTAAGCTGGAGCCACACTCGCCTGTTAATACAAGAGATCAGCTAGAACCGCCTACATACGAAGCTACACATGTGGATGCTTTTATTACTACTGCTAATTCTATGACTGGTGCTAATTCTATGACTGCTGCTAATTCTATGACTGCTGCTAATGAGACGCATTTGCCTGGAAGGATTAAGGTAGAGGAGCTCTCGGAGCCATTACCAATCTCCCTTTCATCGACATCGAGACATAATGATAAATCTTCTCTAAACACAAATGTTGCCACAGATTCCTCACAGGCACATATTGAACATGACCATCAAATCAAGACGGAGTATTCTATTGATGCACCTAATCTTACTGTAACACCAGGACCTCACGCTATCGTAACATCATCAGGACCGTATGACATTAATGTGCGAAACACATGTGTTGCCACGCAATATCCAGTAATACTTGGGATGCTTGGTAATCAAATCAAGACTGAAACATCTCCTGGTATATCACTGTCATCGCCACAGCCATCTTGTGTAAGTGTTTCAAATTACTTGGAAGTACCTCCTGTTCATCCAATAAAAAAGGAAATATCGACAGATCCTAAAAACACTGGCCTTCTGACATCACTGCCTACAAGTCATAATGAGGTGTCTTCTCAAATCACCGTTGCTGAAAATAAGAACACATCGTCAAATACTGACAAAATTTTATTTGCTAATGTTCAAGATACCAGTAACAATATGGTGATAGGATCATTGTATGCCCGTAAAGTCATTACGGGATCGTGTCAGTCACAAACTTCATCTCGCGAATATCTAGTAGCGCCTGTTGTACAAACCGCAGTGTCCTACCAAATACCAACTCGAGCAAACATTGGTCATCAAGAAGTCGTACCTGGTGTGCACACAGCATTGCCAACTGCAGTGTCAAGCCAAATACCAAGTCGATCAAACATTGGTCACCGAAGAGTAATGCCAGTTGTGCACAGGGTATCCTCAGCTAAGGTATCTAAACAAATGCCTACCAAAGCAAACGTCGGTCATCAAGTAATTAAACATGCTGTGCGCATAGCATTACCAACTACTGTGTCGAACCAAATGCCTACTCAAGCAAATATTGTTCACAAAGGAGTAACACCTGTTGTGCACACGGTGTCCTCAGCCCACGTTTCTAACCAAATGTCTACTCCAGCAAATATCGGTCATCGAAGAGAAATACCTGTTGTGCACACAATACCCTCAGCTTCGGTTTCATACCAACTGCCTACTCAAGCAAATATTACTCATCGAATAGTTACACCTGTTGTGAGCGCTATATCACCAACCCAAGTGTCAAATCAATTATTGGTACCATTTCAGTCGAACAAAGGCCTTCAAGGCCGTGTGTCCATTGTTCACACAGTACCTTCAACTGCAGACTCCAACCAAGTAACAGCTCGGTTAAACATAGATCATCAAAGACAAGTGTCTATTGCTCACAAAACATTATTAGATGCTGTGTCGAACCAAAGACAAGTTTCGCCTACGGATGCAGTGTCATGTCAGACGCCAAATCAAACTGATCATCAAGGAAACATATTGCCTGTGGTCAAACCAGTAAATGGAATATATCCAGTTGCGTTATATCGTGCCCACGGTACAGGTGTTAAATCTAGAATTCCCGTAACCTTAATTCCAAATAATATAATTGGGTGTAAAACAATTGAGCCAACTCGGCCTGTGATGATTGAAGCACTGAATAAACAACAGATCATCGAGCGAACATATGAACACATGTTGCAGGGTACTCGGAATATAAATAAAGCTCAAAAACCATTGTCCAGTATTCCAAAAAGATATTCGGGTGATAATAAAATGCCAGATTCAGCATTTGAACTGGACAACTTAACACTGGTGGAAATGATGGACATTATGGACGGGGGACAAGATCTAATGAAATTTGTTAATAGAGAGGAGGAGGATTATGTACGGGCAGAGACATTTTGTAATGTTGCAAAGAAGTATGGTGTTAGTAACATACGCCCGGGTATTTCACCAAATTTTTATACTGCTTTGCAGTCTGCTTTTATAAAATCTCCAGAAGTCTGTCTTTCGCAAGTCTGTCTTTTGCGAAACCATATAGAGAAGACTTTACGTACTGGATTCAAGAAATGTAAACTGAAAAAATCACAAATGCCTTCTTGTTCCAGTGAAAGAGGTTTAGTGCAAAAGTATCCAAAAGCAAAAATCTCATGTAATAAAAATGATCTTAGAAGTGAATTAGAGGGAGATCTGATTGAAAAGCCTGTCTATTTAGCCAACCCGTCGGATTCATGGATACGCAAACAACCAGAGAGTGAAAATGAATACATCCCTGCATCACAGTCTGAGAAGATGGAAGTTAAACCTACAGTACGAATGGTTGCAAGAACCAAAGACCCGTCGGATATATCTACATGTCAGAGGATTGCGCCACACACTGAACTGCAAACATCAAAAACACATTTAATTGATCCTCTTGAAGTCACATTAGAAACTGATAAATTAACAGTGTCCGGATCACATGAAGTTGGCTCGAGTCAACGATCAAAAGTTAGAAATCACACATCACTAAATGCAGATTGTGAAAAAAACAACTTACCAAAATGGAACTCTGATCTAATACGCGTTCGTAGATTCAGCAGCGGAATTGACATGATGTGTTCTATCCAAAAGGGTTCTGATGCTCACAAAAAATCTAAAAATAGTTTATTTTACTGTTACTTGTGTATGCATACATCTGTTACCATAAAAGGTTTACACGAGCATCTGTATGAAGTCCATTTAGACCCAGCTGAACGAAGGAAGTCAATGGATAGATTTACTGCTATTTGTACTCATTGCTTCGTAATAGAGCAGAGCTACTATGCTGTAAAGTTGCATGAAATTGCTCACCATTTGTCAGATTTTCCTTGTTATTTTTGCGGAATTTCTAACAAATGTCTCGAGGATATGGTAGATCACATTTGTGCTCACCATGATGGATTTTCTTTGGCGACACGTCGTCGCCAGCATCTTTCTTCTGGGGGATGGGGAAAAGCAAGATTTTCTTATTGCCCATTTTGTTCTGTTAAATGTTGGAGTGTTTCCGCTCTGAAAAAGCATATTCTTTCTGGCCATTTCACCACGCCTGTTCCTAATAAGGAAGAGCGTATGTGCTACTCCTGTGGGCATGTTTTTATGGATGAACAAGCACTACAGCTTCACAGAAGTCGAAAAAAAGACAAAGTTCATTCACTTAGCAGACCGACATTAGCTTCCATTACGAGTCAGATTGTCACTCTAAGACTAAGCGATAGTGCATTCAAGCTACAATTTTGTGCTAATGATGATGAGTCCTTCAGTTCTAAATGGACTTGGTGGAAAGATTTTCTTGGCGGAGTGTCTGACCACAAACGAACTGTTGATGTGAATGGCAGCAACGTTTCTTATCCCTATGGAGAATTGTTACACACTTGTGAAGTGCTAGAGAATTTAGAGGATAAACTACTTACACTTCCTTATATGATGGACTCGCTCGTTCAATTAACATTTGAGATTTTTGGTCAGTTGCATTGCTGCAGCAAATTGATCTTGACACGAAATGTTCAGAAGATGCTGTCTACTGCCTACGTCAGTTTAAAGTTTGGGGCCATTCTTAATTCAATGGGAATAGGGTACATGGTTCGTATGTTCAGAGTTAGTAGGAAAAAATGCGCTGCAGAAATACTTGTTAAAGGAAAAATCTACAAGTACCCATATGAACAGGCTTTGAGATGTTGTGCTGTAGAAGAGTTTCACTCTGAAGAGCTAATGCCCGTTATACTTGAAGGGCTATTGAGACTTGTTTTCACGGAATTTCCTCAGCTTAACCCTAGTGTATGTTTTGGATCTTGCGACTTCTGGGGATTGATGGTAACTGTTAGCAGAACCCCGTTGTTTAATAGTCTCTTATCATCTGTTGCATTGCAACCTCTCCCATGGAATATTCATGTAAGACGCACTATTCAGACATTCTTGCAAAAATGCTGCAGTTTTTGCAAACTCGACTTTGGTGACATTGGTGCTCGAACTGCAATTTTGAGATTTGCATTGTCCTGTGCTTCATCCAGCGCAGGACCGTCTTCAACAACCTCTGTAAACTTACCGACCTGTAGCTCTAACAGTAGAATGTCTTCAAAAGACCAGCAGTCTGATGTTACGAATACGATGCCCGTTTCTTCGCCGGTAGACACAACTATTGGCGACGAGGACACTGTTTCTGAAAGTACAGTTGATGAAAAAAGGTTAAATGACGTTATACAAAGCGTTCCGGAATTCTTTGAAAATTCTGATTTTGAGGAATTTTACATACAAGCACAAACGGAACCCATATTGACTAAGCAGTTGTTTGATTTGGATTGGTGGATATCTAAATATAACTTGCAAAGTATTGATACGTATAAAGGATTCACCAGAGAGAATTTACAACACTTGCTAATACAGAGTGAGCGGGGTAAGAGTGAAGATGGTGAATCTTTGAAAAAGCAAGAAAGAAACGGCAGTCGTAGAACAGATCTATTCACCAAATCCATTGACCACAAAGCATCTGATAGAATGGAGAACAGTGGTAATGAAGTAGAAACATCAGAATCTGAAGCAAAGAGTGTTGAAAATTCATCCTCTCTTCGTGTGTCTTCTGTAACAAAAGGTTCTATCCATATTGAAAAAAATAGCGATGCCGATATTGCTAACAATCCACCCCGTAGTCTAAACATTGAAGCAAAAAGGATGAATTCAGCGAGTGTACAAGACGGAGTAATGTCTGATGGTGTTTGCATTGGAAGCAACGCAAGACCACTTGCATGTGAAAAGATGGGCACACAAAGAAATGATTTGGGGTGCATAGTACCTGGCGTTACTTCAGTGTGTCCCATTGAGCCTGGTGCAAAAGGCGATATAGATTATACAAAAACGAAAACGCTGAGTGTTGAAAAAGAAATTCTACCCCAGTGGAAAAATAGCGATGCCGATATTGCTAACAATCCACCCCGTAGTCTAAACATTGAAGCAAACAGGATGAATTCAGCGAGTGTACAAGACGGAGTAATGTCTGATGGTGTTTGCATTGGAAGCAACGCAAGACCACTTGCATGTGAAAAGATGGGCACACAAAGAAATGATTTGGGGTGCATAGTACCTGGCGTTACTTCAGTGTGTCCCATTGAGCCTGGTGCAAAAGGCGATATAGATTATACAAAAACGAAAACGCTGAGTGTTGAAAAAGAAATTCTACCCCAGTGGAAAAAAGCGTTCATTTTATGTGACATTTTTAATGACAACATAGAAATGAAGTGTACCAAAAATGAAACAATAAACTATCACTGTTACCTCTGTTCGTTTCGGGTGGGCTGTTTACAGGATATACAAAAGCATATCGCTGAAACTCATTTTCATCCCGAAAAGGCTAGTATTGCTCAACAAAATTTTGTGTGCACTCATTGCTCTGAAGTACTATCTAATTTGCCATCTCTTAGAGCACACGAAATTGATATTCATTTATCAGACTTTCCGTGTTATTTTTGTGGAATGTCCACCCATTCTCTCGACGCCATGTTGCATCACATCTGCGAAGGTCATAGTACTTTATATTCATGTAGTGGATGCACCGGAAAGGGATTTCTTGGCTGGGATGAATGGGCAGAACATTGTGATAAAGGTCATACGTATAACCCAGTGCCGTCTCAGGAGTATATGTGCCTGTATTGTTCTTGTAAGTTTTCTACAGCTGGTGTTTTAAGAGCTCACTTGCTTACTTTCCATATCGACGTGCCAATTCCTAATAGGAATGAACGTGTTTGCTATTCATGTAGGCATCTGTTTATTGATGATCAAGCTCTAGCATTTCACCTATACCACAAGCGGAAAATTAAGTTTACCTCTTCCTCGGCAGCAACCTTATCGAAGCAGGTTCTATTCCTAACTGCGACATTAAAACAGAGGAACCCTATAACAGTTGGCATTGAATCATTGTTTAGTTATAACTGGAAATGGTGGAGAGAACATCTACTAAGGACTAAACATGATGTTCGATTTGTACTTGCAAATGATGATTCATTTTGCTATCCGTATGGTGGTGTGCTTGCTTGTTGCAAAGTATCAAGTGATTTGGAACAAAAATTTAAAAAACTCCCTAAGGTGATGGACCACCTTGTCCAGACAGTACTGGGGAGGTTTAGTTTTGTGTGTCAAGGTAGGACCCTGTCTCTGACTAAACGTGTTCTTCTGATGCTGTCAATTGTCTTTCGTAGTGATGCATTTTGGTATTTTTTGAAGTCACTAGATATGGAGAAGAGCATTAGTTGGAGGAGACATGTGACAAACCTGAAAGGTAAGCCTCGTGTGAAAGACCTGACCAGTAAGACTTCGAAAATATCAATCAACGGGGAAGAATACGAATACCCATATGCAACGATCCTTGATATTTGTTCTGTTGAGCACGTAAATAAGGAAATAATGCCGGATATAATTGGTGGATTGCTGCAGTTGATTTTTAAGGAATTTCCTCAGCTTAGTCCTAGTTTGTGTTTTCAGTCTGTACATTTCTATCAAATGGTAGCCGCTGTTAGCAGAACACCTGTGTTTGGTGATATATTAACTACTTCACAGCTGCAGCAACTTCCATGGAATTATAGAGTACGTGGTCCCATTTCTTCATTTCTGTCTAAATGTCGCGAAGGTAAGATTAACATATGGGACACCAATACATGCCCGCCTGCATTGAAAAACAACCGGTTTTCGGATGTGGAGTGGAACTTGTTTATTTCTAGCATCACAAAGAAGACAGTATCGTCATATGAATCAGATGGATTGCCACAGGAAACAGTTTCATCTCAGTTATGTCGATCTTCTCTTTTAGCGGAACAACTGTTTGATTTAAGCTTTTGGTCTTCAAAAGGTATGGAAGACACACATATTGCACGTACACATATCGCCACAAAACCAAGCCAAGTCAAATGTGGTATGAAGAGGAAATATACCGTCCACGAACATGCTGTTGAAACATATAGTGCAACTATCCCGCATAGTGTTGAACGTAATGAAGGCCCTTCAAACAACGAACTGGTTGGTGAGAAAATTGACAGCGGAACACTAAGCATCAAAAGGAATAATGCACGTATTAAAGAACAAAGTGTTAAAGGGATTAATGAAGACGTCATTGTGAGCAGCAGTAGTAATATGGACAATGGAAATGGTGCAACTTCACTAACCGACTTGTATGCACACAGTGGGACCTCTATTGACCTGGCATCTCATACCGCCCCATCCAATTTCCAAGTCAAATGCACACAGGGGCAAATAAATACCCAAAGATTTGTGTTATCTAGGAAGTCAGTAAACACAGTTGTTCAAGCTTCAGGAAAAAGCGATAGTATTGACGAAGAAGAACTACAATTTGATGAAATATTTCTTTCATCAAAATGGAATCATTCCGTAGTTTTACTGGAGAAATTGAACAAAGAGATCGACAAGATTTGTTCCAAGTTGTCATTGGGAAGAGTTTATTGCTATCTTTGTTCATTTTCTGGCCTTCACAAAGATACAGTGTATGAACATATTATTGATAAACACGTGGATTCAGGCACACCAGGAAAAGATGGTACTGATTATATGTGTACGCATTGCCACACGGTAATGGATACATACGCAACTTTACAGAAACATGAGCTCCTTATGCACTTGTCAGATCGTTTTTGCTATTTTTGTGGCATTCCTTGTGATTCGGATTCAGCATTATTGTTTCATATATGTAGCGCACATAGTGAAGTTTATCATTGCGAGTGTGGATGTGGAAATACACTAATCGGAAAGTTTGACTACTTTAAACATTTGAGGGAAAGAAAGCATCGAAAACCAAGTGTTCCACTTTCTTGGCTGTGTGTGTATTGTTCTGTTCAGTTTCTTTCGCCTTCAAGTTTAGTTGCCCATTTACGAATGAATCATTTGTACCAACCAATTCCCAATCCATCGGAGCGTGTTTGCTACTCATGTCGACATGCATTTATGGATGATCGTGCATTAAAAGTGCACAAAAATGGAGGCTGTAAAGATCCGGCAACGTTCTTTCCTCTTAACCCTTCCATTCTATTAACAATCTCAAGAAATACTCTCGCTCTAAAAACTGCAATTCATAATACGGATATGCAATGGAAGGACGACTCTAAGTATGGTTTCAAATGGGCTTGGTGGAAAGGATTTGTTTCCAGAATTAAAGATGTTAATCGATCTGTAGTCGTGAATAGTATGTGTTTTACGTATCCTTACGGGGAATTGGTGAGCACTTGCAAAGTTGCAATGTCACCTGGACATGCGATTGAAAAACTACCTGAAACTTTTGATAATCTGTTACGGATCACTTTGAAACGGTTTGGACAACTACAAGCCAGAAATAAGATATTGTCATTGGATAGGCATACTGCTGAAATGCTGTATACAGTCTTCAAAAGTGGAGAATATTTGCATTTCCTAAAATCAATTGGAATGGAGAATATGTTTCAGCTGTTTTGTAGGAAACCGCTTAATTGTTTGGACAAGGACACAACTGAAGTGAGAATCCGTGAAAAGGTATTCGAGTATCGCTTTGGTGGTATGTTGAGATATTGTGCTATGGAAATCATCAATAGGGACACGATCTGTGGTGTACTAAATGGACTGATTCAGCTTGCTTGTACACAATTAACTACACTTGATCCCGCTGTTTGTATATCATCGCAGCACTTTTGGGAAATGATTGCCGCGATTAGCAGAAGTCCATTGTTTACTCGTTTGTTGGAAGCAGCTAGACTGAAACCGCTACCTTGGAATAAACGTGTTCAGCGCAATGTTCATTCTTTTCTTTCCAAAGGCATGGGCGGCTACATCAAGCTTCATGATATTGGTGAAAGGATTGCTACTGGTATTCTTGAAGGATATAGTATCCGTTGTATTGCTGGTTTTGACATTTACGATAAATCACGAATGCTTGCTTTGGCTGCGAAGGAACCTTTGCTTTTATATCAACTGTTAGATTTTAAGTCTTGGTTATCTACTTGTAGAATAGCAGACGTGGCTGATCTTACACAGCTATTGTTTGGTTCTAAAGTTTCCTCCTCTTCTATGTATGGAAGGGAACCTGTGAATGATACACTTGACCTTGATAAGGAATGTGTTGAAGGTGGTAATGTAGAGGAACTATGCCCTCCGATTAGCTCTATTAGTGATATGGACGATGTCGAGTGTGACAATAATGATTATGTTGTACAAGTGGAGGTAGATGATTATGATACTACTGGTTTGGCCGATACGATGGACCAAGATATTTGTGATAGAAGTAAAAGAACTTATAATGCTCTTAGAGATGCTACTTACGGTGAAAAGAATCATTTGCCACTCAATATTAAAAAGAGGAAATTATGTAGAAGTCAGATAAGAAAAGTGTCAGTTGATAAAACAGTTCATTCGTTTTGTGTAAAGGCTCCAAAGAGATTCAAGTGTTCAGCTGTTGTTCTTGAGAGAAACATCATTGCAGAGATGAAGGCTGCGGAACTCAATCAGTCAAATGAGGCGAAAAAAAATCTATGTAAGTACAAAAGATAGTATTGGTATGATGTACAGACTCAATGTATCAGGAACTCAGAAAAATGTAAAGACCTGTATCTTGAGGAACAACTCTGTGAAAATACCCCAACTACGAACCGGTATCTAAAGCTCTTGTATTCAATTGATAAGGATGTTGATGCGAGGATCTATGATGTACATTCGGTCCATTTAGTCGACTATGTAGGAAATTGGAAATTAGATCTCAAATCAATATGAATCAAACTAATAACTCGTTGCAAGTTGAAATGCACGAATGATGACTTGAAGTGAATAATTGGACTTTGTCCAGTAAAGCAAATAATGTGACATTAATAAACAAAATGCGTCACGTGAAAACGATGACATCGGAAATCATGGATTTGATGTCATTATGGCATAAACTAAATGTGGAAAGTACCAAAGAAGCGATTCATTGGATTTATAAACCAGAACAATGAAGCGATCGAAGTGCAAACGCGCATTCTCTACATTGTTTTGTACGTGAATAATCCTGAATTCGGATTAATTTAATACGAATCAGTGTAAACAAATGAAGTGCTTGAATAAAAGTATGAATTATTGTTACAAGTACGTCTAAGATGAAAGTATAGACCACCCAAAAGTGCGCCGTGAAACATATTTTTGGAGAAGTTCAGATTGAATGTTTTAGCTTACGACGAATCATACTAAAATATGGACAAACATGATACAGTCTTGAACTGTCACTGTACACAGGTGGCAGTATAACCAAATGGTCAGATGTATTCTCCCCAAGCACCCCCGATGCCTTAGTAGACACTCTTAATGTTGATTGTAATGGTACTGTGTGGCACCATCAATTGGACTTGGACCATCAGATACAAATCATTGACAGAGAAGCACCATGTGTATGGTGAGTATTTTTAAGCTTCGTTTTAACAAATCGCTCAATAAACCTACACTGACAATGCATTCAATGGAATGATCATAGAGTTGAATATCTTATTTATGTCTATGAAATAATTAACCTTAATTCAAAAATACAACAAAGGAAACTCTCAAACAAAACTATCCTATCAAGAAGCAGATCGAAAATACATAAATGCTTGTGATTCTGGAAGTACATATATAATATCGACGGTGTCAAACCAAAACCCCGTAACTGCAAAAAGACAACTTTTCAGTAGACGAAAAAACGTTTTTACTCCGTTGAAATAATACCGACGATGACACCATACCTGATCATATTTGGAACCAAAATCAACTCCGAAATGTACAAGAATATGTTGACTTGTACTTAATCGGAGTTTGTACTGTCATATACGGGATTTTCTACTAACCTTTTTGAATCCAATAAAAATATGGTATTTTGTCACCTGACTGTATTGAAGTAACGCGATTGGCTATTTAGATGGCGACTAGACAGAATGCGCGGGAAATCTAGCAGATGCAGATGCGACAAAAATTGAGTTACGGGGTTTTGGTTTGGCACCGTCGATATACCATTAATATTTTTATGCCCCCGTATCGATAGATCGGGAGGCATATAGTAATTCACCTGTCCGTCCGTCCGTCCGTCCGTTCGTCCGTCCAGCCTGGTTAACCCAAATTGACCGTTTCGCCTAGCATTAAAATGGCTGGCTACAAAGTTTTCAAACTTGCATGGATGTTGTATATGACCACTCTCCACGCGCCTGTATCACCTGACTCCTTTTTGACCTTCACCTTGACCTAATTTTGGACTTAGACTTATTGAAAGGTAAAAATCTTGGTTAACCCAAATTGACCGTTTCTTCTAGCATTAAAATGGCTTGCTACAAAGCTTTCATACTTGCATGGATGTTGTATATGACCACTCTCCACACGCCTGTATCACCTGACTCCATTTTTACCTTCACCTTGACCTAATTTTGGACTTAGACTTATCTCCCCTTTAGTATTTTTACAATAAAATTTTGTCTGGAGCGTATCTTCAAAACTATTTAACATGTTGACTTGAAACTTGAAATATAAATAGATGGCAACATTGACAAAGAACCATAACTCTGTCTGTCTTAAATTTTGAATTATCTCCCCTTTATTTATTTTTTATAGTCAAATTTTGCTCTGAGTATATCTTCTAAACTATTTAACATATTGACTTGAAACTTGGAATATAAATAGATAGCAACTTGGAGAAGTGCAATGACCAAGAACCATAACTCTGTCTGTCTTAAATTTTGAATTATCTCCCCTTTAGTATTTTCAGAATCAAATTTTGACAGGAGTGTATCTTCAAAAGTGTTTAAGATATTGACTTGAAACTTGGTATATGAATAGATGGCAACTTGGAGAACCATAACATCTATATCACCAGATCACACATGAAGTCGATCAAGGCACTGCTTTCAAATGTGGCATATTCATTTACCATCATAAGCCCCTTATAGTTCAAAGCCATGTAACACTATCAAACACTTTAACTGAATAATGGCCCCTGATTGACTTAGCTTTTTATGGAGATGGCTTCCACGGGGGCATAAGCGTTTATTGAACGCAGTCTTGTTAGAGTCTGGTATTTCAAGATATTATTTATTTGGAATATGATCTGATTTCAAGATATGGTACCCATACAAAATTACAAATTTATTAGGAATATGATCTGAAACGGTTGATATATAAACATATTACCTGGGCTAGCGACCATCTAAACCATCTTTGATATGTGTATAAGTTTTATTGGTGTTTGTATTTTTCAGGTATGTTTAGAAGTTTGTTCGGTGTGGAAAAGCTCGTAAAGGAGTATTGTACCATCGCGATGTGCCATCAACTTAAACGACTAGAAGCGTAGTTGAATTTGTTCTTGAAAATCTTTCTGATTGATAATACTTTTTTCATTGTGTTAAAAAATGTGCACTGTTACCTCGGCATCATACAATTTAGGACAATCAATAGACAATTTATCGTATACACGAATCGTGTCTGTATCTTTTTTAGAAATGGCAAGGCCACTATTGATGTTCAATTGATGACACAATTCACAATTGTATTTGGACTGCTATGTTGTCGTTTATTGTGTTCTGTTACGGAACTGGTTCTTCACTATCAAGATTAGCTTTGATAATGCATGTTGGACGTTTTTACATTTTGTTTCTTGTTTATAATATTGTTTCCAAACCCTGCTTGTGGTCTCTCAGGTGAGCGACTTCTGGCCTACTCCGTACTCCATGCTCCAACTTGAAAAACAGCTTTTTTCAGAAATTTGCATTAAAACCAATACCAACTTGTTGCAAATGATCTAATTAAGAAATCAACCCCCATTTCCTATGTTTCCATTCAGTAATAAAGAAGTTACAACAGTTTTTGTAACTGAGAAATAGTCCAATTGGAGTATGAGTCGGAGCATGGAGTACGTATAGTTCGATTTCGAGCATTGAGCCGTGACTGCACTTTTAAAGTTTAATCGATTCGCCGATAAAGCTTGTTACGGCATTGACTAACTGTGTTAAATTGCTAATTAATAAATTACACATATTAGTCACTATCATATCTTTAAACCATGACTATTGAAATCAATGAATCACGGGTTACCCGCCCAAATAGAATCGTCTTTAGAAAAGGTCATGGCTCAGGGTTCAAAATTGAACTTTACTTCAAAGTTTATAATCACCGGGCCAGATCTCGTTTCTTGTAAATATAGTACAATGTACATTGTATATATGACTAAAGATGTGTCATGATATTACATTTGTTTGTGGAATGATCGTTCATTATCATAAAAATATGTTCGTTGCATGGTGTTTTTAGCTCACCTGAGCACGAAGTGCTCAAGGTGAGCTATTTCGTGCTCAAGGTGAGCTATTGTGATCGCAAAATGTCCGTCGTCCGTCGTCCGTCGTACGTCGTACGTCGTACGTCGTACGTCGTACGTCGTACGTCGTACGTCGTCAACATTTTGACTTGTAAGCACTGTAGAGGTCACAGTTTTGATCCAATCTTCATGAAACTTGGTCAGAATGTTCTTCTCTATGAAATCTAGGCCAAGTTCGAAACTGGGTCATGCCGGGTCAAAAACTAGGTCACTAGGTCAAATCTGATAAAAACCTTGTGTGCACCCTAGAGGTCACAGTTTTGATCCAATCTTCATGAAACTTGGTCAGAATGTTCTTCTCTATGAAATCTAGGCCAAGTTCGAAACTGGGTCATGTGGGGTCAAAAACTAGGTCACTAGGTCAAATCTTAGAAAAATCTTGTGTACACTCCAGATGTCACTTATTTGTTCCAATCTGCATGAAACTTGGTCAGGATGTTGTTCTCCATGAAATCTAGGCCAAGTTCGAAACTGGGTCATGCCGGGTCAAAAACTAGGTCACTAGGTCAAATCTGATAAAAACCTTGTGTGCACCCTAGAGGTCACCGTTTTGATCCAATCTTCAAGACACTTGGTCAGAATGTTGTTCTTCATGAAATCTAGACCAAGTTCGAAACTGGGTCATGTGGGGTCAAAAACTAGGTCACTAGGTCAAATCTTAGAAAAATCTTGTGTACACTCCAGATGTCACTAATTTGTTCCAATCTTCATGAAACTTGGTCAGGATGTTGTTCTCCATGAAATCTTGGCCAAGTTCGAAACTGGGTCATGCGGGGTCAAAAACTAGGTCACTAGGTCAAATCTGATAAAAACCTTGTGTACACCCTAGAGGTCACCGTTTTGATCCAATCTTCAAGACACTTGGTCAGAATGTTGTTCTTCATGAAATCTAGACCAAGTTTGAAACTGGGTCATGTGGGGTCAAAAACTAGGTCAATAGGTCAAATCTAAAAAAATCCTTTTGTATACTCTAGATGTCATCAATTTTATCAAATCTTCATGAAACTTGGTCAGAATGTTGTTCTCCATGAAATCTAGGCCAAGTTTGAAACTGGGTCATGTGGGGTCATAAACTAGGTCACTAGGTCAAATCTTAGAAAAGCTAGTGTTCACACCAGAGGTCACAATTTTGGTTGTATCTTCATGAAACTTGGTCAGAATGTATTTCTCTATGGACTCTAGGCCAAGTTCAAAACTGGGTCATGTGGGGTCAAAAACCAGGTCACTAGGTCAAATCTTAGAAAAACCTTGTTTACACTCTAGATGTCATCAATTTGATCCAATCTTCATGAAACTTGGTCAGAATGATGATCTCTATGAAATCTGGGCCAAGTTTGAAACTGGGTCATGTGGAAAAAGTTCCAAATTCAATAATGCTTGATTCTACACAAGTACAACTAGTCGGTACTAAACCCATCAGCAGTCAAACCAAAGTATGTATTTCAGGAACTCTACTTTACCTACTACTCACAAACATTTTAGTACAAAATTCAAATCTAGGCCACATAAGTATTTTGAGTTCATACTACAACAATCTTGCTAACAAAGCCAACATTGCAACAAACTCAGGTGAGCGCTTAAGGGCCAATGGCCCTCTTGTTTTGTTATACATTTTAATAACCGTGTTAAACCATGATTGTGAAGATCTCTCGTGTGAACGACTTAGGATTTTCTTGGTGCTTGTAAATACAAATAAATTTCGTTATCTCGAGATAGGCCGGGTGCTCGTGATATCGATGCTCGTCATAGAGAAGTTTTACTGTATTTTATATTTTATAACTCGTGTATTAAACATTGTGATCATGTCATTTATCAAAGTCAGATAATGTTTCTATTTCAAATTACTTAATTATGTATCTATGGTTATAAATATGTTTCGTGAACAGTATGTATATACTGGTAACTTAACATATGCCATGCTATTACATTTATTTTGTTTGTCGAATGTTTGTTTATTGTTATAAAAATATGTTCATTATAATTGATGCTGATAATACAAATTTATATTTTATCAGATAGTTGTTTTCAAAAATATATTATATCACACTTTTCGTAGTTTTCTGTTAAACAGGTCACCTTGTCTGACTCGCTTAAATGGTCGAGATCTAAGTAAGTGTGCTTAGTTGGTCTAGAAGTATACACCATCTCTAACATAAGCATGTAGCTAAGAACGAATCTCTTTGTCCGTCGGTCGGTCGGTCCGTCTGCTCAGAAAGTTGTCCAAGTTGTTACTCTTTCGTACATTGAAGGTTTTCGGATAACTTTGCAGAGAGCTGGGTTAATTTGAATGAGAAGGTCGTGGGTACGAAATCAATATTTTGAGAAAACAAGGGGGAAAAAATCTGCAAATACTTTTACTCATGGTAAACCAAGCTATTTCAACTTGTTTGGTCAACATGACAAGATTCGATTTTCATAAAAATAGGCTCATAAGAAGCGCCATATGATTCTTATGAGGTACCGGTAGTACGTATGACCTTCTCATTATAAACCAGCGTTGTATAAACAATAACAGTTAGTTGATACTTATCTGTACTACACTAACTCAGTTGGTCCGAGAATAACTATACCCTCCATGTTTGGTGAGGGGATATAATGCTTTGCACATGTCGAGTCGGTCGGTCAAAGAGGTTAGTAGGTCAATGGTAACGGTCACCGTAACCTTTATCATTTTCGACAATGCGGCCGCCATAGGGGCATACCTGTTTTACAAACATCTCTGGAAATAGCAATCCTCTTAAAAGGCTTTTACATACGCTTCTTCAACGATGTTGAGAGAAACCTCAGGCTGTTGGCCAGAAAGGTGATTGAAACAAAACACAAATCCAAGTAGAACTCGGTCCTACATACACTTAGTAATAAACAACACTGTCGCCAAGGCGTCAATCATCTCCAAGGTCAATATGGACTTCACAAAGCTCCTAGGGAATGAGACAATCGTCGTTACTCCACCAGTTATGCCACCATCTTAGATGAGGGGTATTGTATTGCTATGCACGTGTTGGTTGATTTGTCGGTAGACCAGATGGTTTCCGTTCAATAACCCGTGGACGCTCAATGTCACTGTGGCCTGCCCTGTCGCCATACTTGTTTTACAAACATCTCTTGATTCAACTTGTCAACAATAAATGGATGTGTGCAATGCAAGTCTAATAATGTCTTGACGGAACAGCAAGAGTTTGATATAGATCTTTACTAGTGTGGTTATAATCTCACTATTAACGAGAGGAAACGACTTTGTCATAGGTGACACTCCCTTTTTTGAACAAACTAACTACCAAGAACATCACCTGACGCCAACGCCAGCCACAAGGTAGATGACGTGGTGCATAATACTGCATACTAGTAATACTCATCTCTCTCCTAAGAACGTCGCACGGATAGGAGCTTGGAACATTCGAACACTTTACCAAACCGGACGAGCAGTCCAAGGGAAATGTATTTATATAATCTGCAGATCTTGGGACTCGGTGAAGTGCGCTGGACTTCGGCAGGGAAGGTGGCACTCGCATCAGGACACACACTTCTGTACACCGGACAATACGAGACCACATGGACATCCCCAGACGTGTCGACAAAGAACCATATCGACCATGTCTCAATTTCTCGACGATGGAGATGAAAGAAGACCACGCTGACATATCCAAATTGAAAGACCGAGATATACAACAGACTTCACACTTGCATTGAACAACCGCTTCCAGGCCCTAGCAGACATAGAAGATGGCTCCATAGAGAAGAAATGTGAGAGAGTCAGAACGACATTCACCAACACTTGTGAAACAGAACTAGGAGAAGGACATACAACAAGTCAATCAGGCCAGGACTAGAGCTCAGGCACAAGCACGACAACAACACTACAGCACGCTTGGTGGGGAAGTGAAGAGGAGTGCGCGATGGGCAAGTGGAATGGAATCAATGGGCTTATAGAGGAAGCGCAACAAGCATCAGGAAAGAATGACATGAAAACACTTTACAACATAACCGGACAACTAACCAACACAATAAGTATCACTAACAAGCTTGTCAGGGACACAGAGGTCAATACTCTATCAAAACCAGCCGAACAGATGGACCGGTGGAGGGACCACTTCCAAACATTACTAAGTGGAATCCCCGTTATCGACCCACCACAATTGGACACATAATCAACATGGGACCTTTCACCAAAGAAGAGATACTAGTATCATCCACCAAGAAGATAAAGAGCGGAAAATACCCCTGGTCAAGCCAGTACTCCCACAGAACCACTGAACACATCACCAGAGGTAGCAGCTGAGCTACTCCAGAATCTACTACAGACTGTATGGGATAAATAAGAAGTTCCAGAAGAATGGAGGAATGGGTACATTGTCAAATTACCGAAGAAAGGCGACCTTAGTGACTGCCAGAACTGAAGAGGAATACCACTGAT
This sequence comes from Spisula subtruncata, assembly GCA_963678985.1. Taxonomy (NCBI): domain Eukaryota; kingdom Metazoa; phylum Mollusca; class Bivalvia; order Venerida; family Mactridae; genus Spisula; species Spisula subtruncata. Next base: position 37,222,712 of record OY787671.1, read on the forward strand.
ATCCATATCAAGCAAGACCTTAATCCGCGTCATCTTAGAAAGAATCAATCAAGCAGAAGATGCCAGTCTGAGAGAAGAACAAGTCGTATTCAGAGCAGGAAGATCTTGTACAGCCCAGATAGCCACATTGCGAATCATCATAGAACAGTCCATAGAATGTCGTACATACCTATACATCAATTTCATCAACTACAAAAAGGCGTTTGATATGGTGGACAGAACAGCAATCTGGAGTATTCTGTGGAACTATGGTGTACCGGAAAAGATTGTCAACATCAAGAAGACAAAGAGTTTGCGAATAAATGTAGTCCATGATAGACCGATAAGGCTTGGAGATGAAACAGTGGAAGACATCCCAAAATTCACCTATCTCAGAAGTTTCGTCAGCAAGCCAGGAGGCACTGACGAGGATGTCAATGCAAGGATTGGCAAAGCCAGGCACGCTTTGTCATCTTGATGCCCATTTGGGATAGCAGGATTATCTACCTGAAGACAAAACTTAGAATCTTCAATTCCATTGTGAAGACTGTTCTCCTTTACGGATCCGAGCCCTGGTGACACTCAAAAAGACGATAGACAACAAGCTGCTAGTTTTCATTAACAACTGCCTCAGACACATTCTACGTATCAGATGACCAGACAGAATACCAAACCAAGAACTATGGCGAAGAGCAATCCAGATACTCATTACAGACACTATCAGACAGAGGAAATGGAAATGGATTTGGCATACTCTCAGAAGAGACACAAACAACATCGCCAAGCACGCGCTAGACTGTAACACACAAGGCAGCAGGAGGAGAGGCAGACCAAACATGACATGGAGAAGAACCCTCAACACAGAGCTCCGAAGATCCAGGCTGTCATGGAGAGAGGCAAAACAGACGGCACAAGATCGTACCAAATGGCGAGCTGTCGTGACGGCCATATGTCCAAGACTGGATGAAGAGGACTAAGTCAAAGTAAAAGTAAGTCATAACTCTGCATATCACAATGAATGATGTGACAAGTGCCATCAGTATCACAATTGGTGGCTTATTCATAAACATTAATTGTAAGACTTGAACTTAGACGTGGACTTTACATTGCCAAATGTTCTAATCACTCATGTTGTTATACAAGTACCAAGATTGATATATTAAAATGGGTCACTTTTCTAATTGGTCACTTTTCAAACACCTTATCAACTACTTTTTAACTGGACTTAAAAAATCAAAAGTACGTACATGTATGATCAGTCATACGATCAATTATGCATTTTCGCCACAATTTGCGTTAGGAATGCATTTTTGTTTCACCGAAATCTGTCGGAAAGTGTCAATCATATACATACCAGTGTGATCATTAATATATGGTAACGTAAATAACTTTAATAACTTTGGTAGATTTAATGAATTTTCTAGAGTGGCTAGATAGATCTACACAATCTGTACATTTATGATTATCTCGTGGGTTGGTCCATTCAATTTTTGACAAAATATGCATGAAGATTTTATCAGAAAATATTATATTTCCATTTCTAGATCTATATACCAGAGGGGTGTACTCAGATCTAGTGCTCAGGTAACCTGTATCACGTATTTTAACAAAAACATGCCTGTACTGATACAAGAGAAGATATCTAACAAAAGTATAATTTTAAGGTTACTGTAGATATAAATTTCGAGAAAACATAAATTTCCCCCTTTTTCAAACTCTGTTCAATGATGAAGTAATACTGTTAAGAAAATAATAAGAAAAGCCATACAAAAACGTACAGCTTTTGAAACCCCAGCAACAAGATGGTCAGAAAAATCTATTTCAGGACGAATGTCATGATTGTAACGGTTGTAATTTTGGATCTTAAGTTACAATGGTGATTTTTAGGTTTGTTTCAACTTAAATATTTGCTTCTTATTCAGAGATGTAAATCCTTATACTGTATTTGCTTTGTTTTGGAATAGGTCTGATAGATATGCATAATATCCAATATATAAATATACACATATTCTGCATTACCTGGGTTAAATCTTGATTTACACTCTTCTGCTTTAATTCGAAAAATAATGTTTTCAGTGCTTTGATTAAGATATTACCCTTTTCGATTGTTTCTTAACGTTGGGTTCTACAGTGACTAATTGAGCGCATGCGTGTTACGAATAACGTGGCTTAACTTCCGGTAAATTTTTGACAGAAATCTATGTTAATTTATCTAGATTTTCTAAATTTGTGTGCGTTTGAATAGCTGATTTTTCAAATAAGGATATATTAAACCGAAAATATGGGATCAAGCGGTGAGTTTGGGAATCCTCTACGCAAATTCAAGCTGGTTTTCCTTGGAGAGCAAAGCGGTAAGTTTTCATCGAGTTTGACAGTTGACGTTTGACATGGGCCAATGGCAAATGCCCATTTTTGTGATTACTATATTTGAGTTTAAGTTGACAATCTTTTAGAACTCAGCAGCAGTATAATTCGCTGTGAAAGAAACAATAACTTTGTCTCAAGAAAACGCTTGCGTTGGGTTCAACAGTGTTCAAATCAGCGACAAATGACCCCACCTAATTTTTGTTTTGATTTTGCGTTTGACTCAGACGGTTGTTGTGTGTGATCATTTGGTTTATTCCTGCTGAATTGGCCAATAACCTTCTGCTTTGAGATTAGAGATACTGGAGATGTGAGTCATACAAGGTATCCATCTATGCATGCTGCCTTTTAATAAAAAGTTTTATGCACCAGTCAATTGCATCCCTACTGCCCACCCCGTGGATGGGCCGGGACTTTTAGTTTAGAGCTGTCAAAACCGCGCCCCATGGCCCTGCGGGGCAGCTTATGTTGTTCCCCGGCCCCTGACAACTAAATATTTTCCACAGGGTATTGGGTTGAGAAAAAATTCCCTGGCAGGAAGGTGAAACCATGGCCAGCTATCCACCTACCACCCCGGGCATGGTTTGACACCCCGATAGCCATTTTCATACCTTCCCGCTTCGACTACTACCACGGAAATGTCGGGGATTTTTTCTCTGGACGAATACCCAGGGACAATATTCAGCCACTAGGAGACAGAAAGCATGTTCTTTAACCATAACAAACAAGAATCGGGTTCTTGTTAAGAGCTGGCTGAAATCGCTTTTTAGTTTGCTGGCGTTATTTTTAAAATGACCTATTTTGCTGTTAAGCCTATTTCATGTATGGTCGTAGTCTCATAGTAGACCTGCTTCAGGCTGCTTGACTAAAACTTATTGAGAATCCTGAAGACTACCTTTGGGTTTCCAACCTGTTTAACTATTGATCAATAGGAATCAGGGAAAAGGTTTCTGAATCTTAAGAAGAGTGTCTATGAGTTAGGGCCCATACTCCTGGCATCTACTGATGCGGAAGCATATAGCAATGGCCATCATGCACATGTCCGTTGTTTGTCTGTCAATCAATGCATTGCTTTCAAACTTGGCATTCTCGTTTTAATACCATTGATCATGATTTTTACACGTAACATTATCAAAACCATGTTACAGTATCAAATATTTCAACAGAATGGGAATTATGGCCCCTGAATGACTTGGCTATCTGTTTATTGTTTCGGGCAAGGCTTCCATTGGGACATAAGCGTTTAGTTTACTGTACTCAGTCTTGTTTCGAGCGGTAGCGGAGGCCCTGAGTCACATGCAGCAAATTTTACTAAAATTTAAATTTTATGAAATGACAGAATATTTTTCAATCTGTTTGTTTTCGATCAAATAAATTATTAGTAACAAACACATAATTATCATCAATTTTACCCTCTTATTTGAGTAAATTAGAGCATCAAAACAGCCAATTTAAAGTTGAAAAAAGTGCTGTATCAGTGTATGACAGAATTTTAATAGCAAAATTAATTTTCTTAAATTGTGTATAACATGGTCGAAAGTTTTTGGTTAGGTTTGTCTGTCTGGTGGTTTTCTAGAAGTCTGTCTGATGTCATATTTATTTATAGAGTTTTTTTGTTGTTTTCAGTTGGAAAGACTTCATTGATCACAAGATTTATGTATGACAGTTTTGATAATACTTATCAGGTAAGACTTATTTCTCTCATACTGTTAAATAATTAATCTTTTGGGGGATTAAATTTCGTGGATTTCGTGGATCACCTTTTAACCATTAAATTAGACCCCATCGAACACTAATATTGACCATTGGATTTGTTACCTGAAATGCAAAATCCATGAATTTCTGTCCCATCAAAATGGTCTTTTTTTACCAAAACTACAAAATTTTGTCCCATAGAAATTAAATGATTTTACAGTAATTATACAGTTTGAGAAAAATGTTAGTTTTTTCCTTTTAGTCCCCTACCGGTTTTCACCCGGAGTGGACTACAGGTTTGCCCTCCGTCACTCAAGAAATCTGGATTCTGCCATTAATTTTTCTAGTTAGGTTTATGAAACTTGGTTTGTGGATACGGACAAATAAGGAGATTATGTCAAATTTCTTTTTTATTATGCCCCCGGAACCGATGGTTCGGGGGCATATTAAAATCGCACCGTCCGTCCGTCCGTCAGTCCGTCCGTCCGTCCGGATTCGTTTCCGCTCAATAATTCAAGCAGTGTTTATCCGATCTTCACCAAATTTCATGAAAATGTGTAAGGCCATGAGATCTAGGTCAAGTTCGATAAACAGTCAAATTGACCTAGCCGCTTCAGAGTTACGGCCCTTGACACATAGAAAAATGGCGTTTTTTTTGGTTTCCGCTCAATAACTCAAGCATTTGTCATTGGATCTTCACCAAACCTCATGAAAATGTGAAAGGCTACGAGATCTAGGTCAGGTTTGATAACCAGTCAAATTGACGTAGCCACTTTAGAGTTACGGCCCTTGACACATAGAAAAATGGCGTTTTTTTTGGTTTCCGCTCAATAACTCAAGCATTTGTCATCGGATCTTCACCAAACCTCATGAAAATGTGTAAGGCTACGAGATCTAGGTCAAGTTCGATAACCAGTCAAATTGACCTAGCCGTTTTAGAGTTACGGCCCTTGACACATAGAAAAATGGCGTTTTTTTTGGTTTCCGCTCAATAACTTAAGCATTTGTCATTGGATCTTCACCAAACCTCATGAAAATGTGAAAGGCTACGAGATCTAGGTCAGGTTTGATAACCAGTCAAATTGACGTAGCCACTTTAGAGTTACGGCCCTTGACACATAGAAAAATGGCGTTTTTTTTGGTTTCCGCTCAATAACTCAAGCATTTGTCATCGGATCTTCACCAAACCTCATGAAAATGTGTAAGGCTACGAGATCTAGGTCAAGTTCGATAACCAGTCAAATTGACCTAGCCGTTTTAGAGTTACGGCCCTTGACACATAGAAAAATGGCGTTTTTTTTGGTTTTCGCTCAATAACTTAAGCATTTGTCATTGGATCTTCACCAAACCTCATGAAAATGTGAAAGGCTATGAGATCTAGGTCAGGTTTGATAACCAGTCAAATTGACGTAGCCACTTTAGAGTTACGGCCCTTGACACGTAGGAAAATGGCGTTTTTTTTTGGTTTCCGCTCAATAACTCAAGCATTTATCATCTGATCTTCACCAAACCTCATGAAAAAGTGTACAGCTATAAGGTCTAGATCAAGATCGGTCAGGTTCGGTAACCGTTCAAATTTACCAAGACACTTCAGAGTTGCGGGCCTTCACACATAGAAAAATGGTGTTTCTTCCCGTTTCCGCTCAATAACTCAAGCATTTGTCATCGGATCTTCGTCAAACCTTTTGAAACGTGAAAAGGTGTACGGCCATAAGATCTAGGTCATGTTAGATAACAAGATTTCAAATTGACCTACACGCTTAAGAGTTATGGCCCTTTACACAAAGAAAAATATGTCAATATCACATTTGCCCAATATATTATGACACATCTGTGACGGTGCTGATATCTTAACGTTACGTTACTATCAAAGCATGCACGGGGGCATGTGTCGTCCTATGGAGACAGCTCTTGTTACAATAGAATTTTGTCTGGAGCGTATCTTCAAAACTATTTAACGTATTGTCTTGAAACTTGAAATATAAATAGATGGCAACTTGGAGAAGTGCATTGACAAAGAACCATAACTCTGTCTGTCTTAAATTTTGAATTATCTCCCCTTTAGTGTTTTTTTATAGTCAAATTTTGCTCAGAGTATATCTTCAAAACTATTTAACATATTGACTTGAAACTTGGAATATAAATAGATGGCAACTTGGAGAAGTGCAATGACCAAGAACCATAACTCTGTCTGTCTTAAATTTTGAATTATCTCCCCTTTAGTATTTTTAGAATCAAATTTTGACAGGAGTGTATCTTCAAAAGTGTTTAAGATATTGACTTGAAACTTGGTATATGAATAGATGGCAACTTGGAGAAGTGCAGTGACAAAGAACCATAACATCTGTATCACCAGATCACACATGAAGTCGATCAAGGCACTGCTTTCAAATGTGGCATTATTCGTTTACCATCATAAGCCCCTTATAGTTCAAAGCCATGTAACACTATCAAACATTTTAACTGAATAATGGCCCCTGATTGACTTAGCGTTTTATGGACATGGCTTCCACGGGGGCATAAGCGTTTATTGAACGCAGTCTTGTTTGAAAAAAATTGTTGTAGCCATGGCAACAGAAACATTGACAACCTGAAAACCAGGAAGGAGGCTTCTGTATTGCTTGCAATTCCTATTAATTAATTATTTTTTTTATTTGTTGTCATGCCTATTAAAATTGAACTGTTAGACAGTGTGTTTGTCCTGAAGCAGATTAAAGTTTTTAGCTCACTTTTTGTGAACACACATTGTCCGTCGTCAGTCTTGTCTTGTGGACGCAACTCCTCCTGCAGTTTTTACAGGATTTCCTTTGAACTTTCACAAATGAACAACCTCAGTCTTAACATCAAAGAAAGAATGTGTGCTGTAATGATTTTTACCATAATTATGGCCTTTTGCCGAATTGCAACAGCTCTAGTTTAATGTGGTGTGCTAAAAGTAAAATCATTAACCTAAGCAAGTTTGTAACTAAACAATTCTATATAGACTTACATATGAGGGTTGTCCCTGGAAGTCGCAAACATTGGTTTTTACTATATTTCTTCAAATTATTAGCACTTGGCATATAGTATATACACACTTTAATACAGCAATATGTCACAACTCTCGTTGCATATCTCAAATAATAGGAAGAGTACATAATTTTATCGTAACTTCTATAAGTCAGGTTGGCGTGCAGTCTACGACGTCAATGACATTATGTGTGACTGTGTGATTTTGTCTTAAAATTTCCTGAAAATTAACATTTTCTTGGAATGTAAAACTTGTGGAATTCATCTTGTGGGAGACGTTTTTAACTCACTTATTAGTACTGACCTGTCCTTGTTCAGTCTTCCAGTATTCACATGATCGTTAAACCCCTCTTAAAATGTTAATTGTTTGTGCAAGATATAAACGAGTGTCCTGTTCACGCAACAGGAAATCAATGCTAAGGATCAGATATATGTTGCATATGAATTGTCAGATCGATAAAGTTTTAAGGAAACTAACATGAAGCGCTAAAATGGGAGACAGATTCAGACAATGTTCGCAACTTTCGCGGACAACCCTCGTATACTTAGTATACTACAATATTATTATATATACTTGAGGAAAGAATTATTTACTGGAAAGGTCATGGAATTTTGTTTAGATCTGAGACGAACCTTGGTATTTCATGTTATGTGTTGTTTGTGTACTAAGAATGAAAGAGCTATGTTGTTAAATTATTTTGCACAGTGAAAACTTTGAGTACAGTTATATATGCATACATTGATGGCTTGGAATGAGAAGGTTATTAGTACAAAATCGATATTTTGAGAAAACAAAGAGTCGATAAACTGTCTGAATTTTAACCTTTAATACTTATAGAAAAAACAAGCTTTTACTACTCCATTTTGGTCAACATGACAAGTTCCCATTTTCATGAAGATAGACTCATAAGAAGCACCTTGTGATGCAGATTTCAATACTGAAATAGGTGTCAGTCTTGTAAGGTTGTATAATGTAAATTTGTAGTAGTTACGGCCTTCTCATTTTAAGCCAGCGATGTCTGTAATATTATTGTTACAACATGCCTATTTACATATTGTCTAGCTCAGAATGATTGCTTTTATCGTTTCAGGCTACTATAGGTATAGATTTCTTATCAAAGACCATGTACTTGGAAGATAGAACTGTAAGTATTATTTTATATTAGTTTATGAAATGTCGACTCGTGCATTGTCTTAGTGTACCAGTCAGATTTCAGCTGAAAAATGGCAGGCATATGGGTGCCTCCATCTTGATTTTAACCCGTTTTTGTCAAATTAAACGGCAAGCACACTAGCCACTGAGCTACTAAAGCATTCTCAATGCGCCATAGGCCCTTAATACATGTGTACATCTCATACTTGAAGTTCCAGGGCTTGACACTAACTATTTTTGGCCACTGGTCCCCCAGGAAAGAGACGTAAAATTTGTAAAAAAAAACTGTTACCCCGGTACTGGTCCTTCAAGATTTCCACTGGTCCTTCTTGATTTTCACTAGCCTCGGACCAGGGGACCAGTGTTAGACGTAAAATTTGTAAAAAAACCTGTTACTGGTCCTTCAAGATTTCCACTGGTCCTTCTTGATTTTCACTAGCCTCGGACCAGGGGACCAGTGTTAGACGTAAAATTTGTAAAAAAAAACTGTTACTGGTCCTTCAAGATTTCCACTGGTCCTTCTTGATTTTCACTAGTCTCGGACCAGGGGACCAGTGTTAGACGTAAAATTTGTAAAAAAACCTGTTACTGGTCCTTCAAGATTTCCACTGGTCCTTCTTGATTTTCACTAGTCTCGGACCAGGGGACCAGTGTTAGACGTAAAATTTGTAAAAAAACCTGTTACTGGTCCTTCAAGATTTCCACTGGTCCTTCTTGATTTTCACTAGCCTCGGACCAGGGGACCAGTGTTAGACGTAAAATTTGTAAAAAAAACCTGTTACTGGTCCTTCAAGATTTCCACTGGTCCTTCTTGATTTTCACTAGCCTCGGACCAGGGGACCAGTGTTAGTGTGGAGCCCTGTGAACCAGTGTTTGTATGCTCTTGGAGGCAAGCTTCTCCATTGAGTCCTCCGTGTGCCTAAGCTAAGCGTGGCTACAGGCCCAATAAAGTTTAGGATCAGGTCAATATCTTAGCACTATAATATCCTGTTTAAATTTGATAATTTCTAATTTTCTCCTGGAAACTTTGTTGATTAAGAACTCCCATGTTATCAGATGAGGAAACTCATGCTTACTTAACCATGTTACAGATCTATGTCTGTTAACTATTGTCTTAAAACCTGCTCTTGTGATTGCAGAGCTACAGATAAGGTTTTCGTCAATTGGGTATTTTACCCCCCAGTTTCAATTTTGATTGGGGTTTGACAAATTTTATTTGGGTATTTAATCAAACTCATTGGGTAAATGATGTTTTATGTACTGTTTTACACTATACCATCCTTTTCTTTTTGGGTATTTCAGATTTTCATTGCTTTTTCTTACTCCGTACTTTCAAAATCTATTGGGTTTTTAAGAAAATTAATTGGGTAATTACCCCAATACGCAGCTTATCTGTAGCTCTGTGATTGTATTTCAATAGTTTCTAATTAATTCTTGTTTATCCCAACTTTTTTATTTTTAAATTGTTGTAAAACCTGTTCTTGTAATTGTAATCATTGTTTCTAATTAATTCTGGTTTAACCCAACATGTTTTATATTATAGATTCGATTACAACTATGGGATACAGCTGGTCAGGAAAGATTTAGAAGTTTAATACCAAGTTACATACGTGATTCTTCAGTAGCTGTTGTAGTTTATGATATAACCAGTAAGTTTGCTTCATGTTATTCTTGCCGGGGAGTAGACATGAGACGGAAGGCAGAAAAAAGCACTGGCTATTTGAACATGCTTGTCGGCTATTTTTTGCTCTTTTCATGCCCCCGTGTCGATAGATCGGGAGGCATATAGTGATTCACCTGTCCGTCCGTTCGTCTGTCCGACCTGGTTAACCCAAATTGACTGTTTCTTCTAGCATTAATATGGCTGCTACAAAGCTTTCATACTTGCATGGATGTTGTATATGACCACTCTCGACACGCCTGTATCACCTGACTCCATTTTGACCTTCACCTTGACCTAATTTTGGACTTAGACTTATTGAAATGGCTTCCACGGGGCATAAGCGCTTATTGAACGCAGTCTTGTCTGCTTTGCTACTTAAGTGAGATATCAAATCAACCGCCTACTTTTGACGATTTACTGGCTACATGAAAACATTTCTACCCCTGTCTTGATAGCTCTCGGCCATCCTTAAAATATTGTTGTTTGCCCTTATTTTTTGTATGGAAATATTTTTTGGGGAACCTGTAACAAATAAAATTCAAGTCAGTGTAGTTATATAAGAAAATAGGCTAAAAAAATTAGTAGGGACGATTTCGTTGAAGGAAGCATTAGGGCAAACAAATAATTTTTTCAGGACTGCCTTAGTGATAGAGCATCTTCTTCCACGGCTTCCAGTATGAGAGATCTGGATAGTCTCCATATGCAGAAATCCTGCAATTCCATATTTATTTAGAAAAAATGATTTTTGTCTGGAGAAAATGAAAAATATCTGGTGAAAAATATTCAAAGTAGTGACCAAGTTACGGTCAATTGAAATTTCATTTTTTGAATTTTAACAATAGAATAAATTAATATTTGAACTAAGTTTTGTGTGCTGGTGTGTGTAAAAGACGCTCAAAACAGAGTTGCCACTCATTTTCAGGATTAAGTATTATGCCTCAGTAGAATCCTTGCATATGACTGGAGTACTTTTGACCTGAATGTTTACTGTTTAGGAGGTCATTGTGACCCTATCAATAATATGCATTGTTGTTTACTCATGTAGTAATGTTATGATATAGGTTAATATTTATGTAAATTAATCAACCGTTTTGCATAATAATTATTTTAACAAAATACTCCCATAATTTATATGTTTGTTATAATTTGTATGTTAATTAACAAAATGAACTTTCACAGTCATTGCTAATTAATGCAAATTTTATATCAAATGCATTCCAGTTTTCATGAATATTGAAACATATAATTTTCTTTTACGTTTGTTAATAAGTTCACCAAAAATTCAAACAAATACCCACTTATAAGTTATATTATAACGTCATGAATAACTGTTAAAAATTGAAACAAAATAAATCTGTGGTGAAGGTATAGATTCTAATAGGCTAAACCTTATTGGTTACACAGTTTATCTCATTTTCTCCGACCATGTGGCTCTTGAATTATAGATACTTAATTGGAAACTCCTGCAAATTTCTCAAATTAATCATCTGTGTTGTTTTTCTTAATCAAATACTGGGGTGTGTAATTGTATAAGGCCATGGGTAAAAATTCTCTGCTCATCATCACATTGCCCTATATTTAATTATCCTTAAAAAGCAAACACATCGAGTCAAGGGTTGCCTGCAAGAGCCAAGACTGTAGTAACTGCATTGGTGAATGTTTTCAGTCTCAATACTTATTTCAGTATTTTGATAAATAACTGTGCTATGAAATCTATAAGCTATGAAATCTATAAGCAAATGATCTTGTTCTGTTTATTGATAAGCAGTTTGCTGTATTTTGAATGTTTTGAACTTTCACCCATGTAACTGCAATTTTGGAAATTATTCAGGAGAAGCAAATAAATTCCCACATTTTCCAAATCAAATGTATTTAAATTAAAGCAATTTTTCGATATTTTGTAAAGAATTGAGAACAAAAACCTATAAATATTTAAAAATTAAAATATCTGGATGATTATTTTTACTTTCTTGACTAACTGCAATATTTTGCTGAAATTGCACATGGTCCAGTTTATAAGATATTTCCTGCAATAATGTACATAGTAAGTCAACTTAAAAATAAACACATGGCAAATAAATTAATAATACCTGATATACATGTACACTGATAGTGATACAGTAAGAGCTAGCCTACAATATGTTTTGATTGATTTCAGATGCTAATAGTTTTCAACAAACATCTAAATGGATAGATGATGTACGAACAGAGAGAGGTAGTGATGTTATAATTATGTTGGTAGGAAATAAAACAGATCTGTCAGATAAAAGGTGAGTGCTTGTTTTTACAGTACAGGGGTCCTACAATTCAAGGGTGGTATTCAATATTGCTCTTACAAAATCAAAGCTGTTTGGTGAAAGAATTTCTCTAATCAAAAACCTGTTTGCTCTACTGTGACTCTACTCAAACAATGCATGATGCCAAATTTCAGCTAAATTGATCAATGTTTACTCATTACCCTTTCAACTCGAACTTTTGATCCATGAGGGTCTTAGACCCAATATTGGATTTAAAAAAATGCCAAGCATAGCCTTTATTTGTCTTATTTCTACTAAAATATGGCAGGCATATATACACTCAACCGCTTTAAAAACGCACCACTTATGAAATATCGATTTTATTGATGAAAACGTCAATCTATTGTTATTTATTATCGGATAAATATTCTTCAGTCTATACACAACCAGTTGTGTGATTTCCATGCCATTATTACGAGTTTAAAATAAATTATGATATAGATAACACAGTGACCCATGAAAGTGAAAGTCACAATTTCGAAAGCAATTATAAGAGCCCGCTACATTGATGCATGTACGTTGTTTCTCCTCCTTAAGAATAACATTAATTACATTATAGGATAGAGTTATGTTAGACGTGATGTTTCTAACCATCCAAGCAAAGCTTAACTTGAATTATAAATGTTATGTGTCTTTGGCTGACTGGCTTATACCATACGACTGAGTGCGGTCCAGATATGCGCATTTGTGAACCTAAGATTGATTTCAAGCCTTATTTAAACTTGAAATCTTGGTTATGAGCATCAGACTGTCAGGGTATTTCCCAAGGTGCTTATATGGCACCTCAAATCAACACTATGAAGGAGCTTAAAGACAAAAGGTTGGGACATTCGGCTCTAAACGGGAAAAAACTCGTTAAAACGTGTACTAAAATGATTTTCCTTTTTATTGACAATTATCATAAGAATAGTTATGAAAATGCAATAATGTACTTTTGGCTTGTTTATTAACCCCCGACATGCTTTTGACACTGTGTGCAGCCATGCGGAACCAATTACAGTGACACAACCTGTGTCATGGTTCCTCATAGCTCGGGCTCAATACCTTTAGATTGTTTCACACAGGTCGGTCTTTGACTTTGTCATTCGCTAGGAATCGATGTTCTAAGCCAACAGTCGCTATGTGGAGGCAGATGATCCGCCATGCTATGCCACCGATGCTCTTTTCAGTTGGAAGCGAAGGCACAATCATCCGAACAATTTTTTGAGATATTCGCAGCATATAAATACCATTAGCAAATATTGTTTCTGTTGTTTTTTGAATGTGTAAACCAACAGCGTACAGTTTAAAGTCAATATTGACCTCATAGGTCGAAGTGATCTAGCTGCACGTGCAAAACATGCAAAATAAAAAACGTTCTTTGGGCGGGGTATTTCGAAAGAAACCAAAATCGTTTTCTTTAATTAGGTCAAGCTTATGAACTGAACAAACCATATAAACTATTAATTTTAGCAAAAAATGAGTTTTGACACATTTTGATTATTTTCAATAGTGGTGCGTTTTTAAAGCGGTTGAGTGTATGTGCCTTGGCCCAGATTTGAACCCAGGTCACCAGATTAGACGGCAAGCGCACTAACCACTGAGCTACAGAGTATTAACAAAGTTATGGTCCTTTGAAGTTCCTCAGTAGGAACCCTGGCCCAGATGTCCTGAAACATCCTAATCTGAGATAAATCTCACCTCAAATATAGCAATATGTAGTTTTGATAATTTCCATGGAGGATGCATTTAAAATTAGCATTATAAACAGAAAACATTATTCTTAGATTAGTACAGTAAAATTGAATGAGTTTGAACTTCAGATATATCAGAAATTTATTCTCTGATTTGGGCTTAAACTCAATTTGAGATGAGATTTCTACTTGAGATGCCTCGGGAGATTGGTGCCTGACATAATATCTGCCTGGTAAGGCAGCTATCACTGGATACGTATCTGCCCAACAGTGCACGCTAACATCTGCTGTATTCAGTGTATTGATTCTATATTTCAAACATTGATGTATTGGAATACATGTAGATAGATGCATATTGTTGCAGTGGGTGCATCTAGTAGACTACTATCTGTAATATGTCTTGTAGAGATTACAGTCTAACCTGTCTTAAAGGGACTGCCTCACAGATGGATTTTTATGCCCCCGAGGCATATAGTAATTCACCTGTCCGTCCGGCCGTTCGTTCGTCCGGCCAGCCTGGTTAACCCAAATTGACCGTTTCTGCTAGCATTAATATGGCTGCTACAAAGCTTTCAAACTTGCATGGATGTTGTATATGACCACTCTCCACACGCCTGTATCACCTGACTCCATTTTGACCTTCACCTTGACCTCATTTTGGACTTAGACTTATTGAAATGGCTTTTATTGGTTTTACACTGTTATATTGGACTCGACTTCTGCCTTTACCTGACAGACATGCTTATGTATACTATAACCGTTCTCATTTAACTTTGAATGGACTGTAATATTTGCTTCAATGTACCAGACACTTGTATATTATAATTGTACTATTTGATTACAGACAAGTTACATCTGAAGATGGGGAACGAAAAGCAAAAGAATTAAATGTAATGTTTATTGAAACCAGCGCAAAAGCCGGATATAATGTTAAACAGGTAAGTTATATCAGAAAGGGTTTAACAAATTCTGGTTTAATCGGGATTTGCTTAACTAGAAAGACATAACCTTTCTGAAGAAAATAAAAGTTGTTTGAGGAAAATACTCAAAGTCTTGACTGAGTTATGATCATTTGAAATAAATCAACAATAGAACAATGTTTGAAAACAGCAACAAGATGCCAGGATGTGTGATAATGACATTGAAAACAGACTAGCAGGGCTCGACACTAACACTGGTCCCCTGGTCCGAGGCCAGTGAAAATCATGAAGGACCAGTGAAAATTTTGAAGGACCAGTAACTGTTTTATTTACAAATTTTACGTTTCTTTGCTGGGGGACCAGTGGCCAAAAATAGTGTCAAGCCCTGACTAGTGTCTGATTTTCAGGATTGAGCATTATGCCTCAGAAGAACCCCTGTATTCAGGCATAGGTCATTTCAAACATGGAGAATGACCCTTTAACAAACAACTGCACAAATACGAAAATAGTCAACATTTCCTTTATACACTATACATATTCCCTCCAAAATGTACTTGTTTGGATCAATAATAACTTGTCTCTTGCATTCGGACAAGCCCTAAAGTGCTTGTATAACTGTAAGGCACTTTCTGTGTGTTTCAACAATACTAGGAAGCAATTAAAGCTGTTTTAACCAGATTTTTCATCTAAAAACTTTGGTTATTAGATTGGCTGTTTCAGCCACTCTGCGGAGCCGTTGGTTGCCACTATTTGGTTTTCAATCAATGACTTGAGTTTGGAATGAGATATCATGATGAAATTTGCTGTGTAGGTAGCTTATATGAAAGCTTCGCATGTGATATTGAAAGTGGGGTTGGTGGAGTCACGGTCGCCATTACTAAAAATAAAAATAAAACATCTCTGCAAAACTATGCTTTGCTGTACAAAATCTGGTTTTCGTAGAATTCCCATGTCTTTTTGTTGCATATTTTGTCGGCTTATTTTATTGATGATGTATAATTCTCCTGTTATTCTTTCAGTTATTCAGACGAGTAGCGGCGGCATTACCTGGCATGGAACAAACAGAACCTAAAAAAGATCAGAGTATCCTTTTCTGTCGTATAGTATATATTTATATCACTTGATTTACCTTGTATCCAGGTTAGTATAGCCAGTATGTATAAAGTTATACATACCACGTGTAGTATAAAGAATTGAGTTTTTCCTATAAATCAATGCGTTTTTAGTGTCATATGATATGAAGAATCTATCACTCATTGTCAATTGATATATTTATTTTAAACTCGTTCAGGAAATATTATTAAGCTCGCCAGAGGCTCGCTTAATAAAATTTCCAAAACTCGTTTAATATTAATTTATATCAATTGACAACTCGTGATAGATCCTCTATATAACACTTGATTTACCTTGTATCCGGGTTTGTATAACCAGTATTTAGTTTCTAAGTTTAAATTGTAACAAACTAGTCCTGTGTTTAAGAATATTGAAGCTCAAGAGAGAGGCCATGAACCCTAATGCCAGAATGTTGGCTTGATCCTCAAGTTTAACTCAAGTACGTACAAAAAAAGTCCATTTTTCCATGAATTTTATTCATATGACTTTGATTTAGTAAGGGTGTCATTATATCTCATTCAGTCGTTATTTGTATAAAACTCTCAATGTTCTCCTTGATTTGATGAGTGCAATACTATCTTAGCTTTTCTGTTTAGCTTAATAATCTTTAGAGCCGTATATCTGTTTTAAAGCTTTCAATTTGCTGACTTCTTTCCATCAGTTCGTCCGTTATCTGACTTGACTAGCACATAATTCCTGAAAAAACACTGGTTTGTCTTTTTCTTGTCTTTTCAATCTATTGAATGAGATGCATACTTCTGTCTTTTATTAGATGGACAAATATTAAAAGCTCTTTTGAACAAAATGAACTTTTTAGATCCTTATGTGGTCTATGAAAATGTTCTATCCTGCCTTGATAACCTTGTGATAGAGCTTGTGTTGACAGTGCAATAGGTTGGGAGTTAACAGTAACTCAAAGCTTGCACTGTACTGAAGATAAAATAAATATGCTACCAGAGGGAGACTACCTTCCTTTCTCTCGTACCCTGGTCATTAATAACTCTCACTAGGGTTTAGGTATTAAGAACAATTGATGTAAGTTGGCAAACTTGGTTTACAATCAACTTAAAAGGAAAAAAGTAGAATCAAATATTAGGATGTTCTGGAATTATACAATATGGTGCATCACTTGTGTATCGTGTGTGCTTGTTGTACCATAGATGGTGAGTATACATTGCACTGTATATGTTGTGTGTGTGTGTGTGTTTGCATATCTTGAAGTTATGGTAGATAGTGACTTCTCTACTTTGCTGTGGTCATTTCCTATAGTTAAATTATTTTCTTCTTAGTTTATATTCTCTTTATTACTACATGTTGTGAGCTTTATGAATGTTTAGTCCCAATTGTAATAATAATGATTATTTCATTATAATAATTTCAATAATTATTAAGTCAATTTCATCAAATTCAAACATGATCTTTTGCTATATCCATAGAGTCATATAAATAATTGCACCACCACCGGGAAACATAGTTAAGAAACCTAACAGTAGATGACCCCAATTGATATTTAGGTCAATAGACTTTTACCATTTTCAACAATTAGGCTACCATAGGGGCATACATGTTTTACAAATATGTCTTGTTTAAAGTCTGTGATTTACATTTGAAGTTTGATGTAGGATTAATTGCTATTTCACTAAAATTGGAAGTTGATGTTCTTAAGGTTCGGATTTTAAATATGATCGTCAAGGATTGCCATAGCCAGGTTTCAGACTTTTCAGGACTTGACCTGTATCTGTTGATGCAACAGCTGGCTTGTGCAAGGTAAAATCTTCACCCATGTAACACTGTGTGTGTGCTGTGATAATCTGATCTATCGGAATCTGACCATGTATACTTCGCTATCCTATCTCTGGACTCTGTAAGGTTGGGAACCAGACTATTCTAGTATGGTATGAAGTACATATAGCCTCATACCAGGGTATATAACCAGACCATTCCTTCTCGAACAACTCCTGTATTATATCAATATTTTTGCTATATGCTGAAACGTGACTCCCTTTAAGGATATTGTAAGATTTTGAGAAAATTCTAAGTCAAAATAATTTTTTAAATTCATTAGAGACAAAACATTTAATTTACTTGGAGATCACATCAATATTTATGTGTAGGATATGAATCCAGTATTATATTAGGAAGAATGTTCACTACAGACCTAGTCTAGTAGCTACTGGTATAATATAATAAAAATAACATCATAAACAACTTTATTTGTAGTAGATGACATATCGCTGGCTTAGAATGAGAAGGTCGTAAGTGCCACTTAAGACCTTACAAGACTATTGCATAATTGAAAACTGCATTATAAGGCGCTTGTTATGAGCATATTGCAGGGCTTTCACTAGGCTCCAAAAATGAAAAGTCAAAATGACTCCTGGCTCTCAATTTTCAAGAGTCATCAAAATATTGCAAGAAATTTTGTATCATAAGTATAGTAAATTTGACTCTTCACCTTAAATTTTCAAGAGTCAAAATAAGCACTTTTGTCAAATTCAAGAGTCAAAATGCAGTTTCAAGAGTCAAATGAAAGCACTGATATTGTCATGAAAATCGGAACTTGTCATGTTGACCTAACTGAAGTTGAAAAAGCTTATTTTAATATTAGTAAAGAGTGATTGTCAGACCGTTTTTCTTGTTTTCTCAAAATGTTAATTTTGTAGTAACGACTTTCCCATTATAAGCCAACGATATTTGATTCAAGACCAATTTTCAATATGGTATAGGTTTTGTAAATTTACAAGTCTTACAATTTACAAACTGCACACGTAGCTGTGTTCCAATTAGACTTTATAATTAGTTCTGTAGACTATCTATAGTATAGTATTGAAGATTTGCATTTGTTGAGATAAATTTGGTGTTATATTTGTTTACAATTTGAATATGAACACTGCATGCATTGTTTTATTTGCAACAAGACGACCGGCACTTTGATTTGACATTGTTTCATATGCACCAATAGATGTGATTTTGCTGTAGCAAGACTTTTATTTTCTGCTTTTGTTTTCCTTAATGTATACCTAGTGACAGAGGTAGTATTAAAAGATACGCCTCAGGAGCCACCCCAACAGGAAGGTGGATGTGCATGCTGACACTTCGTCCGTCCGTCTGTATGTCTGTCTGATTCCTTCCTTCACACACACACTCTGCCTTACTCGATCTACTCGACTGTCGATACTATGATGTCGGCCTACCGCCTACTTGGAGCGAGTAGTACCGCAACAGTGTCCTGTATTATACATGATATACACAAGACTTTATTCTGTTTTTGCTTCTGTATGAACTCACAGGTAACTGTATCATTGAAAACGAAAACAAAATATTAGATTTTTTTTTTTTTTTTTTTTTTCGTTTTCAACGATACAGTTGGCTGTGTAAGACTTGTGAAGTATTGTGAACAATGATGAATTTGTTTCCATGGCAACAGACTATTTTTGTGATACAAATTATATTTTGGAAATATTTGTGGAAGCATGATTGTTATTGTCTTTATGTTAAGTTGATTATGTTAAGTTTTGATATTTGACGATGCAAAATTTTCTTCTCAAGTTTCCATCACTCCAAAGTAATCATACACACTATATTTGCATTATAATTTAAGGTTACTCCAAGGTTTATTACTCATGGGGTAACAAAAGGCTGGTTTTCCAACGGCTGAAACCTGGGTTGTGAATTTTGGCAGGCATCAAAATGCTTTTACATCAAACAAATATCTAAAAAGTTAGTTAAGTATTTCACCTATGGTTATAACTGTTTGCAGAAGTGTACAGCATGTAAAGTCAGGGACCTTAGGGTTTTGTAATCATGCTTATAATAATAAACTTTGTGCAGAGTTATGAAAACCTTATTTCAAAGGAATCTCCCTGTTTCTTGTTGCTTGTTTAATGAATGAAATTTACCTTTATGATAAATTAATAAATGGGTTGTATGTAAATATGTACTTGGGTCAGAAAGTCGGGGTGACTGAACATACTTTGTTTACTTTCATATGACATTTACCGGTATTACATTTACTAAAATGCTGATTGTATATTTATTATTTTTTATTCGGCACAAATGTGGAGATATATGAAAGGCTATTTATATTTATTGAATTATTAAAAATTTACAGTCAGTAATGTTGTATTTATGATGTTTTTGTAACGTCGCAATATGCATGTTTTACTAGATAAATCATACTTGCCAAGTTAGTTAAATTCAAAATAGGAGTGATAAAGCATGTCACAATGCAAATGTGATTTAAAAAGGATTTAGATGCATAAACAAGAAATGTATTAATTCTTGTGGTTATAACTATGAGACAGAAGATGTATTTTTAGGCAAGGTTGGTGAACTTGGAAATCAGAAATTTATCAACGAAAATAGGAGTAACTTCACTTTAATAGGAGTACTTGGCAGGTATGAATAAATTGTAACTTGTCTCGTGTACAAAACTGCAATACCCTATAAATGTACATGTATAGTCTCTGCTTGCATACTCTGTTCATCTTCGTAATAAACTGCTGTTTCATTCAAATTTCTCCATTATTATTATTAACACTTTTGCAACATATCTGCTAACTTTAATGTGTAGGGAATTATATACTTTGTAAAATAAACGCTCTATGTCAAGTATGCTCAACTTATACATGTAACACTGTGCTTTTTTCATTTCTGATTTGAACATCTTAAAAATTTCTCAAACTTCAGACATTTAGTCCAGACTTCTGCTTCAGACTGACAAAGACTCTGGTAAATAATTGTGATACAGATTAAATACTAGATAAATTTGGGTCAGAAGAATT
Source organism: Spisula subtruncata (assembly GCA_963678985.1). Taxonomy (NCBI): domain Eukaryota; kingdom Metazoa; phylum Mollusca; class Bivalvia; order Venerida; family Mactridae; genus Spisula; species Spisula subtruncata. The sequence goes on from OY787671.1 coordinate 37,243,362, forward strand.
TTATTGACATAACTATATATAATATAATAATAATATTAATTAAGACTTTATTTATAGAGGCAAAATAATCGTTTGCCCTATCTTCCCTACGAGCCTCTTAATCATATAACTAACTTGGCTTTACTGGTACTTGAAAGGAAGTCCATTACTGCTTAATTCACAAGGGTCCAGATTAATTATTCCGGTATGTTAGTGATTTTATGTTGACATTTGAATATTAAATGTACAATTAATATGCTATTAAATCATATGATGTAATTTATAAGCCCAACAAGTGTTCTTCCATAAACTATGCTTATATGGTTACCTAAGAGAGAAATGGCCATACTTTCTATTGAAAAAGTGGAAGATGCGCCCTTTTCCTACTAAGGTCCAGTAATAAATAGATAATTAATGAATTGATTATTGACTGCTAGATTGGTAGATATAACATTGTTTAATACATTATAAAACATTAACATAAATTGACTTGACCGAATGCTTCAATACCATGATACCATGCATTGAACCTAAATGTGTTTTATTTGTTGATTTTCCACTGTGTTCAGTTTTAAGTATACTGTAAAATCATTTAATTTCGTTTCGTGGTTTTGGTAAAAAAGACAATTTCGTTGGGACTTGAATTCGTGGATTTTGCATTTCGGGCAATAACAAAAGGGTCAAAATTAATGTTCGTCCGGATTAAAGTTTGTGGTTGAGGTGAACCACGAAATCCAAGAAATTTAATCCCCCACGAAAATTAATGATTTTACAGTATTGGATGTTGTCTGTGTTCTTGCAAAGTCAATTTATTTTTTCACTAGCGATGGTAGACATTTTCCATGTCTCAGAATAGGCAAAGCCAAAATGTTCATGATATAGTTTAATGGTTTGGTACTCCATATGTGTGTTCAAAAAGTCTTTTGTGAAAGAATAGTAGATTTCATCGTACACCAAGTGCATTAAGTGTATGATTGGTTATAAAATGTGTATATTTCTCGAGCCGTAGTATGCATTTATTATAATTTATTAATCATGTTTTCCATAGAAAAATTTCTACTTAATCAGATTGGTAAACTGGGCTTGTATCAACGGTGGTTCTTAGATATTATCTAAAGAATTTTTCTTAGAATCTGCCGGAAAAAAATCACTTCGATATGACCAAATCTCAATTCTCATCTAAATTTAATGCAATTCTCTTTTCTCTATGCAAATTGTTATGAAAGTAGACAAAAATCCGTTTTACACAAAAACAAACTTTTTTTCGTGAAAGTCATAGGAAATTATACAACACACTTAGTAAAACTAGTATTTGTTATGTTCATATGTGCCCTGCGACAACTTTGATAAAAGTACTTTTTGTTTTTGCAAGTTTGATTTGGGTTACGCCCCTTTGTTTGTGCTATTGTGAAAATCCATGTTTCTTGTTATAAAACTCCACTTTGATAAAAAATTAAAATTATTAAGATTCTGATAATTGTTTATAAATCTGTGTGTTATTGTTTTTTTATCGATATATTAATATATTGCATGTGTGTAACTGTTTTCTTTGTAGTTTTTTTGCTTGTCAAAGTTTTAGCATGAAAATTTATTGTGTACAATTACTGTACTGTGTGTATTATATCTTAAAATAAAAGTTTGTGTTCAAGCACCAGTCAATATTTTGCCCATCAGGGGTGGGGAATCACTGGAGATACAGGGGATTTGGACAGACAAATCTTTTTGACCGACTGGAATTTGACTGCACTTTCGACTTCTAGTCCCCTGGAATAGACTCTTGTCGGTTCCAAGACCCGAGAATAACTATGTGATTATGTGTCGCAACCCAAGCATCGTATCCAGGGTGGGGATTTAGACGTCTAAAAATGAAAATGTCTAATTGCCCCTACAGCGCTGATATCAATTTATTTCATGTAATAACCATCGGCGAACAACGCTATTACCCACACAATGAATGCTAGATATTTTCTTTCATATTTTACATACACTCAGCTCATAATAACTTCATGCTTAGCTTTGAACTTGTCATTTTGGGGCAATTTTTACTCATTACTAATTTACTAATGTTGTATATAGATAGGGTTGTATATAGTGTACATTTTAAAAGATCGAAATAAAAGTTGTATAAAACATATAAAATGTGTCCTATTGTTTTCTTTGCTGTGACTGTTGTCAAATGATGATACAGCAATGGGGTTTCAGGTATCATTTGAAGTGCTGATGACAATGATGCTCTGAGGCTTATTTCCTGGTCACAGGTAGGGGTATGCACATCTCACTCGGGTATCACTGGTCACAGGATCTGGTAGCGGTATCACACTGGTATTGATGTATTATGCTGTCAAAAAGTGGTTGCTTATGGTATAGTTTGGAGAATTTGACATGAACCTACCCTTTTAATTAGCATAATTTAACAGCTGATATATCGTCTAAATTCATAATCCCGGTTGTATGTTTACCTCAGCGGGGACTGTTATGAAGACGCTCAAGGTGTTATACAAACACAAATCTGAAATACTGATATTGCACCTTTTGCTATCGGAAATTGACATACTCAAAGCTAGTCTTGTAATATATATTCATGCATACGATCAGGTCAAATTCTCCAAACTATATATTCTAAGATTTCATGATAGGAGTTACCATAATACCTGGGTTTTTGTGTAGGTTTGTGTGCTTATGGCAACCAAAACAGACTTGTGTCTTATTTTCAGGATTGGTAGAACCCCTGAATATAACCCCGGCCACCCCAGGGTTTTCACTACGCTCCATGAAGAGTCAAATGAAAACCCGGCCACCCTCACACTGTTACCCAGGTATAAGACAGTGGTACTTCCAGGCGTAAATTATAAAGCTTCACACTACTGACATACTTACTAAGCAATTATCGGCTAATACTAGTTACTCATATAATCACAGAATATATTTCCACTGTTTCAGATGATTTACTTTCACCAGTTATATAATCGGCACATTTTATATTCGGCACATTTCTGTGCACAAGATGTTTCTACTCGTATATTCCTTAACCCTGTATCGTAGATATAGAATTGCGACCAAAAGAACAACATATGGAGCCGATAGAGAATGATGGTGGATGTAGTTGCTAGGATAGGCCCCCTCCTTCATCGTCATTATTTCATCGTTTCATTATGTATGGTAGTCAGTTTGTGCCAATTTCAGAAATCTTTCAACCTGCAACTCTTGGTCATGACCAAGCCAGTCCACCGAGGAAAGAAGACACAATTAATTTGTAAAGAATATAGTTACAAATGCTTTTACTTGTACTGCGTAGTTAAATACTCTATATCTATATACCCAAGGCGTTTCAATTGAAGTTGTTTTAGCCATGCAGTCAAAGATAGAATTGCCATACAAAAAAGTCATGCATCTTAAAATCTGTAAACAAATTTGCTTGCTTGGCCATTTTCTTATACATATTTGATGACGTGAGTTACTTATTATGGAGATCGTCATTCAGGATTGGTCCAGTGTTGAGTTGGCACTCTGTCTACTATTCATTCCATTATACTCAACAGTGGATTCTCAGTGTGAAAGTAATTTAATTACAAATGTCTTTTTCCCTGTGGTATAGCTTGGCTAATATGACACGAGCCTGACCTTTTGATTTGCATAATTTAACAGTCGATATACTGCCTACGTTTACAATACCGATTGTATGTTTTCATAGTCTGGGAGTATCACGAAGACGCTCGGGATGGAATGCAAACACAAATCTGAAATAACGATATTGCACGATTTGCTTGTGGAAATTTATATATTCAAAGCAAGAATCTTGTAATATATTCTTGCATAAAGGTCAGGCTCAGGTGAAAATAGCCAAGCTATATGTAACAATATATATACTGGCTTTGATGCAAATCTGTGATATCAATAGGGTTTTTCCACCTGCTGTTTTCATTGAGTGGATTATAGACTGGTTTCTGTTCCCAAATGTACGAACAGTACTTCTTATGTAATATTTACCCGTAATATTGTCTATAACAGGGTTGACATACAACCACATGACATTTTGGTTTTGTTGACAAGTAAAAATATGTCTACAAAAAGTTTAAGTAAGTATCTTGTTCTTTGACCGATTTCACAAATTTTTTACTTGCAGACTTAGCCAAAAAGTATAATTTGCACCAGGAAAACAGTCAGTTAGAAAGTCTTAATGCTTATTAACAGGTTTGACTCAAAGCACCCAACCATGAAAGTGTGGAAATAGATTTTGTAAAATGTCACAAAATTTACTGTTTTGTTGGAAACAAGGTATTTGGGTATCTGTTAATATGACTGGGTACATGTAACGTTGTGAAACAATTTGTTAGGCAGATTAAATGGAAACTTTTTAAATGATGGATCAAATGTTTGAGGGTGTTGAAATAGCTGTGCCATTGTTTATCAAATTATCATTACATGGTTGAATGCAAAGCTGATTGTCTCCCTTTGCCAGTAAGTTCACTCCCTTTCTTTATGTCAACAAAAGGGAAGTAACTTGTGGTAAGCGAGAGAAAATATTTTGTGTTTGAATGTTTATAAAGGGTGACTTGTCTCCCTTTGTTGGTGAGTTTTCTCCCATTCTTTATGCCATCAAAGGGAGGTAACATGTAGAAAATAAGAACATATTTTGTTTGAATGTTTAAAGAAGGGTGACTTGTCTCCATTATCAGAGAGTTTTCTCCCTTTCTTTATATGCCAACAAAGGGAGGTAACTTGTGGAAAGAGAGAGCATATTTTATGTTTGAATGCAAAGCTGATTGTCTCCCTTTGTCTGTGAGTTCTCCCTTTCTTTATGCCAACAAAGGGAGGGAAGTTGTGGAAAGAGAGAGCATATTTTGTGTTTGAATGTTTTGTTTAGAGATGGTTGACTGCTCTTGCGATGTACATTTAGTACCTGAAAAGTGATAGATCTGCCCTTGTTAGGGGTTTATACAAGTAGTTGAGATGACATGATCACTTTAAGAAATTGTATTATATTGTGTTTATCTTGCGTTTTCTGGCTTTACAGTGCAAATTCTAGAATTATCTGCCCTTTATTGTGTTAAAAGCTGATGACATTACATATGCAATTTCTAGCCATATTGCAATGTAAAATTTATGCTGTTTATGAAGTTACTGCTTTGACCATGTCATGATGACAAGGACCTTGTTAGGTCACCTGTGATTTGACAGTTATTATAAAATCTGCCTGGCAGATATCCTTGCTAACCATTGAAGTTTTTGTTAATAAAAAGTGTACTGAGGATTGGACATGATGCTAACCGAAATGAGTCCGATGCTACTGGACTGCTTATTTAAATACGATAAACCAACTCCTGCTAATGATCAAAACCTCTCCGATTTATATGAAATCCACCTTTAGCATTTGTATTATTATACCCCCACAAACAAAGTTTGAAGGGGGTATACTGGAGTCACCATGTTGGTCTGTCGGTTTGTTGGTATGTTAGCATCGTGTCCGCCCTGTAACTTCGTCATTTCTTACTAGATTTTAAAATTGCCTTGGTACAAATGTTCACCACATCAAGATGGTGTGTCATGCGCAAGACCCAGGTCCCTATCTCAAAGGTCAAGGTCACACTTAGAGGTCAAAGGTTATATAGTCATGCAAATCGTGTCCGCTCTGTAACTTTGTCATTTCTTACTGGATTTTAAAATTGCTTGGTACAAATGTTCACCACATCAAGACGGTGTGTCATGCGCTAGACCCAGGTCCCTATCTTAAAGGTCAAGGTCACACTTACAGGTCAAAGGTTATATAGTCATGCAAACCGTGTCCACCCTGTAACTTTGTCATTTCTTACTGGATTTGAAAATTGCCTGGTACAAATGGTCACCACATCAAGACGGTGTGTCATGCGCAAGACTCAGGTCCCTATCTCAAAGGTCAAGGTCACACTTAGAGGTCAAAGGTTATATAGTCATGCAAATCATGTCCGCTCTGTAAGTTTGTCATTTCTTACTGGATTTTAAAATTGCTTGGTACAAATGTTCACCACATCAAGACGGTGTGTCATGCACAAGACCCAGGTTCCTATCTCAAAGGTCAAGGTCACACTTACAGGTCAAAGGTTATATAGTCATGCAAATCGTGTCCGCTCTGTAACTTTGTCATTTCTTACTGGATTTTAAAATTGCTTGGTACAAATGTTTACCACATCAAGACGGTGTATCATGCGCAAGACCCAGGTCCCTATCTCAAAGGTCAAGGTCACACATAGAGGTCAAAGGTTATATAGTCATGCAAATCGTGTCCGCTCTGTAACTTTGTCATTTCTTACTGGATTTTAAAATGTTACTTTGTCATTTCTTCCTGGATTATAAAATTGCTTGGTACAAATGTTCACCACATCAAGACGGTGTGTCATGCACAAGACCCAGGTCCCATAGCTACGCCCATTTATGGAGATGGTCACATGGTCTAGCTAGTCAGATTAGTAAAATATTGTGCAAGTTTTGAGTACAAGGTTAATTGCTGAATGTAATTTATGCTGTCATTATGTACAATTTTTCTCTATCTTCCATTTTGTTCCGATGTATAAATATTATTAAACCATTCAATATATCGGTACTCATTTTCATTTACTTTGTATCTCTATCGTTTGATGCTTATGCAATCTAATATCATTTTTTTCTACATTTTTTGTTGAGTTGTGATAATATAAATGTTTGTTGTTTCTTGACTGGGGTTGTTGTTCTACCAAACTGCAACCTCTGAATAATATTCACGAACAATTTAGGACCGAAACACTCAGACTTAGACTTTTAAACTTAGACTTATAAGCTCAGACTTAGACTTATAAACTCAGACTTATGAACTTAGACTTATAAACTCAGACTTAGGCTTATAAACTCAGACTTAGGCTTATAAACTCAGTCTTAAACTTTTAAACTTAGGTGTATAAACTCAGACTTAGACTTATAAACTCAGACGTACACTTATAAATGGTTAAAGTTCTTTTAATCTCATGATGTTATAAATATATCTATTTTGGTAACAACAATCATGCATACACATTTTTGTGGTTCAGAAACGGTAAAAAACGAATTCTAGACATTTCAAATTTTGCAATGATAAGGTCTTAGTGTCTAAGTTTTGGCCTTAAAGTGTTAGTAAATATAAACCCAGGACTCGAACAGCTGACAATCTGTAGCACTTCAGAAATTCCTTCTAACTCTATAGTTAAATCCAAAAGAAACCATGAAATCCAAAGTCTTCTACTGTAACAATAGATTCTCCTTATTGATTATTTGTACGATTTTGCATCCATATAATATTGTGTTCACTGCTCATTAATCTCAAGTTGGCAAATATCACATATTTGCATCAGGATCAGGTAGTATGTTGGTTGCCTGTATCATGTGTCGACCCATCGACCAGTGATGTCTGGAAGCTATTTACTGAAGGCTAGTGGGATTTGGTTTCATTCTTTTCCCTTACCATAATATGCAGGCCCGTAGCCTTATTGAGGTGCTTGCCTTGGTGAAAAACTGAAATTTCCCAAATTATCAGGGTTTTTTAAAAAAAGCCTAAATACTGTAAAATCATTTAATTTCGATGGGACGAAGTTTCGTGGTTTTGGTAAAAAAGACCATTTCGATTGGACGTTATTTCATGGATTATGCGTTACAGGTAATAAATACAAGGGTCAAAATTATTGTTTGATGTATTAAATTTCATGGTTAAAGGCGAACCACGAAATCCACGAAATTTAATCCCCCACGAAAATTAATTATTTTACAGTAGAGAATAGAGATTTGCCTCGGTGCTTTTTTGTCTCTGGATACAGTCCTGATTTGCATAATTTCATTGAGTATTTTGTTTCACTTTAGCCAGTTTTTGCTTAAGAGTGGTCCAACTTCACATTTGTTCCTTTCTGCTCATTCTAAGAAACGTTTTGTCATATTTTGATCACACTGTCTACCGGTATTTTGATATCCCAAAGAGTGACATATTTAAGGGATAGGTATACATAACAATATTCAAAACTCATTTTGACATTTCAATATATTCTAAATTGTCTCCCTTTGCATTTGTTCAAAACTTAAATTTCTAATTAATTCAAAGCGAGCGAAATTCCTTTCAGTTTTTTCATATTATGAGTTATCTCCCTTTGAAACATGTTTTGTTAATATGAATTATCTTCCTTTGAAACTTATTTGTTAATATGAGTTATCTTCCTTTGAAACATGTTTTGGTAATATGAGTTATCATCCTTTGAAACATGTTTTGTTAATATGAGTTATCTTCCATTGAAACATGTTTTGTTAATATGAGTTATCTTCCTTTGAAACATGTTTTGTTAATATGAGTTATCTTACTTTGAAACATGTTTTGTTAATATGAGTTATCTTCCTTTGAAACATGTTTTGTTAATATGAATTATCTTCCATTGAAACATGTTTTGTTAATATGAGTTATCTTCCTTTGAAACATGTTCTGTTAATATGAGTTATCTTCCTTTGAAACATGTTCTGGTTATATGAATTATCATCCTTTGAAACAAGTTTAGGCTTCATGTGTTGAGATTTTTCAATTTAAATTCAAATCAACATGCTGAGCCTCACAGTTGATGTCCATACTTGCTTTTTGTTCTGATGATTTTATTTACATGTATCTCATAGTGTACGTATGACATTGAGTATTGTTCAGTCCATTGCTCACACTTATTTGCAATATTCCATAATTTATTTCATTACTTCTTTTAAACTACTGTACTACATAGCTGTTCTATCAATTATAATGCAACTACGGTAGTTTAGTTTCAAGTTTATGCTTCATTGCAAATGGCTATACTTCTGGTTTTCCAAGGTGATGGGTATGATGTACAGAGGTTGTCTCCCTTTATTTGAGTTCTCTCCCTTTGTATAAGCTTAACACAGGGAGAGAACTCAGGGGAGACAACCTCCTGTTAACTAATGTTATTAACAAGCGTCAAACAAACACAGTGTACAAATTTACCTCAACTTATGTTTTACATGTATTGGTTTTAACAGGTATTCATTTTCAGGAAGCATACAAAATTTATTTTCAGAAATCAATGATTGAATGAAAGGAATTGGCTTATTTAGAATCATGTTTCTTGCATGTACGAGCGTCTGCTATTTATAATTAAAACAATTATGAATGCAATATAATACTTTACTTCAAAAGTTGTTATCAAAACTTTTATTTTGATTGGATAAAAGAACCGATAATAATTATGAACTAGTACAGTGTATAAAAGTACTTAAGATATTTTTTTGCAAATCTTGACCCATGATTTCAAGGCCCTTAGATGCAAAAATCGACCCATGGAATATTTTTTTTGCCTTGGTGCTTTTGTCTCTGGAAATGTCCCGATTGTCCTTCACTTGCAGGATGACTGATTGTGTTTTGTTTGAAGGACCCATTGCTGCATTGTAACCACCAAAAGTGATGTATTTGAATATGGTATTTCTTGTGATTGAAAATTTTTATTACCTCCGCTTCGATCAAACCTATAATTTAGCTGATGTGTTTTAAAGCTGAACAAACTTACATTTCATGTATGCCGATGTTTGTGTTGCCTTTTACTGTGTATATTATACATGTATGATTTAATATACTTATTTATACAAATAAATGTGATACAAGTATAATGTATGCTTTCTTTTCTATTAGTCTGTGCTAGACTGACACTGTCTTGAATGCATCGTCAGTGATTTTTTAGAGCCTAGCCCAATGATTTTAAACATTGGAGAACGTACTCCATGCTCCAACTCATACACCATACTCCAATTGGAGCATTTGTTAGTTACATAAACTGCTGTAACTTCTTTATTACTTAATAGAAATATATTAAACAGGGCTTCATTTTCTAAATTAGATCATCTGCTATGTATAAGCTGGTGTTGGTTTTGATGCCAATTCTAAAAAAGCTGTTTTTCAAGTTTGAGTATGACAACATGTTTATAATCACTGGGTCTTCATGGTCAATGATCTCTGAGCTCAATGGAAAAGACAATTTTGTGATACAAGGAACCTAGATGCTATATTATGGCTCTTTTTTAATAGACTCCTTGGTACAGCACTAATACTGCCTCTGGGTAATCAACCAGTACAATTCTAGTTGACCAGGAAACACTGAAGTGTTACAGAAATGACGCATCTGTCCTTGCCAAGAAATGATCAAGGGCCCTTGTGACATTGATCAACCAACATGCCAAAATGAAGTCAGTTGAAATATCATTGGTGTGTTCTGATAACACATGATCAAAGAATAATCCAAGACTTGCGTCGAATTTTCAGGACTGAGCATTATGTCTCAGAAGAATCCCTGTATTAACTATCTCATCTTATCCGAGGTTCATGGGGGAGGAACCAACATATTAAATAATGGTTAGCCCATTTTGGTATGTATATGTTGGTTCAGCCACCGTGAGGTACAAAGAAAGATGTAAAACATATGCCAGTGAAGTATTGAAATATTAATTTATTTGTGTATAATCAAGCAACAATGGATATATAAACTGTAAAATCTATAAAAATACAATGATAATTATACATTCTTGAAAAAAATGTTATGGATTTTTCTGAAAAAAACTCAACATGCTCTTTTACAAGATATCACATGTAAATTATCAATCGTGATTCTCAAGTCGCTCTCTATACATAATTGGCTTAAATGGACTAGAACACATACATGAATACAATGACAATAATTGATAAAATAACACATGTACATGGCATGTAAAGTTATTGCACTTAGAATGTCATAAACAAGAGGGCTCAAAGGGCCCTAGGTCGTTCACCTGTTGCACATTAATTTTGTCTAACAACTTACATTCTGACCATATTTCATGAAGATTAGATCAAAAGAAGGGTGTCTAGAGTGAGCACAAGGTTTTTCCCAGTTGAGAACTGTGCCTAGATTTCATGGAAAACAACATTCTGACCAAGTTTCATGAAGAATGGATCAAAACGATGACCTCTGGAGTGAACACAAACTAATTGTTGACGGAAAACGGACGGATGACGGATGAAGAGTGATCACAAAAGCTCACCTTGTCACTATGTGACAGGTGAGCTAAAAAATAAATTAAACAAGAGATGTTTGAAAATCATGTATGCCCCATGGCAGCCCAATTGTCGAAAATAGTAAAGGTCACAAAGTGACAGTGATCGTTGACCAGTACTGACCAGTACTGACCTCGAAATCAATAGGGTCATCTACTGTTGCTGGCCAACCTCCATGTACAGTTTGATGATCATATGGCAAAGCGTTCTTAAGTTATTGAACAGAAACCATTTTGTCTACTGACCGACAGACAGACCAACAGACATGAGCAAAGCAACATACCCACTCATCATAGATATGGGTATAATATTAACAGACAGCAATGTATTTTCACATAGGTCATCAATTCTAAATATAGAAAAAAAAATCACAAATCTGTAAATCACTGTTAAGTGTAAATACAATGTCAACAATTATGACATGGTGACCAGACATCAAGACTAATGATCTGTATAATTATTGTAATCTAAACAACATTAACGAAATGAAAGCAAAGCTGTAGATTAAAAATGGAAAACTAGAATATATTGCCGATTTAATTTGTTTCGATAAAGGCTTTATGCCGAAACGTTATTAAATATGAGTATGAACCATACTAGTGTAGAATATATTGTTCAGGAACCATATAAAGTCATACTTCAACAATATATAATAATACATGGTAAGTAATTGGCACATAATTACTTGATTAACGAAGAAAAATACCTCTACCAGTCAGCACATTGAGGAGGGGACACAAAATTAATTCTTAACAATTGACTGTATGACACGATGTTTACACATGTAAATACAGAATTTTAAGTTGACTAAGAATGTCAGACAAACAATACAATGCTAAGCTCACCATGAGATCTAAAATCTTGAAGGTCAAAATTTAGTTTTTAGAAGTAGCAATGGTCAAACTGAACCCCTGAACGTATATCTAGATGCTTGCTACACAATGAACAAGTAATAAAGATGCAATCAAAATATTAACATGAGTTAATCACTATCACTTATAATTACCTCCCTTTATGGCTAATTATGCACAAAATTCAAGGTCCACAGTGTGTCATTCATTGCGGAGTGAGCATATAAGGCTCGCTTGAAGCATCCATTTTTTGGGGATGTGGATGGCTTGTACTATGTCTGACTCTTGGGTGTGTTGCTAGGCGCTGCCATCATAGCTGTGTGGCATTGGTTTGTGCCCTACTATTTAATAACTGGGGTCAGAATGAAATGCCAGACATAACTTCTATATGATACATACTCACTAATGCGGTATTTGACTATTCTGAGATATATTTTTTGCATACCTGGGACATTTTGTATATTTGAATATCAATGTACATGTATTATTTATACAATCAGGAATGTTCGAGTTTTCCAAGTCTAAAGACGGTTTTAAAATATCAATGAATAGAAATAATACACTATGTAAGCCAGTATGATCAGCACAAAAATACCCGAATAATGCATAAGTTCTGTTAGGGGTACTTTCATTACAGCTTCTCTAGCCCCTCTCCAACTGTTAGGTCCCTGTAATCGCCATTGATAAGCACCACAGGATCCTAATAGTAACCTGAAAATCACAAATTGTATGTTGAAATTACATCCATGGGTGAGTGACCAAGGCATGCAGACTAAAATGGAAAAAATTTTAAGGTTCTAATCCCAGAAGGATTGAAATAGAATTCACTGGAATCAATCTGTTTATAAAGTATGCTGATCTGTTAATTAAGGTTAAACTGCATGTATAATATTTTTTATTTACTTTACTTTAGTACAAAATGTGAGTTTTTTTTCTTAAATTCCATGATTACTAGTAAAATTTGTATATTACCTCCAAGCTAGGCCCGGATGTTGCATAAAGCTAGGTTTAGCACCAATCATATCAGCTATTTCATCATTATACACAATAGGATCACGTTGTATTGTATGTCGGTCTGATTTGTGGTATTTGTTGGCACAAAATTCCTGTAATACAAGAATACATCATATCATGATGAACCTCGTTCATTTTACTTTGAATTCACCCTTCATTACATGATAGAATTCTGATAAAAGATTAGTTATGCACACCATTCATTTGAACCCACATTTTCTGATTGGTGACAAGTATTACTCATATTAACACAGTATTACACATATTAACGCAGTATTACACATATTAACACAATCAATTTCAGTTTAATTACTGTAAAATCATTAATTTTTGTTGGGGATTAAATTTCTTGGATTTCGTGGTTCATTTCAACCACGAACTTTAATCCCAACGAACATTGATTTTGAACCTTATTTTGTTACCTGAAATGCAAAATCCATGAATTCAAGTGCCAACGAAATAGTCTTTTTTACCAATACCACGAAATTTTGGCCGAACGAAATTAAATGGTTTTACAATATCTCAGTGCTAGGCACCTTCGCCGTTGGGGTCATGGGTTCCAATATAAGAGTTTCAGTTTAGTTGGTTGGCATTAGAACATTTTCTGTTGACCACCTTCATTAATATAAAGGACCAATGCCGCATCATCGTCACATTAGTATTGTGGGTACTATTTTATCAAAGCATTTACAAATTTCATAAATTGAACAGTATGTTCAAATCTGAATTCTCAATTATTGTTTAAAACCTACATATTGGTGACAGGTTGTGGTCTGAAGCAGGCTAGCATTTAATTTCAATAACCAACGTACCTTTTCCTTTTCTATAGTTTCATTCATTTCAGTTTTACTAGGAAGTTTCACCCGGCCCTTACACATCTCTGCAAACCATCGTGCTTGTAACTCAGCCATAGTTAACACACCACCAGATGCTGGTTGTACAAACCCGATAAACGCTAACGATGAACCAATCTCTGGGCTGAACACATTCTTGTATAACTGTAAAATAATGTATGTTAATATGGTTAGGTTAACGCACACCCAAAATCAGCCCTGTGTCAAATACTTTTGAAAATGTTGTTTAATTTTTACCTTAAGCCTATGTCCTACTGTGCATTTTTTGCCAAGGCCATGTTCTCATGATGGAAATAAATGAGCTTCAGGAGACATCTCGAACAAGGTATCCTCTAGACCAGGAGGACCCTTTTCCCAATGCCTTCCGATGCTCATTCATTAATCGGGATAACATCGCCAAGGCAAAAAGCATAGAGGGGCCTAGATGTAAGGTCCTGATATAGATTTTTTTTCACAATTTTTATATAGTTGAAATGAGAATCATTTTATGCATTGCATACATACTGTATGACTGACTTGACTGATCTATCATTGAAATGCACTCCTTTATCTACCTGATAACATTGATTAAATGCACACCTAAACAATCTGTATAAATAATTCAGTAGTTCAGTAGATATCATATACAGGTGTTCTAGTACATTAGGCCATCCTTAAAATATTATTTGTTTGACCCAAGATTTTTAAGGTGGGTAGGTAGGTAGATTATTTTTGGTATGAGAAATATTTTTTTGGAACCTGTAAAAGAAATTCAAGTCAATATAGTTGTATAAGGAAATAGGCTGAACAAAAGTCAGCTAGGGCCATTGTGATGGGTAGGTAGCGTTAGGACAAACATACAATTTCTTAAGGACAACCTTAACATTTAACAGTTTAGTTTGAAAATAAAATATTGTTGGTTTCTCCTGCAACCTACTGCTCCAATCACCCCTTTCTGAACACTTTTATTGAGAAATCAGAAAATAAATTTTGAGGGGAGGGGCGGGAAGAAATTAGTGAAAGACATAAATTTGTTCTTCTCAATACTTTACTGTACTGTTTGTAAAAGGGAGAAATCAGAATACATACCTTAATTTCATTAGTTTGGTTATTGAGTACAGTTTGTTGTATATTTTCACCAAGGAATGGGAGATCTATCTTGTATCCAGTACATAAGATGATATGGTCAAACTCTGCACTTTCTCCATTCATAAAGTACACTCGACTCCCTTCTATTCTCTGTAATGTATATCATTAATTGCTCAAAATTGCAAATCTAGATGAGGAAAGTGTATATAATGGTTAGATGAATGTTGAAAATAGCATGTAGATATGTTATATGTTATGAGAAATATATCGTAATTATTGTATCTGAGTGTTGCACTCAGCCTGATAATTTTAGAATTATAACTTACAAATATACTAAATTACACTAGAAACTAAGTCGAATTAATATTAAGCACTATTTTAACATCATTACAACTTTTTGCTCTCATTCAAATGTTGCTATAAACCTAAAAAAGAGCAAATTTCAATATCTGAGTACTGGGTGTAAGTATTGGTTATAATACTATGCCCCGGAATACAACATGAATAACTGACCTGTACATTTGGAACAACTTTGATATCACGTCTCTGTATATGATGTATCAATGTCGGGCTCACTGTCGGCTGTGACTGCAGAGCTTTCATCTTAGGGTTCAAATTCCACCTGAATACACCAAGACATTACACCATGTTACATGGAATTATGAGGGACTGAGGGTTGTAAAAAAACATGAAATTACATGAGTTGATATAAGAACAAGGAATTATGAGGGTCATTAAATAACATGAATCATGAGGGTCCAATGGCGAGCTGTGGTGATGGCCCTATGTCCCAGCTGGGATGAAAAGGACCATAATGAAAATTGGTTTACCAATTATGTTATCCACTGAAAATAAAGACATTATTATTATTATTATTATTATTATTATTAATATTATTATCATTATTATTATCATCATTAAGATGACTAAGAAGAAGAAGCATCTCAGTTTGGTCTGATTTGCAAAGGATTTTCATGGTTTTTCAGCTTATGACCTTTGGTATTTTTGTTTTCATAAAGTGCCTAGCGTTATCAAGCCTTTATTAGCAAGTCAGTCTTGTGGTGAAATGTGGCAGGAAATAAGTGCCTCTACAGGGATTTAAACCCGGGTCTTCAGATTAGACGACAAGCATGCTAACCACTGAACTATAGAGGAATACA
The DNA here is from genome assembly GCA_963678985.1 of Spisula subtruncata. NCBI lineage: Eukaryota > Metazoa > Mollusca > Bivalvia > Venerida > Mactridae > Spisula > Spisula subtruncata. The sequence continues at coordinate 37,259,332 of OY787671.1, forward strand.
GATAACTGTATCTATTAAGTGGATATTTTGTGTGTGTTGAAATATGCTGTTTATGATACTTAGTATCTCTATTCTTCTTATCACCATAGTCTATCTACTATCAATATAATTTTTTTCAAACTGGTGTTAAGGTATTTATTGATTACGGGTAGGTCGTAGGCCATTTGCAAAATACCTGAAAATTTCCATGAAGCGACCTTAACCACATATAATATACAGTACAGTACTAACCTTCTTGGATGACCACTGATCACGCTGATCACTGTTCCAAAGATAAAGTTAGCTAGAGCAAATGGTAGTTGAAAGAAGAGACGACAGGCGTAGAGATCTGTAGCGTGACCAAATATATAGTTAGGTACAACCCAAGCACCAGATCTTGTACTCACATACACAGACTTACATCTGAAATAGAAATGTGCTAGCTAGTTTATTCCAGTTTCTCCATTTTTCAGTTACATACCGTATATGGTAGCCAATTGACCTATGAGTATCCAGTATCCTGGACTGTTACAGACTATATCCTAACCAGTACAAACTGACTCTTCCAGATCCCCTGCTTCATGTACGAGTCTCACACATGTAAAACTCTACTCTTGCATAATCTGAGGCAAATTGATCAAATGGAGCATTCATATTATTGTCACTAAAGTGAAATAAGTGAACACTTGTAAGCATGTATTAAACTTGATTTATTTAAGCTAAAAGTTTGCGCAAGGGAATCTCCTGAATTTAATCTTTCCTTCCATTCTGAGCAGTCACTGAACTGTATACTTGTATGTAGGGATGTATCGGTACGCTCACCTCACGATATGATACGTACCGTCAATTTTTCTAACGGTTCGGTATATTTCGGTATGATACATTATTCTCTAACAGCTTCTTAAATACTTCCATTGTTAAGTAATAATGAATTTGATGCTTCTATAACAGCAAATATTATGCGCCTATCAACTATTTTAAGTGAATCTAGACGATAAGAAGCATATCGCAATACAATTAAAACAAGTGATACATGGTAATTTAATAAATTATACATATTCAGAAGGTTGTCAGGTGTTTTCATTGTCTGAATATGATTTTGTTCATAAAAAAGCTTATACCGAACCGTACCGAAATTTAGAAGTCTTGTATCGTGAACCGTGTGGGACTGAAGTCCGCGGTATTAAGTATACCGCTGTATACCGTTACAGCCCTAGTACATACCTGCCGACAGAAGCACAATTGACTGCAGCATCAACAGCACTATTACCTATACCAACAATCAGTACTCGCTTCCCTGTCATACCATTAGTGATTGCATCATTAAACTTCACACTGTGAATTATCTCCCCTGGAATATAATGATACATATCACATAATTTCCTTGTATCCGGGTTAGTATAACCAGTAGGTATAACTCTATACGTAACGAGTGTAGTATAACGTTTAAATGACGTCATTTAAAATTTATCTCCCAAACGATTGCGTTTAGCGGCGTTCATATAGCCGAGTTGTTTTTTCAGCCGAAAGGTGCGATTTTGCCATGTAATAAGAGTCCTGTGATATAAGGAATCTAATACTCGTTGTCAATTGATATAAACTTATATTAAATTCGTTAAGAAAACATTATTAAGCTCGTCAAAGTCTTGCTTAATAAAATTTTCCAAACTCGTTCAATATAAGTCTATATCAATTGACAACTAGTTTTAAAATAGACCTAAGATAAACTTAAATATAATACAGCCCTTAATTATACCATTAAACTGTGATAATGCAATTTTACACGAAAAACACAACTTTCATCATTGACAATTGAGTTACAAATCTAAAATATGTTGAATAGGGCCATTCATGAGGAAGAATATGTACATGTATTTACCTCTAAACGAGTCCTGGCCAGGAAATTTAGCCAGAGTGGGTTGAGCATGATGACCTGTTGCCACGGCGATGAACTTTGACCTATATATCTCTGTGGGTTGGTTGTCTATCACAGTTTTACCATCATCTTCTACATGTTTCACTGTCGTCTGCCACTCTTCACCTAGAAAACAATTTATTGTAACAAACCAAACATATACGTACACTACAACCTCAGTAGAGCGTCTGTAATAACCCTTGACTAAAGTCATTTAAATCCTTGAATAAGCTCTGGTAAAAATAACCCATACAAACAACAAACTACATTCTTTACTGACAGGACTGGTGGTTCCTTTGAACAGGTTAAATATCATTAATAATGATCTGATGAAAGACAGTTGGTGGTTTTTGCAGTGGGTTTTGATTGCAGGTGGTGTTAATACAGTTTTGGCTGGACATCATATCATAAGGAAACATGGTTTTTGATTGCAGGTGCAGGGATTTCCCTGATGCAGGTTTTCTGCGTCCTTGACACAACTTTGTGGCTTGGGACCCTCATTTCTGCCTTACTGTGCATCCTTGGGACCCCCAATAGGATCCCTTTGAATAGACATTTTTATTTCAGCTAGAACCTTTTTCTTTCTGCTATTTATTGCACTTAGTCTTGTGGTACATTGAGCAGTCTGTATTTGCTGTTTTATTTATTTATAAATTTGATACTCACTAATAACGAGCTTGAAATGCATTACTGTATAGTGAAGGGACCCCATAAATATAAACCTTAAGGTTCCTGGGACCCTCGTATGAAAAATCCTAGGGAAAACCCAGCAGGTGGTGTTAAACACAGATTTGATATAATATAACAGGGTACATAAATAAATTGATATCTACCATTTACCTATTCTATCCACGGATATAACTTTCCTCAGGTATTTGATGTCTTCTTCAAGGCTAAAATTCTTCACATAATCCACAATATATTTGGCCATGTCCGTGTTGTGGGGATAATCTGGTGTATCATCGGGGAACGGGAAGTCAGAGAAACAATAATTGTACTTGGACACATTTCTGCCGATAAATCAAACAGAAAACATTAATAAATTTTAAAAAATTGAAATAATCCTTTTCAGGAATGAAAAGTAAGTCTTAACTGCCTAATTCAGCCTAACCAGGCATAACTGTGTCATTGGTCATTTATTAAACTCCAATCAATGACATTAAATTCACTTAGACAAAACTACCACTTGGTTTAGGCTTTAGACAGGTTTGACATAAATTCAGACATGACTTTTTGACAAACATTATACTGCTAATACTGTTTTACAGTGGAATACACCTAAGACTATGTCAGAGTTTCTGCGAGTCTGAGTATTGAGTAGAGATTCAAACCCAGTACCTTTAAAACTGCAGTCAATAGTGGAATCTACTTGACCACTGTATCACCCTACATTAATTAAACTTTAGATGTTTGTAAAACATGTTTGCCCTCATGGAAGCCTTATTGTCGAAAATGGCAAAGGTCACATTGAACTTGACCTTTGACCTACTGACCTCAAAACCAAAAGGGATCATCTACTATTAATGGCCAACCTCCATGTAAAGTTTGAAGATCCTAGTAGGGCAATGAGTTTCTGAGTTATTGAACTGAAACCATTTTGGTCTACTGACTGACAGACTGACTGACAGACATGTGCAAAGCAAAATATACACCCAAAAATGGGGGATAAAAAACCTCTCCAGCGCCTTACATGTGTGTGAATCTCATGACACCGTAGTCATCTTCACGAAACGTCCACAAACCTCCGACTTCACTTGTCCTCTCTAATACCACAGCAGATAACCCAGCATCGTGTAAACATTTTAATGTAGCAAGACCAGAGATTCCAGCTCCTATCACCACTACATCTATCTTTGTCACAGTTGATTCTTCCATGACTAGATATATAGAAAAATATTATTAACATAATAAAATGTATCCCAATAAGAAGCAATAACCAAATTGTATAGAGCATAGGAGTTAAACTATATTCTAAATAGAGAGAAATAAAATGAACTTGCAACTTCCAGCATGCAAGTAAGATGCTCTACCGAAGAACCAACTGAGTTATCTGGGCTGAAGACAGTACTTAGTAACTGTACCAGTCAAGTACTGCCTGGTCCAGTGGCATATACCCTTGCTCTATCAAAATTTGTCATCAAATTCTCAGACTAGAGACATAAATCAGACGGAATCACATGTGTAGCAATGTAACAGTCATAGACCAGCCCCAAGTTGGTGACCACTAGTACTAGCTGTTGTACATAGTGTTCATAATAATCATGACCAGGAGGGGGTTCGAACCCGCAACTTCCAAGTCTAGTTATTGTGTGGTGTTTACGGGTCAGAGGTCACCGGCACAGACGACCAATCAGAGGCAATATATCAACTTCCACCTGCACATGTGCGCACCTGTAGACGACCTCTTTGCAAACATGGAACCAATCTAGAAAGACGTATAAAATCACCTCTCTTGTCTAGGTATGTTCTATTTACCAACTATGGTGGCTCACATGTAGTCACCTAAAATACTACAATTGTATGAGTCAAATACTAGTCTTACTACCTGTGACATATAGGGACAAATAGCAAAACATCGTTTTATAGGTAAGCAGTTATGTGTACATTACATGTAAAGCACTTGATACAAGTGACAGTATGAAAGCAGGGATTGGGGAAATTATTACTACGAAAATATGCATAAAACTAACCTGACAGCGAGAGATCTGCCTTCTAATGTGTAAATCAACCCCAATAGTCGCCGAATATGAAATGATTATGTCCTTAAAAACGAGCATACATCGTTTACAAAGGGGTCAAAGTCTGACAGCTGATAATATTTTTTGTTTACTTTTTCAGCGGTGAACGTGAGAATAGTAACGTATGAAAATCACTAAGCGGTGATAAAATCAATTATTTGCCGTACCACAAGACAAAGTCCAGTCCGCGGTTAAAAAACAAAAGCACTGACTAAAATCATTATAAAACAGTATCATTAGATCTACAACACAAGTATATGTACGAGCTTTGCTCAACAAAACACATTGATAAACTAATTTAATTTTATTCCTAGCTCGCCTGCAGATGATTCCATTACATGCTTTCCGTCATTAGATTCCAAAGGTCTAGATCTGGTAAATGTTTTATAGAGTTCACTAAATTGAAGTAAATTTCGCACATGTTATTTCTTGTCCCATGGTTGTCAAATAGTTACGCACGGCTACTCAATAAAAACTATACGCATTCCACGAGTGTTTTTAATCATGACTATATCTCCTAGAACTATTTTCTAAAGTCAGAAGATAGTTATATTGTCGTTTTATTTCTCATCTACATATAACCATACAATAATGGTGAAAAATAAAGTATTCCTTTGTCTCTCTCTTTCGTGTTTTCTCTTGACCTACCTACCTACCTACCTATCCTCTTTGTACCCGCTGGCACATAAGGCTGCAACCATGCAGTGCTCTCCATTTCTATGTCAAAGAACGAGATCAAACTAACAATCTATCAAAAGTTTACTCATACATGCTTAGTTTCACGTTTATGTATGTACGGTACACTAGTAGTAAACACGCTGACAGCTTTTGCCACATCTGCACAATGTGTTCCTTTTCACCCTTGTGCATACTCGTATCGTCCTGAATGCTGTTCTTGAATTAAATTCGAAACTATAGGTGTCGCATTTAATGGACTTATATAGCTATATTAAAATAGTGACTTTAATATACCGGTTCAACAGTCTGATCGTCGTTGTCATCATCGCACAATGGTTCAAATCCCAACTCACATATACGTTCGTCTACTGCCAGTAGTTTCACATTATAGTTCCCGGATTAATTGCTGACTTCCTCAGAGACATCTAAGAGATTTAGACCTTTATCAGAAGGCGACTTCAGATAAAGATGTGCTGCTTTGAATGGTGACTAAACACTGTTTTTCTAGCTTTCGTTTTCCCGATCTTGTGTTTGATTGGTGTTCTTGTTTGAGTACCGTCTACCTAGCTCGCTACTGTGCCAAATATTTGGTCGAAGGTTACTTTTCTTTCTCGACATGTCTTTAGAAACTGGAAATAAGATAATATGCATAATTAATACACCACTGAATGCATGCTACTGGAATGTCTTATACATTGTATGGAAAAGACCGACTATCTGTATATGATATATTATTTGACATAGCACTTCAATAATAAGTATCTGAAATTTAACAGCGCATGTATAACTTCTCGATTATGTGGTACTGCTTGGTACTCAATGCAACCATGAAAAATATGTTTCCCAATTAATGCAATCATTATTCATTAATTCGAATAAAATCGTCAAAATGCCTCTAAATGCTGAATAGATAGGACACAGATACTATGTTGTGCAATGAGAACATATACGATCCATTATACAGTATTTGACAAAAAAACGTGACTTTTTGCGTTTAGACCCAATGCAATCGCGGTTTTCATAACAGAAAGTCCTCGATTCGAAATTGTGCACAGGGTAATCACAAAAACTACGGCACCTACAGCCAAAAGCAAGATATCAATGGAAACCGGACGTTGTTGGCCAGAACATGGTCAGTATGATATGTTAACACACCGAAGAAAAAAGACAGAAAACAGCAAATTACATGTTTGACTTGGGCGCCGCCATTAGAAACACCGAAATGCAACAATCACGTGATCCCCCCTCTGTATGTGCCGTTCGCAATCTTCTCTATTTCTCCAAGAATTTTCATCATATTCTTTATTTCTCATGAAAGCCTAATTTAATTCAGCTCCAACTTATGCGCTGTATTGTTGCCTTCATCTTATCAATGATTTATGAAATTATCATAATACTAAAATTACGCCAAAATAATCATCCCACAAATAATATGTATCGACTGAGGCAGATTTTTTTACGATTCATCATAGTTGTCACCTTGGCGACGAGGTACAAACGGGTACAGGAGGTATCTATTCCAAATGATATTCTTCAACTTACGTTAACTATTATTACATACTGGTATGCCATTTTCGTTACGAATTTTATTAAGGAAATACATGTAAACATATTTCAACACTCAAACTGAAAACAACAGTACAATGTTTTGCATGAAAATTGATGTACAAAGTGCAGCTGTGTAGGTGTGTTGGGCGGTATGAGCGGTGTGGTACGACCTTTGTATTCTGATCAACTCGGTCTTTTTACCGGAGACATACGGAAATGGCCGAGCTTTCACGACTGACCACCCTTGGTGTTGGTTTGTTCACGAGGGTTGTCCCAGTAAATCGAGTACTTTATTAATTACACAAAAAATATTGAAAACTTTCGTTTCAAATTTTCACTGATGCTTAATAAATATCTTCTTAGCAGATACCCGGAATTTCATGAAAATGTACTTTAAGCAATAAAAGTTCAGTTATATATACCTTCCTGGTTTGTTGGTTGGCTGGTTCGTGAAGTTGTTTGTGGTGGTTGCTGATTTATTTATGCGGCTTGGTACGGTTGTGTTGGTTGGATATACGAGTTGTTTCCCTTTAGTCGTATTCGACTTTTGTTTCATATTGAAGTCCGTTAAAACGAACATTGAAAGGTGTTTCATGTCCCGGCAACAACAATCTGGCCTTAGTATTACACAGATTAGTCATGTTTTGGTCACTCAGGATATAAAACATTATTTAATTTAGTTGTTTCATTTTGATTATTGAATGGCTGTTTGAATGAGAAAAATCGCGTTGAACATGCTCAATGTGCATAAAATCGCCATGTGCGTTATTTGTTATAGTATACACAATCCATCTCGGACTCCCGTCACATGGCATTAATATTAATATGCATTAATTGATATCTTTCAGCAGTAACCGTGTTTGCTCATTTTATTGCTACACGTTTTATACTTGCCAGGCGCGTAGCCAGGCATACGCCCGTACGCCCGGGCGAACGCTCCATGGAAAAAAAGATAAATTGAACTGACTCAAAAATGCAATAAAAATCGATGCCTCCCTAGGGTTAGGCATAAATGTTCATTAATGGAGGCAGTCTTCCTTTTTGATTCAGGGTATATTCTAGATATTTTCTAGCTCGCTTCGCTCGCTCATCGCCTTTCAAAATGAATCATCTGATAGAGATCGATATCCATATAAATAAACAGTACTACCTAGTAATTTATCAAATATACTAAAGCATCGAGTTTGGGTGACATGGTGCTCAAATATACATTTTTTCTAGCTCGCTATGTGCGTTTTCTAGCTCGTTTCGCTCGCTCAATTTAAATCAATAAGCGAATACCATCAAGTAGAGAATGTGTATGTATGACCTGCTGCTCAGGCAAACAGTGTTCTTTATCGAGCTAGCTTGGTTTGCTCAATACTGTGGCGTGTTCAACTAGCCTAGCTCTTGGCTAGATCTAGCAGATCTCGCTCCTGAACGACAAGATAAATCGAGATCTCGGCGAGGGCTAGCCTAGTCTAGCGAGCTAGCAATGTGGGCGGGATTTGACTAAAATACGAAAGGAGAATTTTTGGCGCAACGAGGCGAAACGAGGATTAATAAATTGTGTATTTGGAATGCATTAGATTGTTCCTCTCAATAAACAATGACAATATTTTAAAATAAGCTAGTTTGAAGCCTCCTTTCGCCGACCACACTGTCTGACACCTGTTGAATAAACTAATTATCGAGATGGTATTGACGAAGGATCACACCTTTGTTGATTGAGTAGGAAGTGTCAAGGCGCTGCTTATTGCTCGTAAAACTAGTTTCACTGTTATATCATAGTCAACGGTGGCAGAAGGAGGCTAGCATATTATTAAGTTGGTATGATAAAGCTCCTTTCGCTGAATGGGGGTCATAATATAAGTTATTTGATAGATTAATTAAGCTCCCTTCGCTGAAAATTTTAAAATCTAAAGTCGGCTAGAATATAACTAAGTTAATATGGTAAAACTCGTTTCGCTGTTATATCATGGTCAATGGTGGCGAAAAGCTAGAATTTTTATTATACATATATATATTCAATTTTGTGCATACACACATTCAGCATAGAAAAAAATCACAACCAACGATCTAGCAAATATACCACTATGATATAACTTAGTTGAAATATAAATGATAACGCTCATTGCAGTGGAATTTTACATTCTAACATTCTTTTGCCGATATTTCATGGTTTACGGTCGTATATGACTATGATGAATTTTACCGTCGGCAAAAAGCAGCTATTATAGAATAGGTTGGTACATGTAAATGAAGCTCCTTTCCCCAATATTTTAATCAACATTCTACCAACGTTTAAAAGTTGACTGTCGGGCACCCGTCGGCGAAATGAGGCTATAGTATAACTTAGTTAGTTGATATGCTAAAGCTCCTTTCGCGGATATTTCATGGTTTACGGTCTGCGAAAGGAGTCTATAAAATAACTAAGTATTTATGATAAAGCTCCTGCCGTCGATATTTTACATGCTACCGTCGGCGAAAGGAGGCTGTAGTGTAACTACCAAGCAAGCAATCGATATGGGTCCCACGTGGACACCTATATGGGACCCATGTGGGCTGCCTATTTGGGACCAACATAGAAAGTGCAACAGGGGCCTTTGTGATCTGGGCTGCCCATATGCATTCAATATGGGACCCATATGGGTCCCATCTGGGCTACCACATGTACATTCGCCTGGGCTGCCTATATGGGTCCCATCTGGGCTGCCAATATTCATTCAGAAATGGGACCCATATGGGCAGCCTATATTCGTATGAGCACTTCAGATACATTGTAAATCAGAAATTGTATTTTTCAGCAAACACCACTCTATCCTCTGGTTTGCTACTACTATGCGTACATAGTGTCCTTGCAGGAAGGAGCAGTTGAACAGCTTCTTGTTTATACAAGGTGTTCTATATTATATACTTACAAGTTCGATATTTACAAGCTATATATCACATTAACATTTAAAGGTCATATACGCAATATTATTTTTTTGCTGTTTTAGTAAGTTTATGGTATAAATATAGGATTACATCAATCTCTACACTTCAGATATGATTATAACACACAATAAACGTCATCTCTTTTTTCGATTATCTTATTTTGTGAATAAACTAACCCGAGTTACTTCCCTTAGCTTGTGACGTATTTTTGGAACATCTGATTAACACAGAGTCTGTAAACTGTTAGTGTATATTTGCATAAATCTTGATCTCTATTGAATATGTTCGGTCTAAATGCATTAAAGTTACATGAAATGCACGTGCTATTATGTAATAGTGGGTCATATATAAAGCACAATCATAAAATAATTCTCCACGGGGGGTATACATATATATACACAGCGTCGATCTACGAAGTGTCATACAGTTATCTTGGTACATTATGCACACCACGGGGGGGGGGGGGTAACATGCCAACAACGAGATTATAATCAGCTGCTGACCGATTTGATGTTTAATTTAATTGTTTCTGTACGTATTATTGGGTATACAAATGTGAGAAAATTCCTAAATCGGTATGTGTACATAGATAAGTTTACGGTCAATGCAACTGGAGACACGTGTACATTACGCGTGTTATAGGAAGGGTGTTGTAATGGGCCAAGTATTAATAATATTTTTTTGTCAATCAAAATGCAAAAAAGAACAGTGTATTATACCAGATATAGAATGTTTATAACTCGGTAAACGTTTCATTAATTTATCAGTTTAGTATGGAACGATAAATTGCATTTTTCTAAAACGATATAGATCGATCATTGGCATTTGAATCCAACTGTGTGTAAACTTACAATTCTTCCTAGCATAAACCTAGATTCACGTATCCATCTCCCGTTATGTACACCAACAAGAAAGTACATAACGGAAAAAATAGTTACGCACAGTTGAAATCAAATTCGTGTTCAAATTGTGTATCGTTTTGCTTTATTGGTAATTATTAAAATACTGTCCGACTATCCGAAATAGAACGCTGGATATAAAATATATAAAAAATAAAGAGCGGTATTAAAGATTTATTCTTTGTATGTGTTGTTCTGTCCACTTCAATTGTAGAATACTGTATGAAACAACGCATGGGCTCGTAAACATGTACAGTATTGTTTAAAATATTTTTAAAAATATGTCAAAACGTGGCGTGTCCTTACCCAGTGCGAGCATCGTGGATTTAACAAAATAAAAACAAGATACATGTATGTAGCGAACTCCACTGTTGGTAATCTGCTTCCGTAATATAACTAAAGTCTTGTTACAAATCACAAAATAATACTTGTCTGAGAGTTCAAACACGTGCCTAATTTTCCAGAATATCAACGCACGGCCTACAATTAAACATCAGTAAAAGGCCGACACATATATGATACTGCACTAAAAGCCGCCAAAAGCAGGCGGTCTATTTTGTGTTTAAATAATAAATAGATCACACGGTATCCAGCTCTTGGGGTGATCGTTGGCCCTGCCTGGTCTGCCATAGGTCATACAGGTGCAAGGAGGCGTGGCGAATTTATTACAAACCAATTTGTATTCGCCAATTAAAATAACGCCATGAATTGAAATGTAAGTATTAATTATGGTCAGTTGAGCAAGTGCGTAAAAATATCTTCAATGAATGTGCGTAATAAACCAAGTTTTTTTTTATCAATGTGAAACTTTTTGAAAATGACAAGCTTAGGATTCGTGTAAACTATAATATGTTTTCTGGTGTAATGGAAAGCTTCAAAAAGGTAAAAAAATATGTTCAAACTTCTGTGGAAGCCGTAAGCACCGCACTATAATACTGTCACTTTTCAATGATACTGGATGTAGTTAATAAATTTTACCATGAGGTGTCATTCAAAGAAACCATGCTTTTTATTACATGTGCATTGCAATACCAACACTATTGAAAAGATCATTACGCCGATTATTGTGTTGGAAATGTGCGAGTTTACATTTCCAAATTACTTAATTTTCAGCGCACTTGTTCTAACGTGTCATTGATATACCTGTCAGTAGCATCCACGGTATCCCACTCCTGGGGATGGGCTTATGGGTTGTCACCCCGCCTTCCACGACCTGCGGGTGACAGCTGATGGGACAATCTCCGACTGTCTATCCCCGAGGGTTTGGGACGATGATGGAACTGACTGGTGCAGTATGTAATGTTGAAAAAAGTACCAATCGATTTAGTTAATGCTAATTCTCATTTGAATTTGTATCCATAGTTGAAAATGATAAAATGGGATTAACTCGGCATCCAAGAACTATGGACAATGTCTCTTACTTTACCGGTTATCTACAGACTCTTTTTTCAAATTTTCCTTTTACAATTTTTCGTCAATAATTTCCTGTGTAGAATTATAATGTTCATTTTTCAATTTAGGAATTCAGTAACTTAATTATGGTTAATTTATAAATTCTTTACAATTAACGACAGAAACTGCCAACTACGCGTCATTTCGTGAGTACTACAAATCATGTATCTATATGTCTAATATACATGCGTGTACAAATACGCAGCTAAAGCCATTTCTTGCGAACATAATTTTTTTCCTCATACGGAATGCTTTACTTACGGTCTGTTACAAAACCTAACACATAAATATACAAAATAGTGACAGCTATATATATATTCATGTATATATATTCAAAATCAATCACCGATGTATACACACACGTGTCAAGTGTATAAACAGCGTGATATTTATACCCCCTGTAGCGCGCAGTTTGCACTGCTGCGTTTGTAATGTATAACACGCCCAGCTGTTGAAGTCAGTAATGTCCACATCGGTATGTGGTCGTTGTTTTGTTTCTTAAATATTGAAGGGAATTAAAACGTGATTGCAATGACAACACATACAATGCTTAGAACATACCACATTATAGTAATTTCCGTCACTGACCATGAATTTAATTAGATAAAAACTCGACAGGACCCATTCAAATTTAGTTAAACTGAAGAGGAACAGTTCCACTCATGTCCAAAATGACGTCACACGGTCTAAAAATCAAGGGAGACAACCAGGTTGGATTTACGTTGTAATTTTGTTATCGTCAACTTTATCGTTACCACAGATATGTATTTAGTACGGATAGGTAACTCTACCACGTGACCCAGTTGAAATCAGTAGAAATCGACTTTAAGACTCGCGGGTTCACGTTTGTCGCGATATTTGGCGAGATCACAGAGTTTTAGCGGCGAGATTCATCGATCCGCCATCTTTGTTATATGTATTGTTTTGCAAGAAATTTGCAGAAATAAATCTGCCAATCCAATCAGCATTTCAAAATCAATCAAGAAAATTTTGCTATGTAGATACTGAATAAACATACCTTGATTAGTGTGTATGTATATTTCATCGATTATATTGGCTATATGTCCAGAAATGGAGTTTGAATACACAACGGTTTCGCGGGAATATCGAAGCGAGAAAACAATTCAGTTTGAAAAATATTAAAATCGTATTTGGTGTTTTACTTGAAACATCTTTCGTAAAATAATATAAAATTAGTCCTGATGATTCTTTTAAAAGATATTTCGTAGACTAAATTGTAATGACGAAGCCTCCGCCATTTTCCACCCGTGTCTCTCGTTTCTTATTCCAAATCACACGAAATTGTAACTCTGACTTAAATTGCATTGTATATTGCATGAAACACGCATTGTGTATCTTCTTCATATTGTTTTAATTTTGAAAATCGATAAATTATTAATGATAAGGCAAGTTTCTTCGAGGCAGCCATAAACATTTTATGTTACCGATCATCGCCATATTATCGACTTACAGTGTACCGAATACCAAAATAACGATGATTAAAGGGGGACTTTGGTTTACCAGGAAAAAAATTAGTGGATCAGCAGGCTCTTCATTAATGGCAATGTGTGAAAACTGGTATCTGTGAGGGTCAGTCAAAACATATGTTGTATCTTTCCTTATCATCATCTACCAGCATGTGGCCTATGGTTAGGGTTACACTTGGACAATAATATGCGAACGATAGCATCTCTTTATACACTCAGAAACTGCATTTATTTTATATCCTAATTAATATGAAAGTTTGGAAGAAAAAAAGATTTTTCACCAATTGCTAGTAGGAATAGATAAACACATCAACATAAACTATTTGTATAATGGGATTCTAACCCATACGGTCATCATACACACTGTACATGACTATAAAAGTTACATCACAGGCCCATATGAAATAATCAAATCAAACTATTACTCTTTCACAATGACTGGGAATATATTGAAACAGATGCCAACTACGTTTTATTTTTAACTAAACTGAAATATTGTATTTTAATTATTTGATACTGAATTATTCACTAAGGTAAATGAACTGTAGCAAGTTTTTCAACTAAATTGAATTTTTTTAAATAAATTAAATTTGTTTTTAAAATGTTTGAAAGGTTCTTGTTTTATAAGTAGGGGATGGGCATAGTAGGCATTAAGTTTGAAGTTTACTATTTGTTCATCAATTATGAGGAATTGTTTTAGAACTAAAACATAATTATAAATGTTTTTAATATAATGATGCATAATTTATGTGAAAGCGTGAATGTTAGATTAGAAACAATTTATCCTAAGTATATCAAATTACTTTCTATCACTATAACAGAAAATTCATGGATAATGTAACACTCCTCATCACCAGAATATTTCAGGCATAAAAGCTGAGACTTGTATAATTCACATGATTACAAGCATATTCATAACCATTCAATAATATCATATCAAGCAGTGCCCCATACAGTGATATTGTAGTATGCTAGATGCCCAGATGGCCGAAGATAGAAATACATCCCCATCATAACTAGTAATTGCTGTGTAATATATTACATGAAATAATGATTATCAATGACATGAAAATAAGGTCCATGCTGTGCCCCTGCCGCTGACAAAGTCCCCCTTTAACGGAAAAGGCCGATTGCGCGCATTGCATTATGGGCGTTTGGCTGTTCGGCAGATAAAAATCTATTTATAGAGTTGCCTATCCGTTCTAATACATATCTGTGTCGTTACAAACCATCTTAAATATTGAAATTGTGTGGATTATAAGTACGCCATGTCTTTTATATGATATATATCTATGTAAATGTGTTACTATAGTGAAATTAAGAAATTCTGTCGTATTTGACCTTTAAAGTTTCCAGACAACCATGTGGTAGAATTTAGAAAAAAATGTACATAATATATCAATTTACTTTGAACTTATGAAACACTATTATTTGTACTGAAAGTAAATATAATAGTAAGAAGAAGATTTATATTAAGGATATCCGGGTGTAATAAAGAATCTCCGTTTGAAGAGTTCTCAAGTTCAGTAATTTTATGACAATTTGACTGATTTCCTATAGGTCGTGGGTTCAACCCCCACTAGAGCCAAAATATTTTTATTCTTTTTTTCTTTTTCTTTTGTTATATGACAATGTTTTGGCTTTTTGACATCACTTTTTAGTGTAATTTGGAGAAAAAAATTTTTTTCTTTTTTTTTCTTTAATTTTATAGGAGTAAAATATGTGGAATATAGACGAAAATCGGGTTACTATGGATTTCTGAAATGTATATTTTCAAAACGGCTCGGTAAAATCTTTCAAAATTTTGTTAAAACATTACACACACATTGAAGTTATTTTTGAAAAATATTCAATGGTGCCAATTGTTTAGATCATATTTTATTGCCATTTATCTATAGGGTACTTACTGGCAATATGCGAAAAAATGCCTTACTTTCAAGGAGGGTAGGGTTACATTTTTATTTTTATCTACTTCATAATTAGACCAAATATCATTTTTACACGTTTGATTGAAGAAATAATCATTATCATTGAATTTTAACACACTCTTGTTTTTATTGTGTCATCTGTGGGAGACTTAATATATTTATCATGCAGATGACTCCATTTGTTTTTGCAGTACGTTTTTATGCTAGGTGTAGGGAAATAAAAATAGAAATTACTCTCTCAAAAGACAATAAAAGTGTTTTAAAATTCACATGCAGTTGTCTTAAAGGGTATACAATAGAACAAAACCGTTTGAAACGCAGAGCTCAACATTTAAAAAAAAAGTTTTTTCACCCGGACATCGTTAAATTTACTTATATTTCAATTCAAGGGAAGTAATACTTTTTTGTTCTATATGAGCTTGCTCAGGAATAGCCCATATGGGACCCGTATAGGTACCCCATATGGGTACTAGATGGGAAAGCCCATATGTGCTTGCCAAGGAATAGCGCATATGTGACCCGTATGTGTACCAGATGGGAGAGCCCATATGGGAATGTCCAGGAATAGCCCTTATGAGACCCGTATGGGTACCCCAGATGGGTACCAGATGGGAAAGCCCATATGGGCTTGCCCAGGAATAGCCCATATGGGACCCATATGTGTACGAGATGGTAAAGCCCATATGAGCTTGCCCAGGAATAGCCCATATGGGACCCGTATGTGTACCAGATCGGAAAGCCCATATGGGTAGCCCAGGAATATAGGTCCCATATGCGTCCAATATGGGCATACCCACATGGGCTTGCCCAGAAACATCCCATATGGGACATGGTCATGTTCACATAGGTCCCATATGGGTCCAATATGGGCATAACCCATATAGGCTTGTCCACATAGGTCCCATATGGGTCCAACATGGGCATACCCACATGGGCTTGCAAAGAAACGGCCCATATGGGATATGGGCTTGTCCATAATGGTCCCATATTGGTCCAACTTGGGCACTTCCCATATGGACATGTCCACATAGGTCCCATATAGGTCCAATATGGGCATAACTCATATGGGCTTGTCCACATAGGTCCAATAAGGATCCAATATGGGCATACCCACATGGGCTTGCCCAGAAACAGCCCACACGGGACATGGTTATGTCCACATAGTTCCCATATGGGTCCAATATGGGCAAAACCCATATGGGCTTGTCCACATAGGTCCCATATGGGTCCAATATGGGCATACACACATGGGCTTGCCCATAAACGGCCCATATGGGATCTGGGCTTGTCCATAATGGTCCCATATTGGTCCAATATGGGCACTACCCATATGGACATGTCCTCATAGGTCCCATATAGGTCCAATATTTGCATAACATATATTGGCTTGTCCACATAGGTCCCTTAAGGGTCCAATATGGGCATACCCACATGGGCTTGCCCAGAAACAGCCCATATCGGATATAAGCATGTCCATATAGGTCCCATATTGGTCCAATATGGGCATAACACATACGGGCTTGTCCACATAGGTCCCATATGGGTCCAATATGGGCATACACACATGGGCTTGTCCAGAAACAGCCCATATGGGATATAAGCATGTCCATATAGGTCCCATATGGGTCCAATATGGGCATACACACATGGGCTTGCCCAGAAACAGCCCATATAGGATATAAGCATGTCCATATAGGTCCCATATTGGTCCAATATGGGCATAACTCATATGGGCTTGTCCACATAGGTCCCTTAAGGGTCCAATATGGGCATACCCACATGGGCTTGCCCAGAAACAGCCCATATGGGATATGGGCTTGTCCATAATGGTCCCATATGGGTCAAATATGGGCACTACCCATATCGACATGTCCACATAGGTCCCATATAGGTCCCAATATGGGCATTACCTATATGGGCTTGTCCACATACGTCCCATAAGGGTCCCATATGGGCATACCCACATGGGCTTGCCCAGAAACAGCCCATATGGGATATGGGCTTGTCCATAATGGTCCCATATGGGTCAAATATGGGCACTACCCGTATCGACATGTCCACATAGGTCCCATATAGGTCCCAATATGGGCATTACCCATATGGGCTTGTCCACATACGTCCCATAAGGGTCCCATATGGGCATACCCACATGGGCTTGCCCAGAAACAGCCCATATGGGATATGGGCTTGTCCATAATGGTCCCATATGGGTCAAATATGGGCACTACCCGTATCGACATGTCCACATAGGTCCCATATAGGTCCCAATATGGGCATTACCCATATGGGCTTGTCCACATACGTCCCATAAGGGTCCCATATGGGCATACCCACATGGGCTTGCACAGAAACAGCCCATATGGGACATGGTCAAGTCCACATAGGTCCGCTTGCCCAGAAACAGCCCATATGGGACATGGTCATGTCCACATAGGTCCCATATGGGTCAAATATGGGCATAACCCTTATAGGCTTGTCCACATAGGTCCTATATGGGTCCAATATGGGCATACACACATGGGCCTGTCCAGAAACAGCCCATATGGGATATAAGCATGTCCATATAGGTCCAATATGGGTCCAATATGGACATAACCCATATGGGCTTGTCCACATAGGTCCCTTAAGGGTCCAATATGGGCATACCCACATGGGCTTGCTCAGAAACAGCCCATATGGGACATGGTCATGTCCACATAGGTCCCATATGGGGCCTATATGGCATAACCCGTATGGGCTTGTCCACATAGGTCCCATATGGGTCCAATATGGGCATACACACATGGGCTTGTCCAGAAACAGCCCATATGGGATATAAGCATGTCCATATAGGTCCAATATGGGTCCAATATGGGCATAACCCATATGGGCTTGTCCACATAGGTCCCTTAAGGGTCCAATATGGGCATACCCACATGGGCTTGCCCAGAAACAGCCCATATCGGACATGGTTATGTCCACATAGGTCCAATATGGGCATAACCCATATGGGCATGTCCACATAGGTCCCATATGGGCATACACACATGGGCTTGCCCAGAAACAGCCCATATGGGATATAAGCATGTCCATATAGGTCCCATATTGGTCCAATATGGGCATAACTCATATGGGCTTGTCCACATAGGTCCCTTAGGGATCCAATATGGGCATACCCACATGGGCTTGCCCAGAAACAGCCCATATGGGATATGGGCTTGTCCATAATGGTCCCATATGGGTCAAATATGGGCACTACCCATATCGACATGTCCACATTGGTCCCATATAGGTCCCAATATGGGCATTAGCCATATGGGCTTGTCCACATACGTCCCATAAGGGTCCCATATGGGCATACCCACATGGGCTTGCCCAGAAACAGCCCATATGAGACATGGTCATGTCCACATAGGTCCCATTTGGGTCAAATATGGGCATAACCCTTATGGGCTTGTCCACATAGGTCCTATATGTGTCCAATATGGGCATACACACATGGGCTTGTCCAGAAACAGCCCATATGGGATATAAGCATGTCCATATAGGTCCCATATGGGTACAATATGGGCATAACCCATATGGGCTTGTCCACATAGGTCCCTTAGGGATCCAATATGGGCATACCCACATGGGCTTGCCCAGAAACAGCCCATATGGGATATTGGCTTGTCCATAATGGTCCCATATGGGTCAAATATGGGCACTACCCATATCGACATGTCCACATTGGTCCCATATAGGTCCCAATATGGGCATTAGCCATATGGGCTTGTCCACATACGTCCCATAAGGGTCCCATATGGGCATACCCACATGGGCTTGCCCAGAAACAGCCCATATGAGACATGGTCATGTCCACATAGGTCCCATTTGGGTCAAATATGGGCATAACCCTTATGGGCTTGTCCACATAGGTCCTATATGTGTCCAATATGGGCATACACACATGGGCTTGTCCAGAAACAGCCCATATGGGATATAAGCATGTCCATATAGGTCCCATATGGGTACAATATGGGCATAACCCATATGGGCTTGTCCACATAGGTCCCTTTAGGGACAATATGGGCATACCCACATGGGCTTGCTCCGAAACAGCCCATATGGGACATGGTCATGTCCACATAGGTCCCATATGGGGCCAATATGGGCATAACCCGTATGGGCTTGTCCACATAGGTCCCATATAGGTCCAATATAGGCATATCCACATTGGCATGCCCAGAAACAGCCCATATCGGATATGGGCTGGTCCATAATGGTCCCATATGGGTCCAATATGGGCACAACCCATATGGACTTGTCCACATAGGTCCCATAAGGGTCCAATATGGGCGTACCCACATGGGCTTGCCCAGCCACAGCCCATATGGGACATGATCATGTCCACATAGGCCCCACATGGGTCCAATATGGGCATACACACGTGGGCTTGCACAGAAACAGCCCATATGGGATATAAGCATGTCCATATAGGTCCCATATGGGTCCAATATGGGCATCACCCATATGGGCTTGTCCACATAGGTCCGTTAAGGGTCCAATATGGACATAACCCATATGGGCTTGCCCACATAGGTCCCATATGGGTCAAATATGGGCATACCCACATGGGCTCGCCCAGAAACAGCCCATATGGGATTTTGGCTTGTCCAAAATAGTCCCATATGGGTCCAATATGGGCATTACCCATAATAGCATGTCCACATAGGTCCCATACGGGTCCAATATGGGCATACCCACATGGGCTTGCCCAGAAACAGCTCATATGGGACCCATATAAGCATGTTTGCCCAGAAACAGCTCATATGGGACCCATATAAGCATGTTTGCTGGGTATATATAAGTTGGTATGCTTAAGCTCCTTTCGCCGATATTTATGGTTTTCGGTCGGCGAAAGGAGACTATAAAATAACTGAGTATGTATGATAAAGCTCCTTTCGCCGACAATTTACGTGCTACCTTCGGGCGGCGAAAGGAGACAATCATATAAGGACCATCATATAACTAAGCAGGTATTAGATCTATAAAGCTCCTTTCGCCGATAGTTCGTGGTTTACGTTTGGCGAAACGAGCATAGAGTATAACTAAGTTGGTACGCTAATTATGAATGCTCCTTTCGCCGATATTTTACATTTTACCGACGGCGAAAAGAGACCAGTAGATATATATGAGCCGTTTTCCAGGAAAACCGGGCTTATTGACAAGAATACGAAAATCATGATAATATATCGTTAGAAGGACGAGACTCTTATGAACACTCTCTGAAAATTTGAACGAATTATTGCATAAATTAACGGAATTATTTACTTTTGAAACTAACCAGTTTTTGAGTGACGTCGCAAACGTCATTCGAACGTTATTTGACGTAACGTTAATAATCATTTCATAAACCCAGTATCTGGTGAATTATTGACGTAAACTTTTCAAATTTTTGTCACATTTTAGAATAATATTCTGATTTTAATAAAACACGTAAAAATTGTTAGTGTCTGCTTCAAGGGAAAAGTAGCCGCTATTTTTAACCACTAACCCCTTGTTTTTCTCAATTCGGGTAGTTTTCGGAAATTGGTCACCACAGCAACGACGGAAGTAATTTTATCATAATTTATCAGAAAATTTAACTTGTTTGGATAGTACTAGGGTATCCAACTACTTACGATTTACTCGGTGAACATGATTTTTTTCTCATTTTAGACCTATTTCTAAATATCGTGACATAACTACTATTGTTATGTCAATAAGCCCAGTTTTCCCGGAGAACGGCTCATGTATATAATTAAATTAGTATCATAAAGCTCTTTTCGCCGATATTGTATAGTCAACAGCTGGCGAAAGGAGGTTATATGCCATAACTGAGTGGATAGGTAAAGTTCCTTTCGATCGCCGATATTTCAATGTCTACGGTCGACGAAAGGAGGCTTCAAATTAGCATATTTTAAAACAGTGTCATTATTTATTGATAGGAACAAGTTAATTACATCCAAATACGCAATTCATTTATTTGGAATTGATATTTGTAAAAATAATAACTGTAATTCCTACAATATCAAATTTTAATCCCCGTTTTGCCTCGTTGCGCCAAAAATCCTCTTTTCGTATTTTAGTCATACCGCTATGTAGTCAAATGATAAATATCGTTCAGGATGTACATTTAGCACTAGGATAGCGCTACATCGAGATCTAGGCGAGTGCTATCCAGTTGAACACGCCACTGTATTTCGTGAATATAATCAAGTAGGGAGCATGTATACATGTATGACCGGTACTTTACTAAGTAAATATTACTAAGTGAATATTATTAAGTAGGGACCATGTATGTATGTATGTCTGTTGCTCAGTTTTTTCTTACTTGTTTCGGTCGCTTTTAAAGAACTGTTATAAGTGAACATCATCAAGTTGAGAATGAGTATACGTGTCTGCTGCTCAGGTTAACTGATTTTTTTCTAGCTCGCTTCGCTCGCATTATACCTTTACCAGTTTATTTCACGTGAAGTCTGTTGCTATAATACTTATGTTACTATATATAGTAACAAATTTGCCTTCGAAAAATAGCATTATCGGCCTTTCAAAAGTATTATCAGCTTTTTGCCCCGCCGCCCTTGGAAAACGTTCACGCGCAACGTTACGTCATTTTAGCGTCGGCCGCTGAGCGTAGGCCTATTTCTACCAGAATCACTTGCAAACACGGTTGATGGCTTTGGAGAAGCAGATTAGCACATTTTAAATATATTTTGTATCAACCTTCGATAAAATATACAATAGCAAATGATCTACCAATTACTGAACACATTACGGTTTTTTTAAATGTGTTGTTTAAATGAAAAAGATGCAACATAAATATTATACAGAACAATAGATGGCTTAGCAGTGCCTTTGAGTGATAATCGCCCCGGTAGGTCTGTGATAATTGCCCTCTGGCTATCAGCCTACCGGGGCGATTATCACTCAAAGGCACTGCTCAGCCATGTATTATTCTATAAATAATATATATACTCCCCAAAAACTAAATCTAAAAACCGGCGTACACTCTGAATTGACCCAGCTACGCCCCTGCTTGCTTACAACGTGTGTGTCACATATTTTCATAGCCCAAGTTTGGATAATTCAACAAAAAGAGAGTCGTTGCATACGAACGTTCTTGCAACCATTTGGACTTCCGTATCATCTGACTGTATTTAAGTACATGTAGTTTATGCATTTTCGATTCATAAAATGTTCAACTGTAGACGTTGGCTAGACTCAAAATTTAATGTCGAACAATTTCCGTTCATGATTTTAGTGTTTATTAATTACTCTGTTTACAAGGTTTCGTTTAATTTTATTTGACTACGTACACTGCTGTATCAAGTCAGCCATAGACATTTATTGCTGTAAACATGACATTGTGAGTTGGTCTAATGTCGCTTGATAGTCAAAACATCGTATACGTATCTCAAGGTTTTCTAATAAAGTAGAAATACATAACATGACTTTTTAAAACAATCATCATTAACCATTTTCACATAAGAACCAGATGTTTTGATGTTGTTAAAGAAGCGGATTTGTACAGAGCTGCGATGTTTTGGCGTAAGGTAGATATGTTCAACTGTGAGTGTTTACAACGTTACTGATGTCACTTGTCGTTCTCCGGCTGGGGTATAATGGCAGGCATACAGTTTGGACAGGGCTGCTAAAAGTTAAAGATGTTCACGCTTCCTTTCCTGGACCATATTGAAAACAACGATAATGTAATACATGAACTAAACAAATACGCACACATACTGTTCATGAGAAACAACAAACTAAGTACGCAGAAACATTAATATTCTTTTACTAGTTTATACATATTTCATTTTTTTCACATAAATTTTCAATATACATTTTACAAACAATATTATACATACATATATAATCATTATTTATAGTAACAAACATTAAAACTTTCAGTAGCACATACATTTGGTGATACAACCTCTTTGAAAGTGGGTTAAATATGCAAATAAATTTCTTAACCATAATTAACAGTATACATAAACTGTGATATAGTACATGTATATAGCATAATATATACAAAATGTAGATAAAATGCATGTGTGTTAAGCCTAGGTCCGACTGGCCATTTTCTGAATCGGTGATGTACCCCCGACTGAATAAATGAGCTTCGGAAGGTATCGTGTACAGGGATTTCAAAATAAAATCTTATGATTCGTCAAAGCTTAATTCCGATGGCACACGAGGACCCTTTTCCCTGATGCCCTACGGTATTAATTTATGAAATCGGGAGTACTTCGCAGAGACAAAAAAATCTTCAGTGGGACCTAGGCTTTAAAAAACAACAAAACAAATGCCATGTATTGCTAACAAGGATATTTCATGAAATGTTAATACATTGTTTATAAGCAAAACATTGACGAAAGTAAATACACACTATTTTAATGCACTTAAAACCCATGGCGACGACAATAAAAGCCCACGTATGTCGTTGTTGTCAGGGATAAACTGTACTTGCCATCATATAGTTGTGTTTTAATTTTTTGATTTATGCGATATTCTTTGTCTAAGCCTGTTACTGTTTAACAATGTCACAAACAGTGACATATTCTGGAACGCATTTTCCTTACAATTTAACACGTATAGATACATTTATGCATTCCACACGATGCATGTTGACAAAGGAGAAGTGTAAACAGGTAAACAACCTTGCGGAGACGCAAAGGGAAGTCATGGAACAAAGACAAAGTAAAAAAATGGTACATTCCATTGAACGCGTCCCTCAAAATGAGATCATTGTCTAACAAAAGCACATACGTACATTTTGTATGGATATGTACACACTGTCCTCGAGTTTGAGAATATACACTACTATAGACGATAAAACTGGTGTGTATGCTTTCTTTTTTAAAAAAGATCCATGTATATAGAACGCATCAAAACATAATTAAACTGAGACATCAATTTTGGTTGCCATGTGATAAATACAAATTCATTAGACATGTATTAAAATTCTGACATAACATTATACAAATGTACTGATAATACAAAATATTCGAATAAAATATATAGTAAAACTTCGAATAGACGAATACTGATATTACGAGCACCCGTTCTATGTCGAGCAAAGTCCAGAGTCCATTTCAATTTGCTATTTAGATCAACTTCTACTAGTAATAGTACTAAACAAGCATGTAGGTAAATACGGCACCAATATTATGGTTTTTGAAGGTAGCTGTATCATAATTTTCAGTGATATGTTAATGTACAAGTTCAGTATACTTAGTAAGTGGATAATGATTATTATCACATGTTCCACTAACAATGTACTTTGACACAAAATCCAATTTATGCATGAAGAAAATAAAACAGTGCCATGTCATGGTATAGGATAGAACATGAGTAAGTGTTGTACATGTACTAGCATATGAAAACTAAATCGAGCTCTGTGAGATTTTATGTTTTCATATACAACACCTACGAGAGGTCTATCTGACTTAGACCACAGCTACAGTATATTCTGATCAACTCGGCCTTTATGCATTGCATTTACCGGAGACAAGCCGAAATGTCCGAGCTTTCTCGATTGCTACATTTATAGATCCGATGTATTGTCCGATTTCTTGTTTCTTCTTGCATGTATATACGGTATAGAAAGGGACAGTACGGCCCCTATCATAGATAGAGTTCCCAGATAGTGATATGATGCGTAGTAATTACCGGTCATGTCCCTCAAGGTACCTGCAATAAAAATTATTTTCATAATATTCAGTTACAAGCAATAGAAATACAGTTACGTAGACGGTACAACTTTTGATTTTTATAGAACTTTGTAAAACCTGTATGACGAATAACAGACACTCTAGCAAATGGGACAGGAAATGCAACATACAACACACTCCCAGTCAGCATGCCGACGTTGGCCCAACGTTGGCTAATGGTAGTAAAGTTGGCATATCGTCGGAGTTGGCGGAGCACCGTTGGTCTAACGTAGGCCCAACGATAACTTCATGCATGCATGCCAGAATCTGAAATTACGCATTTACGTGTAAAGCACAACGACAGATTGATTAAATTGATAGTTTGGCATGATCGTGGATCGGTCAAAATCGATCAATAGCGTACTAAAGGGAGAAACTTACCAACAACGGGAAATGTTCCAGCAGTAGCTATACCATGACAGAGTACAGTAAATCCTATACAACTCTTCAGTTTAGGTAATGTTAGATACTCGACTAATATAACAGCGTACATGGCTTGATACAACTCACAACATAAACCTGAAATGATCAACATAATATGATAATGAAGTTAATAATAAAACATTCTTGACAGGCTGCTTGATTTATACCTTGGTCCCACTGATATTTTTTGCCTCGGCAATGTACTCCCGATTTAAACAAATTAGCTTCGGGAGAAATCGGCAACAGGGATATCACACTTTTTCTAATGAAATCTCCCAAGCTTCCACTAGACCACAAGGACCATTTTCTCGACGCATTCCGATGCTCATTTATTAAAACTGGACTGGAGTACCTCGCCGAGGCAAAAACAATCTCAGTGGGACCAATGCATAAGCATCACAGGCAAAAAAAGAGACGACATGTCACTACGACACGTAACCATTCGCCGATTTATTTTTTAACCACCCAACGCGTAGACTTGTCATCCTGTATATATATTGTGCTTCATGTACATTTGTACATTCTTGGAAATTGTCATACATCAATATGGCAACATCTGCATAAGACCTAGCGCCATTGGCAAACATACATGTATTTTCAGCAAGTATTTAGTGCTTCAATGACACATAATCATAATTAAGTTTGTCATTATACCGTACTTATTCTAATAACCCCCTGGTCGTTTAATCGTTGAGGCATTGCCTTTTTCAGTGGAGTCATATCATAAATCGATACGTTATTGCATGTTCGTATTTATACTACAATATTCGCATAATTTATGAATAAAACACGACTAGGTGACTTGAAACAATATGTTTATGAGCATAGCATAAATATACTGTACTGTATATACATTGTACACAATACAAAAATGCATAATACGATCACCGCCTCGACATATTTATCAAAGTGGTTTTGTGAGCATCGTATACACTTATGTTTTCTTCGGTAAATGTACTACTTAGTTAGTACTGAAAAGCGATAATGCGCGAGGTCATCCCCGTGAATGACCACTTTTATCTATTTTTAGTAACAAGGTCTCGTTAGATGTTTTCATTACGCTAACCTAGAACACAGTACAAAGCACCCTGTTAAAAAACAACACTTACCTAACATAACAGCAACAAAGATGAGAGATTCGAATGTGGTAAAGAACCGGATACAGTGTGCTAATATCCCAATACACGTGGACAAAATGGCGATAAGTGTTGTCATCTTTATATAGTTCCGGTCGGCAATCAAGGCACATGTGATCCTAGAAACCATTCCTGTACCACCGACAATAGACATCAATATTCCAACTTGTTCACTCGAAATGCCTTTGTCTCTAGCAAGAGGTGCAAGGAACGCCGGAAGTAGACCCGCACTCGGCGCAAACATGGCCGCCATAAACAAAAACACCGGAAATACGGGGTTTTTGAACAGACCGATGTCAAATGAAGCTTTCAGTTTGGTGAACCAAGTAGGTTTGGTATCCACAACAGCTTTACCTTCACCGTCTACGGTAATTTCTTGCACACCAATAACTGACCCACAGATACCGTCCGCACTCGAGTATAAGGCCACCTTTGACCGCGATAACGACTCAACAATACTGTTCAAGGGCGACAACTCAACGAGGGAAGTATGCGGGGAAGCTGACATGGTCCGCTTTCTACGATTACTTTCAGACCATGCGCGTGCACGCGGTAACAGTGGTGACGTAGTTTTTTCCGTTGTCGTAGTCTGATATGAATCACTGCGAACTATTTTCAGAGAAGGTGGCGCGTCTATTCTAAGTTGCAATATTGCTTTATTTGGAGCGAATATAACACCTTGTTTTTCAGTTTCTAAAGCTAGTTGTCGAAGTATTTCCTCCGATTCGTTTATTTCTTCGTGAAGTCCTTTGTTAACTTTGAAACTGTCTTGGAGTGGCGCTTCTTCGCCCTCTGTGATATGCTTATTGTCTTTTGTTTTATTTTCCGATTCCGGCACTTCAAATGATTTGATTGGTCTTAATAACGCACCGGTAATTAAAATATTACACGTCATCCCAGCTACGATTAAAAAAGTCCCCGTATATCCATAATTTTCAAACAACGCTGACATGATAGGTGCAAATATTAGTCCGCCACAACTTGCACCGCTAAAGGCAATCCCATTGGCGAAACCCCGCCTCTTTTGAAAGTACTCCCCTAATGTCGCAGTGACCGGTGGATGGATTAAAGCAGTGCCAATTCCTGAAAGGAAAGACAAAACAGATTAAAACCAGTATCGATATGATTTTGAAATTATGTTTTCGTCGAAGAACATATAAACAAACAAGTTGGAAGTTACTGAAAAATTGCAAGGCTTATAGCGATACAAGAGTCCCCTATGACATTTTCACAAGTTCCATAACAACACCATTTTTGCCAGAATAAAAAATATTTAATTTCATAAACATGTCTTGGAAATTCTTTTGATTTATGACAGGGGTCCAGATTCTGAAAGCATCTGTACAAAGAGGAACCACAAAGTACTTGTAAGTACAAACACGGACTTTCCCAGAAATAGGACACATTTTATAGGCCTAAACAAGTAACCATCCCAAGTAAATGTAGATATAAAGAAACTCCATACCTTCTAAAAATCCTACAGATATGAACAACAGTGATATATCTGTGGCGAATGCTGTAATGATATGTGCTGTGGTATGAAATATAGCACCAATCATGATTGCTGTACGGTTAGACATATACTGCATCCCTATTGTCATGATGAACAAAGCTGAAATATACATACAATCAATTACTAAAGTATAAGAAAGAATATCCACTTGAACCAGCAAAGCCTGCTACGGCAAAAAGAACATAAATATATAAATTAAGTAGTTTTTAAATGACAGAAAACCAATAGGCTCACCTTAACTAATAACTATAACAGAGCCATTGACTCTAATATATAAAGCACTAATGATGGATGTGCAGACTGGTGCGCAGAACTACTTCAAACTACTTGTCCCGAATCAGCTAAAGTGAATAGTTTTTCGTAATACTATTAGTATGTTAGTCTTCGCATGTATTTCCTGCAGCCAGAAGTCACTTGCTATAAAGAAGAAAATTTTGGCCCGAACAACTGGACAAGTGCTTATTTCTCAGACTGAATGTGATGCAAATGACCAGCGTTGCAGAAAAGTTGCAGAATGTGTTGCTGCAATGTGCCTAGTACCGTTAAATTCAATAAATAAAGACAATAGCATTGCAGTTAGGTCATTTCTAGAAACACTATACTGCTAAAAAATGATAGACGATCACATTGCAATATCACTGCATTGTTTCTCTTTTAAATGTGCAGTCACGTACACATTGATTGACTAATGATAAGTGATTATAATTCAAACCTGGGCATACTCGTAAATTCAAAATGCATGCATGCAGATTAGAAAATCGATTTCAAAATATTACTTGAAAACGAATGCATAAAAAGATTAATTAAACACTTCAACAAGTATAAATTTAAAACAAATATAAGTGAACGACAAGTGTTTGTATCATTCAGGCTTTGGTTATGCACAGGCCTAAGACATTATAGATCTATCACCAACTACAGTTTTTACCCCAATTTTTCACCCAAATGAAATTTCGAGATATCAAACCCTGTTTTGTGATATAATTTCTTAGGCTTGTGGGTTATGTTTACTACGAAAGCAAACTTTTAGTTACGGTTAGTCCGGGCTATGTACGTAACTGATATGGAAACCCGTACTTACATGATACGCTGACCAGTAGATTCTGTGACGTAATGATAGATGACGTCACAGAAGCACTCGAGTGAAATCTGTCCTGGAACGCCACGAAGAATATACCCAAATTCTTCCTTATCCCACCAAACAACAGAAGGTAGAACGTAGCGCCTGAAATAAAACGATACATTGGTTTGAAGAACAGAAACAGGTTGTCCGGAGTGAATGCAATATTAGGTACGCATGCCATTCCCTTAGATTAGACACGAAGGACGAACAACACACATGCTATAGATCTAGATACCGTAGATTAAAATAGTATTCAAATCTAAATCTATAACAAATATATCATACTACAAATATAGTTAATTGTGTGAGAAAACGAATAGTTAAATATATTTTAAGGAAACCTCACATAATTTATTAATTAAAAATAATTTCGGAAACAAATAGTGCACCTGGTCAATTATAGCTTTGCTCTAAATTATTTTAAATCCAAGTAGAATATAATATGTAGAAGTAGACCAACCTATACAACCTACCAGCGAGGACTACCCAAGCCCAACCTCTGTCAATCGGAAGACCTTTATGTTTATCACATTCATGTTCATTGTCATTATTTTCCGACCCTGAAGAAACTGTTTCAACAATATCTTTGCAGTACACTTCAGGTTTAGCGTCCTTACTGTATCGTCCAGGCGCAGAAACCACAATAGCTTTGTCAATCGCCATTTTACATATATCGATTATATATTGCCAGTTTCTGAAATACAAATATTACGTATGCATTTTTGTATAATATGAAGATCGAAAATGTCGATTATATAAATGCAATGTCCACGAAGACGAAGCGCATTTTTCGTTTGAATGTCATTTACATGCATTTGTAATGAAATTCAAAAACTGCTTGTAAAACTATAACTGTAAATGTGCAAATATTATTAATCATTACGTTTGTATTACGTTTGTCATCGACAAAATTTGTACTGTGAATGAAATAAACAATATCTATAACCAATATTAGTCACATACACACGTTTGCACCCCGAGTCTTCCGTAACAATCATACCTTATTCCCGCACTGGTTATTAATCTATCAAATAAACTAATACAGCTTGGCTATTTTGACCTGAACCGGACCTTTATGCAAGAATATATTACAAGGCTCTTGCTTTGAATATATCTATTTCCGCAAGCAAATCGTGCAATTTCGGTATTTCAGATTTGTGTTTGTATCTCGAGCGTCTTCGTAATAGGCCTACTCCCCGATTGCGAAAACATACACTCGGTGTTATAAACGTAGACAATACATCGACTGTTAAAGTATGCTAATCAATAGGCCAGGCCCATGCCAATGTGGCCAAGCTATACGTATTATCTCTGAGTGAGGGTTAATATGCGATTTTTAAACTAGCACGGTTTCTTTTTGTCATTAAACATAACTATCATTTACTGCATTCTTGACATGTCGGAATATCTCCAAATCGTTGAACGAATTATAATGATTATGCCAAATATATCAAATTCGTCAAAATGAGGCCACTACGTAAACGTACTTAACCAGCGGGAAGTTTCATTCATGTCACTAGTATATCAGGAATTATCTTCATGACTCCAAAATCTTATATTTACTATATCCTTTGTAAGATAATACACAGTACTACCGTTCCAGTTTTTATTTGACGTTCCACTTTTATGTACAAATTACATTGCTCTCAGTACTTTGATTTGTAACATATTTTTGAAAGACGTGACATTCTTCACTTAATCTATCTCCTAACCCAGGAGAGTTTGAGGACTCTTTGACCCGAGAATCCTAGTAACGAAATAATTTAGATTGATAAAATTACACTCTTCCCTGTGTCAGACTGTTCGAAATGACATGGTCATGTATCTAGGCCAATTTCAACATATCTAGTTATCTGCCTAGGTATTTACAAGTTTTAGTTTCTTTGTGATAGTTTTACAACAGTTCAAAACTTAACGAAATACATTTATTCTCCAACTAATAGTATTATTGAAAATAGCCAGGAACCGTTCAAGGCCAACACAAACACTCTAGCACGAACTTAAGGAAGTATAACGTTATATACAGAAAACCCCCACCTCAAGACAGACAAACCTGACTATTATGGCTATAAGAATACAGTCCCTAAATACATTTTTATCGTTTTGCTCTTTTTAAATTCATTGTGGTTATATTAAAAAATAAGAAACCCTTGGATTTTAACCATTGACTTTTCAAAGTTTGTTTCATGCATCTTATGCAATTTGCATTTCACCCAGACAGTCGGTGAACATTGACTCTCGGATAATAACTGCGAGTCAATATTGGGTGAACCCGTAGTACTGCATGAGTTTTGTAGTTTATGGCTGTGAATTTTAACGTATGTAGTTCAGAAAACCCTTTAAATTGTACAATTATATAACATACTCTGAACTCAAATTACAACAATTAAACAATGTTCGTCAATAATAAAAATAACCTGTTATATTATTATATTGTACATTTGTGCATAGAACCTAATACATATACGTGGCGTATGGGAGAGTCTCAACTTTCAGAAAATGCACACCATCTGCAATTATCTGCATGCAGTATTTTTGGTACTTTGGTTAAAACTTCTATAAACAAATTGCTGCATATAATAATTATACATATATGTACATTGTATAATATACATTACATAATATTAAACCAAGCACACTGCAAGCATTTAATATAATCCGTTCAAAATTTACTCTGAGAGTATAATTCATTTTATATATCGATACAATATTTGAACCTTTGGTGAATATAATAAGATTTTCAAACAACCTACAAACGTATCTTAAGTTATTTTAGCAAAAAATAGCAAACATACTGTAAAGACAAAAAATAGACTTGAAGTGTGTATATAAACGAGCTAACATACAATGTTCAACAATAATTATATCAAATGTTCTGAATACATGCAGCTACGCACCAGCTATAGTTTATATATTCCAAAAACACCGATAGTATAAATATCCTGTTTAACGTTTAACAAACAATGTTAGAATGTCAAGATGCGACTACTTGTGGGATCGTTTTGTTTAAACATAAAAACTTATCAGCTGAGAGTAAATTTCCATATCATGATGCAATAATCGTCAGGAATTTCGTGATCTCCGTGCGACGTCACTTGGCACGCCCGTGCTAGCAGACGACGTTTATACAGATCCAATATCAGAATATAAGAACATTGCACGGATGTTCAAGGGGATTTTAACCTTGATGAAATCTAAAAATAGTTTAATTCATGATCTCATTCTCACCAGTTTAGCATAAATACAATTTTTCCACTGGGTTGTTAAAATCATTAGATAGAAACCAAGATATACGATTTCGTAGGTAAGAACTATACATTTGATACTAAGAAAAATACACACACTACTAGAACATCCCTCGTATGTTTTTGCTTAGAAATGAAAGATCGTAAGCATGGGCGTAGGAGCGTCTTCAGCATTGGGGGGGGGGGGGGGCAAACATTTGGCAACTTGGGTTAAACAATTTTTTTCCTCGCTTCACTCGCAAAGTAACTTCCATACACATGAAATTATCTAAACAACCGTTGCAAAAAATGCAGTTCTGACATGGATTATACTTTTAACGTCCCCAACCCTCCTATAACTATATATTAACTGAGAGTTTATGGTTCTGTGGCAATATGGTTTATTATATGGTAACTGGAAATTAATCAATTCAACTATAGGGGCCCGGGGTTTTTCTAAACAATGGATCGATCTGGTGCATTCTGAGTGTTCTGAGATACCTAATTTTGTGTTTAAAAAGGACCTGTTTTATTACTAATTACAGGAAACTTAAGTTCTTGGATTAAACCAAATTTCAAAGTGCTTGCACAAAATTTAAATTGCCCGATTTTGAGATTGAAGCTTAATGTGAAAACGTTTGTTTGAAAGGCTTTATAATATACTTGACAACCTCATATAAGAGGGTTTGGGGACGTTTAGAGTAAAATTGACGTATTGATTGTATTTTTTTTTGGAAAAATGTTTTTTTTAGATATTTTGATAAAAGGAAGTTAGTTTGAGGGCGAAGCGAGCAAAAACATTTTACGTTTTCACTAAGAACTGAAGGCAATTTGCCTATTACGAGATATATTAGGCCGTAAATTATACTTTTTGTCTGAATTATTGGGGGAGGGGGCGGGGGCAAAATATATGTTGGCCCCCCTGTCCAGACATTGGGGGGGGGCCTGTCCCCCGCTGGCCCCCTGCTCCTACGCCCATGGTAAGTACAAGAAAACAAGAAAACAAGAAAACAAGAAAACAAGAAAACAAGAAAACAAGAAAACAAGAAAACAAGAAAACCCTGTCTGCAAATTGCTCTTTACTTAAGCAAAAACAAGTTTTTTAAACTTCAGTTTTATCACCATGCAAGTTCCGATTTTCTTGAAAATAGGCTCGTAAGAAGCCCCTTAATGTGTAGGTGTCAAATACGTATCCGACTTGTAAGTTCTATAAGATAGGGATATGTATAAAGCAATCGCCTGTCGAAACAACCATCAATTATAAATCACAACCCACCACTTCGATATTGAACACACCACACATGTCAGAAGCTTTGTAAAACAAACACCTATTGTAAGCAGTCATATAGTCCAGTAAGGATATATTGACAGAGACGTCATCGTTTATGTGTACCCAAAAGATTAAAACCATTGCTTAAATAGGTATAGTTTAGTTTGTTATTGAACTGTTGGCATAAGCTATATATATTTGTTTTTACACCGTACTAATGGATTGTTCCATGGCGTCACTGTAGTTTTATCCTAACCGGACTGTACGTATTGATTCACTTGTTATACGGACAATACACTGCTTTTTAGGGAACTGATTTTGCATAAGAACCGAATATATCACATGATTTTACTTGAATCCAGGTTAGAATAGCGAGTACGAATATTCTTATACTACAAATGTGTAGTATAACGGTCTTTTTGGTGACATAGGATAATTATTGATATAATTTATCACTCGTTGTCAATTGGTATATCTATATTAAACTCGTTCAGCAAATATTATTAAGCAAGCCTTTCCCAGAACTCTTTTAATATTCATTTATGTTAATTGACAACGAGTGATGAATCCTCTATAAATTAATATTATATTACGTATACTATTATATTTCCGTTATATAACTTATGCTGCCATGTCACCAATGTAACGAAAATGTTATTTATTTTTATACATGTACATCCTTAAAACACGTACATTTTCGTACTTTCCCCCAAGATTTGTTCCCTTGAAAATTATTGGTTTGCAACAGCATAAATCGATCCACCTGCACAGTAAACACCCTGTCGGAAAGTTACTTCGTATGAGGCAACCGGAACATATTACACTCGAGAAGTTCAATGATGAAACTTCAAAATTGAGCTGAAGCGCCTTTAACCATTTTAACAGGGTTTATAGTAACGGAATCCAAAACCTGACCGATTGTTGATTCTTAAATAGATAAAAGTGGTCATTCACCGGGATGACTTCGGGCTTTATCGTCTTGTTTAACTAGCAGTGCATATATCTTTTACGAAAGCAGTGGATGTAACTGCGATCGTATTTAGGATATCGCACCCACTCCATGTGTTTGGCATCTATACAATTCCATATCGACGGACAACGCTATATATGGGTGGTTGCGCTTCGGTAAAACTGCGTTCAAAATCCAAACGCTTCTCTAAATAAGGGACCAGGGAATATTATTATACCCCGACAAGCCACATGACTCCATTCAAAAAGTGTACATCATTTTCGTTGGTCATATTTTCTAAAATTCAAAACCTGTTCCGCTCATGAATTGTGTCAGAATAGATTGTGATAATCGTTGTCTCTCTGGTGATCATTTTACTTTTTGTCGGAGTATAAGTCAGATACAGAACTAGTTTTTGATCAGAAGTGTCTTCTTACAGGGGTCATAGAACAGTGTTGTAAGGAATTGGCTTTGCCTCGGACAATATGCTGTTTTGTCCTTTCCAAACTATTCTAGATCGCGTGTCAGAAGTCATTTTTGATCAAAAACTAGTTCTGTATCTAATACATATACGACCTATCCTTTGATACGGGATGCATTTGAATCCATGGAACTGACATATCGGATTATGTTGTGCAATGGTATTATTTACTTGGATTGTAAACTACGGAGGCCAGAATGTGCCATCATCTGGTAGTACGAATACGTTTTATGGCTTAGCAATTCATGCTTGGAAATGATAAAGCAGTTATGATAAAGTCCGTTCAAAGTTAAATGAAAACTGTTATAAACATAAGCTCTTCCTGTAGATGAACTATGTTTATAGAAGTTTAACTTGGTGTAACTGAGATAACAGTAGCCCGACCTATTCTGTCGCATGGGATAGTTCCCCCATTAGTATTACCCATTAACCGTGTACAAATATCAAGTTTCTATCCTTTTTGACGTCAATATTGACACGGTCTTCTCAATATCAGCAACATCTGGCGACCCTGCATCGCGCCTACAGCATTAGTATAGCTTTTGGGTTTAGTTTTTCACCAAAAACATCAAGCTTTTCTCTCAAGTGATGCACAGTTCTTGTACAT
The DNA here is from genome assembly GCA_963678985.1 of Spisula subtruncata. Classification (NCBI taxonomy): domain Eukaryota; kingdom Metazoa; phylum Mollusca; class Bivalvia; order Venerida; family Mactridae; genus Spisula; species Spisula subtruncata. Next base: position 37,295,314 of record OY787671.1, read on the forward strand.
TCTATGTATACTTTTACATTTCTCATACTAGATATTGACGGCGACCAGAAAATAAAAACTGGGCGTAATGACATAGCGGCAGTTACAAAGGTTTCGAATACGCGGGGGTTAAATTGTTGACTAATGTCAAAGGGTGGTTAGGCGACTGAACTGCTGAAACAACCATAGAAAATTGGTAACATATCATAGCCACAGTCACCCTACATACGATCTAATTATTAACCTAAGACCAAGGGTAGGTTGACCGAGTTGGTCAGTAATCAATAATAATATCATTCACTGTACATGTGCATTGTATTTCATTGGAATCAAACTGATTTTACCATGTTGATGACATGCAGATTAGTGTTGAGTATGTCACAACTTGCATGATGGTGAAATTGGTGATCACTCCTTCCTTAAAAACTTAAAAAGGTCAGCTTATAAAATGAAAATAATTTCATAACCAACGGTACATAGATATCTTATCGACTAAGACGAACAAAGAGTAGATCAACGAACGCTTATATCCTAGTATCATATAGATTCACTGATGTTATTTGTAAAATGATACCTAAAAAGTACGAATAAATGATGTTCAAACAAAACAAACAGTGTTACATATGGTTTAAGATTTTACAAATTAAAAACCAAAACACTGCTGCGCATATTAAATAATACAAATGTAATACCAGAGAAAGCTTAAATGTCAAATGCTGCTATGATTCATTTCCCTCGAGTCGAGTAAATGACTTAAGTAAATTATTTATTTTTAGAATATATTTAACATTTCTACGTTACAACATTTTAGTATACCTGCAGTGTGCATTTGAAATGATCTATAGTAGATCTATATAATCCGTCCTTTATTTAGATAGGAAACCACTAAATGCGTCGTCTGTCGCAAACGCGCATCGATTTTAATTCATAAATCTCTTGTGACATCAACACAGTGAACGCAGTGACTGAACGACCTTCACCTTATCAGCTGTTGTTATTGAAGATATCAGCTGTTGCAATTACAGCTGATAGAACGGCGTAGCTAGAGAGATAACAGGGAGGCTGCGCTCAAAATCTAGTAAGAGGACCTTGTTAGACCATGTAGACGTTACGCCTCAAGTGATATAAATAGAAAAAATAAAAAAAATAATGGTGCTAGTCTGGTTCACGAAATTCTCAAAAAATGCTTATTTTTTCGTAATTTTTTTTTTTTGAAATGATAAACCATCCAGAACAGGTCACGTGCCCCTCCTTAGTCTGGTTCACGACATTCTTAAAAACTGCTGATTTTTTTGGATTTTTTTTTTGAAATGGTAAACCATCCAGAACAGGTCACGTGCCCCTACATCGAAATTTTTCTTGTTGCATACAAATATAACCTGCGGCTCAAGGCCGCAGGTTAATAAAGAACAGCTTAGCTAGAGATATACAGTTAATATAGGACGGATGCGTTCCAACTCTTGTAAGAACTTTGTTAGAAGTAACGTCAAAGATTGTGGCGCACTTGTAAGTGATAGAACTGCGTCGCTAAAGATACAACTGGGATTGTGCGTATGGACTCTTGTAATCTTGAACTTTGTTTGACGTAACTTCCGACGTCAAAGGCTGAGGTACACAAGTTATAGAACGGCGTAGCTAGAGAGATAACAGAGAGGTAACGTGTTGACTCTTGTAAGACCTTTGTTTGGCGTAACTTCAGGCGTCAAAGATTGACGTACAGAAGTTATAGAACGGCGTAGCTAGAGAGCTAACAGAGAGGTTACGTGTTGACTCTTGTAAGACCTTTGTTTGACGTAACTTCAGGCGTCAAAAGTTGTGGCATATTTATAATTAAGTGAACAGTGTAGCTAAAGATGTAATTACTGATTTGGAGGCTATGTTACTTAATATCTAAGTGATACTGTACGTACACGTATACTTACAGATATTAGAGAGGTTGCGAAATCGAACGTCAACGTGTACGTGTACGAGTGAACTACTTTTTGAGCAAATCGTCATCAAGGTATGTGTAGGGCTTACATGTTAACACCGTGTAGTGGGACTTGTAGTGTTATGTGTACCACATCACACATGTATGCGTAGGCACGGATAAGTCGTTTTATCAAAAGAAACATGGACTAATCAAACTATACAAACACTCATTTCGATTCATGGAGAAATCGTGCTATAACTGTCACGCGATTTTATACGTACACGTTATCTTTCGCAAGCAAATTTAAATTACAACGTGTACGAGTACGTTTACGGGTATCTACACGTACACGTACCCGTACACGTTGCTTTCGCAACCTCTCTATTGACCGGAGACAGACAAAAATGACCGAACTTACAAGATTGGTTTACGAGTACCTATTGGTACTATGTGCAAGAAAACATAAACGTGTGAAATCAGACATTTCGTCTGCGAAACAGCGAGTGTGAAAAAGACTCAAAGACGATAAATTCCACCGAGTTGTCTGTGACTGTTCATACCTGTTTGGCGCATCTTGAACTTTCTCCAATAACGTTTCCATTCGATCAGCATCCACACTCTGCCCTCTGTAACAATTCACCAATCAATGGCGTCTCACTCTTCAAGGTCATATGTTATCAGCTGATCAAAGAATTACAACACTTGGCACTTGAGTCTATCGATTCTAGAACATTTACTAGTACACTTCTCTGGCTTAGAATGAGAAGGTCGTTACTACTACTTACGACCTTATTCGACTGAAATCAGCATCAAAATGCGCTTCTTATGAGCCTATTCTAATGAAAATCGGAACTTGTCGTGTTGACCTTATTAAAGTTGTGGGGTGGTAAAGCATAAGTAAAGAGTGAATTTCTGACAGCTTTTACTTGTTGTCTCAAAATATCGATTTTGTACTTACGACCTTCTCATTCTAAGCCAGTGACATGTTACTAAAGTTTGTATCGATTCTAGAATATTTACTAGTACGCTGGTACCGAAGATTGATTGAATCACAAACCACACGGGATCTCACGGCATTACGTGTTTCAATTATCTGATAACGGTAATTTGATGACATACCGAGTATAATCCGAGTATAATCTATCCGTACCGCGTACGCTATCCTTAATTATGAATAGAACGAAACAATGGAAAATAAATAGATATCTGTGCACGAGAGGTACATGTATAGGCCTATTTGTCCAGTGATTTTAACTTTATGCACCTATCAATGTTTTCCCACAGGGTGGGGGCGGCGGGCTGACCCAGGGGATTTTGACATTTTTACTTTTTCAAAGTCTAAATTCCCACCCTAGAGCAAGGGCAATTTGTCAAAATCCTCTCACTGGGAGATGCTTTACATACCCCGGAATCAAAATTTCGGCCTAAGTCAAAAATTTCCCGGGACTCGGCAGCCGCACCATTATGTCTGTCAAATTCCCCACATATTGGGAACAGCCTTCTGTCAAAAGTCCAGTGTATGCTCGCAGCCCCACCTGGTGGAAAACATTGACAGGTACATTAATACAAGGTCTTGAGTTCGAATTCACCTTGGCCCAGGTTGAACTCAAGTCGAACTACACAGTCCTACATTAAGGTGATTGACTTCATTATCTGACTTCAACTTGATAATCATACGTGTACTTGTCAATTAAAGGTAGTTTACATGAATTGAACTGTTCACAAACAGAAATCTGTCATGGGTATAGCTTGGCCAATTTGACACGAGCCTGACCTTTTAATTTGCATAATTTAACAGTCGATATATTGCCTATATTTACAACACCGAGTGTATGTTTTCATAATCGGGGAGTATCACGCAGACCCTCGAAGTGTAATACAAACACAAATTTGAAATGCCGATATCGCACGATTTACTTGCGGAAATTGCTATATTCAAAGCAAGAACCATATAATATATTCTTGAATAAAGGTCAGGCTCAGGTCAAAATAGCCAAACTATATGAAGTGATGTTTGCATTCCCTGTCCGATTTTCTATTATCTTCTTGGTGTTTGAGTTAAATGTACTTGTACGATCGTCCGATTTTATGGGGATTCTGGATTTCAAAGAATCCGGTTTTGATGTTTGAGTTAGATACACATGTACGATCGTCCGATTTTACGGGGATTTTGGATTTCAGAGAATCCGGTTTTGATGTTTGAGTTAGATACACATGTACGATCGTCCGATTTTACGGGGATTCTGGATTTCAGAGAGTTTACAGTATATTGTCAATTAAACGTGTCAATTAAAGTGTATAGAGCTATATCGGACGATAATTTTTAAAAAGTTTCAAAAACTGAAAAACAATTATACTTTCATATCCATTAGATCATTTTTAACTTCAGTTTTAACAGAAACTCTCTCTGTGATTTATTGGACATGCGAACTGTCCATTTTCATACGAAAGTGCTCTAGAACACCCAGTGAAATTAGAAGAATCGTCTATTTTTCGACGATTGAAGCAAAGTACATGGAACCTATCCAAAGTTTTAATTTGAAATTAAGGTCGTCCAGTAGCATACTAAAAACGATGCAAGTAATTATTTTGACTTTAAATGACTGTTAGAATATAGCTGTTAGTCGCTATACACTTTAAAGGTGCAAACATAATGTTCAAGGGATATACAGACAATTACACTATGATATGACTTGTGTTTTGTAATGATCTTGAAAATTATTGTTAATTGCAAACCTATAACAGCACATGGGTGCAGCATAGCATACGCAAACCCCAAATCTTTTCCGATCATCCTCCAGTTACTACAAGGACGTGAAGGAATTAGGGTGTTTTTCACAAATGACCAATATTTGATGACATTAGGACGCTTATGTTAACTACATCTGACGAAGTTGTACGCCAAAACTCGCATTTAGTTGAATTGCATGGAAGACAGAGTCTTACAAATATGACTATCGGCTTGGTATGTCACCATTAGACAAATGGTCATACAGATGTGACTATCGGCTTGGTATGTCAACATTAAACAAATGGTCATACAAATGTGGCTATCGACTTGGTATGTCAACATTAGACAAATGGTGATACAAATGAGACTATCGACTTTGTATGTCACCATTTGACAAATGGTGATACAAATGTGACTATCGGCTTGGTATGTCAACATTAGACAAATGGTCATACAAATGTGGCTATCGACTTGGTATGTCACCATTAGACAAATGGTCATACAGATGTGACTATCGGCTTGGTATGTCAACATTAAACAAATGGTCATACAAATGTGGCTATCGACTTGGTATGTCAACATTAGACAAATGGTGATACAAATGAGACTATCGACTTTGTATGTCACCATTTGACAAATGGTGATACAAATGTGACTATCGGCTTGGTATGTCAACATTAGACAAATGGTCATACAAATGTGGCTATCGACTTGGTATGTCAACATTAGACAAATGGTGATACAAATATGACTATCGGCTTGGTATGTCACCATTAGACAAATGGTGATACAAATATGACTATCGGCTTGGTATGTCACCATTAGACAAATGGTGATACAAATATGACTATCGGCATGTTATGTCACGATTAGACAAATGGTGATACAAATATGACTATCGGCTTGTTATGTCACCATTAGACAAATGGTGATACAAATATGACTATCGGCTTGGTATGTCACCATTAGACAAATGGTGATACAAATATGACTATCGGCTTGGTATGTCACCATTAGACAAATGGTGATACAAATATGACTATCGGCTTGGTATGTCACCATTAGACAAATGGTGATACAAATATGACTATCGGCTTGGTATGTCACCATTAGACAAATGGTGATACAATGACTATCGGCTTGGTATGTCACCATTAGACAAATGGTCATACAAATATGACTATCGGCTTGGTATGTCACCATTAGACAAATGGTGATACAAATATGACTATCGGCTTGTTATGTCACCATTAGACAAATGGTCATACAAATATGACTATCGGCTTGGTATGTCACCATTAGACAAATGGTCATACAAATATGACTATCGGCTTGGTATGTCACCATTTATTTTCAAACGAATACTGAATATACTGCCATTCTTAATGTAGCTCAGTACACACCATGTCAAGATTCTGAACTTGGAAGACAAAATTTTGCAAGAATTACTTCCCTTAGACTATAAATTTTGCCTTTATTGTTAAAAATAGTTTTATTTGGTCAACAAACCAACTGGGGGCTGTAGTAAGTTTTCTTCCATGTTATGGCGAAAGTACCATCCTTATACTAAGACAGTTGTTTAAATCACGTGAACAATCAAACTTATTTAGCATCCTGTATATGTTGTCAATGAACATGTTTGTCGTGTACACTCGTCGCTGAATGTTGAGCCAAATTTGAGGCCTGGTAATTAGCAATCATTCGTAAGCTAGAAGATCCTTCCTGATTTCCTAGTCTGAAATTCCACTTTTCAATACAGACAGAGGTGGAAATTTCAGGATTTAAATACCTGAAATCAGACACAAGTCTGAAAAATACCAGGCCTGAATTTTTTACTGTTTTGGCAATATAACGTTCAAGAATAAACTGTATAACAACACTAATTGAGAAATAGCACTTTATTTAGCCAACATATTCTTTGGTTTATATTTTGAAAAAGTCATTAAACAAATTAAACTATGAAAGTATAATAAAAGTATTGCTGAGTAAATAATAAATATAAACTAACATATGTGTAAAACATACAATAACTGGACTTACACAAGAGAAGCACATATAGAGACAAAATGCCAAATATACCATACACTATTTATAATACTAAACATATACAGCTTTCTATAGTTGATTCAAATATCTCTGTCACAACCGCGTAAACAAACATTCACCCCGGTGGATTATTAAAGGTATGTCAGGATTAAATTCTACCATCAATAATAAATTTAAATGATTAAAAAGCTGATGGTCCTATAGCGTAGTGGTTATACTTGCTGCAATTAGCTATTCAGAAAGGAAACATTATGGCGGTTTTGACAGACATCTTTGAATCGACAATATATAGCAGGCTTAGAACGAGAAGGTCGCATAGTACGAAATCAACATTTTGAGAAAACAAGGAAAAACTGGCCGAAAATTACTCATGAAAAGAAAAACAAGCTGTTTCACCTTCAGTTTGGTCAACATGACAAGTTCTAACTTTCATGAAAATCGGCTCATAGAAGTGTCCAGTGATGCTGATTTTAAATATTTATCAGTCTCAATTTAAGCCAGTGATATGTCTGCTGCAATGGAAGACATATGTATAGCTTGGTCACATTGACATGAGCCTCATGACCTTTTGATTAGCATAATTTAACAGTCGATATATTACATACGATACAACACCGATTGTATGTTTTCATAATCGGTGAGTATCACGAAGACACTCGAGATGTATACAAACACAAATTTGAAATACCGATATCGCACGATTTGCTTGCGGAAATTGATATATTCAAAGCAAGAACCTTGTAATATATTCTTGCATAAAGGTCAGGTTCAGGTCAAAATGGCCAAGCTATACATCAGTGCCAGTGAAATGAAAGCAAAAAATCTACAAGCTATGACCAATCTCCCTACCAAGTTTAATGATACAGTTACTTGTGGGCGTAACAACAGATCTAATAACAAATACAAATAGTAAAACAAAAGAAACAAATATATAATATATCTGACTACAAAAATGCACCAAAAACCAATTAACAACTGAATATACAGTGCCCACCAAAAGTTTCGAGACAGAGAGTTTTCCCCCATTTACTTGCCTGTATAACACTACTTGCAGAACAGAGAAGCAACAATGTTTTTGAAGACCAGGAATATTTTTTTTTATTTAGTGTAAAGAAAATACATTGATTGGTACCCTAGATGGAAAATATTAAGTTTCTTTGCCAGCTTTGAACGACAACATGATCATATAATATGGCAAATTCAGCCCCTTGAACCCCATAGTTTATTTTAAATCAGAAAATGTTCATCTTTCTATCTGTCAAATTTCTTACTCCTTCATTAACTGTTTTTTTTCAGAAATTGCTAACATTGTTTCTGTCTGACCAAAAGATATGGAATAATTAAACCAATTATAATTCTGCAACTGTCAAAAAGTGTATCCATATTTTTGGTTGGCACTGTATATTATACCATTTGAGCACAGCAATTATACAAGCACAAGCTACAAGCATAGATATTACAATCATATTATTTTACAGGTCAGCAGAAATGACTATTTTGATTTACATAACAACTGGACATCTGGACATGCCAGAGAGGTAGAATAGATAATTAAAAATTGCAAGCAATACAGAAGTCCCCTAGCGGGTATTCATTTTTAATGTTGCTGTTGCCATGGAAACCACAATTTTTGTGCAAATCAATAAAATATCAATGTGTATCAACTCCTTATTGGTCCCTATCAACATGCCAAGTTTCATTAACCTAGCTTGAAAACTGTTTGCGCTATGGCAGGATCCAGACTTTATTGACGGGCAGACAGACAGACAGATGGACGACCGAAAGTCCCATTCATTTGAAATAATTGGTAGGGGGCTAGCAAACTACATCTACTATACATGTACTATATAATATTTCAATAACGCTGAAGATGGGTATGAAGAAGGTATGATCATGATATGTGAAATACCAGGGGTCTGTTACCTAAGCAAAGCACTACAGAGCAGCTTTTATTCAATTACCTCCGGTTCAGTTCAGGTTATGTGATCATGGCTTGCCTCCTATAGAAAGTGCAATGTAGCACTTTTCTAGGTTATTATACCTCAGATATATAATAGTCCACAACAATACTTCAAACAAGTTCATACTATATGTGATAACTAATTTTGGCATTAATTTCTGATTTACGTTTTGAGATTAAATACTGAAACTCTAAAGTTATTACATCACATTTAAACAGCACTTCTATCATGTTAATATATGTATAAAATATTATAGAAGCTATTATAAGACAAACACCTATTCCACATAATAAGGCCATCCTACAACATCAACAACAAATTCAGTAAGGTACATTTTGACTGTTTAACAAGCAGAATGATGCCATTTCAATTTATTTTAATTGTAATATAAACATTCTGATTTCTTGTTCAAACAGCGTATTCTTCATCTGAATCATAGTCTGGGAACTTGCCTAACCATATAGTGTATACCTGCCAAGCTAGTTAATTCAAAAATAGGAGTGATCAAATAAAACATGTCACAAGATGCAATTAAATGTGATTTTAAGCGGATTTAAATGCATAAACAAGTAATTTATTACTTCTAACCTCTATAGGTTATAACTATGGGACGGAAGATTATAAAATGAATCAGATGTACCTTTGTTCAAAGTTAGGTGAACTTGAAAAAAAACAGAAATTAACAACGAAAATAGGAGTAACTCCCTTTTAATAGGAGTACTTGGCAGGTATGCATTATACAGCATGTAGTCGAGGACCTTGACTAACCACTGATTTATGATGATAAATATAAAGAAGAGAGCACATAATGAACACCATAGTTTATCTCATTGTGACAAGTTCCTCGCTAGATGTTGGATGTATGGCTACAGCATCATCAAACTGACGTTTAGTGGCTCCCATCTTGATGGCAACAGAGAAACCCTGTAGCATCTCATCACAACCTTGTCCTAACATATGTAAGCCAATCACCTGCAATAAATATAGCAATAAAAATTAACATATTTGTTTGGGTGTAACCCTGTTTATGATTTTTTTTCAATAATTTTGAACAATAAATTAAACAATAAAAATTAACATATTTGTTTGGGTGTAACCCTGTTTATGAGCAATTTTTCAGATATGTACTGCATGGTGATGAATTCACCTAACCTGTGTTTCCAGGTCTGTATCTGAACCAGTACTACCTTACCCTTCCACAAAGAGCCAGCAACCATGTCACATGTGGAGGAATATGGCATCAATGTCAATTTGGATAAACCTTGTCGCAACCGGGAATTCCTCCTTTTGAGGTTCAAAGCTACATTTTTTGAAAACGAGAAGTTGAAGTTATGTTAAATAGGTGCTTAAGATTATCATTGGCTTGTTTCCTATTGAAAGTTAGTGTATTTGTAAGCGTTAAGTGTAATTTATCAGCCTGAGTGCATAATGATGCAGATAAACATGACTTATAAATCTGCAAGGACCTCAATTTGCCAATAATAGCAAAACTATTATGTATTTATTCAGGACCTACACTTGTACATTTGTATACAAACCTTTTCATCTGGTTGTAAGCATACCAGTTTCATACTACATTTCACTTTGTGTTCAGTTAATGCATAGTACATAGGCGTGAACACAGACTTGTATATCTTGATTTGTTCTGCTCCATACATTGCAACAGCTTCCTCTAAAATGTGAAAATAAGTTTGCAAATTATACTTTCTAATAATAATAATAATAAAGACTTTATTTATAGAGGCAACATAGTTAGGCATTTGCCCAATATTCCCTTCGAGCCTCTGAAATTCAACACATTTACATAATATATACAACAACAGTCACATTAAAAATGGCAAAAGGAAAAAAAACTAAACATTTCAATAATAAGGATTACATAGTGCAATATAAAATATTAATGTCATCTTAAAGATATCTTAATATCAGATAATACACTGATCATAGTTTATATTTTAGATCAAATATTGTGAAAAAGTTCATACACTTTCGATTATACATTCACAACACAATATTCAAAAGACATTAGAGACAACTAGAGATGTTTGTAAAACATGTATGCCCCAATGGCCCATGGCAGCCTAATTGTTTAAAAATGGTAAAGGTCACATAAACCTTGACCTCTGACCTACTGACCTCAAAATCGATAGGGGTCTTCTTCTGTTGCTGGCCAACCTCTGTGTAAATGTTGAAGGTCCTGGGGCACAGCGTTAATGAGTTGTCAAACAGAAACCACTTGTTCAACATACTGACATGTGCAAAGCAATACCCCGGCCCTCATCAAAGATATGGGGAGGGGCATAATAACAGTTGCCTGTAAATGATCAAATACAGACGTACTATGTGTATCCCCCTAAAACGGATATTTCAAGTAAGCCTCGACAAATTAATGACAGACTGCATGGTTTCTTAAATTAACATGTTATCATAAAGGAAAATAATTACAAATTACAAAGAAGTCAAGTATGGGGGGACTGACCTTCAGTTAAGCCAATGGTTCCTATAGGTGGATGGGAAAAGACAACTGTAGGTATATTGTTGTAATCCAGTTTCCAGTCTGTTTTGCCATCAAATATACGATGAGATAACTTCCTTCCTGCTGCTATGGCAACTGAAAATATAATCACAATCGATGTTATCCGGAACTTAGTGCAAGGTGGTTTTCCCTTAATTTACACATAGGTACAAACAAATCTGGCCTAGTTAGACTGGTTTTGTATTCATATGCAAACACAACAGACCCCAACTCTATTGTCCAGATATGAATATTCAAGTTCCATGATGACTTTGTACCTACAGATTAGTGGATATCTGGAGTAGGTCTATTTATAAGAATTATAACTAGTATAATATACTAGTATTTAGAATCTAAATAGAAAAAAAAATATTTCCCTTCTGACGGTCAACTGATCTTTGTCTCTCTGACATATGATATTTCAACCTCAAAAACAGTAATGCGTTGGTCTCATTGAGCATATTTTTGCCTCGAACGATGTACAAATGTAATTCTGATTTAATTAAATTAGCTTCAGGAGTCATTGGGCTCAGGAATATCACAAATTTTCTAATGACTACCCCAAGGTTTCCCCTAGTCAACGAGGACTCTTTTCCTGATGCCTTTCGATGCCCATTTATTAAATTGGGAATACCTCACCCATGCAAAAATATTCAGTTGGAAAAAGGCATAAGGTACATCAGTCTGAACTTTGCAAGCCATGTCCTCAGCTCCAAAAGCATTCTAGTTTTAACTCATTTAAACTTTATAACCAGATAATTACACAGATAACAATAAATTTATAACATAAATAGTTTATCAGCAAAAGGGTTGGACAAAGACCTATATTACAAAGATTGGACACTCCACTGAACATGTAGAGCAAACGCAAAATAACAGGTCCCCAAGAAATGGTCTTTTCACAAAAACCTAAAAATGTTGTCCTATTTAAATTAAATGATTTTACAGTGTTGTATTTCTACCATGTAAAATGACACATAATTTACCTGGGGTCAGCAATGCTCTACCACAAACATCACCTAAGGCATATATATTTGGTACGGATGTATTTTGATACTCATCTACAGCAATATTTCCCTTGTCATCTAACTTCACACCCTGTAAACAAACATCACTTTGTAAATATATCTTGCAACATGTAACAACAGACAATAACTTGAAATACCATAAAATCATGATTCAGAATATGTTGTTTGAGAATTTGCACTGTCTATTTCGTTTTTGTTTGTGTGGGTGTGAATGAAACCGCGGTCCACACAGTATTTAATTATCATTTTTTGCACCGCACATTTCTGCGACGTCACCATTCTTGACAAAACACAAAATCAACGATACAAGGAATCAATTCACGGTTTTGCGGTTATTGACTTCAGCGACATTTATGAGGGAAAGATCTTGTTTGAAATCATCAACTGAAGTAAACGAATTCAATATGAATATTACAAATAACTTTACCAGAATTTGTAGCAGTTAAAACTAAAGAATTCAAATTTGAGCGTAAGTTTACGATTACCGTAAATGCTTTGATAAAACATTACCCAGAAATAGTGCACCTGAGGTGCTATAATCTACACATGATAACTTACAACTTTATCCAAACCTAGATTGTTGGTATTTGGTACTCTACCTATGGCCCATACCAAACAATTAACATCTGTCATCTTACTACCAGTGTTCAGGTCAAGGGTCAATGTTCCATCACTTTCTTTTGTTACCTTGGTTACCTGACAAAAACAAAAGTACCATTAAATAATTTGATAAAATGCGATTAAATTTTGTGGTTTTTATCAAAAAGATTGTGGGGACATATTTCAAGGATACCTTGTACACTACGTCATATACTATAGAAGTTATTAATATTTGTGTGGATTTTATTTCGTGGTTAAGATCATTTCATCATGGTTGAGATCATCCATGAAATTAAATTCCCTTGAATATCAGTAGAAGCCTAAGTTTTTATAAAATACTGCTTAAGGACCTTAACAAAAGGGCCCAAAGGGCCCTACGTCACTCACCTGTTGCACATTGGTCTAGGTATCATTACAACTTACATTCTGACCATATTTCATTTAGATCGAATCAAAACGGCCGCTAGAGTGTACACAAGGTTTTTCTACGATTTGACCTAGTGACCGAGATTTTGACCCCACATGACCAGTGTCGAACTTGGCCTAGATGTCATGGAGAACAACATTTTGACAAAGTTTCATGAAGATTGGATCAAACCTGCAACCTATGGAGTGAACACAAGGTTTTTCTAAGATTTGACCTAGTGACCTAGTTTTTTACTCCACATGACCAAGTTTCAAACTTTGCCTAGATTTCATGGAGAACAACATTCTGATCAAGTTTCATGAATATTGGATCAAAATGGTGACCTCTGGAGTGTACACAAGGTTTATCTAAGATGTGACAGTGACCTAGTTTTTGACCCCACATGACCCAGTTTCTAACTTGGCCTAGATTTCATCGAGAACAACATTCTGACCAAGTTTCATGAATATTGGATCAAAACTGTTGCCTCTAGAGTGAACATAAGCAAATTGTTGACGGACAGACGAAGGACGGACGGACGACCGAAGAGGGATCACAAAAGCTCACCTTGTCACTATGTGACAGGTGAGCTAAAAATGGTTGTTGACGTTACATGCATTTTACTTTAACTGTACGAACCAGCTATTATTTTCATCACCTCGGAAATGTATTATAACATAAGTCTTGTTTACAAATCCAATTTCTACCCAAATGTACCATAAAACTACCTGTTACTAATTAGTGTATATGTACCTCTTATCTTGAAAAATCTGTCTATGTAACACATAAAAAAAATGCATAATTATGGAAATAAATATTGTTTAAACTAATGATTGTTGCCTTAAGTCTTAGGTCGACTTATGGCCGCGAATGTACGGTAATAATATTCCTACCTGTGTTTTTCTGCAGACTTTCATTTTAGCATGTTCTAGTTCTTGTGTTAGGGCTTCACTGATCATACCATCAAATGTACGTAGTACGTGATTCTGTCGTATACATATAGACGTATCTACACCGAGAGCATTAAATATGCCAGCTAACTCGACAGCAATATAACCTGCACCAACAACTACAACTTTCCTGAAAATAAAATAACGGCTTATAGTGCTTCCAGGAAAACAAGAAAGGTGGGAAAATTTGGAATAGGCCACATATGTGGTAAAATCAAGCATGCACGATTTATCAGTGTTATTTTAGTACATAATTGACCATATGCGTTTATCTAAGTACCAATTTTGCAACAGTAGGTGTGTGTAAACATCACATTATCCTGGGCGCACTAAAGTTAACTTTACATTATTAAATGTGTTTATAATCATTTTCCTAAGCAATATTCCATTTCAGAGCACTATTTCAGTTTGGTTAGTCACTCAGTCAAGCAACTTACACTTACCAACCTGAATCATTTTAACTAGTCATAACCTAAAGAACACAAAGTCAGTAAATGCAAATGATAACAATTAATATCATGCATCCTTAACATTTTTGGAAATTTTGTTTAAATTTCGATGGTCAATAGAATTTCAATGATATGGAGACTACAAAGTCACCAGAGATTTCCCCAGGGTGTTTTAATGGGTGGGCCCAGTGCGCTTGGATTCCAAAATCCAGTTTGCCAGTGCGCTTACAATTTGATTTGCGCTTAAAATTGCGCTTAAAAAGTCATAAAACCTCCTTAATTTGCACCACTTCATGATTTTCATCCCCCAAATTGATTTTTTTTTCAAAATACGGGACGGGACACCCCTCCCGTTACCACTTCTATTGCGCTTAGAAAAAATTCTGGAGAAATCCCTGGTCACATTATATTAATTGACACTGCCATGGGCTAAGCAGGAGTAACCTGGGACTTACAATGCTGTGCTTCAAACAAGTAAGATTTTTGGTATGTTGCTGCCTAAGATCGAACCTGAGCCCTCTCACGCAAGACGGATGCTCTATCACTTGGTTCTTGAGTCGGACCATTTGGCCTATACTGTAAAATCATTTAATTTCGTTGGGATGAAATTTCGTGGTTTTGGTAGAAAAGACAATTTCGTTGGGATTTGAATTCGTGGATTTTGTATTTCAGGTAATATAACAAGGGTCAAAATCGATGTTTGTTGGGATTAAAGTTCGTGGTTGAGGTGAACCACGAAATCCACGAAATTTAATCCCCCACAAAAATTAATGATTTTACAGTATTAAAGAGGGGTGAAATAAATTAAATACAGAACTTGGCCCTATTAATCTCCCTAAAGGGCTTGAACTTTAAATTTATTTCAAATTCTCACTCTGTTAGAGCAAAATCTTCATTTGAGATGAGATTTCTATTTGAGATGCTTCGGGAGATCGGTGACCGTTTTGAAATTGTACAGTGGAGGTTTTCAAGGTGGAGGATTTGCGTTGAAAATTGAAATAAACTAAAATAGAACCGGTATGTGGAGTTGTCTCCCTTACAGCACTATGTATATAGAGGTATGAAAGAGAAGAGTGAAGAATGATCATACTTTGGTAGATCCTCCAGATCAAAGAAACCATCACTTGTTATAGCATGTTCACCACCTGAAATATATGATATATACATTAGTTTATACTCATTTATTTTAGATCCATCATGAAACAAGTTTTATGCCCCGGAGGCATGTAGTGGTTCAACTGTACGCCTGATCTTCGTTATTCAGTTAGTCTGTCCGTTATTAAACATTCAAGTCGACTGACTAAAGTTAGCTAGTTATTATGGACAAGGCTACCACCTGGGCTACATTAAGTGTTTACTGAATGCAGAATATTTCAACTTCTGGTAATATTCTGACTTTTGACCAATTGCATTTGACCATTTGCACCCTATCTGGTTTTCAGAAATTTCCAAAATGTTATCCGCTAACACTAAATCCTTGATCCACCCCTGATCACATACATTACATCTTATAAATATTCAAATATTGCATATCCTCAACATCTTAGCTCTAGATATTGCCTTCTTGACACCTATAAAATTTTATTGACAATAAAACATTTTACTACATACTGTAAAATCATTTAATTTTGTTGGAACGAAATTTCTTGGTTTTGGTAAAAAAGACAATTTCGTTGGAACTTGAATTAGTGGATTTTGAATTTCAGTTAATATAACAAGGGTCAAAATTAATATCCGTTGGGATTAAAGTTCGTGGTTGAGGTGAACCACAAAATCCACATAAATTTAAATCCGATCGAAAATTAATGATTTTACAGTAACTCCTTTGCTTCAGGCATGTATGCACAAGCATTATAGTGATGGCATTATAAAACTAAGATTTGGCAATGATAAAAAAGGTCATAATAAGTTTAAAATTGGTAAAGTGCACCCAGGATAATGTGATGTTTACAAACATTGACCCGATTGGTCAACTGATGCAAATTTGGTTACTTAAATAATCACATGCGGTCAATTATATACCAAGCGCACACTTGATTTTCCACCTATGTGGCTTATTCTAAAAGTTCCAACATTTCTTGTTATCCTGGGTGCACTATACACTTTCATCCAAATGTAGAAATGGAAGGGGAGTGATTTACTGTTAATTTCCAGAATGTGTTTTCAGATTCTTGAATGATAGCCTTTATTTTGATAGTTTCAAATCATTCAAACAGTTTATTGTTTTTTTTTTTTTTAAATAACCCATTAGGATGCAATAATATATTGCGGGATAATAATCAGTAGACAGAATTACTGACTGCCCAGTGTGAAACCTTTTTATTGACTCCTTTATTTTTGATAGTTCCGAAACATCCAAATATTCTATTGGTTGTGTTTTAAAATGTCATGAAATATTTAGAGGTTAATACACGACATAGCCGGGCCGGAAGGCGATAATCCGCCCCGAAAATTAATAATCACCGCGAGGGCTTTAGCCCGAGTGTGATTATTCATGCTGGGCCGATTATCAACTTCCGGCCAGGCTCTGAAGTGTATTAAAGTCTTTAATACAATTGTTCAATTTAAAAATTCAATGGGAGTAACAACAACTCACGTTTGGTAAAGTTCATGGAGATCTACAGTCATTTATGATGAAAATCTTGAACATTCATAAAATTGTCAAAGAAATTTCAACGTACTGTCATTTTAGCTTGAACGTGACGACATTATGACTCCGACGTGACGTCATGTTAGCCTGGATAACGTAACGTCGGCCGTTCAACGGGCCGATTACGATTATGAGATTGCGGACCGGGCCGATAGGCGATAATCAGTCACGTGATGGTCATAATCAGTCTGAAATTGGCTCATTTTTGTTACTATATTTAGTAACAAGTGTATTAAAATATCAATAATCAACCGACAGAATGACTGACTGCCAAATGTGAAACTTATTTACCCTCTCATACTTGACAAACTGAAATTCAAGCATAGTTTTGCTTTTGACTGTGAAAGAAGAAGCACAATATTGACTTTAATAAATTTGTGAAAAGAAATTTACAACCAATATTTCCCTTTATTTTGTAAAGAACATCACTAAAGGCTTGATATATTTCATTATTGAATATTTAAGCTACTGTGTTTTGTCAATTTCAAATTGTAGAACATTTTGAGCCTCTATGCAAGTGGTTTCATTTGTGAAAGTGGCATTTATGTGGTTTGTGAAACTGGCATTTTGGAATTGTGAAGCACCCTCCTTCAAATTGTGAAGTAGCCTTATTTCGGCCTCGATTATATAGTGTAAAAAGGCCCTGTTAAATACATGCATGCATCTTTTAAAACTCTTAATCACCTGGTATGGATGGTAGTACGGGGTTTCCTCCTGTGGCAATCAGGATATGTTTGGTATAGATATATAAAACTCTAATCACCTGGTATAGATGGTAGTACGGGGTTTCCTCCTGTGGCAATCAGGATATGTTTGGTATAGATATATAAAACTCTAATCACCTGGTATAGATGGTAGAACGGGGTTTCCTCCTGTGGCAATCAGGATATGTTTGGTACAGATATATAAACTCTAATCACCTGGTATAGATGGTAGTACGGGGTTTCCTCCAGTGGCAATCAGGATATGTTTGGTACAGATATATAACACTCTAATCACCTGGTATAGATGGTAGTACGGGGTTTCCTCCTGTGGCAATCAGGATATGTTTGGTACAGATATATAAAACTCTAATCACCTGGTATAGATGGTAGTACGGGGTTTCCTCCTGTGGCAATCAGGATATGTTTGGTACAGATATATAACACTCTAATCACCTGGTATAGATGGTAGTACAGGGTTTCCTCCTGTGGCAATCAGGATATGTTTGGTATAGATATATAAAACTCTAATCACCTGGTATAGATGGTAGTACGGGGTTTCCCCCAGTGGCAATCAGGATATGTTTGGTACAGATATATAAACTCTAATCACCTGGTATAGATGGTAGTACGGGGTTTCCCCCTGTTGCAATCAGGATATGTTTGGTACAGATATATAAACTCTAATCACCTGGTATAAATGGTAGTACGGGGTTTCCTCCCGTGGCAATCAGGATATGTTTGGTACAGATATATAAACACTAATCACCTGGTATAGATGGTAGTACGGGGTTTCCCCCTGTGGCAATCAGGATATGTTTGGTACAGATATATAAACTCTAATCACCTGGTATAGATGGTAGTATGGGGTTTCCTCCTGTGGCAATCAGGATATGTTTGGTACAGATATATAAACTCTAATCACCTGGTATGGATGGTAGTACAGGGTTTCCTCCCCTGGCAATCAGAATATGTTTGGTACAGATATATAAACTCTAATCACCTGGTATAGATGGTAGTACGGGGTTTCCTCCCCTGGCAATCAGGATATGTTTGGTACAGATATATAAACTCTAATCACCTGGTATAGATGGTAGTACGGGGTTTCCTCCCGTGGCAATCAGGATATGTTTGGTACAGATATATAAACTCTAATCACCTGGTATAGATGGTAGTACGGGGTTTCCTCCCGTGGCAATCAGGATATGTTTGGCTTGTATCGTCATACCATTCACTTCAATATTACCATCTTCAGTAAACTTGGCATGTCCTTGTATCTTCTCTACTGCTGACTACAACAACAACAATTGTTAGTAATCACCGTCTAAAACAACATGTGACAGTCTTAAATCAACAGTGTGTGTCAATTTATCCCGACTAATCTTCATATTTGCTATTTACAGTTCCCAGCCTTAGAGTAGAAATAAGCCAAAACTTATGACAGAAAATGAGAAAAATCGCATTGGAGTATTAATGACTTGCGCAATATTTACGGCAAATTTAGAGTTACGCTAGCATAAATGCTTTAATAAAACAGTACCTTGATAACTAATAAACTACATGGACTATTTACAAACACATAATAGTCTTGTAAAACTTTGTTTATGATTTTAAGTACCTTTTCTAAGTTGGATTCATAAATGCCATTCAACCTCTTGATGTAAGCATCTCTAGCGTTCTTAACCCTCCTGAAATATCCAACATGCAACATATCGATGGCTTACAATTAGAAGGTCGAAAGTGCCACTTACAACCTTTTAAGATTTATACATATTTAGAATAAGCATCACAAGGCGCTGCTTATGAGCCCATTTTCATAAAAATCTGAACTTGTCATGTTGACCAAAATGAAGTTGTAAAAGTTTGTTTTACCATAAGTAAAGAGTAAATGTCAGACAGTTTTTCCGTGTTTTCTCAAAATATCGATTTGGTAGTTACGACCTTCTAATTCTAAGCCATCGATATATCAATGCACATGCATGTACATCAGTTTTCGAATTTGGCCAGTAGCCCAAGGCTAGTAAAAACCGGTTCGGGATAGTAGTTTTCTCTAGGTAACTAGTCTGAATGGCTAGTGAAAAATTCTGAGAATACAAATCAAATGGTCCTGTTTTCTGTGATGTATACTGTATATTTGCTTAAAATGTAATAAGCAATATGGTAATAAACAATATCACACAGACTTAAAAATTATCTCAAAACAATTGAATAAAATCTACTTTTAATAAATTAATGTTTGGACTAGTAAATTTCTTCTTGGGCTAGTAAGTTCTGCCTTGTTAGTAGTCTGACTGGCTAGTACTTTGAAAAGTTTTTTGTGAAGATTGGTTCATGTACCTTAATTAAGTAGCGACCAACCTATTGAAGTACAGTACATCCTCCCCAGAGTGTTCCTCGGCAGAGTAACAACCTCTCTATAACAATACCTTCAAAATTGCACTTAGTCAATACTTACTATAAATTTAACCTCTGTAGAGCAACAACCTTTAAACAAAGGCAAATATTTGCACCTTCCAAAGGTGTTGCTGAATAGAGGTTGCACAATCCTAGCTTAAGGTCTTCAGACTGTGATAGTACGGGTAATGCCGCAAAAGGCAAAACGATATATTAAAACGATTTAAAAAGCGGCTTTTAATATTTTGGAAACCAGAACTAACACAATCCATCCTCAAATTTGCCACAAAAAAATGTAGAACAAACACAGTATTTGCCCTTTTGAGGCAAGTCTCCCTTCATGATGATCCAACAATATGGCACAGTGTTTCATTTTGGTTTTGTAAAACTATTCATGAGCCCTTTCCCACTGAACTTAAAAAACGAATGAGTCCCATTGTGTAAAACTGAAGTATTTCTAAAATTTCATGAGTGAGTCCCAGGCCAATTTCGTGAGTCAGGGGCTCTGGATTTGCTCCAAAATGAAACACTGCATTTACTAGAGTATGTTGGTTGGAATCTTACCCCCAGCTGAAGCTCTTCACATCTACATCAAAACCGTAATCCTTGTGATCGTGAATAAATTCTGAATGTAAGGCTGTATTGAACATGATCTTTTTGGGTACACATCCTACATTCACCTGCAATTATAATGACAAGGCCATCCTTAAAAAACTGTATGTTTGCCCTAATGCTACCTACTCATTGATATCGTCCCTACTCAAACTTTTTTATGCATATTTCCTTATATAACTACATTGACTTGAATTTTTTTACAGGTTCCTCAAAAATTATTTCCATACAAAAAAATATAATTTGACCTACCTACCCACCTTAAAAATCTTAGGTCGCGTTAGGACAAACAAACAATATTTTAAGGATGGCCCAATCTATAATAAAGCCCGAAGTCATCCCAATGAATGACCACTTTTATCTACATTTTAGCATCAAGAATATGTTTGTATTCAGAATGCTGCTTACAATGAACATGATCCTACACACACTGTTAAAGAAAACTTGAATCAATTGTCATTGTTTGTGAAACTTGGTGTAGTAAACTTCAAAATTTCTCTCAAAGACTTTCTGAGTTTTTAAGAAAATAATGTAGGACATTTAGAACACAAGTCAAACAAGATTTAATCTTGACTTAAGACAATCTCCTAGCAGACAGCCCCTCGTCTATTTAGAACATTAGCTAGGATCCTGTTAGTCCAACCTTGTACTTTGAAAATATGCTTTTGAAATGTAGCCTACATTATTAAAAAGAAGGCAGTGGCTAGGATTACGGTACCGTAATCCTAGACCCACAGGCTAGCATTACGGAAGTTCCGTAATCCTAGCGAGTCCTAGCTAGGGCTGTCTAGAGTTACGGAAGTTTTTATACCGACTGCAATTAAGCGTGCAGGTCGCATTATATTACATGATGTCGTCATTATTTCATGAATTTATACAAATATTGGTATATTTATTGACAAATTAATAGAAATATCAGTATATCATGCGTCGAATTTACTTTGCTAATATTTTGTCTTAGCATTAGGGAAGAAAATAGAGGCAGTCCGAATGTTTATAAATTAATGTAAGTACGTGGTCGAATACACAAATGTAATTCCATTGAAATTGATTGGCATGATTGAAACAAATTGTGTTGCTTATTTTGGTAGTAGATCTGTATGTTTGTTCGTCATTCGTTCCTCGATATAAATATTAAGTAGCTATAAATTGTTTATTGATTCAAAATGTACAGCCTACTACTGGATCTACGTTGTGACAGCGCGTAGTGATACAAATTCCAAATATGGTCATATTTAGTTTCTGAAAAATTTGTTTTAATTTGTAACCGATTACGCTTTGCATGTCATTAGGAATCTTTTAAAATTAAAATTGTGTAAATTGTAAGGTAAACAATCGATTTTCTGTTGTCTCAATATATTTTCCATATTCTAATAACTTTATAAATGCGTAGATAAAAGTACAATACAGTATCAAAAGTATTTGCATTTGGATATTTTCCGACGTTTTAATATGTTTACCATATAAACTCTATATCTCATCATCGGATACCCACAGTCGTTGCCTCCGCTCCGCTCCGTACATCGAGATGTACGGAGCGGAGCGGAGGCAACGACTGTGGGTATCCGACCATGGTATATCTTTACCATAACAAAAACTGAGTATACTCGATGGTATAAATATACCAATATTTGTATAAATTCATGAAATATAAATGCCAACATGAAATATAAGGCGACCTGCACGCTTAATTGCACTCGATATAAAAACTTCCGTAATGCTAGCCTGTGGGTCTAGGATTACGGTACCGTAATCCTAGCCACTGCCTAAAAAGAATACACAAATAAGAGTGAAATGGGGTATGATCTGATGGTATCCAGTGAGAACGTCCCCACTCGAAAACGTCCCCACTCGAAAATGTCCCCAAAAAATCGAAAACATCCCCAATTTTATCGAAAACGTCCCCAGTTAATTTTTCATTTATCGAAAACGTCCCCAATTATATCGAAAACGTCCCCAATTTTATCGAAAACGTCCCCAATTTTATCGAAAACGTCCCCATATATTGTTAATTAGTGTTAATTTTAACCATGTTTTTTTTGTTCTTTGTTTTGTTTTAGATGGATTCACGAGGTTTATCTTCCTTTCTTCGTTATTTTTATATGGTTTTTTTATATGTTACAAAGATGTTTTCATATTACTGTTTGTCATTTGTTATCCTTTGTTAAGATGGATTAACGAGGTTTTTCTTCCGTTCTTCGTTATTTTTTATGATTTTTTATATGTTATAACGATGTTTTCAATTGACTGTTTGTCATTTGTGATCCTTTGTTAAGTAGTATTCACCTTTTTTGTTGTTGTTGTCGTTTGATTCATATTGTTGATTGTTAATTTTGACAATTTTTAATGGAGAATTCACAAGGTTTTCCTTTTGTTGTTTAAAAATGTTTTATATGTGTTCATCCTTTTTGCGATGTTCCAATTAATGTTACTTCTGTTGTTTTTATATTGATTTAGTGTGAAAGTTCCTTTTGAAAGTATATTGTACTTTTTATTTCAATTATTGAAACTTTTTGAGTTCAATATTAATTATTTTTTATCTAAATGAAACAGATGTATATACTCAAAATGTTAGCAATAATTGAAATGAATACACATAGGGCCTAATACATAGAAAAAACGCAGGTGTAGGTAGCTTTACATATTTATTATGAATGATAAACATGAAATTGAACATATTGAACTATATTATGAAGAAACACTACAAGACAATTAATAAATTGCAACGCACAAATAAAAAAAACGTTAGACAACACGAATCATATAATAAAAATATATCACATCTTACACAATATTTACAAAAACGTTAGACAACACAAATCATATAATATAAATATATCACATCTTACACAGTATTTACTGTTACAAAAACGTTAGACAACACAAATCATATAACAAAAATATATCACATCTTAAACAATATTTACAAAAACATTCTTTTTCTGAATGGACCGAAGTCAAAGAAATGATTAACACTTTATAATTGATTTCCCGCCAAAACTGAAATAGCACGTGCAAATAATAGGATATCCCTAATAACAGACACAGAGAAGAGTTTTGGTAAAATAGAGAAATTTGAAGCCTATTTAGGCTAGAACTACATCGGTATATACATAAGTAACATATTAAAACAGTTTAGAAATATCTGTCATGAATATTATTGAACTCATAAAGTGTAATAAACTCAGAGTAAACTAGCTTTGCACGTGCAGATGCACCAGAATTAGGTTCCGCCATGTTATTAATGTATTATTTAGAACAATTAAAAACGCACAATAACAGTACACAATTTAATAAAACAAACAGAAAAAGAAGCATTTATTCGGTTTTAATTGAATATATTATATATCCGATATTATATTACACCAAGGGAAATATTTTAACAACAACATATCTGCATATTTTTTCTATAAATGTGGGGACATTTTCGATATAAATGGGGACGTTTTCGATATAACTGGGGACGTTTTCGATATAATTGGGGACGTTCTCGATATAATTGGGGACGTTCTCGATATAAATGGGGACGTTTTCGATAAATGAAAATTCGGACTGGGGACGTTTTCGATTTTTTGGGGACATTTTCGTGTGGGGACGTTTTCGCGTGGGGACGTTGTAACTGTAAAGCGATCTGATGATATAAATTCATCGTCTGCACAGTGCAATGTTAGTGCTTATCAGTTATCTTTTTATGCTGTTATAATTAATGTTAGATGTGGGGCAATCTGCTAGGAGATTTTTTAATTTCTGACCTTTATCTCCATCGCAGAGGAGCCTCTTAGTCGAGATAGTTTGACTAAATTAATGTGGGCATAAACCTGGGTCTCAACCAGTGAAGAAAAGGAATAATTAATTTAATTGCCATAAAATTGACTGATCAGTTATATGGGTTCAATTAATAAAATGTACGAATAATGAATGTCACAGTGAAAATCAACATAACAAATATAAACAAAAATACTTACACAAGTGCCTCCCCATCTTGCCTCTTCTATGACACAGGCTTTTACCCCAAACTCCGCGGCTCTACGGGCACTGGCAAGCCCCCCAGACCCGCCCCCAATCACCAGGTAGTCGAACGATTTCACTATTGGAGCCATTGCGTGAAGTATACGGGTCAGACGCATTGATATAGTGTTTTGAATGAAAACTAGCTAATTGTGTGCTTTCGAAATGACCCGGTGTTCTGATTTATGACCTTTGACCTCCAGAAAAATTATGAAATGCTTCAGAAGCCTAAAATAATTACGGAGGTTTTTGTCACCCTAATAATATAGAGTAAACCTTGTAATTTCATGAAACCTCTGACATCTGTCTAAAAAAGTAGAACAAACTATGGAACGCCCGGGGTCAACGTCATAGCAATGTCAAATCTAGAACTCTCATTCTGTGACAAATTTTCGAATTTTAACCGAGGCAATCTTGGGGTTGGACATGGCCGGTCTTAACTAGGATTTTCCCAGAGTGGTGCGAATTAAGTCGCGTCTTGATTGGGTGACGGGGTATTTACAGGAGAGGACGTCCAAATTCGTTTTGTATATACTTTGAATATTTACAATGCATTTGGCGAGCGAAGCGAGCCAGAAGAAAGGACTATTTGTAGAAGCTGACACAAATTTCTTCTCTACTGTATTGTACATGATATTATTAATGATCATCGCACAATTTATTGCAAAAAATGCACTATTTGTCCGAGCCCACACAAATTCTTTTTCTGCATGATTATTATTAATACTCGTTGCAGCTGACTGGCACAATAACTCACAATGACCATAGCACAGAGAGGGTAGGGCCTACGGTGCCAGAACAGAAAGGATGTCGGTGCCACAACAAAATTGAACGTTAACAGACTTTAGTTAGCTGTTTTTTGCGTAATTTGATGAAATTGCCATATTAAAAGCATTTAGAGGCCATATTGGTTCAAGGACTTTCAATCTGAGGTGCGAGATATTTCCTATACATTTTGTATTTAGTATATTGACGAAAAATCGCATTTAAGTGTCAATTTCAAGACTCCGTGTTCATTCGAACGAGTACCCCGGTCAACATTCCATCTTAGTCTGAACTTGTGGCAATTGATCAAACAAAATGGAACAACATGGGGACTGTGGTTAATCATTGGGTAATCGTTTTAAGCACAAATCTGTATTTTGGGCAAAAACAATGATTTAAATTACGTACATTTCCAGTCGATTGGTGTCTCCAAAAAACATTGTTTTGCACAGATAGTGTGCCGATACCAGATACAGCGTTTTGCACAGAGAGGGTACAGCGTTTTGCACAGAGAGGGTGCCAGTACAGCGTTTTGCACAGAGAGGGTGCCAATACAGCGTTTTGCACAGAGAGGGTGCCAATACAGCGTTTTGCACAGAGAGGGTGCCAGTACAGCGTTTTGCACAGAGAGGGTGCCAATACAGCGTTTTGCACAGAGAGGGTGCCAGTACAGCGTTTTGCACAGAGAGGGTGCCAATACAGCGTTTTGCACAGAGAGGGTGCCAGTACAGCATTTTGCACAGAGAGGGTGCCAATACAGCGTTTTGCACAGAGAGGGTGCCAATACAGCGTTTTGCACAGGTAGGGTGCCAGTACAGCGTTTTGCACAGAGAGGGTGCCAATACAGCGTTTTGCACAGAGAGGGTGCCAATGCAGCGTTTTGCACAGAGAGGGTGCCAGTACAGCGTTTTGCACAGAGAGGGTGCCAATACAGCGTTTTGCACAGAGGGGGTGCCAATACAGCGTTTTGCACAGAGGGGGTGCCGATACAGCGTTTTGCCCAGAGAGGGTGTCGATACAGCGTTTTGCACAGAGAGGGTGCCGATAAAGCGTTTTGAACAGAGAGGGTACCGATACAGCGTTTTGCACAGAGAGGGTACCGATACAGCGTTTTGCACAGAGAGGGTGCCGATACGGGTATACACCGTGCATATGGTGAATAGTCTTGCATTGGTAGTGACATTGATTTTTCGGTCCCGAAGTGTCCCGACGGCTTACAGAAGCGTTGAGGAATTATGCGGAATGGTTCCAGAACCTCGCATAGACATACCGAACCATCCCGATATGGTGAATTTCAGCTTCGGGAACCTTGTTCTAGTGGACTGCAGATCTTTGATAAATGTGTGTCGATATACACGAGTGGTCCACTTGAGCTCAACCAAAATAACGGGGACATATATATCCGGGCAAATATTTCTCTGGTTTAGGGTGGGGTGCGGCGAGTTCACCTTCTGCATGGCCCAGGGGTATGGATTTCACCCGGGTATGAAAAAGCAAATGTCAAAATCACCACCCGTCCCCAGATTGGGACTGGGTTGCAAATGACTTGTGTTATATTCAGAGTCGAGGAATTCTAGTACATTTTGTATCAAATAAGATTGTCGTAACCAAGCGTGAACTCGTGATTCATGCACTGTACAACTCTAACCTAAAATTGAATGGGTGAAAAACGTGCAGAAAATACAATTGACGTCAAAACTGAAATCTCCGGTTTACATGTGATTCACGTAACGTTGGTTACATAACATAAGTACGTGTAAAACGTGTTAAATCGATTCGAATGACGTTGTGGAAAATGTAATTTTCAAGCTATATCTCGCATAAAATATGCGATAAAAATGATTGCGAAAGCTGTCGATTGTCCTCCTCGTAGAGAGTTTACTCTGTTGTAGTATACCAGTCAGTTGCATCCACGGCCCCACCCCTGGGGATGGGCCGAATCTTTTTCTTTTGGGTTGTCAAAACCCCCGCCCTTCCACGGTCCTGAGGGGGACAGCTGATGGTAAAATCTCCAGTCCCTGAGAACTAAATATTGCCCCCGGGGTATAGGTTCGGGCGAAAATCCCAACATTTTCCCGGCAGTGCGGGGTAGATGGAAGGTAAAAACACGGCTCTTTCCCCGGCTTTCCCCGAGGATCCCCGGGTGGGGTGCCGTGGATGCAACTGACTGGTGCATAGTGGAATATCGAAGTCATATAATACTAAGATAGAACAACTGGTTAAGTCCTCTTACAACGACTCGATAGTGAAAGTCATTACCAAGACGTAAAATAAAGACATAATTATTGATCCTTTGCTAAGCGACCAATTAGAATCTATATAGATTTATATTTACCGGAGACAAACGGAAATGGCCGAGCTTTCACGATTGGTCATCGCACTGTGGTGTTTTCGCGCCAAAAGTAGCAGGGGTATAACTGTGCCTATTACGATCGGGGGCAATTACGCGGAATTTTAGCATCTGTATAGCCATTTTGTGCCATGAAATGTTACCAGGGGTTTGAATAGGCAAAAGCCATTTACCGGTATTTGGCCGCGATTTCAATTGACTGCTGCATTACGCCCCAGTGGAGCTATAAACTAGTCTATATTAATAACTGACCAAGTTAACCAGAGTCCAAATTCTGCTTAAACGTAGGATAACATAGTGTAGACAATGTAATGCACCAGTCAATTGAACGTGGACAAAGGATAGCTTGAGAAAAGTACCGGGGTTTAACATTTCCGATATCACCGCACTGCCGGGTCAGGTCAGTGTGGGGATTTCGTACCGCGCCAAAAAAGCGGGGATATATGGCCGGGCGGGACTACATTTTCTGGTTTAGGGCGGGGAAAATTTGATTGGGAATTTACCTTCGGTATGGCCTTGGGGTGCAGGGATTTTACCCAGGGTTTGAAAAGGCCAAATTCAAAATCTCAGCCCTTCCACTGGTTAGGTGGGGCGGGGTTTTAATTGATTAGTGCATTACGCCCCAGTTGGCCCCTAGTTTATAGTATGTTGGATAACATGGCGAAGACATGATATTTAAATATGCTTATGATGGTAGTGGATCAAATATTTGCCACAAGTATGATTATCGGCCTTTAAGGCACTCATATTCCAGGTTCAATCCAGATTGACGTTATCATGCGTGAAATCGTGATTCACGAACTGTTGGTAGAGAACTTAGCGTAAAAATCAAGATACGTGAAAAACGTGCAGAATTTACGAATGACGTCAAAACCAAACACGAATTTTCAAATTCCCCGATTTGCACGTGGTTCACGTTACGTTGATAATACTCAAGTCACAAGTACGTGAAAACGTTCGGAATCGATACGAATGACGTCATGGAAATGCATAATTTAAGCGAAATGTCCCCGAATGACGACATGGACGTTATCTATAGAATGTCTGCCTCGCAGAGGGTCCCTTCTTTTGTTGCGGAAAATCAAAGTCTTCACAAAGATGGAGTTGATCTATTCATAAAAAACGATCTTAAAATTTCCTTAAGTGTTTCAGCCGAACAGGAAATTAACGATTATAATTTTTGTTATCAATGATACAGTTACCTATGGATTCATATTTATCTATCTGATTTCGGACAAGGGGAGTTAATCTCAGTTAACCGCTTCAAGCAGATAGCGCCAGAAAACTCCTACAGAACCTCATTCTTCACTTTGGCACGATGGATCAAGTTCCCGGCGATGGTTACAATGGGCGATTGAATCTGTCTTGAAAAAATCTCTCAATAAAACCTTATTCAAATATGGAAACAATATGGTTGAAGGCCTCTTGTTCGTCAAATGTTTTTGTCCGTATCTTCAAATTTCGCTCTGTTGACACCTCTGTTGCAGACTATACTTGCATCGTCATCATGAAACATGTGTGTAGCCTCTTATACGTACCTTCACAATCTATGGAGATATTGCTTTGATACTTATTTAACACCATGTCACCAATGCACCAGTCAGTTGCATCCACACACCTACACACCGGTGACGGGCGGGTATTTTTTTTACTTAATTAGGGTCGTCAACCCCCGCCATCTCTCCGGTATTTCCTCGACCCCTGACATATTATCGTCGCTGTCGTTCTCAAACCTCGTAGCTCCAAAATTTCCAAAAAAATTGTTTCGTCTTTTCCGAATGTATGAAGTCTGGTGCGTATTTTGGGCTATATCTCGTAGCTCTTCGCCAATCAGAACCCATTACAAAAGTCACGTGACGAAATGTTGTAGCTTGATTGGTCGCTTTTTTGTCGGACGAAAAGTCGTAGCTACCATTTCTGAATATCGGGAATTGTCGTACCTCATAAAAATGACAAAACTGTGGTGACAAAATATCGTAGCTACCATTTTTGAATATCGGGAATTGTCGTACCTCATAAAAATGACAAAACTGTGGTGACGAAATATCGTAGCTACCATTTCTGAATATCGGGAATTGTCGTACCTCATAAAAATGACAAAACTGTGGTGACAAAATATCGTAGCTACCATTTTTGAATATCGGGAGTTGTCGTACCTCATAAAAATGACAAAACTGTGCTGACGAAATATCGTAGCTACCATTTCTGAATATCGGGAATTGTCGTACCTCATAAAATGACAAAACTGTGGTGACGAAATATCGTAGCTACCATTTCTGAATATCGGGAATTGTCGTACCTCATAAAAATGACAAAACTGTGGTGACGAAATATCGTAGCTACCATTTCTGAATATCGGGAATTGTCGTAACTCATTAAAATGACAAAACTGTGGTGACAAAATATCGTAGCTACCATTTCTGAATATCGGTATGACTAACGCGTCTACGGCTTATATCATATTTTGCAGCTTCATTTGTTTGGTATTCTTTATAAAATTTCAATTTCTAGAACATTGTTATAAAAAATGTGACGGTTTTTTCTCTCTCCTGAAAAGTTGGCATTTTGGAGCTACGAGGTTTGAGAACGACAGCGACGTAATATTGTTCCTGTACTAGGCTGTTGGTTCTAAGAAAAATCCCCAACATTTCCCCGTGCGGTCGTTTCCCCGGCTATCCAGTATCCACCACCTATCCACGGGATGGGGACCGTGGATGCAATGAACTGGTATACAACTTATACGTAGGGTTAGGATTCACACAGACACGTTTTTAGTTACTTCAGAAAGCTATTATGATAGGTCATGCTTGAAAGCTTAATGTTTCAGCAATAATATTAAATGATGAGGATATAAGTTCGTTATAATATGGTTTTTTTCTCGAGGGCTTCGGGATTTTTGTCTCGGGATAACTTCATAGGTTTTAACTTGGGATGGGCGCTAAACGAAACTACGATTTGGTATGACCTTTAATATCTTGTTTCGCAATTCTCGTTTGTATTGTTCTGAGAGTACCAACGTTGATAATTGTATTATACAGGTCGAATTTTAAAGACTTTTAAAAACAATACAACACAGTTGAGACAATACAATAGACTTGTAAAAAATGACAGTCGATTTGTTTTCTTGAAGTACTGTAAAGCAGCTAATCTACGCGCACAGCGAATTTACATGAAAGTTAGTTCGGATCGTGGAGGATTTCGGATTGTAGAGGTTTCGGATTGCGGAGGTTCATTTCATATAGCATAAAGGAGGAAGAAAACTGGGACCAAGAAATATTTCGGCGGATTGCGAAGGATTTCGGATTAGAAAGGTTTCGGATTAGGGAGTTTCTACTGTACATGTATGTATGTATAAAAGGCGTAATACAGTTTCCGTGATTTTCTGACCGCGCGAATGAATTGCCCTTACTCAAAACAGTTATACCATTTACGCGTCAAATTTAACTAAATTCTTTCTAAAATAATGATTAAGTTACTCGTAATATGTAAATCAGTCCTAAATTAATTGCCGCAAAATGGGTAATATTTTCAGTAAGCAGATACACTGCTCTCCAAAAGTTTCTTCACACTTCTCAAATTATTCAATTTATTTACACTGACAAACACAAGTGTAGTGGCATTGTTTCTTCCAAACGAATTATTGTTGTCTTTTTTTATTCAGCAATGCATTATTCAATTGATATTTTATTAATTATTATCTGCAAAAAAACATGATTTTTTACCATCATGTTTTTTTTATAAAATGGTGTGAAGGAACTATTGGAGGGCAGTGTATATCTAGTGGTCGTGGACCTATGATAGAACTCTATCGGTATTAATGAAAACAACATACTTATATGTATTCATTTTGGACTGAAATTCGCAGGTCAAATAAATAAAAAACTGATGTTTAAATAAGGACTCATGTCGGATTAAACGCAGTTCTATGAGGGGTGAAAGATCATGAACAAAAGTTACCCAAAATTTAAAGTACAATAGTAAACAAGACATTTAATATTATTGAATTCGTGATAACAATTAACAACTTTATAAGTACTAGTAGTAGGTTCAATGAAATATACTTTATCCATTGTAAATACTATCCGTGACATTGTATTAAGAATCTTAAAAGGAAACTTTCAGGTGGGTTTATTTGCAGAGGTCAAGGCACTTCAGATATTTAGACAAAATATTTCAAAGCATTCGGACATTTGGACAAGATCATAGATCTACACTTGACGAACCGTAGTTCAACATAATATAACAGTCTATGACAATTCGTTAACGCAGTTGAAGCGATTTTGTTGTAACAATTTGTAAATTATTTTGTAAATTATTTATTAAATAATAAATTATTTTAAAAAGTTTTCATAACTGGATAAAGGAAATATACGTAGTCAAACTACGGGAAGGGATTTGATACCGTCGATTAGAGGATCGAACCATGAGTGCCCCGGCTGGGTGTACGCTGTCCGGCATTATTGCCACGTGTAGCTTTCTTACATGGAGCCCACCGTTGATCGATAATCAGTTTTCTGCCTCACCGGGACTAGTAACGATTGATGATATAAATGGAGTTATACCAAGTGGGGTAAGTGGTTTACTTAATTGAGGACTCAGTGCAAAACTATGTTCACCGTCTCCTCGATAGCCTAGTGGTTGAGCGTTCGCTTCGAGTACGGAAGGTCCCGGGTTCGACGGCGACATACCAAATCGAAATGAAAATGTTACCAGTAATAAGATTAGTTGTTGCTCATGCAGCAATAAAGGGAATCTGGCTTCTCTTCTATCATACCCTCCTGACGATGGAGAACATAATTTTACATTTTTTTGTTTAGGTCTGTATCATTGAAAAGTTACCTGTGGCTATAATAGGCTACTGATTGACACTTCATTCTATGAGAACAGCTACTGATTAGACCAACTGTCAGTCGTCGAGTTGGATATATTTACTCTCGCAGTCGGGAGAACACATTTACCGTCGTTGCTACTTGTAAACATTTACGATCTGGTTAACGACGCGAGTCCCTATATCAAATCATGAAAATTGGAACTTGTCGTGTTGACCAAAATTCAGTTGTAATGCTTGTTTTTTCCATAAGTAAAGAGTAAATTTCAAACAGTTTTTTCTTGTTTTCTCAAAATATCGATTTTGTACTTACGACCGTCTCATTCTAAGCATCAATGTGAAGGTAGGTTTTTGCATGATCCGGTCGCTATATCGCTATAGTGACCGGATCATGCAAAAACCTACCTTCACATTGATGCAAAACCCACTTGAATAATACTGACGTTTTTTGTTTGCATTGCAGTATATTGAGTACAATTTATATTTATTTTCAACAAAATGACAAACTTTCTTTTTGTACAGTCGTTTCGGGTAATTCTGCGCATCGGGTAATTCTGCGCACCTTGACTTTCTATTTCTTACAGACTTTCCTGGGTCGTTTTTCTTCGGTCCTCCAGTGTTTTTGTAGATGTGTGTTACTTTTGTAAAGCTTTATAATCAATTCACCAAAATCGGAAAAGATTTTTTACGAAAATTTGACCAAAATGAGTGTCAACGGCGATTTTCGTTAATTTGACATACCACGTGACACATAAATTGAATAAAAGCACTTTTGTAATGGATGATGACTTTTTCTTTTTTGTCAACATTGTCTTAAGGGCTTATTCTTTCGATACTGTGATACATTTCTTGTGAAACAAATCTTTGAAACAGACTATACAAAAAAAACAACTCCACCTGCGCAGAATTAGCCGAAAAAATTAACGTCACGAAAACCGGTAGCCATCTTGTTTTGTGACGACATTTGACCTTGTTTAGCGTAGGTATGATGTTTTGAATTGTTTACATTTGTCAATGAAGGTTGTTTCTATCCAAACAGCACCATAATTTATTCTAATAATAAAATAATATCAAATGTAGAAAGCCAATGCACGTTAGGTGCGCAGAATTACCCGACAGCACTGTATCTATGGTAATGTCAGGGAAAGCTACACAACTCAAATGTGACGACAAGCCCTCCACCCAAAAAATAGTCAAATATACAACATAATTGCCCCCAAAACTGAGCAACTTTATCTTTTAAGAACTTTATTAAATTTGGTCACTAAACATTATTCGTTTATTTATTTGCAGTCATTCAGTGGTCTAGTGAACACCGATGGTAACTCTAACGGACTGGAGTTAAGTCTAGATTGTGGGTGGGGTAACACCAATACTATGACACTACTCAGTGACAGTTTGTCGGGAAACCTTTCATGGGTAGATCAGATGTTGATTACTGGTAAATATGAACATGCGCTGTTTTTTTAACAGGTTGCATAGCACCTGTTCATTGTAGGCGGAATTCTGTATACTAATATAATCTTGATACTAAAAATAGATAAAAGTGGTCATTCGCGAGGATTACTTCGGGCTTTATCCCCTTGCAGTACTAGTGTTGCGGTTTTTGTGTGGCGATAAGCCACACAATGTAATAACTATCTTTCAGATTTGATTTGATTTATATATACTATGAAGTTAACGCCTTTATGCCTACACCAATAAATAGGTCTATGATTTGAACAATATTACAAGCATGCTACACAGGTTACACGTATCATTGAACCCGATTTGTTTACATTACCAACATTTATTAATATTAGGACCAACAATTACATCAGACTTTTATTTTTTGAGGATATTTTAATTTTATAGCAAATCATTCCGCATGGACTATATTCCTACTATCAAAGGCCTGCGAACCGCCAAGGACCGTCAAGAAGGTTGAGAAAGTAATCCCACGGTTTCATGTTTACATATCGGGGCATTCATATGCAAATTGATATACAACGAGCTATTGGTCAGTGACTAGTTTGTATTGTTTATTCAGCCAATAGATTTCTGGTGGAACACGGGTGAACTGAAATGTGTCTATTAAAATCACTCCGCCGCTGAACATTTGTAGACGATGACCTAATTATGTTGTTTACAAACATTGATGCTATAAATAGAAACAACATGTTTTCACTGGTGGCGCAAGGACAGTATATACAGTCTATCTAACCGCTAGCAGACGATCGATACACTAACTTGATTAGCTTAGACAGGATCTACTATATTAATAAATCTCTGGTTTAGCAGTACTGTCACGCAATATTCAATTAATCGCAGTTCCGTCAATTACTATCGGATTTTGACAAAATAAATTTTGTCAATACCATGAGATATTTCAATTTATTAATATCAAATTAAATTTAAATTATAAAATAATATGAATTCACATTGGCGAGTTAAAAAGCGAGTCCCTAGATTTTCTATTCGCGAATTGCGCAAATTTTCGGAACTACCTGAGGTTTTAAATCGTCAGTAACAATTTTGTTTTCTAATTTACATAAACAAATAATACCTCACTGAAAAGACGAAACTTTCAACTTCAAGAAAATGTGCAACATTTATATCGGTCTCAAGTAATAAGCACATGACAGCGAGTTAAACGCGCATCGTGCGAACTAATTGTGCTATTCATAGCGGCTATTTTCAACACGTAACGCTATTTAGGATTTGAATTGAGAAAGAATAATTAAGCAATAAACGAGAATTCAGTAAAGTATTTTCGGATTAAAAGAAATTGTCAATACTATGACATATTAAAGATCACTTATACCAATTTAATTTGCGGTTATAAAATAAATGAACTAATGCTGACGAGTTAAACAGCGAGCACTTACATTTTCTATTCATGAATTGCGCGATTTTTAGCAACAACCTGGTGTCGTAAATCACCAATTATATTTTTACTTTCCAAGTAACATTAACAACTAAAAGCTATTTTAAAGACGATACGTTCAGTTTCATTAAGAAGTGCGACTTTCATATAGATCTCATTTAATAAACACTCTACGGCGAGTTTAAACGCGCAACATGCGAACTAATATGCCTTTTAAAGCGGTAATATATTTTCACAAGGTTTCGAATTGAAAAGTTAACGGTAATTGGATTAAAAGGCCGTTAATTACTATATACACGTTGGGCAAACCAAATTCTTAACCAAAGACCTAAATCTTTGGGCAAACATACTTCAATAATTATAAATAATTAATAAGCTCCTCCCATTTAATGTGCAGTTATAAAGCCCATTAATGCATATCTAATTAGCTCCTCCCACAAGCCACGTTGTGCAATATTATCTATGCATTTTTTAATTAGCCCCTCCTTATTATGTAACATTACATAATCCTAGCTAGATCTATATTTTGACAAGAAATTTGTAATCAATTATTGAAGCTGCATGAGGCAGAAAATTGACCATACAATCTGGTTAACTTCAAGGGGTTGTATATTGGTAGGTCGTTAGTAACTTGTTTTGGGACAGTTGGGGGTCATGTAACACAGGGATCTATGTTTTTACAAGGGATTGAACACACCATGAGACAGGAAATAGACCGTAAAAACTATTTTTAATTGAATGGGTTTTATATCGGGTTCTTGTTAGTTGATTTGGAGACAGCTGCAGAAGTTAGGAATTTAGGGTCATAAAATTTACTGGTATAAAAAAGGGTTTACAACTTTGATACTCAGAATTTAGAAGTTAAATACATTCTTCTTGATATGGATTTAATAAGAAATACTATATTTGAAAACTATCAGCTATCCACTGCCCATCACCTGGGATGGGACCATGGTCGCACACTGACTGGTGCATAAAAATATGCTAAATACAACATAATAGCTATAATAAATATCACCCGCTGATTAGCGCGAGTTCATATTTCGGAACAGAATACGCAATATTTAAATAATAACCAATACATAAATAATCGTCAGATTTTCAAAAAATAACTTGAAGTATATTCCAAAATATATAATTGACCTGTTTTAAATACGATTTTATTAATATATCGGACAGAATGCTATAGAATTTACGCTGAGTATGGTCCGAAAATCTGTTCGTAAGTTTAGTTATGTTACTCCGAAAAACATTTCTGCTCTTGATCCGGCGGGAGTACGGACAACCTTCATTGTAATCATATCAGTAGTCAATAGCCCTTACCACTGGACCACTTGTCCACCTAAATTCAATTGATCGACTTTAAATATATATGTATATGGCATCTAAGAGAAGTGATGTGACATGAAACCATAATTCTATCTGGTTCCGTTCTTGAATTATTTCATTCAACCAAAAAAAGTCATGATATTACCATTGATATCATTTTCTTATATTTTCCTTCTATTGAAATCTGGTTCTATCTTATTAATTAGCTCCCTTTATTTAATTTTCCCAACATATTTCTACCTAGTCCTGTTTCCATAGCGGGGGGGGGGGGGGCATCTCGTTTGTTGTGTTTTAATTCCCAGATCATCAGTTGTATGGAGACTACCCAGTCACTCATCTTGACACTGACACTTGGTGTCTTGAGAGCAGCACAAACATTCGAGTGAGTCTGGGCTTATCAGAACTCTGACACAGCATGTTGGTGCAGTCTTTATTTGAATGGTCAAAATGACATCAGTTCGCCACACATCAGTACTTTCAGTGCTTTGATTTTTTATAAAATGTAATTGTAGAATTTTAGTTCATCATAGTAACGTTAC
Organism: Spisula subtruncata; assembly: GCA_963678985.1. NCBI lineage: Eukaryota > Metazoa > Mollusca > Bivalvia > Venerida > Mactridae > Spisula > Spisula subtruncata. The sequence goes on from OY787671.1 coordinate 37,332,933, forward strand.
ACGTAAATTAGAGTTATATTCTTTATATTACCCGATGATGTCATTGATCGTGAATAAACAAATAATTATACACAATTCTGTAACAAACTGTTTTATTTAAATAATTTATTTATTCTTAACCAGAAAGTGATATAGAAACCATTGGTTGACGTCAATATATGTACATACCAGTAACCTGCCAAGTAGTCCTATTAAAGTGGAGTTACTCCCATTGCATTGATAAATTTCTGGTTTCCAGGGTCACCTACCTTTGTACTAATGTACATTGGGTTCATTTTATGCTATTCTGTCCAAAATGTATAATCACTAGAATTACTACCTCCTTGTTTATACATCTCAATCCCTTTAAATCACATTTAAGTGTATCTTGTGACATGTTTCGCTTTATCACTGCAACTTTGGATTTAACTTGCTTGGCAGGTATGCATGCACATGTAATTAACAATGATAAAAACATCACTGTTATGTTATTCTTTTAACATTTGTTCCAATATATATATATATATATATAGCTTGCCCTGATTTAACTGACACTCATCCGTAAAGCTCGTCCGGCCATGCTCGACAAAGTCCGTAAAGCTCGTCCGGCCAAGCTCGGCAAAGTCCGTAAAGCTCGTCCGGCCATGCTCGACTAAGTCCGTAAAGCTTGTCCGGCCATGCTCGGTTGTATTCGATTTGTATGTTAAATTTAATATATACCGTTATCCCCGGACATTTACAAATTATGCAAGGAGTCTCAGTTTAATCTGGTAGGTCTATAACACAATTGTTAGTTATGTTACCCTTGCAGATTGTTACTATATGGATATAGGAGACGGAGCGTTCTCATCTCTCACCGGCATGGAATTGCTCACAGTTATGGCGGGAAATATAACCTCTATTTCATCGACTGCGTTCTCCGGTTTGTCAAACCTAACCACATTGTATTTCTACGCCACTTTCCCAGCGTCTGGTGTACCGGTCGGTTTGCTGGACGGTCTGACCGCGCTTACGGACCTTGACATGTCCCGTACAGGACTCTTCAGGTATATTGTATGGATTTCTACACGTTTTGCATTAGGGCTAAAGTCGTTAAATCGTTAGTTTTTCAGTCGTAAGCTTAATACGAACTAAGGCGTGGCCTATGATGCGAATTTCAGATTATACTTTTCAGGTCAAAACAGTAAATTAACGTAGTGCTGGCCCTCTAAAGTTCTCCAACTAAATAATACAATGCATTAATAGTACACTAGTCAGTTTCAGGCGCGTAGCTACCTATACGCGAGTACGCGGCTGAATCCACATGATTCTGTAAAAACTTTTTTGGCAATGTCCATACACTGTTCACTTTAATCACTTATTCCTCATTCATGTATTCTACATTTCCATTGCATTTATAAATGTAATATCCTCAGAAATCGAACATGTTATTTACGCAAGAGTCAACTACTGATGAAGTTCAAGGCAATACTATCTTTAACTAGATAATACTAAGATCCATGACCAGGGTTACGATGGAACAAATAATATTCAAGGTTGCCATGCACATGCTCAGATTAGCAACTAGCTTCACAAGCCATGTTCTCCGCCAGCCAAGCACATAAGTGAATGCATGCAGGGAAGTACTAGTAAGAACTTTACCTTCAAACACAATGGCACTCCAGAGACTCGGTAGGCCCAAATGTGCAAAACGCCTTTCGTCAACAGATGAGAAACGATGTAGTTGCAATAAGTAATAGTGCGATAAGTAATCACAAACTGATTTCTGATTCTGCCTGCAGAGTCTATGTGAGACAGTAGATGGGCTAGTCTTGCAGACTCACTCTACACTTTGAAAGCGTCAATTACCGCCATATATCGCATTAATTCTATCTAGAGCGAGGAGTATCCTGGGATACGACTTTATCTATCATATCTTTGCATGGTTTGTGTCGGATTCACGTTCCAGATTGCTAGACCACTGAATAAACGTTCACAGAAGCAAACCATCGAGGTGAAGCAGCTAAATTCTCAAAGCCTCGTTCACCGCGTATTGGGGTCGCAGCCGTGTGGGGAGAGTTGTATGACATTTGCGGTCATATGACTATATTGCAGAAAGTGCAGCATTCAAAGCCGAAATCAGCTCACCATAACAACACTGTAATATTGTTTTCACCGACCGCATCTCGGAATACTAGAAACGGACACTGTTCTAAACGCTGTGTTGTTGTGAGTGTTAGTACTATGAGAAGGCCAAAGGAATTATATACGATCTACTATATATAACAACCGAATGTCTGTCTGATCTGGCAATTTTGTTTACCTGTAGTAGTAGCTGCAAACGTGTGGAGATTGGTTGATCATATAATCATACAGCTCACTGGCCTCAAAATTGGCGAAAAGTAGACTTCTACGAGGATATCTGAATATTATGTAAACATATCAAAATGGCTTTCGAACATTCGTTTGATTTATATTTAAGTTTTATTTAACAGAAATTTAATGTTGAGTTTAAGCATTTATTTACAAATTCATTTTTCTAAAATTGACGTTTTTAAATTAAGTTAAGCACCCCGAGAATGCCTAAAACGCACCAGATTACACCTTTGTTTTCAAAATTGTCCGGTGGGGCATGCCCCAACCCCCTAGCACAATCTTGAATCCACATGCCTAGAGGGCTAGCTACGCGCCTGAGTTTCATCCAAGGCCCACACCTCAGTAGATGGGCGGTGGATAGCCGGGGAAACGGTCTACCTTCCTCATCACTGCCGGGGTGGGGCGGGGGAATGTTGGGATTTTTTCTCCCAACCAATACCACGGGGAAATTATTTACTTGTCAGAGACCTGGGAATAACATATACTTTACATTCAGCTGTCCCCCACTGGGCCGTAAACACAAAAGTAAAAATCCCGACTGGAGACCGAAGTGGCCAGGTGTGCCAAGTATCAGAGTCAGGTAGATTTGTTGAGTCAGGACTCTACGGTCTGAATAAGACCAAGGCTCATATCACAGGTAACAGTATTGTTGAAAAAGAAATAATAATAAAAAAAAATGAAAAAAAAAATTCTCGAAATTTAGGTTCAATTTCATTTTTTTTATTTCTTTTTGAACGATACTGTTACCTGTGGCTCATATATGTGAGTGTGTCCACTTAAATTACAGTTAATAATATTAATATATTGAATATGCTTGAACCTGTGTTTAGGTACTATGAACAATAAAACCACTATAAGATCAGCGAGTGTTATCTTTTATGAACAATGGAATCAAATGAACTGTGGAACCACGTAGAGGGATCTTCGTCACGTAGAAAGGGGTTACGTCACGTAGAATGGAGCTACGTCACGTAGAGGGATCTACGTCACGTAGAATGTAGCTACTTCACGTAGAATGAGCTACGTGACGTAGAGGGATCTACGTCTCGAAGAATGGAGCTACGTCATGTAGAATGTAGCTACGTTACGTAGAATGGGGCTACGTTACGTATAATGGGGCTACGTCACGTATAATGGATCTACGTCACGGAGAATGGAGCTACGTCACGAAGAATGGAGCTACGTCACGTAGAATGGAGCTATGTCATGTAGAATTGAGCTACGTTAATTAGAATTGGGATACGTTACGTATAATGGGGCTACGTCACGTATAATGGATCTACGTCACGTAGAATGTAGCTACGTCACGAAGAATGGAGCTACGTCACGTAGAATGGAGCTGCGTCTAGTAGAATGGAGCTACGTCACGTAGAATGAAGTGTAGAATGGAGCTGCGTAACAGTACGTGTAATACATAATGTATAAGTACATCTGTACAATTTTGCATCTTTGTGGAACTCTCGCCAAGTTAGGCTTGCGAATGTATCACTTTATTTCCTCGTTTCAGTTTACCGGCGGATCTGTTCAAGGATCTGATGTATCTACAGACCTTACAGATCAAGGATACGAGCCTTCTAACGTTACCTAGCGACCTATTCTATCCACTACTCAGTCTGACGTCACTAGATATAAGTGAGAACAACTGGACATGTGATTGTCAGCTAGAATGGCTTGGTACTTACTTGACCGATTCCGGTAACTTTTTTTTATTTTTTTATTTTTTTAAATATTTTTTTTGAGGTGGTGTTAAATTTTATTTTCCTCGTCAATAGGTGTGCCTGGGTCGAGGGCATCCCAGTACACACCTTACAGTGTCGAAGTTAGTTTGGGTTAGTTATCGTGGTAATACACTGTATATACATCAAAGTACTGAAAGTACTGACAGGCTGGCGAACTGCTAAGGAACAATAGCTTTTCAAGTAATAGGGGATTAAATAGCCAGCGAAGCTGGCTATTGTAAATACCCATACCAATAATGTCCACGTGCATATTTTCGTCGAGTCTCTGTAGGTACTAATGCTTTCAGAAAAAGTTATTTCCGGTCAAAAATTTCAGGCAGTTTTCCGAGGTGAATGGTCCTTTGAAAATAAAAAAATAGTAATCTGTTAACGGTTGCCCCCTATCATTTTCTTTCGAATTATAACCATCTTTAAAAATATCCAAAAAATAAAACAAGCTATTTAAATAAGCATAGGGAAGTAAGAAATACGCCACTGTACTGGATACACGGCGCCAATACAAGACGTGATGTCATGACGTCACAAATAACAGGAAATGACGTCATACCAAAAGTACGCCAAATAGACTTATGACGTTACGTTGAAATGTATAACAAATCAGTATAATATAGGTAAAACTCCAGGTTAGGGATGCCTACACTTATTCCAAACATGAACCACAGATACATAGCCAATCTAAAATTTTGAATAATTATTATTTCTGGTCTTTTTAAAGAGGAAAAGTGATCAGTTGCTGATCAATAATTGTCTTTGTATAGGCCTATTGTATAACATCTAAATTCAACTAATATTTAGTCAGTTTCTATCTGAAACATAGCTTAGCAGATATCCAATGTGTATTTAATCCCTCATTTAGGCGGTGCCTTAGTTCATATTATAACATCAAGTGGTTTTCTAAGTCGAAAGAGAGGTAAGTGCTGGACTCAACAAAAAAAAAAATTTCCGCCGTGATTCGATCGCTGGACCTTTGCATCAAAAAATTACTAAGCGAGTTGCTCATCCACTCGACCGCGATCTCGTTGGAGAATACTGACCTAAATAATTTAACATAATAAAATCATTTATGCGCGCGCTATATCGTGTTCGTAACGCGTAGTATACGAACGCGTAGTAATAATTATCAACGCCTTTAAACACCTTTTCTTTTAATTTCATACAATTTCCTTCCATTTCAATATTACAATCGAACAGAATAAATGAAACAAGGAAAGTTGAATGTTCTTATCTTGCAAAACTGATTAACGAGGAGGAACTATTTGCATTGGGTGTATAGATTCTGTGTTGTCAGTTTCGGGAGTAAATTCATCTTAGTGGATTTCATTTTTTAGGATTGTAATAGTCTGGCGCAAATCGCCAGCCTAAAAATCATTTAATTCGTTATATATTCCGGTAACTTGATCTGTACCATTCGTTTTGTAGCTACATTTGGTTTTTGTATAGAACTTCAAATGCGTTATTGGCAAGATCGCGTATACGATGACGAATAATTTCGACTCATACATGAATCTATCTCACCTTCTCCTATATGGTCGTCAGCTGAAACACACTCTGAAATCATGCGATATATATACATATATGCGTTCACAGCTGTTAGGATACTTACATTTAGACGCTTTCAAAACGATGCAACCTGTAAATAGTGTAAGATCGAAACTGAAGACATAAATTTACATATCAAAATAGCCTCGTGCCTATTGCGTTTTCAATATCCATATATCGCTGGCTTACAATGACTTATTAGACTGATGCATATTTGAAATCAGCATCATATTGCGCTTTTTATGAGCCTCTTTTCATGAAAATCGGAACATGTCATGTTGACCAAAATGAAGTTGTAAAAGTGTGTTTTACCATAAGCAAAGACTAAATTTCAGACGGGTTTTGCTTGTTTTCTCATATTGATTTTGTACTTACGACCTTCTCATTCTAAGCCATCGATATGTAGTATCACGTCAATATCATAACTGTGCTGTATACTATACATGTACAGTAAAACCTCGTTATGACGAGCTTCGTTATAACGAGCACCCGGCCTATCTCGAGCAAATTTACAAAAAGTATTCGTTTGTATCATCACTAAATGTCCTTTGATTATTTCGAGCACTCGGTTTATCTCGAGCATTTTACCTATCCCGATTATATCTCGAGATAAAGAAGTTTCACTGTATAGTGCTTGTTTTTATACAGGTTTGGCGACAGCAAATTGTACCACACCTGCCGTATACGACACCTTCGACTTGTCAGCAGTTGTTCGATCTCTGGACTGTACAAGCACTACGGTAAGATGATACACAATTATCTGGGTAAAGGACAGGGAAGTTGATAAGATCCTGGACCTTCTATTAGCATAATTTAACAGCTGTTAAAGCTTGGCTATTTTGACCGGAGCCTAACTTTTATGCAAGAATATATTACAAGATTCAAAGCCTTTTAATATCAGATAATACTAATCTTTGTGGTAAACATTATTCCCGTCAGATGACCGCGGGTTTCTTGTGACTGTAGACAAGAACTGATCGGTTGCTCTTCGGCATTGATGCAGTTCATAAGCAATATACTTAGTTGTAAAATCAAAATTAAACCATTGAGAATAAGACCAGAGTTCACCATGTGCCTCCGTAGCTCAGTGGTTAGTGCGCTTGCCGTCTAATATTGCGACCCGGGTTCAAATCCGGGCCGATCTGCCATATCTCAGCAAAAAGCAGACTGGCAAATAAAGGCTAAGCTCAGCACAAACAATGTTGTACCTTGTTCGAACTTTGGTTATATCGTTGTGACATATTATGCATCATTATGTTTTATTTTTGTTCTATAGGTAGCCACAACAACTACTACTAGTAAGTACATGATTTATTAAACGCAACAAGTTATTAATGTCGTCTCACAAACCAACATCTACTCGATAAAAGTTGTATATAACGTTAGTAACTTACCACTCATAGGGTATGGTACGTATGCTAGTGTTCAAGTAGTTTTTGAATGGGGTGTGCAAGCAATCCTGTTCAGAGAAAGCAGAATTCTGGATACGAACAGCAGATTGACGCTAAAAATAGATAAAATTGGTCATTCATGGGGATGACTTCGGGCTTTATCGCATAACAGAACAAACATTGGGTTAATATTTTTTGGTTAGCTTTATTTTTTAGGTATCTTCACTTCTTGTCTGTAGATTTATTATTGAGTTAGTTTAATTGTTGAGGCAGTTCTATTAGTAAGGTATAGATATATTTATAACAGTAAAGTTCCGGTAATAAGACCACTTTGATTATTTTGAAATCATTTTGCCAGTTTAAGGTCACTAAGTATTACATTTAGAACAAAAAGGTCCGCTAATAAGACCGATTCGCTAAATATTAAGACCACCTTTTTGACTGGTCTTATTAGCGGAACTACATTGAGATAGTTGATTATTGACGAGGTTTAAGATGATGTTTACTGAAAAAGAATCGGTAGTTTTGCAGAAAAAACACGTCAAAAATCAAGTGAATTTCTTTAATTCACCAACACTATTAGACTTAGACTTAAAATTTACAACATAAAAAACCACTGACATTTCTTTGCAATTAAATTTATTAACAATGTGAAATTTTATTTGATCATTTGTTGTTACCCACCGAACATGTATGACAATTTATATCAAAATCGATACATGTATAACAATATAAGAGTGAATAGAATATTTGGCAATATAAAGTCTAAGTCTGAGTTTTAGACTTACAACGTTGGTGTTCGAATAAGGCCCCTGGCGTAGAACACGAACAAGTATTTATACTTTCTTTGTATGTACGAATAGCTGAGGATGACAACACATGGAAATACGCTCTGATGGCTGGTACCGGCGTCGTCTTCATTTTGAGCATCATTGCCCTTATATGGGTAGCACACACACGCTACAAACTCAAGAAGCTCCGCAAGGAAACATCCGGTCTACGTAAAGCTCAGAAAGGTCACGACAATCCCGGGTACAAGAACGAAACTACGGTGACGTCACTGGCAACAACAGGAAAACGTTCAAAACAAGTGGCTCCTAAACAAGTGTGGACCCCGCAACGTGATCTGGATGACTTCTAAATTGTTCTTTCTGTTTTATATCATTCATGCATGTACTATTGTCAATTCAAAGATGTCTGTCAAAACCGCCAGAATGTTCCATTTCTAAAAAGCTTAATCATTTAATATTAATGCGGTAAGTATAACCACTACGCTACAGGACCATTATAGTTTTAATCATATAGTTGTATTTATGATCCTGAGAAACCTGTAATAATCGACTGAGTTGAATGCTTGTTTACGCGGTTGTGACAGAGATCTTTGAATCAACTATAACATAAGATCTAATATTGACGATTTCTGACTTTTTACTGATATACCTGGCGTTATTGCTGCTTCGGAAGCACTTCTTCTGTTGTTTTTGTTCACATGAACACCAAATTCTGCAATTGCGATCACGCATGACTAAAATTTCACATGGGCACGCACATTCTTTCACTCGATCACGCCAACACATTTGCATGTATAATTTCAATAACAAGACTACATGTCACTTGTATGCATACCTGCCAAGTACTCTTATTAAAGTGGAGTTACTCCTATTTTCATTGTTAATTTCTGGTTTTCCAAGTTCACCTTGCTTTGGTACATTTGATTCATTTAATGATTTAATGATCTTCTCATCGGTCCCATATTTATAACTACTAGAATTAATACATTCCTTGTTTATGCATCTAAATCGCTTTTAAATCACATTTAGTGCATCTTATGACATGTTTGCTTCATTACTCCTATTTTGGATTTAACTAGCTTGGTAGGTGTGCTTGTATGCACCCTTACTTTTATTCAGGCAATAAACAACAGAATAAGCTAAGCGACGACGGTAAATCATTATTGGCCATAACTCAATTACAAAAATGTACAACATTGCCTGTCAAAGGTCAAGTTCGTTGGGTTGTTTTCATTTTTAAAAAACAGAAAAATAATTAACTTTGTAGTATTGCAATATGTGGTCTATTTCATCATCGATATCCACACAAAAAAGAAATGCCGTTTTACAGTATCTGGAATAAGTCGCTGGCTTAGGATGAGAAAGTCGTAATTAAGTAACTCACGAACTTATAAGACTGGTTTACCAAACTGAAGTAGAAACAGCTTGTTTCACCAAAAGTAAAGACTAATTTTAGGACAGTTTTTTTTCGTGTTTTCTCATACTATCGGTCTTGTCATTCTAAGCTTGAGATTTGTAATTGTAGTTTTGTTACACTATTATATTGTTGATTTATATACACACTGTTACATACATTTATATTTCGTTATTCAAATAAATCCGTCCTTATTTCGTTTCTTTAATTAGTAGTTATGTTGTATATAAATCTCGAACATAGCCTTTATTTGCTTTATTTCTAATGATATATGACAGGCGTCTAATAAAATTATGTGCCACCATCGCCTGATAGAAGACAAGCACATGTGTTCTGGCAGTTGGTTCCACAGTCGAAAATCAGCTGGGAAGAGCGAGTGGCGGTTCACATCTGTTCGAAAGAACGGGAGTAGATATCTGGTGGTGCAACCACTGGTTGCAATCGTAGCAAGGTGCAAGAACTTGTCTGCCGGGATATCAATGAGTGATTCGGAATATCATCACCAGTCTATTATCGGACCTTCGTTGCTGAAGGGATTCCCAACCACTGTACTTGGTACTGGTGGTGGTCCTTTTATCACCCATGACAAATCTTGCAGCCCTACGCTGTACTGTTTCCAATTTGTGGATGTTTCTGTTGGTATGGGGACCCCAGGTGGCCGCATATTCTACAATTCGCCTCACCAGACTAGTGCATCACTGATTTTTAGTGTCCCTTGGGCATCTGGCGAGAATCCTGCTTAGGAATCCTAGCGTAACAGAACTTGATTCGGGGTTCGCACAAATATTCTAAGACCAAATTCCCCGACTTTTCCCTGACCAGACAGCAGTTTTCCCTGACTATTTCGAACGACTGGGCCTTTTTGTTGAGTAAAGTAGCGCAATAGAAACAGCGAAAAGGAGTAAAAAGTTTCAGATACATGTAGTACACTCAACCGCTTTAAAAACGCACCATTATTGAAAATAATCAAATTTTGTCAAAAATCATTTTTTGCTAAAATTAATAGTTTATAGGGTTTGTTCAGTTCATAAGCTTGACCTAATTAACGAAAACGATTTTGTTTTAATTCGGAATACCCCGCCCAAAGAACTTATTTGATTTTACATGTTTTGCACGTGTAGCTCGATCGCGTCGACCAATGTTGCCAATATTTACTTTAAACTGTACGCTGTTGGTTTACACATCGAAAAAACAACAGAAACAGTATTTGCTAATGGTATTTTTATGCTGCGAATATCTCGAATATTCGTTCGGATGATTGTGCATTCGCTTCCAACTGAAAAGAGCATCGGTGCCTTAGCATGGTGGTTCAGCTGCCTCCAAACAACGATTGTGGGCTTAGAACATCGATTCCTAGCGAATGACACAGTCAGACGGGTGTCAATAAACAAGCCAAAAGTACATTATTGCATTTTCATAACTATTCTTTTCATAATTGTCAATAAAAAGGAAAATCATTTTAGTACACTTTTTAACGAGTTTTCACCCGTTAAGAGCCGAATATCCCATTTTTATGTCTTTATGCTCCTTCACAGCGCTGATTTGAGGTGCAATATAAGCACCACGGGAAATATCCTGACAGCCTGATGCTTATAACCAAGATTTCAAGTTTAAATAACGCTTTAATCCATCTTAGGTTCACATAATGTGCATATCTCGACCACACTCGGTCGTATGGTATTAGTCAGACAGCCAAAGCCACATTACATTTATAATTCAAGTTAAACTTTGCTTGGATGGTTAGAAACATCACGTCGAACATAATTCTATCCTAATATGTAATTAATGTTATTCTTTAGGAGGAAAAACCACGTGCATGCATCAATGTGGCGGGCTCTTATAATTGCTTTTGAAATTGTGACTTTCACTTCCATGGGTCACTGTGTTATCTATATCATAATTTATTTTAAACTCGTTATAATGGCATGAAAATCACACAACTCGTTGTGTAAAGACTGAAGATTATTAATCCAAAAATAAATAACCATAGAATGACGTTTTCATCTCTAAAACCGATATTTCATAGGTGGTGCGTTTTTAAAGCGGTTGAGTGTAGTTTTAGCATCGTTGATCGACACAATCATAATTAAGTTCTCCTCAGCAAGCGAGGATTTTTTTGGGTTGGTTTTCGGCCTTCTGTAGCCGTAATATCGTCACAGGTACTTGTTTTGATCGCAGGTGGTTGACAAATAACTTTTCACAGGGTATTTTCTTCATGGGAAATAACACTTACCTAGATCTTTAATGAAGAATTCCCTGACTTTTGCTCAATTTCCCTGAGAATTTAAAAATTCCCTGACCTTGAAAAAGTTTTCCCCTGACCGTTAGAACCCCGAGATCAATTCATCATCTGCATTTTAGCTTTGTTTCAAATAAAACAAAGATTGCGTTCAGGAAACGCTTATGTCCTGGAGGAAGTCTTATCCATAACAAATAGCAGTTTTTCAGGGGCCATAATTCTGTTGAAATGTTTTAGTGTTGTTCCCTTAAAGCGGCGTTCCCTATAACTAGCATATTTTTCTCTACTATCACATTAAATGGGCTAAATGTACAAACGCTATCAATAATGAATTATCATAATTTGTCAGAAGAAAGTGTGCGCAAATATGTATCTATGTCAAAAATATATTCAAATCATCAATAATAATTTATCGCTTCCAGCGATTTATTTTTATGTAGTCAAAGGGAAACAACTCGTGACTATTTTGGCTTGTTACGGAAATATGTTTTCATTCTTTTCTCAGTAATTTATTGGAGCTTTTTGTTGAAGATTTGAGGATTTTAAGCAATAATGATTCTCATTTAATGTAATGTATACTATTCCTGAATCAATTTAAACGATCCAAGTTGTAGGGAACGCCTCCTTAATGTTCCTGCATTCTACCTACGGTAACTTGAACTTGGGTTACTTGAACTTGGGTTGTGTGGGTATTACTGTGAATTAATGGTGTTACTGCTTTCTGGGCTCGGCTGGTTAAGTTGAGTGCCGTCTTCCTTGTCCAATTTTCTCCTACCTTTTTTACGTTGCGTTGACTATGTATTTATGATGGTTAACCAGTTTGAAAGCGATAAATTTAATGAACAGGCGTGTGGAATTCCAGTGTCCCAATTTGGGCTTTTTGATATGCAGGCAAGTGGGGGTTTCCTTCTAGCTTGTCCATGGGCAAAATTAACTTGAGAAAATAATATTTAGTGCCCTATTTCACCTAAAAAAACCCTAAATTCTGACTGAAAATGATCTCCTGGGCAAGTAGATTCATTCTTCGGGCAAGTGAAAAAATTCAGGATTTCCACACCCCTGATAAGCTTCAAAAATTTTATAAAGCTACATGCCTCCGCATCAAAATATATATACTATACATGTACTTATATCACAAGATACTTTTTTCAAAGAGAAATTAAATTTTGCTTGCTTTTTTATTGAAGCAATTACAATCCCGGCCTTTCCACCTCTGCCTACATGTATTTTTAAGGCATGTCACTGGTCACAACTTTAGGCCATATCGCTGGCTTAGGATGAGAAGGTCGTAAGTACTAATGCATATTTAATATCTACTTCTAAGGAGCTTCTTATTAGACTATTTTCATGAAAATCGAAACTTGTCATGTTGACCAAAATGAAGTTGAAAAGGCCATTTTAACACAAGTAAAGAGTGACAGTTTTTCTTAAGAATCTAAGCCAGCGATATAACAAACAGCAGATCTATGCAATCCATCACTCACATCTTGAATTCATCAAGGAGAAAAAGAACATAACAACAAATTGAAATTATACAATTTTTTAATACACCTATGGCTTTGAACAATCTGTTGTTGATAGCACGCTACATAATTTAAATGAGACTTAAAACAGGTATGTAACGACCCTTGGTTAGCAGCACAGCCCTTGCAGTACTCATAGTAAAAATATGACTCCAATTCCATCTCGACTGGGTAGTTAGTGACTTTGGTAGTAAAATGAAAGTTGCAATAAATTAGGAAAAGAAACATCAAGGTAGCACAGTGAGAGAGACAAAACCAAACACTCAGTTTTTCAGAAGCACTAGTATCTTATATACAGCTTTAATGGGAACAAAGAGGCCCCAAATGGGGTTGTGTCCCAAAAAGGGAAGCTCCCTTAACTGGTAGCACTAGTAATCAACAATCAAATTACATGACAAAAATATGATAAGAGAAAAATATACCTAACAATTATTAGATATATATGTACACAAATATTTATAATATTAACATTGAATCAAAAAAAAATATCTCCCCAAAACTTAGCACAAAATATGCTTAAATAGGGAGTCCAAATGTCGTCCAACTCGATCCGAACAATTAATCGCTGTTTGTAAAATTGAATCCTCGCAGTTTAAATATCACTGTATCAACACATCTGCAAGCAGAGAATAACTAGTAGTAACGCAATCACCGACACTGAGCGGCCACTGAGGGCGTATTCGACAATATTTTTCCCACAATTCAATATCCCAGTATCAATGAATCAATATTTTGACGTGAATTAAGCGCGCAGAAACAACTCGGTATACAGCTCTGTGGTCTAGATGAGATCGGCTACATTCATTGGCATTTCCTCAATCTGAGTGTTATAGAATTGTTCAATGTCTCGAAGAGTCCTCTCATCTTCCCGGGTAATAAAGTTAATTGCAACTCCTTTCCTACCAAATCGTCCACCTCGACCAATCCTGAAAAATATCAAACAAATCGTATCAGCATCAGCCAAGTTTTTTTTATAAATGCCGAGCATTGCCTTTATTTGCCAATCACCTTTCTGCTGAAATATGGCAGGCATATATACATGGGTAAAAGTTCAAAATATTCAAATACTGAAAAGTGCTTATCAACATATAGAACAAGATCATTTGCTTATAAATAGATTTCATAGCGCAGTTATTTATCAAAATACTGAATCAGTATTGAGACTGAAAACTTTCACCCGTATATATACGAGTGCCTTCACCTGGATCGCCAGATTACAGTGCTAAAATGCAGGTAAAGTAGCCCAGGGTCCGAACTAGACTTTTGGGGCCAGGGGCCCTCAGATTGGGGCATTTCGGGTTGTTTTGATGAAAAAGGGGAAATCTTATAATTATTAATTAATATTATCATCTTAGAAATACATTTTACGGCATGAAAATCCACTTCCATGCTATAACAACATCTACAACAACTGCTTATTAGTTTACAAATGTCGAAGAAAAGCTTCTACCAGTTAGCTAAGGAGAATGTTTCAACCACAAAGTCAGCACACCAAGTTTGATGAGCAACATGTTTTGTATAATTGAAATTACTATAGCATCTGAATGAGACACAACAGCCAGGAGATCGTGCTGTCATGACACTTTAAAATGCACAACAAAGAATTGGGAAGAGAAAACACCTGAATTTACAAAAGTTGAAAGTGTTCCTAATTTTTTTGTGTCAATTTAACATCATCGTCATGTACATTTCTGCATACATTCAGGGATTCTCAGTTAAATTCAAGGACCATTTTGACAACTTTCAAGGCAGCACTTAAATCGAGGACCTTTCGAGGCCTGTGCGAACCCCAGTGTTTCATTTTGGTTTAGAAAACTATGAGTCTTTTTCAACTGAACTCAGAAAATGAACGAGTCCCACTATGTAAAAGTAAAGTATTTTCAAAATTTAATGAGTCCCTGGCAAATTTTGTGAGTCAGGGACTCGGGACTCGCTCCAAAATGAATCACTGGAACCCTGGTACATAAATCAGCGATTTAATGAAGTGTAACACAGTTTCTCACCTGTGGATGTAGTTTTCTCTATTTGCAGGCAAGTCATAATTGATGACTAAAGATACTTGTTGTACGTCAATACCACGAGCAAGCAGATCTGTGGTGATGAGAACACGACTGGAACCGGTACGGAACTCTCTCATAATCACATCTCTCTCTTTTTGATCCATGTCGCCGTGCTGCAAGTATACACATCAATACCACATTACTTAAAAGTTAACACTACTTTTGCCAAATTTGGTCATTTTCATCATTTAAAGGCTACTGTGTAACAAACAAGAGATGTTTGTAAAACACATATGCTCCTATGGCAGCCAATTATAGTCCGAAATGGTAAAGGTCACAGTGACCTTGACCTTCGACCTCAAAAGGGGTCATCTACTGTTGCTGACAAACTTCCTTGTAAAGTTTGAAGATTTTGTGCAAAGCTATTTGGGAGTTATTGAATGGAAACCATTTGGTCTACAGACCTACAAACTGACACTACAGCAAAGCATAATAGATATATATATAACTGTAGGCCAACTTATTGAGATGCAAACAACCAGATATTTGCACCTCACCCAAAAGCTAGTCTTAACATTTCTATTCTTCCGTTGGACGGCCATTCTATCTATACAAGATTAACTGGTGCTTTTAGGAAGGTATGAAAACGTACTCAAATATTCACTGGACTAAATCACTTCGTCTAATTATCATTTACAAGATGTTTGTACAACATGTATGCCCCTATGGCAGCCAAATAGTCAAAATGGTAAAGGTCACAGAGACCTTGACTAACTGACTTCAAATTCAAAAGGGGTCATCTACTGTTGCTGACAGACCAACCTCCATGTAACGTTTGAAGACCCTAGAGCAAAACGTTCTTGAGTTATTGAACGGAAACCATTTCGTTAACCGGCCGACAGACATGAGCAAAGCAATAAACCCCCTCATCAAAGATTGGGGCATAATAAGCAATTAGTGATAACATTACAATGGTGTCAAAAGAGCTGAATTTAAAATTAGGAAAATCGGAATTTCGGATTTATCAGGAAGATTGACACCCCTGCATCAGAAGACATAGCTTAAAAGGGTAAAAGTTCAAAATACTGAAAACTGCTTGTCAACATACTGAATTTGATGTTTTTATAAAAATTACATAGTGTTCAGACTGAACACTTTTACACATGAACTTACCATAGCGGACACGGTGAAGTCTCGGGATAACATTTTCTCTGTGAGCCAATCTACCTTCCTTCTTGTATTACAGAAGATAACAGCTTGGGTGATGGTCAAGGTTTCGTACAGATCACATAATGTATCAAGTTTCCATTCCTGAAAGAAGAAATATCACTGAATATGCAGGGCTTTCAATAACAGCAGGCAGGATAAATTGACTATTTAACAAGAGTGCCAAAATGTCACAAAATACGCCCGTCTTGGGTGTGCTAGTGACAAAAAATATTGATTATGAAATAAAAGCCCATATTAAGTCAAAACCTTTTTTTAGTAAAAGAAGGACCATAGCCTAAGAAGGCCTGCACCGATTTGGCCTAAAAACAAACTTGGCCAAGATATTATGCCAATAAGCGTTGTCACCAAGTTTGAAGACGATCGGACAAAAACTGTCTGAGTTAGAGTACAGACAAGGCCAATTTCACATTTTTTTGGTAAAAGAAGGACCATAACCCAAGAAGGCCTAAACCGATTTGGCCTATAATCGAACTTGGCCTAGATATTATGCCCATAAGTGTTGTCACCAAGTTTGAAGACGATCAGACAAAAATTGTTTGAGTAAGAGTACAGACAAGACCAATTTAACATTTTTTTGGTAAATGAAGGACCATAACCCAAGAAGGTCTAAACCGATTTGGCCTATCATAGAACTCGGCCTAGATATTACACCCATAAGCATTGTCAGCAAGTTTAAAGACGATCGGACAAAATCTGTTTGAGTAAGAGTACAGACAAGGCCAATTTCACATTTTTTTGGTAAATGAAGGACCATAACCCAAGAAGGCCTAAACCGATTTGGCCTATAATCGAACTTGGCCTAGATATTACACCCATAAGCATTGTCAGCAAGTTTAAAGACGATCGGACAAAAACTGTTTGAGTAAGAGTACAGACAAGGCCAATTTCACATTTTTTTGGTAAAAGAAGGACCATAACCCAAGAAGGCCTAAACCGATTTGGCCTATAATCGAACTTGGCCTAGATATTATGTCAATAAGCATTGTCAGCAAGTTTGAAGACGATCGGACACAAACTTTTTGAGTAAGAGTACAGACAAGGCCAATTTCACATTTTTTTGGTAAAAGAAGGACCATAACCCAAGAAGGCCTACACCGATTTGGCCTATAATCGAACTTGGCCTAGATATTACACCCATAAGCATTGTCAGCAAGTTTGAAGACGATCGGACAAAAACTGTTTGAGTAAGAGTACAGACAAGGCCAATTTCACATTTTTTTTGGTAAAAGAAGGACCATAACCCAAGAAGGCCTAAACCGATTTGGCCTATAATCGAACTTGGCCTAGATATTATGTCAATAAGCATTGTCAGCAAGTTTGAAGACGATCGGACAAAAACTGTTTGAGTAAGAGTACAGACAAGGCCAATTTCACATTTTTTTGGTAAAAGAAGGACCATAACCCAAGAAGGCCTAAACCGATTTGGCCTATAATCGAACTTGGCCTAGATATTACACCCATAAGCATTGTCAGCAAGTTTGAAGACGATCGGACAAAAACTGTTTGAGTAAGAGTACAGACAAGGCCAATTTCACACTTTTTTGGTAAAAGAAGGACCATAACCCAAGAAGGCCTGAACCGATTTGGCCTATAATCGAACTTGGCCTAGATATAATGCCAATAAGCATTGTCAGCAAGTTTGAAGACGATCGGACAAAAACTGTTTGAGTAAGAGTACAGACAAATTTCTGGACGCCGCCGCCCGCACGCCCGCCAAGGGTGTTCACATAATACGTCCCGTTTTTCAACGGGCGTATAAAAACCATTTTAGGCCGGCTGAAAATGTGAAATTTCTACGCAATTTGAAGAAAAATAATTGCATTAAGGACCTCATCAGGCCTGTTGGTAAAGCATTTCGGTCTGCTAGCATAAAACTTATTGAGAACCCTGAATAAAATGAAGACCCCAAAACTGCATGATTGTCACACTGACTTAATTAGCATATGACATCTTAATTATGATGATACAATGGGCCATAATTCTCTTAAAATTTGTTTAACCAAAGTCCCTGATGATATACACAACTAGACTTGGTACTGATCAGTCACCAGTCATTCAAATTTTCCTTGAAATACAACCAACGTTTACAGAAAACCAACCAACCGACCTCAAGCATGACTCCAATACAGCCCCCACATTACTTACTATCTGGGAGGCGTAATGATAAAGATTTGAATTAAATACTGGGAATAAAATATTATCACCATTGACCTGGATTCGTATTGTAGGACCCATGATACCAAGTAACATTCAGTAATTTACCAAGGCACAATCTCTTACTCAATATTATGAAGCTTATGACAGATTAAAACACAATACCAACTTTCATTCTTAAGATTAGTCTAAGACTATGTTATCAACAGTAGGTATAGGCCAACTTATTGAGATGAAAACAACCAGATATTTCCACCTCACCCAAAAGCTAGTCTTAAAATTACTATTCTTCCGTTGGACGGCCATTCTATCCATACAAGATAAACTGGTGCTTTTAGGAAGTTGGGAAAACAAGACAACCATACAGTTTAACTATGATAAAATTGCATAGAGATTCTAACAAATCCATCTTCAGATTAGTAGAAAAGAATCGATTAATTTGTATGCCAATAAACAATATATGGTAAACATTAGGCCTAGTAGACATAGAATAAACCAGCACCACCATTGCCTTATTTGGTCATTTTCATTATTCAAAGGCCAGGGTTCTGCCAAACAGCATACCAAATAATACAATATAACTGTAGGCCAACTTATTGAGATGTAAACAACCAGATATTTCCACCTCACCCAAAAGCTAGTCTCATCATTAATATACTTCCGTTGGACGGCCATTTTATCCATACAAGATAAACTGGTGCTTTTAGGAAGTTGGGAAAACAACACAAGTATCATTGAACTTAGTTCAAACCTCTGACAGAATACAATTGTCCTATTTCATTGCTAAAAGGGGTCATTAAGTTGCAAAAAAATAATGATCTTACTATAACTTATCAACAATATGGTGAAAACCATAGCCCATTTAAACTTGAATCGGCTTTCCTGAAGCGGCTTTAATCCAAGTCAACAACAACAACAGATATAGGCCAACTTATTGAGATGTAAACAACCAGACATTTGCGGCTTTAATCCAAGTCAACAACAACAACAGATATAGGCCAACTTATTGAGATGTAAACAACCAGACATTTGCACCTCACCCAAAAGCTAGTCTTAACATTTCTATTCTTCCGTTGGACGGCCATTCTATCCATACAAGATAAACTGGTGCTTTTAGGAAGTTGTGAGAAAATAACAAGACAAAATGCTAATTACAACGTTTACAGGTCTAAGCATTCAAAATATGGGGGGGGGGGGTATTTCTCCTAACAACAGAAGATATAGGCCAACTTATTGAGATTTAAACAACCAAATATTTTCACCTCACCCAAAAGCTAGTCTCAACATTACTATACTTCCGTTGGACGGCCATTCTATCCATACACGATAAACTGGTGCTTTTAGGAAGGTTTGAAAATGTGGGGGAAGATATTTCTAACTCCTATTCATAAGATGGATGTAAATTACTACAAAGTTGAGCAGCAGTACAACAACAAATAAGATCAGAGTAACAAATAAGATCAGAGTAGATATTAAAGACCGGTTTATTTCTCCCAACAACAGAAGATGTAGGCCAACTTATTGAGATGAAAACAACCAGATATTTCCACCTCACCCAAAAGCTAGTCTAAACATTACTCTACTTCCGTTGGACGGCCATTCTATCCATACAAGATAAACTGGTGCTTTTAGGAAGGTGTAAAAAAATTACCATAAAGAAGCGTCGAAAACTGAAATACACAAGTACTACGGTGCCTTAAAACCAGGATCCACTCCCAAAGTGCCCTACATTCAATTTAATTTTAATGACGAAAGATATAGGCCAACTTATTGAGATGCAAACAACCAGATATTTCTACCTCACCCAAAAGCTAGTCTTAACATTTCTATACTTCCGTTGGACGGCCATTCTATCCATACAAGATAAACTGGTGCTTTTAGGAAGACAAACAGTAGTATCCTCATACATGACACATCCTAGATAATTTACCATAAAGAAGCGTTGAAAACTGAAATACTACCATAATGATGTAACAGAGAAGTGCTGGCATTGAAGTGCCACAGAATCTAAAACCAAACTACTGGCAGTGAAAAAATCCTTATTCAAACATAGCGATATGTTAAACCAGGGTAAGCTTCCCAAGCGCCTTACATTCAATTTAATTTTAACCACGAAAGATATAGGCTAACTTATTGAGATGAAAACAACCAGATATTTCTACCTCACCCAAAAGCTAGTCTTAAAATTGCTCTACTTCCGTTGGACGGCCATTTTATCCATACGAGATAAACTGGTGCTTTTAGGAAGACATTCAAAATGTGTATGTGAGTGTGTGATTAAAATATACTGATAAAATAACAGATATTCAAATGATTGACGATTATTTCTCCCAACAACAGTAGATATAGGCCAACTTATTGAGATGAAAACAACCAGAATATTTCCACCTCACCCAAAAGTTGGTCCACACAATTCATATACTTCCATCTTATATCTATAGTATTCTAACAGGATACAATAGTCCTTTGGAAGACAGAGTACAGTGGGAAGTGTTAAAATATAACACCTAGTTCTAAGAATCACAATAAGTCACCTAAATATAGTAACAGACAGAAACCTCTACTGGCTTGCTGAAAACACACAAATAAATAGGCAAAGCAGAAAGACGCTACTTAAGGCAAAAGAATGAGTAGGGACAGGAACTTGTTGCTTTATTTATCATTTGGTGATCCAAGATAGATTTGTTTCGATGATTTGGTGGTAAAAATGATGAAGTTCACCTTCATGTTACCAGGACAAGCATTGACCCAAAATTCCACAATAATCATATTAAATAAGCTATACTGCATCCGACTATTCTTATAAAAGATGTACATTTCAAGAAGGTCATGTAGGCCAACTTATTGAGATGAAAACAACCAGATATTTTCACCTCACCCAAAAGCTAGTCTTAACACTACTCTACTTCCGTTGGACGGCCATTCTATCCATACAAGATAAACTGGTGCTTTTAGGAAGACAAACATTACCACAAGACAAACAGTAGTATCCTCATACATGGCACATCCTAGACAATTTCTAAGGTACCCGTCATAGCTAACCATAAACATATAACAATCATAAAAGAAACTCACATACAAATACTATCAAATTCAACATTTGGAAGGAACTACGTGAAACAATACAGTCCGCTGAAAACATAGATTTTGAATATTTTTTCAATTGGAATTTTCTTGCACCATCACGCATTTTTTATTGATTTGACAATTATAGGTCTGACGGACAATCTTTCACCCAGCATCAGTCTCAATACGAAATGCAAATGCTGAAAGTTTCAGTTATAAATAAATTCAGTCAGTTTGTTGTATAGCAAAGAGTTTAAAACCCACCTCTTTTTCTACTTGAATGTAGAACTGTCTAATACCCTCAAGGGTCAATTCCTCTTTTTTAACGAGGATTCGAATTGGTTCCCTCATGAACCTTTTGGTAACTTCCAATACTTCATCAGGCATAGTAGCAGATAACAATATCACCTGTAAAAATCAAATACGATAAAAATACAGTTATCACTCCCAACTTTTTTTACATCAAAGTGTCTAAATTATTAGAAGTATGTGACATATCAACATTACCACAATGTGAATTTAAAACAACTTAAAAGGTAAAGTTTGCTTATTATAGTGTCAACCCTATTGAAAGAGCTAGTCAAATTTTATGTTTGAGAACTTTTCTTTCATGTCTACAGTGCCTTTCTGAATCCCTTCTTGTATTGCTGGGCGCCAGGCAAAGATGGACCTGTGGTAAACATTTATTTAACTAGCTGGCGTTTCACCAACTGATAACTTCAGTTAAACCCTGGCTTTCGTCACAACTCGGACACGGTATCTTCTTTCACTTATTAATGTGAGAACTTATGTTTTAAGCATTTTGTAAATCTCTCATGAGGACATAATTTAGAACCATTTTTAAAAATAATTTGACACTACTTTCTGTATGTGGGTTGGGACGTTACCTGAATATCTTGGGGCATGTATCTGAACACATCGTAGATCTGATCCTTGAAACCACGAGACAACATCTCATCAGCTTCATCCAATACAAACATCTTAATGCTTCTAGGGTCTGAAATATACACATGTTCACAGTGCAGTTAGGACTCGCCATCAATTTGGTGTTTGCAAACAAGCGTACCCTAAACCTTGCGTCATACTCTAGAAATTTGTCATGTATTTATTTTGGCCAATTTTGGACTAAGAGTGTATTCTGGCTTGAGTATCTAATTTAAACAAACTGAAAGGATTGCAAAGATCAACTTCAAATGGTTGAGTTAAGTGACAATTTTCAGTCATATCCGGTATGTATTTCATGACAAGGCATTGTCAATGTTATAAATTATGTACTTGGTCAGTATTTAATGTAATCATATTATCAGTGCACCATAGATTTCAACTTTGTTATCAAGTACTAAGATCTTTATCAGATAAGTGTTATGTATGGAATGCACTTATCAATTATCATAAACTAGATGTCCATGCTATCCAATTTAATAATTCAAGTAAACTTGATAGAAAAACACCAATAATAATAAGTTAATTAAATACACCTAAACACTATTGTGAGGGATACAAAAACAATGCCCAGTCTCTTCAAATCTCAACAGTTTTTGTCAAATCTCAAGATAGTGTTACTGAGACTAAAGACCATGTCACACAGTGACAATTCGAGCTTTGAGTTCTGTACGAGTTGTGGCGAGTTATAACTCGCCTAAATGTGCGTGATTTGGTCCAGGACAGTCTTCAAGGAGCTTCAACTCTTGAGCTTAAATTTTCAAGAGTCAAATGAAAGCCCTGTGCAACCCTACCTAAAGCTCTTCTGTTAATCATATCATGTACTCGTCCTGGAGTTCCTACTACAACATGTACTGTACTGCTCTGTAATTTCTGTACGTCATCTCGTACAGCTGTACCACCTATACAGGCGTGGCATTGAGCACCCATATAATCTCCAAGGGCAATCATAACCTTCTGGATCTACAAGTAGTAACAATGTAACACTAAATCTCAAAAGTTCACAAAATATACACCAAAGATTAATATCCGTGCTTATTTTCACAAACTTAACCTTTTAAAGGTTGTTTCCCACAGAAATAAATCTCTTTTTCAAGGTTAAAACTGTAAAGCTGATTTTTCTCTCACTTTTTATGCTTCAATTGTTGGCTAGCAAATATCAAAATATGAGTGAAACTTGGGAAAGTATGATTCAAAGCAGGGCGACACTATTATTACAGACAAGTAAATTTTGCAGTCGGGCAAATAACTTTTCTAAATATTATGTAAATTTTCAAGAATCAAAATAGACAGTTCTGTCAAATTCAAGAGTCAAATGAAAGCCCTGCTGTATAGAGTATATCGGGAAACTATTAAATTTTACTGATTCAGCAAGTACTTTCAAGTTCTAAATTCAAAGATTGTAATTAGCACTGTACTAGCACAAACAAGGATGTTTACCTGTTGAGCCAATTCTCTTGTGGGGGCCAGCACAAGAGCTTGACATTCAGGGAAATCAACTTTAAGTTGTTCCAAAATAGCGATGGAAAATGTTGCTGTCTTGCCAGTACCAGACTGTGCCTGAGCAATCACATCACGTCCTGTAAGTAAATATACCATAGAATAACATGACAACTCATGATTATACAACAAGTTACTTTGTAGGCCTTGAAGTTGAGGACTGCATGAATTGGTAACGAAAATTGTCAATGACATACAGCTGTCAAGTTTTGATTGATACATGCAAGGAAACAGTTTGACAGAAGTAGAAAATATGAATTTAAAACTAACTTAAATGTATGAAGTTTGTGGCCTTACTTTCTTAGAAATAATAATAAAATGAAGCAACCACAAACAAACTTACCCTTAATGCAAGGGATAATGGCACGTGCCTGGATGGCAGACGGCTTTTCAAAACCATAGGCGTAAATTCCACGAAGGAGTTCTTCGCGCAAGCTCATGTCATCGAAGTTGTCAACAACTTGTTCCCAGTTGCTCTGAAATAACCAAAGTAAAAATTATAATTCCCTGTGACGTCAACATGTTTTTTGGTTCCTTTGCCGAAGAATCTTGGGCCATAGCGAGTAAACATCTACTCAAGCAAGTAAAACTTAACCCATTGGAGAAGTGAAATACTCCAGAGACATACTTGGGTGTAAAATGTGAGGAAAAAATTATACAATATTGTAAGCTAATTTGTATATTTAAAAGCAGGAAACATAGGAACAATCCGGAAATGTACAATTATTTCTTTAATTTATACCTTGAATTATAATTTTGAAACTGTGTTTTAGAAATACAGAGCATAGCTTAATGAAAATCTTAGCATATTTATCAATATTATATGTGATTATGTGTCCTGAATAGACATCGCTGGCTTAGAATGAGAAGGTCGTAAGTACAAAATTGATATTATGAGAAAACATAGAAAAATTGTCCCAAAATTACTTTTTTAACTTAGTGACATCTAAAACAAGTTTTTTTACACAGCAGTTATGTCAACATGACAAGTTCCATTTTCACCAAAATAGGCTCATATTCATGAGAAGCGCATTGTTATACTGATTTTTAATATGAATCAGACTTATAAGTTGGCACCATAGTATGTAGTACTTAATTCAAAGCCAGCGACATGGAGCTCTGAAAAAATCTTACTTCGATAAGTCCATCTGCGATCTCTTGGACCCCATCTTTCTGTTCTGCCTCTTGAGGCCTGAAACAAAATACAATAACAACTTAAAAATAATAACACTGAGAAGTAGACAGATTTCAAGTCTAAGCTCAAAACCTTAAACGGAGCCAAGCACACCTTTCAGACTACCAGAAAGCTGCCGGACTAGTCGGTCAATTACGTTCTTGTGCTGACCGTGCAGCTGGCCTTTCCATGGAACCATAGGGGTCTGTAGCGTCTTCCACCCCATTCACTGTTAATGAATAACAGGGGGAGAACTCTTGTCGAGACCAAGTATACAAAAAGCCCTGAGACGTTTGCAAAATAGATGATAACCAACTACTGCTTTATTCATTAACTAACTTATACTTTTTTCTACAAGTTATAATCATGTTTTTGTCAAATTGTTTCATAATCGAGACGTTATTAAGCAAAACACACCGAAAATATACCGCTTTTGAAAATCTCGACAAATCGATGCACAGGCGCTTAGTCGCCGCTTACCATACTATATGGTAATTCATGCGGAAGTGACAAAGAAAACAAGGACATGGACAGATATGCACACACCTTTTAAAACTCTGATCAAATGCTTACCTCTGAAGAATAACACGAACGCTAGTGAGGTCATTTTATTATTTTCCATCCAAGAAATTGACATTTGGCTTCCATGTTAGCTAATCCGAACACATGATAATACAACCCGTTTCATTGGACGAGCTGTGAGATATGCAACGTCACAGTCCACGCGTACGCTCATGAATGGAATTTGACCAGGGTTGATCAGCAAATAAGCAAAAATGTAATACCACTTACATGTTACCGCGTGTCAGGCCTGGTCACAACCCGACGTGCGTGTTTTAGCACGCACGTTCTTTTCTAAGGCAGTGGTCGCTACATTTTTTATTGACAAATAACGTAGGAAGGAAGTACGGAAGACGAACGTGGACTCACGTTGCACGCAAGACTTTCCCTGACCTTAAGTGGCTGCGTGCATCGTGCGTCGCGCACCTGATAAGCACCGACGATGCTGATAAGTAAATGGTGTGTACTTGCAAAGTGCACACAGAGTACGTTCTTCAAGCGATTGCCCAATTATGGTACGGAGACCGTACTTGCACGTAGCGCTCACGTACGTTGTCCTTCTGTTGTTAGTTGGCTGTAGAAGACACGCACGTTGCACGCACGTCGCACGTAAGCCTTAAGGGTAGGAACACGTAGACTGAACGCAGGTCGAACGCAGGTCGAACGCAGTGAAAGTTCTGCGTACATAAAACATGCTGCGTCGTGTAGGTGTGTTCCGAAAAATAGTACTGCGACCGTACTGACGACGTACGTATTCTTACGTATCACATGCGTTTGTACACACAGACACCACATACTTGCACGTACGTCCAGTTGTGACCACCGCTTTATGACAAAACAAACTGTTTAAACATCAGTATGGTCAACATGACTTGTTTCGATTTTCATGTAAATAGGCTCACAAGAAGCTCCGTATGATGCAGATTTCAATTATCAGGTCGTAAATAGTAATTACGACATTCTCATTCTTATCATGGTTTTCCTGCAGGTGTGTTTTAAATGTGCGTTGGTATAACAAAACTTAACACAATGTACGATTAAGTAACCGAGGACAATCAATGTCTTAATGTCAATGAAATAGTACTGACTTTCAATTAATACATTCTTAAAGTATTACACATGACATACATTTTGTAATCAAATTATCCTATTTAACTTTGTAACAAACAGGTTAAGCTGAATGATTGCTTTAAAATTGATCGCTTTTTAAATGTTGTATTTACAATACGCCCTTATGTTAATTGTTTTATATAGCAATTTGGTCCCGAAACAAAGATGTCAGAACATTTTCATGTGAAATTTGTTGACCATCCCTCTCTTATTTATTAGTTTAAAACCTGCATGATTTGCACGTTTTTCCCATGGGTAATAGTAATATTTACAACCCTTCGAAAATCCTTACCTACTCACTTGGAACAGTACACGAGTTTATCGTGCATAACTTGTGGGCCTATACGTGGTATTACTGTTTACTAATATATTGAATCCATGTATGTATGCTAAATGTATTATCGGCGCATGAAAACGGAGAACCAGCAACATGTAAATGAGTTGATGACATGTCCATCATGTCGTCCAATGAAATGAGTTGTATTATCGCGTGTTCGGCTTAGCTAACATGGAAGCCAATTGTCAATTTCTTGGATGGAAAATAATAAAATGACCTCACTAGCGTTTGTGTTATTTTTCAGAGGTAAGCATTTGATCAGAGTTTTAAAAGTTGTGTGCATATATGCCCATGTCCTTGTTTTCTTTGTCACTTCCGCATGAATTACCATATAGTATGGTAAGCGGCGACTAAGCGCCTGTGCATCGATTTGTCGAGATTTTCAAAAGCGGTATATTTTCGGTGTGTTTTGCTTAATAACGTCTCGATTATGAAACAGTTTGACAAAAACATGATTATAACTTGTAAAAAAAAGTATAAGTTAGCTAATGAATAAAACAGTAGTTGGTTATCATCTATTTCGCAAACGTCTCAGGACTTTTTGTAAACTTGGTGACTTTACGATCTCGACAAGAGTTCTCCCCCTGTTATTCATTAACAGTGAATGGGGTGGAAGACGCTACAGACCCCTATGCATGGAACCACCTGTACAATGATGGTACCTTTGCATTGGGTAAATTTTTACCTGTGTCCTCACCGCCCGTCTTTAACAAGATGAATTGCGCTTGATCCATTGGTAGATAAATTGTAAGGCAACCGCAAAGCAGTAAACAATAATGAAGTATACTGCTCGCAAGTGTTTCCCACAAAGTTAGCTTATGAATTGCACAAGTGTGGCGCTCACCTAAGGCAGTGTACACATACCGGATACTCATGCTTATGTTAATAGCAACCCCAGATGATAAGCATGTACTGTTAAGAATTATGTAAAATTCATTACATGGTGTAGTAAATATTAGTTTTACAAGATCATGTTTCTTACAACTATAAACATGTATACATATTTTAAAACAGAACTAAATTACCTTTCTTATGGTAGTAATGTTTTTTTTGTAAGAAAATCGATAGTTTAAATATTTTGAGTTAAAAACGATTTTCGACACTATTTTCGTCTATCTGGTAAAATCACAGTTTCGGCCCGGCGCTATTGGCATACATGTTACATCACACTACAAGCGGAGGCTTTAATGTTAATCAATATAATTGAAACTTCACAACCAATCAGAAGAAGGATTGAGCTTTGCCCCGAAACCTTCATTTTTGAAATCCGAATATAAATAAAAAAGTTCTGGGGTTCCAAAGTTTACGTCATTTTTTTCCAAAAAATAAATAATAAATTCTAACAATTAGCATATAACCCCATAGAATAGTCTTTCTCCTTCAAAATGATGTTTAAATCATCAAAATCGGACTACTAATAGTGACCGCATTAATTTTTTGGTCCAGTAAGTGCGGCCGAAATCTAAAAAAAATCGCCGCCATTTTTCACTCGTTTTTAGTGCAAATCAGATTTTTTCAATTTACCGAAAAAAAGATCGTCAAGAGACATTTTTTTGGCTTAAATCAGTTGAATTTCTTGTTTAAAATGGATAAAACTCACAAAAAATACGTTGCAAGTCGTAATTTAATGAAATTTAGAGAAATAAACATCAGCGGGCACCTGTCATTTTTTGCCGACGAAGGAGAATTGTTTGGTTAAAAATCGTCTTTTAAAAGCAATTGATCAAGTCTTGAATGATTAATCTTACTTAATTATATCAATTAACACCAATATTTAGTTTCACTGTGATTTATTTATGATAATATGGCATATATTGCTAAAAATAAAATCACCACCCCCCACCCACCATAGTTAGGCTAGGGAGGAGTGTTGAATTTTTTTTCTGCATTATTGCATCAACTTTATGAGAGCCTCAATCATATTAATGCTCCTTTCATTACATTTGTATTAGCAATGATTAAGATTCTCATTTGGTGGCAAATTTCACTGTACTTTATTAATAAGTTTCAGGTGGATGCTGCGACTGACTCACAGCAGGCTGGGCTAGCATAGTAGGCAGAGCTATAAGCTAGTAATACCGGGGGTCATGGGTTTCACTTACAAGTTTACTTAAATGGTAGTTGCTGTGAATGGTCCGAGAATGATGTCTCGCGGCTCAGATAGGGTGTCAATAGTGGCTTGGCATAAGGTCCCATCCAATAAATAAAAGGGGAACAAATATAGTGACTGACTCCCAGCCCAGCAACCCGCTAGTTAAGTTGGCTGAGCTTCAGTAGGACGGAAAAGTAACACCGCAGTCCTGGTTTCGCCTCAATGTCGGGTGCATTTTTACTCCTTGTTGTACTCAAATATGGAGGTAACACTTCACAATTTAATAGATCTATTAGATTTGTAGTAGTCTACACCTCATTGAAGTTGAACTGAAAACAATTATCAAGGGAAAATGAAATGCCTATCTGAGACATTTATATAGCTTTATGGTTGTATGCCTAACCATCTGCTGACACGCTGAAATCTTGTTCATGTTATAACTATTTCTGAATAGTCAATGTCAAGTTAGCATTGATATAATTATTAGTAAACTATATTTCATTATTATAGTGTAATTCTTATTAATATTTCCTGTAAGTGTATTAGTATGCTAATTCTTGGTAAAGTTGTATAGTCTTGTCCGGTACTACCAGTACCGGTATAAATCTGATCAATGATAAATGTGTTGAAACTTTACATATGTTTCATCTGTAGCTTTTTACTTAATGGTATTACATCTAATCTGATTGCAAAATTGAAATCAGCATACCAAAATACATTATTAAGCCAAGTTTCATCAAGTTTTCTGAAGAATTAAAAAAGTTACAGCAATTTGTTTAAAATTGTGAAATTTTCGGTTCCGTGGAAACGCGATTACAAGTCTGTCTTTTAGAAGGCAAAAATTCCTAAAATTGACCGTTTTTTCATGGTTTCAAATTGACATAACTTTTGATCCAGATGACATACCTAAATAATTCAAACAGTCCTGCAGAGCTTTTAATGAGTTCTTTAATGTGAACTAACAATTATTTATTTTTGTGGACATGCAAAAATTGACTGGGGTTGCTAATGTTAACATTTGATTTCGGAAATTACACATGCCGATTTATTTATTATAAGTACCGACCAATATAAATGTATTCTGTGCCATTCGTCTATTTTTATTATATTTTACATGTTCATGAAAAATGCACTAACTTGGCTTAAAATACAGAATTCATGAAACTCGATCTCTGACCGGAAAAGTGCACAGTGGGTCTCGACGCAAGTGAGGTACTCACTAAGTCGAGATTGTTTGACTACCAGACCGCCAGATGTTCGTCGACTATCACGCACCTATTGAATTCGGGACTGTACATGCCAGTGATTGCCAGTTGCATTCAATTTTTGTTAACATATGACTACCGAGCATACTGCTATACAGCTGGTTCCTAAACTGCCAAACACGAGATACCTTGGCAACCCAGGTGAATAAGACTCAGTTTACCCGACAATGAAACATTTCAAACAATTAAATTCACAAGAGAGCAAACATCACAAATAGACATGAACACGTAAAGCAACAATTCATTAAATAAAAATCGAACAAAAGACCGGGGTCACCCAGGACATGTAGGTTTTCTAATCGAAACGATTGTGTCAGGAGTGTTCATAAATTGAATGACGTAAATGGGGGGGGGGGGGGGGTAACAGCCCAATTATGGTATTACGAAACCCATCCTCTAACATAGACTAAATTTTTACCAAAATAATAACTTGAGATCACTAATCAGACATGTTTCCATTCATATTTTGTGTATCCATATGGTTTCCTAGGCAAAATTTTGACACACGTGCTAACCAAGATGTCCGCCATGACACCGGCGATTGTTCCACCAACATTTCTTTCCTAACTACGACAACAATACACAAAAATAACATACAAAACGATGTCTAAGACATAGCTTATCAACAAACAGTGATTTACAACAAGTTTGATCCAAATCTGAGAAGTCGATCATTCATAAAACTCACCGTTCTGTTTCACTCGTATAGTTGGACATGTTCTTGCTAAAAGTAGCGCGAATAAAGGAAAGAAACAGGGGCCGAATCACCGGACGGAAGTTGATAATTTCTTAATTAATATGATAGTTTATGGTAATACAATGTGGTTATCTAATTAATATATGCGTTCCATGATTTTTATCAACACGATTGTACAGGATGAAATAGAATTATCACATAATTGTAAGAACTACATCTTTTAGCGTATGTATAATTTACCACCTGTTTGACAGTCTGCGGAATGACGTCATGACCGGAAAAAATGGGAGTGAACAAATTTATGAGACAACTCTTACAACGAATTGGACATTTTCACCAGTGTTTTTATTTCCCTTGTTGATAGGCATATTTAAACGTACCCGTATATTTTTTATACTACTAATAGTCTTTCGGATGAGATTTAAACCGAGGTCCCATGTATGGATGTTATACACTTGACATGTAAAAGAACCAGGGATGTTTCTGGAATTTGGGCATCTTCTGTATCATACAATGGATGACAACGTTCAAACTGAAAATGAATCAGTCTAAAACTGAAATAATCATGTATGGAACCAGACAACAGTTAGCTAAATTGAACATCACAAGTGTCAACGTTGGTGGGTGTGATGTAAAATGTGTGAATCTGGCCCGGATCCACCGGGGGGGGGGGCACAGGGGGCCCGTGCCCCCCATTTGGCCTCGGAGTGACCATTTTTTAAATCATTTAAATGTTAAAATCCTTAAAATATTACCAATCGATATGGCTATGGATCGATAATTTGTGACAATAACCCTGTATATTACATATTCCGGAAACGAGGGCAATAAAATGTGCCCCCTGTTGTGTAATCTCCAGGTCCATGTGCCCCCTATTGTGTTATCTCCAGCCTGATGTATGTTTTACAGCGTCTGAATGATGCGGATCAAGGTGTCTGTGTCCCTTGATCAATGTCATTACAGCGCTTGAATTAACATATTAAACATTTTGACATGAATTTGAAGAAAGTAAATTTATGATATGTTTATTTGTTATAACTGATTATTTAACACTACAATTTTGATAATATCAAGCCTGTCTGGTTTTCAAAGCAAAACGTTAAAAAAAGGATTTTCATTCAAAATTGAAAAAAATTCTTCACAAGGGGCACATTTAAATTGTCTATTTTTTGTAAGTTCAAATATTTTTTCTAAAATGTTAGGACGCAATAATTTGCAAGATTTTTATTATTAAAAAAATGATCTGAATCTGTGAACACTAGTCACTACTGTCTAAGATAAAACCACGCATGGCCTATGTAATACACCAACCACCCCGTGGATGGGCGATGGATAGCCGGGGGGAAACGACCGTACATGTTTTAACCTTCCAGCTTTCCCCCCACTGCCAGGGAAAGGTTGGGAATTTTTTCTCCGAACCAATTCCTCGGGGACAGTATTTAATTGTTAGGGGACGGGGAAATACTGGATATTTTACTATCAGCTGTCCCCGCAGGGCCGTGGAAGGACGGGGATTTTGACAACTCAAAAGTAAAAATCCCGGCCCATCCCCGGAGTGGGGTGGATGCATCGGACTGGTGCATAATTATTTCACTTCAGTTCTTCAAAGTGAGTATTATTTACGGGTAGTCTGGAAGATTTCTTCTAAGAATATTGTGTAATTCATGTTAGTTTTTGATGTTGTAGCAGTTCAAATTTATACGTTTACTTTTGATTTTGCAGGAAATTGCATGATTTTAATACAAAAAGTGAAAAATTCGTACTCCCTCCCGCACCCACCCCAACTTAGTCTTCCAAAAATGTCTTGTGCCCCCCAGTCCGAAATTTCTGGACCCGGGCCTGAATCAGGTTAGAGATCATGGTGTAATCATGACCAATACACTTAACTTTGACTGCCACATTCAGAAAAAATGCCAGATAGCTCATGTGCAGCTACGGAATCTTCAAGCTATACGTAAACACCTCACACAAAAGTCTACTGAAACATTAGTGCATGGACTGGTTCATTCCCATATTGACTTATGCAATGCCTTATTCACTGAAATTCCAGCCTATCAGATGAAAAAAATTACAGCGAGTCCAAAATCATGCCGCAAGAGTTGTCATGAATGTTTCTTATGACACTTGAAATCCAGTGCAGATCTACTGACAGAATTACACTGGCTTCCAGTTAAGGCCAGGGTAATGTTCAAAGTTCTGGTAATCTTATTCCGTGTCATCATGGGTACAGCTCCATCGTATCTAAAGACATTGTTTGATCCTATTCGGCAAGGGTACAGACTACGATCACAAAATGACAAAATGAAACTTTCACATCCCTAGACGGCGAACAAAATTAGCAGACAGATCTATAGCCGTCACTGGTCCAAAATGGTGGAACGATCTACCAAACTATCTCAAAGACATCAAAAGTGAAACCAGGTTCAGAGCACATTTGAAAACTTATTTGTATAGGAAGTTTCATCGGCAATGAGTGTGCTCTTTATCATATGACTAAATCTAGTTTCTAGAATCCAGGTTTTAAATAGAATGTTTTAAGTGAATGTATATTAGTGTAAAGCGCAATAGAATATGATTTCATAATTTTTGCGCTATACAAATGACATGTATTTGTATTTGTATTTATCATGCACTATCCACCAAAAGCTAAAGTACTAAACCTCTTCTGGTGGCCTCGATCGCCCGTGGCGAGGATAAATAAGACCATTAAATAGTGTTTAAACTAAACTTGAAACCATTGTGCACATGGCGTGCACTGGTTTAAACATGGTGTGCACTACTGCATGGGCGTAGGAGCGTTTTCAACATGGGGGGGGGGGCAAACATTTGGCAATTGGGGTAAATTTTTTTTTGGCTCGCTTCGCTCGCAAAGTTACTTCATTATGTCAATATGTCAACACACATTCTTTGCACAAAACACACACTCGTACATAAATTGTTCTCTTAAACGACCACAACCCCCTGGAAAATTTTCTAAACAATGAACCAATCTGGTGCATTCTAGGCGTAATGAAATACGTTATTTGGTATTAAAAAGGGACCGAAATACAGAGAATTTAAATTCTTACATTTAACCCAATTAAGTGATTGCACAAAATGTAGATTGCTCGATTTGGAGATTGAAGCTTATTGTGAAAAACTTTATTTGAAAGGCTTTATATATATAATTGACACAACTGAAAGTCATATAGGAGTTTTTTTTTTTGGGGGGGGGGGATGTTTAAAGTACAATATACATGTATGCCACGAGTGTAATTTTTGCAAAGAATGGGTGTTGACATATTTTTATGTAAATAAGTTACTTTGCGAGCGAAGGGAGCAAAACATTTTTTTATACGTTTTCACCAAGAACTGATGACAAATTACATTTAACGATATATATAAAAAAATAATTAGGTCTAAAATCATACTTTTCGTCTGAATTATTGGGGGGGGGGGCCCTGTCCAGACATTGGGGGGGGGCGTCCCCCTTGCCCCCCTGCTCCTACGCCCATGTACTGTGTGCACTTGGTTCTGATATTCAAGTTTAACTTGTTAGATGTAGTTTAATGGTGATGATTGCTTTTGTGTTGGAGCAATGTTGTTATTTCATTTATTCAAATAACATTTTTATAATAACAGTAAAATAAAAAGGATATTTGAAAAGAAGTTGAATTTATATGTTTGAGTAAATTGATTTTCTTTTTGCGTAAAAATGTTAAAGAATTAGCCTATGTTTTATTAGATTTGAAATGGTGTTGAATTTAATGATTAAACAATGACTTCATCAAAGTCTGAGTGAGTTATGTTGTTTAAGATATTGGTTGGTTGAAAAATAAATATTTAAGACTGACGTACGAATTAATAATATAAGTCTGTGACGTGTTCCCATATATTTTTTCTAATTGCTTGACATGCTCTGGGTTAGTTAGGGTGGTACGATGGTCGAGTGGATAAGATACTTGACTCCTGATCGAGAGGTCCCTTGTTCGATTCTCGGTCGGCGTACTTGGTCGTTTCAGAAATTTTATCTAAAGTGTTTCCCACCCAATTAGAGATGAACCTGACGTGTATCGGTGCTTTTCGAAACGAGCTAGGGTATCGCACCCGGATAACTCGTATCTCCCCTCTGTCTATAAATAATGGACCCTGTAAATTAATTGGAAGAAAGAAAGGTCTTCTGATACTTACCCAGGCTTGTGAAGTTGTGAGCATTGATTTTTTTGAAAAATCCAATTCAACCTTTATTATAAATGTTCAAAGATCTAAATACGTACACATTTAACCTTATCTTTTAGGCCTTTCAAATGATCTACAGTACTGTTTAAATTTAACTTGACACAACGTGCACATGGTGTTAAATATGATGTGCGTTACATGTGCACTCCATGTACACATCAATATGCACTTGGAGTGCACTTCAGTCTGACAGGTATACATACTGTAATTTAATGTATTATTCATGTAAATCAAAGTGATTGTAATTATAATTTAATGCACCATTTTGGCAATTGTAATGTAATGCATTACACTCTCAAGTAATTCTCACCATGCCTGACAGGAACCAATTTAAATTTCTTGGCAACTTTCAAAGCAAGGACGATATAGCTATTTGTCTTATAAATAAGCTAAATCAGTCCTACTTTCTAAAGTTTGGCAAGAGCACAGGGACGTGGAATCTGTAAAGTCAAGTTTTTGCTCCCACAACTTCATTCGGATCATCCTTTACATACAATGAATTATATGGAACCATTAGGCTGTGTTTTTTAACAAATGACCAATACTCGACGATAGAATGTTAACTATATCTGTCGAAATAGAAGACCAAATATCGTAATTAGCAAATTGTATGGTGAACAAAATACTCATTTTGCAAGAGCTGCTCCCCTTAAACTTTAAATCATGCATTTATTGTTTACAAATTGTCATTTTGTGATCAAACCTTCTGGATGTTTTATTGCATGTTCTTCAATTTTATGGTGTTTTCCACATTTTGGAATCAAATACAATGTTCAAGTTGCATTATTCTGCAGAGAGGTTACCAATTTATAGCTTATAAAAATAGAATTTAAGACTTAATGTGACTTTGACTAATGTACATTCGTCTGTCTAATTGTTGAATTTCACGAAATTTGTCCATGCTACAATCCGTTCAAAGCGAATTGATAACGGTTTTTAACATAAACTCGTCCGTCAGGTAAACTATGTTTATCTAGCCTTTATTGGGTATACCTGAATTAACGATTATCCTTGCTATTCGTTCGAATGGGAAAATTCCCGCATTAGCATTTCTTATTGAATTGACTGAAGTTATCCCGTCCCAGTGTTTGGATTTCAAGGAAACCTCATTTGTATACGCAGTACCAAGCCTAGTTGGGCATATATATTTTTTAATTGGATACCATGTAATCTCATTTTAAGCTTGTTTTCTTTTGTCCGAGAGTGTCTGATACAGCGCAGAAATCATTTGTACTCCAAGAAATGCAAGTGATTATTTTTTCCACTTTCATTCCGGATTTGTTTACTTGCATTTAGTAAGTTAGCAAATGACAAACCTGAGCCCTGAATTACAACACATAGTTTACTAGTATATATCTTTATATTAATTTATTTAAGATTGATTATGCTCACAACTGATTTCTCTCGACGATTATTTCATAGTACGAATTTCACCAGAGTATGTTACAGATAGCCTTGATAATTCAAATCTTTGTTGAGATTCATTCTGAACTCCTCGGTAATGTACAAATTACGAATACGATTCTAAAAAAATGAATCACACGGGGTGTTCCGAACTTGTTTAAATTATGTCCGCCACGTGTGTATTGAACTTCGTTTTCCATGTATGCATGTAGTGCCTTGTACATATTATAGCTTTTGCTATTTAATTCTTTCACTTGAGCATAGCCTTAAAAGTTCTTTGAAAAGATATTGTGATGGTGCTGAAAAGTCCTGATTTAGCATTACCCTAGCCATGTAATTTGTCTAACAGGTCACAACTACGATGTTCCCATGTCTATGTCAAAGCTTGACATGTAATGCGAAATGAAATATAATAAATATACAATGTAGATGAAAAATAAGGGTCCTATAGGACCAAGCCTTGTGGTCCTCCAGTCGTGATTGGTTTAGACTGTAGACGTTAATTCTGAATACGGAGACTGGCTGTGTTCTGCTTGATAGATGTGCGACAAACCATTGTATCCAGTTGGCACTGAATGCATGCAGTTTCAATTTATCTACAAGATTGGACTGACTGAATCAATCTAAAACCTTCCACAAATATAGTGCATGTACCCATAGATAATGATAAAAAATAAACGAATAAACATTTTTTTTGGGTAAAATTTATACAACGTTATAAAAATAATTTATTATAAATATTACCTTTGTTTTCGTTTTACTTTTTTTCATCGATACAGTTACATGTGCATGTTCCCACAGGTGGCAGTATCAGTGTTTGGAAAAGAAAAAGAACAAATCCGTCACAGAGCTAATACATTACATGGACCGTATATATATCGATTGTCTATCTTGATAATGTTAGTATATTAGTTCAATACGGACATTTATATATTTTTTTTTATTATTTTATTTAATCGTTTGCGGACCAAACACTGATACTGTCACCTGTGTATGTTCCTACTGTGTTTTTTTACTGTGTTTAGCCACAGTTCAGAATATAGCCCAATATTTTTTTTATATAAGGGACAAGAGCGTTTCAATATAACACTTTTCTATGTTCAACTCTGTTTTTCAACTTCAGCTATCAACGATAGAAATCATTGCTGTTTCACTCGAATGATTGGCTTGAAAGCCTGACTGTTGAGACTGAAGTAATTTGGTACTACAAGAAAGTCTTTCAAATGGTCTGAGATTGTTTTTTTCTGATGTTTTTCTATTACTGTAAAACTTCGTTATGACGAGTATCGATATCACGAGCACTCGGCCTATCTCGAGCAAGTTTTAAATTAGAATCCATTTTTATAATTTAATCATCAACACATTTGGTTATTTCGAGCACCTGGTTTATCTCAAGCAGTTTACTTGTGCCGGTGAGTCCTCGGGATAACGAAGTTTTACTGTACTTTGTATAGAGCTGGTTAAAAGAGCAGCTAATGAAGCCGGTTAGTACTGATTGCCAATGCCCTTATTACAAGGGGGTTATGCTATCTTTCTTCGGTATATATAGACACATTTCAGTATGACGAAACCATTCATATGTTAATCGCCATCTATGTTCCACCTGAAATCTATTGGCTGAATAAACAATACAAACTAGTCACTGACCAATAACTCAATGTATATCGATTTGCATATAGCTCAGTGGGTATCGTGCTTGTCGCCTAATCGATTAGGCGACTCGGGTTCAACTCCAGGCGAAGGCACTTATATAACTGCCATATGCATGTTTCAGCAAGAAGATGATTGACAAATGAAATTAATGCTCGGTATTCCAAAAAAGCTGAAAAAAAGAACCCAAAAGCAAGACAAAACAAGGCAAATATGATGTTGAAATAATTTATTTTAAATTTTGTTTTGTTTTGTTTTGTTGTATTTTCAATTAGGCCTGAAATTAAGAATAAAAAGGTTTCGGTTGTCGTTGGAGAAGAGTGTTGTTCACGTTGGGTGTTTCGAAGTCATAAATCGCTGTTCTAGAAGTTCGTTGATGTATTTCGGTCAGTGTGTTCAAGTCCTAAAAGGAAAATAAGACAATTGTGGTACTTAAATGGAAGACGAGTAAGCATTTAATGTTCAGTGCAAAGTCATATCAAACTTCATTATCAATGTGTGCCGCGCGCTTGCACACATATGTCAGCCATTTTCAGCAAAAAGCTGACAGGCAAATAAAGGCTATATTCGGCATTAAAAAGAAGCACGACGTTTGGTTGTTACACAGAGGAGGTTACTATACAGAGGTTAAATTCATAGTGCATTGGAAATCACTTCTGGACCAAAAACAACTATATAGACTCTGCAGAGACCCTAGGGAAGAGTGGACTAATGCCCAACTATGTTGCCTCTGTAAAATAAAGTCATAATTTGCCTTCACAACTTTTTCCCGATCATCCATTACACACAATGAATTCTGGAACCATTGACCAATACTCGACGATAGAATGTTAACTATGTTTGTCGAAACACTAGACCAAATATCGTACTTAGCAAATTGTATGAAGAATAAAATACTCCTTTTGCAAGAGTTGCTCCCCTTAAACTTTAAATCATGCATTTATTGTTTACAAATTGTCAATTTGGTTCCATTTTATGGTGTTTTCCACATTTGGGCATCAACATTGCATCACTCTGCAAAGTGGTTACCAAGTTTTATCCAGTCACTTCCGGCAAAATCGGTCCGAAGACGGGGTCCCGGATAACATTTGTAATATCCCGTCAAGTGATCATGTGACTTGCAATATCCCGTCAAGTGACAACGTGATCTGACGGACTTCTTTTTAAAGCGGAGTCGCCGGCTAAACTCCGGACAGGGTGTTCACATCTCTACTTATTATCACGAAGTCGTTAGATGTGTTATAAAACACATATCCAAAGGACCGATATCGCACGCTTTGCTGGCAGAAATTGATACAAATGTATTCAAAACCAGAACCTTGTAACATATTCACGAATAATGCCCTGTTCTGAAACAAGTCAAAATTTCCAAGTTATAAAAGCTAGTGAATCTTACAAAATTTCCGTTTGACTTGTCCGTCCTAGTAATAGTCTTCACTGTGGCTTTCGCTCTCATGACCATAACCGTTACCATAGCTGTTACCTCCGTTACCGTATCCGTTTCCGTAGCTGTTTCCATAACCACCACGGCCTCCCATACCGCCAATATTCCCCAGCATTCCGATGATCATTTGGAAGACGACCACTGAAATGTAATCATACTCAGGTTACAACTCAAATAGTCCCTAAATAAACGTGTGATTGTGTTTAAATAGTAGTATGCTTTGACAAGGTGGAACTGGAATCATCTTATTGGGTTAACAGGCGTTGTATACATGTATGTGATGTATTGAAACTGTTTTATTATATATATTTTGAGATTTTGGCCAACATACCAAAGCGAAAGTAGGGTAAGGTAAAACCCGGATTTGGTCGGTCCGCCAGACTGTGAAAATATTTTCACCGCGATGGACGGACAACATTTTTCTTATATGATACGTGACCCCCTGTTTTTTTGTATTTTCTTAAAGCTGGTAGCCCCTTCTTTTCATGGATAGACTTTCACATGTATCGACCTGGGACTGACGATTGTAACTTTACATCGATTTAAAGAAAAACTTTATTTAGTGGTTTGTGACCTACTCCGTTTATTACAACGTATAAACCATACAAATCGATGTATGACTTATTGGGAAACTATAAAATTCAGGGTTATCACATATTGCAACTAAGGTACTTGACTACTACATTTGTCTGCAAAATTTTCATGTCGCCAGATTTTCATGTCGCCAGATTTTCATGAAAGTTGGTGCATAATAAGATTGATCATTCTACATTTTACATAAGAAATAATTTTGCACACTTTGACTAACGTATTATGCCTTATTGTATCTAAAAGTATAAAGTATGAGACTTTAGATCACTGTATCGTTTATTTGGGTACTAAAACTTCAACTTGTATGACTTATTGCAAGTCAAATAACGTGTAACTTCCGATCACTGTATGAATAGTTGTGATATTATACAATTCAACTTATATCACTTACTGCAATTAAAAGATCATGTAACTTTCGATCACTGTATGACTTATTGGCATATTTTGTAATTCAATATGTATGACTTATGGTGAATAAAAGTATAACATATGAAACTTCCGATCACTGTATGGTTAATTTGGGTACTAAAAATTCAACTTGTATCACGTATTGCAATTAAATGCACATGTAACTTCCGACCACTGTTTGACTTTTTGGGATACTATAAAATCTAATGTTTATGCTTTATTGCAATTACTGGGTTGCAACGCGTTTATACACCGTGTTTATACCACCGCTTATAAAAAGCCTTTAAAATTGCATGATTAAACTTTTATCATATTTTGAAAAAGGCCAAAGGCAAATGACTTTTTATGTTTTCCAATAAACTGTAAATTGTAATTTAATTGATTGTACATGAACTAAACTCGCCTTCGCATCACATACATGTATAAAATTCATGAAAAACACACTTTTTACAAATCCACTTCATATATTACTGTCGATTCAATAAGTAATACTAATGAGGAAACTATCCCATCCAAAAGAAAAGCGTGGACTAAAGTTAACTCAGTTACACACAGTTAAACGTAGATAAATCATAGTTTATCCGAAGGACGAGCTGATGTTTACAACCGTTATCATTTAACTTTGAACGGACTGTAGTATCGTATCTATCTAAATGGTGTTTATATGAATAACACATGGAGACAAACAACCAGAACAACTCTGGTCTTGATCTCTCTAAGCATAGATCTCAATCCAAGCAAGATCTCATCTCGAATATTGTGATGCGTCTTTATGTCAATTTCGATGTGAGGCTGAACTCAAAGTAAGCATCACTTAAAGAGGCTTTCCCTATTACTTCGATCGTTTAAATCGATTCAGGAATATCATACATTAAATAAGAATCATTATTGCTTAAACTCCTCAAATTTAAAACAAAAAGCTCCAACTAATAACCGAGAAAAGAAAGAAAACATATTTCCTTAACGAGCCAAAATAGTCACGAGTTGTTTCCCTTTGACCACATAATAATAAATCGCTGGAAGCGATAAATTAGTATTGGTGATTTGAATATTTTTGATATTATAGAGACATATTTGCGCACACTTTCTTCTGACAAATTATGATAATTGATAGTGCTTTGTACATTTAGCTCATTTAATGTGATAGTAGAGAGAATATGCTTGTTATAGGGAAAGCCTCTTTAACATAAATGATGGTCTGAGTACATTGTAATTACGTTACTCGAACTGGAGCTTCAAATATATCTCAAATTCATACTCTGATTTGAGCAAAATCTCAAGAGTCAAGATTTCTTTTTGAGATCATTCAGGAGATCGGGGTCAGAGATTAATGGAGGGATCTCATTCTTAGCCCTCATTCAACACATGGGAAATAATGAATTTAGATAAATCAAGATATCCCAATGTCACTATTCAAGTCGTTTATGTACAATTCATTACTGTACCTAAAGATAATTAGATTTGATATATATTTTATTTCCAGAGAAATAGGATCGGGCGACACATCGGACATGCAGGGTAGCACTTAACTTAAAATAAGATTTAGAACAGAGAGGTACAATGTATACATCGCTGGCTCAGAATGAAAAGGTCGTAAGTATAAAATAAATATTTGTTTTAGAAAAAAAGAATAAAAAAACCGTCTGAAAACTACTCTTTACTGATGGAAAATTGTTTTTGGAATTCAATTTAGTCAACATGAAAAGTTCATATTTTCACGAAAATAGGCTCATAAGAAGCATCTGGTAATTCAGATTTCAAAATTTTAATATATATGTCTCATTCTAAACCGGCGACATGTTTACAACCTAATGCCAAAGTAAGAAATAGTATGATACATACCGAAGATGATGAGGGAGAAGAGTCCTCCGAATGCTCCACCACTGCCCCCGCCTAGGCCGAAACCTCCATCGCTACCACCGGCACCTCCACCAGACGACATACCGGTCCCGTAACCTCCATAACCGGCGCCGTAGCTGCCATAT
The DNA here is from genome assembly GCA_963678985.1 of Spisula subtruncata. Lineage (NCBI taxonomy): Eukaryota > Metazoa > Mollusca > Bivalvia > Venerida > Mactridae > Spisula > Spisula subtruncata. The sequence goes on from OY787671.1 coordinate 37,375,731, forward strand.
CCTGCAGGAATAAGATCACATCGTTATCACAGAGAAACCGAATCACTGCATAACTTATTGGTATACTATTAAATTCAACTTGTATCACTTATTGCAATTCAAAACACATGTAAAATCTGATCACTGTATGACTTATTGTCATACTACATAGTTCAACGTGTATGCCTTATTGAAACTATCGGCAATCACCTCGTTTATACACTGAAAGTACACACTCTGTAGTTTTTAGGAACAAATATACGATTTAGGCTTGAGAACTCATGACTAACACCAACAAATTCAAACCACTCGGCTCAAACATCAGTTAACGTGGTGAAGACATTCGCCTTAGGTGATCAGTACACAATATTTATTTTCAATCACCGCTTTAAAATTTTCACCAAGCGATAACTAGCATAAATTATGTTATAAAACATTTATTCACAGCGTATAAAACCAACTCACTGTATGGCTTATTGCGAGACTATACACTTAACATACATGCATGACTTATTGCATTTTCTTTCGGTCTTAATTTGGAAAACATCACATTTAAAGAGCAATAATAAAAGAACATGCTGGATCAAACGTAATAGGAACCATTAACATGTATCAACATTCGTTATTAACTATTCGTATCTAACCAGGAGGCAGAAACGCCTCAATTGTTTTGTCTTGAAAGCGCTATTAAGAACCACAGGTAGCTGTATCGTTGATAAAGACTAAAACGGATTTTTTGTACATTGTTTTCTTTTTTTTCTTTATCAATGATTGTTCTTCTCATAGGTAAAGGAAAAATAAATTCACAAAGAAATGTTTCGTTTTAGTCTTTATCAATGATATAATTACCTGTGAGAAGATCAAGAACATGTTTAAAACAATCGGTTTGGTATCAATACAGAAAAGTAAAGTTTGAAGAAAACAATTTTAACACTTACCCATCTTAGGATACATACAGGAGACGAACGTCACACACATGACCAAGGCAAACAAAGAAACGACCCTCATTCTGACAAGTTGGTATTGCTTCTTGACGAAGAAGAGAAGAAGAAGAAGACGAAAAGTTGATGAAACGTCAAATCAATCGAGTGAGTAGAAACACTGATTGAGTTAAAATCGAAGGTGGCTTATATACTTTTTGGTGGAGGAAGAGGAAACGGGAATAATGTTCACAAAAACCAGTAAAACACATAAAAAACAACCTTACACCTTGGCGGGATTGGCCCCTTGGTTTGTGTGCCACTTCCGCCGAGTCAGCCTTCTTTTTTGAAAGGGATGGGTTTTTGACCTAAATTGTTTGGACGAGAAGTACAAATTACACGAACACATTTTGAGCTCAAAACATTAAAATTTGTGAAAACAGTTATAAAAAACTTTTATGAAAGGGATGGGTGTTTTACCTAAATTGTTTGACCACAAACTTGTACAAACTATACGAATACATTTTGAACTTAAACTTTAAAGTTGAGTAAAACAGTTATAAAATCAAACACAAATACATGTACACTCATAAAACATGATATGTGAATACTACTTAGATACTTCTTTAAACACAACCTACACGTATTTAACAAATTATGTGTTTGATACCATCCTGGAGCGGTCCGGAGACGAATGTTTGAACCCTGGCTAGGGAATTGTTTTGAAATTGTCAGTCTGCTAGCCGCCAAATACTGTACTTTTAAAAATGATCGTTTCCGTATGTCTATCTTCCCGATGCCTGACATTGCTGGCTGGCAAGAATCGACAGGTGCTATGATAAGAAAATGTGTCAAAAAAGTTAAATTGCCTGGGCCTTTTAAATCAAGGACAGTACTTACTGATAGAGCTTATGTGTTAGCTTTAAGACTTTATGCTGTTGAACACCGCAGTTGTTGAGTTGCAAGCCAGCAATGACATTCAGCCCCACATAGAATAGGAGATTGAACCTTCTCCAACAGCTATTCTGACACCAGTGGAACATTTGATCAGAGGAATTAAGCAGTTGCACAGACGGGGACAGAACCAGAGACCTCTAGACCCCTAAACATAGTCCTACCTCTATGTCACCACTCAACAGACACTTGAGCCATTCCAATATGTACATGTATGTATTGTACATGGCCTGATTTCATGTATAATACATGCATATTATAGTACAAGCCCAGATGTCTCTAAACATCTTAATCTGAGATAAATCTCATCCCATATTTTGTCATGTGTTATTTAGATAATTTCCTTCTGAGGTTGGACTCAAAATTTGCATAAAAAGAATACCTTATTATCATTCCATTACATACTCTGATTTGAGCTCAATCTCAATTTGAGATGAGATTTCTACTTGAGATGCTTCCGGAGACTTGGGCCTGGTCTAGTCTAGAACGATACAGGGCCAATGCAAGATATCATGCGCAACACGTACACAGTAATGATCAGTTACTTTTCACATGTGTCTTTTAAATGTTGTATATTTTAATTAAGTATTGGCAAAAGCTTATATTAACTTAGGTTATCGAACTTCAAACCAAGGTCGTTAACCATAGGTTGTTAACCTGGGTGAGCATTTAGCACATGTATTATATTTGAACTGACTAAAACAGGCAAGCCTTGTGCAAAAATTGTTAAGGTAAGGGCCACGAATGTATTTGTGTTAAAAACAAAACAAAACACAATCAACCAAAACGCTAAACCAATAGTTTATCGGATAGTTTGTCCTTTCATTTGTCCGTCAAGAGGATAACATGGATGTTTGAAAAGGAATGGTCAATTTTACATACTTAGTGAGCTTCTTCTAGCCGCTTAGAAATGAGTTTATCAATTTGTATGTTTTTAAAGTTTTGTTCATTGTTATCATTCTTGAAAACAAAAACTATTCTATTATATATCCTATATCTAATGTGTCCCTTATTACTAGTAATAGTAATGTGTAATATACCACCAATATTTTTTTTTATCACCAGGGGAAGTAACTGTTGTGATGAATATGACAGCATTGTTAATAAGTTCGCTCCCATTTTGGCCGGTTTGGTGTCTACCATGGAAAGTAGGGGCCGACAATCGAACCATGCCTTCGCCGGAAGTCGCCATTTTGTTTGCAATAACGGCTGTGTTCTTCCAGCCTCCTCCAAATACCAAATAGAAGGGACGGTAGTGCTTTTAAAACAGAAGAGGCCTAACCAAACGAACAAAAAAAACTTATCTTGGTAATAGGAGAACTTTCATTTGCAGTTTTCCAGACTGAGAGAAAGCATCGGAAAGCAATCATCTGAGACAAAAGGGCCTCAACAACAAACACAAATTACTTAATAGAGATCTGTTTTATTTTAATTTCAATGTCTCTTCATTTTCAATACATTCAGATTTTTGACTTTTGTCATTTCTTCTGCAACCTGTCAACACAAGCAATATACCAGATATTGTCATAGCGAGGCCAGGTGAGAGAAAGGTCGCTGTGTAACTTCCCGTCTTGTCGTACAACAAACCTGCAAATATAAATGTACAATCTGTTCAAAGTTAAATGAGAATGGTTATAAACATAAGCTCGTCCATTATGTTTATCTAGGTTTAACTGAATCAATTGTACTTCCCGCTATTCTTTCGAATGCGATTAGTCCCTCTTAAATATTACTTAAATAAATTGAATAGACAGGACATGAATAATGTATTAAATCATAAACAATAGGTCATGAGCCTAGGAAAAGCGCTTCTTGGCGCATTGCAATGGAGGATATACATGCCCTTCTATGTGAATTCCGATTGACCACCACACTGCACTACACAAGGTGGACGTAACACGTGACTTTTTGGCTAAGTCTAACAAGCAAAAAAGTGTCAATAAAGATTTAAAAAGAACCGTAATTATATTATCCTTTGATCGAGAATTGGCATTACCAACGTAACATTTTTCAACGAATACCAAACCGACTCAACTGTTATTCATGCACTTAAAATCTTAAGAGTAATATTTTGATCTCTCAACAAGTTTTTTTTTATCTCCTACGTATGACTTACACTTTCCTAATTTGGCTTTTATATTTAAATATAGAACATAATGATTTGGCAATGATTAGTTGCATGTAAAAAGACGAACTGTCTTATTAGTATACACACCTGCTATTGGTGGTCCTATAAGTGACCCGACACCACTCAGCAGATTGTTTAGTCCCATGGCATCAGGTAACATTTGTATACCGACTAAATCAACCAACACTACCGATGTTAGAGATAGGGTTATACCTGAAAGCAGAAGCAGTGTTATATGTTTTCATATAAACAACGTGATATTCCATGTGATAACAAATGTGTGACGTCACCAGCTTTTGATGCTAAAACGTAACGTCGCCAAATGCTCGGTAAATAACTTTTTTTCTTCTAGATTCGATCAAGAAAGGTTGATCTACAAAGACAACTACAGAAGGGTACTACATACGAGTATATCTTCCCTCGTTCAAACGTCAATGTACATTCTCATAATGGTAAGAAGTTTGATATGCATGTGTTCTATCAAAGCTGTTTAAAAGACTACTAAAATCTCCCACCTAAAATCTTTGGCGTACACACAGACGCACGGACATAGACTATCTAGACAATCCCCTTTCACTTCGAGCGGGGATTATCAAATTCTGTGTTAGTGATAATGAAACAATTTGAGTTTCAGAACTGTTGTCAAAGTATCTAAGTAGTATTTGTTTTATCAGAAGACATAGCCATACACACGGGTGGTAATCACGCGACTTTGTCTAGTATGAAGAACGAGTAATGGCGGACATTCTACCTCGGTATATACCTATTTTTCTTGATTGTATATGGCTTACATCCTCTAAATCAAACCTTCACATATCCTATCATATGCGCATTGTACAGCTTTATTACTAAAGATGCAAGTTAGTGTGATCTCATAAGTGGAACAGTCACGTGATTACCCCTCCCCGTTATACTATACGCATACATTGTCCATGCTTTCATTTTACAATAAATATTCTAGCAATGCATACATAATTTCTTAAACTAGTGCATAAAAATACATTTAATTCACCAATATCGCACAGAAATAATGACAGCCCAATAAATATTTTAACTTAAAATAAAGGAAGCTAACTGTTAGGAAGTAAATTTGCTAAATCGAATTAAACTCCGTCACAGTTATCCCCCGTTCCGCAATGTTGTGATCTACATCAACACTCGAGTAAATTGTCTAGGACTTTACAGAAATTAAAATTGAGTAAATTGTCTAGGACTTTACAGAAATTAAAATTGAGTAAATTGTCTAGGACTTTACAGGAATTAAAATTGAGTAAATTGTCTAGGACTTTACAGAAATTAAAATTGAGTAAATTGTCTAGGACTTTACAGAAATTAAAATTGAGTAAATTGTCTAGGACTTTACAGAAATTAAAATTGAGTAAATTGTCTAGGACTTAACAGAAGTTACAATTGACTAAGTTGGCTGAACATAATATACTTGTACCGATTCCAAGTATCACAAACAAACATAATACCAGCAATGTAATTTTTAGTCTGGTACCCGTCCAAAAATCTTACATTATAGTTCAACTATTAACCCTGAGCCATGACCTTTTAGACGAGTCTATTTGTGCGGGTAAACCGTGATTTATTGATTTCAATAGTCGTGATTTAAAGATATGCTACTTACTAATGTGTGTTATACATATCTGAATAGTCAACCCCACGCCAATCTTTATCGGCGAATGGATTAAACTTTAAAAGTGCAATCACGGCTCAATGCACGAAATCGAACTGTACATTATTTTACTATAGTTCGATTTCGAGCATTGAGCCGTGACTGCACTTTTAAAGTTTAATCAATTCGCTGATTAAAGGTTGTTGCGGGATTGACTAACTGCGCTAAATTGCCAATTGATAAATTACACATATTTGTAAGTATCATATCTTTAAACCATGACTATTGAAATCAATAAATCACGGGTTACCCGCCCAAATAGAATCGTGTTTAGAAAAGGTCATGGCTCAGGGTTCAAAATTGAACTATACTATAAACCATGCCTGCCATATTGTTTTGAAGGGCAGGTAACTGAATGAAGGCGCTCTATATCGCTTTGCTTAGGCATTGGCCACCAGAAGTCGAGGAATTGTGTGTCTCCGTAGCTAAATGGTTAACGCGCTTGCCGCCTAATGCTGTACCGGGATCAAATCCGGATGGAGGCACTCATACGCCTGCAATATTCCAGCTGAATGCTGACTGGCAAATAAAGGCTATGCGCAGCAATTCAAGATTGATTGAACATACTATACCTGTACTGATTCCAAATATCACAGCGTATAGCATCAGCGACCAGAACTGATTCAGTACAGGACCAAATGATGTACTCACTCCAGCTATCAACAGAGCCGCTTTGAACATCACATATCTAGAAAAGAAATGAATACGAAAAATGTAATTACATAAAAAAATTATTTTCGAGGACTTTTTTCAGCAGTTCAACCGTTCAACAAATCAACCACCGTTTCACAATTTTACCTCCCCTAGTTATTCCACCTATGCAAACTTTGAGTCCGAGACTATTTCTCTCCTTTGTAAGTTTATAAGTTTACTTGAAAACATTAGACACTTTTGCCCATCAGTTTACATGCATATTTACATCAGTATCAATCTACATGTACCATGGTGTCATGTACTGTTGATAATGTCGAACTGCCATTACAGGTATCGATTTACATTTTGGTCTAGAGGAGCGTTATTATGGGTTATTCTTGCTCAGAGAAAGGAACCAGTGGTCCAGACGAGGGTTGAACACCAATCGTAAAAGCTCGGCCATTACCGTTTGTCTCCGGTAAATACATTGGATAAAAACCGAGGTGATCAGAATGGGTTGAACCCGGGACCTTTCGATCAGGAAGTGCGAGCTCTACCTCTAGGGGACCGCTCCTCATGTTACATATATGTAAGCATTCGTCATCTTATGGAATTGTTTACGTAAAGGAAACAAAAAAAACCCTTCGTTTCTCCTAATATTAAACCTGCTCTGAGGCATAATTGATGTTGTAGTCAATGCCTTACTCATGGTTGTTGTGGACGAAATGATTGTGCCTGGGCTAACAGTAGCGCAATCGTAAAAGCTCGGTCATTTCTGTTTGTCTCTGGTAAATATATTGGATAAAAACCGAGGTGATCAGAATGACAGTAGCGCACACCAACAGACAGATGTGCAATGAGCGCAATTTGCAGGCAGATTTTGCTATAATGGCCTAGAATGGTCCCATGGGCCGCTTTGAACTACCGTCATTGAATTTTCGAGCGGGAACCAGCCTAATAATGGCCTTTTTCGAAAATGTATGTTCTTTAAATATGATTGACTGCACATATACTTACCTATTTACAGATGTTCTGTCAGCAATATAGCCAAGTATGACCCTTCCTGAGACACTAGATAGACCTATGGTAGAACCAATCCATGCAGTATGCTCCGCGCTTATACCTGCCATAAACAACACCATGTTATTGTACTTACTGCATGTATGGCATGCTAGCATCGATGCAACAACCGGTATCGGAGCCAGGTCTATTTTAAAACTGAATGATTCAACTGTTTAAAAGAGATATCGATTATCATAATCGATAACATTACAAACTACAGACAACTGGTAAAGACAATTCATACACACGTACAAAAATGTACTACATGTAGTATGGTACTGAAACATTTCCGCTAACAATTCAACGGACCATGAAAAATATGTGCGTTTTATCCTACTCTTTGCCTGTTCTCCTGGGAAAAGTATCAATGTAAACACCATCACATTCTAATGATCAATAATGTACTACTAGTATTCTCCCGATTTTGTGAAACATGAAGAGGTCATTTCGAGTCCGTTAGCTGTCACGTACGTTAAATGAGGACATCGGTATGGAGGTCTCTGGGTCCTGCAGGGACACTACAGTCATATAGGATCCGTGTCCGAGGTTGTCCGTGTCTTTCTCTCGTGTTAGTCCGTCGGTCTTTCGTTGCTGTCCGGATGTGTTTATTCAAAGTTGTCCGTGATCCGGGACGGTCCTTGGTTATCCATGTGGGTGCTAGTTGATTGCGTGTTACAGTCGTGTCTGTACGGGTCCATCCGGGAAAATGCTATATAACCACAAACGCGATGGCCGTTGGTCGACTGACTACGCTCAAATTCTTAAAAAGAGAACTGACCGTCCCGGATCTTAATCCAGCGGGATCCTGCTTTTTCCTACACGACAATGACCACCTACGTTTATATCGCTGGGGACATACTATAGTTTCCCTTACATTACCACACGGTCAATGTGTGATCAAGTCGCAATCCGAAATAGCACTTGTTTAGAATGACAAGTTCTTAAAGACAAACATGCTATTTTGTGAAAGCAACTAAAAACCGTCTGAACACTACGGTTTATACTTATGGAAAAACAAGCTTTTACAAATTCAGTTTGGTCAACTTTACCTCACCGATTTTAGTGAAAATGGGCTCATAAGAAGCGTTTTGTGGGGCAGATTTCAAATATGTATTAGTTTTATGTCATTGCCTACTGTCCTGGGAGGCCATTGTTACAATTTTGAGAAACTTAAAGTTGCAGTTTTCTTTTTGTAATCTATGTATTGACTGTAAAGTACCCGGGACTTTGGTTTAAGCCACATACTGTAAAGGATAATAACGGTTAAGGTACGGTCGTGTCCGGACATTGGAGTTACATTTAACTGTCCGTGTATCTGCTAATTTGGTCCGTCGCTCTGTTTTGGCTTTCATGTTAGGTCCTTGGTCAACAGTGTGGGTGCCGCGTTAATTTTTTGTGGGGGTCATAGTGGTTGTTACGTTACCACAGACATAATGCTCATTGGACGGCTATCGACGCTAAAAAAGGAAAGACAAACAACAACACGAAAACGACTTACCTACAAGGTTTGCTTTTCCGGGAATGTAAATAAATGGTAAATAGAATCCAAAAAAGAACAGAAACTGCGACAAAATAAATGCTACGAATTCCACATTTTTCATTAATAACATTTGTCTTGTGAGCAATGAACGCGTCATTTTCTCTCCGTCATAATTTTCCATGACTGTCTCCATAAATTTACTTGTATTCGACTGAACAATTTCAATAGTAACATTTTCATCAAACGTATTTTGACCTTTTGTAGTACATATTCCATTAGATTTGTTAACGGCATTAGTGTCCCTTTCATAATCAACGGTTGCGGATATTTGTAATAATTTATCTCCTGCATGCGTGTCAGTATCTAGCATTTCATCGTACTTATCGTCATTGTCACTATCGAATGGCATATTGTCCAGCTTCGTGTCAGGAATGCCATGCTTCTCATCATCTAGTGTTGTTACTGGGTTTCTCTGTTTATGAAGTGGTTTAAAGGCCAATGCAGCTACGATACAGTTGAGGATTAAGGCTGATAGTATCGCTATAGTTCCACGCCATCCGTATACATCAAGTAGTTTTTCGATAAGCGGACTGAAAATACAATTAAGGTGATTTTTTGAATAGTTTTTTTTCATTTTTAAAGGGGTAGAGCCACGAAGGCATGAAATCGGCCCCGCTTTTTTCCATATTGTGAAGTACTTGTTTTATAATGCTTTTTATGCTATTATTGTTTATTAAGCATCGTACTTTCATTCAAAATAAAAAACTTTAAAAAATTACGAGTTGTTGTTGTTACATAGACCACCAAACCCCACCCACTTTTAACAAAAATGGCATTTTTTTACGAAATTTACCACTTTGAGCATCATTTTCGTATTGGCGGCAAGGGTGACCAGCGACTAAATTTATACCAGTGATTTGTAACTATAAAAGCAACCAAATACATAAAAATCATCGCTGGTTGTCAATGCCGCCAAGTTCAAAAACGAAAAAAATCGTAAATTTTGATCAAATTTCTGCAACGTCAACGTCAGGGAAATTACGCCATAGACGCGCGCCATTTTTCCCGGATTTTCCAATCAATTAACGAACATGTGTACAATGGTATAAAATAATAATAATATTTGGTTAAAACTCGCATCGTACTTTATCCTTCTCCACGCAATATTATTTTAGTGCAGTCTAACCGTTACATGCAGTGATAGTTCTCTCCCCTTCCATAGATGGCGTGAGTGTCGCTGTATTACATTTTTTTTGTAAACACTGCATTAAAATATATGGTTTTGTAGTAATATTGACATCGATCGCAGTATGATCTGGTTGTTATCGAGTGCTATAATTAAAACGAACAGGTAAGTTGTTGTTTATATTTTCTGTCATCACACTGCCACTGTAAATAATACTAAATATCGGGATCTACGTAGGTTGAAATTACCCAGAAGTGTAGGCCTACAAACATCGTTTGTTGGTTTGTACATGGTGTTGGATTTATCTAGGATCGTGATTTGTGTCACGGACATCCATGATTGGCTCCAATCTAGACTAAATAATTTTCCAACACAATTATTACATCGGCATTAATTCGATGAGACATCATAACAGTGTAGTTCTAGCCTACGTGATATACAGTGCTGTCGGGTAATTCTGCGCACCTAACGGGTATTGGCTTTCTACATTTGAGATTATTTTATTTTTAGAATAAATTATGGTGCTGTTTTGATAGAAACAACCTTCATTGACGAATGTAAACAATTCAAAACACCATACCGTCGCTAAACTAGGTCAAATGTCGTCACAAAACAAGATGACTGCCGGTTTTCATGACGTAATTTTTTCGGCTAATTCTGCGCAGGTGGAATTGTTTTTTTTATAGTCTGTTTCACAGATTTGTCTCACAAGAAATTTATCACAGTATCGAAAGAATAAGTCATTAAGGCAATGTTGACAAAAAAAGGAAAAGTCATCATCCATGACAAATGTGCTTTTATTCAAATTATGTGTCACGTGGTATGTCAATTTAACGAAAATCGCCATTGACACTCATTTTGGTCGAATTTTTGTAGAAATACTTTTCCGATTTCGTTGAAATGATTATAAAACCTTACATAAGTAACATACATCTACAAAAACACTGGAAGACCGAAGAAAAACGACCCAGCAAAGTCTGTAAGAAATAGAAAGTTAAGGTGCGCAGAATTACCCGATGCGCAGAATTACCCGAAACGACGGTATTCGCTTGTGAGATTCCTGGGTACAGTGGGTAGAATGGCCAAACTACAGCTTCTTTTACAATAGCCTAAGTATAGGTATATGTTATTTTGCCTCTCAATCGTGTTTGTTTACCTCGAAATGAAAGTACATTCCAGATGCTTGTATTGACATTCATTGCGTCATATATGACGTCATGACTTAGAAATATTTAGGTCGTCCAAGGGACACAATCCCTACACTTTTATGAGAACAGATATAATTCAGTTATCCCCCTTATTATTGACCGCCACTCAGAACCGTCATGATGACGTTCACTTGTGGCTCGGCGCTCGACTTGAGCGCCATTTTTTCCTTATAAATAATACACTATTTGTTACGACTCAACCTTTGATCATTCACTTGAAGCAGACTCTCTAACTCTAGGATATTGCAGTTATTCTTAGTTTAAACAGTTGCTACGCAAAGTCTTTATTTGCCAATCAGCTATCTGCCGAAATAAGGAACGGCATATGAGTGTCTCAATCTGTATTTGAACCCGGGTCGGCTGCTTGCGAACCACGGAGATGTATAAATTGCAAAACACATTGAATACTCAATAATGTGGCTAATTGCTTTAAATTAAGGCAGAACGAGCTGTTTAACACTTGTTAATGTATATAGACATTGACAAAGTCACATATTTTTCAGGTAATCCATTTTGTTCTTCAACACACAAAGAAAGTGCGAACTATGTGGAGAGTACTGTGCTCCGTCACAGTCTCACAGGTAATCATTCTGTTTCATCTGTTAGTTTCGATTTATGAATCCATCTCCGGGTGTTTGTCAAATTATGGTGAGAAGTGTTCTAACAAGCGTTGTCCTTAATGTTGGCAGTAGAAAGAACACGTCGCACAAATAAAAACGATGAATACATATGCCTAACGCACATCGATTGCAGCGAAAGTGACGCATACATGAAATGTGCTACAACGTTTCTGCGCACTCCCAAAAATGTACCGAAGATAGCACTGATCAGTAACCTTGCACGGACTCCTACGTGTTACCTATGTTTTAGCATGTAGATAACACGGCTCTAATTGTGACCGCTGCTATACTGTAAAGTATAGATATGACAACAGATAATGAACTGGTTGACCAACTTAACTCAGACAATTCTCAGACACTTCTTATCGTACCAATATCTATATCATACATGTTATATTGGTGCTGCAAAATCAAAGTATTTAATATGTTACCCTGCCGATGAACTGTGTAATTTGCAAGTTTATACGAATATGTGGCTAGTCATATTTTTGAAAAAAATATTTGTAAGTAATTTATTTCTTTTCAGACGCGTTGACGCTGGTGGAACTATTTGGATTTGCTCCTTATTGATGAGTCTTGAATCTACTGGATGCTGTCAAAATATGCTAAGTCCACAGGTTTAATATTGTAATGCAGAACTCCATTCACATGTCTTTAGTGCCAGTAGTGAGGAGGATTAATCTTCGAATAAGTTATATACAATCAACTATCGGGACTGAGAAACAATGCCGGATAATGGATAAAACAGTTTCTGTTAAAACCAGGGTACTTCAAATATAAATACAGTGGCATTTTGCCGGGACCGACGAACAGTGCTGGTTAAATCATAGTTCGGGTAGAATCAGGTTCCGGATAAACCAGGTTATATTGTATTTGTTTGAAGTGTGTCATTATTATAGTACATGTGTATAAACAAAATTGATCATCACTCATATCAGAATGTTATGAAGTTAACCAGCAATAAATTATAGCAAACCAGTGTATCTCGTTAGTTATTATTTGTAGTTGAGAAAGTATCCATATTTAGTTCAAATATATTCTTATGGCGAAGAAAATTTGAAAATATGTGCAAGTTTCTTTGCAATCAAATCATAAATGAAACCATTTTCATTCTGACTATCCTATTGGCAATTGTTTATTGCTGTTCTCACTGTTTATGACTGTAACCACAGAGGAAAACATAAGATATTCATATCGGTCACAAGCTTGAATGGAAGCCATCGCTCATGTCTACGTAATTGTTATGAATTGGTTCAAATTCAATCAAAAATGGAATAGCTATAGTGAAGATTCTTTAAAAGGCCTAAACCAATCCCAACAGAAGCCTAGAATCCAGTTTTGTCAAATAGGTTACCATGGTAACCAAATAAAAACAACTGTCAAAATGTTACTTTGAATATGTATGAACATTCTCATGAAAAAAAAACTTATTTTCTACAAAATATGAAAAATTATTTATTTTTCACAATTTCGGCAAAATATTGTTTTCGTTGTTATGGTTACAGTTACAATGTTTAAAAACAACTTCAAATGTAAAATACTGAGGAACGTCTTAAAATTTATTTCGAGCGATATGCAGCTGCAAGTAAAGTGTTAGGTAGAAAAACCCCTGATGAGGTTTCGTAAATAATCGTTTTGGACATTATTTAAAACTGTTACCATAGCAACCGAAATGAAAAAAATCGTAACACATGTCAGTATAATGGCTTTGTATGATTATATGGACGCACACCTCCTTTTCTTTTAAAGATTTTGAAAATATAAGCAATTTTTCATTTTTTTACAAAATATTCAATCCGTTGCCATGGCAACAGTTGAATAACAATTTCTTTAAAAAATGCCTTTTTTGAAAAACATTTGAACAATTGATATCACATTATCATTTTCACAGGATTTCGAAATGGGGCCATTTTTTACCCTTCGTGGCTCTACCCCTTTTGCTTTAAGACATATAGACAGTCAGCAGTAACGGAGGTAAGATCTCTTCAAGCAGGAAAAATCCAAACATATCAAAATGATTTTGATTATGAACGGAGGATACTAGTAGTATAATATGTGATAAATTGAGTAGGGACCTGTTAGAGAACTTCCTGCATCACAAATTCTACACACTGTGCGCTTTGTGAGGTCATTGCGTGGCGTTGGCAACTTGTTTGAAATCGGTGATAAAAACGACTCGACCGTGGATGACGCATCTAATACATTGGGAGTGTTTGAAAAGTTTCAAATATATCATATTAATTCACTCCAGATTGTATGTGTGCCTCCATAGCTCAGTGGTTAGCGCGTTTGCTGCTAAATCTTGCGAGACTGGTTCAAACCTGGATAGAGGCACTCCTATGCATGTCATATTTCAGCAGAATTCTTACTGGTAAATAAAGGGTTAAATTGGTTCCCTGTCGTACTTTAGAGTTAACGTAGTGAGTGATCTAGGGGAGGTAATCCAGACTAATAAAGGCATTTAGTTCTAATAACCGATGTAGCGATACTCACCTAAATATAAAAGCCCCGACACCGGCACCAGATAATCCTATTCCACATGCAATAGCTCGATACTTGATGAAATATTGGGTCACTATCACAATCGCAGACAGAAATATCATACCGAACCCACAACCTGTAATATATGTTAACATAGGGATGGAAATGCCTGTTATGAGTTCGCAACCCGGTTGTATAGGTTCTTTTTGGACGCTAGTAAAAGTCTTGTTCTCGAGTTGCATCACGTTAGTAATGAATCTTGGTATTTAAAACCAGGACATGGTTTTATTCTACAATAATTGAGGCCGTATGCAAATAAAAACAACTTACGTGTTTCGTTGTATCTAATATGCCGATGAAGTGAATTAGATTCTAGACAACATGTACAGATTTATACACTCGACTAAAGTCGTAATAAATGTCGTTGCAGTAAATGCCCCTTGAACGAATGTTATTATAATAAAAAAGGGTTGTTACGAGAATCGAAAGAAACTAACACTTACCTGCAATGAGTCCCATTGTTATATATAACAGGTAGAGATTGGAGATGAAAATACTGAGAACGTAGCCGATAAAACCGATACATGTACCGATTATCGTTACAGTCCGACATCCATATCGATTAATCATCACACTAGCAAGAGGTCCTGGAAATAAAATATAAATATCGCGATAAATACACTGAGAACGTAGCCGATAAAACCGATACATGTACCGATTATCGTTACAGTCCTACATTCATATCTATTAATCACCACACTAGCAAGTGGTCCTGAAATAATTGAATATAAATATCGCGATAAATACACTGAGAACGTAGCCGATAAAACCGATACATGTACCGATTATTGTTACAGTCCTACATTCATAACGATTAATCATTACACTAGCAAGAGGTGCTGAAACAAAATATAAACGTTTCTATTAAAATAATAAATATACATGCATTTATACTGTTGCAAACCTAGAAAATTATATGAATATGTACATTTTCGACTTAGGCGGCCATTTTGGTGGCCATCTTGAATACTAGTATATCAAAACGTTCAATGATGACAAGTTTGCATCATTTGGTTTTTACGAAGGGACACGTTAAAGAACCATAGTATGCAAAAACACATTTTGTGAGCAGTCTACGAAAATTTTAGGTTATGCCATTTTTGTTACTTGGCATACTGACTATATGAAGGTTATGACATAATAGGAGGGTGGGCAAATGGTCTAGTGGTAGAAGCTACTAACGGCTGGTCCAAAGGATGTTGATCCCGACTCCAGCCGGGTGAAATAAACATAAATACGTATAAACCTGATAAACAGTATTTCGGATGATACTTTAAAAAACTTCAAAGGTTCATTTACCCGGATACAAGGAAATGATGTGATATATAATTATACCGCAACAAACTTATGTGAGGACATATTTCAATGAAAACTTACACCAACAATGAAATTTTTTAGTATACTGACATATTTAAGATCTACATCAATGATTCAATTGGGTATCTTAGTCTGAATCAGCAAAACGCCATGGTTACGGATATAAACTGCGGAAAATACACAAAGCTAAAGATGAATACATAATATCGCTCATGCATAAATCAGCAAACTTGAATATGGTAGGTCGTTGACTTGTCGCAAAATACAAAAAATCCATGAGTATGGCAGCGTGAAACATTTTTGTTACAAAAACGTCCCGGATCATCTCGGTACGTACCGGGATCTGAAACGGGACAGCGAGAGCGGGGCTTTAAAACGATGTTATCTATAAATAATATTTGTTCATATCGCTAGCAAAAAACTAATATAAGAATAATCTGAGAAAATGTTCACAAATATTCGGTATTCTCAAATAACCCCTAATTTCTATTTGAAAGATGCACAACTTACCAACAGTCTATTTACTACGTTTTAGTATGACAAAACCGAACACACGGTTTTGACCATATGACTTGTTCGTTTTTCATACTATTCAGTATTCTCAAATGAGACCAAATAGACCCTAATTTGTATTTGTAAGATACACAACTTACCTATAAGGTAAAGTGCTCCGGACATAATCGATGGTATCCAAGCAATCTCGGCTTTTGTAGCATGAAAAGTATCTTCTAATGTACTAAACATCATTCCGAATGAGTATACGATGCCATGTGTGATCACGTGAGCTATAAATGCACCAATCACAACAATCCATCCGAGTTTCCCATCATGAACTTTTCTGCTATGTTCTACCGAATCACCTTGAACGACGTCCGCCATTTTTGCTTTTCACCCTGAAATTCCATTCACAAAATTCATCCACAAATTTAGACACACTTTTTTTTATAGCATAGTGAAATCTGCCAGATTTAATTTGTACCCTCGCTATTAGTGGCCCGGTGAAAGAGCACCCAGAACAGGTGCACGTTGCCTAAACAAAACGCTACCGAGCGCCTTCATTTAGTTACATCTCGTTCCATTAAATATAGAATACATGTATTACCTCCCACGGGAAAGCGCTACGTAGCACTTTGCTGAAGACATTGAAACTAGTACTCAAACTTTTGTCTGCATGTATGTTAGTATAATATGCTGTCATAATGCTTACATCACATACCAACATAAAACATGTATTACCTCCCTAGCAAAGCGCTACTGAGCGCCTTCATTCAGTAACATCTCGTTAAATTGAATATAGAAAGCATAAATTACCTCCAACGGGAAAGCGCTACGTAGCGCTTTGCTCTGGAAACTGACTCCAATAATCAAACTATTGTCTGCATGTATTTTAGTATATCCCGTCTAACTACTCACTTTACATAATACAGTGTACTTGTTAAAGCTGTTTTGTGTTGTTATATACATTATCCAATGCGTGTATATCAAGGCCATGCTTCAGTTATCATACATCGTTTAATAATTAATTGCAAACCTCGATCAGACGATGCATGTTAATTGACATTTTAACAACAACATTTGATTCGCAGAGGTCAAGGTTATGTGGAGTTTAGTAATTTTACAACAGAACTGAGAAAAGTACAAGATATCATTTCAAAAGATCATTGAGTTTCTTCGATCCAGAGGATTTGAAAGACATTCACACAGATTAAAAAATATACTATGTCTTGTAATATGTGGCCACAAGTTACAAAAATATTTTTCGCGTCTGTAAGTCGTTTCCACAGATTAGTAAAAAATTAAAAACTGTGTCTCGTAATCGGTGGCCACAAGTTATGAAAAAGATCAACTATGTCACTTCCATGCTTCTGTAGAAAATAGCATATAATGAAAACATAACGTAGCACAGTGCGGAATATTGATTACTACATACATTTGTACTCTACTCGTAATTTCGTATAAAGTAGCAGGTACAACTGCACTCGTCTATGCCCGAGAAATGATGTAAGCGATAAACTAAACGGGAAGTCAAAGTGCAATGATGAAATTTTTTTCTTAATCTACTGATTTATAAGTTAAACCTGGAGTGGTACTAGTATTCAATATTGATCTTACCTGACTTAAGGATAAGGACAACCAATTAGATCACCACACAATATCAAACACTTGGTCAATAACATGCGATATGATTGGCTATCCTTATTTTCAATTTAAATAAAATCAATGTTGATAAACCACCTAAGGACGAATTATTGCGTGACAAAAACTAGCAAAATAATTGTATTTGTTTACGTATTTATGTTATCATTGCACGATGTTCACGCACAGGTAAGTGTATCGTTGAAAACGAAAAATAAAAACGAAAATATTTTGTTTCGAAAATTTATATTTTTAAAGAAAACTATAAATTTTCAAATTTTTTTTTCGTTTTTTTTTCGTTTTCAACGCTACAGTTGCCTGTGACGTGGTGAACTTTTACATTTCTTACACCAATATTTGTATAGTGTTGTCTGTAGTAGGTTGAATAGGTGATAAAAGTATCTATTTTTGTCAATTGTTTATGTGTAATTATTTGAACTCTGTGGTCAAGGATAACACATAAAGGTGCAATCATTTATTAGTTATTACCAATGGGGTCATGTGTTTTGCTGAAGGAACAGCAAGTAGACGAGACAGTGGTGTGATACAAGGCATCCGACGTGCTGCTTTAGCTCTATCCGAACAGAACCATTGGTTCTTCTTCGTGTACTACATCGATACATGTGAGATTACCCCTGGGTTGCCAACTAAATCATCTTTAGCTGTGTGGGAGACACTGAAAAGCGTTTTTGAAAATTTCAAGAACCCTGACCGAGATTCGAACCCGGTACGTCCGGATTGGTTGCGTTAACCACTTAGCTCGCGTGCCAACCTTATCATATGTAACATTCCTTGTCCGAATTATTATTATACAAATGTACTATAATACTATACTATACTATTATATTTTTGCTAATCGGGCGTGATCTAAATTTATCGATTATGCAGTATGCTTGAATGTAACGTTATATCAATAAATATTGTACGTAAAGGTTCACAGACAAACCAAAGTCACGCAGAACTTTACCGGGGCGACGTCGCTAGCCACGCAGAACTTTACGGCGGTGGCGTCGCTAGCCACGCAGAACTTTACGGCGGCGGCATCACTAGCCACGCAGAACTTTACGGCGGCGGCGTCACTAGCCACGCAGAACTTTACGGCGGCTGCGTCACTAGCCACGCAGAACTTTACGGCGGCGGCGTCACTTGCCACGCAGAATTTTACGGCGGCGGCGTCGCTAGCCACGCAGAACTTTACGGCAGCGGCGTCGCTAGTCATGCAGAACTATCGCCTAGCCACGCACGCAACTTTTTAAAAAAAAATTGTATTCAATTTGGTGCTCGTACCGGTAACTTTTGTTCAGGAAATACGAATGTTTAGATCTATTTTTATTCTTTACCAATGGAATCAAAGGCGCACGGTTTCATAGGTCTAATAAACTTGTATGAAAAATATGGATATAATAGTGTTTAATATCAAACTACAAGTCAAAATTGGCTCTATAAATTTACCTTAGTTTTTCAACGAAAATGAATCTAGACTAATGAACGTGCGAAATTATTTACCTGGTCGTATTAATATTCCTTACACATTCGTCGTTTCATCATTTTTTGTCATTTCACGTATTTTTGCGTAATACAATCATAAAAACACACAAATACTAATGAGCAACAAGTAAACAGGACAATGGTTATATACGCGTAGTATCGTATCAAGGGTGTTGTTGTCCACCGGATGAAACTGGTTAACAATTTGAAGTTCAGATGGGAAATATAGATAGGTCTCTATTCATATTATTTTAACAAAAAATATCACGTGTTTTACATATTGTCACGTGTCAAGAAAAACAAGTGTGTGTATGCTCGTACATTGCGTTAACATAAGCGCGACCTTGCATTATAGTCCGTTCAAAGTTAAATGATTATGGTTGCAAACATAAACTTGTCCTTCAGGTAAACTATGGTTATTTTGGTTTTAACTGGGTGTAACTGAGTTCACGGTCGTTCCCACAACTCTTTCACATGGGATAGTTCCCTCCTTTGTAATACTTATTCAAGTTACAACTATGCAAAACAAAACAAAAGCGTAGTGATATTTCCATTGTTGAATACACGTATAATGAATAATGATGTTTTCTATGCGAATACAGTTCATGATGTGAACAAGTCACCTATGTACCTATGTACGAGTCTTAAAAGTCGTAAGAAGTAGTTACGACCTTCTCATTCTAAGCCAGCGATATACTCTCGTATGACATTGCGCAACTTACATTTAAACTTATCGCGACAAAATCTATACTATTCCCGATACCTAGCGCAACCAAATCTCGTTCAACTCGTTCGTTTCCACTTTTCTAAAAGGTCGTACACGTGTATACTTAGTAGTCATTTGATCTGGTTGGACTTTCCACACTGATTCATAAAACATATACATATTAATCGGACAGAAAACAGCACTGTCGATGGCACAAAAAGGAACACCCCCGGAAAAATGCCCTAGTAACACAGTTGAATGCCATTTTATGCAAAAGCCTCCCTAATCGATCAAATTAAAGGTTAAATGCATTTTAAAAGTAAATACCAAGATATATTTATAATTCGCAACTTAATTGTTCATATAACTGCGATTTAATTACTTTGTAAAAGTACTTCATATTCTGAATTACTCAAAAATAACGAAAGTACATAAGCAAATAATCTTGTATAAGAATAAATTGCAATTTTGATATTGGTACAAACTAAAAATACGGACTTATGATATCACCAATAAGTCTATATAATAAAGGAGAGCAGAGGAGTATACGTACTTCTTAGAAAAGATGGTTTTAATTGTTGAACTGCAAAGAATGAACTCATGCTATACTGTTTAGAATGAGAACGTATTTAGCATGACTTTTCGAAGAAACAAGTGAAGCTTTTGTCGTGGCGGAATCGTGCGCGTCGGTGTGGCTACTTTAAATGTCAGAGTCATTTTCTCAATGACTATCAAAGGTTTCCTCTTGACACCATCACAAGAGGAGTCTAAACTGACAATGCCGATGTGACCTATATTAATTGAGTCATGTGTCCTTGTTATTATAAAAAAGTCGAGCGTCCAGCCCTCGTAGATGGAGCTCTTGTTATACATGAGTAGAAAAAACTACACTTCCTATGAAATTGACGGAAATATTATATAACCTCCTGTATAAAAGTATTAAGCTTACCATTAAGATAATTCCTGATGCTACTTAAATTTAAACTAGATCCAGAAAACAAATCCTTTGTGAGCAATTGCCAGTCTATATAAATTGATCGTGGAATAATAATGAGATAGTCAGTCCGCTTAGCTCAGTGGGCAGATCACGAGCCCTCTGATTTCGGGGTTGTGGGTTCAAATCCCGGGTTGACAAACTAAATTTTGTAATAGTCATTTGGGTAAGACTTGATGATGCAATACATTATACAATATAAAGCAACCAGGGATGCTTCTGGAACTGTCGGAGTAGCACATCTATTGGATCATGCACTAACCCCCAAAAACTAAAATGACTGATACTATTCTGGGGGCCTCCCCCATATACATTATGCGAGGATAAGTAAAATCATGTAATTATATGATACAAAATAATAATCACCATCACTAACCTGTTGTAAATCACCATCTGCTTCCAATTGTCTCAGTCAACGCACGATACAATTACTACTCCAACATGCTTAATTGTTCACAAGAAATGTTTATAATTCTATACTTCATGTCAGTATGGTTCCGTATGGGTTATTTCTCAAAAGTTGTATGTAGGCTAAACTTTACTACTTTACTACTTTTTATAATGAAGTAGCTTCCGTAATGTACACGTTTGTAACAGTGTTATGTGCAGAATAATATACATATTGTGTATAGACGTTTTTTTATGTAAATATGATTTTGTATGGCTATAGAATGTACAAAACGAGAGGTGTACGTATAGCGAGAAAGGTCGCTTCCCGTGAATGCTTTTAATTCATAAAGTTGATACTAAATCAACATGTAATCAATATATTATTCATAATGTGCCCACGAACATTAGCCATACTTATTTTTTTCAAAATAAGACACACCAAGCGCTCAAATAAGATATAATATATCTATATAAATACGCGAAAAATGACCTTCGAACGTTTGCATATGATTGCTAATTATAGTCAGATTTAAGTCACTTTTAAACATGCATATGTGTACGTAACATGAACATGTATTTTTATTAACTCGCAATGAATGTTTGATAAACGTATGTGTAAAGGTATGGCAAAGCAGACGAGAATGTAAGACCTGTTTAAATGAATCAACACGAGACCAAGAGACTAACGACGAATATTATATCCGTTCCGATATCATAGCAGACTATTGTATCACTCAGTTGCATCCATACCCCAAACACAAACACGGAGATAGACCGGGATTTCTTTTAACTTTTGGGTTTTCGAAATTCCCGCTCTTCTACGGCCCTGCGGGGGACAGCTGATGGTAAATTCTCCCGATATTTTCCGGCCCCCTGACAACAAATAGTCCACAATATTGATTCGGACATTTCCCCGACAGTGTGGGGGAAGCTGAAAGGAAAAACAAGGCCGTTTGGCTATCCATCTCCGGTCTCCGGGGATGGGTGCATATCATACTTTGTTATTATCGTACTTTTAAATTGTACCTGGTGATGTTCAACTATTCATTATTAAACAAATAAAACATGGTTTTGGGGCCAATATGGGAGGTTACGGACAGGGCCGTCTGAGCTAGAATGGTTTATGTCCCGAAGCGACGTCAACGACGTTCTGCCAACGCCGACGATAAGCCAACTGTACAACCATTAACCAACGTTGGGCCAACGCCGGCATGCTGACTGGGCACACATCCGCATGGGCAATTAACTATATAATTTTATATTTACTATATGATTAAACGACCATTTGTTGAAGTTTACTGATGTGTAAACACCCGATCTGAAGGAACACATTGAGTAAAGCTCCGATGGTGCCTGATCGTCTTTGGTTTCCTTTTCCTGGACGTTGCTCAGGATATGGATGACGGTGTGAATTTTTCGATCTTGTAGTATAGCTGTTCATTTGTTATTGTATTTGTAGTTGCCCTTGTGACTTGTACATATACATTCCTTTTCTTTTCTGCGTTTTCTTTTTATAAGTCATTCGTGCTTTACAGTTTCCACATATAGTGTCTCTTTCAAATATTGTTTCGCAATTCAACCAAAATTCATAAGTAAATATAATATGTATAAGGTCATCTACCCGTATACATTATTTTTGTCAGAAAGTGAACTACAACAATACATGTATATACTTTATTAAAAGATAGTGTGCACGTTTGTATAATAATATTTGAGCAAATATTACAAGGTGTATAGCACTTATATGCATGTTTTACAATATATTTAGCACTTATGTCCATGTTTTACAATATGTTTAGCACTTATGTTCATGTTTTACAATATGTTTAGCACTTATGTCCATGTTTTACAATATGTTTAGCACTTATGTCCATGTTTTACAATATGTTTAGCACTTATGTCCATGTTTTACAATATGTTTAGCACTTATGTCCATGTTTTACACATATGTTCCGCACTTATGTCCATGTTTTACAATATGTTTAGCACTTATGTCCATGTTTTACAATATGTTTAGCACTTATGTCCATGTTTTACAATATGTTTAGCACTTATGTCCATGTTTTACAATATGTTTAGCACTTATGTCCATGTTTTACAATCATGGGTCTCCATACAGATTACTGTTTCATTGTTAAAGACTATAAAACGAAAAATATATTATTTTTGTCAAATTTAAAGTGATATTACTGTTCAAAGTGACCATCATAGTTTTGTAAAACACAATAACCAATGCTTTCTAATCAGTATGTATAGCTTGGCCACATTGACACAAGCCTGACATTTTGATAAGCGTAATTTAACAGTCGATATATTGTCTACGTTTATAACACCGATTGTATGTTTTCATAATCGGGGAGTATCACGAAGGCGCTCGAAATGTAATACAAACACAAATATGAAATACCGATAGTGCACGATTTGCTTGCGGAATTTGATATATTCAAAGCAAGAACCTTGTAATATATTCTTGCATAAAGCCTTTTTAAGGTCAGGGTCAGGTCAAAATAGCCAAGCTATAGTAAATCACTAAACCTTGAACTAAAACATACAGTTTCCTCTGTCGTCGGCATAAGAAACGGCATGTGCGAACTGTGACCACTGGCCAAGTTCGCCAAATTGCTCGAAAAAAATACCGGCTTATAATGGCACATGCACCCATCAATAATATTATGGCAGGTTAACTGAGCAATTTCAACCACTTGCTGAAGTTCACTGATGTGTAAACATCCGATCTGAGGAAACACATTGAGTAAAGTCCCGGTGGTGTGTGGTCGTCATTGTAATTTGTTTTCCTGGATTTTGTTCCGGATATGGATTACAGTGTCGCCAAGACAACTTAATGTACAGGGTGTCCCAAAAAAACGGGGACCTAGGATAAACACTTGTAACTTTTTTTCCAATTATAGATATCACACTATTAATGTGTCAAAACAATAAGGGAAGAACACTGTTCAGAATACTAGCATCACTGTCATAATTATTTAGTTCAATAGTTAGAGTTATCTCCCATGTTTACAATCGCATGTTTTCGTAAAATACCATAAATTGAAGCAGGGATTTCTGAATTCAATGAGATAAATTTCTATGCCGACCTCAAACATCTCCTTATGTGTTCCAAATCATTGTTTATGGCTCGTGATACATTAGTTCATTATGTATAGCAATCAAGTTCACTTTTGGCATCAAGTTTGAGTAATTTAAGGGCATATTGCCTGTGATATGAGGTAAGGTGTCAGTACTATTAAGAAAACATATCCTAATTTTGCTGCTGCAAGATGAGTTTTCTGCTTGCAAATGGTACTATTTTATAATTTCTGACATTCACAATTACTCCAAAATATATCTATGAACTGTTCGATTGGATAAAACATTACTTTTTGCACCTGTCTATAGTCTAAGCTTTTTTGGTAATAGTCCTTGACAATATTTATGTTTTTAATCATTGAATAATTGTTGGTGTTATTTAGGAAGGTTTTCCACTTCCCCTTTGGCCAGTCAACTCGCCACGTTTTCCTCTGTTTTGCTATTTCTTGACATATTTGTTATCTATTTACAAGATTTTGATCACCCCTTTGACTTTAAATGTTGTTTTCTAACAATAAATGCTCTGACACAAATGGCATTTCCTTATAATGTCCATTTTCAGGTGATTAAGCAATAATAACGTGCATTGTTGCCATAGTAAAAATGATGACGTCACTTCCTGTTTTGAAGCCCAATATTTAAACAAGTACTCTTTTTAGAAGTGGGGATCCCTTACATACACTTTCACAAAAAATCAGCTTTATTTATCAAAATATGAATGAGTAATAATGGTTTAAGGTAGGTCCCCGATTTTTTGGGACACCCTGTAGATATGTACACACGATAGACGGTTTTATTGGATTGTCAAAACCATCACTATCTTAGTTACACACAGTGTGCACAGTTTGTTGAATTATATGCCAATAATCATCATCCCTGCTGTAGCCATGGCACATCCAGCGAACAGAAACGTTGCAGTGTATGTCCCAGTCAAGTCGTATAATAAACCTGTAAAAGTAAGAAAATATAGAATAAGTATTTTATGTTGTTAGAAATCAAGAATTAATCTGCGCATGATACTAGTAACTTGAATAGTGGGACAGCGTATTTGTGTTATTTCTTTATTAAACTAAGTTATCCCGCTCTTATACAACAGGGACTTGGGCGAAATAATGACACGCGAAAACTGAAAAATACGTATTAAATTTTACAAAAAAGATATGAGGAAATCGGACAGGGAAGGCAAACCTTAACTTAACCAGTCGAGCTCAGAAAACAGTTACACCAACTACACCAAGCAATACCCACGCATAACCCAATACAAAGAAATGATTAAAAGCCCAAGTATCCGCCGCGAAATTGAAGTATGACACATTTCACAAAGAAATAACAAAACACAGTGACCGATGAAAGAGACCAAGTCCCAATGAAAACTAAACAAATGCGACAAGCTACCATGTTTTTGGAATATTGTGAGAGTATAAGAGAGGCAACTCCTCTTGAAAGAGTCAGTGATTGTTATTTAGGATATCACTGGCGGTCTACGGATTACAGAACGATACATGGTGTACTGGTGAGTACAAATGCTTTGGTAGCAGTGTTCAAAATTGTCTACGCGATGAAGATGTTCTAAACAAAGGTCATAATAACAGTGAACTTATGCTGTGACATGATATGAAAATAAAATAAATGTCGAAACCGGACAGGGACGACAGCCTGCAACTTAACCAGCCGAGCAGGAAAACGTTAACAACATAACTTAACACAATTACACAGATCAATGCCCTTACATAACATATCGAAAAAAAAGAGCAGTATGACATAGTTTTACAAAGTAATACAATAGAATGGTGACCATAAGTGATCGAATGAAGTGCAGATAAGACCCGATCTAGTTCCCCAAGTCCCATGGCCTGTGAGAGCTAGTGCAAAGAAAATCTTAAATACATATAACAAACCATAGTTCACTAACCTACAAATGGGGGTCCAATAAGGCCTCCGAGGCCGCTGATCATGTAATTAAGACCAATAGCATCTGCAATGCCAGCTATTCCAACTATATCCAATAGAATCACCGATGTTAATGATACTGTCGTACCTACAAAAAGAACAAGAGATGTTTTTTTTAGATATTTGTAAAACATGTATGCCCCTACGGCAGCCTAATTGTCGAAAATGGTAATGGTCACAGTGACCTTAGACCCTGTGACCTTATACTAGCCTGAAAATCAATAGGGTCATCTAATGTTGCTGGCCAACCACCATGCTAAGTTAAAAGATCATAGGACAAAGCGCTCTTGAGTTATTAAACGGACAGGTGTAAAGCAATATACCCCTCATCAAAGATGGGGGCATACTTATCGGTGATTATCGTTTATAAAGTCCATACACTTACAAAGAGATTCGTCGAGGTAACACATTTATATTTGCAATGACATATGAGATTTCAGGAACGTTTCAACCATACTAACCCAGATACAAGGAACTTCATATTATGATAACTGCTTACCATTGACTGTTCCATAGATCACCGCATATACCAACAAGGACCATAACGTATTGAGCCAAGGGCAGAAGGCAGTACTAACACCACATAATATAAACATAACCTTAAACAACGTCTTCCTAAAATATAAACAATCTTAACATTTTGTAACATGCTCATGTACAAACGCTTCTACTAACTCTATTAACAAATGACCATTTCTTTTTTGGAAATATGCTTAATGGCCATTTTCCTTCAATAGACTACTAAACAGTTTAATTCCCCATTTTCTGGTACTTTGTTTGTTTCTTGTCTGTATGCTTGTCCAGCAATATATTATTTATTACGTATATAACTCGACTTTTAAACGTAAACAATAATGTTTCGTTTATACATTCGCAACACTTTTCACCAAGAAGTTTAGATTTAAAACAAAACAAGACTGTATATTATATTTTAGTACTCACTTGTTTACAAATGGTCTGTCTGCAACGAATCCAAGAATAATACGACCACAAATGCTACCTATACCAATAGCTGAAGCTACCCAGGCCGAGTCTTCTTCTTTTATATCTATACGAAAGTATAAATGGCATTGCGATTAGATTGTTCACCGGTGTGATGCCCGAATGATGAAGAAATATTTAAAGAAGATAAATATGCATTTACGATATTGTAGATAAACATTATACCAAAACAAGTCCCCTATTCCATTTCATCTTTCTGGATCAGAACAATGATCAATATAAACAGGCCCGGTGATTATAAAAATTGGAGTATGTACTCCATGCTCCAACTCATACTCCGTACTCCAATTGGAGTATTTTGTAGTTTCAAAAACTGCTGTAACTTCTTGATTACTGAATGGAAACATATGAAATGGGGGTTCATTTTCTTAGTTAGATCATTTGCTACAAGTTGGTGTTGGTCTTGATGCAAAATTCTAAAAAATTTGTTTTTCAAGTTGGGCTATGGAGTATGAGAAGGAAAAATGTTTATATCACTGGGCCTGAACAGTCTAAGTTAAAGCATCGTCGGATACCCACGGTATAATAACTGACTGTAAGTCGATAACATCTAGTATAACGCAATGGATTGTACGTGGGTTCAGACGACGAAGTTAAAGCCAATTTCAGAAAGGATTTGATATTGCATAAGTTATAACTGCTATGACTTTGGCAGTAGTTGAAATAACAGTTTACAAATGAAACGAATTTAAATAGATCTAGATCTACTTAACATCACATTACTAGTTATAGTCCGCTGATGATAACAATAGCCTTTGTTAAGATGCATTTCTGGCGTCACTTTTTGTTCAATATTATGCATAAACTCTGTTAACCCACACTAAACACAGGCGATCAATCCTTCGTAAAGGGTACCATTTTACTGAAGATTTTTGTTTCTATACAAGGCTAGAGTTATTGCCGGCGAGCTATATAAAGTTGTTTGAACGAACATGTTACTTACCATGTTGCTTTGCTTTATCCGGTATAAATATGAATGGAATGTAGGTTGAACCAATAAAGATAAACTGAGAAATAAAAAATAACAAAATCTTTGGTCTTTTTAATAGTTTCATGTATCGAGAAAGCGTCGAATCTTCTTCTGAAAAAATAACTTCTGTTTCATGACCTTTCTTTAACTCTACGATAATTTCTTTATCAGTTTGGTTATCAGCTATTTGATACGTATGATCAACGAATTCTTTATCAGTTTCATTAAGTTCACGTTTACTTATTGCACTGTTATTATCTGTTTCGATGTGAGCATTTAATAAAGACACCGATTGCTCTTCGTTTTGACTTCCGAACTTCTTTTCCAATGACTGTTTTTGTTCACATGCTTGTACTGAATTGCTCTCAGGTGGCTTGACATATTTCTTGATTTTGTTTTCAAAGTCAGGCACATTTTGGGACCATGTACGGTACATAAGGCAGAATGGTATACAATTTAGCATCAGTCCAGAATTTATTAACACTGTCCCTTTGAGACCATACTCTTGTAGCAGATATTCAGCTAACGGACTGAAAACAAAACATACATTAGTTAATAGTTTATCTTTGTCATTTGCGAATAATACAAGTTAGAAACTGTTAATATAGTACAAAGTAAATGAATACAACTATTTAACTAGACATACTAGGTTTCATTTTAAAACTTTGAGAATAGCTTAGAACAATACCAAAAATGTTGCAGCATGTAAATCACTTAATATAATTATATAATTTGATGTTATATCATCAAATTATTATCTAAACACTATGCAAGGACATTGGTTTATATCATAACAACAATAAAATATATACATCCGAACAATCCGTACATACTCTACACAACCAACAAAAGCATACTTTAAGACTAAAAATATGTATTCTTTTCGTATAACATCAAAGACAATCTAAAGGAACTAGATACAAGCAAACAAAGACAAGCACCAAAGTATAAATTTGTACGGCATTTACCTTAGCACAAAAATTCCAGCACCACAACCAGATAAAGCAATACCACAAGCTAACCCTCTGTACTTCTTGAAGTATACAGTGACACTAAGGACGGAGGGTAGAAACATTAAACCAATCCCAGCTCCTGAAAGTAACAACGAACGGGTACAATGCACATATATACGTAGCACGAAATTGACTTGAGGTCAATTTCACAGCAAACGAAAGAGCGAACAAAGCACCGAAACAAAAATGAACATAATTACAAGCCAAGAACGACGTAGTTTTGTTCTTGAATTAAGTATTATACATTACTTGTCCTTTGCAATTGTCTCTAGAGGCAATTTGCAAATGCACAACGTAAATTTTGAGGACATGAAATAGCTAACGCCACGTGAAAACTTAAAGTGTATAGAGCTATATTCTAACAGTCATTTAATGTCAAAACAATTACTTGCACCGTTTGAAGTATGATACTAGACTACCTTAATTGCAAATTAAAACTTTGGATGGGTTCCATGTACTTTGATCCAATCGTCTAAAAATAGAAGATTCTTATAATTTCATAGGGTGTTCCAAAACACTTTCATATGAAATGGACAGTTTGCATGCCCGATAAATCACAGAAAGAAATTATGTTAAAACTGAAGCGAAACATGAGCTAATGGATATGAAAGCATAATTGTTTTTCAAAAAAAATATCTTCCGATATAGCTCTATACACTTTTTAAAAAGTATTATCCATTACTTGTCCTTTGCAATTATCTTGGCAATTTACAAATACACAACGTAAATGTTGAGGACGTGAAATAGCTAATGCCACGTGAAAACTTAATATGGCCAACTTGACATCTCTTGACAAATCTAGCCAATGGATATCAACTATGCTTACCTGTAAGTATACCCATTGTAACGTACAATATGTAGATGTTCGGAGCAAACAGACTGAGGAAAACTCCAAGAAATGCCAAACCAGCCCCTATAGTACCAACAAGTTGACTTCCATGTTTGTTTACCATAGCACCGGCAAAAGGACCTGAAATAATATAAAACAAATAAAAATATGATTACGTTGCACCTTAAAAAAGTTATCGTCATCACCCAATTAATGCTATCAATGCATATACAATATACAGCAAATTTACCGAGACTTTGATATGTGCTCGACATAGGCCGTGCGCTCGTCTTAACGAAGTTTTACAGTAAGTGTTGACAATGAGATAAGTTGATGATTTGCATATAAATCACATCACTGCCTGACTTATTGGGAAAATATACAACTCAACTTTGTATGACTTATTGTGAGCAAAAACATCTGTGATTTTTTACCACTGTATGACTTACTGGAAGACTATACAAAACCGGACGTTGACCCGTTTATATAACTCGCGGACGATGTATGCAAACAAAACATCTGTAATAACAACACACATCAGAGGACTGGTGGCTTGTTTGAGTATAGATTGAACGAGTATACACTACACTACACTACACTACACTACACTACACTACACTACACTACACTACACTACACTACACTACACTACACTACACTACACTACACTACACTACACTACACTACACTACACTACACTACACTACACTACACTACACTACACTACACTACACTACACTACACTACACTACACTACACTACACTACACTACACTACACTACACTACACTACACTATGTAGACCATATTGAAAATTGGTATATTACCAAATGTGTTATCTACTATAAATAAAGTCGTTACTTACTTACTTACACTACACTGCACTGCACTGCACTGCACTGCACTGCACTGCACTGCACCGCACCGCACCGCACCGCACCGCACCGCAACGCAACGCAACGCAACGCAACGCAACGCAACGCAACGCAACGCAACGCAACGCAACGCAACGCAACGCAACGCAACGCAACGCAACGCAATACAATACAATACAATACAATACAATACAAAGTTGGACATCGGAAATATATTTTATTTCCCCAGGTGTCAGCATATGTCTATAAAATGCTGAAATGCTGCATGACCCTTACTTCAATGAAAAAACACTGTATGAATAATAACGTTTACCTATCAGATGAAGTCCACCGGAAATGATAGAAGGTATCCAAGCAATCGCCGCCTTACTTCCGCCATATGTATCTTCAATAGCGATGAAATACAGCCCAAACGTATATATAAAACCGTGTGTTATGACATGTACCATAAAGGCTGCGACTAGAATCACCCAGCTCCATCCTCGGTCCACGTCTGAGGAATTCATCACTTGTTTTCGACCTGTGCTTTATTTGCTTGTCGCCATGGTCGCCATCTTGATTTTCTTCAAACAATTCTATAAAAGGCAGAAATCGACTCATCAAACTCAAAAAGTGTTATCAATAAAAACAGATATACACATACACCCTTCTCCATCCCCATTTCACATCAGAAGAATTCATCACTTGTATGTCCTTTGACTTACCTCCTAGTCGCCATTGCCGCCATCTTGATATTCTTCAAACACAAGCAATTCTATAAAATGCAAAACTTAAGTCATCCATCTTAAAAGGTTTTATCAATAAAAACACATAACACACTAATACCCAGCTCCACTCCCTGTCTGAAGAATTCGTCACATGTTATTGTCCAATTTTAATGGCTCGTCACCTGTGCCGCCATTTTGATATTCTTTAAACACTAACAGTTCTATAAAAGGCTGAAATCGACTCATCAATATCAAAAGGTTTTATCAATAAAAACACATATACCAAGCTCCACCCAGTCCACACCTGAAGAATTTGTTCGTCGCCTATGCAGCCATTTTAATATTCTTCAAACACTAGCAATCATATAAGAGGAGGACATCGACTCATCAATCACAAAAGGTTTTATCAATAAAACAGTATTCATATTCTCAGTCATACTGCTATTGAAAAACTGAACTATACTAGATCTATACGAACACAAATCGATATACATTTCTCCCATGCAACACCTGCCTTATAATGCCAGTCCATGCAATCACCTATCACTTACCACATAATTAGCTCACTGTATCGGTTATTGTTCAGCACTCAGCAGCCAAGACAGTATAACAATGAGTATATAGATTCTTGCACAACCGCAAAACTGATATTTTCACTTTTACATATCACTTTATCATTTCCATTAACATACTAGTATAGCTTGGCCAATTTGACACGAGCCTGACCTTTTTATTAGCATAATTTAACAGTAGATGCATTGCCTACGTTTACAACACCGACTGTATGTTTTCATAACCGGGGAGTACCACGAAGACGCTCGAGATGTAATACAAACACAAATTTGAAATACCGATATCGCACGATTTGCTTGCGGAAATGGATATATTCAAAGCAAGAACCTTGTAATATATTTTTGCATAAAGGTCAGGCTCAGCCCAAAATAGCCAAGCTATATCGTTATTTAATAATTCATCTAACCATGAGTATAGAGCCTTGCATTATCGTAAAACCGATCTTTTCATATTTTCACTTTTAACATCACTTTATCATTTTCTATCAACATACTAGTATTTTAATATAATTCAGTATTCTATATACAGTGAATATAAATCCTTGCATAATCGTAAACAGATATTTTCATCACTTTTTCATTACTTTATCATTTCGATCAACATAATATACCATTCCTTAATTATTCAGGTTTTTATATACATATGTACAGTGAATGAGTTTTTCGACCTTGTCGTACTCTTTTCGCTATTGCTACGGTTTCCTGCACATTTTACATAATATTATTTATGTGTATCGGATGAATGCGCGAAGCTTGCAATTGCTGATTGTTGATAACTTTCTTGCGTACCGCATGTTATATAATCACTGTAAAATCAGTTAATTTCGTTGGGACGAAATTTCGTGGTTTTGGTAAAAAATACCATTTCGATGCGACGTGAATTCGTGGATTTTGCATTTCAGGTAATATATAGGTCCTACAAGGCTCAAAATTATTGTACGATGGGATCTGATTTCGTGGTTGAAGGTGAACCACGAAATCAACGAAATTTAATCCCCAGCGATAATTAATAATTTTACAGTAATTTTAATTTCACACGAGGAGGCAATTCTGATTCTGCGTTTTATCGCGTTGCCTTATGTTGTATACTACATTATATACAGCGTCTTTCATCTTATATAAGTGGATTTATGTTTTAAGTACCATTTGCTCATAATGCATCGTTTTTTGGTCCATAAAATAGGTATAACGATGATCTAGCGATTCAATTATGTAACATTGCGCTATTATATAATACACAGGGATTGTAGTGTATATATGCTTGTATATTTTAGCTTGATCTTGAAACAAGTTCTTCAACGCTCTGTTTTGCAATCTTATTATTAGTTTATACTAATGTAATTAAAGAGGCATTCCCTAT
Source organism: Spisula subtruncata (assembly GCA_963678985.1). NCBI lineage: Eukaryota > Metazoa > Mollusca > Bivalvia > Venerida > Mactridae > Spisula > Spisula subtruncata. Next base: position 37,409,515 of record OY787671.1, read on the forward strand.
AACTAGCATATTTTTCTATACTATCACATTAAATGAGCTGAATATACAAAGCACTACCAATTATCATAATTTGTCAGAAGAAAGTGTACGCAAATATGTCTCTATAATGTCAAAAATATTTTTAAATCACCAATGATAATGTATCGCTTCCAGCGATTTATTATTATGTGGTCAAAGGAAAACAACTCGTGACTATTTTGGCTCGTTACGGAGATATGTTTTCATTCTTTTCTCGGTAATTGGTGGGAGCTTTTGTGGTAAATTTGAGGAGTTTAAGCAATAATGATTCTCATTGAATGTATACTATTCCTTAATCGATTTAAGCGATCAAAGTTATAGGGAACGCCTCTTTAAGCGATTCAATTATGTAACATTGCGCTATTATATAATACACAGGGATTGTAGTGTATATATGCTTGCATATTTTAGCTTGATCATGCAACAAGTTTTTCAACGCTCAGTTTTGCAATCTTATTAGTTTATACGAATGTTATTAAGGTAGGTAACATGTAACACGATTGTCTCCCTTTAGTCTATACTAATTTATTTAATGTCGATTGCATTACTCACGATACCTCATTCCTGACATTGTCCATCGCCACGAGGGTATGATAGAAACCAGTTTCCCTTATACTGCACGTCTAACCAGGGAATTTCTGGTACCATTTCTATTTCGTCTTTAATATAACGCGGCCTGTTGACAACGATTGTTGTTGTTGTTGACGTTTTGCATTTGCGAACGTTGATTTATATTGTTTAATCAAGACTTCATGGGAAACCCCTGATGTATGCAGCGCATTTGTTCATATTACTATTAAGTTATTAAAATCGAGTAATGTTATGCAATAGTTGATAACGATCTAATTTTCAAAATAAATTATAAATAGATCTAGACCTAGATCTAGTTGAGTGTGTGATAAAATTGGTTTGATTAAAATTCACAACCTTCACGTCTGCAGATAGTAGAGATAGTCTAAGTATGTATCATACGAGTCTTGCAATATGTAAATATTGACGAACATCTCATAAAAGTCAACTTTACACAATAATTAATTTTGCGTTTTTTTGATTATTTCTTTTGGATGCAAATTTCTAAGTTTCATTTAAATAACGTTACAAGCAATTACAAAGAGTTTAAAATGTCATATTTTATCAACATTATTGAAATGTATAACATTCGAAAGAACATGATAGACAGAGCAAAGTGGAAATAAAATAATACAAAATTAATGAAAGAACAACTCACGTGCGTGTGACGTCACAAGAAAACAAACGCGGCGCTGTTGCGCGCATATGATATGTATTTACCATGTAATGTACCAGTTAATTGAAACAACGATCCGTAACCACGGGGAAGGGCGAGTGATAGCTGGTGAATATTGCTGTGTTTTTTGCCTTTTTGGTGTCCCGGTGCACTGTCGTGTGAATCGGGGCTTTAGTTTCGCGCCTAAATTGCGGGGAAATATAGCTGGTAAAGGGTATGGGCAAAATTGGTGGGGACGGGGTAACTTCCTGCATGTCCCAATGGGCAAGGGTTTTAACCGTGGTTTGAAAAAGCAAAAGTAATCATCTTCGCCCTTAAAAAGTCACTGATTTTAGGGAGCTATTTTCAACAGTTAAGCCGTTTTAACACCCTTTGATATTTTAACTTCACCTGGTCATTGGGCTATTTCTCTCTACTATTGGTAAGTGGGCAGCCAACATCGATCTATAGCGCCGATGCTACTGAACATGTACAAACAGTCGATCCTACCCCTGGGCCACCTCTTCCCCAGTGTTCGGGGCGGGGTTTTAATTAACTGGTGCATGATAATTACAGCAAACATTATTTGCATGCCTATTACAATTGTCGGAAGTCGACTTGTTTATACACTGAGTTTTAAGAGCCCACTCTGGGGGCATTGCGACAAATGAAATTTACCCCAGCATTAACATTTGCGCATATAAAGTCGATTTCCGGCAATTGCAATAAGTCATACACGTTGAATTATATAGTACTACAAAACGTCATACAGTGATCGGATTTACATGAGCTTTCAATCGCAATAAGTCATAGGCCTACAAGTTGATTTTATTACCGCAATAAGTCATACAGTGATTTGGGTTTATACGCTGTGTATACGCTAGCGTATGTGTTAGTATCATCCATCTAACTCATTTGCAATAAAATGATACGTTCGTGTAATACAATATGCTAGTATATGAAACTATAGAGTTAAGTCTTGGTCCCACTGATCATTTTTGTCTCAGCGATGTACTCCCGATTTACTTAAATGAGCTTCGGGGTCATCGGGAACAGGGGTTCCTAAAAGTTTAAAGATTTCCCCGAAGCTTACCCTAGACCAGAAGGGACCTTTCCCCGATGCCTTCCGGTGACGGTTTATTAAACTGGGAGTATTTAGCCGAGGCAAAAATGCTCAGTTGGACACAGGCATTAACTTGAAGTTGAATTTACCCACCAGTTTTATATCCGAATTACATGTATATCCATTATTATTTAGCTCACGACCTTAACATGGCCTGAAACAGTCAGCGTTACATACACGTATATACCTCCAGATTGAGTAGCTCATTGACAAGATTGCTCCTTTGAAATGAACAAATTCACCAACAAAACAACAAAAACACACTGTTCATTGAAGTTCACAAATAACTTTTTTCACTTAAAAGGTTGAAGATTCACTAATGTAAAAAAACACATTCACAAACTATTGTCTAATATTCACATGTACAATGAGTTTTCAATTTAATTTGGACTCGGCATCAAAAGCTTTTGAATCATTTCATTAAAGCTCAGCTTGTTATTTAAATTAGCATTAATTTTATGTTATGTTATTAAAATATAGTCCGAAGTCCGCGTCACCTTGTACTCATTCAATCATTTAAGCTGTTTTATCTACCCATTATTTACGCGTCAAATATATCAGATACTAATCCATAACATTTCACACACAAGGTCAAGGTTAGATATTTTACATTCAGTAATTTTATACGAAAGTATGTTTATAAATGCGTTCATATATACAGTAAACTTCGTTATGACGAGCATCGAAATATCGCGCACTCTGCCTATCTCGAGCAAGTTTTAAACCAACATCCGTTTGTATCATTAATACAATCATGTCCTTTTGTTATTTCTAGCACCCGGTTTATATCGAGTATTTTACCTGTCCCTATCTCCCCTCGAGATAAAGAAGTTTTACAGTATTTCGTAAAATACATAAATTGTAGTCGTTTGTTTTACATTGCATATCGTCAAAAGTATTTTGTGATCTTTAAATTGACCCAACTCCAGTTGGTAAATAACAAAATTTATCAAAAAGCTCTCTTAAAGTAGCATTTTTGCCTTTACCTACCTAATACATTTATATACGAATCTGGTCTTATTCATCTAGAAGAAACATAATCGCATAACGTCGGTATACTAAATTAAAAAAAATGTATTGCATATCTAACGCATTAAAAAATGAACCGTTCTCCAGAAAAACCGGGCTTAGTGACAAAATTGTTAAAGTGTTGATAATACACGTTTCGAAAGAGGAGACTCTTATGAACTCTTTCTGAAAATTTGAACACATTATTCCATAAACTTATAAAGTTAAAGCCTTTCTGAACCAACCACTACCGCCTACTTTATGAGTGACGTCGCGAACGTCATTCCCTTTTTGACGTAACGTAAATTGGCATTTCAAAGATCCGGTATCTGATAATTTTTTGATATAATTTTTTTTAATTGTGGCACATTTTAGAATCATATTCTTTTTTTAATCAAAAGTGTCTAATTTGTGAATGTTTGCTTACATGGAAAAATAATAAGTGTTTTTAGCCACTTAACCCTTGTTTTCCTTGCTATGAGTACCTTTAAGGAACCGATCACCATAGCAAGGACAGAAGTTATTTAAACACAGTTTTAAAGAAAACTTGAAGCTGATGAATAGTACTATACTTTCCAAATACTTAAATATGAAATCAAAGGAGACGATTTTTTTCTCATTTTAGACATTTTTCTAAATCTTATTGCATAATAACAATACAATGTCATTTAGCCCGGTTTTCCTGCAGGACGGCTCATACATATTCAACTTTGTGTAGCGTAGCATGGTGTTTAAATGCCGAGAAAAGCCTTCACCTAATTAACGGACGGTAAAACATGTTCGGACTTTTCATCAATAGCGCCTTTGATAGTAATGTAAATTGTAAGAATACTTTATGTATTCGTAAAACATACTTTTGTGATTAAAACGACCACAGAAACGTGTTTTATTATCGAAATGGAGTTTAGCCCCTTTAATACCCCTGTCTCAGTTAATCGACACCCTCGACCAGTCGCTATAACACGCTCCAGCCAACTGACCGGTCATTTCAGGCGGGCATGACCCTGGTTCTAATTAACTGGAGTTGAAATTAGTCACGACGTCGGTCATTTAAGATACATGTTAAAACTAACCTGTACACCAGCTTAGAATAAGGCCATTACGACCTATAAGACTAATACGTCTTTAAAATAAGCTTCAAAAGGCACTTCTTATTCGCTTATTATCATGTAAATCGGAACTTGTCATGTTGACTAAACAGAAGTTGAAACAACATTTTTTACCATATGCATTGCATAAGTGAAGAGTATTTCGGACAGTTTTTCTTGTTTTCTCAAAATATCGATTTTGTCTTTACGACCTTCTCATTCTAAGCCATCAATGTATTCGCCCAGTACACCTTTAAGACATTAATAATTCATCGGTCATGTCCCACAGTGCACTGTGGGCTATAAAACAGGGTTTGAAGAACTTTCGACTGACACCCTACCATTCATGTATCGGTTCTCGGGTTATGTTCCTGGTTTATTTGAATGTATGGAATTGGATTGTCATCGTCTACAAGTCGTCTAATATCCCGAAGATGCCCCGCATTCGAAGTCATAATACAGATATCCGTACAAACCTAATAAATCAAATACCTGTAGCGCATGGGCATTTTTCTTTGTATATTATGACTCACGCCATATTCGGGCGGGTAATTTCTCCGACCAGGTTTCAGTTTCCTACGCAAAGCGCTATGTAGCGCTTTCCACGGGAGGCAATCCACGTGTTCTATATTTAATTGAACGGGAGGTAACTTAATGAAGGCGCTCGGTAGCGCTTTGCTTAAAAACAGGAACACCTGTTCCGCGCTGTCCGATGCCTAGATAACGGACACATGTGCCGACTACCAATAAATTGTAACTTGGGTATCCTGTATACGTACATTGAATCATAATAAAACGAAAACTTACAATTTTGTGACAAACAAGCGTTTTATGGGCGTTATCCATCTGTTGTTTAATCGACAATACAAAAATTGTATACTAAAATGAATACTAGTATATCAAAAGTTGGTCACACACACGTATACTGAATACAGAAATTGTCATTATTTAAATGAGCATGTTTAAATACCGGAGTTGATAACATTAATACGCACGGTACAGTTGTTATCTACCAAATGTATAACATTTATTTACATATAAAATAAATGCAAAAATCTGTTTACCGTTTGAACTGTTAATATTGTTCTCTAGCTTGGTTATTTTGACCTGAGCCTGACCTTTATGCAAGAATATATTACAAGGTTCTTGCTTTGAATATATCAATTTCCGCAAGCAAATCGTGCGATATCGGTATTTCATATTTGTGTTGGTATTACATCTCGAGCGTTTTCGTGATACTCCCTGATTATGAAAACATTCGGTGTTGTAAACGTAGACAATATATCGACTCTGAAATTATGGTAATCAATAGGTCATGATCATGTCAAATTAGCCAAGCTATACATAGCATGCATATGTGTGGTATTCAGGTGTCGAAATCCCGAGATAAATTCGCTGGCTTAGAATGAGAATGTCGTAACTACTACTTATGAACTTATAAGTCTGATACATATTTAATGTAAGCATCAAAGGCTCTTTCTTCGAGCATATATTCATGAAAATCGATACTTGTCATATATTGTCCAAACTGAAGTTGAAAAACGCTTGTATTTCTATATTTAAAGAGTAATTTCCAGACAGGTTTTTCTGTTGTTTTTTTTTCTTCAAAATATTGATTTTGTACTTACGACCTTCTCACTCTAAGCAGGATCTTCTCTATATATACACTTGGAGACACTTATAACTGTGCACATAGACAAATCCAACTATCTCAGTACTTTGTCAATATACGAGGGATGATCTAAAATAACGTGGACTTTTACACAATTTTCGTATGTTCAATTTAATCATTTATAAACTTATATCAACATTCATCAGAATATGTCCGGAAGATTCATGAAAAAAAATCACGGAAAAGAAATTATTCAATGAAAAGTTATATGCAATAGAAAATGATCACTAACTGCTACCCGGCGCACGTCAGCGTTGGTTACATGGCGTCGTTGACGTCGTATATCGATTATGGTCATTGTAGCTGTTTTTAACCTGCTCATTTTTATTTAAAATGTCATACAATGATGTAAATTATTACAGCAATATTTAATATAACATTTGACCTTAAAGTGTGCAAAATGTTCTTCGTATACGACTACATAGCGACCAGCTAATTTCCTAATTGGCAATCATCGGCCGACGCAAACGTATCGCGGATTACGTCACTGTTGTTGCGCCGTATTTTCTATTTCCTCCGTGATGATTGCGCTCTCCGATCTTTCGATATCCACATATTCACTATGACAACTAAAAATAAGAGCTCAACTCATAGGTCATATTCTATTGGTCTGCTAAATTATTTTAAGCGCCATTGTCTTCATATTTTCCGAGAACTGGGTAGATCTTTACCATTGAAGGTATTTCATGCCTGTTTGACGACGTCATTTTAACGTCAGTTACACGGGTGGTACCGCGCAAAGAAAAATGTGTATGCCCAAAACGCACTTTTCAAATGACATGAAATTTTGACAAGTTATTACCTGCAAATCCCACCGTAAGGTGGTAAAGCTATACGAATTTCTTACTTGCATTTCATTTTATATAATAAAGATTAATTCACCTATGCATTAATCTAATTTATAACGGCGGAATTTCACGGGATCTCCGGGTATTATATACACATGGGTACTGTTTTATCAACTCATTTACGCAAATCTTAAACTTACGATCAAATTTTAATTCTTTAACATACTTTTACTATTATAAAGCGTGATGAATGGAGGTGAAATACTTATCAAGATTCAGTTAATGAACATCTACGAACAAAATCCGTTCCCAATTTGCAGTAGTTACAGAAATATACAGATTTTAAATTTGAACGTAAGTTTACGATTTCCGTAAGTCCGTTGATAAAACAGTGCCATGGTGCGTTTATCGCTACCCGGCGACGCTATCGTTTCCATGGTAATTCTCGCGAGAATACGATATTCACTGAGCGTGAACTCACATGATTGCCACGTCGGCTCACTTGCTTGTTCGGCAGCAAACGACGAACTTTAAAGAAAATTAATTAAAACTTTGGCTATCTAGCAATACTTTATGATGCCGGGTCGAGGACAAGGTGCAAAGAGAAGGCGCGGTGCAGAAGCAACGGGGCCGAGGACTAGGGCCAGTGCTAAGCGAGCTAGACCGGCGTTGGATGACGGGACGGAGCCAGCGAGAGGTATAAATCATAACGTAATAGATTTTAATGAAATTATTTGTGAGGCTCAGGTTCATGCGGAACAAGACCAGGTTAATGCTAGTTCGAACAGTAGCATCACTAATACTAGTCCCGTGGAGACCCGTATTTTGTCCAACGCCGGTAATGCTCAGACCCTGCCTCTAGGAAATTTAGATGTAGGGGCGTTGCCATATAACGGTACATGTTTGCCGCCTGTAATGCAACCCAGTGCTAATATGTTCACGTTTAATGAAACACAAAATGTTGAAAACATGCTTTTTGAAGGTCACGAGCTGACACGTGTCGCCCAAGACGATATTACGTTACATGTACCGCCTACTCTAAAACAAAAAATCTGTAAAGGCGAGTACGTCAATCTTTCTTTGCTCATAAAGGGTGCGGTGGAACTGGCCGAGCTATATTCCGGTAGTACGCTCAAATTAAATACCGACGGTACGATTGCCGTCCGGCCCACGGTATGTAAAGATGATATCGGAACTATTGAACGCTGGACAGACGCGTTTATTGTCTATATGTCTATCTATTTGTCCACACACCCCTCAAAGATACATGAAATGTTGCACTATTTTTATGTTATACGAGAATGTGCGTCCCGCCAGGGGGGACAATTTTGGAAAATATACGACCAGCAGTTTCGCCTTCGTCAGGCCACCACACCGTCGTCGTGGTCGGTGATTAATCAAGGCTTGTGGTCTAGGTGTTTGCCTTCAATGCAAGATACATATAGGTATAAACAATTTGGGGTCGAGTCGCGGAAGCATGGTCAATCGCAGAACATATGTGTAGCTTTTAATAAAGGCTCATGTAGCTGGCCGAGTTGTAAATATAACCACGCATGTATTAATTGTGGCGGCACGCATAACATAATGAACTGTCACACAGGTACTCAGTCAGGTCCTTCACGTTTCGGGTACCAGCAGGGTACTTACGGTCAATCGCAAACATATAATGCGGGTCATAATACCCAACAAGGTTTTACTGGAAATCCCTTTCGAGGCCACCGCCCATACAGAGGGCGGGGATATAACCAGTACCGTGGTCAACGCGGTTCATATAGTAAATAATAACATACCGTCGCTTATGAATAATCCGACGAAATTAGCTCCTTCACCTATTAATATCCAATCTTTAAACCACTGGTTGTCTGATTACAAATCCCGTGATGCACTAATACTATTAGAAGGTTTTACACACGGCTTTCGTTTAAATTATACTGGTCCACGTGGGACACGCTTTTCAAAGAATTTGGTGTCGGCTAGACAATTCCCCGAGATTGTCCTACAAAAAGTACAAAAAGAAATCGATGCCGGTCGTGCGGCTGGCCCGTTTACCGTTAGTCCGATGAAAAACATTCAAATATCTCCGATCGGCGTGGTACCAAAGAAAACACCCGGGGAGTTTAGGCTGATACATCATCTTTCTTACCCAGAGGGGTCATCGATCAACGATTTCATTGACCCGAAATTATGTTCGGTTAAATACACAGAATTCGACCAAGCAATTCATATCATTCAGAAACTGGGAAAAAATTGTTACTTGTTTAAATCGGATATAAAAAATGCATTCCGTTTGCTACCAATTAACCCACAGGATTTCGAACTATTGGGATTTATGGTGGAGGATAAAATTTTCTTCGATAAGGCTCTTCCATTCGGCTGTAGTATTTCCCCAAGTTTATTTGAAAAATTTTCAACCTTCCTTGAGTTTTGCGTTAAAACCAAAATGAAATCGGGCCACCTAATACATTATCTAGACGATTTCCTACGGGGCGAAAAAACGTACAAGTCTTGTAAAGAGTTGATGGTGTTATTCAAATCAATTATGGACAACTTGGGCGCTCCGCTAGCGGACGAGAAAACAGCAGGCCCGACTCAAATTATTATTTTCTTAGGTTTAGAGCTAGATTCAATAAAAATGGAGGTTCGGATACCTCTCGATAAAATAACGGAAGTCGTTCAAAAAATCGAGTTCGTTCTGTCGCAAAAGAAGGTTTGTTTGAGGGTCATACAGTCACTTATAGGGTCTTTGAACTTCTGTTGTCGGGTAATTCCTATAGGTAGGCCATTTTGTAGGCGCCTTATAAATGCCACATGCGGCGTAAAACATATGTATCATTACGTGCGTGTTAATAAGGAAATGAAATCTGATCTCAAAATGTGGATGCGTTTTTTTTCAGTGGACATAATGGTGTCTCAGTCTTTCACGACCGTTTTTGGGTGTCTAATGATGACGAGCAATTTCATACAGATAGCGCGGGTGCTATAGGGTTTGGTATTTGGTTTAAGGGGCATTGGTGTAACGCGAAATGGCCGGACGTGTGGCATGAAAATGGCTTTACCAAAGACATTACAGTGCTTGAACTGTTTCCTATTGTCGCGGCAATTTTTATTTGGGGTAATGAGCTACGTAACAAGAAAATTCGTTTCTACTGCGATAATCAGGCAGTAGTCCATATATTAAATACCATGACCTCTAAATCACCCGCAGTCATGATGTTAATGAGGGTATTTACGTTACAATGTTTGCATTATAATTGTTGGGTAAAAGCTTCACACATCAGCGGGGCAAAAAACGAAATAAGTGATTCACTATCTCGTTTTCAGTTCTCACGGTTCAGGAAGCTAGCTCCAGAGGCGGATCTATATCCATCGGTAATACCGAACTTTCTTTGGAACATCTTCGAAGCAGATCTAAATACTTGGCCAGTGCAGGAATAGCGGAAAATACCGCTTCGACCTATTCTACGGCAAGGAACAAGTTTCAGTCATTCAGGGGCTCGTATAACTTACCAAATAACTGGCCACTCCCTTTAAACGAGGTGGTTTTGTTCATTACGTATTGTTTTGAAAAGGCCTTGTCAGCTAGAACAATAGCAACATATATTTCTGGTCTGGCTTTCTTTCATAAAATTAATAATTGGCCAGATTTTTCTCAAGCCTTTATTGTCAAAAAGCTATTGGAGGGTTGTCATAGATCACGCCGCACATTCGATACGAGAGCCCCGATCACTATGGATATGTTAAAGGAAATATGTAAGCTTCTACCCACGATTTGTCATGATGCTTACGAATATCAGTTATTTAAGGCTATGTTTTGCCTGGCATATTTTGGCCTATTTCGCGTAGGAGAATTAGTCTCTACCAAGGGTCAAGTTAACATGTTACAATCAAGAGACGTAACTCTTGATATACCAAACAAACATGTTTTGATTTCCATGAGTAGGTTTAAAACAAATCAACGTGGTAATCCGGTGATTTTAAAGTTACCGTGTGAGCGGGATGGAAGCATATGTCCTGTTCATTCGTTACAGAAATATCTTTTTTATAAATCGAGTCAAACCGGTCCGCTGTTCATTCATAGTAACGGGGCAGTAGCCACCAGATATCAATTTGCAGCAGTGCTGAAAAAATGTATTGACCGTTCTCAATATAACCACTCAAATGTTAAAACCCATAGTTTTCCCATAGGCAGGGCTACGCAATTAGCTTTTTTAGGACTGTCGGAGTCAGCCATTATGAAACTGGGAAGGTGGCACTCCCCCGCCTATAACACATACATACGGGTTTAACCGTACTTTAGGCCAGGTTTGTCTAGCGGGTGATTATATTCATGGTATTATATATATACAATTATCATGCACGGTATAGCTAGTGTCGCTATGGTGATAGGACTATCGTAACTGACAGGCTTTAATAATGTCTTTACAGACGTATGGTTTATCGGGGATTCAATTCCATATTGGGCTGGGGTGCGAGCCGCCGAAAGAGGAATGCCGAATTTGAAGTTGCCGGACAACCTTACCATGGCTTGGTGGTGTAAGCGGGGTATGAGTTTGGACGATTTAATTAGCTCCTTGCAAATTCCCGTCCTGTTTAGGAGTTGTCCTAAAGTTATATTGTTCCATCTAGGTGGCAATGATCTTACAAAACATTCCTTAAAATGTATTTTTAAGATAATAATAGAGGCTGTTACTTATGTTCATCAAGCATTTCCAGAAGTAAAAATAATATGGGTTGACATTCTCCCCAGAGTTACCTGGGGAGAACACGCCTGTAGTTTGAAAGCCATAGAGAAAAAGCGTAAACGGGTGAACCAGATGGGCCGAAAACAATCCAACACGCATATTACGGTCGACATCGACGTTCTTACACTCGGTTTCTTCCGCGATGACGGTATACACTTGTCCGACGTTGGTTTGGAATTCTATAACGACGCCATTCGCGAAGGCATTTTAAGTTATATATTATAAGAATTTTGGGGAAATAAAAAATAGATAAATAAGAAATAGGGATATCGAAGCTTAATTATATATTTTTCATTTTGTGGCGTAAAATTCTGTAGTGGGGATGCAACCGAGGGCATATCTATTATTTTAATTAAAAATGAATCAATAAAAAACATATATTTTGCATTTCCATGGGTTTTCTCTCGGTTTCGACAGCTGTTACCAGTCGAGACTGAGGTTCCTGTGGTTACAAAATTCAGTCACTTGACTGTAGTTTTTTATGAGCGTTTAAGACTTGTCCGAGCGTTGACTCAACTAGAAAAATGGCATCTCTTAAAAGGTCTCATCTGTTTAGATAAGTCACATTTGGTTAAAATACATACTTACTGTAGACATGGTTCTTTATATGGTGCCTGGAGCGTACCTGGTTTTATTACGGGGTACCTGGAGCGTACGTCCCGGTATTTTATGGGTACTCGGAGTGTACTCGGTATTTTATGAGTACCTGTAGCGTACTCGGTCTCTTTTATGGGTACTCGGAGTGTACTCGGTATTTTATGAGTACCTGTAGCGTACTCGGTCTTTTTTATGGGTACTCGGAGTGTACTCGGTATTTTTATGAGTACCTGTAGCGTACTCGGTCTCTTTTATGGGTACTCGGAGTGTACTCGGTATTTTATGAGTACCTGTAGCGTACTCGGTCTCTTTTATGGGTACTCGGAGTGTACTCGGTATTTTTTATGAGTACCTGGAGCGTACTCGGTTTCTATGTGTAATCGGAGTGTACTCGGTTTCTTGTTACAGTAAATTAATGTTAAAGTTTGATAATAAATCTTATATGCCCTCGGTTGCTACCTTGCGTAAGGCGTTTTCACCTCTAACAGCGTTACCTGTTAGAGTACAAGTCAACATGGCCATTCTTCGCCACTTTAATTTAATTCATAATCGCAATAAGGCAAGCCTATATATATTACATGTATTATAAACAATATTCGCTAGTCATTTTGTATATAAAGATAATTATAAAATTAAATTGTTATTACTGCTGCCAGTTGTTGTTTTGAAATTTTATCTTGGAATAATAAAGATTAATTCACCTATGCATTAATCTAATTTATTACGGCGGAATTTCACGGGATCTCCGGGTATTATATACACATGGTGCGTTTATCGCTACCCGGCGACGCTATCGTTTCCATGGTAATTCTCGCGAGAATACGATATTCACTGAGCGTGAACTCACATGATTGCCACGTCGGCTCACTTGCTTGTTCGGCAGCAAACGACGAACTTTAAACCCACCCTACCGCACCCTTCAGGCAATATCAGTCATTATTATTAATTATCAATGTTAATAGTCTATGTTTAATGGCAAATAGCAGTTACTATTATTATGCTGTATGAGTCATTTTTCTGCCTATCCGTTTGTTGTTATTTCAGTTTGATATTGAGAGAGTCAGTAACATTGGCATACGTATGTTGGCCAGAACAGACACATGGTCACGTTGAGGTTGTACTGGAAGTAAACTACACAATATACGACACAAGATGGTTCAATATGGTAACTATGAGGACAGATCCGGCATCAGATAGCATCCAGTCTTCATGGAATTCACGTATAGGAACTCTTCGTGTGCAAGGTGATTCTTACGTATGGGAATAATGCTGATAATGTGTTTTTGTGTTGTGATTACCATGGTATCAGTGTTAATTATGATAATATTAGTGTTTAATATGATGTTTTTAGTGTCGTGAATGTGTATATATTAGATGCTGAAAAGGAAAAGACATGAAGCCTATAATGTGAAGTTCGGAAAGTACATTTGTAGCAAAGGACGTGATAGTAGTCGTTCTACCAGTGACCAGAACTGTGTCTTAACGGTGATTTAATAGCCAATAAACAATTAATAACCATATCTAGATATAGCACTTGCCTTACTCATGCATTTATCTAATTATAGTAGATATTTTATCATTTATTACATACATTGTCATGTTGGCGTAAAATTCTGTAGTGGGGATGCAACCGAGGGCATATCTATTATTTTTATTAAAAATGAATCAATAAAAAACATATATTTTGCATTTCCATGGGTTTTCTCTCGGTTTCGACAGCTGTTACCAGTCGAGACTGAGGTTCCTGTGGTTACAAAATTCAGTCACTTGACTGTAGTTTTTTATGAGCGTTTAAGACTTGTCCGAGCGTTGACTCAACTAGAAAAATGGCATCTCTTAAAAGGTCTCATCTGTTTAGATAAGTCACATTTGGTTAAAATACATACTTACTGTAGTCATGGTTCTTTATATGGTGCCTGGAGCGTACCTGGTTTTATTACGGGGTACCTGGAGCGTACGTCCCGGTATTTTATGGGTACTCGGAGTGTACTCGGTATTTTATGAGTACCTGTAGCGTACTCGGTCTCTTTTATGGGTACTCGGAGTGTACTCGGTATTTTATGAGTACCTGTAGCGTACTCGGTCTTTTTTATGGGTACTCGGAGTGTACTCGGTATTTTTATGAGTACCTGTAGCGTACTCGGTCTCTTTTATGGGTACTCGGAGTGTACTCGGTATTTTATGAGTACCTGTAGCGTACTCGGTCTCTTTTATGGGTACTCGGAGTGTACTCGGTATTTTTTATGAGTACCTGGAGCGTACTCGGTTTCTATGTGTAGTCGGAGTGTACTCGGTTTCTTGTTACAGTAAATTAATGTTAAAGTTTGATAATAAATCTTATATGCCCTCGGTTGCTACCTTGCGTAAGGCGTTTTCACCTCTAACAGCGTTACCTGTTAGAGTACAAGTCAACATGGCCATTCTTCGCCACTTTAATTTAATTCATAATCGCAATAAGGCAAGCCTATATATATTACATGTATTATAAACAATATTCGCTCGTCATTTTGTATATAAAGATAATTATAAAATTAAATTGTTATTACTGCTGCCAGTTGTTGTTTTGAAATTTTATCTTGGAATAAATGCATATGTAACTTGAGAAAAGTAGCATAAATTTTGTGCGCCGCATACGCGTTACTATGGTTACAAAAACACGCGATGTGCTTCATACATTGTGTCAATGTGAAATTTGTTCAAATTATCGTATGCAATAAATGTTCCGATAATAAATCATATACGTATTAGGAAGAAAAAAGATGCTGTTAGAAGCAATAGCAAAAGTCCAGGTTATTTTGGATCATCCCTCGTATCTTGTTGAAATTTGCACTGTACGTAGTTATAAGATGTGTGGTCATGGTTTGTTATATTTTATTTCATAATACACAATGTTAAAGAAACGCTAGCAATTAATTATAGGATACATAAAATTGCGAATTCACGAAATCTGCTCCGGCTTAAAACGCGCAGTTTTCCAATCAGCCAAAAACATGCCCTTTTAGAAATTTGGGCTAGAAAACTTTGTCATAGTTGGTGTCATGTTTGAATGACTATCCCAGTGATAGTTTACCGATGAATAACAAGTCGCTTGTATGAAATAATGTTAAATGCTGACCTGTCATTGCAGAAAAATGACGTCGTCAATGTGCAACAGTGAATGGACGGATGGATCGGTGGAAAATGGCTACAAATATCTGTCATGGTTCCATGATTGCATAACACATAAGTTTACTTATCGGAATGCTAATTGTTTTTTTGCGAACAAAATTATTATGAAACATCTTGACGCCAGTTTTGATAAACACGACGTCATGGCGTCAATTAAGTTACACAAATTATTTTGTGTTTTTTTTTTGGAATTTAATGGAAATGACAATGTGTAGTTTTATTTCCCGCTGTTTCACCATTTTCTCGTGCAATTCGTTAAAATGATATTTTAAAAAGTAAAACGGGTAATGTTCACTGAACCGTGCAATTTGAATATTGGATTATGTTGTGTATCGACTAACAAAGAAATACACAAAATTTCGTTAAAAAATATTCATAAACAAAAAAGTTTTTAGGTATTAAAAACTGCACAGTTATAAGTGGCTCCAAATGTAGTTAGTAATATAGAATCCCTGTTCTAAGCCAGCGATATACAAGAAAAGGCCCACGTGTTTAGGCAACGGACACTCGGTCTCTGGTTACTCGATCCGCAAGTTGACAAGGAAATCACGGAACTCACGGATCACAGAAATCTTACTAACAAACTAACAAACCACGGACATCCTAGTAATAAATATCATACAAAACCACGGGATAACTCCCTTAAGGTTATGTTTATGTCGTCTACAATTACTTCCCATACGTACCAATAATTTTAAGTAGACCATAATTATTGGTCTTACAACAGACAGTGTATTAACAAATTTATTGAGTTATTAAATTCATGTTACAAAAACGTTCTCATTAATTGTTTTTAAATAATAAGGAAGCTTTGTTCTTATGAACATCCCTATTGAATGTATAATCATTGTTAATCCTCATATACAACTGTATTTTGTATCAATTGTTTTTGTTATATTTGTTTGAAATGTCTTTGCATATAGATCACGTGACTATTGTATATTATGTAAATATGTAAATATATATGTGAATCGGACGATGTACTTCGTATAAGTCCTAATAAAAAAATCTGTTCCGTTCTGTTCTGTTCCGTTCTGTTCTATTAACCCGTTTTCGACAAGGATTAATAGTTGGATGCATTGTTAGACCTATGTCTAAACTATACATGTAAATATTTTATCATATTTTTTATTGATGTTTATAACTGCATAATTATATGCTTTAATACACTGGTTATGTTTTTGACACAGCACAAACACAGGGAACAGTATCGTTGATAGAGACTAAACAAAAACAATATTTTTTGTTTTTCATTACCAATGAAACAGTTACCTGTGAGTACAAATACATAACAAATTGTTACCACACTAGAACTTGAACTGGCGACCAACCCATACACATTCTGTGTCACAGGTTCCCGATCGGGTTCACTTGTTGATGGCAGATATGTGTGATTTTTAGTCACCATTTGTCATCCGCTTACTATTAGATATGTATTCACGGAGACTGTCGTGGAGATACATATCGGTAAGACTAAACCAAATAGCATTTTCGTTTAACGTCCACCCCTAGTTCGAAAACCTATCTAGCTATCCTGAGACAGAAAAAAATCGAAAAAAACAAGTCATATGACCTTTATCCTCATCATGATACTCAAACGTCCAAACAACTTTATAGTTTTACCAAATATTATGATAATATCCAGCAATAATCTGGCAAACATATGGGAATGTAAGTTAATTAATTCGGAATTTATGATTAGTTGAACTAGTGAAAAGGGTACGTTACGTCGGTCGGGGGTGGTAGCGCGTTACTATGGTAATACAACGGCTGATGACATGATACTGTGTGGCATAATCGAAGATAATTTTGTATCGACGGTAGGTAATGGATTCATGTTTATAATGATATAAGAAATTACTGTTTAAACATAAATATAATTAAATGAGAACGGTTGTCTACGGATATATTGAATGACCCTCGTACATGCATGCCTATGGCTAACAAATATAGCTACTAAGCATTGTCAATAATAATAACTTACTGAAATGACCTAAAACATGTTTGTTTAAAGTCACTGCTGTGTAGGGGTTGGGGACATGATGGTGAATATGTATGATAAGTATGAAAGCAATATCTCAAAGGATTTTGAAGATATAAGAGGCTACAAATTTTGTTGTTTTTTCTTTCCCAAGATGCCCAAACCATTCCGTCCTCGGACGTCAAACGAAGAAACGATTTGGTATGGCCTAAACGGGTAAATGTACGTACTATGGGTTAGTTTATAGTAGAATGTACTGATCTAAAGGTAAACTGCCATATTTGTAAAAAGGAAACGCATTGTATTATACCAAGAAATGTACATGTACTCTATCAGGACCAGCACAGATGAATAACATTGTGAAATATACATTTTATTATATACTATTAAACGGCTCTATATTACACGAAACTTCCTTTGAGACAACCACCCAGTATTTATCATTTACAGGACTCAGGTTGTAGCTTATACATCACTATTATACAGTTAAGGTGCGTACACACAGTAAGGTTTGAGGTATAATCTTGACCTATAAGTCTAGATGTACTGTGTAGTTACGTCTAGTATACATTGTCTTAAGATGTACACCTTCATTGTTACGAATTGGTATGCGGGAAATGTATGGGCATGACGTACACGTGGTAAAATGTACATCATCGACTTATACACCAAAACTTACTGCGTGTACGCACCTTTACAAGTTCCCTCGAAGTCGGATTCCATCGGCCAATCAGACAGGGAAAACCAAACACAACTCACTACGACTGTCCCTGTGTAAGACACACAAACAAACAGTATATGGTAACAATTGAAACTGACATTTAATATCAACATGAGTTGAAGAATTCCTTGAATATTTGCGACGCATCTTCTTCTTTATAATCCTTTACAAAAACGTTCTTTAGATCCTGTGCACCGCTTATCATCACAGATTTTCCTGTGTAAATAAATAACATAGGATACAACATAACACACCTAAAGCAGTCAAATCACACTTGTAAGCAACACGTACAATATTCATGGTGTGGCATTTGTTGACATTGATATAGGTAAGGTTAAGTTTGTTTATTATAGTGCAACCCCCATCACTGCTATGGACGGGCCAGTCATTTTGCCTTATGAGACACTTATCTTTCATACGTTGGGTACCTCTGTTAAAAAGGATTTATGGAGCATCGACAGTCAATGAAGACTAGAACACATAAACATATGCTAAGGAGGAGTATCAATAGTTTTTTTTTTTTTTTTCAATAGTTACATAAGAAAATACATAGAAAGGAAATGAGAACATATTAAGTGTAACATGGCCGTTGCAGACACCTTTTACGCAATACGCACACCGTTCAACCCGATACATAGAAAACAGTTGGCACATAGAAGACAGTTGTCAGTGTTTATGTACGCAAAATTTGCGGAAGTAAGTATTGCTTGTTTTTATATTCCTTTTGCAGGGTCTGAACAAAACAAAATGTGTACATTTATTCGCAGTTAAAAGAGGTATCAGTACACAAAATTCTGAGCAAAACCGTGAATTATTTAGGGAGAAATCATGAAAAATGTATGCGATTTTAAACAAAAAACGCGTTATTTAAAACTTTGATCCCCAAAAAGGTATTTTTTGACAAATCCTTACCCTTTGACTTATACCATGACGAAATTACATCCATCACCCCTCTATACGCAGATTTACACACTTTTATTCGTCCTTTTCGCCGAGATATAAGAGTTTAAACATGACCTTGTCCCATTTTTTTGAGAACAATGGAGACAGTTGATGATTAAAAAAGATCACATAGAAATCAGTCGCAAGGGTATAGATGATAACAATGAAGACAGTCAGAACGCAACGTTTTTGGAGCGCAATAACATTGAAATAATTACGGTATACTTAAGTGCCAATGTGTATAACTGGATTTTTATAATGCGCTACCAAAGTACCAATGATTTTTTTTTAAAATGCCATTCACACTCATCACAGACCTGACTCAACGTATTAATCGGGACGCAAAATACATGCTTGTTTTGAACATGTTTAAAATAAACGTGATAAGGTCGGAGAGCTTCCTGACCAACGCAATTCCGTCACGTTTTTTCCACGTTCACAAATATCCTCTCCGGTTGACAACGATTTGTCATGATTTGGACATTTTTAGATCTATGAAGAAGCGTATGTAAATTTGACCTTTAAATATATCAAAAACGTCTATCGGACATGAAAGTCGTACCCCTTTAGGAACATTTTTCATACATGGCACCATGAACAAGATTGCGTGTTTGTCTATGTCGCTGTTGGAAAGAAGCCTGTGTTTTCGCCTGTGTATTTTACGTTAGCGGATAGATAGATAGATAGATTTTATTCAGTATTGAGGTACATATTACATGGATAATTAAAAACATGTATACATAATAAAACAAATTATACGTACATGCATTCAAAAGTACCCATGACAGGCACACCAACACTAAGGATAACACAAAAAAGAGATATCTCTTATTTCCATTGTGGTCCTTTAGTGTTGATGGCATGACATAGAGAGGCATTAAGTATAATGTATTATAGACTATTGCACAGATATAATAACATTAATGCATAAGCATATTAATTCATCACAGTTACTTTAAAGCTTTAAATTGGACATTCTATACATTATTTATATCACAGATAATATGTGTCAACAGTCAAATGATATTTTAAAAAAAAAACAAGTTAAAGTTAAGAATTTACCAAAACTGAAAGACTCTACCTGGCATACATTACAGTAATAAATAAATGAAACTATAAAAATAGTAAATAACTCTGACATAAATAAAAAAAATATAATGAATTTACTTAAATATTAAATGATGTAGATATAAATTACTTAAAACTTCTATGCATAAATAAATAAATAAATTATTTAATAAATACTAATAAATAAATGTCATTTAACTACCTTAAAAATTTATACCAAATTGTCTAAAAAATGTTTCTTGACTTTTGCTTTAAAAACAGGCAATTTCTCAGTCAGTGCTATACTAGCAGGCAGCTGGTTCCATTGATTAATGCCAGAGTAGAAAAAAGATTGTTTCCCAAAACCTTTGACCTTAGGAACAGAAAATCCTCCCTGATCACTCAATCTTGTTCTGTATGAATGAATAGAATCCTGTGAAATGAAATTATCACCCATATAGTCTGGGGCTGTACCATTTTTTATTTTGAAAACATGACACAGAATGATCTGGTCTACACGCTTATTGACCGGTAACCAATTAAGTTGATTAAAATGCTGACTTCCTATGTGCGACCTAGCATCTAAATCAAGCACAAATCTTATTAACTTATTTTGGGTGGTTTGAAGCTTGGATTTAAGTGACTGGGTGAGCCCATGGTACCATATAGAACATGCATAATCAAAGTGGCATTGTATAAGGGCCATAACAAGAAGTTTCTTGGTGTGTTGAGTGAGGTAACCTTTTTTACGGTATAGATATTTTAACCGGGCATTAGCTTTCTTTAATATTGATCGGGCCATGGAATCAAAAGCTAGGGTCTGGTCAATAGTAGCACCAAGATATTTTACTGCAGTAGTTGGTTCAATATTTGTACCATTACATGTTATGTTTAGGGAAGAGTTTGACCTAAGTCTATGTTTAGATCCAAATAAAATTGACTCAGTTTTACCAAGGTGAAGTGACAACTTGTTATCAACCAACCATTGACTAACAAGATGTAAGTCATCTTTCAAGGATGTTTCCACAGAGGACTTACATTTGCCTGATACAAGAATGCCAGAATCATCTGCATATAACAAAAGCTTGTTTTTAACCACAGCTGACATATCATTAACATAAATCAAAAATAACAGTGGACCAAGAATGGATCCCTGTGGAACTCCACATGTGATTGGTGCAGTAGCAGAGTGGGTACCAGAGACATCAACTAATTGTTGTCTATCAGTCAAATAGGATTTAAACCATCTTAAAATATTATCACTAAGCCCTGCAGCTCTCAGTTTCATAAGGAGAATGGAGTGGTCTACAGTATCGAAAGCTTTTTGAAGGTCCAACAAAATCATGCCTATAAGGTGGCCTTTGTCCATCTCCATTCTAATATAATCTGTTAAATGAATTAAACATGTATCTGTAGAGAATCCACTTCTAAATCCGGACTGAAATTTATACAATAATTTGTTTTCCCTAAAGTAGGACTCAATTTGATCATATACCACCTTTTCATAGATGTTTGACACAATACTAAGAATTGAAACTGGCATATATATGGGATAGCATGTACAGCTTACGTATTACCCTAGAGAACACAACAAAGAAGTTAATTAATGGTTGTGTTATTTTTTTAACTCCAGTACTACATATTTACACATACCAACTCTCCAAAAACAATATACTATCAATACATTTATGAAACCGGTATGTACATCATAACATGCTATTTCGTTTATACTATATCTTACTTTTATATATCTTAAATCATTTTTGAATTAGAAGTAGAAAAGCGTGTGGGTATTATTGTTACTGCCACAAATCTGACTTGAAACCTATGACACTACTTTATAATTTGACATATGCATCTAAATAAAACCCGGCTAAATATACATGTGTTGGTGCATGCCTTGTACTCAAAATCAATGCATATAGTGATTATAGGGATAAGATTACGTGTGGAATGAAATATTGTCACGTAAAATACTATTGTAGGGGTGAAATAGCATGAAAGACTAATTTGGAACAAAACTTATGCTAACTAAAGGTTGTTTAAGCATCTAAGAACGAATTATCTGTTAAAATTACAGCTTAAAATGCTAAGCATGGCTTATAGCTTCACCATTGAACATCTATATACTGTCATGTAAAATAACAGTCTTGAAACATATTTTTCAACAACAATTAACAAACGTCAAGCCTTTATTCTTGAAGCAAAACTTGTGTACACATAACTCAGTTTTATCACACATTATTTCTGAAATATATCAAGTAACTAATTATGGTTATTTTTCTGTTGTTCTTCCATGAAAGTCATGTGCAGTCGTCTGGAAAGTTGAAAAAATGCATTTGTTTCCAACGAGACACGAGCTCTTCCAAATTGTACAGTGAATATTTCCTTTTTATTCAAATCCATGCAATGAAAGAAAATATTATATAGTGATAAAAACTTGAGCAAATATTAAATAAAGCAATGCCAGCATGCCAATAATCAATTGTCATATTGGCTCAAATAACTCTGGATTTTTATTTGTATTTTACGTGACGAAAGTTATACGGTTATCAAACACATGATTGCTGTCATAATTTACAATTTTTTGCCAAGTTGTGAAAGCTAATAACTTAATTTATATTTTATAAATGTAACAGATAGCATTGCTTCTCATCAAAATCAATAATTGCAGTAATTTAGTACACTTTATGTAACTGCACAGACTAAAAATAATACACATTTTTACTCTTCTAATATCAAATGTCAAATAGTTAGCTTGATTTACATGTAGCTTGCACAAATACTAGTTGTTTAAAGGTAATACACGCTAAAACCATGTTATAAGTCATCAAATGTAAAAATCAAACGTAGGTTCATAAAGAAATCAAAATATTGAACTTAAATTTTACGTGACACTAAATTGTATTTTACGTGACGAACAAGATTATTCTGACCAAGCAATAGAATACACTATCGGAATAATTCTAGAATATAAATTGAGGTACACCAATGTCTTTCAAGAGTAAATATTTATTATGCCCCATATGTCAATGGTTGACCATTTCTCTTGAGGAGCAAATAATAGACCATTCGTGGTATATGTACCGTAAAAATTCAATGTCATTCTAATTATGTGGTATTTCCATGCATATATTGACTGTAAACATCAAATGTGTCACAATGGCACAGAATAAGATATATTCCTTATCATTTTTATCGTTGTAATCACATTTTTTTTAAAAAACCGTCACGTAAGTATACAGTCACGTTAAACTTTTTTCGCACTAAGATGCATTTTTTCTTCATGCATTGTCTATTACAGATGATGAACTTTTCTATATAGTTAAATCCGACATGTGCCAGACATATTACAAGGAATAAATTACCATTCCTTAATAAATAAGCGAGTTGTGTCTGTCACGTAAGAATACAACATAAATGTCCCGGTAAGGTACAGGCTTGAAATAGACTGACGTATAGTTTTTGTTCGTGTATTTTGGTAAAAAAAATGTGTATTTATCGATAGTGCTTATATCAATAAACAAACTGGTTCAAATAATTTATAAATTACCACAAGCGTAAGCGTTGCTATCGCATCCACAAAACAGTGTCACGTAAAATACTTCTTGTGGGCGACACGAACTCAGTCGAAAAAATATCAAAGCAGCAAGTGCATAGCACTCTCGCGCATTTATGGGTTCATTTTCCAAATTATTTGCTTACATATAAATAACACATTTAAGATGTTTGACTAGTTACTAATTATGAGAAGCATTTAAATTATATATTTTGTGTGGGTGACAGCCGATTTTGAGTAGGGTGTTATAACTTGGGGGCTTGTATATCTTATTCAAGTTCATTATTTCTAATATCATTTGTATTTATTTTTGAGGAACTATATAGTATTAGTGATAGAAATTGATTTAAGACTTCTCATACTCGATAATTCGTTTTTATAAACATTATTATAGTGGTGACAGGCAGTTTGCTCAAATTTTGAGAATGCGCGAAGAGTGTGAATGGCTTTTATCAAAAAAGAGCATTGGTACTTTGGTAGCGCATTATAAAAATCCAGTTATACAAATTGGCACTTAAGTATACCGTAATTATTTCAATGTTATTGCGCTCCAAAAACGTTGCTTTCAGACTGTCTTCATTGTTATCATCTATACCCTTGCGACTGATTTCTATGTGATCTTTTTTAATCATCAACTGTCTCCATTGTTCTCAAAAATATGGCACCAGGTCATGTTTAAACTCTCATATCTCGGCGAAAAGGACGAACAAAAGTGTGTAAATCTGCATATAGACGGGTGATGGATGTAATTTCGTCTTGGTATAAGTCAAAGGGTAAGGATTTGTCAAAAAATACCTTTTTGGGGATCAAAGTTTTAAATAACGCGTTTTTTGTTAAAAATCGCATACATTTTTCATGATTTCTCCCTAAATAATGCACGGTTTTGCTCAGAATTTTGTGTACTGATACCTCTTTTAACTGCAAATAAATGTACACACTTTGTTTTGTTCAGACCCTGCAAAAGGAATATAAAAACAGGCAATACTTACTTCCGCGAGTTTTGCGTACATAAACACTGACAACTGTCTTCTTTGTGCCAACTGTTTTCTATGTATCGGGTTGAACGGTGTGATACGAGTTTCGCGATATTCTGACGTCCTTAAACAAAAATAAAAGTAAGGACATGAATGCTCCCTATGATTTTAACCCCGGATAATGCACATGCATGTTCAAGATGAAATCTATGATCTAGGTTCTTCGGGATAAAAACGCATAAGTTAAGTAGGCGCTACGGCACCAAACTAATCTTTCACTTGGTCCGCCTTTTGCGATTTCGAAACAATAACATTGGTATTCTACTCACCCGATAACCCTATGGGGATGTGAAAGTAAAGACAAACTTACTTTTACCTGATGCTGGTCTAAACAAACACAGTATTTTCTTATCCATAGTAACAGCACGACCGATTTCATATCCTACACCGTGTGATGGCTGAGTCACTTCTGCTACAACAACTAAAAACCAGAAAGAGTTAAAAAAAGGTATATGAATAATATGAAAATTTAGAAATTATCTGAATTTCATACAAGATGCCTGCTTAAAATATTTTAAGATCTACTGGCCGAATACAAACAACAACCTCTACAAAAAGACCAAAGAACACCAGGGCTGTAACCAAACAACAAAGAATAAGATGGTAAGGTCATGTCATCAGAAAAGTTCAGAACATAATTACAAAGATCTCACCATCGGTCGGGAAAACAACCAGCTATCCGATCCTTATTTGAAAGTGCACATTTTGCAAAGGTTTAAACATACGAGTACATGAAACTTTGTTTCGGTACGGAATTTGTTAAAGAATGTGGCTTATTGTCCTTGTCATTGACGCTTGGATTAATTCCAGAATAGGACCTTCCCTTGTTCCTTTCATAGGCCTTTTAATCAAAACTGAATGAAGTGTGATATTTAAGTTTCTAAACTATTACTCTCTTCTTGTATTGTGGGATCGTATGTGTGCTATATAACTTACCATCACATTCCGTTAACCAGGCAATGTCTCTTTCATGGATATCTCTTGGTGTGTTCCCCTCCTCACCTGTCATAAAAAATATAACAAAGCATTTGTGTGTTGTCTATTGGTGTGCAATTCATTAGTACATATATTCAGTAAAGATTAAACGACCATTTGTTGATTTTCACTTTCACTGATGTGTAAATACCCGATCTGAAGGAACACATTCAGTGAAGTTATGAAGGGGCTTTATGATAAATGTATGCATTCAGTTCGGGTGTTTATACTTCGGTGAACTTCAACATACGGTCATTTAATTCTTATAATTCTATTCCGACGTTTGAAACTGCCCTATGTCAATATAATACCAATATGAACGCTAAATTCACTTCCACTGTCACCTCGTGGCGACCGATGTTTCAAATCGTAGTTTACTTGTGTGGATAATTTTACGCAAATCTAGTCTTTCTTACTATTTTGACAATTTCCAAAGACAATATAGAGAAGGTTTATCAATGTCACTTATTTGCAATCAAACTGGGGATAAACATGTAATAGTATCACAAATACATGGTTGCAGACGTTTTAATCTGCTTTTTGTCCAATGACTTCTGCATTAGCAAACACGTAAAACCAGTACGAATAGTTCTTGCGACAATGTGCTTACCAGGCGCTGACAACACTGTTCCATACGCAGATAACTGTTGTATCAGTCGAGAATAAAGATCCGCATCCTGTCGTCCACCAGATATACTTCCACAAAAATATATTTTCATATCGCTTGTATCCTGAAAGAAAAAAACCTCAACAACTTAAACAAGGATTTGTCTAAAATTTAATCACGTTTGTTTCCCTAGCTTTACAAACCTTTTAATACGACCTTATGCCCATCTCTGCAATACCTCCCATGTAGGCCTATCAAGGAAAACATGTGCTGGTAGTATTTTAGAAGTGATTGAAAGAGCTACACGCAAGATTATAGCCCATCTTCACTGGTTGGTTGGTTCTAACCATACGCACGTTTGTAGTATTTGCATCGTCTTCCCATGTCACCGAAATGGGAAATACTGGTTGTACATGATTCTACAGTCGAAAGGCAAAAGAAGGTATAACATGATTGTCAAGCTTTTACAACTGAGTTCCGTCTCAAAACGTCACCTCACTCAAGTGACTCCCTCTTTTTTACGACATTCAAAACTCACCAAATGTAATGCACAACTTATAATTAAATATGTCATGTGTATTTGGTATTATCAAACCCATAAGTACAAAAATGTAATACATGTAGGTCAATGTTTATAATTTGCTAATACATGTAATTGTTAACGAATAAAGTCTGTATTTGCATTGTACAAATGTATTGAACATTTTTAAGTAAAAGCGACAACCGTATTATCTTTGTTACGTTTTATGTAAAATACTATCGATCAATCAACCGAACCAAGGCCGATATCACTTACAAAATATAAACTAGAACTACATACAGGTCAATGCTGGCAAATTTCAATGAAAAATCAGTGTATCGAGTTATTATTAATAATAATAAGTAAAATTAAAATAATAACAATTGTACCTTTAAATCCAACAAAGTCGCTTTTCAAGTCCTCCCTTATCCTTTAAACTTTAATATGCTTATCCAACAGCCATAATACGTAAAATTCCTCGATACGCGTTTCGCTCCTGTGCGTATTTTAACTCTGTCCCATACCCTTACGTTTTTAATTTCGTTAAAGACGTTTAAAGTTAACATTGAACTAAAATTAAGAAAAAACATTAAAGCCACTCGTTCCTACTCTTTCGTAAAAGAAATATTCATACATGTGCAATTGAAATGGGTAATACCAGAAATCTTTACTATACTTATTTAACTCACAATAGCATTAGCACAGGATTAACGTTCATTATAAGTAGTACTCAAGGTTAAAGAGGCGTTCCCTATAACTTTTATAGTTTCAGGAATATTATACATTAAATAAGAATCATTATAGCTTAAACTCCTCAAATCTTCAACTAAAAGCTCCCACCAATTACCGAGAAAAAAATTAAAATATATTTCCGTAACGAGTCAAAATAGTAACAAGTTGTTTCCCTTTGACCACATGATAATAAGTCGCTCAAAGCGATAAATTAAATTATTATTGGTGATTTGACCATATTTTTTGACATTATAGAGACATATTTGCGCCCACTTTCTTCCGACAAACTATAATAACTAATATATTATATTAATTGTCTCTCACAGGAAAGAAATGTTCGTTGTATAACAAATAACTGACTCGTAAATCGAATTTTCAGGCCCATGCCCTTCTTCAGGATATATTTCAATTTCATATACTCAAGTTACATCCATTTTAAATTTTTCATAATGTTGTTATCAATATATAATAACTAATAGTGCTTTGTACATTTAGCTCATTTAATGTGATAGTAGAGAAAACTATGCTAATTATAGGGAATGCCTCTTTAATTAGAGTAAAAACTTAACCGTTGAGGGTACGGATTACATCTGATATATACAGTGAGCCACTTTTCTAATTGGTCACTTTTCAAACCTCAAATACTTTTAACTGGGACACCATATTTTGATAATATTTTGCACACGGGCGTTTTACTAACCATGTCATATCATCCAAAAACCAAAATTACGTACCGATGGCTTAGAATAAGAAGGTCGTAACTACAAAATCGATATTGAGAAAACAAGAGAAAACTGTAATTTACTCTTTACCTATGGGAAGTTTTAAAACTTCATTTTTGTCAACATGACAATTTCCGATTTTAATGAAAATAGGCTCATAAGAAGCTCCTTGTAAAGCAGATTTCAAATAAGTATGAGTCTTATAAGGTCGTAAGTAGTAGTTACGGCTTCTCATTCTAAGCCATCGACATGTTTTTGATTAATTATTCCCACCGTTTACACGTTGTCGGATTATCGTAACTGATAAAGTTACAGATACAAATTTACCTCCCTTGGGAACTAAAAAACAATCTAGGAACCGTTTGAAGTACGTTGTGACGCATGGAATATATCGCTGGCTTTGAATAAGAAGATCGTATGTACTACTTACCACCTTTTAAGACTGATACATAATCAACATCACAAGGCTCTTCGTATGAGCTTCTTTCATAAAAATCGTAAAACGTCGACCAAAGTAAAGTAAAAAAAAAATGTTTTCCATAAGTAAAGAGAAAATTCAGTTTTTTCTTGTTTTCTCAAAATGTTGACTTTGTACCGACGATCTTCTCATTATAAGCCAGCAATACGAGGAATTACTCGCCGTTTTACTATTAGGCTTTCATTTTCACATGTAGTAATTTTCATTACTGCCCACCACTTCGCAAACGCCGATAAACTATCGATATTTTTATTGATGAATAATTCTCATCGTTTACACGTTATCTGATAATCATAACTGATAAAGTTACAGATACACGTGAACTCCCTAGGGGAAGAAAACAATTTAAGAACCGTTTGAAGTTCCCTCGTTTCACTTCAGTATTGTAAGTCTGTCGTGACGCATGTAATATAAAGTGTCATGTTGACCAGAGTCATGTTGGAACCACAGGTGGCAGTATCAGTGTTTTGTCCTCAAACGATTAAAAAAAAAGATTATTAAAAAAAATCAACAAAAAAATCCGTACTGAGCTAATATACTATCAACAGTGTGGGGAATCACGTGACTAAAATGGTACGCAGCACTATGAAATAGATCGCGAAAATCTGGATATTTGGATAGTGTTTCGATTCTTGGTAAGTACTCCTTGATTATGTTTACTAGTTATATAGTGCAGGCTATGCGAAATTTAACGCGCTTTCTAATGGTACACGTGTCATTCCTGTACTCTCTCTGGTTTCTGAGATACCTTCGAGGTTTTAATGCGAACCAGTGGAATATTTTGTCAACAAGTCTACATTACTGTGTATAAACTACACAAAAAACTGTATTTAAAGGCAATTTATTATGCCACGGTCAGGTGCATGTGCTTTATTGTATTCGGAAAAGGCTTCTCGTTGAAATACAGTGTCTGATAACGTCCTTTATTGGTGATTTTAAGAGATTTCTTGTAAAAATGTCAAATTATTGAAATGATACTCTCCACGGAATAACATATTTGTGATACTAACCACGGATCAGTTTTAAACCAGTCCTGTACATTTTAGAACAAAATTTGGTCCGCATTTTGGAACCTTGGTTCAGAATACTGATTGATTACAATTGTTTTCAGTTGTTTAATTAGGTTTCCTTTATTCTTATACAGAAGTTACAGCAAGACGTTGTCGAGAAGCTAGGCTCAGACGAATGAAGGGAACACGTCACGGGCCAACTAAAATAAAAGAAAAATTAGACACACTATCACCAGAACGAATGTGGAATGAATCTTAAAACAGTGCAATGTACTATCTAATCAAGCAGAGACATAGCTTTTATTCGTGTAGTTTGAAGATTGTATAGTTGGACGGGAATGGAATCCAATATAATTTTACATTAATCCATGCAGGACGGTAATTTACATGTGATTTTAGTGTAATTTCATTGCAATTGTGTATTTTAATTTTTTTTCCACAATCACTGTGCTGTTTTGATTTTTATTATTAAATGCAACACCCATCTATAATAGTTTGTTGTCCATTTACTTCATTGACATGTTGTACTTATATAATCGACCATCGCTCTTCCTTATTAGATAGTTGATTTGATGCACTATCTAATTCGATAAGAAAAAAGAAAAAAATGGCGATGTAATGTTTTTTTATCTCTTCATTTGTGATTATGAGCGTACATAAAGGTATACAATGCCCATCTGAACAAGTATCAACGAACTAATAGTTAATGTATCTGCTGTGTAATCGCATTAAAATGGCAGCCGAAAATATAGTTCAATGTCGAAATACTCACAAAGATATTAACCAGAAAACAAACATTTATATTGACAAAATCAAAATGATTCTTCGATAGCATTTATTATATTAGTATACATGTAAAACAGTTGATAATGTAACATCACAAATAAATCTAGTCGAAGACAAATTTAATACTGAAGTAGAACATTATGAACAACTCTTCAATGTATGACAGAGCAAATGGTGTCAGAAACAATGTACAACTCACGGGTCTCTGGCCTAACGATTTAAAAACTCGATAGTTGGAGTGGTGTTTATTTTTTAAAAGGAAGCCAAAATTAGTTTTTAAATTCATATGACACGGATAAAAATGAATTAATTGTTTTGGTAGCAAAAATGTCGAGCATTTGTCCGTTACCTTTCTGCTAAAATATGACATGCATGCGATTGCCTCCACTCGGATTTGAGCCAGTGTCACCCGACAACGCATCCACTGAGCTACTGGAGAGGGTAAGTAATAAAAGTCGACAAATACGTGTTTAAAAAAATACTGCCTAACAAAGACATAACTCCAGAAAATGAAAGTCACACATTAATTAGCATGAAACAGCATTATGCGAAATTCGAAGAAGTCGCATCGCCTTGTTTTGTTGCAGTGGTGTTGCAGACCCTTGATATGCTACCTATTTTACATAATTTAGAATTGAAAGTCCATTATATGTTTTAATTAACCGATACACCCTGTGGCATTCATTTAAAGTATTAATGACTTGGTATCGATATAAGTTCATTAATACTTGCCCGATCTTAGACATTTTTACCCAAAATGTCGACATTATGTTGATATTCAAGACCATATACATGTACATTGTATACAAATGAAATATTATCCTGGTAAAGGACAACTTATATCAGTGTCGCATTTAAAAAAAGATTAAAAAGCTCAAATTAGGTTTATCTGTTCTGATCGAAATGACAACGTTTACATTTTTGGAAAAATCCTTTAATTTGATGTAATGGTCAATACAGAATACAAAATCGTAACATTTTTTATATTTTGTACTATAACACGACTCATTCTAGTTTCTTCAATTGATTCAGATCAGTTTCGATTCCAATTCTCTCTGTACCATGTTTCTTTGATCCTGTTATTTCTGTAAAAGAATAGATGAAAACTATTATTAGGCAACTAAAAATAAGCATAATAAAATATACTAAACAAAAAACGATGATGGAGAAAAAAAGTTACTTGCTCTAAAATACAAGTTTAAAATGATCCGTGGTTTGTATCACAACATTGTTGTTCCGTGGAGTGTACCATTTCAATAAATTGTCATTTTTAGCAAAATAACGCATTAAAATACCAATAAAGTATGAAAGAGTAACTGGTTTTCAACAAAAACTCTTTTCCGAATACAATAAAGTACTGACACCTGAACATGGTCTAATATATTCCCATTAAACACGGTTTTTGTGTAATTTATCCAAAAATATTGGCAAAATATGTCCCTGGTTCGCCTTAAAACCTCGAAGGTATCTCAGAAACCAGAGAGAGTACAGGAATGACACGTGTACCATTAGAAAGCGCGTTAAATTTCGCATAGCCTGCACTATATAACTAGTAAACATAATCAAGGAGTACTTACCAAGAATCGAAAAACTATCCAAATATCCAGATTTTCGCGATCTATTTCATAGTGCTGCGTACCATTTTAGTCACATGATTCCCCACACTGATCAAGGTATAAAGCGTACTATATGTCTATATGCCAAAGATTGTGGAACATTGCATCTCGTTGTTTCAACATAAAATACGTGCGCTGAAGAAAAATCGCTAAACAGGTCTTTCAAATAAACTATAAGATATTCATTCTTACCGAAAATCTCGTTCAGTTGTATCTTATAACTGCGAAACAGCAAAACAGTGTTACTTTCGTTAGTTTAACTTCGCTCAAGGTCATTTTATTTATGCACTGGTTACCCGCTGCGCTCACAGTATCGTCATTATTGTTGGGAACCAAGCATATGTGATGTTCCACAATCTTTGGATATAGACATATACAACGCTTTATACCTTGATAGTGTACATGGAGTTAGATAGACAATCGATATATATACGGTCCATGTAGTGTGTTAGCTCAGTGGCGGATTTTTTCTTTTCCAAACACTGATACTACCACCTATGGTTGGAACAGCTTGTTTTACCAAAAGTAAAGAACATTTTTTTAGTTTGTTCATGTTTTCTCAAAATATCGATAATGTACTTACGACCTTCTCATTCCAAGCCAGCGATATATTTTATATCAATTGGTTCTTTAGTGTCACCTTGTGCGTATCGATATTAATTATTAATCGTTCTCCAATATCTTATACCGCGTGCTCAAGTTGAAAATGACAAAAGAGAACTATAAATATCAGGAACTGAATACTAATTGTTTATTTAGTAATTGGCGCTAATTGATTTAACTTCCGTTTGGTGGTATTCATTTCCAACTGTCATGAAAGAAGTGAATATTACAGACACAATATAAACGAATCCAAAGCGAATATAAGTGTAGTTCTATCAATGGGAGACATACTAAGTGATATTAAAATGACCCCCCTTGTATTATAAAGAACAAGATAGAGCAACATGGTATCGCTGTTTCTGATAGAAAGCCTATTATGAACACATAAGTCATCCGTAGCATTATAAGTTAAAAAAAGTTAAGTTACCAATTTTCTAGGGCTCTTTTCAGCTGTTATGCCACTCAAGCACCCTTTAACATTCCTACTTCCCATGGTCATTGGGATACCTATGGAAAACTACACTCGTATCTCCCTGGGGAGACTATTTCTCTCCTGTGGTGTGGCAGCCAACATCTATCTGAGGAGCCCAGGAATAGACACTGCACTCACAGGTACCATTTTACACCATGGTGGAGTGAGGCATGTTGGTCTTGCTTAGAGAAATCAACCAGCGATCAAGAGGGGGATTGAACCCGGGACCTCTCGATTCCGAAGCGTGCGCCCTACCTCTAGGCCACTGCTCCCTACTTATATGTCCGTCATGTTTTATCCGAAAGTCAATTGGCAAAGAAAGACCAAAGAAAGATTATACTCGGCATGTTTTATGTGAACAAATGAAGTGGCCGTTTTCTTGTATGTGGGTATGTCAGTACTTGATACGATATAGTCAAGAAAATCTGGTTAGGCGAACTGCCCGATATAAAAATACTGAAACAATTTCGAGAAATGGCGTCAATCCTGAATAAATACTAAATCTGCCACAACAAAACAGTGCAGCTTAGTTTATAAATCGTGTTGAATGTGGATTCTGGAAACTGGAATTTGCTGAATGACATCGGAGCCTTTTGTACGTCTAAAATTGTTATATTTCAAATGACCAGTGCTTTGTAACTATATTTACATCACATTTTGATTGTTTTGTAAACTCAGTGAAAATAATTGTTTACCAGTCACGTCTTAACAATTATACGTTCTTATCTGAGACGGTCATGTCGCGAACCACAATTTTGACATTAATAGTACTTTTACTCGAATCACCACTCAGTCCTAAATATTAAGTGTATATTGCTAAAGTTAGGTTTATGATGGCTCTATTTTGTATTTCAGAAACAGGAAAAATGGTTCTAAGAGACTTATATGACACCGATTCTTTCAAATAAAACTTAGCTGCGAATATGAAGAATTACTAAAATAAAACAAAACCAGAAGGTTGTAACTACCACTTACGACCTTAAAAGACTCATACATTTTTGAGATCTGCTTCACAAGACGCTTCTTATGAGCCTATTTTCATGAAAATCTAAAATTGTCATGTTGACTTAAATGAAGTTTTAAAAACGTGTTTTCCCATAGGTAAGGAGTAAATTACAGACAGTTTTAAATATTAAGTGTATATTGCTAAAGTTAGGTTTATGATGGCTCTATTTTGTATTTCAGAAACAATGTCCATTAGACTGTTCTGAATCAGAACCACTTGATCAAAGAAATTATCATTAGTAAATTCATCAACAAGTAAGGCCATTAAATCGTTTATCTCCGTCATCTTGAAAATGTTTGCGGCGAACTAATCGTTCAATAATTAGTTAGCATAACGAACTAATTCTCGCGGCGGACGTTTTCGTTAATGAACGTAAGGCTGGATGAAGTGATTGAGGTTGCAGTTACGTCAATGGTAATTGAGTCATATTTAAAATAATTGACTCAAATATTTTAAATTTTATATTTTTAAATATGAACATTTCTTTCCTATTAGAGACTATCTATATTATGATAGATAAGGGGTCATTAGGCAGATGAGCCGTATGACTCAGTTGAGAGCTTTTAAAATATACACAAACGCAGGAAACTAACAGGAAAAATGGTTTTAAGAGACTTATATGACACCGATTCTTTCAAATAAAACTTAGCTGCGAATATGAAGAATTACTAAAATAAAACAAAACCAGAAGGTTGTAACTACCACTTACGACCTTATAAGACTCATACATATTTGAAATCTGCTTCACAAGACGCTTCTTATGAGCCTATTTTCATGAAAATCTAAAATTGTCATGTTGACCAAAATGAAGTTTTAAAAACGTGTTTTCCCATAGGTAAGGAGTAAATTACAGACAGTTTTCTCTTGTTTTCTCAATATATTGATTTTGTAGTTACGACCTTCTGGTTCTAAGCCAGCGAAATATTGATACAATATGACCTAGGTTCAAAACAGTCATCAATCAAATCAGTTGACTCATCAAAAATGGACAAACAAGTCATCTGTTTGTGTATTAATAAGCTAAATTAGGATGATGGACAAACGTCAAACAAAACACTTCGAATTTCCTTTCAAATTTTGCAGTGTAATAAAGCAATCGGATGCAGATACAATGTATATGATCATCAATTAAAGAGGCGTCCCCTTTGAAACTTTGATCTTTTAAATCGATTCAGGAATAGTATACATTAAATGAGAATCATTATTGCTTAAACTCCTCAAATTTGCGACAAAAAGCTCCCACCAATTACCGAGAAAAGAATGAGAACATATTTCCGTAACGAGCCAACATTGTCAGGAGTTGTTTCCCTTTGACCACATAATAATAAATCGCTAAAAGCGATAAATTATTATTGGTGATTTAAATATATTTTTGACATTATAGAGACATATTTGCGCACACTTTCTTCTGACAAATTATGATAATTGATAGTGCTTTGTACATTTAACTCATTTAATGAGACAGTAGAGAAAAATATGTTAGTTATAGGGAATGCCTCTTTAAGTAAACATAACTGGAATCGTTTCTAAAATTAACATCCTGTAAATAGTGTGCTTAAATCAATTAGCAGACAAAAAACTCCTGAAATTCTAAGTAGATTCCAACACCAAATTTGTTAGAGTCACTACAAATTTGTAGAAAATCTTGAATAAGATGTCTATAGCTTATCAGGTAGAAATCTCAACACAAATTTAGATTTTGCCAACATCAAAGTCCTAATTGGAGATAAATCTGAAGTTAGAAATGGTTAAAAATTACTGTTATTTAATTAGGATATTGTTTACTGATATTGTTATTGCGTTTGTGTCCTTACTCCCATGGCAATTATCCAAACAATACATGGCAATATTTGAGATGATATTTGGCCCATAATGAGATGTTACGGACGATTGGGGCCCGAACACATGATTCCTGATGGGATAACAGGGATTCCTTTTAATAGCCTACGTGAAATATAGAAGAAATATGATGCAAATAAAGACATCATGTAGAAACGAAGTTCATAACACTGCCGGCTAATTGTCAAGGCCACAGTTGAATGTCAAAGATCTGAGTCATAAACGTTGTTTCGGAAACGCTTTCTCGATTCTCAGGACAGTCGAAACACAACATTCATGCTTTAAAAATCCAAATAAATGTTGAGAGCAATGACGTGTTACTTAATTTGCAATTATGGATCATTCATGCAGAACTTATTGCGGTCACTAAAAGGAATATGCCAAACCCAGCAAGTGATGCAAATGTGAAAGTTATCAGGGCTATCCGATCTACCAGCTTGCTGAACATTCGCCAGGTTACTTTTTGTTGTCTGTCGTCCTGAACATTTGGTGGCTCCACTTTCTTAAAATCAAATTCTTGCACATGTATTGTTTTAACATCATACGCTACATTCTTCGCTGGTGTTGTTTTCATCTCGTCATCGGTCTTGGGATCGATTTGGGACGGCTTTCCACATGAGCACGTTAAAGCTCGATACACTGACTGAAGCCAAGACGGAACAGGCACGGTGTCTTCCAAGTAATACCATTTCAAATTCACCACGGTGACTAAAACAATCAGAGAGCTAACAACCATGTCCATCATAATTTTATACGAAATCACAGGTACTGGGTCCGAGCTCTGAGGCAACAAGTCGCTAACGATGGTCATGAAGACGGCGATAGATAGAAGGACAGTGATTGCGTACGATACACGTTCACCAGATTCTGGTATCAGAAGAAAAACGATGACATTCAACATACTCAAAAACATGATTGGTAGAATCACGTTGATTATGACGAATGAAGGCTTACGGTCCAAGAATAGTATCAGGTTGATTTGTGAACTCCCACCAGTTTCTGATGTGGTTACTTTTGATGCACTTATTTTCCACATAGCATTTTCTTGATAAACACTAAAATCAAACGTATTTGTCTCAGGATACAACTTCACTTCATAGTCATTGTAGCCAAGGGAATTAAACGATGTTTCGCATTCTTGGGTATCAAAGGGATAGTTTCGAACATTCACGGAACACGTCGATTCTACAAGATCTACCGGTACCCATACCGCTGTGCCGTCGGCATAAAATCGTATTTTATTCCATTTTTTACCAAGAGCGTCCACTTCTTCTGCAGGACTAAGCAAAACGAGCTCCGGTATCCAAACATTGCTGTACAAAATTGTCGTTTCCCAAATCCCACCGTACAGTGCCGGATTCCACCTCATATTGACATCATTCCAAACAATTGCAAGCGCACCAACGAACGAAAGTCTTCCTTGTACTTCGTCAAATTCTTGTATACTCTTAATGTAAGCTTGTATTGTCACGTTTACAGACTTGCTCTGGTCTGCCACAGGTCGAGCGTTGATGTTATAACCTGTCAGCAAGTCATTTAATAACGTTTTTGAGTCGTTGAGAGAACCACATTGTCCATTCGCGAGAAAATACACACACATTACGAAAACACTTAGTTTTAATTCCATTTTGCGATATTCAAGTAAACTAACGCAAATAAAAATTTATTTTTCCACTTTAATTGCCAATGTTTTGAAATTATTTTAGTCCTTTCTAGTACAAATAATCCAAAACGAATTTACACACATCAAACACTTTTCTCGTTTTTATATTCCATTTCTCATGTTCAATGAAGCAATGAATGAGGCTGGACAATCAACTAGCGTACAAACTGACGCTAATTGGATGTTTATTCCCTAGACATTTCCAAGCGAATATTTGAACTTTTGGTTTGCTTTTGTTATAAGTTAGCATAACCGATAATTGACAAACCCTTATGGATTGGAGAATTATTCCAATCGCCAATTCAATTATTTTTTCAATGTTGTGCTCTATGCAACACATATTTTACATTACTTAATCCTGCAGACTGGTGATTAAGTTTATTGACGTTTTATAATTGCAATATGACTTCATTAAGTACGCTCCTTAGAAAAAACACATCAATTAGTGCGGGATTTGTTAGTTCGTTAAT
Source organism: Spisula subtruncata (assembly GCA_963678985.1). NCBI lineage: Eukaryota > Metazoa > Mollusca > Bivalvia > Venerida > Mactridae > Spisula > Spisula subtruncata. The sequence goes on from OY787671.1 coordinate 37,447,727, forward strand.
ATTCAGCCATTTTATTCAAGTTGAGTAAAATATAAATATAGGACTGTCAATTGAAGGTATTTTATGGCGATTTCAATCTTTCTATTGAAATACCATACTTGTATTATATTATTTGTTTGCGCTCGTATAATTAACGTTCATATTTTGATAATGGATAAAAATCAATGATAGATGTTTTTGCATACTGGTAATCTCAATAAAACAGAATTCTTAAGTTACAACGTTTAAGTCCAAATTTATTGAGTTTAATGCTTCCAGAATAAATGTAACCAAGTTAATAATATTATAGTGAATACTGTATACAATATATCGCTGGCTTAGAATGAGAAGGTCGTAAGTACAAAATCGATATTTTGAGAAAACAAAAAAATCCTGTCTGACCATTTCTCTTTACGTATGGTAAAACAAGCAGTTTCAACTTAAGTTTGTTCAACATGATAATTCATGCAAATATGCTCATCAGAACCGCCTTTTGATAATGATTTTAAATATGTACCAGTCTTAAAAGCTCGTGAGTACCTTCTCATTCTAAACCAACGATTTATATGTAGGTCGGATTATGTTTAATGTATATTTTATTGAAATGGAATAATAGTCGGCTGATCCATCTACATGTATAACCTATCATTTTGGAATATTCCCTATAGTATTATAAGTCAATGTCATGATCTAATGGTGATCTAGGTCTTTAAAGTGTGAACAATCTTCCGATATTTGTTGTTCAGATTCGACATCTCAATTTACATAAATTTTGTTGCGTTCGGTTAAGATTGTTGTTATGTATAGACATTCGGCTTTATCTCCAACTAACTGTCCACTTACCACTGGTTTCGAAGGATTAGGTTTAGTTTGTGTGACACAACGAATCCAGGCTCTAGCTTTTTCCGAACATATTCATTTGATTTTATATGTTCCCGGTGTATGAAACCGATACACAAATTTGGCGTAAGCATTCAAAGTTTAGGTTAATGAAGGGTGTTTTAAATGTTCTGTTTGTTTTGTAAAACTTATCTTTATATTTGAGAGGGGCTTATAACCTGAAGTTTTTTCAAAATACAACATGCTCTTTGTCAGGTTGCCTAAGCGCAAATGTATGTTCTTTTATGTCTATACTGAAAACTAAAACCTTAAAACCACACCGGACAAAGGTATATTAAGCCAAACTTGGTTCCAAACGCTTTGGGTAGTAACAACAGACGATCCCCAAACACGACCGGTTTGTTGAAGAAATATTCAACCCGTGTATACCCGTATTCAGTTGTGTTTTATTAGCATTGGGATAATTAGACCAAGTGTTTTATCGATTAATAAGCTTATGCGATAAAGCAATATGGAAGTTGGTTTGTAGTTTAATTTGATAGATGATATGTTAACATATATAAGGATACTACCTGTAAGCATGTAACACGAACCAGTGTCATGATCAGAAGCATAACGACGGTGCCAAACTAAAACCCCGTAACTGCAAAAAGACAACTTTTCAGTAGACGAAAAAACGTATTTACTCCGTTGAAATAATACCGACGTCTTGTAACGAAATGACACCCTACCTGATCATATTTGGAACCATACTCAACTCCAACATGTACAAGTTTATGTTGACTTGTACTAAATTGGAGTTTGTACTGTTACATACGGACTTTTCGACTAACCTTTTTGAATCCAATAAAAATACGGTATTGAGTCACCTGACTGTATTAAAGTAACGCGGTTGGCTATTTAGATTGCGACAAGACAGAAAAACGCAGGAAATCTATCAGATGCAGATTCTGCAAAACAATTCGCGGCAAAATTGAGTTACGGGGTTTTGGTTTGGTACTGTCGATAATCTAATACAGCCGGACTAATAGTGATCAACACGTAGTTACATCAAATGTTTATTTGCCCTTCCAGTATAAGAACAAACCATGAAACAATTCATTCTGCATGTCTGTGAGAGTCTGTTTTGTTGTTGTTACTTCACGTACGTTATGGTTGACCCCATCTAAAGGATGCAGAATGTCTGAAAATAGGACGGTGTGAAATATAGTAATATAATAACAAATCGCTTGCTTAAAATGAGAAGCTCGTAACTTCAAAATCAATATTTGAAGAAAACAAGAAAAACACTGTTCGAAAATAACTATGGCAAAACAAGCTGTTTTAACGTCAGTTTGGTCAACTTGACAAGTTCCGATTTTTATGGAATTAGGCTCATAAACAGCACAATGCTGAATTCAAATATGCATCTGTCGAAAAAGGTCTTTACGACCTTCTCATTCTTAGCCAGCGAAATACATACACTTCTTAGAGCTTTAATTTCATCACACACTTTTTATGAAAGGTTTAATTTGGAGTATATTTAGAGTACATTTAGAGTAAATTGAAGTTTACTATGATACCGATTTTGAACTAGCATATGGATCGAATTTTTGTTAACATGTGATTCTATCTTAACATTCAATTTTTTCATGCCGACCATATACTATCGAAGTATCTCTATTCTAACGTGTAAAAATGCAACATATTTGCAATTTAGTTTCAACTAAAATCAAAATTTTGTAAAGACATTGATATGGTTTCGATCATTTCTATTAAATTCATAGTCAGAGACATAAGATATTATACAAAACATACCATGATTGACTGGGGTTAGCTCTACAGGCGCAGCAAAAACCAATGCTATCAAATAAATACTCAGACTCAGACATATCACCGGTCCTGAAATATATAAATAATAATAAAAAGTGCATGTTTAGTTAGTTAAATCAGTTTTGTTGTTCCTTTGAACAGACTCTGGCTGACCAAACACAAATCAACAAGTATGTAATCCCGACAGAAACTCACTCTAGCAGGTAACAGATATTACGTATGTGCAGATTTGCTATAGCTACATTGCCTGCGATCCGTAGCACTATAAACCAAAGCGCTGATTTTGATGAAAATCGGAACTTTTCATGTTGACCAAAATGGAGTTGTTAAAGCTGGTTTTACGATAAGTAAAGAGTAATTTTCAGACAGTTTTTGCTTGTTTTCTCAAAATATAGATTGTGCACTTACGATCTTCTCATTCTATGCCAGCGATATCCTCGATTAATTTACATTAGTTGCTTTCAAAATAACACAACACATATTGTAAATTAACAAAACATTGAATCACTTACCAGCTTTCATGGCTAATTTGTTGTCAGCTAAGTTCGTCTTATCTTGACCGGAAACGACGAGATGGATTTAATGTTGTCCAAATCTTCGTAATTGTACATGACTGTAAACATTGACCTTATCATGGTGAAAGTTCAATAGTGATTAATTTCCAACGCTTTATTGCTTTTCTATCCTTGGCCAGTGGTTTTATAACCATGCAATAATTACAAGTAAAACGTATGTCTATTGTCTAAGCATGACATGGTTTTCTTAATAGAAATTATATCTAGAAATCGGACAGTGACTGCAGCACTCGACCTATTCTGCTAAGTACATTTAAATGCCTAATGCCAAATGTTATAGAGTCAATTTACTTTCTGATACTCGTACAAGGCATCGATGAAAACAATATTAAATGATTTTTTTATTTCATCCGAATTATTTGTCGAAAGAATATCCGAACATGGCCGGTTAATATTCCACTTTGTAACGGACAGTGGACGAGCGAAGTTAGAAAACACCTGCTGGACGAGAATATCAAAATGGTTGCAAAAGTCGTGGACACATTTAAAGAACTGACACAAGATTTACCACCAGTCAAGTAGCCTACTGCGCTGGTATATCATTCCAAGCTATCAATGCAATTCACAAAAGCAATTGCACAAAAAGGTATAAATAGATGGGTGCTGTTTTGCTACCCACATTTCTTGCAAAAGACAATATACATACCCGTGTAGAGCCTTTTGCAAATGTTATGACCGTCGAAAAGACGTGGGTTCATTATGTAACCCATGCGAAACATCTATATCCAAACACGGTCCCGCACAAACGCACGAACAACGACATTGCAATCCCTGATATTCTTTTTTATCCATGACAAGCAATTTAAACTGAGTAAGATCGGAATATCGTAAATGTGTTACAAAATTTATTTACAAACTGACGCGAAAGACACACTTGAATGGTGACTTTCAACTGTTGCCTAACTATGCATGTTCCTTCACACACATCGACCATTAAACACGATTTTTGAAAAATGGAAATTGTTGTTGAGTTTCACCACCCTCCAGATTTGTTCATGCATTGTCCCTCGTGTTTAACTATTTCCGAGACTCTAAAATGCATTTGTTTTTCTGCTAAAGGTGAATAGTTTGAAGACAACCAAATAATCAATTCATTAAAAATTATAAATGATACATTTTATGTCTAGACTGATTTCATATTTGACACCCGTATCGTATATAAAGCAACATTGTTTACTAGCAAAACATATCATTTAATCTATTATGAATCAATTACGAAACTATATATATATGTTGAAGCCTGTGTGTTTGCCAGGTTCCTCTTAACGAGTTTACCCATTAAACCGACACGAATACTCAGGAGAATTCTACTGCTTTCGTTTTAAATGTAATTCACTGATGGTTCCAGCCTTAACTAAGTATATGTACAAAACACTTGATGCTTCATTGTTATTATTGATTGGTATTAGATTCCTAATTGAAATCAGAATGCCCAAACAATGGTCACCCGGCAACGAGTATCTAGGATGGGAACGACGTCATTACAAAGAACATACGTATCCATGTTTTGTTTGCCTGAAGATTAGTTATTTGCAAACCACACTACTTTCTCTGTCTGCCGGATCGACAATGGCAGCTTCTAAATTAGTTTTGGTACTATTTGTGTGCATCTTCAACTACGGAAACTGTGGAACTATTAACGATACAAAAACGTTACTGAAGGACTTACTTGCCGATTATGATATCAACGTCCGCCCGGTGGCAAATCAGAGTGATCCTGTAAATGTTTATGTACAAGCTTATATAAAGAGCATTTAGAACTTTGATGAAGTGAAAGGAGAATTTTCCTTTGCTGGGGCCCTGTATATTACATGGAATGACGTCAATATGAGATGGAATCCGGCATTGTACGGTGGAATTTGGGAAACGACAATTTTGTACAGAAACGTTTGGAAACCAGAACTTGTTTTGTTTACTCCTGCAGATGATGTGGACGCAATTGGTAAAAAATGGAATAAAATACGATTCATTTACGACGGAACAGCGGTATGGGTACCTGTAGATCTCGTTGAATCAACGTGTTCCGTGAATGTTCAAAACTACCCGTTTGATACTCAAGAATGTCTAACATCATTTAATTGCCTTGGCTACAATGAGAATGAAATTAAACTGTACCCAATGTCGGATGAATTCGATTTCAGCATTTATCAGGAAAATGCAATGTGGAATATAAAAGGTTCGAAAGTAACAACTGGGAAGACAGGTACAGATTCGCAGTTAGATTTTCTATTATTCTTAGATCGGAAACCTTCATTCGTTATAATCAACGTGATTCTACCAATCATGTTTCTGAGTTTGCTGAACGTCATCGTATTTCTTCTGATACCAGAATCTGGTGAAGGTGTATCGTATGCAATCACCGTCCTTCTATCCATTGCCGTCTTCATGACCATCGTAAGCGACTTGTTACCACGAAGTTCGGACCCAGTACCAATTATATCATTCAAGCTAATGATAGACATGATACTGAGTTCCCTGATTGTTTTAGTCACAGTTGTGACTTTGAAATGGTACTACATAGAAGATACGGTACCTGTTCCGTCTTGGTTACAGTCAGTATATCGTGTTCTTACTTGTTCACGAAGGAAAACATCCCAGATTGATCCAATGACCGAAAGCTGCAAGATCAAGACGGCTCCTGAAAAACACGAAAATATTGATGGAGCCACGAAAATTGCTGTCATACCAATAGATTCGGATAGACGAGAAAGTGTGTACGATAGACTAGTTGCTGAATTGAATCAGAATGAGAAGATAACCTGGAGGCAGATCAGCAGACTGGTTGATCGTATATATCTTGTTATGTTCACTGCGGCATCACTAGGTAGTTTCGGCATCTTCGTCGCGATCACAGCAGTGAGTTCTACTTAGACATACGCCGATATCACGGTTGACATCATATAAGTATCATCATGTATTCGACGTATTTTTTAAATAAAAACTCGAGTAAATATCTTCTGGTTTCTACGAGACAGCCTCGACACTCTAGCCGAGATCAAGTATTTCTATGTAACTTAATAGAATGTCGTCCCTTTGATTGTATTGGTAACAATAAATTACATGTGTAGCGCTCAATTTGTTTTAGACGGCATCATGATGTCTTAGCATAATTTGATTACGTTCTAAGCAAACAATTAAGACACCAATTATTTGTTATGTCCAATAAAATATGCCAAGGTCCGATAATTATAAACATTGGAGAACGCACCAGTTCATACTCTGTACTCCAATAGGAGCATTTCTTAGGAAAATAACTACTTTAACTTCTTTATTACTGAATGGAAACGTCTGAAATGAGGGTTATTTTTCTAAATTAGATCAGTTGGTGTTGGTTTTGATGTAAAAGTCGAAAAAAAGCTATTTTTTAAGTCGGGGCATGGAGTATGGAGCTCGAATATAATAATGAGAAATATTTAAAATCACCGGGCCTGGGCACTGTTTTATCAAAGAATTTACGCTAGCGTAAACCTAAGTTTTCGTAAAATATTGCGTACGTCGATATTATTTCCGTAAAATGCGTTTTACAGTGATATTTAGTTCACTTTCTGTCGTAAGTTCTGGCTTATTTGGGCAACCCTAAATGGCAAATATGAGCGTAAGTGAAGAGTTTTTAACACGCACTGTTGATTTTTGACCGTCGCATGTAATTTTAGACCGTCGTTTGTTGTTTTAGACCGTCACTTGTTATTTTAGACCGTGATTAATCATCAAAAAATCTTCACGACCGTTTATGTATATTTATTCATTCTGGTACCCGTTATATTGGTTATATTGTGTCCCGACTTACGTTCGATCTTCAATATTTTTGCGTAAATGTATGCGATCGTTTAGTAAAACTCACTTACGCATTTGCGTAAGGTAGATAACTATGCCTAAATTTACGCGACATTTAGACATTGTTAGTGAAACAGTGCCCTGGTCTTTTAAAATGTTTTATAATATAGTTCATTGTGTTTATTACTGTTCATGATAATTATATCACTCTCATTCAATATGCTGAATATACATTATCCAATTAAAATTTATCAAAATTATTATCCACTATTCCTGTATTCTCCCTCTGTGTCATATATAGTGTGTTTATATGCTCGTTACAATTGACATGACACTTAACCGAATTTGCCGAATTTGCCACCCAATGAAATATTATACTATGCGATATATTCAATCAATATTTCTAAACTTGAGGTTATTTTCATTCCATGCACTTATCTATCGATTTCAAGAAATAAATTACGCATATATGTATAAAACCATCCATACAGAACAGTTAGGCAACCTGGGTTATGTGCACGTGATTCACTTGCCCGACATGTTTGCTTTTCGAAATAAGTAAAACTGTATCTGTCGATTGGTTTAATGAAAAGCATTGATACTGGCGAGAATGGTTAATACGGGGCGCGCTTAAAATGACGAGTACCATCACCAAAATCTATACATGTACGTCAAAACGTCATTTTTAAAAAAGCGATATTTATAATAACGTGGGGTTTAACTCGAATTACTGCGAGAAACATATTTTCTATCAATACAATGGGACAGTATCGGGAATTCCATCATTTGTATTCTTCTAAAAGGTTTTTTTAAAACTAGTTTATGAAAACACGTGGCCAATCAGAAATTCGTTCAATGTATGCATGCATCTGACATTATGAGCGCGTTCCACATGGATCATTCTCACAAATTATAATGTTTTAAAAAACGTCAATCAACAGAAAACAAAATCATACCAAATACGATACTATTTGAAGCTGTGCACGAGGCCAATGTGCAAAAAAGCAATTTCGCACCAACCGTTACGCATGGATGATTTTGTACATGAATACGCCATTTCTTTCCGGAAATCGTTATATTAGTGCATGGAAAGAACAAATAACACATTCTTACATTTATTGATATAATATATCAGATGATATAATATTTTTTGGGCGGCCAATTAGATATTCGGTTAAGTGTACATGTACTTACAAAAATAAATGTAATAGAATATTATATCGTTATCATTTTTGTTTACTGCGTTATTAACAAGAAAAGACGTAATTCAGTATCATCATTAACAATCATAGAAGGATGGATATCAACATTAACAGCTTTTTGTGTACTTGAAAACTATATTTCCAGTCCTATAGACTCATATGAGCCATTGCAGGGTATGTTCCACAACAAGAACACTCCTCAAATTTCAGCATTGTCAAATCCTCTGTAAGAAGCACTCGTTCTTAAAGTATTAACAGCCTCTTATAGTTGTTGTGAACACTGAAGTGATGAAAAATCATAAATTTGTATCCACTGAAACATTGCCGAGTAAAGACGTTAATTCTTGACTAAATTTCCGTCTGTTGAAATTTATGCATGTGACATCCCCCGATTTAGAGGCACATATTCTAGATGAAGCCCCGAACATGCAAATTCCAACAAATGGTCCTCTAATAACAATCCTTTTACTTCCAAATACTTTCGAAACGACCCAAAAATAAAAAAATATTTAGCGACACACTACGATATGTATAAAGCAGGAAATGACCTCATGCTATATCATACAAGTGAAATGTTGATGCTGGGCATCAAAGATGCCGCTAGTTCTTTTTAAGTAAATCTTTTTATTTAGTAAAAGGTATTGGTAGAAACTTGTAAACAAACTGAAATTCCGGCGTGATGTGTGATGCACAAGGGAAGTTATTCTCATGTGTTGAGTGTACGCTGCAAAAACTTAAGATTGCTGAAAATGGGTATTTTTCACTAATTCAAGGGCAATAACTCTGGTTGTACTAAATTATTAGGGGAGTGAAACCCCAGGTGCACTAGAGTACATGCTGTCAAACATTTCTATAAAGGTTTCATGATCCTAGGTCAAATACTTTTTGAGTAGCATGTGAAACAAGTCAAAAATGGCTATTTTACACCATTTCAATGGCTAATAACTCTGGATGTACTAAACTGAAAGGGGAGTGAAACCCCAGGTGTAGAGAAAACATCCTGAACATTTCTGTGAAGGTTTCATGACTCTATGTCGTGTACTTTGAGTACCGTGCGACATAAGGAAAGCGGCCAATTTTTTCTGTTTCAAGGGCCATAACTCCGTCAAAATTGGTTGAATCATAAAACCCTGATAATATGCACCAGGTCACATGATGACAATCATTCTCTGAAAGTTTGGTTGAAATCTATGAAGAAATGTAGGAGGAGTTGTGCACAGAAGAAATTGTTAAGGCCCGCCGACATTCAGCAATCTAATAACCAGAGTTTTCCTTTGGAAAACCTGGTTAAAAACTTGAAGGCAGTGAAACACCAGGAAAGAATAGAAAACATGAAAACATTCTATTTTTTATTGAAATATTTATTCAAATGAACATTACATGTTTTAGAAATATGAGCACCATTATAATATTGATCAATGCTTCACAGATGGCATTTAGCATGTTTCATAAAATAACAAAGTGTATTCCAATAACGTGGTATAGCCTGACAACGTGAAACTGACACTAAAGGACATTGTTATTTCGTGGTTTATGAGCTTGATAAGTAAATTTATTGCGAATTAATACGTTCAACATAGTTTAAAATATGCATAGAACTAGTTCCATTTGGCAGGAGTATAGGAGCGCATATGAATATTTTGTAAATAAGAAGTGTCAGTTCAATGTTGGCGAGCTATATTTACCCGTTTAAATTTTGGCAAAACAAACTATTCTGACATACATAAATAAAGAAACATAGAGATTAAAAAAACACTTGCATTTATCAAATTTAGAGTTCGAAAGGAAAATGGCCGCTCCGCGCAAATAGTTTTTTTTTACATTTTAATAGCCCCTGCTAAGACCCGCAAATTGCAACATCTGTAGCCGTTATATAAACACCCGTTCCGAACTGATTTTAGACTTTAGTACCTACCGAACAACATTGCCCTGGTAGTCATTCAATTTTAAGGTATGAGATAAACTGTTTTTATAAAAGTCGAATAAAAAAAATTATAAGCCGGAAATAAATGAGTGTATAATCATTTTACATACATCTTGTGATAATAATATTAAAAATATTTTTATATAAAATTTTGCTATAATATTTATCATCCTATTTTACCCCTGACGGGCGAGTCCAACAGCGTTATAACCAATCAAATCTTGTATCCTCCTGGGACATCTGGTTGCACCCTTTCATACTCGATGCCGCCTCTTGGCGGCATCGAATGAGACTTCAAAGATAGACAAAAGATGAAAGCCACAATCATATTCACATTGCAACGAACAATAATAAAACACATAACACGAAGTGTTGCACGTAGAGTGATAATAAACTACTCTCGAGTGTATTAATATCATGAATGGATGTGTTAAAGTTATAAATACTGGGTTTTAGTGATGATTTCCTAATGGTGCGAGCACATCCGTAAAGGCGCGGAGCTGTTTTTATAGTATTTCAAGAAATTATTGAGAATCAACCTTTGCATTATTGCATTTATCTGAGTGAGAAAAATATTTTTCAATTGAACATTAATGTTACATTATTTAAAAGATCTAATCCTAGCCTACATGTAAAGCATAGGATGGGTAAGTTATAGTAGAAATAATTGTATCTGCTAGGTCATCATGATTCCCTGTGGAGTCGCAGAAAAAAATGCCTCGCAATAAAGAAGGGGATATGGTTATTAAGGCTTTTAATAAGTTTTCTGAGTGCTTTTCAGACGTAACCCACATCTTTGGTGGCATTTATTTTTCGCTGCAACAGTTAGTTTATAACTCTAGTTATCATTGAGTTTGCAAGTCTGCCAATAAATTGGTTCAAATGTCAATCATGAACTAACTCTGTCTTATTTTAAATTAAACACGGGGTCTAAGTTAAACATTTTATGCAAAACTTGCAAATTTTACGACTTACGTTGGTGAAAAGAAAAATGTCATAACTCACAATCCACAGCTTTAAATGTTTTCAAATTTTAAGATAACGTGATCATAAGTATAACAAAACAATTTGTCAAATTTCATTGAATTAGTCAAAACTACATGATTTTTACATTGAAACGCACGCATGCTGTAACAGCATACCGGAGCACGTCAGCGTCATTTGATGAACGACGTCAAACTTACGGCACGTTTGTCAATATTTACGTTAAAGTTTTGACTCATTTTCGCTTCTCGAGTGACTTATATGCAGTTATTTTTGGATAAACATCGGGATAATAGTTTCTGTATTTCCAATTGTTTGTTTAATATCATGTGCGCTGTCCCATAAGATTAATCTAAGTGTTTTGCTATACCCGCTATTATATAGCGCTTGTCCTCTTTGACGACGTTGCGAACCAACGTCACCAATATCGGGTGTATTTTATTCGGTTGTCAACTATTGGTATCCTACACGAAATCACTAATTCCACGTATAATTCGATGTCAATTTATATCAGGATATATATCTGCACGTTTCAAACCATGTTTTGTCTCTGATGCCGTACGTATATTCCAGTTTCACGCATATTTTGAAGGCAGCCAGTGGTTCCGTAAGTTCTGGTAGACTCGTTTTACGCGGGTATTTCTATATAGTGCGATTATGTAAATGTCGATTAAAACATTATTTATCGCAGATGATGTCTGAAATTTTAAGAGACTTTATAAATGATATCAAGCAGTTAGACATAACATTTTTACGGTTTTTTGGGGACCTACAATTCAGATATTTTAGAAAATTTAATAAAATGTGTTTCAAATTATCCGTGTGCTCCGGTATACATAATCTCCCATATTTAAGATATAAATATTTTTAAAACAGTTATAATCAGGTCGCTATAAATCTGTGTATGTAAAGAAAATACCAAGGTATTTATTCAGCATAAATATGATGACAATAACTCTAAAAATAAAAAAGTTATGGCAAAATTCTACGAACTTTTTGATTCACCCACGTATGTTAACATTTATGTTGACTTTATAAAAATTGCATTATTTGAATAATGTAATACATGTATATATAATTAAAATGATAATATAAAAATGAACTGTTGTTTGTCTTTCAAATAACTTAGTTACACCGTTTTAAAAACACTTGAAACACTGTCAATAATTTCAGAGAACACTATTAATTGTCGATACTATGATAATTCACCCTGTCATTTTTTATCAGTCGGAGTACTAGATCTAGTTTTTAAATATCACACCAATTGTATGTGTTTGTCTAACCATAGTTTCATACAGAGGAACATTGTTTTGAAACTAATTATAGACATCAAATGACACGTTCCAAATCTTGCGTGAAAGATGACTTGTATCATTGTCTCTATGTCTTGTATACAGCCACAAGGTTCATGTCTCAGGGCTTTCATTTTACTCTTGAAACTTCATTTTGACTCTTGAATTTGACAAAAGTGCCTATTTTGACTCTTGAAAATGTAAGCTATAAAGTCAAATTTACTATATTTATAATACAAATTTCTTGCAATATATTGATGACTCTTGACAATAGAGTCAGTAGTCATTTTGACTCTTCATTTTTGGAGGCTTGTGAAAGTCCTGTGTCTCTCCTTGTTGACGTAAACAAACACATACTGTCAAACTACAGTCATAGAATCTAACAGAACGAAACTGTTCACGTCGATAAGAATGCTGAATCAAATGAACTATTGTGAATTTGTTTATGAGGTACAACTTATACTTTATTGAATATGAAGTTTCTGTCAAAGATGTAATTGACAACATTAACACTAACGTTATTGACACAAGCAGAAATATTTACTTTGTTAAGTACCTTTCTGTAATTGTTTAATTAGATGAAAGCTTAAACACACACCCTATAAGGTCAATGGATCCAATGATGAAAGGATGACAAACAGTTTAATGAAAGGATATCGTGTAACAAAGTGTAAGAGTATCATATTCTCTGAATCCATATTGTCTAATGGATGTTCCTCATAGGAAAAAAGTTCATTTGGTTTATGTGCGCTAAAAATGATGGGGTAAGCATTGGAACTGTAAATTAAAAATAAAAATTTCATATTTCGCTTAATATAGTTAAGAACGGCGTAAGTACAAAATCGATATTTTAAGGAAAAAACTGGCCGAACATGACTCTTTACTTTTGGAGAAACAAACAGTTTCAACTTCAGTTTGGTCATAATGACAAGTTCTGATTTTCATGAAAATATGTCCATAAAGAAACGCCTTGTGATGCTGGGTTTAAAGGGCCGGTAGTTATAAAGCATCATTTTGGAAAACTTAAAAAAACATTGATTTAAGTTCAGCACATAATTATTATATCTTGCACATATAAAAATCATCCATGCGTGATAAGTGATTATGGTAGCTCTACACACAATGCTTAATTATAATGTATACAATCAATAAGTTCGGTTACATTAATTTAATGAGACACTTAAGTACGTTTCAATATTTCAAGAAAATAATACGTTTTTAACTAAGATGCTTTATAAATATCAGCCCTGTCTTATAAGGTCGTTAGTAGTATCTTCTCATTCTTAGTTTGATTGTGCGTTCTCAATTCGAAAAAGGTATGAGGAAATCGGACATGGAAGGCTGCACTTAACTTAACCAGTCGAGGACAGAAATCAGCTACACCACAACACAACAACACTGAGCAATGCCCATACATAAGCCAAACATATTTTAAGTCCAAGTCACCGCTCCAAAAAATGCAGACTGAATCAGTTTTATTTCAAATCACAAAAAGCGGTGATCCAAAGAGATAAGTGTGCGACACTTCCGTTGTTCAACGTTTATCAATTGATGCACTTATTAAAGCAGTCATACAAAAAGCAAATCGTTTTCTAGCTGCCGGCATACCATCCGATCTTGACAGTATATGCTCAACGACATGTGCTTGTTCTTGATCGAAAAAGTATTGTAACGGAGATGTGCACATGTTACTAAAACACCGCGCCATGCACTAACAGAATAAACACGGCCTAGATAAGTAGCTATTGCTATTGAGTTGACTTAAAAACACACAAAGCATGAGATTTTTTTATCTTTTACATTAACAATCAAATCTTCTTAATCATATACTACTGCTAAACCCAAAGGACCATAAATGTTGTGGTAGATTTTCCTTTAACTTTGATCGTTTAAATCGATTCAACAATATTATACATTAAATGAGAATCACTATTGCTTAAACTCCTCACATTTGCAACAAAAAGCTCCCACCAATTACCGAGAAAAGAATGAAAACATATTCCATTACCAGCCAAAATAGTCGCAAGTTGTTTCCCTTTGACCACATAATAATTTATCAATGGAAGCCATAAATTATCATTGGTGATTTAAATATATTTTTGACATTATAGAGACATATTTGCGCACACTTTCTTCTGACAAATTATGATAATTGATAGTGCTTTGTACATTTAGCTCATTTAATGTGATAGTAGAGAAAAAATATGCTAGTTATCAGGGAATACCTCTTTGTTTTTAGTGTGCTAGATTTTGATGGACTAGATTATGACAGCTAACGAAGAAGTGTAGGATTAGGAATAACTTCCGGAGAAACCCAATTCTGTACTATTGTCAATTATTCCATAGTTCAATGTAAATACTAAACCATCAGTATGACGTCAGTTTTGTACTCTATCACGTGGTCCAATTGAGCACACTCACACGGCTCATTAATTGTGATGTTTGAACACGTGAAACAAAAGCAAACATATTTGCTAGCATTCACTAAACCGGAGTTAGGTCGGATTTGCTGTTCAATTTAAAGTAAGTTGACTCCTCATCAACTTTTTAATCTAAGCAAACAATACGATTCACTGTGTGACATTGAATCCGTAAGGTTTCATGAGGTAGATGAGCCCTACGACTGATTAAGTTTTGTCACAGTCGAGATCTCACTCCGAACAAATGCAGAAAACCTAAAACTTAAAGAGTTACAAGAAACTATATGACACAGTTTCTTTCTAATAAAACTTAGCTACAAATATGACAAATTACTAAATTATAAAAGTTTTCATCGTTGATTTTTTATCCTGTTCAATTAATTTATTCTAAAAAAACGAATGTAGGAGAGAGAAAAGAAAATTAATTGTCTGTTATTTGTGCAATTCTGTTGTTCAGTAAATTCTATTGTTTTTTCTACGTTCTGTGTCTGTATCTTGTGTTGCCGTCGTGTCTGTGTGTCTTCCAATTGTCTGTGTTATTCAACTACAATGTACTACAGCAGGTGTAAGTGCCGCCTGACCACATGGTTATAAACGAGAACGTAATCAATGTTCCAAGTCATAGTCCATACTCAAATTGGAGCATGTTCTTAGTTTAATAAGTGCTGCAACTTCTTCACCACTGAATGGAAACATATTATATGAGGTAGCATTTTTTGAACGTTTTATACACGTTTCTGTAAGTTTTAATGCAAAATTCTAAAAGCAAACTGAGAATTTGAATACGTTTATATAATCATTGGGACTTTTGTCGGTAAAGAGAGCATGTTTTACAACGAGCGTTGAAACCTTCACCACCACCGCCATATTACTAATAAAGGCCAAGTGTTTGGTGAAAAATTAGCACACCACAACTGAGACAATAACCTTACTATTTAAGGCCAACTTATTTTCATCAAGCTTTTCTTAACCAATGGTTTTAACCCACATAAAATAGTTTGATACTGGTCTGAGGTATCTTTAAAACAAATATTGATACAATATGACCCAGGTTCAAGCTAGTCATCAGTCAAATCAATTGACTCATTTAAAATGGGCAAAGAAGTTGTCTGTTTGAGTATTAATAAGCTAAATTAGGTTGATGGCACCGATTCGGCACCGATTTCCAGGCTCACAACCAAATAATCAATTCATTAAAATATATAAATGATACATTTTATGGACAAGACTGCTTTCATATTTGACACTCATATCGTATATACAGCAATTACTAGCAAAACCATATCACTAAGGCTATTATTAAACAATTACGAAATAACATATTTACTTTGAAGCTGTCTTATGCCAGGTTCCTCTTAACGAGTTCAATCATTAAACAGACACGAATACCCAGGAGAATGCATTCCCTATTAATGCGACGAGGTTTATAGTAGTATAAACCTCGTCGCATTGATAGTGAACTAAATAATAGTTCACTGATGGTCCCAGCCTTAACTAAGTATATATACAAAACACTCGATGTTTCTTTGTCGTTATTGATTGGTTATAGATTAATAATTATAATAACAATGCCCAAACAATGATCACCCAGTCACGTGTATCTAGGATGAGAACGTTGTCATTAAATAGTACATATTACGCACCAATGAGTCTAGGTAAGGGAAATATATCCATGTTTCGTTTGCATGAAGATTATTATTCACCAAACATACGACAGACGACGGACACAACATCTTTCCCTTTCTGCTATGTCAGCAATGGTGGCTTCTAAACTAGTTTTTGTACTATTTGTGTGTATATTCAACCATGGACACTGTGGCACTATCAACGATACAAAAACGTTACTGAAGGACTTACTGGTAGATTATGATATCAACGTCCGCCCGGTGGCAAATCAGAGTGATCCTGTTAATGTTTATGTACAAGCTTACATAAAGAGCATTCAGAACTTTGATGAAGTTAGTGGAGAATTTTCCTTCGCTGGGGCCCTGTATATTACATGGAATGACGTCAATATGAGATGGAATCCGGCATTGTACGGTGGGATTTGGGAAACGACAATTTTGTACAGAAACGTTTGGATACCAGAACTTGTTTTGTTTACTCCTGCAGAAGACGTAGAAGCGATTGGTAAAAAATGGAATAAAATACGATTCATTTACGACGGAACAGCGGTATGGGTACCGGTAGATCTAGTTGAATCAACCTGTTCGGTAAATGTTCGAAACTACCCGTTTGATACACAAGAATGTCTAACATCGTTTAATTCCCTTGGCTACAATGAGAAGGAAGTAAAACTGTACCCAATGTCGGACGAATTCGATTTCAGTATTTATCAAGAAAATGCAATGTGGAATATAAAAGGTTCGAAAGTAACACAAGGAAAGACGGGCACAGATTCGCAGTTAGATTTTCTATTATTATTGGATCGGAAGCCTTCATTTGTCATAATCAACGTGATTCTACCAATCATGTTTTTAAGCATGTTGAACGTCATCGTGTTTCTTCTGATACCAGAATCTGGTGAACGTGTATCGTACACAATCACTGTCCTTCTATCTATTGCCGTCTTCATGACCATTGTCAGCGACTTGTTGCCTCAGAGTTCGGACCCAGTACCGATTATATCATTCAAGCTAATGATTGACATGATACTGAGCTCCCTGATTGTTTTAGTCACAGTTGTGAATTTGAAGTGGTACTACATAGAAGATACGGTGCCTGTTCCATCTTGGTTACAGTCGGTATATCGTGTTCTAACTTGTTCACGAATGAAAAATTCCAAAATCAACCCAACGACCGACGCCTGCATAATCAAGACGGCTCCTGAAAAACACAAAAAGACTGATGGAGCGACGAAAATTGTTGTCATACCAATAGCTTCGGATAGACGAGAAAGTGTGTACGATAGACTAGTTGCTGAATTGAATCAGAATGAAAAGATAACCTGGAGGCAGATCAGCAGACTTGTTGATCGTATTTCTCTTGTTGTGTTCACTGCGGCATCACTAGGCAGTTTCGGCATCTTCGTCGCGATCACCGCAGTGAGTTCTACTTAGAGTCACGCCGATATCACGGTTGGCATTATATAATTTTCACCATGTATTCGACCTACCTTTTAAATAAGAAAATTCTGTCAAAACAAAGCTAGTTACAACTCGCAAGTAAAATATTCTTCTTCTGCTTTCTACGAGACAGTCTCAACACTCAAGCCGAGATCAAGTATTTTCTATGTAACTTAATAGAATGTCGTCCCTTTGATTGTATTGTTAACAATAAATTACATGTGTAGCACTCAATTTAGATTTGAGCGTCGAAAAATTCTTGTTCTAGACGGCTTAATGATGTCTTAGCATAATTTGTTTGCTTTCTCAGCAAAAAATTAAGACACCCATTATTTGTTATGTCCAATAAAATATGTCAAGGTCAGATGATTATAAACATTGGAGAACACACTCCATGGTCAAGTTTATACTCTGGACTCCAATAGGAGCATTTCAAAGGAAAATAGCTACTTTAACTTCTTTAATAATGAAAGGAAACGTATAAAATGGGGATTAATTTTCTTAATTAGATCATTTGCACCAAGTTGGTGTTGGTTTTGATGTAAAAGTCAAAACACGCTTTTTTCAAGTCGGATCATGGAGTATGAAGCTCGAATATAATAATGGTCTGGTCTTTTAAAATGCTTTATAATATAGTTCACTGTGTTTTTTACCGTTCATGATAATTATATCACTCTCATTCAATATGCTGAATATACATTATCCAATGAAACTTGATCAACATTATTATCCACTATTCCTGTATTCTCCCTCTGTGTCATATATAGTGTGTTTATATGCTCGTAACAATTGACATGACACTTAACCGAATTTGCCGAATTTGCCACCCAATGAAATATTATATTATGCGATATATTCAATCAATATTTCTAAACTTGAGGTTATTTTCATTCCATGCACTTATCTATCGATTTCAAGAAATAAATTACGCATATATGTATAAAACCATCCATGCAGAACAGTTAGGCAACCTGGGTTATGTGCACGTGATTCACTTGCCCGACATGTTTGCTTTTCGAAATAAGTAAAACTGTATCTGTCGATTGGTTTAATGAAAAGCATTGATACTGGCGAGAATGGTTAATACGGGGCAGGCTTAAAATGACGAGTACCAGCACCAAAATCTATACATGTACGTCAAAACGTCATTTTTAAAAAAGCGATATTTATAATAACGTGGGGTTTAGCTCGAATTACTGCGAGAAACATATTTTCTATCAATACAATGGGACAGTATCGGGGTTTCCATCATTTGTATTCTTCTAAAAGGTTTTTTTTAAAACTAGTTTATGAAAACACGTGGCCAATCAGAAATTCGTTCGATGTATGCATGCATCTGACATTATGAGCGCGTTCCACATGGCTCATTCTCACAAATTATAATGCTTTAAGAAACGTCAATCAACAGAAAACAAATTCATACCAAATACGATACTATTTGAAGCTGTGCACGAGGCCAATGTGCAAAAAAGCAATTTCGCACCAACCGTTACGCATGGATGATTTGGTACATGAATACGCCATTTCTTTCCGGTAATCGTTATATTAGTGCATGGAAAGAACAAATAACACATTCTTACATTTATTGATATAATATATCAGATGATATAATATTTTTTGGGCGGCCAATTAGAAATTCGGTTAAGTGTACATGTACTTACAAAAATAAATGTAATAGAATATTATATCGTTATCATTTTTGTTTACTGCGTTATTAACAAGAAAAGACGTAATTCAGTATCATCATTAACAATCATAGAAGGATGGATATCAACATTAACAGCTTTTTGTGTACTTGAAAACTATATTTCCAGTCCTATAGACTCATATGAGCCATTGCAGGGTATGTTCCACAACAAGAACACTCCTCAAATTTCAGCATTGTCAAATCCTCTGTAAGAAGCACTCGTTCTTAAAGTATTAACAGCCTCTTATAGTTGTTGTGAACACTGAAGTGATGAAAAATCATAAATTTGTATCCACTGAATCATTGCCGAGTAAAGAAGTTAATTATTGACTAAATTACCATCTGTTGAAATTTATGCAACCACCGATATGAAGCAACCTATTCTAGATGAAGCCCCGAACATGCAAATTTCAACAAAAGGACCTCTAATCATATTCCTCCAAATTCCAAATACTTTCGAAACGACCCAAAATTATACAAATATTTAGCGACACATTACGATATGTATAAAGCATGAAATGACCTCATGTTATATAATATGAGATTTCAAAGGTAGACAAAAGATGAAAGCCACAATCATATTCACACTGCAACGAACAATAATACAATAACACTTAAACACAAAAGGTGCACGTATGATAAACTACTCTCGAGTGTGTTAACATCATGAATGGATGTGTTAATGTCATGAATACTGGGTTTTAGTGATTATTTCTTAATGGTGGGAGCACATCCTTTAAGGCGCGGAGCTGTTTTTATAGTATTCCTGGAAATTATTGAGAATCAACCTTTATATTATTACATTTATCTGAGTGGGAAAATGTGTTTCAATGGAACTTTAAAGGTACATTATTTAATAGATCTAACCATAGCCTACATGTAAAGCATAGGATGGGTAAGTTATGGTAGAAATAATTGTATCTGCTAGGTCATGATGGTTCCCAGTGGGGTCGCAGAAAAAATGCCTTAACATAAAGAAGGGGATAGGGTTGTTAAGGCTTTTAATAAGTTTTCTTAGTGCTTTTCGGACGTAAAACACATCTTTGGTGGCAGTTATTTTTCGCAGCAACAGTTAGTTTATAACTCTAGTTATCACGTTAGCCAATAAATTGGTTCAAATGTCAATCATGAACTACCTCTAACTTATTTTAAGTTAAACACCGGGTCTAAATTAAACATTCTATGCAAAACGGTGTCTTAAAACTTATGTTGACTTGATAAAAATTGCATGATTTAAATAATATAATATATGTAATTAAAATGATATCATAAAAATGAACAGTTGTTTGTCTTTTAAATAACTTAGTTACACCGTTTTTAAAAACACTTGGAACATTGTCAATCATTTCAGAGAACACTATTAATTGTCGATACTATGATAATTCACTCTGTCATTTCTTTTCTGTCAGATAACTAGATGTAGTTTTTCAATATCACATCAATTATATGTGTTTGTCTAACCATATTTTCAAATAGAGGAACATTGTTTTGAAGCTAATTATAGACATTAAATGACACGTTCCAAATCTGCGTGACAGATGCCTTGTATCTTTGCCTCTATTTCTTGTATACAGCCACAAGGTTCATGTCCATCCTTGTTGACGTAGACAAACACATAATGTCAAAATACAGTCATAGCATCTAACAAAATGAATCTGTTCACGTCGATAAGAATGCTGAATCAAATGAATTATTGTGAAGTTGTTTATGAGGTACAACTTATAATTTATTGAATATGAAGTTTCTCTCAAAGATTCAATTGACAACATCAACACTTTCATTATTGTCACAAGCAGAAATATTTACTTTGTTAAGTACTTTTCTGTAATTGTTTAATTAGATGAAAGCTTAAACACACACCGTATAGGGTCAATGGCTCCAATGATGAAAGGATGACAAACAGTTTAATGAAAAGATATCGTGTAACAAAGTGTACGCCCGTATCATATTCCCAGAATCCATATTGTCTAATGGGTTTTCCTCATTGGAGAAAAGTTCATTTGGTTCATGTGCGCTTCAAATGACGGGATAAGCATTGAAATCTAAATTAAAAATAAATGTTTCATATTTCGCTGGCTTAGTTAAGAAGGGGGTAAGAACAAAATCGATATTTTGAGGGAAAAAAACTGTGGCTCTTAAATTCCTTGAATTTTAACCAAAAGTTCCCACTAATTACCGAAAAAAATATATTTCCATAACGAGCCAAAATAGTCAGTCACGAGTTGTTTCCCTTTAATCACATTATTAGTGGTTTGAATATATTTTTGACATTATAGAGAAATATTTGCGCACACTTTCTTCTGACAAATTGCGATAATTGATAGTGCTTTATACATTTAGCTCATTTAATGTGATAGTAGAGAAAAATATGCTATTTATCATGGAATACCTCTTTGATTATAATGTGCTAGATTTTGATGGACTAGATTATGACAGCTAACGAATAAGTGTAGGAGTAGGAATAACTTCCGGAGAAACACGATTCTGTACTATTGTTAATTATTCCATAGTTCACTGTAAATACTAACCCATCAGTATGACGTCAGTTTTGTATTCTATCACGTGGTCCCATTGAGCACACTCACACGGCTCATTAATTGTGATGTATGAACACGTGAATCAAAAGCAAACACATTTTCTAGCATTCACTAAACCGGTGTTAGGTCGGATTTGCTGTTGAATTTAAAGTAAGTTGACTCCTCATCAACTTTTTAACTTAAGCAAACAATACGATTCACTGTGTGACATTGCATCCGTAAGGTTTCATGAGGTAGATGAGTCTTACGACTGAATTAGTTTTGTCACAGTCGAGATCTCACTCTGAACAAATGCAGAAAACCTAAAACTTAAAGTGTTACAAGAAACTATATGACACAGTTTCTTTCCAATAAAACTTATAGTCCAGTCAAAATAGGCTCAAAATGGGCCTAACCCAAAACAAATTGCAACAGAAACAATTTTACCACCAACGTCAAGTTCAAACCTGGGCGGACTTTGGAAAAAAAGTCCTAAAAAATTTGATAATTCTACAAAAAGAGCATTGTTTTACTGAATATTTAATTAGACCGTGTGTGGTTGTTGTTAGCAGTGTAACCTCTGGTGATTCCTCTATGTGGTATGTAGTAACTATTCTCAACACACAATGATTCCCATTATATCAACAAGGCCTATCTTCAAGGACTTTGATACATAAAATGTTGCCAACTCTGGCTAGTACCAGGTCGGGCGAATGATAATCCCTGCACTGATAAGTCCCCTATTGACACTACATTAATGGTTCCCAACACATATACGTGCTAAAGATGAATGCTCCGTGTAATGGTGAGACCTTTCAGTACATAGAATACTAGTTCAACAACATTATTAAATCTACTAATTAATGTACTATAATAGTACCTTGTGAGTGTCCCCTACACTGATAAGTCATCGATAGAATATTGTTATCAACACTTGCAAGTCCCCACAGGGACTAGGATAAGTGATATCAGCTCTGATGAGTCCCCAATATGACACAGGACGGATGTAGCCAACGCTGATGAGTTCCCACAGTGATTATGACAACTTCTGCAAGCACTGATGAGTCTCCCATAAGACCTTCATTTATGGTCCCAACACTGATGAGTTCGAGAGGACCTCTGATTACAGCTTTCAACACTGGGGAGTCCTTCATATACATGTGCACTATTATGATTGTAACGAACACTAATAAGTCTTCCATGGACCCTTATATGAATCACATAGGGTATACATGTAAGACAAGTACTTCAGAGGATTTTGCATGACTGTTTCCAACTCTGATGAGTCTTTTATAGATCCTTATAGGTTTGCTTCCAGTACATGTGCGTCTAACAATAGGGTCTAATTAAAACAACTGCGTCTTTGAATGACTTCTCCCAGCACTGCCGAGTCTCCCACTAAATACCTTCATTATTTGTTCCTAACACTGATGGTTCCTGTAGACCCAACTATGACTGCTGCCAATGCCGATGAGTCCTTAATACGACTGTCGTAAGTGAATCACCGCTTTTTTATCCTTCATAGGGCGTTGTATAATCTATTGAGCATTGACGAGGTCCTCATATGACATTCATTGATTTTTCATACACTAGTTGGTCTATAGAATGCCTTGGATGACTACTTTATACCCGTGTGAGTCCTTTAACGTGTGACTGTTCCATACACTAGTGAGTCCCCTTATGGGAATATGCTCAATTCGGACGGATGCAAACACTGGGGAGTTCCTTATGGCAAATACAAATAGGTTTTAGGAAGACTATTTTCAAGGGGGTGACCTATGATGATTGTTCTCTGCACTAGTGTGTCCCTAATATCTACTCCGCGGAATGGCCAATAGTACATAGGATCACAGTTCTCTACACTGGTGAGTCCCACTTAGTACCTAAGATCTTAGATAACAGTTCCTTTCCTCCGTGGAATAAAGGATGACTGTTTCTTATGCTCAGGGTTGGACACGTGGTGACTATTGTGTCATTGTCTTGTCCCTGATTTCTACTGACAATGGCGGTCTCCAACACTAGTGAGTCCCCCACATTACTGATGATGATACTTCCCCATTATAGCGAGTCCCTAACAGTACATAGGGTGACAGTTCACAACATTGATGAGTCCCTTTTTTGACTGATTCAAACTTAACAACCCCATAGGGCATTGGATGAGTATTTTCAACATACATGAGTTCTACATAACGTAAATATTAAACTTAGAGCTACAATGAAATCGATATACTTTAAAAGTTGACCTTTAAAGACATGCACCTTGACCTTCAAATGGTCATTGTTTGATTCTGGTTTTAAGTTCACTTTATTTAAGTATACTAAGTATTCTTTCTTGTAAGCATTTATTTGCATCATTGGTAAGACTAACTAAGCTTTCCATATTTTTACCTCGAAATGACCTTGACATTGCCTTTCATGTGGTCACTGTTGTGAGTAAATGTGAAGGACACTACCTAATGAACATTTTCATTCAAAATATGAATCATAATATCTACATATTAAATTACAAAAGTGATATCAAACAAATAATGGTTTCGAATCCAAAACGTCTTGGATACCATATACTTGACTAAAAGTGGCTGTTTTAACCGAAATGTAATGTTCTAAATTAAAAATATAATTCATATTGAATAAATACATACTAAACACCCTTTATACTAACTTTATAATGATAGGGAAAGGTGGAAATATATAAAACGGCAAGGAAAAAAAGAGGGAAACAACAGATTTTTAAGAATTTTTCGCATTTCGTCCTTCAAATGGCCTTGACCTTGGCCTAAAAGTGGTCACTGTTGCAAGAAAAGTTGAAGGTCACTACTAAATGAACATTATCGATCAAATTATGAAGAATTATATCTAAATATAAAACAACAACATTGATTTTTTAGAGGTTATATAGTTCATGGCGGCCATCATGGAACCATCTTGGAATTTTCACCTTTAGACACATAATTGTTTTGAGGACTTTTTTTCTGGTGATCAGCATATGATTACCAAGCTAAAAATCGAAAAATAGCTTCTGTTGCAATTTGTTTTCCCTTTAATGTTAATTTGACTTGACTATTAGCTGCAAATATGAGGAATTACTAAATTATAAAAGTTTTCATCGTTAAATTCTTATCCTGTTCAATTAATTTTTCTAAAAAAAGGAATGGAGAAAAGAGAAAAGAAAATTAATTGTCTGTAATTTGTGCTATTCTGTTGTTCAGTAAATTCTATTGTTTTTTATACGTGCTGTGTCTGTATCTTGTGTTGCGTCGTGTCTGTGTGTCTTCCAATTGTCTGTGTTATTCAACTACAATGTACTACAGCAGGTGTTAGTGCCGCCTGACCACATGGTTATAAACCAGAACGTACTCAATGTTCCAAATCATAGTCCATACTCAAATTGGAGCATGTCCTTAGTTAAATAAGTGCTGTAACTTCTTCACCACTGAATGGAACATATTATATGATGTGTCATTTTCGTAATTAGACCATTTTATACACGTTTCTGTTTGTTTTAATGCAAAATTCTAAAAGCAAACTGAGAATTGGAACACGTTTGTATAATCATTGGGACTGTTGTCGGTAAAGAGAGCATGTTTCACAACGAACGTTGAAACCTTCACCACCATCGCCAAAATACTAATAAAGGCCAAGTGTTTGGTGAAAAATTAGCACACCACAACTGAGACAATAAACTCACGATTTAAGGCCAACCTATTTTCATCAAGCTTTTCTTAACCAATGGTTTTAACCCACATAAAATAGTTTGATACTGGTCTGAGGTATCTTTAAAACAAACATTGATACAGAATTACCCAGGTTCAAACCAGTCATTAGTCAAATCAATTGACTCATCAAAAATGGACAAACAAGTTGTCTGTTTGAGTATTAATAAGCTAAATTAGGTTGATGGCACCGATTCGGCACCGATTTCCAGGCTCACAACCAAATAATCAATTCATTAAAATATATAAATGATACATTTTATGGACAAGACTGCTTTCATATTTGACACTCATATCGTATATACAGCAATTACTAGCAAAACCATATCACTTAGGCTATTATTAAACAATTACGAAATAATATATTTACTTTGAAGCTGTCTTATGCCAGGTTCCTCTTAACGAGTTCAATCATTAAACAGACACGAATACCCAGGAGAATGCATTCCCTATCAATGCGACGAGGTTTATAGTAGTATAAACCTCGTCGCATTGATAGTGAACTAAATAATAGTTCACTGATGGTTCCAGCCTTAACTAAGTATATATACAAAACACTCCATGTTTCTTTGTCGTTATTGATTGGTTATAGATTAATAATTATAATAACAATGCCCAAACAATGATCACCCAGTCACGTGTATCTAGGATGAGAACGACGTCATTAAATAGTACATATTACGCACCAATGAGTCTAGGTAAGGGAAATACATCCATGCCTCGTTTGCATGAAGATTATTATTCACCAAACATACGACAGACGACGGACACAACATCTTTCTCTTTCTGCTATGTCAACAATGGCGGCTTCTAAACTAGTTTTTGTACTATTTGTGTGTATATTCAACCATGGAAACTGTGGCACTATCAACGATACAAAAACGTTACTGAAGGACTTACTGGCCGATTATGATATCAACGTCCGCCCGGTGGCAAATCAGAGTGATCCTGTAAATGTTTATGTACAAGCTTACATAAAGAGCATTCAGAACTTTGATGAAGTGAGTGGAGAATTTTCCTTCGCTGGGGCCCTGTATATTACATGGAATGACGTCAATATGAGATGGAATCCGGCATTGTACGGTGGGATTTGGGAAACGACAATTTTGTACAGAAACGTTTGGATACCAGAACTTGTTTTGTTTACTCCTGCAGAAGACGTAGAAGCGATTGGTAAAAAATGGAATAAAATACGATTCATTTACGACGGAACAGCGGTATGGGTACCGGTAGATCTCGTTGAATCAACCTGTTCGGTAAATGTTCGAAACTACCCATTTGATACCCAAGAATGTCTAACATCGTTTAATTCCCTTGGCTACAATGAGAAGGAAGTAAAACTGTACCCAATGTCCGACGAATTCGATTTCAGTATTTATCAAGAAAATGCAATGTGGAATATAAAAGGTTCGAAAGTAACACAAGGAAAGACGGGCACAGATTCGCAGTTAGATTTTCT
The DNA here is from genome assembly GCA_963678985.1 of Spisula subtruncata. NCBI lineage: Eukaryota > Metazoa > Mollusca > Bivalvia > Venerida > Mactridae > Spisula > Spisula subtruncata. Next base: position 37,474,969 of record OY787671.1, read on the forward strand.
ATTATTCTTGGATCGGAAGCCTTCGTTTGTCATAATCAACGTGATTCTACCAATCATGTTTCTGAGCATGTTGAACGTCATCGTGTTTCTTCTGATACCAGAATCTGGTGAACGTGTATCGTACACAATCACTGTCCTTCTATCTATTGCCGTCTTCATGACCATTGTCAGCGACTTGTTGCCTCAGAGTTCGGACCCAGTACCGATTATATCATTCAAGCTAATGATTGACATGATACTGAGTTCCCTGATTGTTTTAGTCACAGTTGTGAATTTGAAGTGGTACTACATAGAAGATACGGTACCTGTTCCGTCTTGGTTACAGTTAGTATATCGTGTTCTTACTTGTTCACGAATAAAACAATCCCAAATCGACCCACTGACCGACGGCTGCATAATCAAGACTGCTCCTGAAAAACACGAAAAGACTGATGGAGCGACGAAAATTTCTGTCATTCCAATAGATTCGGATAGACGAGAAAGTGTGTATGATAGACTAGTTGCTGAATTGAATCAGAATGAGAAGATAACATGGAGACAGATCAGCAGACTAGTTGACCGTATATCTCTCGTAATGTTCACTGCGGCATCACTAGGTAGCTTCGGCATCTTCGTCGCCATCACGACAGTAGGTCCTACATAGACACGCCACGATATCACTGTGTAGTGTGGACATTATATAATTTTCACGTAGTTCGACAGACGCTTTGACTAAAAACTCGAGTAATAATCTGTCAAAACAAAGTTAAAAACAACTCGTAAGTATAATATTCTTCGTCTGGTTTATACGAGACAGTCTCGACGCTCAAGATGAGAACAAACATTTTGTATGTAACTTAATCGAAGTTCGTTCCGTTGGTTGTATTGTTAAAAAAAGTTACATGTGTAGCACTCAATTTAGATTTTAGCGTCGAAAAATTCTTTAATAGACAGTGTAATGATTTGTTAGCAGAATTTGATTGCGTTGTAAGCAAACACTTACGACACCCATCACGTGTGTGTTATGTCCAAACAAATATGCCAAGGTATTTTAATATGCTTAGTTCATTGTGTTTATTGCCGTTCATGTTTTGTATTTCACGCTCATTCAATTTGTTTAATATACGTTATCCAATGTAACTTGATCAAAAGTATTATCCACTATTACTCTGTTCTCCCTCGGTATCATATCTAGTGTGTTTTTGATATGCTCGTAACAGTTGACATGTTCTTACAAACATAAATGTAATAGAATATTATATTTGTTGTTTACTGTATTATTAACAAGTACAGAACTAATTAGGATTATCACAAACAATCATAGAAGGATGGATCACAACATTGCCAGCTTTCGAGTACTTGAAAACTATTCGCTGTCTAAGAAAGAGAAGGTCGTCACTATAAAATCAATATTTTGGGAAAACAAGAAAAAACTGACTGACAATCACTCTTTACTTTTGGTAAAACAAGCTTTTTAAACTTCCGTTCGGTCAACATGACATGTTCCGAGTTACATGAAAATAGTCTAATAAGAAGCGCCTTATGATGTAGATTTCAAATATGCATTAGTTTTATAAGGTCGTAACTGGCACTTACGACCTTCATATTCTAAGCCTCACGACCCTCACTTATACAAATATCTAGCAAAACGCTGTGTTATTGATATTTATTTCCACGATATGCACAAATTATAAAACGTTATAATATTATATATATATATAGGCTTCAAAGGCAGAAAACAAGGTAAACCCCACAATCATGCTCACATTGCAACGAACAAAACTAAAACAACATAAAAACCGCAAATGGTTTGACAAAGGCGTTTCTTAAGTTGCATGAACGAAAAACGATGATCGATGGTTGTTATCGAAGTTATTGCTATCTAAGAACATCAGCTGCAATGATTGACTATCACCGAGAGTGTTGATATCCGGAAAGGATATGTCGATGGATGAGGGAAAGGCAGCATATAAGATAATGCGTAGCCCATTTTGATATGTATATGTTGGTTTCACCACGACATGTTAAGGCGCGAAGCCTTTTTTAGTTGTCGATACAGGGCAAATTATCTGTGACTTTTGTTTAATTGTATAAGATCAGACCGGTTGTTGGCTGACGTTAGTTTGCTATAGCGAAATATATCAACATATCATGCATCTAGTTTTGAACATGAAACAAAACTTTATAAATCTCCGTTACTGATGCCTCTTGACTGCGCCTCTATGTCTAATACATCCACTGGGTTCATGTCCATCATTGTTGTCAAAATACAGTCATAGATTCTAACAGAATGAAACTATTCATGTCGATAAGAATGCTGAATCATATGAATTAATGTGATCTTGTTTATGACGTACAACGCATTATTCATTGAATATGAAGTATCTCTAAAATATGTACATTTGTAATTGACAACAGCAACAATTACATTATTGACACAAGGGGAAAATATTTGCTTTGTTAAGTACTTCTCTGTAATTGTTTAATTAGATGAAAGCTTATACACACCCTATAAGGTCAATGCTTCCAATGATGAAAGGATGACAAACATTTAATGAAAGGATATCGTGTAAAAAGGTGTACGCCCGTATCATATTCCCAAAATCCATATTTATTGTCTAATGGATGCTCCTAATTGGGGAAAAGTTCATTTTGTTAATGTGTTGTTAAGATGATGAGGTAAGCATTGTATTGTTAAAATCTAAAGTTGAAAGACATGTCGATTTGTTTGTGCGTTCTCTATTCGAAAAGTAGAAAAATATGAGACTTCCAGAATTTACTTCTTATCAATCGATGCACATTTTTATGCAGTCATGCAACAAGGTTAAATAGCTGTTGGTAATCCAACCGACCATGTCAGTATGTGCTTGAGGACATAGGCTTGATACGGAAAGGTATTTAACCGGACATGTGCACATGTTGCTTAAACGCCGTGCCGTGCACTAACATTATGAACACGACCTAGATAAATAGCTTTTGGGCTTGACTATGGCATACCCATAGCATTAGTTTTTTTATATATACATTTAACATTCAAATCTCATTAATAATATACTATTGTCAAACCAAAAGTACCATGAATGACAAAATGTTCTGAAACCCCTCGTTCACGTACTTTTCATAAGTCACGTCCGATGAGCATTACATATGAATATTCAATTTTCGTGGTAGATTGTCCTTTCAATTGCCCTGTGCTAGATTTTAGAGGACTCGATTATGTCAGCTTACGTAGAGGTGTGGGAGTAGGAATAACTTCCAGAGAAACACGATGCCGTACCATTGTTAATTATACCATAGTTCAAATACCAGCACATCAGTATGATGTACTTGATCACGTGGTCGTATTAATTACACCATCGGTTCATTAAGTAAGTATGATCTATGAACACGGCATTCAAAAGCAAACACAATAGTTAACTTCCAATAAACCGGATTTCATGTTCCACTCAAAGTCAATTGACTCATCACCCACTTTTTAACCTATCGGTGTATGCAAACAGTACGATTCATCATAGACCTAGATTTTGTCATCTAATTGTGGCAAGCTGTGTACATTAGTGTCCTATAGAAGCTGTAGTGCATTATATAATGATATTCATTTCATATAATATTATGTAATGTAGTTACGTATGCAATAATAAAGTTTCATAACTACACGTGTGTGGTCTAATTTCATAAATATATAGATCAAATGTTGTATTATAAGGTTATATGCAAATATAATCACACACAACGGACGTGGCATCATTATGTCAGTGTTTGTTTACATTTGCCTACATGGTGGTCAAAACGCACGAAAAGGCTGCTTGGTGTATTACTTCTGATATCAACGATAGAATGTACCATGAAAATGTGACTGTTTCATTTTTTACAGGACTATACCTTGTTTAACGCTTGGATGGTCAAAATTGACCATGACGTAGATCTAGTATTGGATAGTATGGCTTGGTTTTGGTGCTAGCTGCAGTGTACTTTTGTTTATTGTTCAAGTGCATGTCAGCTGAAGTCGCGATATCATCGGGAAACTTAGATGCATGCACCGAGCAAATCATCATCGACGATGTGCAATTAAAATTCAATGTAGGCATTTAAGGCAGTGGGCCCCTAATACACAAAATTTTAAAATTGATCAATTTGCTATTTTTTATTGCTAAAAATACTTAGGAAGCATAATGTGAAATATAAAAAGATTCTAACCACAGGTTTTAAAAAAAATTAACTTTACATGTGCCTAATAGTCATATACAATGAAAACTATATCAATTACAAGTAAGATATAAGATATAAGATAGCTATGTACATGTATATTACTAGCATAGTTGTAAAACGTCGAGATTTGTTTTTTAGTCTACAAAACATATGATTTCTAAAATCCTAAAAAAATCACCCCAAAATTTTCATCAGACCATAATGCATATATTTCAGCCAAAAGAAATATAGGTTCACCATCAAATTATCAAGATATAACATTTTGTTTGACCCCCACCCCCACTTATGATGCTGGTCAAAAAGCATGGGAAATGGTAACCTGATTTTTTTTAAAAAGGTGTTACTATTTCATTTGAAAATGTCCATTTGTATAAGTAATATATACATACATTTTCATCATATGAATTTCCAAAGGTCTTAAATCAAATGATGCAATGGTTGCCATGCCAACCAATTCTTAATGCGAAAATTGCAAATTTTTGCTAAAAAGTTTTAATTTGACCCTTTATTTCACTTAAAATTAATGAGAGATAGTTCATGATATGCACTTGAACCAATTCATAGTAAGGAAATATAAACTTAATGAAAATATGTATGTTCTTAACAAACGTAGAGCTGCAAATGCTACCTGGGCTGCAACAAATACTGTCGCATAAATTGAAGTTGCATCATAAAAAGCACAAAGGAAATTACAAAACAGCAGTGTTGGGCTCTGTTCTGCAGTTCTCTTTATTCAACATAGGTAAGTAACAAATAATTCAATGATTTAATTGTATGAAAAGTCATTATTAGGCTCAACTGCAGCATAGATCTAGATTTGACCCCCAAGTTATGTACATTTTTGGTATTTTGACTCACAAAATGTCGTTTCATGCATACGTACACTAGGAAATTGTCATGGTTAAGTGAAAAGCATTTGAAGCTTTGTCCTTATATATAACATGTTCAGATATGTGATGAGGTATTTTTTATTTTATATTGCTTGAGATATCAATGGTCCCAATACCCCCCTATCCAGGTAATGAATATTGCCATTAACCCTACTTTCACAATCTATTTGCCTGGGATTTTCTTTGAAAAACTGGGTTAAAATTGTGAAACTGTATTTGTCTTCTAACATAATGGAGTTTCATTACTTCTCTGCTAACTAAAATTTCTCATACCAGACTTCACACTTTCTAAATTGAGGTTATTGTTTACAGCATTGGCAGTAAAATTACATGACACTAGTTCCGAATTCGGACATAATACAACAAGCTGTTTCAGAAAATCAATGTCTGCCTTGGCATTATGCACATCGTTATTATTGTCTAGGTTAAGTTTTACTTAATGTTTTGTGACTGTCATGGATTTAAAAACAACACTAAGACTGTCTGTTCCACCGTGCACACACAAAAAGAAGGAATCCCGTTTTTTTCCTTGGCTGTCAAAATAACTGGGAAGTCAGTTTTGTGTATGAGTAATTATAAACACATTGAATCCAAGCTGCATAATTCGTTTATGTGAAGACTTTCAATCCTAGCATAACTTGTGTTTCAGAAATACACAGAAGCTGTCTTAAGGTTTTACTTCCGGCGCACCGCAGCATTTTTTTCCGTCAGGCGTCACTGTATCACAAGCTCTGAAATATGAATATGGAAGAGTTCAGTTTATATGCATAACGATACATGTTTATTTATAAATTAGTATCAGGAAGTATAACATCGTGACACAAATGAACGTCATAATGACGTTTTAGAGTGGCGATTGATATTATTAATAAGGGAGATAACTAAAAGACGTTCCATCCTCTGAAAAGTGTAGGGATTGTGTCCCTTGGACAATTAAATATTATCCCAGGTCATGACGTCATACATGACGCAATATATATATGTTACAACAATAGTCTTGAATGTACTTTAATTTCCATGTAAACAAACATGGAAGAAAGGTGTAAAGAACTTACACCTGATATAAAAAAGCTGCATCTGTGATGAATGTGATGCTTCAATACATGCCTTATTATATTTTATATCACGTTGGCAATGTTTACAAGTGAAGGGGCTACCTCACAAGTATGAACTAGTGTAGCAGGATGGGCAATACAATTAAGAGGCTGCCCTGTAGGTAGTGGTACTCATTGAAGCATTCCAAGACGTTATTTAACTGGCACATCGACTCATGTGACCATAAGGCTAGCAGATAACATTGTAAATGACAGTATCCAAAATGTAGGTTTCGTCCGAATTAAGATACACTTCGACTGATCAGGACTGTTATTTAAGTGTTATGCTCATTTCTATGATACTAAATATACATACATGTACCAAGTAGGTTGTTTATATCAAAGCATGGTGTTACTTTCGCTTCCTGGAGGTTTGTTTTCCTATTGTCAACTAGACTTGCAGGTTGGCTGTCGCTCACGAGATGCGCTTTTCAGGTTTCAAATGACAAACACAACGACAATTTACGACTGAGCAGCTGTCGGTATTATTCTGGTCCATTCCAATTACTTAAGACACGTTGTACGGTAGTTTAGGTGCGCAAACTTGACGAAACATCCCAGATTTTTCTCGATACATCCATGTTTACATGTTGACGGAGTTCTGCAGTGTGCTATTTTTAGCATCAGCTATTCTTCCGTTTCCAGGGAATCCCCAAAGCGGAGCTCTCAAATCGAGTTTGTTTTTTAAAATAAACGGTTGGTATTACATTAAACGAACCGATTAGTAATTAAAACTAAACTATTAAGTGAAATTCAGAGCAAAAATAAAATAATATTATTGTTTAGAATTTAACGTAGATTACCGACATTGACCGACATCGGCCGACATCGACGCAGCTCGACGCAACGTCATTATGGGTCCGCTACGTTAAATATCCCGATGATATCGTGATACCAATAAATGTCTCATGATTTCCAAGAAGCGTCCCCTAGACGCATCCCGTTCCCGAAGCTTATGTATGTCCATCGGAAGTTCATCGCGAGGCAAACAATGATCGGTGGGATAAAGGTTTCAGCGAAACACGAGCGTTTATGTAATACTAGTTTGTTTACAAATAGAGAACTAAAACAAGTTTTAGCAATAGTATATTATTAATCAGATTTGAATATCAGATATAAAAAAATCATGCTATGTGTATCTCATAGTGAAATTCAATGGCTATTTATCTCTGCTGTGTTCTGTTAGTTGACGGCACGGCTTTGAAATAACACGTGCATCTGTCTGGTACAATAACTGTCCGAATCAAGCCCATGTCGTAGAGAACATACTGACATGATCGGTTGGTAGGCCAACAGCTAGATAACAATTTGCTAATTGTTAGCCTACCTTGCAGACCTGTGTATCTAATGATAAAAGTTGAGAAGTAAACTTCGGGAGTGTCGCATTATTTGCTTTATTTCGAATAGAGAACGAACAAACAAATAAACATTTCTTTCAATGTAAGATTCCTTTAGACACGAATGCGTACTCCGTCATTTTAACAAAACATGCACCATATGAACTTTATCCCAAATAGGAGCACCCATTAGACAATATATATTCTGGGAATATGATCTACGAGATACTCACGAGCGTACCCTATGCGGCACGATATAAGTAACTGGAATAAGTTTCTTCATGCGTTTATTTGATTGAGATTGGTCAATATTGTTATGTTATGACGAAAATATTCTTATTGTCTTCACAGAAATGGAACATCTACCCTCAACGAATACCTTAAATGTTCTTTTATGGGAGTTATTGGCCTTAACAAAGCAAAGCACCAAAACCCGTTACAACATTGTTGCTTCGGCATTTACATTGTATTCCGAACGAACCCAAAAGTGAGGGTAAATGTTACCAAACACATACCGCTACACAGTACAAAAGAGATGTGGTCAATCAATTAAACGCTTGTTTTTTTTTAAACAACAGCAAAGTAACGACTATTTCAATTTTAAATATGTTTACAATAAATGCTCTTTTTTCGTTGTACAACACTTCATCATCTTCTATTTAAGTAAACAATGATATGACGGCATGTGTGCAACATTTATGGATCGCAGTGACAATAGTACTACATGACCTTTCAGTTTATCCCTGCCTAATAAGCCAATGACACTGACAATTTTTCATTTGATATTGGCCACCATCACATAACAATAATATAAACATTTTTACAGAACATACATAGGTTAGTACCTGAAATAGACACATATAGTTTAAATACAAGCGGTAAATCAACATTTCTAAGTCAGGACAAAAATATGACTATTAAACAAGTGATAAATACATACATATATTTACATTTGCTTCTACATATCAGAGTTTTGGTGGTTTTATCTATAAAATTAATACACTTATAATGTAAATTCAAAATACTGCTAATTAATTCAAATTTGTTGAATGAAGAATGATTAGCCAAATGACATCCAGAGAAAAGACAAATAGTTTGTTATGATAAATTAGTTGCGCTGGACTCATTGGTGCTTTATGAATGTTCCCGGTGAATGGCACTGATACAAATGAAATTACCTTTGCTTTTCCAACTCGATCATCTCAAGTTTGTAGGGAGTTTCCCAACTTTGAAATGTATTTTTTAAATTTCCAGAGCCCGAACATGAATTGCACCAGGTATCTATAGATTGGTAGTTGAAAGTGCTAAATACTCGACCATAATTCCATCCGATATCCGCTTAAAAAGTGAAAAATACATTCGAAAATAGGCAGCGCTATAGTTAATAAATTGCATTATATGTGTTGAAATATATATAACTAGCGACATACTCAAAATCAGTGTGGTTCATCCTCCTATGAATTGATGATTATAATGTATACACCTGTCCTTGTTAGTGATATGGTAAACAAAAAATAAAAACGATACTTCATTTTATCTTCTCATTCCAAGCAAGCGAAGTGTAAGGATCTGAAAATATAGTTTTCAAGCGCTCGAATGCTGGCAATGTTGTGATCAATCCTTCTATGGGTGTTTATGATGATACTGAATTACGTCTGTTCTTGTTAATAATACGGTAAACAAAAAATATAAACGATATAATATTATATCAAATTTATTTTTGTAAGTACATGTCAATTGTAACGAACGTATCAACAACATATTAGTAAAGTAACCACATATAATCAGACAACTGGTGAAACACAAAGAAATCATGGAGAATAAATAAACTAACGGCTATATATTCGACTAAATGTTCGGCTACACGAATTCGCGTTATCCTTATAGTTACACAAGATAAACGTATAATAGTAATCAACATTTTAAATGGGCGTGAAAAATTACCATGATCGGCAATGGAAACAATGAACGCAGCAATTTAAAAGACATTTGTATATTTGAGTGGACATACCATGTACTATGTGTCGATGAATTATGTCAAGAAATAATTCGACCAACACAAATATTTGACGCTCAACCTTAAAATGTGTAGTACACATGTAACCTATTATTTTGAACTATGCATGCACAATAAACGGTGCGAAAACATATAAAATGACATAGAAAGTACTTGTACAGGTTTTTATGCTGACAGAATTTTACTCAACTTCTTAGTCTAAACATTATGTCGAACACTACGTGATAGTAAGACAATGTCCACGGTGATGTAGACGTGTGTCTATGTATGGACTACTGCAGTGATGGCGACGAAGATGCCGAAACTGCCTAGTGATGACGCAGTGAACATAACAAGAGATATACGGTCAACCAGTCTGCTGATCTGCCTCCAGGTTATCTTCTCATTCTGATTCAATTCAGCAACCAGTCTATCGTACACACTTTCTCGTCTATCCGAATCTATTGGTATGACAGCAATTTTCATCGCTCCATCAATATTTTCGTGTTTTTCAGTAGCCGTCTTGATCTTGCAGCCAACAGAATCTGGGTCGATTTGGGATTTTTTCCTTTGTGAACAAGTAAGAACACGATATACTGACTGTAACCAAGACGGAACAGGTACCGTATATTCTAAGTAGTACCATTTCAAATTCACAACCGTGACTAAAACAATCAAGGAGCTTAGTATCATGTCAATTGTTAGCTTGAATGATATTATTGGTACTGGGTCCGAACGTCGTGGTAACAAGTCGCTTACGATGGTCATAAAGACGGCAATAGATAGAAGGACAGTGATTGCGTACGATACACGTTCACCAGATTCTGGTATCAGAAGAAACACGATGACGTTCAACATGCTCAGAAACATGATTGGTAGAATCACGTTGATTATGACAAATGAAGGCTTCCGATCCAAATACAATAGAAAATCTAACTGCGATTTTGTGTGTGTTACTTTTGAACCTTTTACATTCGACATGGCATTTTCTTGATAAATGCTGAAATCGATTTCATCTGATAAATGGTACAGTTTAACTTCCTTCTCACTGTAGCCTAAGGCATTAAACGATGTTAGACATGCTTGGGTATCAAACGGGTAGTTTCGAACATTTACCGAACACGTCGATTCCACGAGATCTACCGGTACCCATAGCGCTCTTCCGTCGGAGTAGAATCGTATTTCTTCGCTTCTACGTCTTTTGCAGGACTTAGCAAAACAAGTTCCGGTATCCAAACATTGCTGTACAAAACTGTAGTTTCCCGAATCCCACCGTACAGTGCCGGACTCCATCTCATATTGACATCATACCACATAATTGCAAGGGCTCCAACGAAGGAAAATTCTCCATTCACTTCATCAAAGTTCTGAATGCTCTTTATGTAAGCTATTACATAAACATTTACAGAATCACTCTGATTTGCCACCGGCCGGACATTGATATCATAATCGGCCAGTAAGTCATTCAATAACGTTTTTGTATCATTAATAGTTCCACAGTGTCCGAAGTTGAAGATGCACACAAATAGTACCAAAACTAGCGTAGAAACCGCCATTGTCGATCTAGCAGAGAGAAAGAAGTGTGGTCTGTTGTATGTTTGGGAAATTACTAATCTTCACGCAAATCAAACCTGGATATGTTCCCTTCTAAACTCATCGGTGCGTAATATGTACTACTTGATGACGTCATTCCCCTCCTAGGTACCCGTTTCTAGGTAATCATTGTTTGGGCATTTCAATTATAATTAGTAATCTATACCCGATCAATACTTTACAATGATGCATCGAGTTATTTGTATACATACTTAGTTTAAACAACCAATAGTTTAAATCAAAGCTCCAGTCAAGATGTTGTCACCATAAAGTGAAATGAATTCTTCAGAGTGTTCTTGTTGGTTAATAATTGAACTCGCAACATTAGTAAGAGAGAACCTGACAATCCGAAAGAATATAAATTAATAGGTTATTTCGAAATTCTTCATAGCCAAGTAAATATTTTTTTTGCTAGTAATTGTAGTTTATGCGAGGAATGTAAACTATGAATGCATTCAAGCATTGTATTGGGGAAAAGCGATTTGACAAATGTGTAGCCACCCTGTGGGAAAGTCTGCCTGTAGATATGCGACACATTACTCTCTGACAACTCTCTGACATTCTTAAAAAGCATTGAAATAAACCACCTTTCAAAATGACATATCAGAGATTACCAAATAAAGTTTCTAGACTTGTGATGAACTTTCAAGTCATTCAGTAGTATGTAAATACAAGTTCTTAATTGTATCTTTGTAAGTTTTTTTTTTGAGTTTTGGAAAATTTATTAGAATAGCACATAAAATATATTACATACAAGCTCTTTGGCTTTTTCAATGACTACCTTAACAATATTTAATTGAACTACTATGGAATAGTTGTAATATACATGTTGCTGAAAAGAAAATACAGTATATGAAAAGAGACATTTGATTAAAACATAAACGTGTTCAAAACAATACATGTAGTTGTTTCACATATCATAAGTTAAATGGTTAAATATTACCGAATGTGTTAAGCCCATCACATCATTGAGTAAGTCTAATTAAAGCGAAAGCGAAAGTAGACTAGAATAACTCGATGTGCAGTTGTAAATCAGAAGAAAATGGTCAAATATTAACGCTTAAGGATAAGCATTTAACAATTGATCTCTGAAGAGGTGAAGGGGAAGTGTTTTTGTGTTAGTGTTTATATTAATGATAGGTGTTTATTAAACAGTGTTATAAAGTGATCTTTGACGTTTCGTTGTTTTAGAAATGCAGCGAAAGTGTTGTATTCGCTTGTGAAGATATAGTACAGATTGTTTGTGTTTTTCCAATTTTCACTTAGGAAATACGCTTTGCTGATACAGAAAGCTATTAGCGAGAGTATTTGATTGATATAAAAATATTTAGCGTTACATATTTTGTATCCAATTACAATGTGTTTAAGGGTTCGCAAGTTTGTGTTTATACCGCAGATATTAAATATCCTTTGAATCTCAGTCCATAATTTGTTAGTTTGTGGACATTCAATAAAAAGGTGGCTGTATGTTTCGGTAATGTTACATACGTGACAATTTTTTGTTTCGGATAATTTCCATCTGTATCTTAATTCATTAGTAGTCAATATATTTTGGAGGATTCTATACTTGCATTGTTTTACTCTATTATCTGGGATGGCATGTATAAAGCCATATACTGTAGACCAGTCAATATGTATATCTAGTTCTGATTGCCAGTGGTTATGCATATATGGTTTTGTAAACTTGGTAGAAACGAGGTATCTATATATGTTGTTGCTTTTAATGTTTTCAAGTTTTAAATTATTTATTTTTATTTCAAGTGATGTATTAACTAAGGTTTGTCTTGAATCTGTGGATTTTAGGCATTGTTTCCATCCTTTCGGAATGGATTGTAGAAGTTTGCTATATTCGGATATCCAGTTTCGTTTGTTTATAAGTTTGTCACGAATATGATGTGAGCAAAGTAGTCCATCTGCGTCGACTAAATCATTGATAAAGAGTATGTTAGAGTTTATCCAGTTTGTAAATACAAGACTTTTACCATTATATTGTATGTTTTTATTTCCCCATATTATTTCCTTGCGTATTTCTCGGAAATGTGTGACTTTTTGACTATGTTTATTATTTAGATGTAACCATACATTTACAATGTCTTCATAAAATGTAGGTAGCTTTAGGTCTAGAAGTTTTTTGTTGTCAAAATTCATGTGGAACAAAAGAAAATTTGCGCCATATGGTTTAAAATAAACTTTTGGTATTAATTTCCACTTTGCGGTGTTGCTATTATCACACATAGCTTGTATCCATTTTATTATTAATGATTTTATATATGACTTGATGTCTATCATTTCTAACCCACCAAGTCTTTTTTCGCCAATGATCGTTGTTCGTTTAATTTTGTCTCTTTTGACATTCCAAAGAAAATTGTAAAACAAAGTTTCTATTTGTTTGATGACATTGTCTGGAGTAACTAAGGAATGGAAAAGATAAGTGAACTTCGGTAACAGGAGTGATTTTAAAACTTGTATTTTGCCAAAATTGGAGCGAAAATGGCGAAAATCTAAATTGACAATAGACCATGAAATATATAGGAATCAATGTTCGGTAGTCAACAAAATGTTGAAACGATCCAAAGTATCCTATTACACAGATAAGGTAGAGTCCTGTGGTCGTGATCAGAAAGGGTTATTCAAGATAACTAAACATCTGATGGGTGAAGAAAAAGAAGTAGTGATGCCAACTGGTAAACCTGCTAAAATGCTTGCACAGGATTTCAGTGATTTCTTCATTAACAAAATTGAAGCAATACGTACTGAAATAGCATCCACTATTCAGTCATACCAACAAAACGACAGTGTTGAAGTCGAAACTCCGTTCGGAAAAGAGCAATTGTCAGAATTTTCTCCAACATCTGAGGATGAAATCCGAAAACTAATAAATAAATCACCTAGTAAATCATGTGAACTTGATCCAATACCAACATGGCTGTTAAAGGATTGCTTGAATGAACTACTGCCATTATTAACAAGAATATTCAATGCATCACTCAAAAGTGCTTATGTACCCAAGGCTTTTAAAAGCTCCAGAATAAGACCACTGATAAAGAAGCCAGGCCTTGATCAAAATGTACTGAAAAATTATAGACCTGTGTCAAACCTACCTTTCATTTCCAAAGTTCTCGAGAAGGTAGTCGATGCTCGACTGGAAGAGCATTTAACACTGCACGATCTCCACGAAGAACGTCAGTCAGCATACAGAAAATTCCATTCAACTGAAACGGCTCTTCTTCGTGTGCAAAATGACATCCTTTGCTCTCTAGATCAGAATAAAGCTACAGTCCTGGTAATGCTGGATTTATCAGCAGCTTTTGACACCATAGATCACAACACCCTACTACACCGACTTGACAATCATTTCGGTATAATAGGCAAGCCACTAGAGTGGATGAAATCCTATTTGTGTGACCGCTACCAGACTGTCTGTATAGATGGAGAACTTTCAAAACCTGTACTAATGAACTACAGTGTACCACAGGGTTCTGTGCTTGGTCCGAAGAACTACATTATGTACACAAAACCAGTAGGTGCAATCTGTAGAAAACATCAATTGCAACATCATTTCTATGCCGATGACTCCCAATTGTATATGGCATTCAAACCAAAAGATTGTGTCTCGCGAGATGAAACACTGCAACGAATTGAAGCTTGTCTGAAGGATATCTTGCACTGGATGAAAGAAAATTTGCTGAAACTTAACGCCGAAAAAACAGAGGTAATCTTGTTTGTACCGAAAAGGAATGCCAGTTCAGTCGACAATATCAATGTAAAAGTTGGTGATGCTGTGATCAGACCAACGTCGATGGTGAGAAACCTCGGGGCCATGTTGGATTCGCATTTAGACATGGACAAACATGTAAACTCTGTCTCAAGGTCGTGTTTCATGCAGATCCGACAAATAGGTCAAATCAGACAATACTTAACTGTTGATGCAACAAAATCCCTGATCAATTCTTTAGTAACAACGAGACTGGATTACTGCAATTCATTACTATGTGGCACCCCGAAAATCATTCTGAATAAACTACAAATTATTCAAAATACAGCTGCCCGCCTCATCACACGGACACCGCGTTACAATCACATCACTCCTGTGCTGAAGGATCTTCACTGGCTACCTGTACAGTACAGGGTAGAGTACAAGGTCTTGACTCATGTTTTCAAAGCACTACATGGAAAATCGCCTGGCTACATCAGAAGTATGTTGGAAGTATACACTCCGCAAAGACAGCTAAGGTCTCAAAATGATTCTGTTCTTCTAATTGTGCCAAGGACGAGGACTGTGACTTACGGTGACCGATGTTTCACAGCTGCTGCACCCAAACTCTGGAATGCACTGCCAACAGCGCTCAGAGACAGTAAAACACTACCGTCCTTCAAGAAAGCGCTGAAAACGCACTATTTTAATAGAGCTTATTCATGCTGACTGTGTGTATGTTCCCATTTACTTGGCGCCCTATCATTGGGCCCAACGACCCACATGTTCCCAGGACTATATATAAGCCATCACCTATTGGTAGATCCCTACTATTAAGTTTAGTAGGGCCCCGTCTACTGGATTAAGTAGAGCCCCGCCTACTGGGTTAAGTAGAGCTCCGTCAATTGTCTTCAATAGATCCCTACTACTAGGTTTAGTAGGGCCCCGTCTACTGGGTTAAGTAGAAGCCCGTCTACTGGGTTAAGTAGAACCCCCGCCTACTGGGTTTAGTAGGTCCTACTTTTATATTTTAAGTACATTATATACTGTCTTAACCATGTGTTGGTCATGATTGCACAGCACTTTTGAACGTGTGTATACATGAAAAAAGGGCTATATAAATATGGTATAATAATAATAAAAAAAAAAGTAGGTTAGTTTTCGTTTGTTCCAATTTAGTATTGATGTTTTGCATGACTCTATTTTTTCATTCCAGTTCAATTTGTTACATGCTGTTTGGTCCGTTCCAAAGTAGACGCCTAGTGCTTTTATAGGCTTGTTTTGCCATTGTATCCCACCAGGGGAACGATTGCAATTTTTAGAGAGCCTATCCAGACACCTATTGTTTTTGTCTTATTCAGTTGTAGACCTGATAGTTTGCCAAAGTTGTCAATAATAGTTAGAGAATGTTTAACTTCTTGTTCGGATTTAACGAATAAAGTCGTGTCGTCTGCTAACTGAGATATTTTTATATTATCTATTTCATTTAGTTGTATACCTTTAATATTTTGTGAGTTTCTTACATTGATAGACAGTAATTCTACAACAATGATGAAAATTAATGCTGAAATAGGACACCCTTGTCTTATTCCGCGTTGTGGATTAAAGGATTGCGATCTCCAACCATTATTTAGTATACATGTTTTTATATTTGAGTACATTGTTTTAATCCATTTTATGAACGAGTCTTTAAAGCCGAAATGTTTCAAGGCACTAAACATGAAGTTCCATTCAACGGTGTCAAATGCTTTCCTAAAATCTAAAAAGAGGATAGCGCCTTCGATTTGTGATTTTTCTGAATACTCGATAACATCTTGAATTTGTCTAATGTTATTTCCAATGAATCTATTTTTGATATAGCCTTGTTGGTCAGTGTTAATTATTTTATGTATTACTTTTTGTATTCTGGTTGCTAGAACCTTTGCAACAATTTTGTAATCGTTATTTAATAGGGTTATTGGTCTCCAGTTTTCTAAGCTATGTGGGTCTCCTTTTTATATGAAAGAGATAACACACCTAATTTTTGAGATGCAGATAATTCATTTTTCATGTATCCTTCATTAAGAGAGTTTGTTACTAGTTTTCCGATCTTATTCCAGAAATGCTTATAGAATTCGCATGTAAGTCCATCTAGACCCGGGCTTTTATTATTATGCATATTGTTTACTGCATGTTCGCATTCGTTTAAGCTAAGAAGACCTTCGCAGAGATTCGCTTCATTATCATTTAGTATATATTCTGGTTTTGTCGTGATGAGATAATCATCGATAACTTCTTGACATTTATTATTTGAGGAATAAAGGGTTTTGTAAAAGTTGACCTCTTCTCGTAGTATTGTTTTATTGTCTGTTATAATACGATCGTTTACTTTTAGTGTATGGAGTGTTTTCCTTGATTGTCTTGACCTTTCAAGATTCAAAAAATATATATATTTTTTTCTGAGTAGTTAAGTTGAAATATTTTAGATCTTATCTGTGCGCCTTTTGCTTTATCATCGTAGTATGTTTGTAACTCTAATTCGATTTTTCTTATATTTTCTTTTATGATGTTAGTATTTGGATCTTGTTCGTATAGATCTGAGAGTTTTTTTTCAAGATTTATAATTCTGTCGTTCTTGTATTTTGATTTCCTTTTTGCATAGTCTTTGGTTTTGTTTTGGATGTCAATCTTACAGAGTTCCCACACAGTTTGTTGTGATTCTTGTTCAATGTATTTGGTGTAGTTATCTATGACTTTTGTAATATATTCAGTGTATTCATTGTCTTCTAAGAAACTGTTATTAAATTTCCAGTATCCTTGACCACGTTTCGATTGGGGAGTTAGTTTCAATGATATTGCTTGGTGATCTGTGAATGTTATAGAAGCAGGTCTTATATCTGAACTAAGTACAGTTGGGGTTAAGTTTTCGTCTGTTAACCATAGATCGATCCTGCTTTTTTCGTAACCGTTTGTTCTTCTCCAAGTATACTGCTGTTTATGTTTATTTAAAACCCGCCATATGTCGCTTAGTTTGAGAGTATTTATAAGATTAGTTAGTGTTTAACATGGTTTCGATTGTATTGTTTTAGATATCCTATCTTTACTGGTGAGTGTTTCGTTGAAATCACCTCCAATGATGATGAAACCTTGACCATGGTCATTTATTAATTGGTGTATATTCTCAAAGAACTTATTTCTGTTATTTTTGTTGTTATATGCATATATATTGATTAAAGTGTATATGTTGTCTTCAATTGAGATATTCATAAATACGTATCTTCCATTTACACATGTTTTAGATTCAATTAGATCGTAATTTAATTTTTTGTTAATAAGAATAGAGCATCCAGCACTTGACGAGGTATCGTAAGCATTAAATGAATCCCATTCATTAAATTCAACGTTAAAGTTATTTGTTATTTCTGCAGTGTAGTGTGTTTCTTGCATAAATAGTATGTCTACTTTCTGTTGATTCATGTATTCTTTTAGTCTATTTCGTTTGTTTATGTTTCTTAATCCTTGGGTGTTAAGCGATAAGAAATGTATTTTAGATGACGTCATGTTAATTGTATATTATAGTTATTTAAATCCTGATATGGAGATAGAAAGAGGAAGCAATGTGGAAAGACACATTGGGATAATGACACAAAACCTAGCAATGTGTAAAAATGGAATAAATGCAGAAATGCGAACAGACAATATGAGATTATAGTATAGAACATACAATAAGATGATATGAAAGACATACATAGGAGATGATATGATATGAAAGACATTGAAAAAAACGATATTCAATAAAACATGTATGGGGTGGACAAAGTATGCGGAATCGTCATGCTATGGAAACATAGCATGCTGACTACACATACTGTGCAACGGGTATGCATATCACATTCAAACTTTTTTAAAGACAGTATAAGTACAGAATAATAGTAACCATTAGTATGGTATCTACTGTGTGTCAATACAATGAGTAATGATCGCGAAAACGAGTTATAGTTGTATATAAATATAATTAGGTTTAATAGTATTGAATAATTATATCTAGATTCACTATAATAACGATTGGTTGAATATATGGAACATAGAATAATTGCTAAATAATTAAGAAGTCCTTACTTCTGTGTAAGTGTATATGTGGCATCTCCAATATGCCTATATGTTCTACAAAGTATATTGCTATCAAAATAGCAAATATATTTTCAAAACGTTTGAAGGATCACAAATCCTATAATCAAAGTCCGTTTTGCAGTTCATGGTTTTCATGTAAAGGTAAGTGTTACAATGAATCATGGAATTATGTATTCACGTTATAGTTCTTAGCCTTCTTGTCCGACCGTTGTGTTCGACTATGCAGCTCGTCCACTGGTGTTGGCGGCGATCTAACAGGTGCTACGGATTGTCTACCTTTGTTCGGTGTGTATTGTCCACGGTTATTGTCAATGAAACGAATTATCGACTGTTGAACACGGTCCGTGGTCCTCGTGGAACTAACTGACCTACTCCTATGTGTATGTCTTGGCGATTTATTAACCTGTGGCGGATCCGATGGTTAACCTTTGGTATTACCTCCTGTGGGTATGGTGGATATAGCATTTTCATCTTGATTATCATCTCCAGTGTACCTCTGATATGCATCATTGGAAGGATTACTTTCACAATCCGACTGTTTATGTCCACTTAACTTGCAGAAGTTACATACCCAGTCGTTGGGGCACTGATTATATTTGTGTCCGTCTTCGAGACACTTCGTGCACCGCACCTGTTTCTCGGGTTTTGTGTTTTGACCATTATGTAGGACACGTCCTACAAACTGGCCAAAGCTCATGTTATACGGAAGAGGCTCTTTCAGGGAGGAAGATTTGACGATAACAATTCTATCCCCAGTAGCATAATTTGTCAATTTACCATTGATCCTGAGCTTTTCTCTCATGTTGGAAATAACATCTAGTCCACGCAATGTCAGAGTTCGTACAATGCACCCATCATCAACAGATAGGGGAATATTTTTTATACATATTCGTGTTGTAACTTCACTGTCTAGACGATCAGGATTGGTGTTAAGAACTGGGACTACAATTCCCCTTAATGGTATCCCCTCAGTCAACAAGATAACTTTATCAGTCAAATTGTCCAAGTAAATACGCCACATTGTCCGAACTCTCTGTAGTCCCGTAATGTGTGACAATTCAATATGGGTTCCAATAGCTTTATAGAGCTCGGTGTGAGTTAACCACTCCGATCCCTCGGGTCTCCTACCTCGAAAAAGTTCACTCTCCTTCAGAAAAACTAGCGGCGGTCCGCCATCTTGTTGGCTATCCGATATATCCGGAGTGTGTACACTTTGCGAAATATCCATTTTCCGCGTTAAAAGACTTCCAAAGTGTTCCTTAAATATATTATTCAACACAGTTTCTATATTGATATGTTTAAACAGCTTAGTCCATTGAAAAGCAAAGCCTTATTGCTTCTTATATTTGTTTTATGTAACTAGTGTAGATGACACAACCTTGGTAGATGTCGCTCACACCAAGTATCTTTGTAAGTTCAACGCATCTGGTACACGTGTTAACACCCCTATGTTTCAAAGTACATTGTCCATGTGACCATAGACAGCTTGACAATGCTATAACAAATTATTGTCCTAGTTTCTGTGGACTACATTATGACAGCTTAAGTGTAGAGGTAAGCAAAACATCCGGAGCTTCACAATTCTGCACGTAACTACTACTCCGCACTATTGTAATCATTCCAGTATTCTAAGTGAATGCTAACATATAATGACGTCAGTTCTGACCGCTATCATGTGGTCCTATTGAACATACACACGGTTCATTAGTTGTGACTTATGAGCACGTTAACCAAAATGATACAAAGTTGCTATCAATCAATAAACTGGAGTTAGGGCGGATTTGATGTTCAATTCAAAGCCAATTGACTCCTCACCAACATTTTAACCTATGCAAACAATACAATTCACACTAGATCTTGATATTGTCATTCAATTGTAGCAAGCTTTGTACATTAGTGGCCTATAGAAGTTGAAGTGCATTATATAATAATAGTAAGTTTATAGCGATGATGTAGTTACGTATGCATTAATAAAGTGTCATAACTAGACGTTTGTGTTCTACATTCTTAAATAGATATATCAAATGTTGTATTATAAGGTTATATGCAAATATAATCACACACAACGGACGTGGCATCATCATGTCAGTGTACATTTAGGTTTACGTTTACATTTGCCTACATGGTGGCCAAATAGTCAAATACACGAAAAAGCTGATTGGTGCACTACTTCTGATGACTACGAGAGAATGTACCATTGAAATGTGACTGTTTCATTTTTTACAGGACTATACCTTGTTTAATACTTGGTTGGTCAAAATTGTCCATGACGTAGATCTAGTATTGGATAGTATGGCTTGGTTTTGGTGCTAGCTGCAGTCTGTTTTTGTTTATTGTTCAAGTACATGTCATCTCAAGTCGCGATATCATCGGGAAATTTAAATGCATGCACCGAGCAAATCATCATCGCTGACGTAGAATTAAAATTCAATGTAGGCATTCAAATATCCCGATGATATCGCGGTACCAATAAATGTCTCATGATTTCCACGATGCGTCCCCTAGATGCACCCCGTTCCCGAAGGTTATGTATGTCCATCAGAAGTTCATTGCGAGTCAAACACTGATCGGTGGGATATAGGCTACAGCGAAACACGTTTTTTTGTAATACTAGGTTGTTTAAAAATAGAGAACTAAAACAAGTTTTAGCAATAATATATTATTAATCAGATTTGAATGTCAAATATAAAAAAACCTCATGCTATGTGTATCTCATAGTGAAATTATATCGCTATTTATCTATGCTGTGTTCTGTAAGTTGACGGCACGGCTTTGAAGTAACACGTGCAACTGTCTGGTACAATACCTTTCCGAATCAAGCCCATGTCGTACAGAAAATACTGACATGATCGGTTGGTAGGCCGACAGCTAGATAACGATTTGCTTATTGTAAGTCTACCTTGCAGACCTGTGCATCTAATGACAAAAGTTGAGAAGTAAACCCCGGGAGTGTCACATAATTTGCTTTATTTCGAATAGAGAACGAACAAACAAATAAACATTTCTTTCAACGTGCGATTCCTTTAGACACGAATGCGTACTCCGTCATTTTAACAAAACATGCACCATATGAACTTTTCCCCAAATAGGTGCACCCATTAGACAATATAGATTCTGGGAATATGATCCACGAGGTACTCACGAGCGTACCCTATGCGGCACGATATAAGTAACTGGAATAAGTTTCTTCATGCGTTTATTTGATTGAGATTGGTCAAAATTGTTATCTGATGACGAAAATACGTATTGTCTTCACAGAAATGGAACATCTATCCTCAACGAATACCTTAAATGTGCTTTTATGGGAGTTATTGGCCTTCACAAAGCCAAACACCACACCCGTTACAACATTGTTGTTTCGGCCCTTACATTGTGTTTCGAACAAACCCAAAAATGAGGGCAAATGTTACCAAACGCATACCTCTACACAATACAAAATAGATATTCAATTTATATAGCATTTTCATGAAAATAATTGATGCTCAACACTGTTCAAATATAAGTGGGGCTACCCTCGTAGTACATGAGTGTGTTCACTATGCTCGCTGGCATTGGCACTAAATCCGAACAATCACCACTTTGACCGCCTGTGGTCAATCAATTAAACGCTTGGTTTTTTAAACAACAGCAAAGTAACGACCATTTCAATTTTAAATAGGTTTTTCTTTTCGTTAGTCAGCACTTCATCATCTACTATTTAAGTAAACAATGGTATGACGGCATGTGCGCAACATTTATGGATCCCAGTGACAATAGTTGTACACGACCTTTCAGTTTATCCCTGCCTAATTAACCAATGACACTGACAATTTTTTATTTGATATATTGACCACCAGCCCATAACAATAATAAGAACATATTTACAGAACATACATATGTTAGTACCTGAAATAGAGACATATAGTTTGAAAACAAGCGGTAAATCAACATTTCTTAGTCAGGACAAAAATATGAATATTAAACAAGTGATAAATACATACATATATTTACATTTGCTTCTACATATTAGACTTTTGGTGGTTTTATCTATAAAATCAATACACTTATAATGTAAATTCAAAATACTCCTAATTAATTCAAATTTGTTAAATGAAGAATGATTAGCCAAATGACATCCAGAGAAAAGACAAATAGTTTATTATGATAAATTAGTTGCGCTGGACTCATTGGTTCTTTATGAATGTTCCCGGTGAATGACACTGATACAAATGAAATTACCTTTGATTTTCAAACCCGATCATCTCAAGTTTATAGGGAATTTCCCAACTTTGAAATGTATTTTTTAAATTTCCAGAGCCCGAACATGAATTTTACCAGGTATCTATAGATTGGTTGTTGAGATTGCTAAATACTCGACCATAATTCCATCCGATATCCGCCAGAAAAGTGAAAAACACAATTCGCAAAATAGACAGCGCTATAGTTAATAAATGCATTATATGTGTTGAAATATATATGACTAGCAACATACTCAAAATCAGTGTGGTTAATCATCCTATGAATTGATGATAATAAAGCGTACTCCTATCCTTGTTAGTAATGTGGTAAACAAAAGATATAAACGATACTTCATTTTACTGTGTTTATTTTTGTTAGCACATGTCAATTATTACGAACGTATCAACAACATTTTAGTAAAGTAAACACATATAATCAGACAACTGGTGAAGCACAAAGAAATCATGGATAATAAATAAACTAACGGCTAAATATTCGACTAAATGTTCGGCTACATGAATTCGCATTATCCTAAAAGTTACACAAAATATACGTATAATAGTAATCAACATATTAAATGGGCGTGAACAATTACCATGATCGACAATGGAAACAATGAACGCAGCATTTTAAAAGACATTTGCATATTTGAGTGGACATACCATGTGTTATGTGTCGTTGAATTGTGTCAAGAAATAATTTGATCAACACGAATTTTCGACGATCCACCCTAAAATGTGTAGTACACATGCAACCTATTATTTTTAACTATGCATGTACAATAAACGGGATGTACAATAAACGGGGCGAAAACATATAAAATGACATGAAAAGTACTTGTACGGGTTTTTGTGCTGACAGAATTTTAATCAAATTTTTAGTCAAAACATTACGTCGAACACTACGTGATAGTTAGACGATGTCCACGGTGATATAGACATGTTTCTATGTAGCACCTACTGCAGTGATGGCGACAAAGATGCCGAAGCTGCCAAGTGATGCCGCAGTGAACATAACGAGATATATACGATCAACCAGTCTGCTGATCTGCCTCCAGGTTATCTTCTCATTCTGATTCAATTCAGCAACCAGTCTATCGTACACACTTTCTCGTCTATCAGAATCTATTGGAATGACAGAAATTTTCGTCGCTCCATCAATCTTTTCGTGTTTTTCAGTAGCCGTTTTGATTTTGCAGCCATCAGTCGTTGGGTCGATTTGGAATTTTTTCCTTTGTGAACAAGTAAGAACACGATATACTGACTGTAACCAAGACGGAACAGGCACCGTATCTTCTATGTAGTACCATTTCAAATTGACAACTGTGACTAAAACAATCATGGAACTCAATATCATGTCAATCATTAGCTTGAATGATATTATCGGTACTGGGTCCGAACTTTGAGGTAGCAAGTCGCTGACAATGGTCATGAAGACGGCAATAGATAAAAGGACGGTGATTGCGTATGACACACGTTCACCAGATTCTGGTATCAGAAGAAACACGATGACATTCAGCATACTCAGAAACATGATTGGTAGAATCACATTAATTATAACGAATGCAGGCTTCCGATCCAGGAATAATAGAAAATCTAACTGCGAATCTGTGCGTGTTACTTTCGAACCTTTTATATTCCACATTGTATTTTCTTGATAAACGCTGAAATCGAATTCATCCGACGTAGGGTACAGTTTAACTTCTTTCGCACTGTAGCCAAGGGCATTAAACGATGTTAGACATGCTTGGGTATCAAACGGGTAGTTTCGGACATTTACCGAACAGGTTGATTCAATGAGATCTACCGGTACCCATACCGCTGTTCCGTCGGCGTAGAATCGTATTTTATTCCATTTTTTACCAAGGGCTTCTACGCCTTTTGCAGGACTTACCAAAACAAGTTCCGGTATCCAAACATTGCTGTACAAAACTGTAGTTTCCCAAATCCCACCGTACAATGCTGGCCTCCATCTCATATTGACGTCTTTCCACATAATTAAAATAGCCCCGACGAAGGAAAATTCTCCATTCACTTCATCAAAGTTCTGAATGCTCTTTATGTAAGCTTTTACATAAACATTTACAGGATCACTCTGATTTGCCACAGGGCGGACGTTGATATCATAATCTACCAGTAAGTCCTTCAATAACGTTTTTGTATCGTTTATAGTTCCACAATGTCCGTAGTTGAAGATGCACACAAATAGTACCAAAACTAGCGTAGAAACCGCCATTGTCGATCTAGCAGAGAGAAAGAAGTGTGGTCTGTTGTATGTTTGGGAAATTACTAATCTTCACGCAAATCAAACCTGGATATGTTCCCTTCTAAACTCATCGGTGCGTAATATGTACTACTTGATGACGTCGTTCCCCTCCTAGGTACCCGTTTCTAGGTAATCATTGTTTGGGCATTTCAATTATAATTAGTAATCTATACCCGATCAATACTTTACAATGATGCATCGAGTTATTTGTATACATACTTAAAACAATCAATGATTTAAACCAAAGAGCCGGTAGGAACGCTGTCACCATGATGAGAAAGGAATTCTCCAGAGTGTTATTGTTGGTTTATGATTGAACTCACACCATCAGTTTAACGGAACCTGACAACCCGAAAGAAGAAAATGAATAAGATATTTCGAAATTGTTTCAAATAGTTTATTTTTGCTAGCAATTGTTGTTTATACGATGAATGTAAAATACGAATGCATTCAAGCATTGTATTTGGGAAAGGCGATTTGACAAATGTGCAGCCACCCTCTGTGGAAAAGTCTCCATGTAGATATGCGACACAATGACTCTTTGACAACTTTGTGGCATTTAAAAAAAACCACTGAAAAGCACTTTTCCAAATGGCATATCAGAATTTACCAAGTAATGATTTAGACTTGTTATGAACTTTCACGTCTTCATGAGTATGTAAATACAAGTTCTAAATAGTCTCTTTGTTAGCTTAATGCATCTGGTACATGTGTTAACACCCCTATCTTTCAAAGTACATTTGTTTAAAGCTTTGACAAATTGTTATGTGCTAGTTATTGTGGACTAGATTATGACAACTAAAGTGTACGAGAGGTGCCCCACTTATATTTGAACACTGTTGAACATGACATATTTTCATAAAAATATGGTATAAATCAAATATTTCTTTTGTACTGTGTAAATATATGTGTTAGGTTACATTTACACTAACTGGTTGGTTTATTTGAAAATAGAATGAACCAAAAACAACACTTTTGTAGAGGTTATGGTGTTTTGCGTTTTGAAGGTCAGCCACTGCCATAAAAGCCCTTAAAAATTGTTGGTTGAGCATGGATATTCCATTTTTGTGAAGAAATATGCATTTTTTTTCACAGGCAGGATGTTTTGCGCTTTGTTGTTCTTTTTAACGAAATTTTGCAAAATATTAAAAACTGAAAAAAGTAAAGATACCTACAAAAATCTCAAACTTTGGTTATTTAATAAGTAAGGCATATCCAAAAACCAAAATAGGGACTGCAGCGACGTTGAGAGTACCCATTGGAACTTTCGATTTGTTCATTTAGAAAATTATACATGCTGGACTCGCGATAAAATCGGTGTTTATATGCTCAATACCACAAAAACAACATAAGGGAGACAAATGTCTTTAACGCTGTGTATGCTTCAACGGAACCGTAAATGCCACAACTTTGTCACCTCTGTAGAGGCAATGCTTTATCGTTGAGAAATATACAATGAACGGACAGCCTACTATATGATAAATGTTGATAAGGCTACCCATAAGTTGACATTCCTTAAGCTTCACATGTTTCCGAACGTTTGCATTACGTATGATGTTGTTTGCTATACTGGCTTAATGGAACACATATGTTTTACTAAAAAGTCAAAGGTGAATGCACATTGCTGTGTACATTAGGTTCCAAACCATATTTGGTCAAAAAGTTTGCAAAACAACTTTCCTGGAGACCATATGGGGAGCATGGTGTTTTGTCACCACGGAGCTTCAACTCCCTCCACAAAAACACCATTCTGTACCTTAAGAACACGCATTTGAAGTATAGTACGCAACATAAGTAAAGGCCAAAGTCTAATGAACATATACCCACAAACCCTTTAGTCTTAAAAATATTGCTGAGTTTATTACAGGCGGGAAATGCAAACAGCATCGATCGGATTATTCGGTCTTCAAAAAGCCAAACGCCATACCCCCTACAAAATTGAAGATTTGAGTGCAAACTAAGAAATAAAGTGATTATCAATAGTTGTATGTATTTCATAACACGTTATTTTGCACGATGATATAGAAATATTTTGATTATATATACTAAGCGTCGAACTATTTGATATTTGGTACTGTTCAAATATAAGTGGGGCACCTCTCGTAGAGGTAGGCAAACATCCGGAGCTTCACAATTCTGCACGGAACCACTACTCTGCACTATTGTTATCAATTCCAGTATTCTAAGTAAATGTTATCATATACTGACGTCAGTTCTGACCTCTATCATGAGGTCCTATTAAAAACACACGGGTCAGTAATTGTGATTGATGAGTGCGTTATTCAAAATCAAACAAATTAGTAAGCTTTCAATAAACCGGAGTTGGGGCGGAATCCATGTTCAATTCAAAGTCAATTGACTCATCGCCAACTTTTTAACCTATATCGGTCTATGTAACAATACAATTCATTCTAGATCTATGGTCATTCAACTGTAGCAAACGCTATACATTAATGGCCTATAGAAGTTGTAGTGCATTATATAATCATATCCAGCTTATACAGAGCATGTAGTTATGTATACACTGATACAGTTTCATAAGTACACATGTTTGTTCTATATTCATAAATACTAGTATACAGATCAAATTATATTTGAGTAATGACAACAAGACTACCCAGAAATTGACATTTGTCAACATGAGTTCGCAGCCTGTTAAATGACACTTGCTATTGTTTGTTATAATTTATATCAAAACCGAATCATATAAAAATGGCGCTTAGTACTATGTTCCTAATGTTCAAAACCGTTTTGGACACAATGTTTACCACATGTTTTTTTTGTCTGGTGTCAATGCATGGAACAAAGTATTTTGTCAAAGACTCCACTTCATATACCATAACTTCATTAGGGACATTAAGAATACGATCACTCCAATTATATTATATTATATACTGAGTACATCTAGAAACGCAACACTGGGGTTACTGTCAACACTTTTTCAAACTTTTTATAGTTGACAACCAAACTGTATTTTCTTGATGATATTTTATTCCATGAACAATGCTACTGTAACATTGCTTTTATAAAGTGATATCGATGCAATTGAACAGTGCTTGTGAGTATAGTGCGGCTAAAAAGTAACGAAACATAAATTGGTAAAATCCTAATTTTTCGGAATCGTTGTTCCAAGTGAAAAGTTGAAATATTGATTAATTATTGATTGATTACGTAATTATGACGTCCAACAAGTTGTTTAGAAGTGTATAGATCAGTTGTGTGAATTTTGACTAGATCTGGTACATGTGGAGTTACTGGTTCTGTCGGAGAGTTGTTTCACATTTATGCCTTGTACATGGTTGGAAGTTAACGGCACCAACGTGCTAATAGAGTGTTTCCAGATGAAGCATTGTCGGTTAAAGACAATTTAGCGGAAGTGAAACGTCCAATTCGACGTCACCGTCATAGGCATCTAAATCGCCTGATTTCGTCCATGTTCGGACTATCCTTGCATTTTTATTCCGAAGCCTAGAACTTTTATTTTGTGATTTTCTTTCCATTGGCAAACCTTACAAGGGATTCGAAGCAATTTACACCAAAATCTATCATGCCTAAATGATGCACGTGGAATTCGTGTGTTTTGTGATTTTCTTGACACGCGGGAGTTACGTAACCAGATCGATAAAATGAGGACATTAGCCAAGTTTCTACACGATTATACAATATTATTACACAAAATTAAAAGATGTATGACCAAAGGAAGTAAGAAAAATTCAACGATAAAAATGTTGCGTTTCTAGATGTACTGAGCATATTATACAGTATTGTAAAAGCTAAAGTCTAACAATCATGTTACCATAGACTTTGGGAATCTTAAAGATAAAGCAGCATTGGTAACACTCGATCAATGTGCATATCATCTATTGGATTCGTACATCTTAAAAAGCTCCATGGTTAAACAGATGTATATCTTGTCAGCATGAACATATCGGATGTCAAAGACTGTTCAAGTATATTGACAGCGATACCAGTAGTATCGCATGTCAATGGAACACCCAATTCGTTAGTGACAATTTTGTTCTTTGGGTTTTAACATCTACCTTGTTATCTTATTACGACACGTAATAATTGTCATGCTGATAAAATACAAAAAATGAAACATGATGTATCGTTTTATATTTAATGGTGAAAGAGTGCAAGACTGTATTTCTATCATAAAAATACAATTATACTATCGGTGTAGTTAGAACATTGGTCCTTTGTATTATCGAATAAATACCTACTCTTACCGACGCTTCTAACGCTGCAACTTGGTTTTTAATATCTCGGAAATCCTTCCAGCTAACTTTATCAAGTTTTGTCACCTGAAATTAAAAATGAGGGGTGAGTAATTTCAATATTTCATTTCTTTACTGCTTAAAAAATTATATAATAATTGTACACAACAAAACTATTCATAACAATCATCTACGTTACAATTGTCTAGGTAATGAAATAGCCTAGCAGTTGGTAAGCTTTAACCGTCTCAAAGTTGATACCATTTTGGTCACATTAAATTAATATTTCAAGTAAAGCACAACCCTCGTTACTCACAGGAATCGTATTTTCTCAACAGACACGATATCGTTACGATACCCACTATATTTTGCAGCAAAACTAACATGTTTCGTTTACTAGCTTGTTGGTAATTATTGGTAATGATTACTTTAAAATATATGCGAATAAAATATCGATAAGCACAATCATTAAAGGAATAAATTACTTCTACACATAATCGTTACAGTCAGATGATCGGTATTGCGTGATAGAAATGCGACTTTCAATTTAAATATTCAGTCCGTTGAAGACGTATTGTGCGATAGTCTATAGTTGGACCGAGGGTGAAATATATCACTATTGTCATATATTGCTGTTAAGTGTGCCAAATTCCATTACATTTCATAGAGAGCTTTTAAAGAAGCGTTAGAAGTGCCGCTAAGTGTGTTTGAAGTGTTTTACTAAATGAATAGAAACGTACAAACTGGTTTCAAACTACTATGCAGACAGTATGATGTATACACGGGAAATAAAATGTTCCTGTTCCTTTGGACAGAATAACTCGATTTCCTCCCTTTGATATTCAACACATTTCCGCGCGTTGATACCCATATTAGTAATCACCACAAGTCGACAGAGACGAACGATAGACCGTTCAGACGGTATGAATAATAATAATAATAATAATAATAATAATAATAATAATAATAATAATAATAATAATAATAATAATAATAATTAATTGCATTATAAAAATATCAATGTTTATGATTTAGAAAGACCACTTTCGTTCGAAGTTATGACATTTTTTGATTTTGGTATGAAGCTTCTGCTAAAGTTGCTATGGTTGTAACTATGAAGGAATCTATATTCAGATTTCTATGTACACACTTATGTGATTCGTTGTTATTTCGAGAAGACTTTCTACAAAAGGCATTTCGATGTTTACGACAATAACTTCCTTGTAATGTATGACTGTATTAATAACCCAAACCAAGAAACATGGTGCGTTAGGTTTAGAATTAGTAACATAAACTAGAGTGTACTTTATTGACTTATGTCATTATCCGATATAATATCAAGTTTTCTTTGCCATTTTTGTAATTATCATCAAGTGGAAAATCACTCAGGTCAGTTTTACTCTTGATGTAGAAACATTAGTAATTCCACACAGTGGGTGTGGTATGCTATTAGTTTAATATGTTTGATAGAAGATTCGGTGATCCATGTTTATATAATAAAGATATCTCCAGAGATCATTTCATCTTCAAGAATGGTTAAGTGCATTAAAATATTTAATGTGCCTAACCTTTCAAACAAACACAGCGCATTTAACAACATCGACCTTTGATACAGATACATGTATATTTCTAATCAATTTGTAGTTTCTGAGAACTTTACAAAATGCCCTTTGTAAATTGCATCAGTAATATTACTGAGGTTATGGAATCAATATCGAAATCGAGTAAAAACATTTAATATAAATGAGCCGTTCTCCAGGAAAACCGGGCTTAGTGTCAAAATATAAATTCAAGTTATTAAAGGTTTACTAATTTACATTCATTGTACTACAAACGTATGTCGAAGTTCGTTCCACTATTGCTCTTAAGCAACTTCTAGAAAAAAAACCTCTTAATTTAACTCAATGTGAGGTATTCGTATTTCAGAACATAATAAAGTTTGACTCATACTAAATATATCATAGTTAGAAAGTTACCGTTGCAAACTTGATTGTCTTTGTGCATGTGAACGAAAACAACGTATTGTCTGTTTTGACTTCATTTAGAACTTCATTTGACTTGCATTAATACATATAATTGTATTTGATTTATAATGGATATGTATCAAATACAAAATATAACAATAAAATAACTTCGTACAAAATTAATGTTATTTAAACTTATTTTACAAAGGAATAATACGACATGATCGGCTACAAAGAATATCATACGTTTCAGGTTTTGGTATCCGATTCGGCAAAACTAACATTCTATGTCGTTTGAAGTTTGAGTAATTGTGATGACGTTTGCAACATCATGGGTTAGGTTATAAGTATGATATTTCCTAATGTGCTGGTAAACTAATGCCTGAAGTTGGGCTTATAGTCTTCATATTACACATTAGTGTACTGTGGATGATTTCGTTATACGCTATTTCCCGTTGCCAAAAACATTTTCTCAAATTTTCCAGCTATGCCGAGTGTCGCTTGACTGATGATATTGGATAGCGTTAATTTCAAGCGACACTCTAATACTTCTACCCTAAGCTCGAATCAGGCCTGGTGATTATAAACATTTCTCATGCTCATACTCAAACTCCATCCTCCAAGCTCAAACTTGAAAAACTGTTTTGTTTCCTGAAAAATTGCATCAAAACCAACATCAACTTGTAGCAAATGATCTAACTTAGAAAATGAACCCCAGTTTTTATATGTTTCCATCCAGTAATAAAGAAGTTACGGCAATGTTTGTTACTAAGAAATGCTCTAATTGGAAAACAGAGTATGAGTTGGAGCATGGAGTACGTACTCCAATGTTGAGTGCTACCTTCCCTGTCGGATGTTCTCATACATTTTTTATGATCACCGGGCCTAGGCTGTTGCAGTAGACTTCGAAGTATATGTTCAGGGTTTTTACATGGCTAACTTGTGATGACCTTCTTTTTAAGCTCCAACAACAGACACCGTTTCTGTGCGGGGTTGGTGGGTTGTCTTTACTCTAGTATTAACGTTTTCGTCGACAAAAACAATATGAAATGCACCAATATCACAGATTATAAACAAATAAGCTGATAACTTATTCCCTCCCTTCTTAAATAATAGTGAACATATTAGACTCATGGATTCGCTAATGATCATTTCTTATGAACATAAATGTCATGTGAAATTGATTGCAAAGTTAACTGCAATACAATAATAATATTGATTGCAATGTAGCAGTTGATTGACGTAATAATGCTCAAGACATTTCAGTAACAGGTTTTACCATAACCTACTTTTATATTATATTGAGGAACAAAGTAATTGTTCTGTCCTTGATTAAAGTTTGTCTTGTGATCTTCCTGCTAAAGGTCGAGATTATATAGCTCTCATACATAATGAATTAAATACATACCAGTCCATCGTTTGATTATGGTTTTAAGACATTTCCTGAACTGCTTCCTTGCATTATATATTATGTAAGTAAAGCGCAATTTTATCACTTTTAAGCATTGAGGAATGATATACTCGTATCTGCTGTTTGCTGGTAACATTTAAAGAAACAGGAGCGTTAAAAAAATTACTACAGATCGTGTTCACACTTCTACACATCACTATTGTAAAAATCATTCACGTTGATGTGTGGATACAATGAGATCGCGTTGATACGGATTTGTTTGATATCATACTTCTTTGGTTTGTTATGCTAAACCTGATTAACATTGATTATCTTGCGCTATATAGAACACAAATATTCACCTCTATCAGAAAATTGATAATTTTGTGAATATTAGCAAACAAAGTCTTCGATGTTTGTGATTAAATTTCACGCGTTGTTCATGTAGTGTTACACCCTACCCTTTCCTATCCTTGGCAGCCACAATGATTAAATTTCTCTACATCATTCATAAAAGGTTAACACGTGGCCGATCCTGGCGGAGCAATATATACGTGAATATGGAAGCAAAACATAGCACATCGACTTGTTTCATAGTCACCTAGAAAAAATAACGGACTAATTGCAAGGCCATACTAATCGATTATTATGTTTAGTTATGTCTTGCGCCTAGGGTTTGAAATCAGTCGTTGAAGAAAAAACCTATTTGAAAATCGATAAAGTTTATCGATTTTCATGCTACAGAGATATTTTACTCTGGAAACGTTTTGTTTCACTTGTATTTTGAAACTGACGCCTACATTAATGTTATTGACTTGTTTCATGGCTAAAATGTGGGAAGTATTCTCAATTGGGTGTGTAAATGCATTATACGGATCCAAGTCAGGCAGTGTTGTTTTTTCTAATCTGCTTTGTTCCTTTTTTGAAAATGTAGCCAGGTTTCAGAAAGTCAGACCTGACACTAAACATAAGAGCGATTTAGTACGACCCAATACTGCACTGGAGAAATTGTCATCGCCTTAGTACGGTACTAGAATCGTACGGCTGTGTCATGAAACACCAGCAGTAAATGAAGCACTCAAATGAAACAGTCGAGCACCAAAGAACAGAAATAACATCGTATGCGCGTACGTCAGCCTTGTGGTGTATGTGATCTTAATGTACACGTATATCTGTGTTTGTCAGCAGTCTGAAACCAATTATTAGAATTCGATTTTCGAGACAAATAACTTGTACGACCACATAACATATATTTTGTGACACAAGCTAAAAGTCTCTAACTGTAGGTAATATTGCGGTTAATCCCCTTTCGACTCTTAACCGAATCTGTGTTTGTCTTTAGTATGAAGCTGCTTATCTTAATTTGATTTTCGAGACTAATAACTTGTGCGACCACATAACACATACGAATTTTGTGACACAAGCAAACAGTCTCTAACTGTAGGTCATAAGAGGTTTATGCCCTTTCGACTCTTAACAGAATATGTGTTTGTCTGCAGTATGATGCTGCTTATCTTAATTTAATTTTCGAGACTAAAAACGTGTTCAACCACATAACACATGCGCATTGTGTGACAAACGCTTAAAGTCTCTAACTGTAGGGCATAATGCGGTTTATGCCCTCACGTCTCTTAAACGAATGTCTAAGTAAATTTGAAAATATAAATGCTTTGTTCAGAATTACGACTCTTTGCTAGGGGCGTTTAGTGTAGACAAAAACGTTGTATTTAAATACTAGTTTTTTTGTATTTAATGGGTTTATAAGAATAGTCTGGATCATAAAGATGGTACGCATTAGGCACCAAACCGTACTAGGAATGGAAGCCCAAAGCTGTCTATAAAAGTATTTGCCAATTAAAAATTAATGGCCATATTACATCCAATCATTTTCAACATGACCATGGGGAGAATTTTATTTTCCATTTGTTCATTGTCTGGATTCAATTTAAACGATTTCCATCATTTAGTCATTTTAAGACACATCAGAGGATGACTGTTCCTAACAGTGTAAGGCCATACCAAATCGTTTCTTCGTTTAGCGTCCGAGGACGGATAGGTTTGTACATCTTAGGAAAGAAAAAAAAACCAGATTTGCAACCTCTTACATTTTCAAAAGCCATTGAGATATTGTTTTCATACCCACCATACCTATTGACTATCATAACCCCAACCCATACAAAGCAGTAGCATCACAAACAAGTTTTAAGTTATTTCAGTAAGTTATTATGATTGACAATGCTCGATAGCTATATTTATTAGCCATATGCCTACATATATAATGATGATGAAAGAAGTCATTATTACTTGTGTTTTTGTCTCAGGATAGCTAGATAGGTTTTCAAACTTAGGGCGGACGCTAAACGAAAATACGATTTGGTATGGCCTAATCGGGAGCAGTCACATACAGCTTTGTACCCCGCCAAAGAGAAGATAAGTGTGGTGTAAACGAATTGAAACACATTACAAGTTCTGAGAAAGTTTGATTTGAATCTCATGCGACGTGAGTTTTCTATATACATGTATCCATACATACGGAATAAGACATGGGCATTGAATGAAACCCCGATTTTCATGTCAGTCAAGAACAACTTAGCGCAACTGGATACACCCTTGTTTGTAACTGTGGTCAGGCCCAACCAGCTCAAATTGAAATATCAAGCTGCATGTTTGCATAATTTACTTTTGCAGCGAGTTTCAACTAATATCTAATTAAAATGATAATAAAAGATCTGACACTCTAGGCTACAAAAATAATACTAATCACAGTACCACGCATACAACTAAGCGAGCAAACACAACTAAACAACCGAACATTTTATTAATTCTATGATGTCACTATTTACCTTAAAATATACGCATTTGAACGATATAAATAAAACGTTTTTCCTATGTGATATCTCTTTAAAATACATTTGTTACGTTTTGGCATTTTTGCCAAAAATCTATACTTTATGTCCCCTTTATCTTAAAAGGAAATAACTCGTAAATACAATATTCCCGGGGAAATTGTCATTAATCGTTTTTGTTAGGCCCTTATTGCAACCATAACTTAAACTTACACCCCTGTTATGGGTTTGTAGATGAAATACATCTGCATTACTGACAGATAATGTAGCGTTTATGGTGTAGTTGTTTGCTGATGGTTTTTATATTGCGTAATATTCTTTAGAATGAAAAGTTAGTCCTAACATTAAAATTTTATAAAATATTAACATTTTCAGGAATGTACTCAGTATCGTCTGAATGAAATAGACAAGTGTTTTTGTACAATCTGTAAGTATATACAATTAAGAAGACGGAAATTGTATTTCGGATTTTGCCGGATATTCAATGTATGTCCAATAAACGCATTCTCGTTCAACCAGCGTTTATTTTCGTCCGAAACATAGGCTGGATATTTGACTAACAACTGGTTTTATGACGATAAATTTACCATTATATAGCATTTACAAAACTCCATTAAACACTCTCACAATAAATCTAAAAGATCAAAGCCTAAAATATGACATAGCTTGATACATGTATTCCCTCCTCTGCTTCAGAACACTAGTTGACCATCACTGATATTGTAAAAACAAGATGACCAATTGCCTTTACGAAATCTATTACTAGTTGAACTAATGAAACAGGCATGTTATGTCGGTCGGGGGTTATAGAGTTCTACTATGTTTTTAAAAATCTATACTTTGAAAAACTTTTGTACCTATAAAGTATAATTCATTCCTTGTTAGATTACAGTAAACTATGAGTTTTTGAACTTGTATTTGACGGTATCACTGGCAATGCACAATTATAGCCAATTATCGAAATTCCTTCAATTTCAAACGTGTCTTATTGTTCATAAATATACATATTGCGGCCACATAACTAGCAATAACCATCGGAAAAATCAGCTCATAACTGGGTATAAAGATATATTTGATTTACAGTAAGACTTCTAGGATAAATTAAAATTGAAACTTTATTTTGACAACTGTTCAATAAAATTACCATTATGTTAACATTTTAACCCAAAAACAAAATACACATTTGTAAGGACATAAGCACACAAATGTAGATAACCATAACTGTACTGTCTCCCATTATACTAAGTAATCTATAATGTGGACACATAAAACATAATGCTACCATTAAAAGCTTCATGACAACCGAATTTTGTCTGATCAAACTCCGATGGACGCATTAACCACATGGCCTCAAAGACAGCTCGTGTCTATGTTTACCTCCATCTATTGTATTGTAGCGGAAGGTAATGAAAGCCTCAAAGAGCATCTCAAAAGTAAATTTAAACGGCCAATACATTTCCCACATAAAAAAGCAAAATGTCACTGATTGTAAATGAACCGTACGAGGAAGTTGAGGTGTTTGATAGATTTAATATAACTCTTAAAAATGTGACCGTCGGGAAGGAAAATAATATATGAGGATATGCCTACAGCTAAAAGGAACTCTTTAAAAACGAATTGCTTAATTGAAACGATGTTTAATATATTTATGTATTTCAAGTGTTTCCCGATGGGCATCTCGTCTTCTAGTATTTTTTTCTCTCCCTAGGAGGTGCGTCCTGAGGTCCTAGTAATTCTATTTAGCAGTATAAGCCGTTACTGCGATACGAAATGGGATTCTAAATGTCTGTTAGGCCTTTTGTTTCCCGTAGGGCATTTCGTCTACTAGTACATTTTTCTATCACACGGCAGTGCATCAGGAATCCCCTTCTTAACTGAGGTATATGTCCACAAACAAAATTCAGTAGCAGTAAATGATTAGTGGCAATGAATGTTAAGAGCGTATGTGTTTTACAATTGTGTTCAGAAGGGACAATTAGAAATTCGTGTTAAACTTGATAGAAACCACCCGTTATTTGGTGCAGCATCGCTTTTACTTTAGTCCCAAGACATAGTTAGCATTTAAAACAATAGATTGAAATAACATTCAAACAATTTTATTTGAAGTATGTTAATTTGCAGTTTGTTACAATATCAAACTTGATGACAATCATTAAGGCGCAATTAGAATATAATTATCAAAACATTTAACTGGAATATACGCTCATGTATTAGACACTTGCTCCTCACATAATCCCAAGCAAACGAGATGAGATGTTGAGCATAATTATGTTATACATCTTCTTAATTTAATATTAAAATCGGGTTTCTAAATTGAGCAATAGATAATT
This sequence comes from Spisula subtruncata, assembly GCA_963678985.1. Lineage (NCBI taxonomy): Eukaryota > Metazoa > Mollusca > Bivalvia > Venerida > Mactridae > Spisula > Spisula subtruncata. The sequence continues at coordinate 37,513,101 of OY787671.1, forward strand.
CATTAGGTAACTCAATGTTCCTGTAGTTGACTTATCTTTGTAAAATATCGACGTGATTGGTGTATTTAGTTGTGTACGCATGCACGAATAACATTATACAATTTTTACACAATGAACTGTAGCTAGATTGAGGTAATTGTGGTGTGAATCTTATATTCAGTAAACATACTTTATATAGTCGAACTATATACTATTTAAATGCAACACTACAGCAATAAAGTGTTTGTATTATACCAATACTTTTAATTATCCATGCATTAGGCACTGATTAAGAACCCAGTGTCACGTATCTTACGCATGTATTCACGGGAGATGGTATTAAAATCTTATTCAAATAAGTCTGAAGCGTTTCCTGTTTGCGTTCCGCTTTAAATCAAATACATCTAACGAATACAATTATTCATCGGTTAAGTAACCGAATACAATTTTCTCCCATACAAAGGATAGACAGAAGAAATTAAATGAGTAGGGATAATTGTGTATTTAAACGTTTTAAATGACGCAGTGTCCAGATAGTAATGCACTTATTCGACTTCTTTGTCAGCTGATTCTATCCTAAGGTCCTGTCTTTTTCTCTCCAGCTTGAAAACACCACAAGAATAATTATTGCTTAAACTCCTCAAATCTTCAACAAAAAGCTCCCACCAATTACCGAGAAAAAAGAAAATGAGTGGTTCTACAGAAAAACCGGGCTTATTGACAAAATTGTGAAAATGTTGATAATATATGGTAAGAAAGAAGAGACTCTTGGAAACAGTTTCTGATATTTTTTTTATTTCATAAACTTACGAAGTTATAGACTTGTTAAACCAACCACTACTGCCTACTTTTTAAGTGACGTCGCGAACGTTATTCTCTACGTTTTCGACATAACGTCAACTGGCATTTCAAAGACTCAGTATCTGATAAACTTTTGACGTAAACTTTAAAAAATGTGACACGTTTTAGAATCATATTCTTATTTTGATAAAACGTGTCCCATTTGTGAGTTTTTGCTCACGGGGAATGATGTTTTCCTTAATATGAGTTAAACAAATTTAAAGAAAACTTGAAGCTAATGGATAGTACTATACTATCCAATTACTTAAATATGAAATCAAAGGACACATGTTTTTTCTCATTTTAGTCATTTTTCAAACTTTTATTGCAAAATTACAATACAACGCATTAAGCCCGGTTTTCCTGGAGAACAGCCCAAATATACTTCCGTAGCGAGCCAGAATAGTCACTAGTTGTTTCCCATTGACCACATAATAATAAATCGGTGGAAGCGATAAATTATTATTGGTGATTTGAATATATTTTTGTCATTATAAAAACATATTTGCGCCCATTTTCACCTGACAAATTATGAAAATTGATAGTGTTTTGTACATTTAGCTCATTTAATGTGATAGTAGAGAAACATATGCTAGTTATAGGGAATGCCTCTTTAATACTTTGACTTCTTTAAAATCTTCACGCGCATGCGACATGTAAATGACATAAGTCCTTCATAATAATAAAAAAAATTGCAATCACTCTTCAATAATAGCCAAACCAAGGAAATAATTTGATAGAATATTATTTTATGTAGTGAAGTAAAATATTCATTAAAAAGTTAAAGTTGTGATGCAAAGGTACAAATGTAAATTAGTTTATAACACGTACGTCGAGCATATTAAAACACCATCGTTTCATTTTAATATACAGCTGTGTACCCTGACAACACTAACATAAGTATGTTGATGGTGGTTCATTATTTTCCTCTTATGTAATGGTAAATCATTACAAAATTAGAACGGTTAGTACGACCATTATCACCGAGTCACGATGCTTGAAACATTAACATCATTAATCCCTGCGCTCCCGTGCATTAATTTGTTTATAATCTTTGTATATGATCTATAACCAATACTTAATAGCTTCATCGTGACTTACAATGATACATCTTTGCTTTATAACTAGTATATTTAATATGCAATGAATAGTAATAAAACAAAATTCAAATAAATGTTGACTTTACGAAGGAACGATACTACATTGTGTAAATTCCGTTTTAGGTTTCAGTCTCCGGTTCTGCAAAAATCAACATTCTACATCGTTTGATGTTTGAGTAATAGTGATGACGTTTGCACAATCATTGCAAAATAATTTAATAAATTTGATGATGTTTTCATACTGCAGTATAACACAAAAAAGTGTAATCTGAATTATATGTATTTTCTTCATATTACATCATAGTGTACGGTGATGGCTGTCACTATACGATATGTCCTATTTTCAGAGAAATAAATATTTCTTAACATTTATCGTGCCACCAAGTATGCCACAGAAGTGGTGATTTTTGATATTGTTAATTGTTAAATTGTTTAAGTAATACCATAATACTTCTGCCACAAGCTGGTATCAGGTTGTTGCAGTACACTTCGAACTTCGGCCAACTATATGTGTTTAGTTGTTACATTACTTTCTTATGATTGCCTTTCTATTTCACCGTGAACAATAGACGCCGTTTCTGTATTGGGATGTCTCTGTGCTATAGCATTAAAATGTCGTCGACAAAAACAACATGAATTTCGGTAAAGCCTCATGCACATGCTAACCAACTTGCCATATTTTAAACAAATAAGCTGATAACTTTTCCCCTTCTTAAATAATAGTGGATATACATGTATATGATGCATAAAAGACTCGCTAACCAACCTTCTACTTTTGTAATAAACGCTATATGTCATGTGAAATTGCAAAGATAATTGCAGTACAGTGATACTATTGATTGTAATGTAGCCGTTGATTGACGTAATAATACTCACCGACATTTCATTAATATAAGGAGTTTTACTATAACCTACTTTTGTTTTATGTTAAGAATCAATGTAATTGTTCTGTCCTTGATTAAAATGTGTCTTGTTTTCTTCCTGCTAAATAGTCAAGTGTTTGATGACTGAAAGACATTTCCTCAATCGCTTATTTGTATTATAAATTATGTGAGTAAACCGCATTTTTATCACGTTCGGTTTAACAAATCGGGAACATAGCTATATATACATATATCATCATTTATATTGGATCATGCTGTGTAATTCCGCGTATAAATACATACATGCGTATATTTGTAAATGTACACAATTCGTGGAAAATACAAACGTACAGTCTGACCAGGGATACCTGACAGTGACGTCATGTTGTGTTAACAATCAAATGTTGACTTTATATTATCGTTTACAAAAATGTGGATTATCAGTAAATTTCTTTACCTATAATATAGGGAGTCTTAGAATAAAGAGAAACCAGCAGCTATCCTAAGTGTGTTTTCATTTACACGAATTCCACGGGTTTAATTTAATAATAATCAGGCAAAAACTTAATTTTCAAAATGAGTATCTTATCAATTCATCCAGGGGAATAGGTTTCATGCATATAATACAAGAAAAAAATGTAATAGTATAATAGCTATGACAAGCTTTGAACTTAGATCGCCTGAGTGAGAGTCAACAAACACATCCACAGAACCGTTCATTTCTTGAAATATATTAATTGGTAGGAACATACTTCAACATTTATGTAAATAGTATAACACTCAATCGTTTTAGGGATATACCCTGCTTATTAATAGATTATTTACAAAATGACGTCACTGTCAAAAATTGTTCGTCAGATAGTATGCTTGTGTGTGGTCAAAGATAGACTCTGACCTCACAACCGTAACCTCTGGATATTCACTATATAAGAGCCGTTGATAAAAACATTAGTCAAAGTACAATACTGCAAATCAAGAACTTATTTTAGAAATTTATTAGATTTATTTTTCCGGATTTCGAGAGTGGTAGAAATTCGCGTAATTAAATAGCCGTGAAAGTGTTCATATAATTTATATTGACATCGTGGGAGACTTAAAAGACAACATTTGTAGTCGCGAATACAATGTATGCGATGATCGCCAAAACGCAAAAGCTGATAGTCGTGAAAGTAAATTGGTTTACAATACGTGTTTTTGTTCTATAAAAGTTCGAATGCTGCTAAATTATATCTGCAGATGTTGTCTTGGTACATTTGTACCACAAATAATTTGGTAGGGGCAATTAGACAAATCAGATATAAATATCGTGGAAGGATATGCTACATGGTTGTTGTTTTGCCGGTAACATGTATTGAAACAGCAGTGTTAAACAAAACATTTATTTATATTAGTCAGATGTTGTTCACACTTCTACATGTTACTATTGAAAAAACCCATGGCGATGTGTGGATGTAGTGATTGTGTTAATCCGTCATTTTTATTAAACACGTTTATGCTTTTATGTGTTAAAGCTGGTTAGCTTTGATTATTTTGCGCTATTTACGCTATAAACCAATTAATATTTTTTGTGAATATTAGCGAACCAAGTATGCTGTGTTTGTGATTAAATTTCACGCGTTGTTCACGTAGTGTTACACCCTACCCTTTCCTATCCTTGACAGTCACAATGATTAAATTTCTCTGCATCATTCATAAAATGTTAACACGTGGTCGATCCTAGCGGAGCAATATATACGTGAATATGGAAGCAAAACATAGCACATCGACTTGTTTCATAGTCATCTATAAAAAAATAACGGACTAATTGCAAGGCCATACTAATCGATTATTATGTTTAGTGTTGTCTTGCGCCTAGGGTTTGAAATCAGTTGTTGAAGAAAAAAACCTATTTGAAAATCAATAAAGTGTCTCGATTTTCATGCTACAGAAATATTTTACTCTGGAAACGTTTTGTTTCACTTGTATTTTGAAACTGACGCCTACATTAATGTTATTGACTTGTTTCATGGCTAAAATGTGGGAAGTATTCTCAATTGGGTGTGTAAATGCATTATACGGATCCAAGTCAGGCAGTGTTGTTTTTTCTAATCTGCTTTGTTCCTTTTTTGAAAATGTAGCCAGGTTTCAGAAAGTCAGACCTGACACTAAACATAAGAGCGATTTAGTACGACCCAATACTGCACTGGGGAAATTGTCATAGCCTTAGTACGGTACTAGAATCGTACGGCTGTGTCATGAAACACCAGCAGTAAATGAAGCACTCAAATGAAACAGTCGAGCACCAAAGAACAGAAATAACATCGTATGCGCGTACGTCAGCCTTGTGGTGTATGTGATCTTAATGTACACGTATATCTGTGTTTGTCAGCAGTCTGAAACCAATTATTAGAATTCGATTTTCGAGACAAATAACTTGTACGACCACATAACATATATTTTGTGACACAAGCTAAAAGTGTCTAACTGTAGGTAATGTTGCGGTTAATCCCCTTTCGACTCTTAACCGAATCTGTGTTTGTCTGTAGTATGAAGCTGCATATCTTAATTTGATTTTCGAGACTAATAACTTGTGCGACCACATAACACATACGAATTTTGTGACACAAGCAAACAGTCTCTAACTGTAGGTCATTAGAGGTTTATGCCCTTTCGACTCTTAACAGAATATGTGTTTGTCTGTAGTATGAAGCTGCATATCTTAATTTGATTTTCGAGACTAATAACTTGTGCGACCACATAACACATACGAATTTTGTGACACAAGCAAACAGTCTCTAACTGTAGGTCATTAGAGGTTTATGCCCTTTCGACTCTTAACAGAATATGTGTTTGTCTGCAGTATGATGCTGCTTATCTTAATTTGATTTTCGAGACTAATAACTTGTGCGACCATACAACACATACGAATTTTGTGACACAAGCTAAAAGATTCTAACTATAGGTCATAATGCGGTTAATTCCCTCTCGAATCTTAACCGAATCTGTGTTTGTCTGTAGTATGAAGCTGCTTATCTTAATTTGATTTTCGAGACTAATAACTTGTTCCACCACATAAGACAAGGGCATTGTGTGACAAAAGCTAAAAGTCTCTAACTGTAGGGCATAATGAGGTTTATGCCCTTTCGTCTCTTAAACGAATGTCTAAGTAAATTTGAAAACAAACATTATTTGCTTCAGAATTATGATTCTTTGCTAGGGGCGTTTAGTGTAGACAAAAACAAGATGTATTTAAATACTTTTTTGTATTTAATGGGTTTATCAAAATAGTCTGGATTATAAAGATGGTACGCATTAGGCACCAAACCGTACTAGTAATGGAAGCACCAAGCTGTCTATAAAAGTATTCGCCAATTAAAAATTAATGGCCATATTACATCCAATCATTTTCTACATGACCATGGGGAAAACTTTACTTTCATTTTTTATTGTCTGGATTCCATTTAAACGATTTCCATCATTCAGTCATTTTAAGGCACCTTAGAGGATAATTATTCCTAACAATGTAAACAAGAGCAGTTACAGTCATCTATGTACCCCACAGAAGAGAATATATTGTGGCATGAACAATTGAAACATATTAATATGAACTAAGGCACCGCCTAATTAGGTATTTAATTAATATTAGATAACAGCTAGGCTATATTTGTAGATATACACACGGGGTCCAGTTGCTATATGCTTTATCCAAGGGAGATAAAAATTGTATGCATCATTAAACAAATCAAGTCATACGCTTATATATCAGTCACTTGATCTACACTCAAACCCAAGCAAATGAGATGAGATGCTGAACATAATCATGTTATAAATCTTCTTAATTTATTATTTTAAATCGGGTTTCTAAATGGAGAAATAGATAATTCATTGGGTAAAACAATGTTCCTGTAGTTAACTTATCTTTGTAAAATATACAGTGGGATTGGTGTATTGTGTTCTGTACGGATGCACGAATAACATTATACAATGTGTGCACTATGGACTAGATTGAAGTAATTGTGGTGTGAATCTTATATTCAGTAAACATACTTTATACAGTCGAACTATATACTATTTAAATCAAATACTACAGCAATAAAGTGTTTGTATTATACCAATACTTTGAATTATCCAGATATGAGACATTGATTAAAAACCCAGTGTCACGTATCTTACGTATGTATGCACGGGAAATGGTATTAAAATCTTATTCAAATAAGTCTGAAGCGTTTCGTGTTTGTGTTCCGCTTTAAATCAAATACATCTAAAGAATACAATTATTCATCGGTTTTTGAACCGAATACAATTTTCTCCCATACAAAGGATAGACATAAGAAATTAGTTGGGAGAGTTCACTTGCTGAGAATGAGAAGGTCGTAACTGCTACATACGACCTCTTAAGATTCATACATATTTACAATTAACGCCAAAAGGCGCTTCTTATGAGCCCATTTTCATAAAAATCAGAACTTGTCTTGTTGACCAAAACCATGTTTAAACCTCTTGTTTTACCATGTGTAAAGAGTAATTATCTAACAGTATTTTCTCGTTTTCTCAAAATATCGATTTTGTAGTTACGACCTTCTCATTCTAAGCAATCGAATTGTGTAATCAAACGTTTATATGTCGCAGTGCGCAGATCGTAATGCACTTATTCGACTTCGTTGTCTGCTGGTTCTATCCTAAGGTTCTTTTATTTTCTCCCCAGCTTGAAACAACATTTAACGTATAACCCAGCACCCACAAACAACAAACTTAAATAATATATGATGTCTTATAATCAAAATATTCTATATTTGGGAATAGTATATCGGAACATTGCTGAGTATTGGACTAGATGTAGCAAGTTAAAGCAATAAATTGTTCGATGCAACTGTGCATATTGAAAAAGATTCATGCAATGATTTTTGACATCAACTATCGAACGTAATGACATGATTTGCCAAGAAATGTACTCTGAGATGCTTTACAAATATTTAAAAAGGCGTTCCCTATAATTTTGATCGTTCAAATCAAGTCAGCAATAGTATACATTAAATGAGAATGATTATTGCTTAAACTCCTCAAAATTTCAACAAAAAGCTGCCACCAATTACCGAGAAAAGAAAAGAAAAACTATTTAATATATTTCCGTAACGATAAAAAATAGTTACGAGTTGTTTCCGATTGACCACATAATAATAAAACGCTGGAAGCGATAAATTATTATTGGTGATTTGAATATATTTTTGTCATTATAGAGACGTAATTGCGCCCATTTTCTTCTGACAAATTATGAGAATTTATAATGCTGTGTACATTTAGCTCATTTAATGTGATAGTAGAGAAAAATATGCTAGTTATAGGGAATGCCTCTTTAATACTTTGGCATCTTTAACATCTTCAAGTGCATGCGCAATGTAAATGACATAAGTCCTTCTTAGTAAAATAAGTGTAATCACTCTACAAAAATATTCAAAACAAGGAAATAACTTGATAGAATATTATTTTATATCGTGAAGTAAAATATTCATTTTCAATTAAAGTTGTGATACAAAGATACAAATGTAGGTTAGTTTATATCACATACGTCGAGCATAGCAAAACACCATCGTTTACAATTACTCTCGTCGTTAACATCTTAATATACAGCTGTGTAACCTGAAAACACTAACATAAGTGTGTTGATGGTGTTTCATTATTTTCCTCTTATGAAATAGTAAATCATTACACAATAAGAACGGTTAGTACGACCATTATTACCGAGTCACGATGCTTGAAACCTTAACACATTTTTATAAACTTGGTATTTTTTTATATTATTTGTGTAGACGCCTATAAATTTAGATGGCTTACTTATATTCACAGTTATTGGCATTCATTTTTAAATTAAAGAATAATGTCTACAAACACTGATAGTAATTGACAAATGTTGTTTTGTAGGTTAATAACCACTAAATGCCTACGCGGACCAAAATCAGATAAACTCAAATAGTGTGGTAAAAAACTTTGAAGCGACTGGAAATGGTGGTACATCTTGACAAATCAGCATCAGAATCATGAAATTGGGTTTAAATGCTTTGTATGCATGTTTGTGATGAAGTGAAATGGTTTTATTCAGAAATATTTGGCATTCTGGCTTAAGTATGAAAGTGAAAGTAGAGTCGGGACTAACGGACATTGAGTAACTCCGTACATGTGAGAAAATCCGTTCACCGCGTTTGTCGAACAAATGTTTTCTTATATGATTCATGACCCCCTGCTTTTTTATTTTCTTAAAGTTGGATGCTATTTCTATTAATTAGAAGATTTTGAGAGGGCCCCATGGACGAAAAGTTGACATTGTTTTGGGCTGATTTTAGTCACTTTACATTGAGTCAAAGAACAATTCAATTTGGTGGTTTTTGACCTTTGTATTAAGGACATATAGTAGATCTACATCTCTTAATATTCTATTTTTGACCTTTTTCCTCGGGCAGGGAAATGAATTAAGGAATTTAAACGTACGACAAATCAGTTACGTACATTTTGTATTCTTCTTGCATTTGTGGGATTGTAGTAAAAGTGTAAAGAGGTTTGATCAAGGACTTGTTTGTAAACGAAAAATATTCATGTCTTCACCGCCTGGATAATGACGCAAAAATGACGCCTTATTGATATAAAATAATATTGTCTGTAAAGGAAAGTCGTATTTGATAGAAACAAAAGTGCACAAATGGCAAAAAGGAGCACATTCACTACAAGTGCACGTTCACACATACCACACAGCTACAAATACCGACATTCATGTGTCAAACTCACTCAACAAAACTAATCAAGTGAAACAAAAACGTGTCATGGCATAATGCTTTATATTAGTTATCATCGAAAATTGGACCAATAAGTATTGTATGTGTTGTCTGTATTTATAGTTTTCTCTACTTCTTTGTCCAATCAAAACCTCGGATTTTCAAATTTTGGGACAACTTATTCAATTATTTTTGCAATGGGCATTATAACTATTTAGTAAATCTATTGATAAGGACACTTATGCTGGTTCCAAATATGGAAAACTAGACCCGCCTACCCTCCTAATTTTACTGTTATTCTTACAGCAATCAATCTTGCAAGCAATTTCGTGCAATTTAACTCTCATTATTCCATAATTGGGCATGCTATCGTTTGCATACAAAGATTCACTAAAAGTGGGCGGGTTAAGTATAAGTCGGTTATAGATCGCATATTAGAATTCTAAACAAATGATATACTGCGGTCGCTGCGCTCCCGTGCATTAATTTGTTTATAATCCTAGTACATGATCTAAAACATATACTTATAGCTTCATCGTGACTTACAATAATACATCTTTGATTTATAACTGGTATATTTAATATGAAATGAATAGTAATAAAACAAATTCAAATAAATGTTCACTTTACGAAGGAACAATACTACATTGTGTAAATTCCGTTTTAGGTTTCAGTCTCCGGTTCTACAAAAAGCAACATTCTATGTCGTTTGAAGTTTGAGTAATAGTGATGACGTTTGCACAATCATTTAATAGATATGATGATGTTTTCAATCGGTAACCTACTTTTAATGGAAGTTTATCATCGAGTTTTCATACTATAGTATTACACACAAAAGTGTAATTAAAATTATATATGTTTTCTTCATATCACATCAAAGTGTACGATGAATGCTGTCGCTATACGATATTTTCTGTTTTCAGAGAAGTAAATATTTCTCAACATCTGTCACATAAGGGGTGATTTTTGATTTTGTTAATTGTTAAATTGTTTAAGTAATACTATAATACTTCTGCTACAAGCTGGTCTTAGGATTGTAGCAGTACAGTTCGATCTTCGGCCAACTATATGTGTTTAGTTGTTACATTACTTACTTGTGGTTGCCTTTCTTTTCAACCGTGAACAATAGACGCCGTTTCTGTATTGGGTTGTCTCTGTGCTACAGCATTAATATGTCGTCGACAAAAAACACATGAAATTCGGTAAAGTCTCGTGCACATGTATACCAACTTCCCATATTATAAACAAATAAACTGATAACTTTTTTCCCTTCTTAAATAATAGTGGATATACATGTACATTGTACATATAGACTCGCTATCGAACTTTTGCTTCTACATTTGTAATAAACGCTACTTGTCATGTGGAATTGCGAAGATAATTGCAGTACAGTGATACTATTGATTGTAATGTAGCATTTGATTGACGTAATAATGCTCACCGACATTTCAGTAAGGAGTTTTACTATAACCTACTTTTGTTTTATGATGAGAATCAATGTAATTGTTCTGTCCTTGATTAAAATTTATCTTGTGTTCTTCATATCGCATTTACATCGCTCTCATACATAATACATTATATTTATAGTATGCTTGCGTTTGATAGTAATTTTAAGACATTTTCCCAACCGCTTCCTGGCATTATATATTATGTAAGTAAAAACTTATTTTATCCCGTTCGGTTTCTTGAATCATTTAGTTGTCGAGGAATGATATGTCTCCATACCTGCTGTTTTGCTTGTAACATTTATAGAAACAACAACGTTCAACAAATACATGAGATGTTATAAGTCAGATAATGTTCACACTTCTACATAATAATATAGTAAAATCTTAAGGAGAGGATTGTGTTGATCCGATTATTTTTTATAAAACAATTCTATGGTTTTATAATTATGTTAAAGCTGATTAACTTTGATTATATTGCGCTATTTACAACATATATTTTCACCTCTATTAGACAATGGATTGTTTCTGTGTAAATATTTGGGAAGGTACGTCGGCGATATTTGTGATTAAATTTTCATGCGTTGTTCATGTTCACGATCCTTGGAAAGTCACTCTAATTACATTTCTCCACATCATTAATAAAATGTTATCAGTAGTGGAGAAATATGGATGAATATCGAAGTAAACAATATCACATTGACTTCTTTCATTGTTACGGAGGAAAAATAACGGACTGACTTCAAGGCCAAACCCGCCAGTTATAATCTTAAGTGTCTTAAGGTTTTGAAGTCAGTGTTCGAAAAAAAAAACAATTTGAAAATCAGTAATTTTTCTCGATTTTTATGTTCTAGCGGTATTTTGCTTTGCTTAAGTTATGTTTCACTTGTATTTTAAATCTGACGTCAACATTAATGTTTATAACTTCAATAAAGAATACATTTCTGACTTGTTTCATGTATAAATAATTATTCTCACTAGGATGTGTCAATGCACTATACCGATCCAAGTGAGGCAGTATTGTTTTTTCTAATCTGCTTGATTCCTTTTTTGTTTCAGAAAGCCAGACCTCGCGCTAAACATTAAAGCCATTTGGTACGGTCCAATACTGCACTGCAAAAACTGGTCATAGCCATCATACGGCACTATAATATTATGGCTGTGGTGTAGGTGATATTTATGTATATCTGTGTTTGTCTGCAGCCTGAAGCTATTTATTTTAATTTGACCTCGAGAGAAATAACATGTGCGACCGCACACACACATGTGAATTGTGTGACAAAATCTCTTACTGTAGGTCATACTGCGGTTTGCGGTCTCTCGACTCTTAACCGAATGTCTATGTAAATTAAAAAAAACCCATCTAATTATTTTCTTTTAACGACATTAAGTGTTTTTGTCTGATTTTATCAAAATTTCGATTTTGTACTTACGACCTACTTATTCTAAGCCACCGACGTATTGAAATCCCTTCTGCTTATATATTTGGACAACTGTTCAATATATTTACCATTTTGTCAACATTTTAAACAACAAAAATGCACATCTCTAATGACAATAACACACAAATGAAGATAAGCATATGTGTACTATCTCCCATTATACATATAATATATAATGTGGACATATAAAACATACTATTCCAATATATAAATACATATAGCGGCATACTAACTGACTGATTTTATATACAACTCGGCTTGCGAAAGCATTATGCCATGCCATCAAATACCCCTCGTGTATATGTTTAGTTGTTTGAAGCCATCTATTGTAGAATTGCAGCCGTAGGTGAGCTGATAAAAGTCACATAAAGCGTCTCCATAGTAAATTTAAACTGATAAATGTGTCCCTTGGTGACATGTCATTTTAAAAATATTGCTAACCTAGACGTATGAGGTAGTTGAGGTGTCGGGAAGAAGCCTACAGGCAACAGGAACTCTTTAAAATTCACGGTAAAATAAACGGATATTAAATATAAATTTGTTAATATCAAATCCCCGATGGGAATTGTGTCTGCTAGATTTTTTTTCTATCACGCTGAAGTGCGTCCGGGGGCATTGGTATTTTCATATCGTCTTAGAACCGGTTACTGTAATACGAAATGAAATGCTTAATGACGTTTGAACATTTTGTTTCCCGATGGGCATTTTATCTACTAGTACTAGTATTTTATTACCACCGGAAGTGTGTACTGAGCCCCCTCTTAACAGATGCACATGTCATAAGTGGTAATGAATAACTAAGAACATAATGTGTTTTGATTTGGTGTTCATTCGGGTATGTGGAACTCGTATTGATATATTTTTTTAATGAATCATGCCGAGCATAGCCTTTATTTGCTTTATTTCTACTGAAACATGACAGACATATATATGTACCTCCACCCGGATTTGAACCCGGGTCGACGGATTAGACGGCAAGCGCACTACTCACTGAGCTACGGAGGCACTCCATCTGTTTTTATTTGGTGAAACGGAGCTTTTACCTTCGACCAAAATAGTATGATTAATGGATCGTCCTTTAAACATACATGTAGTTATACAAATAATACTGTACAGTAACAATAAACGATTGATAGAACATGCAACATTGCATGTGTAGTATGTTAATTAGCATTTTGTTACAAAATCAAAATTGATGACGATCATATCACAAAAATTAAAATGTATACAGCTGTCGTCTGATTTGGTCAGATTTCACAAAAAAATTGCATTTCCAACGAGTCTCATAACTGATTTTTTAACTTAAATGTGGCATAGCCGGACTTGATCGGTATTGTTTGATAGCAAATATACCTATATCAGAAACTCGCCCCAGCCAATCCCAAGCAAATGGACATCTAATATTGAGCATAATCATTTCATTCAAAGACTTAAATCAAAAACGAGTTTCTAAAAGGTGAACGTGATAATGTATTAGTTATATCAATTTGTTCTTGTAGTTTTGAACTTCTAATTTTGTAGTATTGGCGAACTACCCCGACTTAGCTATTGTGATCGTTGTGGTCGTCGTGGTTCTTCAGTTAAATAAACAGGCATTTTGTAGTCGAACAACTATTCAATAACATCACTAAAACTTTCAATTCTTTAGAATTTGATTAAGAACACTGTGTCACGTTACCTTACGCATGAATGTACAGAGAATTGTATTAAAACTATAAGTCAGATGCTGCTTTGTCTGAAAAGAATCGTGTTTGAGTTCTGCATTAAATCTTATACGTCTTACAAACACAATTATTTACCGTATACAATTTTCTCCATTAAAAAGGATAGTCATCTGAAATTAAATTAGGGAGAATTGTGTATTCAAACGCGTATAAGACGCAGTGTGCAAATCGTAATGCACTTATTCGACTTCGTCGTCTGCTGATTCTATTATAAGGTTCTGTCTTAGCGTTCATGTTCGCTTTTTTTCGTATTGCCAAATACATATTATCTTTAGGTTGGAAATCTTGAACTTGTATTCACAATATATCGCATATAATTATACTACCGTGATGTAAATATTAAAATAATACATTCAAATATTTGAACAGTCACTGACTGACGACTGATATAGTACCTTGAAACAGAAAAATAGAAGAGTTAATAGTACAGTCTGTACTAATAATATGTTGTGAACTGAACCGAGCACAACAAACAGTATTATCACAAACTCAACTACACGGAGCAATGCCCACACCTAGCCCGTAGAAATGATTAAACACACAAGTCCTCGTCGCAAAAATGCAGTATGACCCAATTTCACGAACAAATATCAAACTAAAGGTGATAACATGTGACCGAATAAAACGCAACTAGTATCAGAACTAGTCACATAAGTCCCCGCCGCATGGCGACCTAGTTCCACAAAAAAGACAAATATCGAACTTCATGACATGATACAGGTATGCATGAATGTAGACGCTTTTAATTTTTAGCTCACCTGAGCACGAAGTGCTCAAGGTGAGCTATTGTGATCGCCCAATGTCCGTCGTCCGTCGTACGTCGTCCGTCGTACGTCGTCCGTCGTCCGTCGTACGTCGTACGTCGTCAACATTTTGACTTGTAAGCACTGTAGAGGTCACAGTTTTCATTAAATCTTAATGAAACTTGATCACAGTGTTTGTCTCTATAAAATCTAGGTCAAGTTCGCAACTGGGTCATCTGCGGTCGAAAACTAGGTCACCAGGTCATATCAAAGAAAAACCTTGTAAGCACTCTAGAGGTCACAGTTTTCACTAAACCTTTATCAAAACTTGGTCAGAATGTTGTTCTCCATGAAATCTAGGGCAAGTTCAAAACTGGGTCATGCAGGGTCAAAAACTAGGTCACTAGGTCAAATCTTATTAAAACCTTGTGTACACCCTAGAGGTCACTAATTTGATCCAATCTTCATGAATCTTTGTCAGAATGTTGTTCTCTATGAAATCTAGACCAAGTTTAAAGCTGGGTCATGCCGGGTCAAAAACTAGGTCACTAGGTCAAATCTTAGAAAAACCTTGTGTACACTCTAGAGGTCACCGTTTTGGTCTGATCTTCATAAAACTTAGTCAGAATGTTGTTCTCCATGAAATCTAGACCAAGTTCGAAACTGGGTCATGTGGGGTCAAAAATTAGGTCACAAGGTCAAATCTAAGAAAAACCTAATGTTCACACCAGAGGTCACAATTTTGATTGTACTTTCATGGAACTTGGTCAGAATGTCGTTCTCTATGGAATCTAGGCCAAGTTCAAAACTGGGTCATGTGGGGTCAAAAACTAGGTCACTACGTCAAAATTTAGAAAAACCTTGTGTTCACTCCAGAGGTCGTGGTTTTGATCCAATAATTATGAAACTTAATCAGAATGTTGTTCTCTATGAAATCTAGGCCAAGTTTGAAACTGGGTCATGTGGAATGAAAAACTAGGTCACTAGGTCAAATCTTAGAAAAACCTAGTGTTCACACCAGAGGTCATAATTTTGATCCAATCTTCATGAAACTAGGTCAGAATGTTGTTCTCTATGAAATCTAGGCCAAGTGTAAAACTTGGTCATATGGGGTCAACAACTAGGTCACTAGGTCAAATCTTAGAAAAACCTTATGTTCACTCCAGAGGTCACCATTTTGATCCAATCTTCATGAAACTTGGTCAGAATGTTGTTCTGGATGAAATCTAGGCCAAGTTTAAAACTGGCTCATGTTGGGTCAAAAACTAGGTTACTAGGTCAAATGCTTAGAAAATCATTGTGTTCACTCCAGGGGTCACTATTTTGATCCAATCTTCATGAAATATGGTCAGAATGTAGGTTGTACTGATACCCAGACCATTGTGCAACAGGTGAGCGACCTAGGGCCTTTCAGGCCCTCTTGTTTTTAATACTATGGCTTCCGTAAAACTAATTCAGTATATTTACGCGCATGCGAAATAATAATGTCAGGATGTCGTCTTAATAAGGTTACAACCACTCTACAAACTATTCACCACAAGGAAATAACTTGATAGAATGTAATGTATGTATGTAAGTAAAAAATATTTTCTATTTAAGTTTGTGAAGCAAATCGCTGGATTAATAAGAAGGTCGTACATGTAAGTACAAAATCGATATTTTGTTGACAAAACCTGTCCAAAAATTACTTTTCCTATAATTACTATATTTATGGTTAAACACTCTGTTTACAAGTTTCAGTTTAGTCAACATGTCAATGGCTTAGAATGAGAAGGTCGTAACTACTACTTACGACCTTATAAGACTGTTACATATATGAAATCTGCATGTTATGGCGCTTCTTATGATTCTATTTTAACAAAAATCAGAACTTGTCATATTGACCAAACTGACATGTAAAGAGTTTGTTTTATTATAGGTAAAGAGTAATTTTCAGACAGTTTTCTCGTGTTTTCTCAATATATCGATTTTGTACTTATGACCTTCTCATTCTAAGCCAGCGATGTAGACCATAAGATGCGCTTCCGAAGCTGGCTGATTTCTTTCGAGCTTTTCATTCTAAGCCAGCGAAATATACAAATGTAGGTTAGTTCGTTTATACCACCAGGATCGTTTATAATAACCCTTGTCGTTTGTATTGCAATGTACAGCTGTGTTTGGCTATTTACACTTACAATTCTAACATACGTATGTTAGTGGTGTTTCATTATTTGACTGTTATGAAATAGTAAATCATTTCAAAATTAGTACGGTAAGTGCGACCAGTGTGTCCCCGAGTCAAGAGGCTAGAAACATTTACAAGTTTTTATTAACTTGTTGTTTTTTATATGTTATATTATGTTTTGACAGACGCCAATAAAGTATGGTGACCTACTAATATCTACAATTATTGGCATACATAGTATTATGCTGAAGGGTTTCTACAAACACAGATAGTAAAATACCAATATATTTTTTATTAATGACATATACCGTACATTTCTCGACTTTCTATTTCTGAACTTATATCTCAAGCAGAGACACGAATTAAAGTGTACACCACATTATTTACATATTCTTCTTTCTTTTGAGGGATTGTTAACCGTGCATTAAATAAAACTTTACAGAATTTGGATCAAAGAATGACTTGAAAACGAAGAATATTCATGTATTCATTGCCTGAATAATTAATTCAATTGAGAAAAAACACGCTTTCTTCATATTAAATGGTATTGACTGTAAGGAAAGTCGTATTTGATAGAAATATCAATGCATGAAAGACAAAAAAAACAGCACATGGGTTACAAGTACATGTTCACACATAAAAATAAACAGCTACAAAGACCGACGTTCATGTGTCAAAC
Organism: Spisula subtruncata; assembly: GCA_963678985.1. NCBI lineage: Eukaryota > Metazoa > Mollusca > Bivalvia > Venerida > Mactridae > Spisula > Spisula subtruncata. The sequence goes on from OY787671.1 coordinate 37,530,823, forward strand.
TAGCTGAACAACAAGAAGTGGGAAATCCACGAAAACAAGATTTTCGCCAGTCAAGCATAATCGTAATCATAAGCTCCAGTTTCAATCCAAAGCATGGTGTTCATGGTGCTACAAAGCCAGTTTCACAATGCTATCTCATTCCAAAAGTTATCAATGGGAAACCAAATAGTGGACGCCTGCCCGCCAATCTTCAAGCCACCAAAATAGCTAATTTAATAACCAAAACTTTTCGTTGAAAATCTGGTACTTTACAGATGAAGCAACCCACGCAAGTACCGAACGACAGATACGATATGTCTTCTATACGATAAGATAAACATCATCAGCTAGTATATGGTTTCATTGATCAACATATGTGTCAAGATAAGCTTAATAAGTTTGTACTGTTTGTAAGAGAAAGAACATTTTTATCATGAAATACAATCTTAGGCCAGCAGCAGTGTTTTGAATCCGATTTTTTTCCATGAAGGTTGCGTTGCGGGATGGCCTTTGCATTATCTTCACCGAGTATCCATTTTGAACAATTAGTACCGGATGTAGCATTCCGATAACAAAATACAAGTCACGTGAAAACAGACTGCGTAATATCTTAAAAGAATATTGAACAAATTGCATTGTTACCTTTCTGACGTTGAGTGCAAAGCAAACATGTAACAAACTCATTTGGCGTTATGTGTTAGCTTGTTCCGACTGTTTATCAAACAAAGTCGAGAATGAAGAACGGTCTGTCAATGTTATATCGGAAATCATTGAATGGCAATTAAACATAGAGAGGCATCTTAGAGCGGAGAATGGATGTAGACTAGATGGTTGCATAATGAATAACGTACCGGTACATGGAAGGCCAGTGTTTATTTTACCAGTGTTTGGTGTTTAATTGGTTTATCTGCGAGCAAGTTAAAAATAAGCATGCTACATTAACAACAAGAGTACACATGTAAAAATAGAATCAATTTGTAACTATATCTAATTTTAAAGTTTTGCTGATGCATATTTTAAATTTCTTTTAAGGACATTTTCACTCAATATGGTTTATATCATGGAATTCCCTCATACGACAAGAAAGAGCATATGATGTACTTCAAGTCGGCAGACGATTTAACAATCCATTAATGTCTGTAAGCGAAATAAGATAGCAGTTACGCAATTTAAAGTGTTTTAAAATTGTTGTAATAGAAAATATGAGATCATATTTCACAATGCCTATATATCATGTCATTAATAACCTAATAGCATGCAGGGAAATAATCGATCACTTATATTGCACTTTAATGTAAGAAAGCGGTAATTGGTCTGCAGTTTTGAAAGGATGTATATAGTTAAACACATATTCAGAATATAATACTTGTATAATGTCATACATTTGAATACGACAAATAAATTCCAAAATACAAACGAAATGACATCCTCAACTCCGGAAATATTTTCATTGAATTAAAATCGTTGTTGTTTGTACAAAATGTTACTTTACGATTTATGAATTGTTTGTTGTCGTAAAAAGGTAAGAACAGCCCTGACTTTAAAGGCAATCCTCAACAGGAGCAGCACAGCATGACCGGCGTAAAATCATTACTTATAGTTGATTCAAAGATCTCTGTCACAACCGCGTAAACAAACATTCAACCCGGTCGATTATTACAGGTTTCTCAGGATTAAATTCTACCATCATAAATACACTTATAAGATTAAAATTCTTATGGTCCTAAAGCGTAATGCTTATGCTTACAGCATTTAGCTTTTCAGAAATGGAATATTCTGGCGGGTTTAACACACATCTTTGAATCGACAATAATACTGCCAACAAAAAAATAAATAAGGAAATATGCAGTCTTTATTTATCTGATTATTTCAGTTAGAAAATTACTGTTATTTTCGGAGCTTAAGTAGTAACTAGCATAACATGCAATGTTTAGATTGCTTATGATGTTTTCATTGGCCTTATGGTACTGATAATATAAAACGGACTGAGAAGGCCGCATTCAACAGATAAGTAGATTTAAAAGGATGATATATATGTGCCACAAGACCAGGGCTCGAACCCTGCATCCTTTGCATACAGGGCAAATGATCTACAGGCTGAATTTGGGGGCTGCTTACACAAGTTTCCCCATATTTGAAATTAAATGTTATACACATCACCAGTAAGTTACTATTCAAATGTTATTTTTCCCGACCCAATCATATCAATTACAGAATAAATTTGAGCAAATCATTATATATAGTTGTACAAATGTAATAGTATATGCTGATTTGACCGACATTAGTATGTATTTAAAATGAAACACTACTCTATAGACGTAGCAACCCACGTAAGCACTAGCACCGAACGACAAATACGATATGTCTTGGATACCGTATAAATTATACATCATCAGTTAGTATATGGTTTCAGTCATCCAGATTACCCTAAGATGCTCGTACTGATTGTATGAGAAAGGAATTGCTTTATCATGGGCTAGCAGCAATGTTTTGAATCCGGTTTTGTTTGACGATGACTATGACGATAGTGATGATGATTTGAAGCTGTGGTTTGTGAGTTATGATATCTTTTCGACGAAATGTTTGATTCACCCACGTACGTATATGATGTAGCAACTCAAATAACGAAATGCACGTCGTGTGACGACAGTCAGCTTATCTTAAAAGAAGACTGAACACATAACTTGGTTGCCTTTCTGGTGTAGAGTGCAACCATGTAACAAGTTCACATGACGTTATGTTTTAGCTCGTAACGACTGTTTACCAAACACAGTCGAGTATGAAGAACGCTCTGTCAATGTTCTATCGGAAATCATTGAATGGCAAGTAGGCATATAGAGGCATCTTAGAGCTGAGAGTGGATGTACTAAAGATGATTGGATAATAAATTCCATACCGGTACATAGAAGGCCAAGTTATTATCTTATTACTCATTGGTGTTTAATCGGTTTATAATTGGCAATAGTTCACAGTTTGAGAGTAACACACAAGCACACTTTAGGTAAGTTATGATTATATCATTTATTGAAAGATAGTATTAGTAATATTTGTTTTATATATATCGTGTGTGTGACGATGATTGCCAAAACATTTTGCTAATGATTGTCGGCAAGATTTGGAACTTCGATCTAAATGGTAATAAAATTTTGCAAGTTTTATAGGCATAACATTATAAATGCTTTAACAATTGAAATAATAGAATTGCGATGGGAATTCGAACATATTTATGCAAACTTTTGTTAAAATAGGCCAATCGTTTATTTTCAATTAAATTTGGAATAAATACCTTAAGGTGATGTTTGTCATGGCCGTGTAAATTCATTTTATAGTTTGATTTTTATGTAAAACTCATTGTTTTAGAGCAACGCTCTGTTCTGTTAGGTGTAAGGTAATTTACTTTTCCCATAGGGTTTTAGACCACCTGTGAAGAAATTCTTGGATACAAGACCAGACAATACAAAGACTGGCTTTCAGAAGATTCTGTTAGGCTGATAGAAGAGAAAAGAGCAATCAAGCACAGACTCCTACAGGCCAAGACCAGAGCACAAAAGCTAACCGTGCAGACAGAATATAGGACCAAACAGAGGGAGGTTAAGAGAAGCACACGGAAGGACAAGAGAGACAAGGTAAACCATCTGGCCACAGAGGCTCAGCAAGCAGCAGACAAAGGAGACGTAAAGACTCTGTACAGCATCAGCAGGAAACTATCTGGTAAGAGAAGCGCTGCAGACAAGCCTGTCAAGTCTAAGGATGGTAGGACACTGACGAAACCAGACGAGCAATTGGAAAGGTGGAGGGAACACTTCAGTGATCTTCTCAGCGGTACACCAGTTGATACTCCCCCTGACATACCAGAAGGAGAGGAGCTGGACATCAATACAGGACCTATCACCAAAGACGAGATCATGGATGCAGTAGGAAGGCTCAAGAATGGCAAATCACCAGGCCTTGATGGGATCCCACCAGAAGCCCTAAAGGCAGATAAAGAAACTACAGCCAATCTACTAATAGGACTACTACAGGACATATGGGAAAAAGAAGAAGTACCAACCGAATGGAGGACAGGTCTGATCGTCAAACTGCCAAAAAAAGGAGATCTAGGGGACTGTCAGAACTGGAGGGGCATCCAGTTGTTATCGTTGCCGAGCAAGGTTTTGACGAGGATAATCCTGGAACGTATCAAGCATGCCATAGACACAATCATGAGGGACGAACAGGCAGGATTCCGACAAGGAAGATCGTGTACAGATCAGATTGCATCGCTAAGGATTATTGTTGAACAGTCGATTGAATGGCAAGCACCCTTGTACATAAACTTCATAGACTTCCGCAAGGCATTCGACACTATAGATCGAGCAACAATCTGGAAGATAATGAAGCATTATGGTGTCCCAGAGAAAGTCATCAACATTATCCGAAGCCTATATCAAGATACAATCTGCCATGTGATCCACAACACAGACCTCTCCACTCCCTTCACTGTCTCAACCGGCGTGCGTCAGGGTTGTTTGCTGTCTCCGCTGATCTTCTCACTAGTGGTAGACTGGATCATGAAGACTGTGACCAGAGAACCAAGAGGGCTACAGTGGACCTTTACAAAGCGATTGGAAGATCTGGACTTCGCAGACGATATTGCTCTCCTGTCACATACCCATCAACACATTCAGGCAAAGACACAGAGTCTAGACACTACGGCCAAGCGAACAGGGCTCCACATTAACATCAAGAAAACTAAGAGCATGAGAATCAACCACAGAAATGAAACTCAGCTTACGCTGGATAACCAGCCGATCGACGAAGTGGGGAGTTTCACATATCTTGGAAGTGTTGTGAACAAGACAGGAGGCTCAGATGAAGATGTAAAGATCAGGATTGGCAAAGCAACAGGTGCCTTCATAGCCCTATCCAACATCTGGAAAAGCACAGTTATACGGCGGAAGACAAAGATCAAGCTCTTCAACTCCAATGTTAAGCCCATCCTACTATATGGGTCTGAGACATGGAAGCATTCCAAGAAAATTGAACAAAAGCTCCAAGTCTTCATAAACAATTGCCTTCGTCGTATCTTGAAGATTAGATGGCCAGAAAGATTTTCAAATGTAGAGCTCTGGAGGACGACGAGACAGAAGCCAGTCATGGTAGCCATCAAAGAGAGAAAATGGCGATGGATTGGCCACATTCTTCGAAGAGAAGATTCGAACACCACCCGCCAAGCTTTCGACTGGAATCCTCAAGGCAAACGAAGACGAGGTCGACCTTTTCTGACCTGGAGAAGAACTCTAGATGCTGAGCTGCGATCGGTCAGGCTATCGTGGGGCGAGGCAAAAAGACGAGCACAAAACAGAGACGACTGGAGGACAGTGGTGACGGCCCTATGCCCACCCATGGGCGAAGAGGACTAAGTAAGTATAGGGTTTAGATAACTTATTTGATAAGCGCAAATACGTTTATAATTGTGGGAATTATTCAGTGATTAGTGCGCTTGCCGTCTTATCTTGCGACCAGGATTCAAATCCGGATGGAGGCACATATATATGCCTGCCATGTTTCAGTAGAAATAAAGCAAATAAAGGCTATGCACGGCATTCTTTAGTAAAGGCTATGCTCGGAATTAAATTAATGATAAATTCGCAAGTAAAATTTAAGGAACGTTACATTGTAATTAGGCAGTAATATAATTATTTTAAAAATGTGGTGAGTGGAAAATTTGGATGGTTATCCTCGTGATTCGATATAATTTTTATTGTTGACTTTCACTCCGACCGTTGGGTCGTGGTTTGTCCTACGTTCTGGTTCATTGTTTTTTTTGTGCATATTTGCGTTCATTTTGACTTAAGTTGAAATATTTAGCCGCATATATTTCCCAATGAATAAAGACTAACCCGTGTGTTCTATGTGATAACTGTAGTTCTATACATAATGCTTTTAAACATGTAAGCATTTGTTAATCTTAATTGTCATGTTTAGCTGAGATTTTAGGAAATTATATGATTTCACTTAAGATGCTTTGTGAATACCACCCCTGTTGTACATATATCCTGTACTCCCTTTCCTGTCTGATTGATCAGTTATCAACTTCGCATGTTCATTACTCATTATACACGTTGTCAGGCTGCTGGGCTGACAACGTCAAGATGCCAAGTAATACACAGCTACGCTGCCTACTTCACGTTACCAAAGGCTTGACTAAGCTGCCGAAGTATCTACAGCATCATGTTGGTAGGCATATACGTAGTCTGCCAACGCCATGCTGTCGGGTTACCACATTCTGGGTCACAAACTATACACTGCCTGGCTGCTAGGCTGTCGGACTAACAACTTACAACACGGTGCCAAGCTGTCAACCCCACGCGCATTATGGAGAACACTAGTACTGGTTGAATGGCTGCGAACAAGTTAAAAATAATCATGATAACAACAAGAGTACACATGTAAAAATGAAATCAGTTTGTATCTATATTTTGTTTTCAAGTTTTGCTCGTGCATATTTTGCAACGGATACTTTCTCAAAAGGACATTTTCACTCAATATGGTTTATATCATGGAATTCCCTCTTACGACAAGCGCGAAACGATGATGTATTTCATGTCTGCAGACGATTTAACAATGCATTGATGTCTATACAGAAAGACAATAATTACACAATTTAAAATGTTTGGAAATTGTTTAATGGAAAGTTTAATATATTTCACAATAGTTATACATCATATTGATAATAACCTAACAGAGTGCAATGATGACATCGCTTAGATTGCACTTTGTTGAAAGAAAGCGGTAATTGGTCTGAAGTTTTGAGAGGATGTAGTTGAACGCATATTCAGAATGTTATTCAAGTATGATGTGAAAAAGGCATGCCATACATTTGTAAACTACAAACAAATTCCATAATACAAACGAAATGACATTCTTAACGGTGAAAATATGTTTACTGAATTGAAATATTTGTTTTTTAGAAAAATGCTATTTTAAGACTAATGATATCGTTTGATGCTGTGAAAAGATTTTAACAAAGCGGACTTGAAAGGCAATAATCAACATAAACAATACAACATGAAGGCACCAAAAAGATAGTGTAGAAAATACAGAAAAGGCATGAAGTGATCCTGATCAAAATGCTGAATACAGAGCTCTTGAGCTATGATTGATTAATTATTGTAGAAAATTACTATTATTGATGGTTCGTAGCTTATATAATAACTAGCGCTTTGTTCTTATGATATATATTTAAATTCAAACTAGAAGATTAGAAAGGGTTGCATTACTCAGCAGAAACGTATAGTGGTGATGTCATTTCAATTGCAAACACTGTCATATCGAGCTCTCAAGAAAGAATGACCGAGTTTGTCAAAAAACAACAACCAACTATCTAATAGTATTCAAATATGCAGTTTGTTATATTAAAATCAGTCATCTCACAAGCTGAATAAAGAGAAATGTATAGTCTGTTAATCATATAAATAATGGTTTTGGAGAAACGTTGCGTGTAGTTGTAACTGTTTTGTTTTAGACAGGAACATGTTTTAGACAATGTTATAAACAGTTACAGAGGTGTAACATGATGTAGAAATGATGTTGAGTAGAGGAATGTATGTTGGCATAATGTAATATGTGTACGAATATGTGCACATTTTATATTATTTACTAAACATTGTCAAGGATTTAAATTTGAGTATAATTGTAACGTGTCTATAAAAGCTTTGAAAAAAAACAGTACCCAGTGTACAGCTACCATGTAATTACAATGTTTGTTGATTTTGATTAGTAAAACATCTCTGCACCAATTCGATTCGAAACAGTCTTTGATAGATCGACTGCCCACACAGAAACGGAAAACGCACATGTTTTATATCTACTGTACTGGAAGTGTAAAAGGGTTGGCATAAAATAGCGAACAAACAATATAATTAGGACAAAGCGTGATTTATATTATCCAAACTATGTAATCAAAATTAATAATGAAATGCTTGGAATAAAACTTGTCCTTTATATGGCAGTAATTCTGTATTATACATAAGGCTACTAAGTACCGCTTTCACAAAAGTCAATGAATGCCATTTAAGCAGATACATGCACTGGTTTTGGTTTGATCAGATCCATTATTCAGAGCCGTTTCTTCAATTCCTGCTCATTGTTATGTTTTTTTTTATTACTTTGTGGTTCAATTCATTTGCAGAATGAGCTTGGTGGGACAGAATAATTAGGGTTAAATCTTCTTTTAATTGATGTAGATAGCGATTAGAAAGTCAGCATGTCCAAACTAATCCTCATTGATCTCCTAAGGTAATTCATCAATTATTTTGAATCGAAGTGCCTTCCATTTCCTATCAAACTACAACCGAAAGTATGGATGATTAAAAAGAACACATTTACCCATTTGTGTTCGTTTTGGAATAATTCACTGGCTTAGAATGAGGAGTTCGTAACTACAGTAAAGTTCCGCTAATAAGACCACTTTGATTATTTCTGAAATCATGCAGATTTTTGCCAGTTTAAGGTCACAAAGTATTAAATTTAGAACAAAAAAGGTCCGCTTATAAGACCGATTCGCTATTAAGACCACCTTTTCGACTGGTCTTATTAGTGGAACTTCACTATACTACTAACGACCTTGTGATACTGATGCTTATTTGAAATCGGAACGTATCATGTTGACCAAAATAAAGTTGTAAAGCATTGTTTTTTGATAACATGAAAGCTGTGACCAATATAAGGCTAGTTTCATCATGTAATGATATGGACTTTCTTTAGCTATAAAATGCTTATATTCATATCTAAGTGTCTTATTCTTTAAGCAGAGAAGTTCGGAACGAGAAATAGTGAACAGCTTACATAGGATATGACCATTATTAAAACGTCTTTTTATTTCCTCTCTATTATTGCGTCGCTAAGGATATTGTATGACATTTATTGCTATTGTCCTGGTGTTGAAATTAGATGGTATATTTCTTGTTACAAGCAACATGAAATTGTTAAGCACTCCCACCAAAATATCAATTAATGCGCCAGTATATGAGCGTGTCTTTATAACGCTGGTCTATTGTCGTGCATGCTGGAAAGCCCCGTACTGTTGAAATTCTTTCTTATTTTGCACTCTGCATAAAATAGTTTATTACGCTACTCTGACTTTCAACGATTTGGATTAAAGCTTATTGGAAGACCAGCGGTAAGTTATTGAAAAGCGATAAACTCGATTATTGTAAGATGTAGATAATTAAACACATTTAAACACAGATACTGGTTACTAGTGTGGAGAGAAACGTGGTAACAATACTCCAGCTCATATTCAAGTTATGAAAATAAACGTTACCATCATTCAGAATCTGAATTGGGCATTGCTCGGTGTAGTTGCTAGAAATATAAAATATCATTTCCAAACGTCATTCCTTTCTTGCTCATTATTTTAACTAAGTCGAGTCGTAGTTTAGCCTCTTTACATCGCATAACGTTAGATCACTGGCCTTAATTTTTTAAACTATGTCACGCCCCGGGGTTGTTGTGCCTCATTTGGTCGCAGTTTTGGCATGTGTTTGTGTGGGCATTGCTCAGGGTAGTTGTGTCGTGGTGTATCTGATTTCTGTGCTCGGTTGGTTAGGTTGAGTGCAACCTTCCCTGTCGGATTTTCTCATACCCTTTTGTCGATTTATGACACTGTTCTAGATTGTTTAACTCAATAAGGAGTGTTTTTATTGTTCATTATCCTGAACCAAATCCTGTTTTTCCATCTGTTTAATTATTATTTAATGTATGCCACACACTTTCGTGATTCTTTGAATGACAATTTATGAAGTTTGTGATACTAAGGAGATGCTTCTTCGGTTAATTGATTGATAATGTCACTAATTATGCAGTTTAATTATGAGAAACATTGTCTCTTGTCACTTGGAATACGTTTTTTTATATTTTGATATTGTTGAAAGGCGAGACATCGTGTAGTAAAAGTCCAGCAAGTCTGATATAATCAATGTCTACTATACTTCTTAACGTTGAACGCTTTGAAAAGCTTCTCTACGGCGGGGTGTAATCATTATCATTTACCGGGAGGTTACCTTGCTTACGCAACATATAGAATCATTGTCTCGATTTTTTTTATAAAATCGGAGTTTTGTTCATTGAATACATCTGTTTTCTTAGATAAATGTACTGCAAGGCGATAAACCCGAAGTCATTTCCAGCAGTGACCACATTGTTGTATTTCATCATAATGAATCGGTGAGTACTCAAATTTCGTTACTATAACACAGTTTGATACGCAAACACTGTTAATGAAACTGAAATACACAATCGCCAAAGATAAGCCGATTTTATAACGTTGTGTTTTATTAGAACCATTGAATGTAAATAATTGTATCTTTCGTAAGATAATTCGCTTCTCGGCAGTTGGCTGCATATAATTTGGACTCAATAAGTTATAAAATGAAATTAAGATGACCTGTGCAAGTCATATGGTCCTATTGTGCTATCTATGGAAAAAAAATCATTAAGATTCAATGACAATAAGACGCCGATACGAATGAAACAAATTATTAAAACAGACTTGCGATCATATAGTCTCTGAGAGAGCTCTATAGTGTCCACAAAAGTTTCTTAGTAATGTCTTTTAGTATTGTTCACGATAAAATTGTCTTGTGTTATTTCCGGACACTTTCATTTCCAGCTGATGACAGTGTTTCGTTGCACATACGCAAGGGGTGATAATTACCCAGTTTCCAAGTGCTGTTCAACAATTGCCAGAAAGCTGTACTAGCAGACAGTTTGCAATTAATTTACAAGGCATCCGTCTATACATTTTAACCGACATTATTCGAGCCCGACATTCAGACACTATTTAAACGTCCACAAACTAAAATGTACATCTTTAGACTTTCCCCAACGATACTTGTAATAAAAATGTCAATCAAGTAAAAGAGTGTGTACTTATCCGAAGATGTTTTCTCATGTTGGTTGGTCGATACTAGTAATATAATATAACAAAACAGGACATTTTACTTGGAAATTTCGATTGAAAAGAAGCCCACATATTAAGAGGCGCGTATTGCACAGATCGGGAGCAACTAACACGCGGAAACATGATGGTGAAGTTAAAACAATTCATATAATGATGCATTAGTGGACTATCTGGTTGCTTATAGTGTCACCGTCTTTAAAAAAATATTGAACGTTATCAATATGCTCAATAAGGCTTTACAGCCGTACAGCGGGGTCTTGTTATACTATGCCAAGTCGCAGCAAAACCCCATTTTGGCTACTTGGAGTTAACGTTAACTTTTAACAAGTACCAAACAGTGAGCATCATTTTCATACACTATCATCAAAACTCATTAATAAATGAATGAGTTACATGCATATGGGTTTAAGGTAAGTCTCCGTGTTTTGGGAACATATGTAGAACAACTCTGAATTGCCTATTCACGTGTCATTTAAGTATAGCCACGCAGTGAATATTGCCAAGCGAATAAAGTCTAATGGGTACACATTATGGTGAGTCAGCGACCAGAAAATCTCTGGTATACACGTGACATACAAAGGAAACCACGTGATTTATATCAATCTGTACAACTTTTGAAATAAAAGTATAAATATTTAAATAAGTATAAAAGCCGACTGTTAGACTATACACATAGCAATTAACAACATTATTAAAAATTTGCAGTGGAGTGGCTTTCAATGCAGACAAAGTACGTAAGTTACTGCTATTTAGTATTATTCCTATGAATGTCTTCTAAGCACTTTGATATGGTGTTGAAACATAAGTAATGTAAAGTATTTGCCAATTGAGACAAATGAATTAAAATTCTTTAATGCAATGTACTAATTTGAAATAATTCAGATCTCAGGTGAATGTTACTGCTCTCGAATTTGGTTATAAGAGAACAATAAAAATCGGCACCTGCCCTATAAACATGTTTTATCTAATAACTGACGTTAATCTTATGACAAACGATTATACATGTAACTATGAGACAAACAGTACATAAATGGTCTCTTATAACATACAAATGTCTGAAAAAAACACCGGATACTAGGATATCATGAAACATAATTAAATCGAATTACTAATAATCGTACGTAAGGCATGTCTCAAACAAAAAGGTTTTTTGAGAGTGTGCTTTATCAGCGCCGTGCTTTCGTTGAGGTATTGATTTTGTTGACGACGTGTTTTATTAATAAACACATAGTGCTTATTTGTAGTGGTGTGCATTTTGCGAAAATAATTTGTCTAGGTTATGTTTTGTTGGAGTTGTTCTTATGTGGAGGTCGTGCTTTAGTTTGTAGCATGCTTTGTTGGGAATTTGCTTTTGTTGAAATTGAGCTTTTATGAAGGTTGTGTTTCGTTGGCGTTGAGTTTCCACTGAGATTTAGATTGGTTAGCTTCGCGATTTGGCGCAGTGTTTTGCTGCGGTTGTTGTTGTTGGTGTCGTGTTTAAGCAGATATTGCGGTTTTATTGGCGTTGAATAAAGCTTGTAGCTTATGTTTCCTATGTTTATCATAATCGACTTTAAATAAAGTTTATCTTATCTTGTCGTGCTTTCGTTTAGTTGTCGTTCTATATGTAAAGTGTAGTTTGGTTGTTGTCGTCCCTTGGTTCATCTATGGCGTCGTTGTTGACGTCGTAATTTGAAACATACGACATACACCGTGGAACTGTATCAAGGTCGCCATTTGACGGTTGTCCTGTGGGTTGAGAGCACATTAACACTTGTAGACCATTTTGTTATGACTATAAAATGGCTGGTATTGTGCCTAGTTAGTACACTAATGTAGTACAAAACTGCACATAAAAAGTAAGCAAATAGTTGTTGTCAATTATATACAGACAAACGTCCTTATGTGGTTCGCACATACCATCAAGTGCATCGTTTTCTCGTCATCAGCAAATCCGTATAATGCACATTCAACTATACTCGATTGCATTAATGATAATAATTGATATAATATTTTTCATGTTGGCAATTTGTGCACCGTCTAGAGCTTCATTAAGTATAACTCGTTTCGCATAAATAGTTTTGTCATAATTGTTGAGTACAAAGAGCGTCCTCTTATTCGGCTCAGTTGACAGCGTGTTCGTCCAACTGACCATGTTGCAAGAAACCATTCAGCTTGCCATGCTGCTAGAGCACGATATGTCGTGTTGCCAGAACTCGTCAGGCTGGCTCCGTTTAAAATTAAAATGTTTTAACTCATTTGAATATGTTACTTATGGACATTCTACATTTTTATGTATCCGGTATATTAATGTTCCAATGAATTGTTGCATTTTCGTCCTTAGTACATGTCTGTACATGAAATGTAATTTGATCAAGGTAATGAGCCCTATTAGAGAGCTTCCTCAAGTCAATGCCCGTCTGCGGCCATCATTCAATTAGCCAAGATAAAAATCTTACAACATAGAATGTGCAGGAAAACAGAATATTACAGCAGACAGGGAAAAGAAATTGGTGTTTGGTATATATAAGGACATGTATGTAGTGTCAGTATATGTGATGTTTAGAGTAAAATTTATGACATGGAATTAAACTTCAAAAATAAACGATGCGAATACTCGAACCATTCACAGTTATAAATGTATACAATGTTTAAACCTGATCTTAGAATGACAGAATATTCTACGTAAACTGTGTAAATATCATTGTTATGAAAAAGGCTCAAGTTATTATTTTTTCTTCAGGCGGATCGTGTCTTTGTCACATAAATGCGATTAATTTTCGGATAAGTTCCAGAAACAATACGCATTACAATGGTGATACATTGTATCAATCATCACATGACATTTCACTGATTCCTGGTAACAAATAATTATAAGATTGTTTATGTTGTGTTCATTGACTTAATGGTACAGGTAAAACGAACAGAGAAGGCTGCATCCAATAGATAAGTAGATTTAACAGAGTGAGAAATATGTGCAACCAGACCGGGGCTCGAACACTGCGGGCGAATACTCTTCCGACTGCGTTAGACGGCTGCTCATACACGTTTCTCCCATATTCGAAATAACACCGACCCACGATATCAATTTTTAACAAACGAGTACGAGCACATTATAAAATACAGTTATAATAATATATGCTGATTTGAACGACATTAGTGCGTGTTCAAAATTAAGCAATACTTTATAACTTTATAAACGTAGCAACCTACACAATCACTACTACCGAATGACAAATACGATATGTCTTCGATGCCGTACAAGAGTTACATCGTCAGTTAGTATAAGGTTTAGTCATCAATATTTTTGTCAAGATTGACTAAAGATGTGTGCTGTTTGTATGAGAGAGGAATTGTTTTATCATGATGTACACTCTAAGCTAGCATCAGTGTTTTGAATTCTGTTTGTTTGATAATAATAATAACAAAAAAAATAATAATAACGACTTTATGAAAAAGGCAACACAGTTGGGCTAGTCAAGCGCTGTGAGCCTATATGACAACATTTAATGATACGTACATGTTTCCGAAGTATTACATACCAAGAATTGATAATGTTATTAATACTCCAGAAAAGACATAAACATTTTTTTTAACTAGTATGTAACAATATTTACAAAACGACAATAAAATGATGTATTTGACAATATTCACAAGCAAAATCATATCAATTGTTTCCAAGAAAGTTCAGTTTGGTTGCGTTGTGGTTTTACCTTTTGCACTGTTTTCACCGAGATGCATATCTGAATACACTTGATAATTAATGAGAATGTACGTATATGATGTAGCAACTCAAATAAAGAAATACAAGTCATGTGACAACAGGCAACGTATCTTAATAGGAGACTGAACAAATAACTTGTCATGATTGCCTTTCTGGTGTTGATTGCAACCATGTAACACATTCACGTGACGTTATGTTTTAGCTAGTAACGACTGTTTACGAAACAAGGTCGAGAATGAATAACGTACTGTCAATGTTCTATCGGAAATCATTGAATGACAATTAGACATAGAGAGCCATCTTAGAGCAGAGAATGGATGTAGCATAGATGATTGCATATTGATAAACATACCGGTACATGGAAGGACAAGTGATTATCTTATTACTTATTGGTGTTTAATTGATTTATAATTGACAAGAATTCATAGTCTGAGAGTAACACACTAGCGCACCTTCGGTAAGTTATGGTTATAGCATTTATTGGAAGATGATATTTGGAACGTGTTTATTGTAATCGTCTTTTGAAATCGGTGTGTGTATGTCAAATGTGTCAGAATGATATAAATATTAAACTACTCATATCTTCCTGGTAGGCATATAGGCTGCCAACGCAATACTGTCGAGCTGCCAACTTCTGGGTCGCAATCTTAACGCTGCCTGGCTGCTAGATTGACAAACAACTTCACGGTACCAATCTACCAGCCCAAAGCACATGGTAAGGATCTCTAGACTCAGTACTGGTTGACTAGCTGTGAGCATGTTCAAAATAATCATGATTACAACAAGAGTACACATGTAAAAATGAAATCAATTCGTAACTATATCTTGTTTTATAGTTTAGCTTGTGCTTATTTTTAATTTTCACCACTCAATATCGTTTATATCATGGATTTCTCTGATGTATTGCAAGTCTGCAGACGATTTTACAATTTATTTAATGTCTGTCGATATATAAGAAATATTTACGCAGTTTGAAATGTTTTTAAATTGTTTAATGGAAACTGTAATATATTCCGCAGTAGTTATACATCATATTGTTTATAACTAACAACTTGCAGTGATATCATCGCTAATGTATTGCACCTTGTTGAAATAAACCGGTAATTTGTCTGCAGAATTGAAGGGATGTAGTTAAACGCATATTCAGAATGTAATTCAAGTATGATGTGAAAAAGGCATGTCTTACATTTGTAAACGACAAACAAATTACAAAATACAAACGAAATGACATTCTTAAGTGTGGAAATATGTTCACTGAATTGAAATATTTTTTTTGTGGAAAAATGCTATTTTTAGACTGATGACATCGTTTGTCGAATGATGAATACAGTGCTCTTGAGCTATGATTGATTATTTAACGTAAACAATTACTATTATAATTATATGGTTCGTAGCTTAGATAATAACTAGCGCATTGTTCTTATAATATATATTAAAATTTGAAACTAGAAGATTAGAAAGGGTGGCATTTCTCAGCAGAAACGTATAGTGGTGATGTCATTTAAATTGCAAACACTGCCAGATCGAGATCTGAAGAAAGAATGTCTGAGTTTGTATAAAAACAACAACCAACTATTTAATATTATTCAAATATGCAGTTTGTTATATTTAAATCAGACATCTAACAAGCTGAATAAAGAGAAATGTATCGTCTGTTAATTATATAAATAATGGTTTTGGAGAAACGTTGCGTGCAGTTGTAACTTTTTTGTTTCAGACAGGAACATGTTTTCAACAGTGTTATAAAAAGTTACAGAGGTGCAACATGATGTAGAAATGATGTTAGAGAATATATATTGGCATAATGTAATATGTGTACGAATATGTTCACATTTTATGTTATTTATTAAAATGTTGTCATGGATTTAAATTTGAGTATAATTGTAACGTGTCTATAGAAGCTTTGAAAAACAGTACCCGGTGTACAGCTACCGTTTAATTACCATGTTTGTTGATTTTGATAATAAAACATCTCTACACTAATTCGATTGCTAGATCACTAGATCGACTGCCCGCAAAGAAACGAAATACGCACATGTTTTATATCTACTGTAACTGGAAGTATAATAGGCTTGGCATAAAATAACGAATAAACAATCTAATTAGGACAAATAGTGATTCATATAAGTCTAACTATGTAATCAAAATTTATAATGAAATGCTTGGAATAAAATTGTATTATGCATAAGGCTACTGAGTACCGCTTTCACAAAAGTCATTAAATACCGTTCAGACAGACGCATGCACTGGTTTTTTGTTGATCAGATCCATTATTCAGAGCCGTTTCTTCAATTCCTGCTCATTGTAATGGGGGTTTTATAACTGTGTGGTTCAATTCATTTGCCGAATGAACTTGGTGGGACAGAAAAAATAGGGTTCAATCATCTGTTTATAGATGGAAATAGCGGTTACGAAGTCAGCATGACAATAAAATTCCTCAATGATCTCCTAAGGTAATTCGTCAATAATTTTGAAACGAAGTGCCTGCCATTACAATCAAACTACATCCGAAAGTATGGATGATTAAAAAGAACACATTTACCCATTTGGAATCAAATAAAGTGTGCGTATTGGAATAGTTCACCGGCTTAGAATGAGAAGTTCGTAACTTCTACTAACGACCTTATAAGACTGATGCTTATTTGAAATCGGAACTTATCATGTTGACCAAAATAAAGTTGTAAAGCATTGCTTTTCGATAACATGGAAGCTGGGACCAATATAATGTTAGTTTCATCAATTCATGTAATGATATGGACTTCCTATAGCTATAAAATACTAATATTCATATTTCATTGTCTTATTCTTTAAAGAGGCGTTCCCTATAACTTTGATCGCTTAAATCGATTCAGGAATAGTATACATTAGATGCAAATCACTATTGCTTAAACTCCTTAAACTTGCAACAAAAAGCTCCCACGAATTACCGAGAAAAGGATGAAAACATATTTCTGTAACGAGCCAAAATAGTCACGAGTTGTTTCCCTTTGACCACATAATAATAAATTGCTCTAAGCGATTAATTATTATTGGTGATTTAAATAGATTTTGTTGACATTATAGAGACATATTTGCGCAAAATTATGATACTTGATAGTAATTTGTACATTTAACTCATTTAATGTTATAGCAGAAAAAATATGCTAGTTATAGGGAAAGCCACTTTAAGCAGAGATGTTTGGAACGAGAAATTGTGAACAGCTTACACGGGATACGACCATTATTAAAACGTCTTTGTATTTCCTCTCTATTATTGCGTCGCTCAGGATAGTGCATGACATTTATTGCTATTGTCCTGGTGTTGAAATTAGATGGTATATTTCTTGTTACAAGCTACATGAAATTGTTAAGCACACCCACAAAAATGCCGATATATACTCCAGTATATGAGTATGTCTTAATTACGCAGGTCTGTTGTCATGAATGCTGGAAAGCCCCGTACTGTTCCAATTCTTTCTTATTTTGCATTCTGCATAAAATAGTTTATTACGCTACTCTAAATTTCCACGATTTAGATTAAAGCTTAATGGAAGACCAGTGGTAAGTTATTGAAAAGGGATAAACTCGATTATTGAAGATGTAGATAATTAAACACATTTAAAGTGTATAGAGCTATATTGGACGATATGTTTTTAACAGTTTCTAAACCTAAAAAACTATTATGCTTTCATATCCATTATATCATTTTTCGCTTAACAGAAACTGTCTCTGTGATTTATAGGACATCCCAAAGTCCTTTTTCATACGAAAGTGTTCTAGAACACCCTATGAAATTATACGAATCATTTATTTTTGGACGATTGCATTAAAGTACACGGAACCCATTCAAAGTTTTAATTTGCAATAAAGAAAGTCTAGTATAATACTAAAAACGATGCAAGTGATTATTTTGACATTAAATGACTGTTAGAATATAGCTCTAAACACTTTAAACACAGATACTGGTAACTCGTCTGGAAAGATACGTGGTAGCAACACTCCAGCTCATATTAAAGCTATAAAAATAAACGTTACCATGATTCATAATCTGAGTTCGATTTATGGCACTATTCTAGTATGTTTAACTCAATGAAGTGTGTTTTTATATTTCATTATCCTGAACCGAATCATGTTTTTTTCCATCTGTTTCAATATTATTAAATGTATGCCACACCCTTTCGTGATTCTTGGAATGACAATTTATGAAATTTGTGATACTAAGGAGATGCTTTTACTGTTATTGATTGATAATGTCACTAATAATTGAGTTTGATGAGAAACATTGTCTCCTATCACTTGTTATACGTTCTTATATTTTGATATTGTCGAAAGGCGAGATATCGTATAGTAAAAGTCCAGCTTTGAAGAGCTTCTCCACGGCGGGATGTAATCATTATCATTTACTTAAACAACATATGCAATCATTGTCTCGAAACAAATAATCAAATCGGATTGTCGTTCATTGAATTCTTCTGTTTTCTTCGATAAATGTACTGCAAGGAGATAAACCCGAAGTCATTTCCAGCAGTGACCACATTGTTGTATTTCATCATATTGAATCGGTGAGTATTCAAATTTCGTTACTATAACAAAGTTTGATACGCAAACCCTGTTAATGAAAATGAAACACCGAATCGCTAAAGATAAGCCGACATTATAACGTTGTGTTTTATTAGAATAATTGAATGTAAATAATTGTATCCGTCGTAAGATAGTTCGCTTCTCGGCAGTAGACTGTTGATAATTTGGACTCAATGAGTTATAAAATGAAATTAAGATGACCTGTGCAAGTCATATGGTCCTATTGTGCTGTATATGGAAAGAAACACCATTAAAATACGATGACAATTAGACAGGGATGCGAATGAAACAAATTATTTAAACATACTTGCGATCATGTAGTATTTGAGAGAGCTCTATAGTGTCCACAAGGGTATCTTAGTAATAGATTTTAGTATTGTTCACGATTAATATGTCTTGTAGTATTTCCGGACACTTTCATTTCCAGCTGATGACGGTGTTTTGTTGCACATACGTATGGGGGAATAATTATCCAGTTTCCAAGTGCTGTTCAACAAATTGCCAGAAAGCAGTATTAGCAGACATTTTGCAATTAATTTAAGTCATACATCCAGACATTCTAACCGACATTATTCGAGTCCCACATTCAGACACTATTTAAACGTCCACACAAAGATTTGCACACATGTAATACTTTCCTAATGATACTTATAATAAAACTGTCAAGTAAATGGATGTGGAATTATTCGAAGATATTTTTCTCAAGTTCGTTAATCGATTAAACTCTCAAACCGGGTGTGTGATGAAACCAAATACCAGTCATATAATTTTACATGTTATAAAATTAGGACATTTGGCTTGGAAGTTTCGATTGAAAAGAAACCCACAAGCTGAGAGGTGTGTACAGCCCCTTAAAAGTCTTACTTGTAGCAACATGATGGTAAGCTTTACACATTTTGAATATAGTGTGTTCTTTGTTGGACTATGCTCAATAAGGCTTTACAGCGGGGACTTGGGTAACTATGCAAAGTCGAAATAACGCCTCATTTGGAGTCACGGTTGTTTTGGCATTTGCGAAACTGAGTAATCAAGCTCTTTTACAGCGGAGGCTTGGTCTTATTATTTTTTAGATTATGTTTTCTGTGTTTGGCTGGTTGCGTTAAGTTCTGCATTCCCTGTCAAATTGCCTCATAATTTAAATAAAATTTGTTGTATGCAATGCTTATCAGAATACGCTTTATTTAATGTATACATACTACTTGTATATATGGCATCTGGTAATCACGTTGTAACCATTGTCTTTTATTATTCATCTACATGTCTATAAATGTATATCGATTCATACAATAACTATCGTTTTATCTAGTGCATTGATTTAAGTACATACATGTATATGTTATAGTATTAACCAAGCGATATTGCTGGTTTATTAACAGTGAGGAAATAAGGTGAGTGATCAACAACTGTGGTCCACGGGCTTGTGAGAACATTTCCAACAAGTTGAAATTAGTTTTGAACATGTAGGTAAACGTTAAAACCAATATCAGTTGGCACCACCACGTTTCTAAGGATTGATAGAATCTGTGTATATACGTGAATGTATATACACTCAAAACAATATCCATTCATGACATGAAACTACTATGTGTATGGTTTACTGGAAGTGTGACAAAATAAAGTGATTTACAAAGTTATGTGATATAATACATTTACTGTCGTGGTAGCACCATGTTCATTTATGTTAGTAACAGTTGGGCAACTACACATGAACAATCACATTATTTTAATGTAGTTGCCTACAATTGACATATCTCACTGCTAAATACACTGGGTGCACATTTTACTACACAAATGTATTCACCTAATCATGCGTGTTCGACTGCCTTAATTATGAAGGAGCATTTTTAAGCATGTTATTTCATTATAATTGGATTATAACAGAACTATTCAAACTGCACAATCCCTCGAAACCTATTTAATGTATTAAATGGTGTTAGTATCATGATAACCCGACCGTAACAACGAGACAGATCGTTCATAAATGGTATCTTATAACATACAAATGTCTGTAAAAACAACAGGAAACTAGGATATTGTGTAACATACTTATCTCGAATACATTCTGATAACTAGCACGTGTCTCAAACAAAACCACCATAATGAATTTACTCGTACTTTCGTAACTAATAATTATAATACAGACAACTAAATAGTGTTATTAGTAACACATGACAAAAAACACCATACATACTTTTTAGGAAAATAATAAAGTTAACGGAATCTGGGCCAATTATATTATATACTTTGTTCCATAGAGTGGATGCCGTAGTTATCTTTAAGATCGCTTTTTGTTCGTCATTCGTGTGTCAGTCAGTTCGTCGGTCATCAACCATGACTTGATTGTGTGGTCTAGGTATTGTTGGCATTATGCTTATTTGAGATTATGCTTTATCGGCGTCGTGGTTTCGTTTAGCGCTGAATGTTTTGACGATGTGTTTTTGTAGAGATAGTGCTTTTTCTTCGTATTGTACTGTTTTGGGACAACAATTTATCAAGTTCGTCAACTTGTCATTTTGTTTTGGTTGAGACCAGGCTTTAGTGAATGGTGTGCCTTTTTGAGATTGGCCTTTCATGAAGATTGACTTTCTTTTAGCTTTCACTTGGATGTAGATTTGTTAGCGTCGTGTTGTTGAGGTTGATTTTATCGGCGTCGGGTTTAAGTTGAGTTTGTGGATTTTTGGCGTCGGACCTTCCTTGAGGTATGGATTGTGTTGGTGTCATACTTTCGTTCCTTAGTTGGTGTCGTTCTATTGATGCATGTGTGCCTTTGTTGTTGTCAACCCTTTGTTAATTTGTTGTGACGTCGCGTCACAAGTTTGAGCTATTTTCATTTTCGCGTTATTTATTTGCCAAAATGGTGCAAATGTCATTATGCTTGTTTCAATAAATATGATATGTTATATATCAATCGAGCGAAGAAAATCAGCACTATCGACCTGAATGTATATTTTTTAGTTTTTGTGGTGGACTTGTAGTTGTAATGCCCCAATGTCCTTGCCACAGTAATATCATTCAACAATAAACGACTCAACTCAAACGACGTTTCACCATTTATTTTAGTTTCACAAATAATCATATGTTTTTATCACAATTTAACCGAATTGAGCATTTATTTTTAATCCAAAAATATTTAAATTTAAACCGACAGAATGATGATAATTCACAAGTTATAAATCCAAATTATACGAATGTTCTTTTCACATTATTTCCAAAAAGACTGTCCTAGTTCAATGTCACCCTGGGTACTTATACCAGATGTGATTTATTCAATGCTGCATATGAAAATCATGGACCATGTGACTGTTCCTTACAAGGAGCAAACATTAAGAACAAGGAGCATACACTTAGAACGATAAGTTCAAACAAGGTCACAGCATGAAATTCATGTTTCTAGATTTACATAATGTGGTCAATAGGAGCAAACATAAGAAGGAATATTGTAAAAACCTGTACTATATGAATCATGAAATACGCAGACTGTCGCATCCATGAGCTCTGATGAGATTCACATAACCTTTAAAGTCCCAATAAGGTTTAAAATGGTTGTATTTTCTATCTACAAAGAATATTGAAATATTGCAATATTAAATTATACTAAAAATGGTGTAGAAGGGACCTATATCTGACCTCTGGTCGCTGTTCCTTCTATGAGAAATAATCAACTGAAAACGCTATTTAGTATTTTGTCCTCCGTACAAAATACTAAATAGTGTTTACGTTTAAATTTTACGAACGATTCCGAAGATTTCGTCAATGATCGGAAGTATACGCACAAAACCCGGTACACCGGTATCTGCCGGTACCCTGTTGTAGGCCTATATTGTTTTGTATATTGCGTGGCATATTGTAGTCTAATCACGACTGACACCTAATTGAATGGCTAGGTATAATCCAATTAAAGGATAAGTGTAGAAGTGTGAATGAATATATATCACTTAATATAATCATGGAATTATATAGACAAGCACATTAACTCCATGATATGTAACATATCGCTGGCTTAGAATGAAAAGACCGTATCAACAAAATCATATTTTGAGAAAATAAGAAAATCTGTCTGACAAATTACTCTGTACTTATGGTTAACAAGCTTTCATGAAAATAGACTCATAAGAAGCGCCTTGTGATATATATTTCATATATGGCACTTACGACCTCCTTATTTTAAGCCAGCGATATAAAATTATAAGGACAAACAAAAACATCTAGCTTTTATATTTTATTACAGATTATGTTGTATCAGACAATAAACAAAATGTAGCTAGCTACAATTAAATACATATGCATAGAAAAATTTGAGGGCATGTGGATATAACATATATTTTAATTTTCCATTCATATGATCATGTTTGTGCGTTTTATATTGATATTAAAAGAAAAGGCCGCCTCTTTGATCTTCATAATGATTGACACGTGTTTATGAAAAATAAATAACTCACAACATTCGTGTATATTAAACATGCAGATTTATATACTTACAAGTAAACAATTATTATTTTATTGTAGATTCTACTGTACATGAAAATTTAAATCTAATAATTATCGGAGAAATTAATACAACTGCACACAGCCATTCGCACCATCTGTATTGCATACGCATAGTAAATCCCCCGCCTCTGGCATGTTTCAATTATACATTCAACATGATTAATGTCAATATACAAGGCAATATACAAGGCAATATACAACATGGTTATGTGTCAATAGCGGGCTACTATATACGATACCGGAAGGTACTGGTATATACCGGGTTATAGTGTGCGCCCTACGTTATCAATATGTGTGCTATCCATCCATTGGTTATCAGAAACTGGCGAAAATTTATCGGTAGTCTCCGGAAAGTGACCGAGATGCTGTTAAACGCCGTATTTGTAAACAAACCGGGCTCGTTATGTCAATCTTCAAGGGAAGATTATTTCAAATATATGACAGTAAGAGCGTGTTTTAATAGCTTGATGTGGTAATTATTTATCAGTCTTCAAGTCAGTAACAAAGATTTGTGTTTTCTATCTATAGAAAATATGTCTTGCCGGAACCTTATTGTGGCTTTAACCTCAATTTCAACAGAAATATTAATTCTGACCAAACCATTAAAATGATACATACACATCGATGCAATATACAAATTAAACATTCGCAAGTTTGCGACAGTTTTATTACAAAATCCCACACATTCAGGGTTCGTAATTACAAGAATATTACCAGAATACAGTGAAATACTACTGTAAAGATGTAACATCTAAGCTCATGTGACTTGAGAAAGAATGTGTGAAGAGCAAAAACCATACGCAAAATTTCTGTATTTTTTGCGCAAAATTATCATTAAACGTTGAAAGTTGATGCCATTAACGTAAAAGAAAGTGACATCATCAGAAAGTCGAATATTTTGAATATGTGTTGCGAAAACAGTAGTGTAGAGATTTCAAAATTACGGGAAAATAAGTTGTTATTACACTGATAAAATTGTTCTGCAATGGTTATTTTTAATTATTTCTCTTTGAAAATTCTTATAAAATATACGTCTTTCATACATAATTAAACAAGATATTCATTTTAGATTTTGATTTAAGAGATCAAAAATAATTTCAAATTTTCTTTGTCGACATAAAATGTCCCACCCTGTGCTTTAAACTAAAAACTGAATTTAACATGAAATTCGATTTGATCGAACGTGAACATATCTGTAAAACATTATTCGTCAATGAAATGATAAAATACGTTTTTCCACTCTGTTGAATAGTATATTGTTTATCAAAATCGTTCAATGTACTATAAAGTTATAAGTATTTTTCAATGTCGACACAAAATGTCCCACCAGCAAAATTACGTACTATGTAACGTCAAAATATCTTAGTGTTTGTATTGTAGCTTGAAGTTCGATAATTCAATGCAAAATTGAAATCGAAATTTAAAGATTGGTTTGAAAATGTTTTTACATAATGTACTTGTAAATGCATACAGTACTTTATTCATGGGATTTTTATGTTGCATTTTGTGTTCATTGGGCTTTCACCAAGCATGTCTAAACTGTACAAAGGGCAATGGGATAAAGGTACGCATTACAGAAATATTGTTAATTACAAGTTATTTTGCCTAAATCTAAGTTCTGTAATTCCTAAGGATGCTGCGTATAACCCCCTTTACACACAGTTACACAACTTATGTGTTTATGGTTGTTGTACGCCCATGATTTAGTTATTCTGTCAATTGTTCGCCTTATGTCCGTCCTATTTAGCAAAAATAACGACGTTTTTGACGTTACGCAAAATAGCTCCAACTTGTGACGCGACGTCTGTGTAGTAGTTGGCGCTGTTACTTATAGCATACACCTTACAACAATGAAATGTGCCATCTATTTGCTGGATGCCCTGTGGGTTGAGAGCATACTTACACTTGTAGAAATTTGGTTATGTCTGGAAAATTACTTTTTCTGCGATTCCTTAACTTGCAGGGGAACGGACCATTAACGGTAAGTAAGTCATTGTTGTCAATTATATACATACAAACGTCCTTATGTGGTTCACATATACCAGACAGTGCATCGCCTTCTCGTCAACAAAAATACGTATAATGTAGACTAAATTGTGATCAAGAATATTATTGAGGATGATTGATATAATATATCTCATGTTGAAAAGTTGTGCAATGTCTGGAGCTTCATTACGTATGAACAGTATCTGTTTCGTCATTATTGTAAAGCACAAAGAGCGCTCTCTCATTTGGCTCGGATGATAGGGCGTTCGTACTACTGACCGTGATGCCAGAGCATACAAAGTAGGCCGAGATGCCAGAGACTCCTAACAGCTTGCTCGATTGAGAGATCCTGTCTAGCTCGCTCCGCTGCAAGATAGTCCGCGTTGTCAGATGGATTACCGAGAAAGCCCGTCGTCAAGTGCAATGTTACTATCGTCCTCTTCATATGAAGATCTGTTACAAGCTATTTGACCGCACAAGTTATCCTGGAAGTAATGTAGTTCGGAAATCATATCCAATAAATAAATTCTGATAATTCAGAAATTCAATTTCAATCGATAAAAATCATCTACTGAAATAAAACGACATTACGACATTTTGACCGAATTTATATGTTTTTACTCATTTGAATATGTTACTAATGAACATTCTACATCTTATCCGGTATATTAATGTTCCAATGAATTGTTGCATTTTCGTCCTTAGTACACGTTTTTTGATGAAATGTAATTTCATCAAGTAATTTCATCAAGGTAACGAGTCATATTTAAGTCAATGTCCGTCTGCGGCCATCATTCAATTAGCCAAGATAAAAATCTCATAACATAGAATGTACAGGAAAACAGGATATTATATCAGACAGGGAAAGGAAATTGGTTTTGGGTATATATAAGGACATAACAGTATGTTTTCTAT
Source organism: Spisula subtruncata (assembly GCA_963678985.1). Taxonomy (NCBI): domain Eukaryota; kingdom Metazoa; phylum Mollusca; class Bivalvia; order Venerida; family Mactridae; genus Spisula; species Spisula subtruncata. The sequence goes on from OY787671.1 coordinate 37,557,399, forward strand.
CAAAGTTATTGATAAATAGTATTAGTGTATAACTGTAAGTGTAAGGGAATGTTATTCTAGGCAGCCAATGCACCATTGTACATATGTACTTATGTAGATGTTTCATGCTTATTAGTATAACCAAATTCAAGCATGCATGTGTAGAAACCCCACGGGGTACTCTTTACAAAAGTTGCTGTGAAAATATTATTTCATTAGCAGACGATTACAGACAAGAAAAGTAACATCAGACGACTTCTGCACAAAATCGAAACGAAATGTCACAAGTACAATGTGCCCTAGGCACTTAATGTCTGACGTAAGTTTCTAACTGGGGGTAATTAACATTTTTAAAACGCAATAAAAAATTACTTTTCACAAAACCAAGACAAATGAATGAAATTGTCGATTCAATACGACGCTATGTTGCACAAAAATAAATACAATCAATGGTAAGAAAGAAGCATATTATTTGAGACATAAATTATTAAATTATTTAAGGTATTCTGTAATGCTACTTTTACTACATAACTTTTATACAAATATAGAAACTCGTATAAAGCAGTTTCAATAACATTTAGCTTACTACAACACGACGAAAAGAGTGCAAATACTTTGTTTATTAGTCAAATTCATTGAAGTCAATATCCTGCTTAATACATTTTTTTATATTTAATTTTTTCGATAAGCAGCATGTGTTCTATAATTAAAGATTTACCTTTCATTTTAACAGTGTTACAATGCAGTGTCAGTCTATGTGATGTTTAGAGTACATCTTATGACATGGAATTTATTCGTAACACACATGTAATAAAAGGCCTTGTATGTGCACATTTTTCGAAGCCCATCAATCGCATATAATCTATCAAACGGAAATTTACTTTGATATGATATTAAACATGCAACTACCTCTCAGGACAAGCAGACTATAATGATGTACTGTAAGTCTGCAGACGATTTAACAATTCATAGATGTATATAACGAGAAATAAGACCAAGGTTACATGATTTAAAATGTTTGAAAACTGCTGTAATGGAAACATGGGATATTTCACAATATCATTAATAACCTAACAGCATGCCGAGATAACATCGCTTATATTGCACTTTAATGAAATAAAGCGGTAATTGGTCTGGAGTTTTGAAATGGTGTAATTGAACGCGTTTTCAGAACGTAATTCTAGTATGGTGTGATAAGGGCATGGCATACATTTGTATACGACAAACGAATCCCATACTATAAACAAAATGACATTCTTAACTGAAATGAACTTTTGGTTTGAAGACACATTCGGTTTGAATGAGCTTTTTATGGTAATAATTTATAGTGAAATAGTGCAGTTTTCTTTCAAAAACGTTTTTGTCTTAAAATTGATTTTGATGAATAAAATAGACAATGTATTATTACCATATTGCATTAACTCTTGAGGTTAGACACCAATAAATGTACAAAAAGCAAATACATTGCAAATCTTGCTCGTTCACAAACAAAGTCAACATGACATTAAAACCCAAAGTTTCCAGTCGGGGACTTAGTCAATAAAAGGAACAAACTCTTACAAAGTGATCATTATGAAACGTGTATGAACTTGTATCATACAAAACTTTAAAAATAAACAATGCGAATACTCGAATCATTCCCAGTTATAAATGTATTCAATATTTAAACCTGATCTTAGCAAAATATTCTACGTAAACTGTGTAAATATCATTGTTATGGAAAAGGCTAAACTTATTATTTTTGCTTCAGGTGGATCGCGTCTTTGTCACATAAATTCGATTAATTCCCTGATAAGTTCCAGAAACAATACGCATTACAATTGTGATATCAATTATCACATGACATTTCACTGATTCCTCGTAACAAAAACTTCTAAGATTGTTTATGATGTGTTGATTGGCTTAATGGCGCAGGTAATATAAAACGAACAGAGAAGGCAGAATTCAACAGATAAGTATATTTAATAGGAAAAGAAATATGTGCAACTAGACCGGAGCTCGAACATTGCGGGCGATTGCTCTGTCGACTAAGTAAGTCGGCTGCTCATACAAGTTTCTCCCATATTCGAAAAAATACCGACCCAGTGATATCAATGTTTCCCATACGAGTACGAGCACATTATTAAATATAGTTATAAAAGTATACGCTGATTTGAACGACATTATTGTGTGTTAAAAATTAAGCAATACTTTATAGACGAAGCAACCGTCGCAAGTACCGAACGACAAATACGATACGTCTTCTATATGATAAGATAAACATCATCAGTTAGTATATGGTTTCAGCCATCAATATGTGTGTCAGGATTAGCTTAAGACGTTTGTGCTGTTAGAATGAGAGAGAACATTTTTTTATCATGAAATGCAATCGTAAGTTAGCAGCTAGTGTTTTGAATCCGCCTTTTTTCCATAAACGTTGCGTTGCGGTGATGGCTTTTGCATTGTCTTTACCGAGTATCCGTTTTGAAAAATTAGTACGGGATGTAGCATTCCAATAAGAAAATACAAGTCACGTGAAAACAGGCTGCGTATTATCTTAAAATTAATTGAACAAAGTGCATGGCTACCTTTCTGACGTTGAGTGCAAAGCAAACATGTAACAAGCTCACGTGAAGTTATGTTTTAGCTCGTTACGACTATTTACGAAACAAAGTCGAAAATGAAGAGAACGTTCTGTCAATGTTCTATCGGAAATCATTGAATGACAATATTAGACACAGAGAGGCATCTTAGAGCAGAGAATGGATGTAGAATAGATGATTGCATAATGAATAACATACCGGTACATAGAAGGCCAAGTGATTATTTTATTACTTATTGGTGTTTAATTGATTTATAATTGACAAGAATTCATAGTCTGAGAGTAACACGCAAGCGCATTATAGGTAAGTTACGATTATATCATTTATCTGAAGATAGTATTAGTAATGAGTGTTTTATATATATATATTGTATTTAGACGTCGTGTGTGACGATAATTGTCGAAACAGTTTGCACCAGTTTCGCAAATGATTCTCGGCAAGATTTTAGCCTAGGTTTTGGAACTGCGATCTAAATGATAATCAAATTTTGCAAGTTGTATAGGCATAACATTATAAATGCTTTAACAATTGAAATAATTGAATTGCGATTGGAATTCGAAATTATTTATGCAAACTTTTGTTAACGTAAACCAATCGTTTATTTTCAATTAAATTTGGAATAAATACCTTAAGGTGATGTTTGTCGTGGCCGTGTAAATTCATTTTATAGTTTGATCTTTATGTAAAACTCATTGATTTAGTTATGTATGAGGTAATTTACTCTTCCCATAGGATTTAGATAGCTTATTTAATAAGCGCAAATACGTTTATAATTATGGACATTGGAATAATAATAATAATAATTTAAAGATAAATTCGCATGTAGAATTTAAGGAACGTTACATTGTAATTAGGCAGTAATATAATTATTTTTAAAAAATGTGGAGAGTGGAATATTTCAATGGTTATGTTCGTGATTCAATATAATTGTTATTGTTTAATTATGACATCGCTTATATCGCACTTTGATGAAACAAAGCGGTAATTGGTCTGCAGTTTTGAGAGGATGTAGTTGAACACATATTCAGAATGTAAATCTAGTATGATGTGAAAAGGGCATGTCATACATCTGTAAAAGACAAACAAATTCCATAAATCAAACGAAATGACATTCTTACCTGTGGAAATATGTTCACTGAATTGAAACATTTGTTTTTTTGGAAAAATGCCATTTTAAGACTGATGTCATCGTTTGATGCTGTAAAAAGATTATAACAAAGCGGACTTGCAAGGCAATCATCAACAGAAACACCACAACATAAAGGCACCAAAAAGATACTGTAGAAAATACTGAAAATGCATGAAGTGATCCTGATCAAAATGCTGAATACAGAGCTCTTGAGTTTGATTGATTATTTAAGTTAAACGTTGAAAATTACTAATTATAGATGGTTCGTAGCTTAAATAATAATAAACGCATTGTTCTTATGATATATATTTAAATTCGAAACAAGAAGATCAGAAAGGGTAGCATTTCTCAACAATAACGTATAGTGGTGATGTCATTTAAATTGCAAACACTGTCAGATCGAGCACTGAAGAAAAAATGACATAGTTTGTATAAAAACAACAACCAACTAACTAATATTATTCAAATATGCTGTTTGTTAAATTTAAATCAGTCATCTAACAAGCCGAATAAAGAGAACTGTATCGTTTGTTAATCATATAGATCTAAAAATGGGTTTGGAGAAACGTTGCGTACAGTTGTAACTTTTTTGCTTTAGACAGAAACACGTTTTAGACAATGTTATAAACAGTTACAGAGGTGTAACATGATGTAGAAATGATGTTAGAGCAGAGAAATAAATGTTGGCATAATGTAATATGTGTACGAATATGTGCACATTTTATAATATTTATTAAAATATTGTCAAGGATTTACATTTGAGTATAATTGCAACGTGTTATAACAGCTTTGAAAAAAACAATATCCAGTATACAGCTACCGAGTAAGTACAATCTTTGTTGATTTTGATTAGTAAAACATCTCTACACTAATTCGATTTGAAACAGTTTTAATTAGATCGACTGCCCACAAAGAAACGGAAAACGCACATGTTTTATATCTACTGTACTGGAAGTATAATATGTTTGGTATAAAATAACGAACAAACAATGTAATTAGGACACATTTATATTAGCCCAACTATGTAATCAAAATTAATAATGAAAAGCTTGGAATAAAACTTGTCCTTAATATGGCAGTAATTTTGTATTATGCACAAGGCTACTGAGTTCCACTTTCACAAAAGTCAATAAATGCCGTTTAGGCAGTCGCATGCACTGGTTTTGGTTTGTTTAGATCCATTATTCAGAGCCGTTTCTTCAATTCCTGCTCATTGTTATGTTTTTTTATAACTTTGTGGTTCAATTCATTTGCAGAATAAACTTGATGGGCCAGAATAATTTGGGTTTACTCTTCTTTTAGCGATTAGGAAGTCAGCATGTCCAAACTAATCCTCATTGATATCCTGAGGTAATTCATCAATAATTTTGAATCGAAGTGCCTTCCATTTCCTATCAAACTACACCCGAAAGTATGGATTATTAAAAAAAACACATTTACCCATTTGTAATCAAATATAGTGTGCGTATTGGAATAATTCACCGGCTTAGAATGAGAAGTTCGTAACTACTACTAACGACCTTATAATACTGATGCATATTTGAAATCGGAAATTATCATGTTGAACAAAAACAAGTGGTAAAGCATTGCTTTTCGATATCATGGAAGCTGCGACCAATATAAGGCTAGTTTCATCATGTAATAATAGGGACTTTCTATAGCTATAAAATGCTCACATTCATATTTAATTGTCTTATTCTTTAAAGAGGCGTTCCCTATAACTTTGATCGCTTAAATCGTTACAGGAATAATATACTTTAAATGAGAATCATTATTGCTTAAACTCCTCAAATTTGCAACAAAAAGCTCCCACCAATTACCGAGAAAAGGATGAAAACATATTTCTGTAACGGGCCAAAATAGTCACGAGTTGTTTCCCTTTGATCACATAATAATAAATCGCTGGAAGCGATAAATTATTATTTGTGATTTAAATATATTTTGTTGACATTACAGAGACATATTTGCGCAAAATTATGACAATCGATAGTGCTTTGTACATTTAGCTAATTTAATGTTATAGCAGAAAAAATATGCTAGTTATTGGGAATGCCTCTTTAAGCAGATATGTTTGGAACGATAAATAGTGAACAGCTTACACAGGATACGACCATTATTAAAACGTCTTTTTATTTCCTCTCTATTATTGCGTCGCTGAGGATATTGTATGACATTTATTGCTATTGTCCTGGTGTTGAAATTAGATGATATATTATTTGTAACAAGCTACATGAATACATGAAATTTTTAAGCACTTCCACCAACATACAGATATAATTATGCTAGAGTATGTGAGTACATGTCTAAATTACGCAGGACTATTTTCGTGCATGCTGGAAAGCCCCGTACTTTTCCAATTCTTTCTTATTTTGCACTCTGCATAAAATAGTTTATTACGCTACTCAAATTTTCCACGATTTAGATTAAAGCTTATTGGAAGACCAGCGGTAAGTTATTGAAAAGCGATAAACTCGATTATTGTAAGATGTAGATCATTAAACACATTTAAACACAAATACAAGTTACTAGTGTGGAGAGAAACGTGGTAACAACACTTCAGCTCATATTCAAGCTAAGACAATAAACGTTGACATGATTCAGAATCTGAGTTGGGCATTGCTCGGTGTAGTTGCTAGGAATATGTAATATTATTTCCAAACCCCATTCCTACCTTGCCCATTATTTTAACTAGGTCTAGTCGTTGTTGTGCCTCTTTAGGTCGCATAACGTTAGGTCACTGGCCTTAGTGTTTTAAACTAGGTCACGCCCCGTGCTTGTTGTGCCTCATTTGGTCGCAGTTTTGGCATGTGTTTGTGTGGGCATTGCTCAGGGTAGTTGTGTCGTGGTGCATCTGATTTCTGCGCTCGGCTGGTTAGGTTGAGTGCTACCTTTCCTGTCGGATTTGCTCATACCTTCTGTTCGATTTATGGCACTATTCTAGAATGTTTAACTCAATGAAGAGTGTTTTTATTGTTCATTATCCTGAACCAAATCCGGTTTTTCCATCTGTTTAATTATTATTTAATGTATGCCACACTCTGTCGTGATTCTTTTAATGACAATTTATGAAATTTTGATACTAAGGAGATGCTTCTTCTGTTAATTGATCGATAATGTCACTAATTATGCAGTTTGGTGAGAAACATTTTCTTTTGTCACTTGGAATACGTTCTTAATATTTTGATATTGTCGAAAGGCGAGATATCGTGTAGTAAAAGTCCAGCAAGTCTGATATAATACATGTCTACTATACCTGTTAACGTTGAACGCTTTGAAGAACTTCTCCACGGCGGGATGTAATCATTATCATTTACCAGGAGGTTACCTTGCTTACGCAACATATAAAATCATTGTCTCAAAATTTTTCATCAAATCGGATTTTCGTTCATTGAATACTTCTGTTATATTCGATAAATGTAATGCAAGGCGATAAAACCCGAAGTCATTCCCACTCGTGACCACTTTTTTGTATTTTATCATAATGAATCGGTGAGTATTCAAATTTTGTTACTATAACAACGTTTGATACGCAAACCCTGTTAATGAAAATGAGACTCCGAATCGCTAAAGATGAACTGACTTCACTTTTACGTTGTGTTTTTATTAGAACAATTGGATGTAGACAAATAATCAGTCGTAAGACAATCCGCCTCTCGGCAGTAAACTGTTGATAATCTGGACTCACTGAGTTATAAAATGAAATAAGGATGACGTGTTCAACTCATATGGGCGTATTGTACAGGCTATGGAAAGAAATACCATAACGATTCAATTACAGTTAGGCAGGGTTACAAATGAAATAAATTATACATACTTTCGATCCATATAGCTCTATCGTGTTCACAAGGATTTTTTTAGAAATGTCTTATAGTATTGTTCACGAGTAATTTTGCCTCATGTTATTTCCGGACACTTCAATTACCAACTGAGGACAGTGTTTCGTTGCACATACGTAAGGGGGAATAATTACCCAGTTTCCAAGTGCTTTTCAACAAATTACCAGAAAGCAGTATTAGCAGACTGTTTGCAATTAATTTACAAGGCATCCGTCCATACGTTTAACCTACGTTATTCGAGCCCGACGTTCAGACACTATTTAAACGTCCACAAAGTGAAGTGTACATCTTTAGACTTTCCCCAATGATACTTGTAATACACTGTCAGTCAAGTAAAAGAATGTGTAATTATTCGAAGAGTTTCTCTCATGTTGGTTGGTCGATACTAGTAATATAATATAACAAAACAAGACATTATACTTGGAAGTTTCGATTGAAAAGAAGCCCACAGAAGAAGCGTGTATTACACAGGTCGGGAGAACCTAACACGTGTGAACATGACGGTGAAGTTAAAGATATTCATATTATTATGCATAAGTGGACTATCTGGTTGCTTATAGTGTCACCGTCTTTAAAAATATTAAACGTTATCAAATATGCTCATAATGCTTTACAGCGGGGACTTGGTATACAATGCCAAGTTGCAACAAAACCCCATTTTGGTTACTTGGAGTTAACATTAACTTTTAACAAGTACCAAATGTATGTAACAGTGAGCATTATGTTCATACACTCTCACCAAAACTCATTAATAAATGAATGCGTTATATGTGTTTAAGTTAGGTTTCGTGTCTTTGGGACACCCTGTGTCAGACAACTTTGAATTGCTTATTGAAGTGTCATTAAGCTATAGTCACGTAGTGAATATTGCCAAGTGAATAAAATTTAACGGGTACACAATATGGTGAGTCAGCGACCAGAAAATCACTTTTCAGTACTAGGAATCCATGTGACCATGTGGCATGTCCGGTATCGACGTGACATACCAAGGAAACCACGTGATTCCTATAAATATGTACAACTTTTGAACTAAAAGTATAAATATTTAAATAAGTATGAAAGCCGACTGTTAGACTTTACATTTAATAATTAACACCCTTATTAATAATCTTTTTGCAGTGGAGCGGCTTTTATTGCAGACAGAGTAGGTACGTTACTGCTATTTAGTATAAATTAATAGGAATATTTAATACAATATAAGTCGAATGCTTTTCAATACCATATGGCGAAAAAGGGCGACGTTTGATGTGCGGCGACATACCGCGTCTGCTTATATGTAAGGTTGCGTTAATAAAGAATTACTTATTGTAGAACGTTGTATTTTCTAGGTAAACATCGGCATTAATTACAGCAAAATAATATGACACTTTCATGGCTGAGATAGGTAAACTTTAAACATGAGAGCATTTGTCTCATTAGTTTTTGATCATCCTACGTATTAATTCCAATTAATATCAACTCAGCACTTTGATATGGCATTGAAACATTAGGTAATGTAAAATTTGAGACAAAGAAACAGTTCGTTAATGCAATGTTTTAATTTAAAATAATTCAGATCTCAGGGGAATGTTATTGCTCTAGAATTTGGTTAGAAGAGAACTATAAAAATCGGCACTGCCCTAAAAACATGTTAAATCCAATAACTGACGTCAGTCTTATGACAAACGATTGCAACTATGAGACAAACTTTACATAAATGGTCTCTTATAACATACAAATGTCTGAAAAACATCACCGGATACTAGGACATTATGAAACATAATTTAATCGAATACATTCGAATTACTAATACACGTATGTTTGGCACGTCTCAAACAGAAAGATCAGAATTAATTGAAACGTTCTTCCGTACCTTATAACTATAATACAGACATACAAAATGCATTATTTGTTGCACATATTCAAATATGTAACACCATACATCCTTTTAGGCAAATAATAAACTTGACGACACCGAACTATGAGCCAATTATATGATATACTTTGTTCCATGGATCGCATGTCGTAGTTATCTTTTAAGATCGCTCTTCGTTCGTCGTACGAGGGTGCATCAGTCAGTCAGTCAGATCACTCGCATGCCTTGATTGTGAAGTATGGATCTTGTTGGCTTTTTGAGATTGTGCTTTATCACCGTCGTGCTTTCGTTGAGGTATTGATTTTGTTGACGACGTGTTTTATTGATATACATGTAGTGCTTATTTGTAGTGGTGTGCCATTTTCGCGTCACTTGGCGTCGTGCTTACGTTTAGGCGTCGTTCTAATTGTGAAATGGTGTTTTGTTGTTTTCGTCCCTTGGTTCAGCTATGGTGTCGTTGTTGACGTTGAAATGTGAAGCATACGATATACACCAGGGAAATGTGTAAGGGTCGCCATTTGACGGTTGCCCTGTGGGTTGAGAGCACATTTACACTTGTAGACCATTTCGTTATGTCTGTGAAATTGCGTCTAGTCAGTACACTAGTGTTGCACAAAACTGCACATAAAAAGTAAGCAAATCGTTGTAGTCATATACGGACAGACGTCCTTATGTCGTTTGCATATACTATCAAGTGCATCGCTTTCTCGTCATCGGCAAATCCGTATAATGCACATTAAATTATGCTCGATTGGATTAATGATAATAATTGATATAATATATCTCATGTTGGCAATTTGTGCACTGTCTGGAGCTTCATTAAGCATTACTCGTTTCGCATAAATAGTTTTGTCATAATTGTTGAGTACAAAGAGCGTCCTCTTATTCGGCTCGGTTGACAGTGTGTTCGTCCAACTTGCCGTGTTGCCAGATACCATTCAGCTGGCCATGCTGCCAGAGCACGAGATGTCGTGTTGCCAGAACTTGTCTGGCTCGTTCCGTTGCAGGAGAGTCTGCTTTGCCAGTTGGATTACAGAGAAAACCCGTTGGCAAATACAAAGTTAATATCGTCCACTTAATATAAAAGTCTATCATAAGCTTTTTGGCAGAACAGGTAATTTAGTTCGAAAATCATATCCAACAAATACATTCTGATAAACAACAAATTCAAATTTAATCGATACAAATCATCTACTGTAATAAAACGACATTTACGACATTTTGACCGAATTGAAATGTTTTAACTCATTGAAATATGTTACTAATGAACATTCTACATCTTATCCGGTATTTTAATGTTCCAATGAATTGTTGCATTTTCGTCCTTAGTACATGTTTGTACATAAAATGTAATTTGTTAAGGTAATGAGTCCTATTAGAGAGCCTCTTTAAGTCAATGTCCGTCTGCGGCCATTATTCAATTAGCCAAGATAAAAATCTAATAACATAGAATGTACTGGATATCTGGATATAACATCAGACTGGGAAAAGAAATTGGTTTTTGGTATATACTCGTATAAGGACATAACAGTATGTTTTGTATGAAAGTTATTCATAAATATTATTAGTGTGTAACTGTATATGTAAGGGAATGTTACTATAGGCAGCCAATGTACCAGTATACATATGCACTTATGTAGATGTTTCTTGCTCATTAGTATAACCCAATTCATGCATGCATGTGTAGAAACCCCAAGGGGTACTCTTAACAAAAGTTGCTGTGAAAATATTATTTCATTAGCAGACGATTACAGACAAGAAAATTAACATCAGACGACTTCTGCACGAAATGTTATTTTCGAAACGAAATGTCACAAGTACAATGTGCCCCAGGCACTTAATGTCTGACGTCAGTTTCTAACTGGGGGTAGTTAACGTTTTTAAAACGCAATAATATATTTTTATTTTGTCACAAAACCAAGGCAAATGAATGAAATTGTCGATTCAATACGAAGCTATGTTGTGAAAAAAATACAATCAATGGAAAGAAAGGAGCATATTTTTAAGAAATAAAGTCTTAAATTAATAAAATTCCCAAAGTCGTTTAATATAAACTTATATCAATTGACAACTCGTGATAGATGCTCTATGTCTTGTATGCACATTTTGTGAAGCCCATCAATCGTATATAATTTATTAAACGGAAATTTACATTGATATGATCTTAAACATGCAACTATCTCTCAAGACAAGCAAACTATTATGATGTACTGTATGTCTGCAGACGATTTAACAATTCATAGATGTAAATAAAGAGAAATAAGACATAGGTTACATAATTTAAAATGTTTGAAAACTGTTCTTAGGGAAACATGAGATATTTTACAATGCCTATATATCATATCATTAAAAACCTAACAGCATGCAGAGGTAGCATCGCTTATATTGCACTGTAATGATATAAAGCGGTAATTGGTCTGGAGTTTTGAAATGATGTAGTTGAACGCGTTTTCAGAATCTAATTCTAGTATGGTGTGATAAGGGCATTTCATTCTTAACTGAATTGAACCTTTGGTTTGAAGACATATTCGGTTTGAATGAGCTCTGTATGGTAATAATTTATAGTGAAATAGCGCAGTTTTCTTTCAAAAACGTTTTTGTCTTGAAATTAATTTTGATGAATAAAACAGGCATTTTATTATGATCATACTGCATTTACTCTTGAGGTTAGATACCAATAAATGTACAAAAAGCATATACATTGCAAATCTTGCTCGTTCATAAACAAAGTCAACATGACATTAAAACATAAAGTTTCCAGTCGGGGACTTAGTCAATAAAAGGAACAAACTCTTACAAAGGGATCATCATGAAAGATGTATGAACTTGTATCATACAAAACTTCAAAAATAAACGATATTGAATGCTCGAACCATTCCCATTTATAAATGTATACAATATTTAAACCTGATCTTGGCATGTCAGAATTTTCTACGTAAACTGTGTAAATATCATTGTTATGGAAAGGGCTCAACTGATTATTTTTTCTTCCGGTGGATCGTGTCGTTGTCACATAAAGGCGATTAATTCACTGATTAATAAGTTCAAGAAACAATACGCATTACAATGGTGATATCAATCATCACATGACATTTCACTGATTCCTCGTAACAAAAACTTCTAAGATTGTTTATGATGTGTTGATTGTTTTAATGGTGCAGGTAATATAAAACGAACAGACAAGGCAGCAATCAACAGATAAGTAGATTTAACAGGATAAAAAATATGTGCAACTAGACCGGAGCTCGAACATTGTGGGCGATTGCTTTGCCGACTAAGTTAGTCGGCTGCTCATACAAGTTTCTCCCATATTAAAAAAATACCGACCCACGATATCAATTTTTCACATACGAGCACGAGCACATCATTAAATACAGTTATAATATTATATGCGAATTTGAACGACATTAGTGTGGGTTTAAAATTAAGCAATACTTTATAGACGAAGCAACCTACGCAAGTACCGAACGACAAATACGATACGTATTTTTTATAATAAGATAAACATCATCAGTTAGTATATGGTTTCAGTCATCAATATGTGTGTCAGGATTAGCTTAAGACGTTTGTTCTGTTTGGATGAGAGAGAACATGTTTTATCATGAAACGCAATCGTAGGCTAGCAGCTATTGTTTTGAATCCGTCTTTTTCCCATGAAGGTTGAGTTGCGGTGATGGCTCTTGCATTGTCTTCGCCGAGCATCCATTTTGAACAATTAGGTACAGGATGTAGCATTCCAATAACAAAATACAAGTCACGTGAAAACAGGCTGCGTATTATCTTAAAATTAATTGAACAAAGTGCATGGTTACCTTTCTGACGTTGAGTGCAAAGCAAACATGTAAGAAACTCACGTGACGTTATGTGTTAGATTGTAACGACTGTTTACGAAACAAAGTCGAAAATGAAAAACGTTCTGTCATGTTTCTATCGGAAATCTTTGAATGGCAATTAGACATAGAGAGCCATCTTAAAGAATGGATGTAGTATAGATGATTGCATAATGAATAACATACCGGTACATAGAAGGCAAAGTGATTATTTTACCAGTGTTTGGTGTTTAATTGGTTTATAATTGACAATAGTTCACAGTCTGAGAGTTAACACGCAAGCACATTTTAGGTAAGTAACGTTTATATCATTTATTAGAAGATATCATTAGTAATAAGGTTTTTATATATGTCGTATTCAGACGTCGTGTGTGTGAAGATTATTGTCAAAACATTTTGCACCAGAGTATGCAAATGATTTTATGCAATATTCTATCCTGGGTTTTGCGATCTAAATGATAATCAATTTATGCAAGTTTTATATGCATAACATTATAAATGCTTTAACATTTGAAATAATTGCGTTTGGAATTCGAAAATATTTATGCAATATTTTGTTTACATAAGCCAATAGTTTCTTTCCAATTAAATTTGGAATAAATTCCTTAAGGTGATGTTTGTCGTTGCCGTGTAAATTCATTTATAGTTTGATTTTATGTAAGACTCATGTTTTTAGAGCAAAGCTTAATTCAGTTATGTAAAAGGTAATTTCCTTTTCTTTTCTCATAGGGTTTAGATAACTTATTATTATGTGAATGGTAATTAAATCAAAGATAAATTCACAAGTAGAATTTAAGGAACGTTACATTTTAATTAGGCAGTTATATAATTATTTTTTTTTAAAAATGTGGAAGGTGGAATATTTGGATGGTTATCCTCGTGATTCGTTATAATTTTTATAGTTGACTTTCACTCCGACTGATGCGTTAGACTGTTGGGTCGTGGTTCGTCCTGCGTTCTGGTTCATTTTGTATTGTTGTGCATATTTGCGTTCTGTTGTATCCCCTGGGAACTATCTTTTCTGTCTGATCGATCAGTTATCAACTTCGCATGTTCATTACACAGTATACACGTTGTCCGGCTGCTAGGCTGAGAACGTCAAGCAAGCTGCCAAGTACTACACCGCTAAGCCGCCTACTTCACGTTGCCAAAGGCTAGACTAAGCTGCCAACTTCACGTTACCAAGTATCGACAACATAATGGTGGTAGGCATATACGTAGTCTGCCAACGCAATGCTGTCCGGGTGCCACCTTCTGGGTCGCAAACTATACGCGGCCTGGCTGCTAGGCTGTCAGACTTACAACTAACAGCACTGTGCCAAGCTGTCAACGCAACGCACATTATGGAGAGCACTAGTACTGGTTGAATGGCCGCGAAAAAGTTAAAAAAATCATGATAACGACATGAGTACACATGTAAAAATGAAATCAGTTTGTATCTATATTTTGTTTTGAAGTTTTGCTCGTGCATATTTAGCAACGGATACTTTCCCAAAAAGATATTTTCACTCAATATGGTTTATATCATGGAATTCCCTCTTACGACAATAGCGAAAAATGATGTATTTCAAGTCTGCAGACGATTCAACATATCATTGATGTCTTTACAGAAAAATAAGACAATAGTTACACAATTTCAAATGTTTGGAAATTGTTTAATGGAAAGTTTAATATATTTCACAATAGTTATACGTCACATTGATAATTACCTAACAGCGTGCAATGATGCTATCGCTTATGTATTGCACTTTGTTGAAATAAAGCGGTAATTTGTCTGCAGATTTGAAAGGATGCAGTTAATCGCATATTCAGAATGTAATTCAAGTATGATGAAAAAAGGGCATGTCTTACATTTATATATGACAAACAAAGAACAAAATACAAACGAAATAAAATTCTTAACTGTGAAAATATGTTCACTGAAAATAGATTTTTTTTTGGGAAAAATGCTATTTTCAGACCGATGAAATCATTTGTTGTTGTGAAAAAAATTCCAAGTCGGACTTGAAAGGCAATCATCAGCATAAACAACACAGCATGAAGGCACCAAAAAGATAGTGTACAAAATTCTGAAAATGAATGAAGTGATCCTGATCAAAATGCTGAATACAGAGTTCTTAGGCTATGATTGATTATTTAATGTAGAACATTACTATTATAGATGGTTCGTAGCTTAAATAATAACTTGTGTATTGTTCTTATAATATATATTTAAATTCGAAACTAGAAGATCAGAAAGGGTAGAATTTCTCAACAATAACGTATAGTGGTGATGTCATTTAAATTTCAAACACTGTCAGATCGAGCTCTGAAGAAAGAATGACAGAGTTTATATAAAAACTACAACCAACTATCTAATAGTATTCATAAATGCAGTTTGTTATATTTATATAATCAGTCATCTAACAAGCTTAAATGTATCGTCTGTTAATTATATAATAATGGTTTTGGAGAAACGTTGCGTGCAGTTGTGACTTTTTTGTTTTAGACAGGAACATAAGAGTAGAGGAATATATGTTGGCATAAAGTAATATGTGTACGAATATGTGCATATTTTATATTATTTAATAAAATATTGTCAAAGATTTACATTCCAGTATAATTGTAACGAGTCTATAGAAGCTTTGAAAAAAACAGTACCCAGTGTATAGCTACCGAGTAATTACAATCTTTGTTGATTTTGATTAGTAAAACATCTCTACACTAATTCAATTCGAAACAGTTTTAAATAGATCGACTGCCCACAAAGAAACGGAAAACGCACATGTTTTATATCTACTGTACTGGAAGTATAAAAGGTTTGGTATAAAATAACGAACAAACAATGTAATTAGGACACATTTATATTAGCCCAACTATGTAATCAAAATTAATAATGAAATGCTTGGAATAAAACTTGTCCTTTATATGGCAGTAATTCTGTATTATGCATAAGGCTACTGAGTACCGCTTTCATAAAAGTCAATGAATACTGTTTAGGTTGACGCATGCACCGGTTTTGGTTTTAATCAGATCCATTATTCAGAGCCGTTCCTGCTCATTGTATTGGGGGTTTATAACTTTGTGGTTCAATTGATTTGCAGAATGAACTTGATGGGATAGAATTATTAG
Source organism: Spisula subtruncata (assembly GCA_963678985.1). NCBI lineage: Eukaryota > Metazoa > Mollusca > Bivalvia > Venerida > Mactridae > Spisula > Spisula subtruncata. Next base: position 37,573,721 of record OY787671.1, read on the forward strand.
GTTTTAATCATCTGTTAATTGATGTAGATAGCGGTTAGAAAGTCACCATGTCCATAAAATTCCTCATTTATCTCCTAAGGTAATTCATCAATAATTTTGAATCGAAGTGCCTGCCATATACTATCAAACTACATCCTAAAGTATGAATAATTAAAAATAACCCATTTACCCATTTGGAATCAAATATAGTTTGCGCATTTGAATAGTTCACTGGCTTAGAATGATAAGTCCGTAACTACTTCTAACGACCTTATAAGACTGGTGCATATTTGAAATTGGAACTTATCATGTTGGCCAAAATAAAGTTGTAAAGCATTGCTTTTCGATAACATGGAAGCTGCGACCAATATAATGCTAGTTTCATCAATTCATGTAATGATATGGACTTCCTATAGCTTTAAAAATGCTTATATTCCTATTTAATTGTCTTATTCTTTCAAGAGGCGTTCCCTATAACTTTGATCTCTTAAATTGTTACAGGAATAATATAAATTAAATGAGAATCATTATTGCTTAAACTCCTCAAATTTGCAACAAAAAGCTCCCACCAATTACCGAGAAAAGAATGAAAACATATTTCCGTAACGAGCCAAAATAGTCACGAGTTGTTTCCCTGGAAGCGATAAATTATTATTGGTGATTTAAATATATATTTGACATTATAGAGACATATTTGCGCACATTTTCTTCTGACAAATTGTGATAATTGATAGTGCTTTGTACATTTAGCTCATTTAATGTGATAGTAGAGAAAAATATGCTAGTCATAGGGAATGCCTCTTTTAGGCTGAGCAATTTGGAACGAGAAATTGTGAACAGCTTACATAGGATATGACCATTATTAAAACGTCTTTTTATTTCCTCTCTCTTATTGCGTCGCAAAGGATATGGTATGACATTTATAGCTATTATCCTAGTGTTGAAATTAGATGGTATATATTATGTTACAAGCGACATGAAATTGTTAAGCACTCCCACCAAAATATAGTTATATGCGCCAGTATATGAGTATGTCTTAATTACGCAGGTCTATTGTCGTGCAATTCTTATTTTTCACTCTGCATAAAATAGCTTATTACGCTACTCTAAATTTCCACGATTTAGATTAAAGCTTATTGGAAGACCAGTGGTAAGTAATTGAAAAGCGATAAACTCGGTTATTGTAAGATTTAATTAATTAAGCACAGATACTGGTTACTAGTGTGGAAAGAAACGTGGTAACAACACTTCAGCTCATATTCGAGTCATGAAAAAACGTTGACATGATTCAGTTCCTAAACCTTTCTAGCTGTCCTGAGACAAAAAAACAACAACAACAAAACACTTGAAATAAACAAGTCATAATGACTTCTATACTATTCATTAAACCTGTAGGCCTATGCTCAACAAATTTAGCTTTCAAGCATTGTCAATCATAATCACTTATAGAAAGAACTTAAAACGTGTCCGTGTGAAACCTACTGCTGTGTAGGGGTTGGGGGCCTGATGATGAATACGTATGATTAGTATAAAAGCAATACCTCAATGGATTTCAAAGATATATAAGGTTACAATTTTTTTCTTTCCCAAGATTCCCATCCTTTTCCGCCATCGGACGCTAAACGAAGAAACGATTTGGTATGGCCTTACGTTGTGTTTTCATTAGAACAATTGAATGTATACAAATAATCAGTTGTAAGATAATCCGCCTCTCGACAGTAGACTGTTGATAATCTGGACTCACTGAGTTATAAAATGAAATACTAGTAAGGATGACATGAGCATATTGTACAGGCTACGGAAGGAAATACCATAACGATTCAATTACAATTAGGCAGGGTTAGAAATGAAACAAATTATGCATGCAGACTTTCGATCCCTTAGTCGTTCGTACATATAGGTCTATCGTGTCCACAAGGGTTTCTTTTAGAAATATCTTATAGTATTGTTCACGATTAATTTGTCTTGTGTTATATCTGGACACGTCCATTACCAGCTGATGACGGTGTTTTGTCGCACAAACGTAAGGGGGGGTAATTACCCGGTTTCCAAGTGCTGTTCAACAAATTACCAGAAATCAGTAGTAGCAGACAGTTTGCAATTAATTTACGAGGCGTCCGTCCATACATTTTAACCGACATTATTCGAGCCCGACATTCAGACACTATTTAAGCGTCCACGAACTTAAGTGTATATTTTTAGACTTTCCCCTATGATACTTGTAATACAACTGTCAGTCAAGTTAAAGGATGTGTAATTATTCGAAGAGTTTTTCTCATGTTGGTTGGTCGATACTAGTAATTTAATATAACAAAACAGGACATTTTACTTGGAAGTTTCGATTGAAAAGAATCCCACATATAAAGAGGCGCGTATTTCACAGATCGGGAGCAACTAACACGCGGAAACATGATGGTGAAGTTAAAACAATCATATGATGATGCAGTAGTGGACTTATATCTGGTTTCTTTAGTGTCACCGTCTTTAAAAATATTGAACGTTATAAAATGTGCTCAACAAGGCTTTACAGCGGGGACTTGGTCGCAGCAAAACCCCATTTTGGCTACTTGGAGTTAACGTTAACTTTTAACAAGTACCGAACAGTTAGCATCATTTGCATACACTCTCATCAAAACTCATTAATAAATGAATGAGTTATATGGGTTTAAGGTAGGTGTCTGTGTTTTTGGGACACCCTGTGTAAGACAACTATGAATTGCTTATTCACGTGCTATTAGAATATAGACACGTAGTGAATATTTCCAAGCGAATAAAGTCTAACGGGTACAAAATATGGTGAGTCAGCGAAAAGAAAATCTTTTTTCAGTAATAGGAATCCATGAGACCACCTGGCATGTCTGGTATACCAGGTGACATACCAAGGAAACCACGTGCTTTATATCAATCTGTACAACTTTTATAAATATTTAAATAAGTATAAAAACCGACTGTTATACTATACACTTAATATTTAACACCATTATTAGTGGAGCGACTTTCAATGCAGACAAAGAACGTACGCTACTGCTATTTAGTATTATTCCAATGAACACTTACTAAGCACTTTGATATGGTGTTGAAACATTAGGTAATGTAAAGTATTGTCCATTTGAGACAAAGGAAAAACAATTTGTTAATGCAATGTACTAATTTAAAATAGTTCCGATCTCAGGGGAATGTTTTTGCTCTAGAATTTGGTTATAAGAGAACTATAAAACTCGGCACCTGCCCTATAAACATGTTAAATCTAATAACTGACGTTAGACTTATGACAAACGATTGCAGCTATGAGACAAACTGTACACAAATGGTCTCTTATAGCGTACAAATGTCTGAAAAAAGCACCGGATACTAGGATATTATGAAACGTAATTAAATCGAATACATTCGAATTACTAATACACGTACGCTAGGCATGTCTCAAACAAAAAGGTCAGAATTAATTGAAACGTACTTTCGTACCTAATGACTATAATACAGACATATTAAATGCGTTATTTGTAACACATATTAAAGAACACCATACATCCTTTTAGGCACATGATTAACTTGACGACACCGAACTATGGGCCCATTATACGATATACTTTGTTCCATGGATTGCATGTCGTAGTTATATTTTAAGATCGCTCTTCGTTCGTCGTTCGAGGTTGCATCAGTCAGTCAGTCCATCCGTCCGTCATTCATTCACATAGCTTGATTGTGAAGTATGGATCTTGTTGGCTATTTGAGATTATGCTTTATCAACGTCGTGTTTTCGTTGAGGTATTGCTTTTGTTGACGACGTGTTTTATTGATAAACATGTAATGCTTATTTGTAGTGGTGTGCCATTTTGCGAAAGTAATTTGTCTAGGTTATGTTTTGTTGGAGTCGTTCTTTTGTTGGTGTCGTGCTTTCGTTTGTAGCATGTTTTGTTTGGAATTTGCTTTTGTTGATATTGAGCTTTTATGAAGTTTATGTTTCGTTGGCATTGAGCTTCCATTAAGATTTAGATTTGTTAGCGTCGCGATATGGCGCATTGTTTTGCTGTGATTGTTGTTGTTGGTGTTGTTTTTAAGCGAATATTGTGGTTTTATTGGGGTCATGATTTCGTTTAGGCGTCGTTCTATTTTTGAAATGGTGTTTTTGTTCATCTATGGTGTCGTTGTTGACGTCGTAATTTGAAGCATACGGCATACAACAGGGAAATGTGTTAGGGACGCCATTTGACGGTTGCCCTTTGGGTTGAGAGCACGTTTACACTTGTAGACCATTTCGTAATGTCTGTAAAATGGCTGGTATTGTGTATCATTGAGTCTTGTTAGTACACTAATGTTGTACAAAACTGCACATAAAAAGTAAGTAAATCGTTGCAGTCTATTTTTAACAGACAACACGTCCTTATGTGGTTCGCATATACCATCAAGTGCATCGCTTTCTCAGCATCAGCAAAACCGTATAATGCACATTAAAGTATGCTCGATTGCATTAATGATAATTATTGATATAGTATCTCCAATATTGGCAATTAGTGCACTGTCTGTCTGGAGCTTCATTAAGTATAACTCGTTTCGCATAAATAGTTTGTCATTATTGTTGAGTACAAAGTACTCTTATTCGGCTCGGTTGACAGCGTGTTCGTCCAAATAGCCGTGTTGCCAGAAACCATTCAGCTAGCCATGCTGCTAGAGCACGATATGCCGTGTTGCCAGAACTCGTTTAGCTCGCTATGTTGAAGGAGAGTCCGATTTGCCAGCTGGAATACCGAGAAAAAGCCCATTGGCAAATGCAAGGTTAATATCGTCCACTTTATATAAAGGTCTGTTATAAGCTATTTGGCAGAACAGGTAATCCTGGAATTAATTTAGTTCGCAAATCTGGTCACACAAATACAATTCTGATAACCTATGAATTTACATCGAATCGGTTAACAAAACGACATTTACGACATCTTGACCGCTTTACAATGTTTTACCTTTTTAACTCATTTGAATATGTTACTAATGAACATTCTATATCTTATCCGGTATATTAATGTTCCATTGAATTGTTACATTTCGTCCTTTGTAAATGAAATGTAATTTGATAAAGATAATGTATCCTATTAAAAAGCCTCTTTAAGTCAATGCCCGTCTGCGGCCATCATTCAATTAGCCAAGATAAAAATCGAATAACAAAGAATGTACAGGAAATCAGGATGTTACATCAGACAGAGAAAATAAATTGGGTTTTGGTATACAATAGGACATAACAGTATGTTTTGTATCAAAGTTATTCATAAATATTATTAGTGTGTAACTATAAATGTAAGGGAATGTTGAGCAGCCAATGCACCATTGCACATATGTACTTATATAGATGTTCCATGTTCTGTTCTGTTGGTTGGTTCCCCCCTTTCTCTTGGAGGCCTCTCCTATCGAATAGGACGATCATGTCAAATATTATGATGATGATGATGATGATGAATGATGAATGAATGATGAATGATCAATTCATTAAATGATAAAATGATAAAAACTTGGCGAAACATTACTATCTTCAAATAGTTAAAATTGTCATTCGCACATCTGATTTAACAAGTCAACAGCCAACTTATAACACAACATATTTACATTACAGTTTGTACTGTTTATATAAACGTGAAATTCCATTGATGGAATGTATCCCATATGGGATATTTGTTTTGATACTGTTTGAACTAGCAAGTCAGGAGGAGAGATCTTTTGCAGTGCAGCTTGTAACAGAGAACTTGTGAACATCTTTCTACGTCTCGGATCTGGTCGTGTGATAGCTGTACAACATCTTGCAGTTTAGTGTGAGTACAGTCTATAATAAGCTGGACAAGGGTGTCACAGTCATTTGCCGAGATCTTTGATATATGGAGAAGTTTCTGAAGGCTTTCACTTCTTACAGAATGCAGTGATGGGCATCTTAGCAGAAAGTGTTCTACTGTTTCATCCTCGACTGAGCAGAGCTTACAAGTCTTGTCAACTTCCTTGTGGTTGAACTTCACAGTATTGGCTTGAAGGATGTAGGTTCCTGTGAGAATTCTACTTTTCACTTCAGCTCTCTTCACTTCATGGCTCCTAGGTCTAATTGCAATCCAGATATTGTGGGCATTTTTGGTAGGATGTTTTTGTACTTGTAAGTATTTAAGTGATGATTTTGTAGAAACCTCATGTTTCATTCTACTTTCCCAGTATTCATTCACATTTTGCTTAACTATACGTTTCCAGTGTTCTTTTTCAGGTGGAGTATTGATTAAATTTTCAGGTGTCGGGAGATTATACTTATTCAGTGTAATTCTGATCTCACTTGGAAATGAACTGTCATCCGGGTTGTCATAAAGGAGTTGTCTCTTGAGCACTTTACATTCCACTGAGTCTGGTTGACTGATGATGTTGTATAGAAGTGATATTCTATTCTTGTCGATGATAGCTTCAACGGGTTCCGCACCGATGAGAATATAAACTGCAGCCGAAGCGACTCTTGTGGGTAGTCCCTGTAAATGTTTGAGACATTTGCGTTGTTGAATAGCGAACTTCTCAGCATCTGTTTTAGTCAATTTCAACACTTCTATTCCATAGAGGTACCTTGGAGCAACATATGTATTCCACATCTTCAGGGTAGTAATTGGTGACATGCCTTGTCTGGCGTTTAAACCTGGTCCTAGGAGTGAGTAGAGCGTCTTGTTAGCCATCTGTAGTCTATTTTCTGTATCAACCGAGTTCCTTTGGTTTCTATTTAGACCTAAATGTTTAATTGTTTTAACAGTATCCATCGTCTGATTATCGAAGGTAACATCCACACTTTCATTGCATCTGTAGATTAGGATTTCAGATTTGTCCGGATTTATTTTGACAAGATCTCTTCTGGTGTTGAATTAAACTAGATGTAGCATTGCTTGGAGTTCACCTACACTGTTCGCTAGTAGTGCTGTATCATCAGTGCAAGTTGGTGTGCTTACTGAGATATGACCTACTTTTGCGCCTAGACCAGTTTCAGCTAATGAATCCAGTAAATGATTATGATAACATTTGTATAGCGTTGTTGACAGGGTAGCTCCTTGCTTAGTGCCCTGAAGTAGCTCAAAGGGTTCTGAAGTTGAGTTTTCCCATTTCACTTTAACTGTAGTTTGACGGTATAAATTTCTAAGGAGCATCCAGAGCGGCCCGTTAACTCCTAGGTGGAACAATTTATTAAATAAGATTTCATGGTTTACCGTGTCGAATGCCTTCTGTGCATCTAGTGTGGCCATGAGAAGAAATCTACATTGTTTTTTATGGTAGCCAATAGTTTCAGATATTATGTATGCAGCATTCATTGATGAACTTCTACTAGTAAAGCCTCGTTGAAGTGGGTTCTGTTTACATTCGAAAATGTTATCCAGGCGATCTTTTAGTACACTTTCAATAATCTTTGCAATGGTGTTTGAGACAACTATACCACGGTAACTGTTTGGGTTGAACTTGTCCTTTCCCTTCTTATGTATAGGTGTCAAGACACCACATTGCAGATAGTTGGGGACGTCTAGGTCATTGAAGATTGAGTTAACGATATCTTTGACTACTGTACTAGTCTCATTTTTCGCAAATTTAATATGTTCGCCATAGATTCCTTCCTCGTCAGCAGCCTTCCCAGTGTTTAGACCGGACACTGCTCTGCTTAGTTCCTTGTCAGTGACTGGTTCCAGCTTCTCGTTTAATTCTCTTATCTGTTCTTCTATGATATGATTCGGACACTTCGCTAGGTTAATTTTCTCAAACATGTCTATGCTAGGTTGAGCAGGGGTGGCAAGATTCTGAAAGTGGTCTTTCCAAGTGTTGAGAATTTCTGAGGGTTCAGTAATTTCCCTTTCCCCAATTTTCAGCATTTGTACATTTTCATTAACAGATTGTCTCTGCCTATTTACTAACTTGTAAAATAACTGATCATTGTCTGTGGTAGCTTTCATTATCTCGTTTATATGTTTATACTTTATACTAGCATATGCTCGTCTTTGGTGACTACGCAGCAGTTTCTTTTTCACTTTCAGTTGTAATCTAGTAGTTTCACATTTTCTGTTACTACATTTCCATTTATGAAACAGTTCCCTTGAGTCCTTGGACGCCTTGGAGATTTCTTTGTTCCATACACCTTTTCGTCTCATTTTCAAGGATTTCTGGGTTCTATACTTTGGAATGGCTTGCCTTGCAGCATTATGTAGCGCTGTGGTTACAGAGTTGATTTTCGTTGCTGTATCAGCATTCATATTATAGTCTGATAGTTCACTTTCAACTTCTTCTCTGTATCTATTCATATCACATTCAGTCCATCTGGTCTTAGTCATGATCAAGCGCTTCTGTTGTTTTGGTTTAATGTGGGATACACTGATATAAAGTTCCGCTGATACGAGAGTATGGTCCGAACAATTTTGACTATCCATTTCATGAACGGTTATTACCTTGACTAGTGGGATAGAGTTAGGGGGGAAGAGAAAGTAATCAATTTTTTATCTTGACTTTCCATTATGATGGAAGAAAGTCAGATCATCACTTTGGTGGTTTGATGTATGAAGGTCATTGAGTTCCACAAATGATTGAAAATACCTATCTCTAGTTGTGAAGCGCTGAAGTGAGGCATTCATATCTCCACAAATAATTTTCTGGTGGGTAGTTCTATATATCTGCATAATTTCAGACACCTGGTATGCAGTGTCTTTGTATAAGATGTCACTATGTTTTGATTCTGATGGCATGTACAGATTTATGAGACAAATAGGTTTCTCAGATGTATTAATCTCCAGGACAATGATGTGCTCATTTCCTAGAGGTGTTCCCTTAATAGATGTAGAGATGGATTTTTTCCAAAACACACACAGTCCACCATAACCTCTTATATATTTATAGTCCAAACGAGGTACTTCATCATCAGCTGATTTAGAATAAAATTCATAACCATTATGGAAATTGTTCAACGATTGTTTATCAAAATTTATTAACCAGTGTTCTTGTACACAAATAATGTCATGTTCGGATAAGATTTTTCGGAGATATAAACCATTGCTTTTCACACTTTGTACATTTAATGTACCAATTCTGATATGGCCGTAGACTCGGAGGCCCGGCCCTGGCACAAAAAAGGATTTTGTGTGTTAGCTGGGCCGGGTCTCTCAATTGGAGTTGTTGTAACATTGTGTGTATCCTTAGATTCTTTTGTGTCGACCATTTGCGGATGAGGGTTCTGAGCACGTAGTTGTGGCTGCGGTTGAGATACAATTAGGCTGTCTGTTGGTACAGGTCTATTCAGTGGGATAGTCTGTGCGTCGGCTGCCAAAGGTTGGGCCAGTGTACTGGTGCATGCTCATTAGTATAACCCAATTCAAGCATGCATGTGTAGAAACCCCACGGGGTACTCTTAACAAAAGTTGCTGTGAAAATATTATTTCATTAGCAGACGATTTAAGACAAGAAATGTAATATCAGACGAAAAATAAATACAATAAATGGTAGAAAGAAGCATATTTTTGAGAAATAAAGTCTTCAATTTGTTAAGGTATGCTGTAGTGCTACTTATACTACATAACCATTAGAAAAATATAGAAACTCGTATAAAGCAATTTCAATAAGATTTAGTATACTACAACACGACGAAATAGAGTGCAAACACTTTGTTTATTAGTCAAATTCATTTAAGTTAATATCCTGCTTAATACATATGTTTATATTTAATGTTTGTGATAAGCAGCATTTGTTCTATAATTTAAGTTTTACCTTTGTTTAAACAGTGGTACAATGCAGTGTCAGTATATGTGATGTTCATAGTACAATTTATGACATGGGCTTTATTTGTAACACACATGTACATGTAATGAAAGGTCTTGTATGTGCACATTTTGCAAAGCCCATTAATCGCATATAATTTATCAAACTGAAATTTTCTTTGATATGATATTACACATGCAACTACCTCTCAAGACAAGCAGACTATTATGATGTACTGTAAGTCTGCAGACGATTTAACAATTCATAGATGTATATAAAGAGAAATATGACCAAGGTTACCAAGGTTACTTTATTTAAAATGTTTGAAAACTGTTGTAATTGAAACATGATATATTTCACAATGCCTATATATCATGTCATTAATAACCTAACAGCATGCAGAGATATCATCGCTTATATTGCACTTTAATGAAATAAAGCGGTAATTGGTCTGGAGTTTTCAAATAATGTAGTTGAACGCGTTTTCAGTATGTGATTCTAGTATGATGCGATAAGGTCATGTCATACATTTGTATACGACAAACGAATCCCATACTACAAACATAATGACATTCTTAACTGAATTGAACCTTTGGTATAAAGACGTATGCGGTTTAAATGAGCTTTTTATGGTAATAATTTATAGTGAAATAGTGCAGTTTTCTTACAAAAACGTTTTTGTCTTGAAATTAATTTTGATGAATAAAATAGGCATTGCATTATGATCATATTGCATTTACTCTTGAGGTTAGACACCAATAAATGTACAAAAAGGAAATACATTGAAAGTTTTGCTCGTTTACAAGCAGAAACGTATAGTGGTGATGTCATTTAAATTGCAAACACTGTCAGATCGAGCTCTGAAAAAAGAATGACAGAGTTTGTATAAAAACAAAAAACAACTATCTAATAGTATTCAAATGTGCAGTTTGTTATATTTAAATCAGTCACCTAACAAGCTGAATAAAGAGATATATATTGTCTGTTAATTACCGTCTTTGATAGATCGACCGCCCACAAAGAAACGGAAAACGCACATGTTTTTATCTACTGTACTGAAAGTATAATAGGTTTGGTATAAAATAACGAACGAACAATTTAATTAGGACAAAGAGGGATTTATATTATCTCAACTATGTAATCAAAATTAATAATGAAGTGCTTGGAATAAAACTTGTCCTCTATATGGCAGTAATTCTGTATTATACATAAGGCTACTGAGTTCCGCTTTCACAAAAGCCAATGAATGGCATTAAAGCAGACGCATGCACTGGTTTTGGTTTGTTTAGATCCATTATTCAGAGCCGTTTCTTCAATTCCTGCTCATTTTTATGGGTTTTTAATAACTTTGTGGTTCAATTCATTTGCAGAATATACTTGTTGGGCAGAATAATTAGGGTTTAATCTTCTTTTAATTGTTGTAGATAGCGATTAGAAAGTCCATACAATTCCTTATTTATCTCCTAAGGTAATTCATCAATAATTTTGAAACGAAGTGTCGGCCATTTCCTACCAAACTACACCCGAAAGTATGGATGATTAAAAACAACACATTTACCCATTTGGAATCATGCATAGAGTGCGTATTGGAATAATTCACTGAATTAGAATGAGAAGTTCGTTACTACTACTAACGACCTTAAAGACGGATGCATATTTGAAATCGGAAATTATCATGTTGACCAGAACAAAAAGTTGTAAAGCATTGCATTTCGATAACATGGAAGCTGCAAACAATATAATGCTAGATTCATCATGTAATAAAATGGACTTTCTACAGCTATAAAATGCTTATATTCATATTTAATAGTCTTATTCTTTAAGCACGAGTGATTGTGAACAGCTTTCATAGGATATGACCATAATTAAAACATGTTTTTATTTCCTCTCTATTATTGCTTCGCTTAGGATATTGTATGACATTTATTGCTATTGTCCTGGTGTGGAAATTAGATGGTCTATTTCTTGTTACAAGCTAAATGCAATTGGTAAGCGCTCCCACCAAAAGGCAGATATATGATCCAGTATATGAGTATGTCTTAATTACTCAGGTACCTTATTCACCAACATTATAAGTCTAAAATTCAGACTTAGACTTTATATTGCCAACTGTTCTATTCACTCTCATATTGTTATAAATGTACCGATTTTAATATAAATAGGTATACATGTTCAGTTGGAAACAAACAATAATCAGATACAATTTCATATGGTTAAATCTGATTGTTAAGAAATGGCTGTGATTATGAATATTATAAATTTAAGCTTGATTTTTAGACTTATAACGCTGGTGAATAAGGCCCCAGGTCTATTGTCGTGCATGCTGGAAAGCCCCGTACTGTTCCAAACGATTTAGATTAAAGCTTATTGGAAGACCAGTCGTAAGTTATGGAAAAGCGATAACCTCGATTATTGTAAGATGTAGATAATTAAACACATTTAAACACAAATACAGGTTACTAGTGTGGAGAGGTACATGGTACCAACACTCCAGCTCATTCAAGCTATGAAAATAAACGCTACCATGATTCATAATCTGAGTGCGATTTAATGCACTGTTCTAGAATGTTTAACTCAATGAAGAGTGTTTTTATTGTTCACTTTCATGAACCAAATCCTGTTTTGCCATCTGTTTAATTATAATTTGATGTATGCCACACTCTTTCGTGATTCTTGGAATGACAATTTATGAAATTTCTTCGGTTAATTGATAATTTCACTAATTATGCAGTTTGATCAGAAACATTGTCTCATGTCACTTGATATACGTTCTTTATATTTTGATATTGTTGGAAGGCGATATAGCGTGTAGTAAAAGTCCAACAAGTCTGATATAATCCATGCCTACTATACTTGGTAACGTAGAACATTGAACGCTTTGAAGAGCTTCTCCACGTCGGGATGTAATCATTATCATTTACAGGGAGGTTACCTTGCTGACGCAACATATAACATCGTTGTCTCGATTTTTTTTTATCATATGTTCATTGAATACTTCTGTTTTCTCCGATAAATGTACTACAAGGCGATTAAACCCGAAGTCATTCCCAGGAGTGACCACTTTGTTGTATATTATCATAATGAATCGGTGAGTATTCAAATTTCGTCACTATGACAACGTTTGATACGCAAACCCTGTTAAGGAAAATGAGACGCGAAATTGCCGAAGATAAACCGACTTCACTTTTACGTTGTGTTTTTATTAGAACAATGGGATGTAGATAAATAATCAATCGTAAGACAATCCGCCTCTCGGCAGTAGACTGTTGCTAATCTGGACTAACTGAGATACAAAATGAAATAAGGACGACGGAAGGAAATACCATAACGATTCAATTACAATTAGGCAGGGTTACAAATGAAACAAATTATACAGACTTTATATCCTGTAGTCATACATATAGCTCTATAGTGTCCACAAGTTGTTTTTAGAAATATCTTATAGTATTGTTCACGATTAATTTGTCTTGTGTTGTTTCCGGACACTTCTATTACCAGCTGATGACGGTGATTCGTTGCCGTACGTAAGGAGGATAATTACCCTGTTTCCAAGTGCTTTTCAACAAATTGCCAGAAAGCGTTATTAGCAGACAGTTTGCTACTAGTTTACAAGGCATCCGTCCATATATTTTAACCGACATTATTCGAGCCCGACATTCAGACAATATTTAAACGTCCACAAACTGAAGTGTACATCTTTAGACTTTCCACAATGATACTTGTAATAAAACTGTCAGTCAAGTAAATGGATGTGTAATTATTCGAAGAGTGTTTCTCATGTCGGTTGGTCGATACTAGTAATATAATATAACAAAACAGGACATTTTACTTGCACGTTTCAATTGAAAAGAAGCCCACACATTAAAGAGCGCCTATTACACAGGTCGGGAGCAACTAATAGGTGGGAACATGACGATGAGGTTAAATACATTCATGTTATGATGCATTAGTGGAATATCTAGTTGCTTATAGTGTCATCGTCTTTAAAGATTTTGAACGTTATCAAATATGCTCAATAAGGCTTTACAGCGGGGACTTGGTATACTATGCCAAAAACGCAGCAAACCCCATTTTGGTTACTAGGAGATAACTTTTAACAAGTACCAAATGTATGTAACAGTGAGCATCGTTTTTATACACTCTCACCAAAACTCATTAATAAATGAATGACTTATATGTGTTTAAGGTAGATCTCCATGTTTTGGAACACCCTGTTTAAGACAACTCTGAATTGCTTATTCACGTGTCATTTAAATACAGTCACGTAGTAAATATTGCCAAGCGAATAAAGTCTAACGGGTACATACTATGCTGAGTCAGCGACCAGAAAATCACTTAGCAGTACTAGGAACCCATGTGACCACGTGGCATGTCTGGTATACCATGTGACATACCAAGGAAACCTCGTGATTTATATCAATATGTACAACTTTTGAAATAAAGGTATAAATATTTAAATAAGTATAAAAGCCGACTGTTAGACTATGTATACACTTAATAATTAACACCATATTTAATATTTGAAGTGGTGCGGCTTTCAATGCAGACAAAGTACGTACGTTGCTGCTATTTCGTATTATTCCGATGAACATCTACTATGCACATCGATATGGTGTTGAAGCATAAGTTGATGTAAATTATTTGCCATTTGAGACAAAGGAATAACAGTTCGTTAAAGAGGTGTTCCCTATAACTTTGATCGCTTAAATCGATTCAGGAATAGTATTCATTAAATGAGAATCAGTATTGCTTAAACTCCTCACATTTGCAGCAAAAAGCTCCCACCAATTACCGAGAAAAGAAAGCATATTTCCGTAACGAGCCGAAATAGTCACGAGTTGTTTCTCTTTGACCACATAATAATAAATCGCTGGAAGCGGTAAATTGTTATTGGTGATTTAAATATATTTTTGACATTATAGAGATTTGCGCACAGTTTCTTCTGACAAATTATGATAATTGATAGTGCTTTGTACATTTAGTTCATTTAATGCGATAGTAGAGAAAAATATGCTAGTTTTAGGGAATGCCTCTTTAATGCAATGTACTAATTTAAAATAATTCAGATCTCAGGGGATTGTTATTGCTCTAGAATTTGGTTATAAGAGAACTATAAAAATCGATACCTGCCCATTAAACATTTTAAATCTAATAACTGACGTAAGACTTATGACAAACGATTGTAGCTATGAGACAAACTGTACACAAATGGTCTCTTATAACGTACAAATGTCTGAAAAAAGCACCGGATACTAGGATATTATGAAACGTGATTAAATCGAATACATTCGAATTACTAATACACGTACGCTAGGCATGTCTTAAACAAAAAGGTCAGAATTAATTGAAACGTACCTCGTACCTAATAACTATAATACAGACATATTAAATGCGTTATTTGTAACACATAATTTATTAAAGAACACCATACATCCTTTTAGGCAAATAATGAATTTGACGACACCGAACTATGGGCCCATTATATGATATACTTTGTTCCATGGATTGCATGTCGTAGTTATATTTTAAGATCGCTCTTCGTTCGTCGTGCGAGGTTGCATCAGTCAGTCCGACCCTCTGTCATTCACTCACATGGTATGGATCTTGTTGGCTATTTGAGATTGTGCTTTATCAACGTCGTGCTTTCGTTGAGGTATTGCTTTTGTTGACGACGTGTTTTATTGATAAACATGTAATGCTTATTTGTAGTGGTGTGCCATTTTACGACAATAATTTGTCTAGGTTATGTTTTGTTGAAATCGTTGTTTTGTTGGTGTCGTGCTTTCGTTTGTAGCATGCTTTGTTTGGAATTTGCTTTTGTTGATATTGAGCTTTTATGAAGTTTATGTTTCGTTGGCGTTGAGCTTCCATTAAGATTTAGATTTGTTAGCGTCGCGATATGGCGCATTGTTTTGCTGTGATTATTGTTGTTGATGTTGTTTTTAAGCGGATATTGTGGTTTTATTGGGGTCATGATTTCGTTTAGGCGTCGTTTTTGATGTGAAATAGTGTTTTTTCATCTATGGTGTCGTTGTTGACGTCGTAATTTGAAGCATACGCCATACAACAGGGAAATGTGTCAGGGTCGCCATTTGACGGTTGCCCTTTGGGTTGAGAGCACATTTACACTTGTAGACCATTTCATTATGTCTGTAAAATAGCTGGTATTGTGTATCATTGCGTCTAGTTAGTACACTAACGTTGTACAAAACTGCACATAAAAAGTAAGTTAATCGTTGAAGTCAATTTTTAACAGACAAAACGTCCTTATGTGGTTCGCATATACCATCAAGTGCATCGCTTTCTCATCATCAACAAATCCGTATAATGCACATTAAATTATGCTCGATTGCATTAATGATAATTGTTGATATAGTATCTCCCATGTTGGCAATTAGTGCACTGTCTGTCTGGAGCTTCATTAAGTATAACTCGTATCGCATAAATAGTTTTGTCATTATTGTTGAGTACAAAGTACTCTTATTCGGCTCGGTTGACAGCGTGTTCGTCCAAATAGCCGTGTTGCCAGAAACCATTCAGCTGGCCATGCTGCCAGAGCACGATATGCCGTGTTGCCAGAACTCGTCTAGCTCGCTCTGTTGCAGGAAAGTCCGATTTGCCAGCTGGATTACCGAGAAAGCCCATTGGCAAATGCAAGGTTAATTTCGTCCACTTTATATAAAGGTCTGTATAAGCTGTTTGGCAGAACAGGTAATCCTGGAATTAATTTAGTTCGCAAATCTGGTCACACAAATACAATTCTGACATTTTGACCGCTTTAAAATGTTTCACCTTTTTTAGCTCATTTGAATATGTTACTAATGAACATTCTATATCTTATCCGGTATATTAATGTTCCAATGAATTGTTAAATTTTCGTCCTTTGTACATGAAATGTAATTTGATTAAGGTAATGCCTCCTATTAGAAAGCCTCTTTAAGTCAATGCCCGTCTGCGGCCATCATTCAATTAGCCAAGATGAAAATCTAATAACATAGAATGTACTGGAAATCAGGATATTACATCAGACAGAGAAAATAAATTGGGTTTTGTATACAATAGGACATAACAGTATGTTTTGTATCAAAGTTATTCATAAATATTATTAGTGTGTAACTGTATATGTGAGGGAATGTTACTATAGGCAGTCAATGCACTGGTGTACATAATGTACTTATGTAGATGTTTCATGCTCATTAGTATAACAAAATTCAAGCATGTATGTGTAGAAACACCACGGGGTACTCTTAACAAAATTACTTTGAAAATATTATTTCATTAGCAGACGATTACAGACAAGAAAAGTAATATCAAACGACTTCTGCACAAAAACGAAACGAATTGTCACAAGTACAATGTGCCCTAGGCACTAAATGTCTGACGTTAGTTTCTAAATGGGGGTAATTGACGTTTTTAAAACGCAATAAAAAAAATTTCTTTGTCATAAAACCAAGACAGAGAAAGAAATTGTCGATTCAATACGACGCTATATTGTAAAAAAGTAAATACAATCAATGGTAAAAAAGGAGTATATTTTTGAGAAATAAAGTCTTAAATTTTTTAAGGTATGACGCATTTGAAATGACAGTAATTCTGGATTCGACAAAAGACTACTGAGTACATTTTGTACCGCTTTCACAAAAGTCAATAAATACCGTTTAGGCAGAGACATGCACTGATTTTGGTTGAATTGCTTTTGATTGAATTGAATCCATTATTCAGACCCGTTTCTTTGAGTCCTTCTCCTTGTTATGGGAGTTTTATGACTTTGTGGTTCACTTTTTAGCATAATGAACCTGGTGGGACAGGATGATTAGGGTTCAATAATCTGTTAATTGACGTAGACAGTGGTTAGAAAATCCAGCGTGTCCATAAATTCCCTCATTGTACTCCTCAAGTTACTCATCAATAATTTTTCTATTACGAATTTCCTGTCATTTATCATGTTTAAATCCGAAGTATTCACGATTCAATACATTATCTTATGCCAATTGTCGATCAAATTTGTGTGATTATTTGGATAATTACCCAGAACAGGCGATTAAATAATACATTTGACTTGTCATTTATCCATGTATCTGTGGTGTGTCATTCAACTCTAAGAGCAAGAGGAGTCTGCCACAGGGTAGACATACCACATGCCATATTGGCTAAGTCGAAAAGTAAACATATGTCAACAATTGTTAAAAGAAAAAAAGAGATGAATTATATGTTAAATCTGGAATAACAACTATTGCAAGATTGTATTAATCAAAATGAAAGAGATGCATGAAATAACGTCGCTTTTCAATAACATAAAACTCTGCGATCAATATAATGCTAGTGTCGTCATGAAATGATTTGAAAATTCTAGGGCTATAAAATGCTTAAATTCATATCTAGTTGTCTTATTCAATAAGTGGTGATATTTAGAACGAGAAATTTTTAGCAGTATATGTAGGATATGACCATTATTAAAACATCATTTTATTTCCTCTCTGTTATTGCGTCGCCAAATGAGTATGACATTTACTGTTTTTGTCACTGGTTTTGATTGAACTTAAATTATAAACTCTCATATACATTTGGTTATAAGCTTAATGAAATGGTAAAGCACTCCCGTCAAAATACAGAGATATGCTCCGGTATACTATTATGTCATTACAGCAAAGGTCTAGTGTCCAGAATGCGTGAATGCATGGGAATACCGTTCGGCTTATATGAGCGTACCATGTGTCTATTGAAAGAAACACAATTACGATTAAGTGAAAATCAGTCAGGGTTACAAAAGATACAAATTATTTTTACATACTGCGATCCTGTAGTCTTACAGAAAGCTCTATAGTGTTCACAAGGGTTTCTTAGAAATATAATGTAGTATTGTTCACGATTAATTTGTCTTGTGTTATTTCCGGACACTTCCATTACCAGCTTGAGACGGTGTTTCGTTGCACATACGTAAGGGGGATAATTACCCAGTTTCCAAGTGTTGTTCAACAAATTGCCAGAAAGCAGTATTAGCAGACAGTTAGCAACTAATTTACAAGCCATCCGGTAATACATTTTAACCGACATTATTCGAGTCCGACATTCAGACACTATTTAAACGTTCACAAACTGAAGTGCAAATCTTTAGACTTTCCCCAATAATACTTGTAATAAAACTGTCAGTCAAGTAAAAGGATGTGTAACTATTCGAATAGTTTTTCTCATGTTGGTTAATCGATACCAGTAATATAATATAACAAAACAGGACATTTTACTTGGAAGTTTCGATTGAAAAGAAGCCCACACATTAAGAGGCGCGTATTACACAGATCGGGAGCAATTAACACGTGGAAACTTGACAGTGAAGTTAAAACAATTCATATTATGATGCATTAGTGGACTATCTGTTTGCTTATAGTGTCACCGTCTTTAAAAATATTGAACGTTATCAAATATGCTCAATCAGGCTTTACAGCGGGGACTTGGTATATTATGCCAAGTCGCAGCAAAACCCCATTTTGGTTACTTGAAGTAAACGTTAACTTTTAACAAGTACCAAATGTATATAACAGTGAGCATCATTTTCATACACTCTGACCAAAACTCATTTATAAATGAATGAATTACATGTATATGGGTTTAAGTTAGGTATCAGTGTTTTTGAAACACCCTGTGTAAGACAACTCTGAATTGCTTATTCACGTGTCATTTAAATATAGTCACGTAGTGAATAAAGCCAAGCGAATAAAGTCTAACGGGTACACAATATGGTGAGTCAGCGACCAGAAAATCACTTTTCAGTACTAGGAACCCATGTGACCACGTGGCATATCCGGTATCGACGTGACATACTAAGGAAACCACGTGATTTATATCAATATGTACAACTTTTGAAATAAAAGTATAAATATTTAAATAAGTATAAAAGCCGACTGTTAGACTATGTATACACTTAATAATTAATACCATATTTAATATGTCTTTTAATGCAGACAAAGTACGTACGTTGCTGCTATTTAGTATTATTCCAATGCATATCTACTGAGCACTTTGATATGGTGTTAAAATATAAGATAATGTAAAGTAATAGCCATTTGTGACAAGTGAATAACAGTTGGTTAATGCAATGTACTAATTTACAATAACTCAGATCTTAGGGGAATGTTATTGCTCTAGAATTTGGTTATCAGAGAACTATAAAAAACCGGCACATGTCTTATAAACATGTTAAATCTAATAACTGACGTTACGACTGTAAGTATGAGACAACAGTACATAAATGGTCTCTTATAACATACAAATGTCTGGAAAAAACACCGGATATTAGGATATTATGAAACATAATTAAATCGAATACATTCGAATTACTAATACACGTACGTAAGGCATGTCTCAAACAAAAAGGTCAGAATTAATTGAAACGATTCATTTTGCGAAAATAATGTGTCTAGGTCATATTTTGTTGGAGGCGTTCTTTTGTTGGTGTCGTTCTTTCGTTTGTAGCATGCTTTGTTTGGAATTTGCTTTTGTTGATATTGAGCTTTTATGAAGTTTATGTTTCGTTGGCGTTGAGCTTCCATCAAGATTTAGATTTGTTAGCGTCGCGATATGGCGCATTGTTTTGCAGTGATTGTTGTTGTTGGTGTTGTTTGTAAGCGGATATTGTGGTTTTATTGGGGTCATGATTTCGTTTAGGCGTCGTTCTATTTGTGAAATGGTATTTTGTTTCATCTATGGTGTCGTTGTTGACGTCGTAATTTGAAGCATACGACATACAACATGGAAATGTGTCAGGGTCGCAATTTGACGGTTGTCCTTTGGGTTGAGAGCACATTTACACTTGTAGACCATTTCGTTATGTCTGTAAAATAGCTGGTATTGTGTATCATTACGTCTAGTTAGTACACTAATGTTGTACAAAACTGCACATAAAAAGTAAGTTAATCGTTGAAGTCAATTATATATGGACAAACGTTCTTATGTCGTTTGCATATACCATGAAGTGCATCGGTTTCTCGTCATCAGCAAATCCATAAAATGAACATTAAATTATGCTCGATTGCATTAATAATAATAATTGATATAATATCTCTCATGTTGGCAATTTGTGCACTGTCTGGAGCTTCATTAAGTATAACTCATTTCGCATAAATAGTTTTGTCATTATTGTTTAGTACAAAGAGCGTCCTCTTATTCGGCCCGGTTGACAGCATGTTCGTCCAGCTGGCAGTGTTGCCAGAAACCGTTGTGGTTATCTGTAATTATATTTATCTGTAATATTTCCTATTTCTCCCGATTGTCATGGTTTATGGATTGTTTATGGGCCATATTTTTGTTGTACTGTTGTAATTGTAACATGAGATATTTCACAATGCCTCTATATCATATCATTAATAATCTAACAGCATATACATTGCAAATCTTCCTCGTTTACAAACATAGTCAGCATGACATTAAAAGCCAAAGTGTCCTGTCGGGGACTTTGTCAATAAAAGGAACAAACTCTTACAAAGTGATCGTTATGCAACGTATTTGAACTTGTATCATACAAAGCTTCAAAAATAAACAATGCGAATACTCGAACATTCCCACTTATAAATGTATACATTGTTTAAACCTGATCTTAGCTTGTCAGAATTTTCTACGTAAACTGTGTAAATATCATTGTTATGGAAAAGGCTTAACTTATTACTGTTTCTTCAGGTGGATCGCGTCTTTGTCACATAAATTCGATTAATTCCCTGATAAGTTCCAGAAACAATACGCATTACAATGGTGATATCGACCATCACATGACATTTCACTGATTACTCGTAACAAAAACTTCTAAGATAGTTTATGCTGTGTTCATTGGCTTAATGATATAGGTAATATAAAACGGACAGAGAAGGCTGCATTCAGGAGAAAAGTAGATTTAACAGAATAAGAAATATGTGCAACTAGACCGGAGCTCGAACAATGCGGGCGAATGCTCTTCCGGCTGAGTTAGCCGGCTGCTCATACACGTTTCTCTCATATACGAAATAATACCGACCCAATGATATCAATGTTTCGCATACGAGTACGAGCACATTATTATATACATTTATAATATGTTATGCTGATTTGACCGACATTAGTGTGTGTTTAAAATTTAGCAATACTTTATAGACAAAGCAACCCACGCAAGTACCGAACGACAAATACGATACGTCTTCTATATGATAAGATGAACATCATCAGTTAGTATATGGTTTCAGTCATCAATATGTGTGTCAGGATTAGCCTAAGACGATTGTGCTGTTAGGATGAGAGAGAACATGTTTTATCATGAAAGTAATCGTAGGCTAGCAGCTAGTGTTTTGAATCCGCCTTTTTTTCCATGAACGTTGCGTTGCGGTGATGGCTTTTGCATTGCCTTCACCGAGTATCCATTTTGATCAATTAGTACAGGATGTAGCATTCCAATAACAGAATACAAGGCACGTGAACAGAAGGCTGTGTATTATCCTAAAAGAATATCGAACAAAGTGCATGGTTACATTTCTGACGTTAAGTGCAAAACACACATGTAATAAGCTCACGTGAAGTTATGTGTTAGCTTGTTCCGACTGTTTATTAAACAAAGTCGAGAATGACGAACGTTCTGTCAATGTTCTATCGGAAATCATTGAATGGCAATTAGACATAGAGAGGCATCTTAGAGCAGAGAATGGATGTAGAATAGATTCTTGCTTAATGAATAACATGACGGTACATAGAAGGACAAGTGATTATCTTATTACTTATTGGTGTTTAATTGATTTATAATTGACAATAATTCATAGTCTGAGAGTAACACACAAGCGCATTGTAGGTAAGTTGCGATTATAGCACTTATTGGAAGATAGTATAAGTAATAATGTTGTTATATATATCGTATTTAGACGTCGTGTGGGTTACTATAATTGTCGAAACATTTTGCACCAGAGCATGCAAATGATTTTTGGCAAGATTATAGCCTTATAGATAATAGAATTGCGATTGGATTTCGAAAATATTTAAGCAAACTGTTGTCAACATAAATCTTTTGTTTTTCAATTATATTTGGAATAAATACCTTAAAGTGATGTTGGTCTTGGCCGTGAAAATTCGTTTTATAATTTGATTTTGATATGTAAAACTCACATTTCATTCAGTTATGTGTAAGGTAATTTACTTTTCCCATAGGGTTGTGCTCACTTTTTTAATAAGCGCAAATACGTTTATAATAATGGGAATTGGAATTAAATTAAAAGTAAATTCTCAAGTAGAATTTAAGGAACGTTACATTGTAATTAGACCGTAATATAAATATTTTAAAAAAATGTGGAAAAGTAGAATATTTGGATGGTCTTCGTGATTCGATATTATTTTCATTGTTGACTTTCACTCCGACTGATGCATTAGACTGTTGGGTCATGGCTTGTCCTGCGTTATGGTTCATATTTTTGTGTGCATATTTGCGTTCTGTTGCATCCCCGGGTACAATCTTTCCTATCTGATTGATCAGTTACATTTTTTGTATCAACTTCGCACGTTCATTACACAGTATACACGTTGTCAGGCGGCTAGGCTGACAACGTCAAGCTGCCAAATACTAGACCGCTAAGCTGCCAACTTCACGTTGCCAAAGGCTACACTAAGCTGCCATCTTCACGTTACCAAAGGCTAGACTAAGCTGCCTAAGTATCTACAACATCCTGCTAGTATGCATATACGTAGTCTGCCAACGCCATGCTGTCCGGTTGCCACCTTCTGGGTCGCAAACTATTCGCTGCCTGGCTGCTTGACTGTTAGACTAACGACTAACAACACGGTGCCAAGCTGTCAACCCCACGCGCAATATGGAGAGCACTAGTACTGGTTGAATGGCCGCGAAAATATTAAAAATAATCATGATAACAACAAGAAAACACAGGTAAAAATGAAATCAGTTTATATCTATATTTTGTGTTGAAGTTTTTCTCGTGCATGTTTTGCAACGGATACTTTCTCATAAGGTCATCTTCACCCAATATGTTTTATATCATGGAAATCCCTCTTACGACAAAAGCGAAAAGATGATGTATTTCAAGTTTGCAGACGATCTAACAATTCATTGATGTCAATACAGGAAAGTAAGACAATGGTTACACAATTTAAAATGTTTGGAAATTGTTTAATGGAAAGTTTAATATATTTCACAATAGTTATACATCATATTGATAATAACCTAACAGCGTGCAATGATGACATCGCTTATATTGCACTTTGTTGTAAGAAAGCGGTAATTGGTCTGCAGTTTTGAGAGGATGTAGTTGAACACATATTCAGAATGTAAATCTAGCATGATGTGAAAGGGCATGTCATACATTTGTAAACGACAAACAAATTCCATAATACAAACGAAATGACATTCTTTACTGTGGAAATATGTTCACTGAATGAAATATTTGTTATTTGGAAAAATGCTATTTTAAGACTGATGACATCGTTTGATGCTGTAAGAAATTATAACAAATCGGTAGTGAAAGGCAATCCTCAACAGAAACAACACAACATATAGGCATCAAAACGATAGTGTAGAAAATACTGATCAAAATGCTGAATACAGAGCTCTTGAGCAACAACCAACTATCTAATAGTATTCAAATATGCTGTTAGTTATATTTAAATCAGTCATCTTACAAGCTGAATAAAGAGCAATGTATCGTCTGTTAATTATATAAATAATGGTTTTGGAGAAACGTTGCGTGCAGTTGTAACTTTTTGTTTTAGACAGGAACATGTTTTAGACAATGTTATAAACAGTTACAGAGGTGTAACATGATGTAGAAATGATGTTAAAGTAGAGGAATATATGTTGGCATAATGTAACATGTGGACGAATTTGTTCACATTTTATATTATTTATTAAAATATTGTCAAGGATTTAAATTTGAGTATAATCGTAACATGTCTATAAAAGCTTTGAAAAAAACAGCACACAGTGTACAGCTACCGTGTAATTACAATGATTGTTGATTTTGATTAGTAAAACATCTCTACACTAATTCGATTCGAAACAGTCTTTGATCGATCGACTGTGCACAAAGAATGTTTTATATCTACTATACTGGAAGTATAATAGGTTTGGCATAAAATAACGAACAAACAAGGTAATTAGGACAAAGCGTGATTTATATTAGCCCTACTATGTAATCAAAATAAATAATGAAATGCTTGGAATAAAACTTGTCCTTTATATGGCAGTAATTCTGTATTATGCACAAGGCTACTGAGTACCGCTTTCACAAAAGTCAATAAATACCGTTTAGGCAGACGCATGCACTGGTTTTGGTTTGATCAGAACCATTATTCCGAGCCGTTTCTTCAATTCCTGCTCATTGTTATGGAGTTTTTATAACTTTGTGGTTCAATTCATTTGCAGAATGAACTTGGTGGGACAGAATAATTAGGTTTTAATCATCTGTTAATTGATGTAGATAGCGATTAGAAAGTCAGCATGTCCAAACTAATCCTCATTGATCTCCTAAGGTAATTCATCAATTATTTTGAATCGAAGTGCCTTCCATTTCCTATCAAACTACAACCGAAAGTATGGATGATTAAAAAGAACACATTTACCCATTTGTAATCAAATATAGTGTTCGTTTTGGAATAATTCACTGGCTTAGAATGAGGAGTTCGTAACTACAGTAAAGTTCCGCTAATAAGACCACTTTGATTATTTCTGAAATCATGCAGATTTTTGCAAGTTTAAGGTCACAAAGTATTAAATTTAGTACAAAAAAGGTCCGCTTATAAGACCGATTCGCTATTAAGACCACCTTTTCGACTGGTCTTATTAGTGGAACTTCACTGTACTACTAACGACCTTGTGATACTGATGCATATTTGAAATCTGAACTAATCATGTTGACCAAACTAAAGTTGTATAGCATTGCTTTTTGATAACATGGAAGCTGCGAACAATATAATGCTAGTTTCATCATGTAATGATATAGACTTTCTATAGCTATAATATGCTTACATTCATATTTAATTGTCTTATTCTTTAAGCAGAGAAGTTGGAAACGAGAAATTGTGTACATCTTACATCGGATATGACCATTATTAAAAGGTATTTTATTTTTATTTCCTCTCTATTATTGCGTCGCTAAGGATATTGTATGACATTTATTGCTATTGTCCTGGTTTTGAAATTAGATGGTATATTTCTTGTTACCAACTACATGAAATTGTTAAGCACTCCCACCAAAATACAGATTATCCAGTATATGAGTATGTCCTAATTTCGCAGGTCTATTGTCGAGCATGCTGGAAAGCCACGTACTGTTCCAATTCTTTCTTATTTTGCACTCTGCATAAAATAGTTTATTACGCTACTCTAAATTTCCACGATTTAGATTAAAGCTTATTGGAACACCAGTCAGTGGTAAGTTATCGAAAAACGATAAACTCGATTACTGTAAGATGTAGATAATGAAACACATTTAAACACAAATACTGGTAACTAGTGTGTAACAACACTCCAGCTCATATTCAAGTTATGAAAATAAACGTTGACATGATTCAGAATCTGAGTTCGATTTATGGCACTGTTCTAGATTGTTAAACTCAATAAGGAGTGTTTATATTGTTCATTATCCTGAACCAAATCCTGTTTTTCCATCTGTTTAATAATTATTTAATGTATGCCACACTCTTTCGTGATTCTTGGAATGACAATTTATGAAATTTGTGATACGTTTGATGAGAAACCTTGTCTCTTGTTACTCTGTATACGTTCTTTATATTTTGATTTTGTCGAAAGGCGAGATATCGTGTAGTAAAAGTCCAGCAAGTCTGATATAACCCATGTCTATTTTACTTGTTAACGTTGAACATTTTGAAGAGCTTCTCCACGGCGGGACGTAATCATTATCATTTACTTACGCAACATATACAATCATTGTCTCGAAAAATTTTATCAAATCGGATTGTCGTTCATTGAATTCTTCTGTTTTCTTCGATACATGTACTGCAAGGCGATAAAATCCGAAGTCATTCCCAGGAGTGACCACTTTGATGTATTTTATCATAATGAATCAGTGATTATTCTTTACTATAACAACGTTTGATACGCAAACCCTGTTAATGAAAATGAGACGCCGAATCGTCAAAGATGAACTGACTTCACTATTACGTTGTGTTTTATACGACCAATTGAATGTAAATAATTATATATGTCGAAAGATTATCCGCCTCCCGGCAGTAGACTGTTGATAATCTGGACTCACTGAGTTATAAAATGAAAGAAGGATGACCTGTTCAACTCATATGGGCGTTGTAAAGGCTACGGAAGAAAAATACCATTACGATTCAATTACAATTAGGCAGGGTTAGAAATTAAACAAATTATGCATGCAGACTTTCGATCCCGTAGTCGTTCGTACATATAGGTCTATCGTGTCCACAAGGGTTTCTTTTAGAAATATCTTTTAGTATTGTTCACGATTAATTTGTCTTGTGTTATATCTGGACACTTCCATTACCAGCTGATGACGGTGTTTTGTCGCACATACGTTAGGGGGGGGGGGGGTAATTACCCGGTTTCCAAGTGCTGTTCAACAAATTGCCAACAAGCAGTAGTAGCAGACAGTTTGCAATTAATTTACGAGGCGTCCGTCCATACATTTTAACCGACATTATTCGAGCCCGACATTCAGACACTATTTAAGCGTCCACGAACTTAAGTGTATATTTTTAGACTTTCCCCAATGATACTTGTAATACAACTGTCAGTCAAGTTAAAGGATGTGTAATTATTCGAAGAGTTTGTCTTATGTTGGTTGGTCGATACTAGTAATATAATATAACAAAACAGGAATTTTTACTTGGAAGTTTCGATTGAAAAGAAGCCCACATATAAAGAGGCGCATATTGCACAGATCGGGAGCAACTAACTTGCGGAAACATGATGGTGAAGTTAAAACAATTCATATAATGGTGCATTAGTGGACTATCTGGTTGCTTATAGTGTCACCGTCTTTAAAAATATTGAACGTTATCAATATGCTCAATAAGGCTTTACAGCGGGGTCTTGTTATACTATGCCAAGTCGCAGCAAAACCCCATTTTGGCTACTTGGAGTTAACGTTAACTTTTAACAAGTACCAAACAGTGAGCATCATTTTCATACACTCTGACCAAAACTCATTAATAAATGAATGAGTTACATGTATATGGGTTTAAGGTAGGTATCCGTGTTTTGGGAACATGTGTAGAAGAACTCTGAATTGCCTATTCACGTGTCATTTAAGTATAGCCACGTAGTGAATATTGCCAAGCGAATAAAGTCTAACGGGTACACACTATGGTGAGTCAGCGACCAGAAAATCTCTGGTATACACGTGAAATACCAAGGAAACCACGTGATTTATATCAATCTGTACAACTTTTGAAATAAAAGTATACATATTTCAATAAGTATAAAAGCCGACTGTTAGACTATACACATAACAATTAACACCATTATTAAAAATTTGCAGTGGAGTGGCTTTCAATGCAGACAGAGTACGTACGTTACTGCTATTTAGTATTATTCCTATGAATGTCTTCTAAGCACTTTGATATGGTGTTGGAACATTAGGTAATGCAAAGTATTTGCCATTTGAGACAAATGAATAAAAATTCTTTAATGCAATGTACTAATTTAAAATAATTTAGATCTCAGGGGAATGTTACTGCTCTAGAATTTGGTTATAAGAGAACAATAAAAATCGGCACCTGCCCTATAAACATGTTTTATCTAATAACTGACGTTATTCTTATGACAAACGATTATAACTATGAGACAAACAGTACATAAATGGTCTCTTATAACATACAAATGTCTGAAAAAACACCGGATACTAGGATATCATGAAAAATAATTAAATCGAATACAATCGAATTACTAATAATCGTACGTAAGGCATGTCTCAAACAAAAAGGTTTCTTGAGAGTGTGCTTTATTAGCGCCGTGCTTTCGTTGAGGTATTGATTTTGTTGACGACGTGTTTTATTAATAAACACATAGTGCTTATTTGTAGTGGTGTGCATTTTGCGAAAATAATTTGTCTAGGTTATGTTTTGTTGGAGTTGTTCTTTTGTTGAGGTCGTGCTTTCGTTTGTAGAGTGCTTTGTTGGGAATGTGCTTTTGTTGAAATTGAGCTTTTATGAAGGTTGTGTTTCGTTGGCGTTGAGCTTCCACTGAGATTTAGATTGGTTAGCTTCGAGATTTGGCGCAGTGTTTTGCTGCGGTTGTTTTTGTTTGTGTCGTGTTTAAGCAGATATTGTGGCTTTATTGGCGTTGAATAAAGCTTGTAGCTTATGTTTCCTATGTTTATCATAATCGACTTTAAATAAAGTTTATCTTATCGTGTCGTGCTTTCGTTTAGGCGTCGTTCTATATGTGAAATGGTGTTTTGTTGTTGTCGTCCCTTGGTTAATCTATGGTGTCGTTGTTGGTGTCGTAATTTGAAACATACGACATACAACATGGAACAGTATCAAGGTCGCCACTTGACGGTTGTCCTGTGGGTTTAGAGCACATTAACACTTGTAGACCATTATCTTATGTCTATAAAATGGCTGGTATTGTGTTTAGTTATTTAATAGAGTACAAAACTGCACATAAAAAGTAAGCAAATCGTTGTTGTCAATTATATACAGACAAACGTCCTTATGTGGTTCGCATATACCATCAAGTGCATCGTTTTCTCGTCATCAGCAAATCCGTATAACGCACATTCAACTATGCCCGATTGCATTAATGATAATGATTGATATTATATTTTTCATGTTGGCAATTTGTACACTGTCTGGAGCTTCATTAAGTATAACTCGTTTCGCATAAATAGTTTTGTCATAATTGTTGAGTACAAAGAGCGTCCTCTTACGAGGGTCATTCAATAAATTCGTGGACTGGACTCGTCATTTTAATGCACATTGACACAGATAATAACTAATTATATCACACTAAACTACAGCCCTTTGGACAGAAGTGCAGAAAATATTGCACGAATCGACGCATTTTTACAGAAGATATGGATAAAACAAAACTATCACCTTACCGCAACCACCACACAACGCAAATATATTCTGACGTCAGCGACGTTATTGACGTTTTGCTATTTTTCAAATGTTAAACCCGAAATGGAATTATGTCATTAATATGGAATTGAACACAAACATTTAAGTTTTATATTATTAAATATATATACTACAACATTTTATGTATTCAACGTTAAATATTAAGCAGGACTTATTGATTGTATGCTAAATTGAAACGCCTCGCAAATTTTGACTGCCGTTTCCTCAAACGTCCCTATGTTTGCCAATTTCGTTCGATCCCTCTATCATTTTTAATATCATGCTGCTCTTCAGAACGGTGCTTTTGTCACTAAATCACAGGGACACTGAATACTGCATGTTCTCCGTTTGCTCTCATTAGCAGCTTATGTGTGTTTGTTGTGTATTTCCAAGACAAGTGCACAATTTAATAGTTGTATGAATTTCCTTGCGTAATTTCATCGGCATTTTGACGTAAGTGACAACGTGACAGGCATAGATCAAACACTTCTCAGTTCAAACTCAAACGTCTAAACAGCTTAATAATTACACCAAATATTATGATAATATCTTGCAATAATCTGGCAAACATATGGGAATGTAAATGAATTAATTCGGAATTTATGACTAGTTGAACTATTGAAAAGGGTACGTTACGTCGGTCGGGGGTGGTAGCGCGTAACTATGGTAATATAACGGCTGCTGACATGCTACTGTGTTGCATAATTAAAGATAAAGGGGTAGAGCCACGTGGGGTAAAAAATGGCCCCATTTCGAAATCCTGTGAAAATGATAATGTGATATCAATTGTTCAAATGTTTTTCAAAAAAGGCATTTTTTAAAGAAATTGTTATTCAACTGTTGCCATGGCAACGGATTGAATATTTTGTAAAAAATTGAAAAATTGCTTATATTTTCAAAATCTTTAAAAGGAAAGGAGGTGTGCGTCCATATAATCATACAAAGCAATTATACTGACATTTGTTACTATTTTTTTCACTTCGGTTGCTATGGTAACAGTTTTAAATAATGTCCAAAACGATTATTTACGAAACCTCATCAGGGTTTTTCTGCCTAACACTTTACTTGCAGCTGCATATCGCTCAAAATAAATTTTAAGACGTTCCTCAGTATTTTACATTTCAAGTTGTTTTTAAACATTGTAACTGTAACCATAACAACGAAAACAACATTTTGCCGAAATTGTGAAAAATAAATAATTTTTCATATTTTGTAGAAAATAAGTTTTTTTTCATGGAGTGTTCATACAGATTCAAAGTAACATTTTGACAGTTGTTTTTATTTGGTTACCATGGTAACCTATTTGACAAAATTGGATTCTAGGCTTCTGTTGGGGTTGGTTTAGGCCTTTTAAAGAATCTTCACTATAGCTATTCCATTTTTGATTGAATTTGAACCAATTCATAACAATTACGTAGACATGAGCGATGGCTTGCATTCAAGCTTGTGACCGATATGAATATCTTATGTTGTCCTCTGTGGTTACAGCCATAAACAGTGAGAACAGCAATAAACAATTGCCAATAGGATAGCGTCAGAATGAAAATGGTTTCATTTATGATTTGATTGCAAAGAAACTTGCACATATTTTCAAATTTTCTTCGCCATAAGAATATATTTGAACTAATTATGGATACTTTCTCAACTACAAATAATAAATAACGAGATACACTGGTTTGCTATAATTTATTGCTGGTTAACTTCATAACATTCTGATATGAGTGATGATCAATTTTGTTTATACACATGTACTATAATAATGACGCACTTCAAACAAATACAATATAACCTGGTTTATCCGGAACCTGATTCTACCCGAACTATGATTTAACCAGCACTGTTCGTCGGTCCCGGCAAAATGCCACTGTATTTCTATTTGAAGTACCCTGGTTTTAACAGAACCTGTTTTATCCATTATCCGGCATTGTTTCTCAGTCCCGAGAGTTGATTGTATATAACTTGTTCGAAGATTACTCCTCCTCACTACTGGCACTAAAGACATGTGAATGGAGTTCTGCATTACAATATTGAACCTGTGGACTTAGCATATTTTGACAGCATCCAGCAGATTCAAGACTCATCAATAAGGAGCAAATCCAAATAGTTCCACCAGCGTCAACGCGTCTGAAAAGAAATAAATAACTTACAAATATTGTTTTCAAAAATATGACTAGCCACATATTCGTATAAACTTGCAAATTACACAGTTCATCGGCAGGGTAACATATTAAATACTTTGATTTTTGCAGCACCAATATAACATGTATGATATAGATATTGGTAGATAAGAAGTGTCTGGGAATTGTCTGAGTTAAGTTGGTCAACCAGTTCATTATCAGTTGTCATATCTATACTTTACAGTATAGCAGCGGTCACAATTAGAGCCGTGTTGTCTACATGCTAAAACATAGGTAACACGTAGGAACCGTGCAAGGTTACTGATCAGTGCTATCTTCGGTACATTTTTGGGAGTGCGCAGACACGTTGTAGCACATTTCATGTATGCGTCACTTTCGCTGCAATCGATGTGCGTTAGGCATATGTGTTCATCTTTTTTATATGTGCGACGTGTTCTTTCTACTGCCAACATTAAGGACAACGCTTGTTAGAACACTTCTCACAATAATTTGACAAACACCCGGAGATTCATAAATCGAAACTAACAGATGAAACAGAATGATTATCTATGAGTCTGTGACGGAGCACAGTACTTTCCACATAGTTCGCACTTTCTTTGTGTGTTGAAGAACAAAATGGATAACCTGAAAAATATGTGACTTTGTCAATGTCTATATACATTAACAAGTGTTAAACAGCTCGTTCTGCCTTAATTTAAAGCACTTAGCCACATTATTGAGTATTCAATGTGTTTTGCAATTTATACATCTCCGTGGTTCGCGAGCAGCCGACCCGGGTTCAAATACAGATTGAGACACTCATATGTCGTTCTTTATTTCGGCAGATAGCTGATTGGCAAATAAAGACTTTGCGTAGCAACTTTTTAAACTAAGAATAACTGCAATATCCTAGAGTTAGAGAGTCTGCTTCAAGTGTATTCTCTGGTTTACTACTAATGATCAGGAAAATATTACAACTGCAATACATGGGCATTGTATTAAATAAATGCAGTCTATGATTGGAACAGAACAGTAATACAGAAAGCAGAAGTTATTTTACTTCAGTGTATGTATGTAAATTAGTCCCCAACTGGTTTTCAAACGGGGCAAGCAAAAAAAAGCACATTTTCCTAACTTTACTGTCCGAGCTTAACTTGAAAATTTCAGCTCATTCGGTCCCATAGGAGCCGAACCGCGGTGCAAGTTCGAGCCCATTTTTTGACCGGTAAATAGCGTGTAGAACGCGTATTTATGAACCGATTGAGCTCGCACAACATTATGACTATATTACTCATGTACTCACATGTAGCCCTATACGTGTCCTGCAGATGTTGCTTCTCTGTGAGTGTATTTCATTCAAATTATAACTATTTATTCAGGTGTATTTAAACGATCACAAAACCCGAGTTTTGCAGATTTTTGTTTGAAACTTTCTGTAGGTTCACTGTTTGAAGTAGTTAGGTAAGAATCAATTTGACTATCAGCAGAATATTTTGCCAGAGCTTTAAACTTTTACATTTACACCAATATATCTATATATCAAGTGTATGATCAAAGGTTGAGTCGTAACAAATAGTGTATTATTTATAAGGAAAAAATGGTGCTCAAGTCGAGTGCCGAGCCACAAGTGAACGTCATCATGACGGTTCTGAGTGGCTGTCGATAATAAGGGGGATAACTGAATTATATCTGTTCTCTTAAAAGTGTAGGGATTGTGTCCCTTGGACGACCTAAATATTTCTAAGTCATGACGTCATATATGACGCAATGAATGTCAATACAAGCATCTGGAATGTACTTTCATTTCGAGGTAAACAAACACGATTGAGAGGCAAAATAACATATACCTATTTAGGCTATTATAAAAGAAGCTGTAGTTTGGCCATTCTACCCACTGTACCCAGGAATCTCACAAGCGAATATATCACGTAGGCTAGGCATGGCTAGAACTACACTGTTATGATGTCTCATCGAATTAATGCCGATGTAATAATTGTGTTCGAAAATTATTTAGTCTACTGTAGATTGGAGCCAATTATTGATGTCCGTGACACAAATCACGATCCTAGATAAATCCAACACCATGTACAAACAAATAAACGATGCTTGTAGGCCTACACTTCTGGGTAATTTCAACCTACGTAGATCCCGATATTTAGTATTATTTACAGTGGCAGTGTGATGACAGAAATTATAAACAGCAACTTACCTGTTCGTTTTAATTATAACACTCGATAACAACCAGATCATACTGCGATCGATGTCAATATTACTACAAAACCATATATTTTA
Source organism: Spisula subtruncata (assembly GCA_963678985.1). Taxonomy (NCBI): domain Eukaryota; kingdom Metazoa; phylum Mollusca; class Bivalvia; order Venerida; family Mactridae; genus Spisula; species Spisula subtruncata. The sequence continues at coordinate 37,607,896 of OY787671.1, forward strand.
ATGCAGTGTTTACAAAAACATGTAATACAGCGACACTCACGCCATCTATGGAAGGGGAGAGAACTATCACTGCATGCAACGGTTAGACTGCACTAAAATAATATTGCGTGGAGAAGGATAAAGTACGATGCGAGTTTTAACCAAATAGTAATATTATTTTATACCATTGTACACATGTCAGTTAATTGATTGGAAAATCCGGGAAAAATGGCGCGCGTCTATGACGTCATTTCCTTACGTTGACGTTGCAGAAATTTGATCAAAATTTACGATTTTTTTCGTTTTTGAACTTGGCGGCATTGATGACCAGCGATGCTTTTTATGTATTTGGTTGCTTTTATAGTTACAAATCACTGGTATAAATTTAGTCGCTGGTCACCCTTGCCGCCAATACAAAAATGATGCTCAAAGTGGTAAATTTCGTAAAAAATGCCATTTTTGTTAAAAGTGGGTGGGGTTTGGTGGCCTATGTAACAACAACAACTCGTAATTTTTAAAGGTTTTTTATTTTGAATGAAAGTACGATGCTTAATAAACAATAATAGCATAAAAATCATTATAAAACAAGTACTTCACAATATGGGAAAAAGCGGGGCCGATTTCATGCCTTCGTGGCTCTACCCCTTTGTGTCTACGGTAGGTAATAGATAGATGTTTATAATGATATAAGAAATTATTATTTAAACACAAATATAATCAAATGAGAACGATTGTCTACGAATATATTGAATGACCCTCGTATTTGTCTCAGTTGACAGCGTGTTCGTCCAACTGACCGTGTTGCCAGAAACCATTCAGGTGGCCATGCTGCTAGAGCACGATATGCCGTGTTGCCAGAACTCGTCTGGCTGGCTCCGTTGCAAGATAGTCCGCGTTGTCAGCTGGATTACCGAGAAAGCCTGTCGTTAAATGCAATGTTACTATCGCCCTCTTCATAAATTATGAAGATATGTTATACTGTAAGCTATTTGACCGAACAAGTTATCCTGGAAGTAATGTAGTTCGGGAATCATATCCAACAAATACATTCTGATAAACCACAAATTCAAATTCAATCGATAAAAATCATCTACTGCAATAAAACGTCATTTACGACATTTTGACCGAATTAAAATGTTTTAACTCATTTGAATATGTTACTTATTGACATTCTACATTTCTATGTATCCGGTATATTAATGTTCCAATGAATTGTTGCATTTTCGTCCTTAGTACATTTTTGTACATGAAATGTAATTTGATCAAGGTAATGAGTCCTATTAGAGAGCCTCTTTAAGTCAATGAACGTCTGCGGCCATCATTCAATTAGCCAAGATAAAAATATTATAACATAGAATGTACGGTAAAACAGGATATTACATCAGACAGGGAAAAGAAATTGGTTTTTGGTATATATAAGGACATAACATTATGTTTTGTATCAAAGTTATGCATAAATATTATTAGTGTGTAACTGTATATGTGAGGGAATGTTACTATAGGCAGTCACTGTACCATTGTACATAATGTACTTATGCAGATGTTTCATGCTCATTAGTATAACACAATTCAAGCATGCATGTGTAGAAACCCCACGGGGTACTCTTAACAAAAGTTGCTGTGAAAATATTATATCATTAGCAGACGATTACAGACAAGAAAAGTAACATCAGACGACTTCTGCACAAAATCGAAACGAAATGTCACAAGTACAATGTGCCCTAGGCACTTAATGTCTGACGTTAGTTTCTAACTGGGGGTAATTAACGTTTTTAAAACGCAATAATATTTTTTTACTTTGTCACAAAACCAAGACACATGAATGAAATTGTCGATTCAATACGAAGCTATGTTGTAAAAAAATACAATCAATGGAAAGAATGGGGCATATTTTTAAGAAATTAAGTCTTAAATTAATAAAAGTCCCAAACTCTTTTAATATAAACGCATATCAATTGACAACTCGTGATAGATGCTCTATGTCTTGTATGCACATTTTGCGAAGCCCATCAATCGTATATAATTTATTAAACGGAAATTTACATTGATATGATCTTAAACATGCAACTTCCTCTCAAGACAAGCAATATATTATGATGTACTGTATGTCTGAAGACGATTTAACAATTCATAGATGTATATTAAGAGAAATATGACCAAGGTTACATAATTTAACATGTTTGAAAACTGTCGTAATGGAAGCATGAGATATTGCACAATTCCTATATATCATATCATTAATAACCTAACTGCATGCAGAGATATCTTCACTTATATTGCACTTTAAAGAAATAAAGCGGTAATTGGTCTGGAGTTTTGAAATGATGTAGTTATACGCGTTTTCAGAATGTATTATACATGTAGTATAGTGTGATAAGGGCATGTTATTAATTGTATACGACAAACGAATTACATACTACAAACAAAATGACATTCCTAACTGAATTGAACCTTTGGTTTGAAGACAAATTCGGTTTAAATGAGCTTGTTATGGTAATAATTTATAGTGAAATAGTGCAGTTTTCTTTTAAAACGTTTTTGTCTTGAAATTGATTTTGATGAATAAAATAGACAATGTATTATTACCATATTGCATTAACTCTTGAGGTTAGACACCAATAAATGTACAAAAAGCAAATACATTGCAAATCTTGCTCGTTCACAAACAAAGTCAACATGACATTAAAAGCCAAAGTTTCCGGTCGGGGACTTAGTCAATAAAAGGAACAAACTCTTACAAAGTGATCATTATGAAACGTGTATGAACTTGTATCATACAAAACTTTAAAAATAAACAATGCGAATACTCGAATCATTCCCAGTTATAAATGTATTCAATATTTAAACCTGATCTTAGCAAAATATTCTACGTAAACTGTGTAAATATCATTGTTATGGAAAAGGCTAAACTTATTATTTTTGCTTCAGGTGGATCGCGTCTTTGTCACATAAATTCGATTAATTCCCTGATAAGTTCCAGAAACAATACGCATTACAATTGTGATATCAATTATCACATGACATTTCACTGATTCCTCGTAACAAAAACTTCTAAGATTGTTTATGATGTGTTGATTGGCTTAATGGCGCAGGTAATATAACACGAACAGAGAAGGCAGAATTCAACAGATAAGTATATTTAATAGGAAAAGAAATATGTGCAACTAGACCGGAGCTCGAACATTGCGGGCGATTGCTCTGCCGACTAAGTTAGTCGGCTGCTCATACAAGTTTCTCCCATATTCGAAAAAATACCGACCCAGTGATATCAATGTTTCCCATACGAGTACGAGCACATTATTAAATATAGTTATAATAGTATACGCTGATTTGAACGACATTATTGTGTGTTAAAAATTAAGCAATACTTTATAGATGAAGCAACCCACGCAAGTACCGAACGACAAATACGATACGTCTTCTATATGATAAGATAAACATCATCAGTTAGTATATGGTTTCAGCCATCAATATGTGTGTCAGGATTAGCTTAAGACGTTTGTGCTGTTAGAATGAGAGAGAACATTTTTTTATCATGAAATGCAATCGTAGGTTAGCAGCTAGTGTTTTGAATCCGCCTTTTTTCCATTAACGTTGCGTTGCGGTGATGGCTTTTGCATTGTCTTTACCGAGTATCTGTTTTGAAAAATTAGTACGGGATGTAGCATTCCAATAAGAAAATACAAGTCACGTGAAAACAGGCTGCGTATTATCTTAAAATTAATTGAACAAAGTGCATGGCAACCTTTCTGACGTTGAGTGCAAAGCAAACATGTAACAAGCTCACGTGAAGTTATGTTTTAGCTCGTTACGACTATTTACGAAACAAAGTCGAAAATGAAGAGAACGTTCTGTCAATGTTCTATCGGAAATCATTGAATGACAATATTAGACACAGAGAGGCATCTTAGAGCAGAGAATGAATGTAGAATAGATGATTGCATAATGAATAACATACCGGTACATAGAAGGCCAAGTGATTATTTTATTACTTATTGGTGTTTAATTGATTTATAATTGACAAGAATTCATAGTCTGAGAGTAACACGCAAGCGCATTATAGGTAAGTTACAATTATATCATTTATCTGAAGATGGTATTAGTAATGAGTGTTTTATATATATATATTGTATTTAGACGTCGTGTGTGACGATAATTGTCGAAACAGTTTGCACCAGTTTCGCAAATGATTTTCGGCAAGATTTTAGCCTAGGTTTTGGAACTGCGATCTAAATGATAATCAAATTTTGCAAGTTGTATAGGCATAACATTATAAATGCTTTAACAATTGAAATAATTGAATTGCGATTGGAATTCGAAATTATTTATGCAAACTTTTGTTAACGTAAACCAATCGTTTATTTTCAATTAAATTTGGAATAAATACCTTATGGTGATGTTTGTCGTGGCCGTGTTAATTCATTTTATAGTTTGATCTTTATGTAAAACTCATTGATTTAGTTATGTATGAGGTAATTTACTCTTCCCATAGGATTTAGATAGCTTATTTAATAAGCGCAAATACGTTTATAATTATGGACATTGGAATAATAATAATAATAATTTAAAGATAAATTCGCATGTAGAACTTAAGGAACGTTACATTGTAATTAGGCAGTAATATAATTATTTTTAAAAAATGTGGAGAGTGGAATATTTCAATGGTTATGTTCGTGATTCAATATAATTGTTATTGTTTAATTATGACATCGCTTATATCGCACTTTGATGAAAGAAAGCGGTAATTGGTCTGCAGTTTTGAGAGGATGTAGTTGAACACATATTCAGAATGTAAATCTAGTATGATGTGAAAAGGGCATGTCATACATTTGTAAAAGACAAACAAATTCCATAAATCAAACGAAATGACATTCTTACCTGTGGAAATATGTTCACTGAATTGAAACATTTGTTTTTCGGAAAAATGCCATTTTAAGACTGATGTCATCGTTTGATGCTGTAAAAAGATTATAACAAAGCGGACTTGCAAGGCATTCATCAACATAAACAACACAACATAAAGGCACCAAAAAGATACTGTAGAAAATACTGAAAATGCATGAAGTGATCCTGATCAAAATGCTGAATACAGAGCTCTTGAGTTTGATTGATTATTTAAGTTAAACGTTGAAAATTACTAATTATAGATGGTTCGTAGCTTAAATAATAATAAACGCATTGTTCTTATGATATATTTAAATCCGAAACTAGAAGATTAGAAAGGGTAGCATTTCTAAACAATAACGTATAGTGGTGATGTCATTTAAATTACAAACACGGACAGATCGAGCTTTGAAGAAAGAATGACAGAGTTTATATAAAAACTACAACCGACTATCTAATAGTATTCATAAATGCAGTTTGTAATATTTATATAATCAGTCATCTAACAAGCTGAAATGTATCGTCTGTTAATTATATAATAATGGTTTTGGAGAAACGTTGCGTGCAGTTGTGACTTTTTTGTTTTAGACAGGAACATTAGAGTAGAGGAATATATGTTGGCATAATGTAATATGTGTACGAATATGTGCATATTTTATATTATTTATTAAAATATCGTCAAAGATTTACATTTTAGTATAATTGTAACGTGTCTATAAAAGCTTTGAAAAAAACCAGTACCCAGTGTACAGCTACCGTGTAATTATAATGTTTGTTGATTTTGGTTAGTAAAACATCTCTGCACCAATTAGATTCGAAACAGTCTTTGATATATCGACTGCCCATGCAGAAACGGAAAACGCACATGTTTTATATCTACTGTACTGAAAGTATAATAGGTTTGGTATAAAATATCGAACAAACAATTTAATTAGGACAAAGAGGGATTTATATTATCCCAACTATGTAATCAAAATTAATAATGAAGTGCTTGGAATAAAACTTGTCCTCTATATGGCAGTAATTCTGTATTATGCATAAAGCTACTGAGTACCGCTTTCACAAAAGTCAATGAATGCCATTTAAGCAGACGCATGCACTGGTTTTGGTTTGTTTAGATCCATTTTTCAGAGCCGTTTCTTCAATTCCTGCTCATTGTTATGTTTTTTTTTATTACTTTGTGGTTCAATTCATTTGCAGAATGAGCTTGGTGGGACAGAATAATTAGGGTTAAATCTTCTTTTAATTGATGTAGATAGCGATTAGAAAGTCAGCATGTCCAAACTAATCCTCATTGATCTCCTAAGGTAATTCATCAATTATTTTGAATCGAAGTGCCTTCCATTTCCTATCAAACTACAACCGAAAGTATGGATGATTAAAAAGAACACATTTACCCATTTGTGTTCGTTTTGGAATAATTCACTGGCTTAGAATGAGGAGTTCGTAACTACAGTAAAGTTCCGCTAATAAGACCACTTTGATTATTTCTGAAATCATGCAGATTTTTGCCAGTTTAAGGTCACAAAGTATTAAATTTAGAACAAAAAAGGTCCGCTTATAAGACCGATTCGCTATTAAGACCACCTTTTCGACTGGTCTTATTAGTGGAACTTCACTGTACTACTAACGACCTTGTGATACTGATGCTTATTTGAAATCGGAACGTATCATGTTGACCAAAATAAAGTTGTAAAGCATTGTTTTTTGATAACATGAAAGCTGTGACCAATACAAGGCTAGTTTCATCATGTAATGATATGGACTTTCTTTAGCTATAAAATGCTTATATTCATATCTAAGTGTCTTATTCTTTAAGCAGAGAAGTTCGGAACGAGAAATTGTGAACAGCTTACACGGGATACGACCATTATTAAAACGTCTTTGTATTTCCTCTCTATTATTGCGTCGCTCAGGATAGTGCATGACATTTATTGCTATTGTCCTGGTGTTGAAATTAGATGGTATATTTCTTGTTACAAGCTACATGAAATTGTTAAGCACACCCACAAAAATGCCGATATATACTCCAGTATATGAGTATGTCTTAATTACGCAGTTCTGTTGTCATGAATGCTGGAAAGCCCCGTACTGTTCCAATTCTTTCTTATTTTGCATTCTGCATAAAATAGTTTATTACGCTACTCTAAATTTCCACGATTTAGATTAAAGCTTAATGGAAGACCAGTGGTAAGTTATTGAAAAGGGATAAACTCGATTATTGAAGATGTAGATAATTAAACACATTTAAAGTGTATAGAGCTATATTGGACGATATGTTTTTAACAGTTTCTAAACCTGAAAAACTATTATGCTTTCATATCCATTATATCATTTTTCGCTTAACAGAAACTGTCTATGTGATTTATAGGACATCCCAAAGTCCTTTTTCATACGAAAGTGTTCTAGAACACCCTATGAAATTATACGAATCATTTATTTTTGGACGATTGCATTAAAGTACACGGAACCCATTCAAAGTTTTAATTTGCAATAAAGAAAGTCTAGTATAATACTAAAAACGATGCAAGTGATTATTTTGACATTAAATGACTGTTAGAATATAGCTCTAAACACTTTAAACACAGATACTGGTAACTCGTCTGGAGAGATACGTGGTAGCAACACTCCAGCTCATATTAAAGCTATAAAAATAAACGTTACCATGATTCATAATCTGAGTTCGATTTATGGCACTATTCTAGTATGTTTAACTCAATGAAGTGTGTTTTTATATTTCATTATCCTGAACCGAATCATGTTTTTTTCCATCTGTTTCAATATTATTTAATGTATGCCACACCCTTTCGTGATTCTTGGAATGACAATTTATGAAATTTGTGATACTAAGGAGATGCTTTTACTGTTATTGATTGATAATGTCACTAATAATTGAGTTTGATGAGAAACATTGTCTCCTATCACTTGTTATACGTTCTTATATTTTGATATTGTCGAAAGGCGAGATATCGTATAGTAAAAGTCCAGCAAGTCTGATATAATCCATGTCTATTTTACTTGTTAACGTTGAACGCTTTGAAGAGCTTCTCCACGGCGGGATGTAATCATTATCATTTACTTAAACAACATATGCAATCATTGTCTCGAAACAAATAATCAAATCGGATTGTCGTTCATTGAATTCTTCTGTTTTCTTCGATAAATGTACTGCAAGGAGATAAACCCGAAGTCATTTCCAGCAGTGACCACATTGTTGTATTTCATCATATTGAATCGGTGAGTATTCAAATTTCGTTACTATACCAAAGTTTGATACGCAAACCCTGTTAATGAAAATGAAACACCGAATCGCTAAAGATAAGCCGACATTATAACGTTGTGTTTTATTAGAATAATTGAATGTAAATAATTGTATCCGTCGTAAGATAGTTCGCTTCTCGGCAGTAGACTGTTGATAATTTGGACTCAATGAGTTATAAAATGAAATTAAGATGACCTGTGCAAGTCATATGGTCCTATTGTGCTGTATATGGAAAGAAACACCATTAAAATACGATGACAATTAGACAGGGATGCGAATGAAACAAATTATTTAAACATACTTGCGATCATGTAGTATTTGAGAGAGCTCTATAGTGTCCACAAGGGTATCTTAGTAATAGATTTTAGTATTGTTCACGATTAATATGTCTTGTAGTATTTCCGGACACTTTCATTTCCAGCTGATGACGGTGTTTTGTTGCACATACGTATGGGGGAATAATTATCCAGTTTCCAAGTGCTGTTCAACAAATTGCCAGAAAGCAGTATTAGCAGACATTTTGCAATTAATTTAAGTCATACATCCAGACATTCTAACCGACATTATTCGAGTCCCACATTCAGACACTATTTAAACGTCCACACAAAGATTTGCACACATGTAATACTTTCCTAATGATACTTATAATAAAACTGTCAAGTAAATGGATGTGGAATTATTCGAAGATATTTTTCTCAAGTTCGTTAATCGATTAAACTCTCAAACCGGGTGTGTGATGAAACCAAATACCAGTCATATAATTTTACATGTTATAAAATTAGGACATTTGGCTTGGAAGTTTCGATTGAAAAGAAACCCACAAGCTGAGAGGTGTGTACAGCCCCTTAAAAGTCTTACTTGTAGCAACATGATGGTAAGCTTTACACATTTTGAATATAGTGTGTTCTTTGTTGGACTATGCTCAATAAGGCTTTACAGCGGGGACTTGGGTAACTAGGCAAAGTCGAAATAACGCCTCATTTGGAGTCACGGTTGTTTTGGCATTTGCGAAACTGAGTAATCAAGCTCTTTTACAGCGGAGGCTTGGTCTTTTTATTTTTTAGATTATGTTTTCTGTGTTTGGCTGGTTGCGTTAAGTTCTGCATTCCCTGTCAAATTACCTCATAATTTAAATAAAATTTGTTGTATGCAATGCTTATCAGAATACGCTTTATTTAATGTATACATACTACTTGTATATATGGCATCTGGTAATCACGTTGTAACCATTGTCTTTTATTATTCATCTACATGTCTATAAATGTATATCGATTCATACAATAACTATCGTTTTATCTAGTGCATTGATTTAAGTACATACATGTATATGTTATAGTATTAACCAAGCGATATTGCTGGTTTATTAACAGTGAGGAAATAAGGTGAGTGATCAACAACTGTGGTCCACGGGCTTATGAGAACATTTCCAACAAGTTGAAATTAGTTTTGAACATGTAGGTAAACGTGAAAACCAATATCAGTTGGCACCACCACGTTTCTAAGGATTGATAGAATCTGTGTATATACGTGAATGTATATACACTCAAAACAATATCCATTCATGACATGAAACTACTATGTGTATGGTTTACTGGAAGTGTGACAAAATAAAGTGATTTACAAAGTTATGTGATATAATACATTTACTGTCGTGGTAGCACCATGTTCATTTATGTTAGTAACAGTTGGGCAACTACACATGAACAATCACATTATTTTAATGTAGTTGCCTACAATTGACATATCTCACTGCTAAATACACTGGGTGCACATTTTACTACACAAATGTATTCACCTAATCATGCGTGTTCGACTGCCTTAATTATGAAGGAGCATTTTTAAGCATGTTATTTCATTATAATTGGATTATAACAGAACTATTCAAACTGCACAATCCCTCGAAACCTATTTAATGTATTAAATGGTGTTAGTATCATGATAACCCGACCGTAACAACGAGACAGATCGTTCATAAATGGTATCTTATAACATACAAATGTCTGTTAAAACAACAGGAAACTAGGATATTGTGTAACATACTTATCTCGAATACATTCTGATTACTAGCACGTGTCTCAAACAAAACCACCATAATGAATTTACTCGTACTTTTGTAACTAATAATTATAATACAGACAACTAAATAGTGTTATTAGTAACACATGACAAAAAACACCATACATACTTTTTAGGAAAATAATAAAGTTAACGGAATTTGGGCCAATTATATTATATACTTTGTTCCATAGAGTGGATGCCGTAGTTATCTTTAAGATCGCTTTTTGTTCGTCATTCGTGTGTCAGTCAGTTCGTCGGTCATCCACCATGACTTGATTGTGTGGTCTAGGTATTGTTGGCATTATGCTTATTTGAGATTATGCTTTATCGGCGTCGTGGTTTCGTTTAGCGCTGAATGTTTTGACGATGTGTTTTTGTAGAGATAGTGCTTTTTCTTCGTATTGTACTGTTTTGGGACAACAATTTATCAAGTTCGTCAACTTGTCATTTTGTTTTGGTTGAGACCAGGCTTTAGTGAATGGTGTGCCTTTTTGAGATTGGCCTTTCATGAAGATTGTCTTTCGTTTAGCTTTCACTTGGATGTAGATTTGTTAGCGTCGTGTTGTTGAGGTTGATTTTATCGGCGTCGGGTTTAAGTTGAGTTTGTGGATTTTTGGCGTCGGACCTTCCTTGAGGTATGGATTGTGTTGGTGTCATACTTTCGTTCCTAAGTTGGTGTCGTTCTATTGATGCATGTGTGCCTTTGTTGTTGTCAACCCTTTGTTAATTTGTTGTGACGTCGCGTCACAAGTTTGAGCTATTTTCATTTTCGCGTTATTTATTTGCCAAAATGGTGCAAATGTCATTATGCTTGTTTCAATAAATATGATATGTTATATATCAATCGAGCGAAGAAAATCAGCACTATCGACCTGAATGTATATTTTTTAGTTTTTGTGGTGGACTTGTAGTTGTAATGCCCCAATGTCCTTGCCACAGTAATATCATTCAACAATAAACGACTCAACTCAAACGACGTTTCACCATTTATTTTAGTTTCACAAATAATCATATGTTTTTATCACAATTTAACCGAATTGAGCATTTATTTTTAATCCAAAAATATTTAATTTAAACCGACAGAATGATGATAATTCACAAGTTATAAATCCAAATTATACGAATGTTCTTTTCACATTATTTCCAAAAAGACTGTCCTAGTTCAATGTCACCCTGGGTACTTATACCAGATGTGATTTATTCAATGCTGCATGTGAAAATCATGGACCATGTGACTGTTCCTTACAAGGAGCAAACATTAAGAACAAGGAGCATACACTTAGAACGATAAGTTCAAACAAGGTCACAGCATGAAATTCATGTTTCTAGATTTACATAATGTGGTCAATAGGAGCAAACATAAGAAGGAATATTGTAAAAACCTGTACTATATGAATCATGAAATACGCAGACTGTCGCATCCATGAGCTCTGATGAGATTCACATAACCTTTAAAGTCCCAATAAGGTTTAAAATGGTTGTATTTTCTATCTACAAAGAATATTGAAATATTGCAATATTAAATTATACTAAAAATGGTGTAGAAGGGACCCATATCTGACCTCTGGTCGCTGTTCCTTCTATGAGAAATAATCAACTGAAAACGCTATTTAGTATTTTGTCCTCCGTACAAAATACTAAATAGTGTTTACGTTTAAATTTTACGAACGATTCCGAAGATTTCGTCAATGATCGGAAGTATACGCACAAAACCCGGTACACCGGTATCTGCCGGTACCCTGTTGTAGGCCTATATTGTTTTGTATATTGCGTGGCATATTGTAGTCTAATCACGACTGACACCTAATTGAATGGCTAGGTATAATCCAATTAAAGGATAAGTGTAGAAGTGTGAATGAATATATATCACTTAATATAATCATGGAATTATATAGACAAGCACATTAACTCCATGATATGTAACATATCGCTGGCTTAGAATGAAAAGACCGTATCAACAAAATCATATTTTGAGAAAATAAGAAAATCTGTCTGACAAATTACTCTGTACTTATGGTTAACAAGCTTTCATGAAAATAGACTCATAAGAAGCGCCTTGTGATATATATTTCATATATGGCACTTACGACCTCCTTATTTTAAGCCAGCGATATAAAATTATAAGGACAAACAAAAACATCTAGCTTTTATATTTTATTACAGATTATGTTGTATCAGACAATAAACAAAATGTAGCTAGCTACAATTAAATACATATGCATAGAAAAATTTGAGGGCATGTGGATATAACATATATTTTAATTTTCCATTCATATGATCATGTTTGTGCGTTTTATATTGATATTAAAAGAAAAGGCCGCCTCTTTGATCTTCATAATGATTGACACGTGTTTATGAAAAATAAATAACTCACAACATTCGTGTATATTAAACATGCAGATTTATATACTTACAAGTAAACAATTATTATTTTATTGTAGATTCTACTGTACATGAAAATTTAAATCTAATAATTATCGGAGAAATCAATACAACTGCACACAGCCATTTGCACCATCTGTATTGCATACGCATAGTAAATCCCCCGCCTCTGGCATGTTTCAATTATACATTCAACATGATTAATGTCAATATACAAGGCAATATACAAGGCAATATACAACATGGTTATGTGTCAATAGCGGGCTACTATATACGATACCGGAAGGTACTGGTATATACCGGGTTATAGTGTGCGCCCTACGTTATCAATATGTGTGCTATCCATCCATTGGTTATCAGAAACTGGCGAAAATTTATCGGTAGTCTCCGGAAAGTGACCGAGATGCTGTTAAACGCCGTATTTGTAAACAAACCGGGCTCGTTATGTCAATCTTCAAGGGAAGATTATTTCAAATATATGACAGTAAGAGCGTGTTTTAATAGCTTGGTGTGGTAATTATTTATCAGTCTTCAAGTCAATAACAAAGATTTGTGTTTTCTATCTATAGAAAATATGTCTTTCCGGAACCTTATTGTGGCTTTAACCTCAATTTCAACAGAAATATTAATTCTGACCAAACCATTAAAATGATACATACACATCGATGCAATATACAAATTAAACATTCGCAAGTTTGCGACAGTTTTATTACAAAATCCCACACATTCAGGGTTCGTAATTACAAGAATATTACCAGAATACAGTGAAATACTACTGTAAAGATGTAACATCTAAGCTCATGTGACTTGAGAAAGAATGTGTGAAGAGCAAAAACCATACGCAAAATTTCTATATTTTTTGCGCAAAATTATCATTAAACGTTGAAAGTTGATGCCATTAACGTAAAAGAAAGTGACATCATCAGAAAGTCGAATATTTTGAATATGTGTTGCGAAAACAGTAGTGTAGAGATTTCAAAATTACGGGAAAATAAGTTGTTATTACACTGATAAAATTGTTCTGCAATGGTTATTTTTAATTATTTCTCTTTGAAAATTCTTATAAAATATACGTCTTTCATACATAATTAAACAAGGTATTCATTTTAGATTTTGATTTAAGAGATCAAAAATAATTTCAAATTTTCTTTGTCGACATAAAATGTCCCACCCTGTGCTTTAAACTAAAAACTGAATTTAACATGAAATTCGATTTGATCGAACGTGAACATATCTGTAAAACATTATTCGTCAATGAAATGATACGATACGTTTTTTCCACTCTGTTGAATAGTATATTGTTTATCAAAATCGTTCAATGTACTATAAAGTTATAAGTATTTTTCAATGTCGACACAAAATGTCCCACCAGCAAAATTACGTACTATGTAAAGTCAAAATATCTTAGTGTTTGTATTGTAGCTTGAAGTTCGATAATTCAATGCAAAATTGAAATCGAAATTTAAAGATTGGTTTGAAAATGTTTTTACATAATGTACTTGTAAATGCATACAGTACTTTATTCATGGGATTTTTATGTTGCATTTTGTGTTCATTGGGCTTTCACCAAGCATGTCTAAACTGTACAAAGGGCAATGGGATAAAGGTACGCATTACAGCAATATTGTTAATTACAAGTTATTTTGCCTAAATCTAAGTTCTGTAATTCCTAAGGATGCTGCGTATAACCCCCTTTACGCACAGTTACACAACTTATGTGTTTATGGTTGTTGTACGCCCATTATTTAGTTATTCTGTCAATTGTTCGCCTTATGTCCGTCCTATTTAGCAAAAATAACGACGTTTTTGACGTTACGCAAAATAGCTCCAACTTGTGACGCGACGTCTGTGTAGTAGTTGGCGCTGTTACTTATAGCATACACCTTACAACAATGAAATGTGCCATCTATTTGCTGGATGCCCTGTGGGTTGAGAGCATACTTACACTTGTAGAAATTTGGTTATGTCTGGAAAATTACTTTTTCTGCGATTCCTTAACTTGCAGGGGAACGGACCATTAACGGTAAGTAAGTCATTGTTGTCAATTATATACAGACAAACGTCCTTATGTGGTTCACATATACCAGACAGTGCATCGCCTTCTCGTCAACAAAAATACGTATAATGTAGACTAAATTGTGATCAAGAATATTATTGAGGATGATTGATATAATATATCTCATGTTGAAAAGTTGTGCAATGTCTGGAGCTTCATTACGTATGAACAGTATCTGTTTCGTCATTATTGTAAAGCACAAAGAGCGCTCTCTCATTAGGCGTTAGATAGGGCGTTCGTACTACTGACCGTGATGCCAGAGCATACAAAGTAGGCCGAGATGCCAGAGACTCCTAACAGCTTGCTCGATTGAGAGATCCTGTCTAGCTCGCTCCGCTGCAAGATAGTCCGCGTTGTCAGATGGATTACCGAGAAAGCCCGTCGTCAAGTGCAATGTTACTATCGTCCTCTTCATATGAAGATCTGTTACAAGCTATTTGACCGCACAAGTTATCCTGGAAGTAATGTAGTTCGGAAATCATATCCAATAAATAAATTCTGATAATTCAGAAATTCAATTTCAATCGATAAAAATCATCTACTGAAATAAAACGACATTACGACATTTTGACCGAATTTATATGTTTTTACTCATTTGAATATGTTACTAATGAACATTCTACATCTTATCCGGTATATTAATGTTCCAATGAATTGTTGCATTTTCGTCCTTAGTACACGTTTTTTGATGAAATGTAATTTCATCAAGGTAACGAGTCATATTTAAGTCAATGTCCGTCTGCGACCATCATTCAATTAGCCAAGATAAAAATCTCATAACATAGAATGTACAGGAAAACAGGATATTATATCAGACAGGGAAAGGAAATTGGGTTTTGGTATATATAAGGACATAACAGTATGTTTTCTATCAAAGTTATTGATAAATAGTATTAGTGTATAACTGTAAGTGTAAGGGAATGTTATTCTAGGCAGCCAATGCACCATTGTACATATATACTTATGTAGATGTTTCATGCTTATTAGTATAACCAAATTCAAGCATGCATGTGTAGAAACCCCACGGGGTACTCTTTACAAAAGTTGCTGTGAAAATATTATTTCATTAGCAGACGATTACAGACAAGAAAAGTAACATCAGACGACTTCTGCACAAAATCGAAACGAAATGTCACAGGTACAATGTGTCCTAGGCACTTAATGTCTGACGTTAGTTTCTAACTGGGGGTAATTAACATTTTTAAAACGCAATAAAAAATTACTTTTTCACAAAACCAAGACAAATGAATGAAATTGTCGATTCAACACGACGCTATGTTGCACAAAAATAAATACAATCAATGGTAAGAAAGAAGCATATTATTTGAGACATAAATTATTAAATTATTTAAGGTATTCTGTAATGCTACTTTTACTACATAACTTTTAAACAAATATAGAAACTCGTATAAAGCAGTTTCAATAACATTTAGCTTACTACAACACGACGAAAAGAGTGCAAATACTTTGTTTATTAGTCAAATTCATTGAAGTCAATATCCTGCTTAATACATTTTTTTATATTTAATTTTTTCGATAAGCAGCATGTGTTCTATAATTAAAGATTTACCTTTCATTTTAACAGTGTTACAATGCAGTGTCAGTCTATGTGATGTTTAGAGTACATCTTATGACATGGAATTTATTCGTAACACACATGTAATAAAAGGCCTTGTATGTGCACATTTTTCGAAGCCCATCAATCGCATATAATCTATCAAACGGAAATTTACTTTGATATGATATTAAACATGCAACTACCTCTCAGGACAAGCAGACTATTATGATGTACTGTAAGTCTGCAGACGATTTAACAATTCATAGATGTATATAACGAGAAATAAGACCAAGGTTACATGATTTAAAATGTTTGAAAACTGCTGTAATGGAAACATGGGATATTTCACAATATCATTAATAACCTAACAGCATGCCGAGATAACATCGCTTATATTGCACTTTAATGAAATAAAGCGGTAATTGGTCTGGAGTTTTGAAATGGTGTAATTGAACGCGTTTTCAGAACGTAATTCTAGTATGGTGTGATAAGGGCATGGCATACATTTGTATACGACAAACGAATCCCATACTATAAACAAAATGACATTCTTAACTGAAATGAACTTTTGGTTTGAAGACACATTCGGTTTGAATGAGCTTTTTATGGTAATAATTTATAGTGAAATAGTGCAGTTTTCTTTCAAAAACGTTTTTGTCTTAAAATTGATTTTGATGAATAAAATAGACAATGTATTATTACCATATTGCATTAACTCTTGAGGTTAGACACCAATAAATGTACAAAAAGCATATACATTGCAAATCTTGCTCGTTCACAAACAAAGTCAACATGACATTAAAACCCAAAATTTCCAGTCGGGGACTTAGTCAATAAAAGGAACAAACTCTAACAAAGTGATCATTATGAAACGTGTATGAACTTGTATCATACAAAACTTTAAAAATAAACAATGCGAATACTCGAATCATTCCCAGTTATAAATGTATTCAATATTTTAACCTGATCTTAGCAAAATATTCTACGTAAACTGTGTAAATATCATTGTTATGGAAAAGGCTAAACTTATTATTTTTGCTTCAGGTGGATCGCGTCTTTGTCACATAAATTCGATTAATTCCCTGATAAGTTCCAGAAACAATACGCATTACAATTGTGATATCAATTATCACATGACATTTCACTGATTCCTCGATTGTTTATGATGTGTTGATTGGCTTAATGGCGCAGGTAATATAAAACGAACAGAGAAGGCAGAATTCAACAGATAAGTATATTTAATAGGAAAAGAAATATGTGCAACTAGACCGGAGCTCGAACATTGCGGGCGATTGCTCTGCCGACTAAGTTAGTCGGCTGCTCATACAAGTTTCTCCCATATTCGAAAAAATACCGACCCAGTGATATCAATGTTTCCCATACGAGTACGAGCACATTATTAAATATAGTTATAATAGTATACGCTGATTTGAACGACATTATTGTGTGTTAAAAATTAAGCAATACTTTATAGACGAAGCAACCGTCGCAAGTACCGAACGACAAATACGATACGTCTTCTATACGATAAGATAAACATCATCAGTTAGTATATGGTTTCAGCCATCAATATGTGTGTCAGGATTAGCTTAAGACGTTTGTGCTGTTAGAATGAGAGAGAACATTTTTTTATCATGAAATGCAATCGTAGGTTAGCAGCTAGTGTTTTGAATCCGCCTTTTTTCCATAAACGTTGCGTTGCGGTGATGGCTTTTGCATTGTCTTTACCGAGTATCCGTTTTGAAAAATTAGTACGGGATGTAGCATTCCAATAAGAAAATACAAGTCACGTGAAAACAGGCTGCGTATTATCTTAAAATTAATTGAACAAAGTGCATGGCTACCTTTCTGACGTTGAGTGCAAAGCAAACATGTAACAAGCTCACGTGAAGTTATGTTTTAGCTCGTTACGACTATTTACGAAACAAAGTCGAAAATGAAGAGAACGTTCTGTCAATGTTCTATCGGAAATCATTGAATGACAATATTAGACACAGAGAGGCATCTTAGAGCAGAGAATGGATGTAGAATAGATGATTGCATAATGAATAACATACCGGTACATAGAAGGCCAAGTGATTATTTTATTACTTATTGGTGTTTAATTGATTTATAATTGACAAGAATTCATAGTCTGAGAGTAACACGCAAGCGCATTATAGGTAAGTTACGATTATATCATTTATCTGAAGATAGTATTAGTAATGAGTGTTTTATATATATATATTGTATTTAGACGTCGTGTGTGACGATAATTGTCGAAACAGTTTGCACCAGTTTCGCAAATGATTTTCGGCAAGATTTTAGCCTAGGTTTTGGAACTGCGATCTAAATGATAATCAAATTTTGCAAGTTGTATAGGCATAACATTATAAATGCTTTAACAATTGAAATAATTGAATTGCGATTGGAATTCGAAATTATTTATGCAAACTTTTGTTAACGTAAACCAATCGTTTATTTTCAATTAAATTTGGAATAAATACCTTAAGGTGATGTTTGTCGTGGCCGTGTAAATTCATTTTATAGTTTGATCTTTATGTAAAACTCATTGATTTAGTTATGTATGAGGTAATTTACTCTTCCCATAGGATTTAGATAGCTTATTTAATAAGCGCAAATACGTTTATAATTATGGACATTGGTATAATAATAATAATAATTTAAAGATAAATTCGCATGTAGAATTTAAGGAACGTTACATTGTAATTAGGCAGTAATATAATTATTTTTAAAACATGTGGAGAGTGGAATATTTCAATGGTTATGTTCGTGATTCAATATAATTGTTATTGTTTAATTATGACATCGCTTATATCGCACTTTGATGAAAGAAAGCGGTAATTGGTCTGCAGTTTTGAGAGGATGTAGTTGAACACATATTCAGAATGTAAATCTAGTATGATGTGAAAAGGGCATGTCATACATTTGTAAAAGACAAACAAATTCCATAAATCAAACGAAATGACATTCTTACCTGTGGAAATATGTTCACTGAATTGAAACATTTGTTTTTTTGGAAAAATGCCATTTTAAGACTGATGTCATCGTTTGATGCTGTAAAAAGATTATAACAAAGCGGACTTGCAAGGCATTCATCAACATAAACACCACAACATAAAGGCACCAAAAAGATAGTGTAGAAAATACTGAAAATGCATGAAGTGATCCTGATCAAAATGCTGAATACAGAGCTCTTGAGTTTGATTGATTATTTAAGTTAAAGGTTGAAAATTACTAATTATAGATGGTTCGTAGCTTAAATAATAATAAACGCATTGTTCTTATGATATATATTTAAATTCGAAACAAGAAGATCAGAAAGGGTAGCATTTCTCAACAATAACGTATAGTGGTGATGTCATTTAAATTACAAACACGGACAGATCGAGCTTTGAAGAAAGAATGACAGAGTTTATATAAAAACTACAACCGACTATCTAATAGTATTCATAAATGCAGTTTGTAATATTTATATAATCAGTCATCTAACAAGCTGAAATGTATCGTCTGTTAATTATATAATAATGGTTTTGGAGAAACGTTGCGTGCAGTTGTGACTTTTTTGTTTTAGACAGGATTATTAGAGTAGAGGAATATATGTTGGCATAATGTAATATGTGTACGAATATGTGCATATTTTATAATATTTATTAAAATATCGTCAAAGATTTACATTTCAGTATAATTGTAACGTGTCTATAAAAGCTTTGAAAAAAACAGTACCCAGTGTACAGCTACCGTGTAATTACAATGTTCGTTGATTTTGATTAGTAAAACATCTCTGCACCAATTAGATTCGAAACAGTCTTTGATAGATCGACTGCCCACACAGAAACGGAAAACGCACATGTTTTATATCTACTGTACTGGAAGTGTAAAAGGGTTGGCATAAAATAACGAACGAACAATATAATTAGGACAAAGCGTGATTTATATTATCCCAACTATGTAATCAAAATTAATAATGAAATGCTTGATATAAAACTCGTCCTTTATATGGCAGTAATTCTGTATTATGCACAAGGCTACTGAGTTCCGCTTTCACAAAAGCCAATGAATGGCATTAAAGCAGACGCATGCACTGGTTTTGGTTTGATCAGATCCATTATTCAGAGCCGTTTCTTCAATTCCTGCTCATTGTTATGTTTTTTTTTATTACTTTGTGGTTCAATTCATTTGCAGAATGAGCTTGGTGGGACAGAATAATTAGGGTTAAATCTTCTTTTAATTGATGTAGATAGCGATTAGAAAGTCAGCATGTCCAAACTAATCCTCATTGATCTCCTAAGGTAATTCATCAATTATTTTGAATCGAAGTGCCTTCCATTTCCTATCAAACTACAACCGAAAGTATGGATGATTAAAAGGAACACATTTACCCATTTGTGTTCGTTTTGGAATAATTCACTGGCTTAGAATGAGGAGTTCGTAACTACAGTAAAGTTCCGCTAATAAGACCACTTTGATTATTTCTGAAATCATGCAGATTTTTGCCAGTTTAAGGTCACAAAGTATTAAATTTAGAACAAAAAAGGTCCGCTTATAAGACCGATTCGCTATTAAGACCACCTTTTCGACTGGTCTTATTAGTGGAACTTCACTGTACTACTAACGACCTTGTGATACTGATGCTTATTTGAAATCGGAACGTATCATGTTGACCAAAATAAAGTTGTAAAGCATTGTTTTTTGATAACATGAAAGCTGTGACCAATATAAGGCTAGTTTCATCATGTAATGATATGGACTTTCCTTAGCTATAAAATGCTTATATTCATATCTAAGTGTCTTATTCTTTAAGCAGAGAAGTTCGGAACGAGAAATAGTGAACAGCTTACATAGGATATGACCATTATTAAAACGTCTTTTTATTTCCTCTCTATTATTGCGTCGCTAAGGATATTGTATGACATGTATTGCTAGTGTCCTGGTGTTAAAATTAGATGGTATATTTCATGTTACAAGCTGCATGAAATTGTTAAGCACTCCCACCAAAATACAGATATATACTCCAGTATATGAGTATGTCCTAATTTCGCAGGTCTATTGTCGTGCATGCTGGAAAGCCACGTACTGTTCCAATTCTTTCTTATTTTGCACTCTGCATAAAATAGTTTATTACGCTACTCTAAATTTCCACGATTTAGATTAAAGCGGTAAAGACCAGCGGTAAGTTATTGAAAAGCGATAAACTCGATCATTGTAAAATGTAGATAATTGA
Source organism: Spisula subtruncata (assembly GCA_963678985.1). NCBI lineage: Eukaryota > Metazoa > Mollusca > Bivalvia > Venerida > Mactridae > Spisula > Spisula subtruncata. The sequence continues at coordinate 37,629,299 of OY787671.1, forward strand.
ACACATTTAAACACAAATACTGGTTACTAGTGTGGAGTGATACATGTTTTAAAACAACATTCCAGCTCAAATTCAAGTTATGAAAATAAACCGTTGACATGATTCAGAATCTGAGTTGGGCATTGCTCGATGTAGTAGCTAGGAATATGTAATATTATTTCCCACCCTATTCCTACATTGTCTTTTATTTTAACTAGATCGATTCGTAGTTGTGCATCTTTAGGTCGCATAACGTTAGGTCACTAGCCTTCGTGTTTTAAACTAGGTCACGTCCCAGGGTTGTTGTGTCTCATTTGGTCGCAGTTTTTGGTGAGCATTGCTCAGGGTAGTTGTGTCGTATGCATCTGATTTCTGTGCTCGGTTGGCTAGGTTGAGTGCTACCGTCGCCGACGGATGTTTTCGATTTATGGCACTATTCTAGAATGTTTAACTCAATGAAGAGTGTTTTTATTGTTCATTATCCTGAACCAAATTCTGTTTTTCCATCTGTTTAATTATTATTTAATGTATGCCACACTCTTTTGTGATTCTTTGAATGACAATTTATGAAATTTGTGATACCTAGGAGATGCTCCTTCGGTTAAGTGATTGATAATGTCACTAATTATGCAGTTTAATTATGGGAAACATTGTCTCCTGCCATAGGTATACGTTCTTTATAGTTTGATTCTCCACGGCGGAATGTGATCATTATCATTTACCGGGAGGTTACCTTGCATGCGCAACATATACAATCATTGTCTCGAAATTTTTTATCAAATCGGATTTTCGTTCATTGAATACTTCTGTTTTCTTTGATAAATGTACTGCAAGGCGATAAAACCCGAAGTCATTCCCAGGAGTATCCAAATTTCGTTACTATAACAAAGTTTGGTAAGTAGCCCCTGTTAAGGAAAATGAGACGCCGAATCGCCAAAGATAAACCGACTTTATTACGTTGTGTTTTATTAGAACAATTGAAAGTAAATAGTTGTATCTGTCGTAAGATAATTCGCCTCTCGGCAGTAGACTGGTGATAATTTGGACTCAATGAGTTATAAAATGAAATTAAGATGCCCTGTGTAAGTCATATGGTCCTATTGTGCTGTCTATGGAAAGAAACACCATTAAGATTCCATGACAATTAGACAGGGATACGAATGAAACAAATTTTTTAAACAGACTTGCGATCATGTCGTCTTTGGGAGAGCTCTTTAGTGTTCACAAATGTTTCTTAGTAATATCTATAGTATTGTTCATGATTAAGTTGTCTTGTGCTATTTCCGGACACTTCCATTTCTACCTGAAGACGGTGTTTCGTTGCACATACGCAAGGGGGGATAATTACCAAGTTTCCAAGTGCTTTTCAACAAATTGCCAGAACAGCAGTAATAGCAGACAGTTTGCAACTAAACTAGGCATCCGTCCATACAATTTAACCGACATTATTCGAGCCCGATATTCAGACACTATTTAAACGTCCACAAACTAAAGTGTACATCTTTAGACTTTCCCAAATGATACTTGTAATAAATCTGTCAGTCAAGTAAAAGGATGTGTAATTATCCGAAGAGTTTTTCTCATGTTGGTTGGTCGATAATAGTAATATAATATAACAAAACAGGACATTTTACTTGGAAGTTTCGATTGAAAAGAAGCCCACACATTAAGAGGCGGGTATTACACGGGTCGGGAGCAAGTAACGCGTGGAAACATGGCGGTAAAGTAAAAAACATTCATATTATGATGCATTAGTGGACGATCTGGTTGCTTATAGTGTCACCGTCTTAAAAAATATTGAACGTTATAAAATGTGCTCAACAAGGCTTTACAGCGGGAACTTGGTATACAATGCAAAGTCGCAGCAAAACCCCACTTTGGTTACTTGGAGTTAACGTTGACTTTTAACAAGTACCAAATGTATGTAACAGTGAGCATCATTTTCATACACTCTCACCAAAACTCATTAATAAATGAATGCGTTGTATGTGTTTGATGTAGATCTCCGTGTTTTTGAGACACCCTTTGTAAGACAACTCTGAATTGCTTATTCACGTCTCATTAAAATATAGTAACGTAGTGAATATTTCCAAGCGAAAAAAGTTTAACGGGTACACAATATGGTGAGTCAACGACCAGAAAATCACTTTTCAGTACTAGGAACCCTTGTGACCACGTGGCATATCCGGTATCGACGTGACATACTAAGGAAACCACGTGATTTATATCAATATGTACAACTTTTGAAATAAAAGTATAAATATTTAAATAAGTATAAAAGCCGACTGTTAGACTATGTATACACCTAATTATTAACACCATATTTAATAATTTGAAGTGATGTGGCTTTCAATTCGGACAAAGTACGTACGTTGCTGCTATTTTGTATTATTCCAATAGATAGCTACTTTGATATGATGTTGAAACATTAGGTGATGTAAATTATTTGCCATTTGAGACAAAGGTATAACAGTTCGTTAAAGAGGTGTTCCCTATAACTTTGATCGCTTAAATTGATTCAGGAATAGTATACATTAAATGAGAATCATTATTGCTTAAACTCCTGAAATTTGCAACAAAAAGCTTCCACCAATTACGGAGAAAAGAATAAAAATATATTTCCGTAACGAGCCAAAATAGTCACGAATTGTTTCCCTTTGACCACTTACATTGTAATAATAAATCGCTGGAAACGGTAAATTATTATTGGTGATTTAAATATATTTTTGACATTATAGAGACATATTTGCGCAAACTTTCTTCTGACAAATTATGATAATTGATTGTGCTTTGTACATTTAACTCATTTAATGTGATAGTAGAGAAAAATATGCCAGTTATATGGAATGCCTCTTTAATATAATGTACTAATTTGAAATAATTCAGATCTCAGGGGAATGTTATTGCTCTAGAATTTGGTTATAAGAGAACAATAAAAATCGGCACCTGTCCTATAAACATGGTAAATCTAATAACTGATGTTAGTCTTATGACAAACGATTGAAACTATGAGAGAAACTGTACACAAATGGTCTCTTATAACGTGCAGATGTCTGAAAAAAGCACCGGATACTAGGATATTATGAAACGTAATTAAATCGAATACATTCGAATTAATAATACAAGTGCGCTAGGCATGTCTCAAACAAAAAGGTCAGAATTAATTGAAACGTTCTTTCGTACCTAATAACTATATTACAGACATATTAAATGCGTTATTTGTAACACATATTAAAGAACACCATACATCCTTTTAGGCAAATAATGAACTTGACGACACCTAACTATGGGCAATTTTACGATATACTTTGTTCCATGGATTGCAATGTCGTAGTTATCTTTTAAGATCGCTCTTCGTTCGTCGTACGAGGTTGTATCAGTCAGTCAGACCGCCTGTCCGTCCGTCAGTCCGTCCGTCATTCACTCACATGACTTGATTGTGAAATATGGAACTTGTTGGTTTTTCGAGACTGTGCTTTATCAACGTTGTGCTTTCGTTGAGGTATTGCTTTTGTTGACGACGTGTTTTATTGATAAGCATGTAGTGCTTATTTGTAGTGGTGTGCCATTTTGCGAAAGTTATTTGTCTATCTAGGTTATGTTTTGTTCATTCATTTGAGTCATTCTTTTGTTGAGGTCGTGCTTTCGTTTGTAGCATGATCTGTTGGGAATGTGCTTTTGTTGATAGTGGGCTTTTATGAAGGTTGTGTTTCCTTGGCGTTGAAATTCCACTTATATTTAGATTTGTTTGCTGTTGTTGTTGTTGTTGGCGTCGTGCTTATGCGAATATTGTGGTTTTATTGGCATCGTGCTTTCGTTTAGGTTCTATTTGTGAAATGGTGTTTTCTTGTTGGCGTCCCTTTGTTCATCTATGGAGTCGCTGCTGACGTCGTAATTTGAAGCATACAGCATACAACAGGGAATTGTGTCAGGGACGCCATTTGACGGTTGCCCTGTAGATTGAGAGAAAGTTTACACTTCTAGACCATTTCGTTTTGTCTGTAAAATGGCTGGTATTGTGTATCATTGCGTCTAGTTAGGGCACTAATGTTGTACAAAACTGCACATGAAAAGTAAGCAAATCGTTGTAGTCAATTATTTACAGACTAACGTCCTTATGTGGTATGATAATACTTTCAAGTGCATCGCTTTCTCGTCATCAGCAAATCCGTATAATGCACATTAAATTTTGCTCGACTGCATTAATGATAATTATTGATAAAGTATCTCTCATGTTGGCAATTTGTGCACTGTCTGGAGCTTCATTAAGTATAACTCGTTTCGTATAAATAGTTTCTGTCATTATTGTAGAGTACAAAGAGCGTCCTCTTATTCGCCTCGGTATTCAACTGGCCGTGTTGTCAGAAACCATTCAGATGGCCATGCTGTCAGAGCACGATATGCTGTGTTGCAAGAACTCGCCGTGCTCGCTCCGTTGCAAGAGAGTCCACTCTTCCAGCTGGATTACCGAGAACGCCCGTTGTCAAATTACTTTCGTCCACTTAATACGAGTATAAAGGTATGTTATAAGGTATTTGACTGAACAGGTAAACACAAATACATTGTGATAAGCTATGAATTTACATCGAATTGTTTAATAAAACGACATTTACGACATTTTGACCCAATTAAAATGTTTTAACTAATGTTGAATATGTTACTAATGAACATTTTACATCTTTATGTATCCGGTATATTAATGTTCCAATGAATTGTTGCATATTCGTCCTTAGTACATGTTTGTACATGAAATGTAATTTGATCAAGGTAATGAGCCCTACTAGAGAGCTTCTTTAAGTCAATGCCCGTCTGCGGCCACCATTCAATTATCCAAGATAAAAATCTAATATCATAGAAATGTACAGGAAAACAGGATATTACATCAGAAAGGGAAAAGAAATTGTTTTTTGGTATATACTCGTATAAGGACATAACAGTATGTTTTGTATCAAAGTTATTCATAAATATTATTAGACTAAGTGTGTAACTGTATATGTGAGGGAATGTTACTATAGGCAGCCAATGCACTTATGTAGACGTTTCATGCTCATTAGTATAACGAATTCAAGCATGCATGTGTAGAAACCCCACAGGGTACTCTTAACAAAAGTTGCTGTGAAAATATTATTTCATTAGCAGACAGCTACAGACAAGAAAAGTAACATCAGACGACTTCTGCACAAAATCGAAACGAAATGTCACAAGTACAATGTGCCCTAGGCACTTAATGTCTGACGTAAGTTTCTAACTGGGGGTAATTAACGTTTTTAAAACGCAATCATATTTTTTTACGTTGTCACAAAACCAAGACAAATGAATGAAATTGTCGATTCAATACGAAGCTATCTTGTAAAAAAATACAATCAATGGAAAGGAAGGAGCATATTTTTAAGAAATAAAGTCTTAAATTAATAAAAGTCCCAAACTCGTTTAATATAAACTTATATTAATTGACAACTCGTGATAGATGCTCTATGTCTTGTATGCACATTTTGCGAAGCCCATCAATCGTATATAATTTATTAAACGGAAATTTACATTGATATGATCTTAAACATGCAACTACCTCTAAAGACAAGCAAACTATTATGATGTTCTCTATGTCTGCAGACGATTTAACAATTCATAGATGTATATTAAGAGAAATAAGACATAGGTTACATAATTTAAAATGTTTGAAAACTGTTCTTAGGGAAACATGAGATATTTTACAATGCCTATATATCATATCATTAAAAACCTAACAGCATGCAGAGGTAGCATCGCTTATATTGCACTGTAATGATATAAAGCGGTAATTGGTCTGGAGTTTTGAAATGATGTAGTTAAACGCGTTTTTAGAATATAATTCAAGTATGGTGTGATAAGAGCATTTCATTCTTAACTGAATTGAACCTTTGGTTTGAAGACATATTCGGTTTGAATGAGCTCTGTATGGTAATAATTTATAGTGAAATATCGCAGTTTTCTTTCAAAAACGTTTTTGTCTTGAAATTGATTTTGATGAATAAAATAGGCATTTTATTATGATCATACTGCATTTACTCTTTAGGTTAGATACCAATAAATGTACAAAAAGCATATACATTGCAAATCTTGCTCGTTCACAAACAAAGTCAACATGACATTAAAACATAACGTTTCCAGTCGGGGACTTAGTAAATAAAAGGAACAAACTCTTACAAAGAGATCATCATGAAAGATGTATGAACTTGTATCATACAAAACTTCAAAAATAAACGATATTGCATACTCGAACCATTCCCGTTTATAAATGTATACAATGTTGAATCCTGATCTTAGCATGTCAGAATTTTCTACGTAAACTGTGTTAATATCATTGTTATGGAAAGGGCTCAACTGATTATTTTTTCTTCCGGTGGATCGTGTCGTTGTCACATAAATGCGATTAATTCACTGATAAGTTCCAGAAACAATACGCATTACAATGGTGATATCAATCATCACATGACATTTCACTGATTCCTCGTAAAAAACTTCTACGATTGTTTATGATGTGTTGATTGGCTTAATGGTGCAGGTAATATAAAACGAACAGAGAAGGCAGCATTCAACAGATAAGTATATTTAACAGAATAAGAAATATGTGCAACTAGACCGGAGCTGGAACATTGCGGGCGATTGCTCTGCCGACTAAGTCAGTCGGCTGCTCATACACGTTTCTCCCATATTCGAAAAAATACCGACCCAGTGATATCAATGTTTCCCATACGAGTACGAGCACATTATTAAATATAGTTATAGTAGTATATGCTGATTTGAACGACATTAGTGTGTGTTTAAAATTAAGCAATACTTTATAGACGAAGCAACCCACGCAAGTACCGAACGACAAATACGATACGTCTTCTATATGATAAGATAAACATCATCAGTTAGTATATGGTTTCAGTCATCAATATGTGCTCAGGATAACATTAAGACGTTTGTGCTGTTTACATGTAGCAGCTAGTGTTTTGAATCTGCTTTGTTCCATGAAGGTTGCGTTGCGGTGATGGCTTTTGCATTGTCTTTACCTAGTATCCATTTTGAACAATTATTACAGGATGTAGCATTCCAATAACAAAATACAAGTCACGTGAACAGAAGGCTGTGTATTATCCTAAGAGAATATTGAACAAATTGCATGTTTACCTTTCTGACGTTGAGTGCAAAGCAAACATGTAACAAGCTCACTTGGCGTTATGTGTTAGCTTGTTGCGACTGTTTACCAAACAAAGTCGAGTATGAAGAACGTACTGTCAATGTTCTATCGGAAATCATTGAATGGCAATTAAACATAGAGAGGCATCTTAGAGAATGGATGTAGAATAGATGGTTGCATAATGAATAACATACCGGAACATGGAAGGCCTAGTAATTATTTTACCAGTGTTTGATGTTTAATTGGTTTATAATTGACAATAGTTCACAGTCTGAGAGTTAACACGCAAGCTCATTTTAGGTAAGTTACGATTATATCATTTATTGGAAAATAATGTTTGTAATGAGTTTATTGTGACGTCGTGTGGGTGACGATATTTGTCAAAACAATCTAAATACTGATCGAATTTTACAATTGTTATAAGCATAATATCATAAATGCTTTAACAATTTAAATAATAGAATTGCGATTGGAATTCGAAAATATTTATGCAAACTTTTGTTAACACAAGCACGCCAATTTTTTCGTCAATAGATTTAAATTGACTTAATAGTTTCATTTTTAAGTAAAATGTATTGTTGAGACGAACACTCTATTCTGTTATGTGTAAGGTAATACTAGGGCATACTCCCCCGGGAAAATTTAAAAAGTAATTGATGAATATAGTGCATTCTAAGCTTATCTGGGAGCCCTGCAATATCTTTTTTTCTTAATTCTGAGAGTTAAACTTAATGGGTTTAATAAGGTCTATTTAACAGTCTAAAAGTAATATAATGAGCTAGGGTAAAAATTCTCTAGTGATTTATTTCTGTGATGCAACAGGTGATAATATATACATGTATATAAAAAAATATTCCGAAATATGCCCATCTTACAACTAGTTTTCATCTAGAACATAAGGCGAATTACCCATATTATTTAGATCTATGTAAGACTAGTTTAGGCCGAACATTATACAATTGATCTGAATGATTGAGGAGGCAAAACTATGTATAGCTCCTTGTCATGACATCGGGGACCTGGCCCCTGCAGGTCCCACGACTCCTACACCCATGAAGTGTGGCCTTCAGAAGCATTTATCGTATACTTTACGTGCTCATTAGCTTAGTAATAGTCAATAAGTTCATTGCACTTTCTGGTGAAATATTTTACAACATATATATTAACAGTTTATAAGTATAAGTTTTGAAGACATACTGTCAATTAGTTAACCAACATAATACGATCATAGAACAATAATACCTATGTAGTTCTACGTACATTTTTCTTCCAGACAGAATTATATCAGTTCTTTTTTTAGAAACGTTGTTTTTGTCGCCAGGGTCATAAATTCTTCAAAGGGCATAGAATAAAAAACACATTAAAAAAATTTGTAACTGATGAATATTGCACACCTATAAAGTCTCTGACAGTCGCTTTCAACACATTATTCTTTGTGGCTTTTTGTGGACCCCCGTGAATCAGTTTAACGGCCACCAGTGGTTATGTTGTTGTCGTCATAATTTACCACAAATGTGACATGAATGTTTGGCAATACTGAACAATCTGACCTCGTCGTAAGAAGTATCGTTCGCAAACTTTTATTAAGGTGGGTATATGGCGTATTAATTACTTCATTTTCTGTAGGCTAGTCAAACGAGTAAACGTACTATTTATTTGAAGTTATTTTCTTTTATTTCATTCAGGAACAAAATAGGTGTACCTGTTCAATATATGTTTTACTCTTTATTCAAAGTTTTTATTTAAACTATCAGCCAACTGGGGGGGGGGCACGGGCCCTCGTGTCCAATGCCTGGAGCCGTGCCTAAATTATATCTAGCCAGTTTTAAAACAATGTGAAAAGTTGAATTTACGTATGGTTATCATCGTTATTCGATATAATATTTACTGTTGATTTTTACCTCGACTGATCTGGCAGACTGTTGGGTAGTGGTTTGACCAACGTCCCGGTTCATCATTTAAATTTGTGCATATTTGCGTTGTGGTGTATTACCTGGGTACTATATTTCCGGTCTGCGTTATCTTTTATTATGTTATCACCTTTGCATGTACAATAGACAGCGTGTATATAGCGTGTTCCGCTGTCAGGCTGCTATACTGACTGCCAAGTGCAACACCACTAAGCTGCCAACTTCACATTGCCAAAGGCTAGACCAAGCTGTCTGAACATCTACTGGTAAGCTGCCAACCAACAGCATGATGGTAGGCTCGTAGGCTGTTGGCATATAGTCTGCCAACGTCATACTGTCGGGGTGCCAACTTCTGGGTCGCAAACTATACATGTACGCTGCCTAAGTGCTAGGCTGCCAATATGCCAACTTCACGGTACCAAACTGCACATTGTGGAGATCACTTGTAAATTTTACTTTTCGAATGCCTTGAGCAAGTTAAAAATAAGCATGATACATTAACAACAAGAGTACACATGTAAAGATAGAATCATTTTGTAACTATATCTTGTTTTAAAGTTTTGCTCATGCATATTGTAAATTTCTCTTAAGGACATTTTCACTCAATATGGTTTATACCTTGGAATTCCCTCTAACGACAAGAAAGAGTATTTAATGTACTTCTAGTTGGCAGACGATATAACAATCCATTGATGTCTGTAAGCGAAATAAGATAGCAGTTACGCAATTTAAAGTGTTTAAAAATTGTTGTAATGGAAAATATGAGATCATATTTCACAATGCCTACATATCATGTCATTAATAACCTAACAGTATGCAGGGAAATCATCGCTTATATTGCACTTTGATGAAAGAAAGCGGTAATTGGTCTGCAGTTTTGAAAGGATGTATATAGTTGAACACATATTCAGAATGTAATACTAGTATAATGTCATACATTTGAATACGACAAACAAATTCTAAAATACAAACGAAATGAAATCCTCAACTCCGGAAATATTTTCATTGAATTAAAATCGTTGGTGTGTGGAAAAGTGTTGTTTACGACTTATGAATCGTTTGTTGTCGTAAAAAGGTTAGAACAAATCGGACTTTAAAGGCAATCCTCAACAGGAGCAGCACAACATGGCCGGCGTAAAAACATTACATATAGTTGATTCAAAGATCTCTGTCACAACCGCGTAAACAAACATTCAACCCGGTCGATTATTACAGGTTAATCAGGATTAAATTCTACCATCATAAATACACTTATATGATTAAAATTCTTATGGTCCTAAAGCGTAGTGCTTATACTTACAGCGTTAAGCTTTTCAGAAATAGAACATTCTGGCGGGTTTGACACACATCTTTGAATCGACAATAATACTGCCAACAAAAAAAATAAATAAGGAAATATGCAGTCTTTATTTATCTGCTTATTTCAGTTAGAAAATTACTGTTATTTTTGGAGCTTAAGTAGTAACTAGCATAACAAGCAATGCTTATATTGCTTATGATGTGTTCATTGACCCTATGATACTGATTATATAAAACGGACAGAGAAGGCAGCATTCAACAGATATGTAGACTTAAAAGGATGATATATATGTGCCACAAGACCAGGGCTCAAACCCTGCATCCTTCGCAGTCAGGTCAATTGATCTACATATTGAGTTAGCGGGCTGCTGACACAAGATTCCCCATATTTGAAATTATATGCTATACACCTCAACAGTAAATTACTATTCAAATATTATTTTTTCCCGACCCAATCATATCAATAACAGAATAATTTTTCACATATAAGTACGAGCAAATAATTTGACCGACATTAGTGTGTATTTGAAATGAAACACTTATTTATAGACGTAGCAACCCACGCAAGCACTAGCACCAAACGACAAATACGATATTTCTTGGATACCGTATAAAATATACATCATCAGTTAGTATAAGGGTTCAGTCATCAATATGTTTGTCGAGATAAGCCTAAGATGTTCGTACTGTTTGTACGAGAAAGGAACTACTTTATCATGATGTATACTGTTAGGCTAGCATCAGTGTTTTGAATCCGGTTTTGTTTGACTATGACGATGGTGATGAGGATGATTTGAAGCGTTATGTTATATTTTCGGCGAACTTTTTAATTCACCCACGTATGTATATGGTGTAGCAACTCAAATAACAAAATGCAAGCCATGCGACGACAGTCAGCTAATCTTAAAAGAAGACTGAACACATAACTTGGTTGCCTTTCTGGTGTAGAGTGCAACCATGTAACAAGTTCACGTGACGTTTTGTTTTAGCTCGTAACGACTGTTTACCAAGCAAAGTCGAGAATGAAGAACGTTCTGTCAATGTTCTATCGGAAATCATTGAATGGCAATTAAACATAGAGAGGCATCTTAGAGAATGGATGTAGTACAGATTATTGCATAATGAATAGCATACCGGTACATGGAAGGCCAAACGATTATTTTACAAGTGTTTGGTGTTTAATTGGTTTATAATTGACAATAGTTCACTGCCTGAGAGTTAACACGCAAGCTCAATTTAGGTAAGTTACGATTATATCATTTATTGGAAAATAATATTAGTAATAAGGTTATTGTGGCGTCGTGTGGTTGAAGATATTTGTCAAAACAATCTAAATACTGGTCAACTTTTACAATTGTTATAGGCATAACATTAGAAATGCTTTAACAGTTGAAATAATAAATTGCGATTGGAATTCGAAAATATTTATGCAAACTTTTGTTAACACAAGCTCGCCAATGTTTTTTTTGTCAATAGATTTAAGTTAACTTAATAGTTTCATTTTTAAGTAAAATGTATTTTTGAGAGGAACGCTCTATTCTGTTATGTTTAAGGTAATAATAGGGCATACTCCCCCGGGAAAATTTAAAAAGTAATTGATGAATCTAGTGCATTCTAAGCTTATCTGGTAGCCCTGAAATATCTTTTTTTCTTAATTATGAAAGTTAAACTTAATGGATTTAGTAAGGCTTATTTAACAGTCTAAAAGTAATATAATAAGCTAAGGTAAAAATTCTCTTGTGATTTATTTCTGTGATGCAACAGCTAGGTGAAAACATATACATGTATATTAAAAAATATTCCGCGAGCGAAGCGAGCACGAAAAATGCCCATCTTACAAATAGTTTTCATCTAAAACATAAGGCGAATTACCCATATTATTTAGATCTATGTAAGACTAGTTTAGGCCGAACATTATACAATTGATCTGAATGATTGAGGAGGCAAAACTATGTATAGCAGGTCCCACGACTCCTACACCCATGAACTGTGGCCTTCAGAAGCATTTTTCGTATACTTTAAGTACGCATTTGCTTAGTAATAGTCAATAAGTTCATTGCTTTTTCTGGTGAAATATTTTACAAGATATATATTTACAGTTTATAAGTATAAGTTTTGGAGACATACTGTCAATCAGTTAACCCACATTATACGATCATAGAACAATGATACCTATGTAGTTCTATGTACATATTTCTTCCAGACATAATTATATCAGGTCAGTTTTTAGAAACGTTGTTTTTATCGCCAGGGTCATAACATTCTTCAAAGGGCATATAATAAAAACACATTAACAAAAATGTAATTGAAGAATGTTGCACACCTATAAAGTCTGTGACAGTCGCTTTCAACACATTATTGTTTGTGTCTTTTTGTGGGCCCCCGTGAATCAGTTTAACGGCCACCAATGGTTATGTTGTTGTCGTGACAAGTAACCAAAATTTAGACGTGAACGTTTGGCAACACTGAACAATCTGGGCTCGTCGTAAGAAGTACCGTTCGCAAACTTAATTAAAGTGGGAATATGGCGTATTAATTACTTCATTTTCTGTAGGCTAGTCAAACGAGTAAACGTACTATAGTAAACTATTTATTTAAAGTTATTTTCTTTCATTTCATTCAGAAACAAAATAAAGTGTGCCTGTTCAATATCTGTTTTATTCTTTATTCAAAGTTCTTTCTATCAGCCAACTAGGGGGGGGGGAACACGGGCCCTCGTGTCCAGTGCCTGGAGCCGTGCCTAAATTGCATGTAGCCAGCAATAATTTTAAAACAATGTGGAAAGTTGAATTTACGTATGGTTATCATCGTTATTCGACATAATATTTATTGTTGATTTTTACCTCGACTGATCTGGCAGACTGTTGGGTTGTGGTATGACCAACGATCCGGTTCATCATTTAATTTTGTGCATATTTGCGTTGTGTTGTATCAGCTGGGTACTATATTTCCGGTCTGGATTATCTTTTATAATGTTATCACCTTCGCATGTACAATAGACAGTGTGTATATAGCGTGTACCGCTGTCAGGCTGCTATGCTGACAACGTCAAACTGCTAAGTGCAACACCACTAAGCTGCTAACTTCACATTGCCAAAGGTTTGACTAAGCTGCCTAAACATCTATTAGTAAGCTGCCAACCAACAGCATGATGGTAGGCTCGAAGGCTGGTAGGCATTTACCATGCAAACGCCATACTGTTGGGGTGCCAACTCATGGGTCGCAGACAATAGACTGCCTGGCTGCTAGGCTGCCAATATGCCAACTTCACGGTGCCAATCTGTATATTGTGGAGATCACTATTACATTTGTTCTTTTTGAATGCCTGCGAGCAAGGTAAAAATAAGCATGCTACATTAACAACAAGAGTACACATGTAAAAATAGAATCAATTTGTAACTACACCTGGTTTTAAAGTTTTGCTCATGCATATTTTAAATTTCTTTTAAGGACATTTTCACTCAATATGGTTTATATCATGGAATTCCCTCTTACGACAAGAAAGAGCATTTGCCGACTTCAAGTCGGCAGACAATTTAACAATCCATTGATGTATGTAAGCGAAATAAGATAGCAGTTACGCAATTTAAAGTGTTTTATATTTCTTGTAATGGAAAATATGAGACCTCATTTCACAATGCCTATATATCATGTCATTAATAACCTAACAGCATGCAGGGAAATCATCGCTTATATTGCACTTTGATGTAAGAAAGCGGTAATTGGTCTGCAGTTTTGAAAGTATGTATATAGTTGAACACATATTCAGAATGTAATACTAGTATAATGTCATACATTTGTGTACGACAAATAAATTTCAAAATACAAACGAAATGACATCCTCAACTCCGGAAATAGTTTCATTGAATTAAAATCGTTGGTGTGTGGAAAAAAGTTACTTTACGACTTATGAATCGTTTGTTGTCGTAAAAAGGTAAGAACAAATCGGACTTTTAAGGCAATCCTTAACAGGAATAGCACAATATGGCCGGCGTAAAAAACATTACATAATACTGACAACAAAATAATAAATAAGAAAATATACTGTCTTTATTTATCTGATTATTTCAGTTAGAAAATTACTGTTATTTTCGGAGCATAAGTAGTATCTAGCGTAACATGCACTGCTAAGATTGCTTATGATGTGTTCATTGGCCTTATGATACTGATAATATAAAACGGACAGAGAAGGCAGCATTCAACAGATACGTAGATTTAAAAGGATGATGTATATGTGGCACAAGACCAGGGCTTGAACTCTGCATCCTTCGCATACAGGGCAAATGATCTACATACTGAGTTAGCGGTTTCCCCATATTTATTCAGTTATGTGTAAGGTAATTTACTTTTCCCATAGGGTTTAGATAACTTATTAAATAAGCGCAAGTACGTTTATAATTATGGGGTTTGGAATTAAATTAAAGATGGAATCGCAAGTAGAATTTAAGGAACGTTACATTGTTATTAGGCAGTGGTTTGTCCTACGTTCTTGTAATTTTTTTTATTTTTGTGCATATTTGCGTTCTGGTGTATCCCCTGGGTACTATCTTTCCTGTCTGATTGATCAGTTATCAACTTCGCATGTTCATTACACAGTATACACGTTGTCAGGCTGCTAGGCTGAAAACGTTAAGCTGCCAAGTACTACACCGCTTAGCTGCCAACTTCACGTTGCCAAAGGCTAGACTAAAACTGCCAACTTCACGTTACCAAAGGCTAGACTAAGCTGCCTAGGATACTGGTAGGGATATACGTAGTCTGCCAACACCATGTTGTCCGGTTGTCACCTTCTGGGTAGCAAACTATACGCTGCCTGGCTGCTAAGCTGCCAGTCTAACAACTAACAACACGGTGCCAAGCTGTCAACCCCACGCGCATTATGGAGAACACTAGTACTGGTTGAATGGCTATGATCAAGATAAAAATAATCATGATAACAACAAGAGTACACATGTAAAAATAAAATCAGTTTGTATCTATATTTTGTTTTGAATGTTTGCTCGTGCATATTTTGCAACGGATACTTTCTCAAAAGGTAATTTTCACCCATTATGGTTTATATCATGGAATTCGCTCTTACGACAAGCGCGAAAAGATGATGTACTTCAAGTCTGCAGACGATTTAACAATTCATAAATGTCTATACAGAAAAATAAGACAATAGTTACACAGTTGGAAATTGTTTAATGAAAAGTATATATTTCATAATAGTTACATGTATACATCATATTGATAATAACCAAACAGCTTGCAATGATGACATCGCTTATATTGCACTTTGATGAAAGAAAGCGGTAATTGGTCTGCAGTTTTGAGAGAATGCAGTTGAACACATAAAAGAATGAAAATCTAGTATGATGTAAAATGGGCATGTCATATATTTGTAAACGACAAACAAATTCCATAAATCAAACGAAATGACATTCTTAACTGTGGAAATATGTTCACTGAATTGAAATATTTGTTTTTCGAAAAACTGCTATTTTAAGACTGATGACCTCGTTTGGTGCTGTAAAAAGAATATAACAAATCGAACTTGAAAGGCAATCCTCAACAGAAACAACACAACATGAATGCACCAAAAGGATAGTGTAGAAAATACTGAAAATGCATGAATTGATCCTGATCAAAATGCTGAATACAGAGCTCTTGAGCTATTATTGATTATTCAACGTAAAAACTTACTATAATAGATGGTTCGTAGCTTAAATAATAACTAGCGTATTGTTCTTTTAATATATATTTATATTTGAAACTAGAAGATTAAAATGGGTAGCATGTCTCAGCAGAAACGTATAGTGGTGATGTTATTTAAATTGCAAACACTGTGAGATCGAGCTCTGCAGAAAGAATGACCGAGTTTGTATAAAAACAAAAACCAACTATCTAATAGTATTCAAATATGCAGTTTTATTTTATATTTAAATCAGTCATCTTACAATCTGAATAAAGAGAAATGTATCGTCTGTTAATTATATAGATCTAAATATTGGTTTTGGAGAAACGTTGCGTTCAGTTGAAACGTTTTGGAGAAACGTTGCGTTTAGATGAAACGTTTTTGTTTTGGACAGGCACATGTTTTAGACAATGTTATAAACAGTTACAGAAGTGTAACATGATGTAGAAATGATGTAAGAGTAGAGGAATATATGTTGGCATTATGTAATATGTGTACGAATATGTGCACATTTTATATTATTTATTAAAATATTGTCAAGGATTTAAATTTGAGTATAATTGTAAAGTGTCTATCAAAGCTTTGAAACAAACAGTACCCAGTGTACAGCTACTGTGTAATTACAAGGTGTGTTGATTTTGATTAGCAAAACATCTCTACACTAATTCGATTCGAAACCGTCTTTGATAGATCAACTGCCCACAAAAAACGGAAAACGCACATGTATTTTTGTTTCCACTTGTCCTTGAAAGTTATTTCCTTGCCCTCCCTTTCAGGTTCACTGCTCATTTCCCCTTTCTTCATCAGTTGTATCTTGCGGAGATGCTGGATGAGATACGTTTTATTTAGGTCACCGTGCTGTTTGTCACTATAATAAAGTTTTTGGCATATATATGTTCGCCCCTTTTTTGCTTATTATTGTAAACTAGGTCAAGTCGCCCCTCCTTTTTACAGCACTGTGCAGTGTCGGTTTATTTTTGTTTCCACTTGCCCTTGGAAGTTAATTTCCTCTGTCATTTGTTTTTAGGTCCATCGCCCACAACACACCCCCTCTTTTCATCATTTGTATCTTGCGGAGATGCTGGATGAGATACTTTTTCAATAGGTCACGTACGTATTTTGATTTCCACTTGTCCTTCGAAGTAAATTTCCTCTGCCTTTTGTTTTTAAGTCCACCGCCCACAACACCCCCTATTGTCATCATTTGTATCTTGCGGAGATGCTGGATGAGATACTTTTTCAATAGGTCACGTACGTATTTTGATTTCCACTTGTCCTACGAAGTAAATTTCCTCTGCCTTTTGTTTTTAAGTCCACCGCCCACAACACCCCCTATTGTCATCATTTGTATCTTGCGGAGATGCTGGATAAGATACTTTTTCATTTGGTCACTGTCCTGTTTGGTCACTATAAGATACGTTTTTAGCATATATAGTTTCGCCCTCTTTTCGCCCTTTATTGTTAACTAGGTCAAGTCCCATAATGCCTCTTTAACACGTATTAACCTTATGTCAGTGTCCTTGGTGTTTTAACAAGGTCCGGTAGGGGGTGGTTGTGCCTCATTTAGTCGCCGTTTTGGCATGGGTTTGTGTGGTTGGTTCGCCGTGCAGTGGGGCCTTTGGGAACTTGGTCGAGTATTGGCTTCGTTTCGTTCGGCAATAACCGCTATTATATAATTTCCTTGTGAATTTGGGTCATCCTGCATTTTATCGGCGGGGACTTGGATCTTTGGTTGTTTCTTCGGCTTATGTGTTGGCATTGCTCATTGTAGTTGCTAAGAATATGTAATATTATTTCCCACCCTATTCCTACCTTGCAAATACTTTAACAAGGTCAAGTCGTAGTTGTGCCTCTTTAGGTCGCATAACGTTAAGACACTGTCCTTAGTGTTTAACCTAGGTCACGCCCCGGGGTTGTTGTGCCTCATTTGGTCGCCACTTTGGCATGGGTTTCTGTGGGTACTGCTCAGGGCAGTTGTGTCGTGGTGTTTAGCCCAACTATGTAATCAAAATCACTGGTTTTGGTTTGATCAGATCAATTATTCAGAGTCGTTCCTGCTCATTGTAATGGGGATTTTATAACTTTGTGGTTCAATTCCTTTGCAGAATGAACTAATTGGGACAGAATTTATTCTGTAGGCTTTAATCATCTGTTAATTGATGTAGATAGCGTTTAGAAAGTCAGCAGGTCCATAAGTTTCCCCATTTATCTCCTAAGGTAATTCATCAATAATTTTGTAACGAAGTGCCTTCCATTTCCTATCAAACTACACCCGAAAGTATGGATGATTTAAAAGAACATATTTACCCATTTGGAATCAAATATAGTGTGCGTATTGGAATAATTCACTGGCTTAGAATGAGAAGTTCGTTACTACTACTAACGACCTTATAAGACTGATGCATATTTGAAATCGGAACTTATCATGTTGACCAAATTAAAGTTGTAAAACATTGCTTTTCGATAAAATGGAAGCTGCAACCAATATAATGCTAGTCTCATCGTGTAATGATATGGACTTTCTATGGCTATAAAATGCTTATATTCATATTTAATTGTCTTTTTCTTTAAGCAGAGAAGTTTGGAACGAGAAATTATGCACAGCTTACATAGGATATGACCATTATTAAAACGTCTTTTTATTTCCTTTCTATTATTGCGTCGCTAAGGACATTGTATGACATTTATTGCTATTGTTCTTGTGTTGATATTAGATGGTATATTTCTTGTTACAAGCTACATGAAATTGTCATGTACTCCCACCAAAATGCGGATCTTTACCAGTATATGAGTATGTCTTAATTACACAGGTACCTTACTTACCAACGACATAAGTCTAAAATTCAGACTTGGACTTTATATTGCCAAATGTTCTTTTCGCTCTCATGTTTGTATAAATGTACCGATTTTAATATAAATAGGTATACATGTTGAGTGGGAAACAAACAATTATCAGATACAATCTCATATGATTGTTATGAAATGGCAGTGATTATGAATATTATCAATTTTAAGTCTAAGTCTGAATTTTAGACTTATGACCTTGGTGAATAAGGCCCCAGATCTATTTTCGTGCATGCTGGAAAGCCCCATACTGTTCCAATTCTTTCTTATTTTGCACTCTGCATAAAAATAGTTTATTACGCTACTCTACATTTTCACGATTTAGATTAAAGCTTATTTGACGACCAGTGGTAAGTTATGGAAAAGCGATAAACCCGATTATTGTAAAATGCAGATAATTAAACACATTTAAACACAAATACTGGTGTAGAGAGAAACGTGGTAACAACACTCCAACTCAAATTCAAGTTATGAAAATAAACGTTGACATGATTATGAATCTGAGTAGGGTATTGCTCGGTGTAGTTGTTAGAAATATGTATAACCCCATTCATACCTTGCCCATTATTTTGACTAGGTAAAGTCGTAGTTGCGAACATCGTTGGGCCAACGTTGGAAAATTACGTTGGCCCAACGTCATTTTGCTCGTTGTGATACCGTTGGGCCAACCGTTGGCTCAACGTTGGGCCAACGGTGCCAATTCTTATTCATCGTTGGCATTTGGTTGGCAAAATATAAAACATCGTTGGTCCATCGTTGGGCCACTGTTGTACCAACAATATCCCAACGGTTGGTAAATATTATTCATGGTTGGCATTTTGTTGGCTCACAAATACTTGATTTCTGTAATGTTAACTGAAAAGCGGACAAAAAGTGATCGCAAAACCTCGAAAGCTTAGTGGTAGTGAGAGGCTGCTTCAAGATCCCACTTGTGGCCGCGTCATACCATAGATGGAATTAAAATGGTACCTGAAAATCTCTATCTGAAAAGCAACCAAAAGTGATCACAAAACCGCAATAGCTTAGTGGTACAGAGTCTGCTCAAAGTGCGGGAGGTTCTGGGTTCGATCCCATGCGTGGCCACGACATACCAAAGATGTAGTTTAAATAGTACCAGAAATTCCCTATGTAGACACTCGGTATAAAAGTGAAAACTGTCAACTTATCTGTTATAGTATAACTTGGTGGCGATAGACAACATCAGGAATGAGGTGTCGAGAGTGATTCGTAAAAGCTGGAAAAACTGGTTCCATAACCGACTTTAAATAAATTGGAATAAACTGAAAGCTCAATATGTACCACCTTTCCTGGTCAACTGAGCAAGTCAGCATGTTGCAGAATACATACAGTACTAACTTTTATATATATGGTCAAATTCAAACAAATATCTACTTTCAAATTTATACTATTTTTATTAGCCGTCTGCGTAAGTTAACAAGCAATTGACATTATCAATCCAAGTCTCCATAGCTGGTCTCCTCTCGGCAGTCTATTTTGGCCTTTCTTTAGTTCCCGGCGCCTGTCATCATGGCTATTTCTGAATTATACTATCCACTGATTTTTGCGTAGTACTGGGATGGTACTGTTGGACAGCTTCTGAAAATACATAGATCAGTGATACATTAGGTTAAATTGCACCTATAATAATATTAAAGGTGGGAAAAATTGGCATAACCCACATCAGTTGAGTTACCAAGTGTGCACGATTTATCGGTGTTATTTTAGTATCAAATTGACCGCATGTGTTTACTGAAGAAACCAGTACTTCAACATTACCGTACTTTCAAAGTCAATCGAGAACGGGTATAAATATACTATTGCCGGCAGGTTTCACTGGGTAAACCTTAGTTAACGGTATTCTCCAATATTCTTTCAACCTCGATCCACGGGGGTGGGGCCGTGGTTGAAACTTACTTGTGCATAATATTCAAGGACATTTAGCCTTTAAGGCCTAATTTTCCATTTTCAATGCTGAATTTGTATTTCCGAGGCCTTTTTCAAAACAAACATATAGTTATAATCTGAAAATCATATAAGCACGCCTTGATAAATCAATCAATAATTTTACAAAGTATAAAAACGTACATGATATACATCATTCAGTCGAAATAACACTAATGGCACCACATCAATTAAATGTTATTGCGTCCGCCATCTTTACCTGTCAGATGACCGTCACGTGATCACTCTATTCTATACACAAGTTTGTCGAGTTTCCGGACGCATACTTTTTTTAAAAACTTCACCACTTTAATTTTTACATAAAATCATATGCGTTAATAGCCAGTGGAGTTCTAGTACCCATATTCAAATAATTAAGTATCATTAAAGTTGATTGAAAATACATGAAGCACACAGCATGCACTGTACACATTTACAGTATACAGTACAGAGGTCTACAGGCTTTATTAAATTCATGCGCAGGTTCAATGTATTATAAAAAAAGAGCTCTATAATACCATATGGTCAATGCAAAAATGACAACATATATCTATAAGATAATAAAATCAATAAAAAGTAGTTTTACTTACATTTCTGTTAATTTTAACACTGGGGCTGTTCTTTAGTATTTATAAATCACTTGTTCAACAGTTGTGGCCAGTTTAGATGTTCCAACTAACACTATCAGCTACACGTATACATACAATACACTCAGGGTTTAATGCCGAGTATATCTGCTAATTACCCCCTAAAATTCTAGTCGCTAGGCAACATACTTGATAAGATCATGGGGCCAGCTTATCATCACACTGGCTTGAACTCATTAATTGACTACAGATGTGGAATGTCTGTCTTCATTGTTAGTCTATCAACAAGTGGTGTAACTTGTGTTAGTTACAAAATTAATGAAAAGAGTAGGCCTACATTTTATATTCAACACTATTAATAGTTCTTCAAATTAAAAAAGGCGCACCATGAGTATGTGTGGTATTTTAAAAAAAACTATGATATTTAATACGGAAATGTTTAGCTGAATAAATGAAATATTTTAACGATTAATTCATTACTATATGCTCATTCAAATTAATTAATTATCATCAGCATCATTGTCAACAGTAATAAATAGAATCAATCAGTTAAATAATCAAAATCATAATTATGAAATAAGATAAATTAACATTGTAAACTATCATAAAGTTGTATTGACAAAATAATTTAATCAAATGCTAGAATCAAGAATCGATATTAAAATGCTTATTTCAACCAGTC
Source organism: Spisula subtruncata (assembly GCA_963678985.1). NCBI lineage: Eukaryota > Metazoa > Mollusca > Bivalvia > Venerida > Mactridae > Spisula > Spisula subtruncata. Next base: position 37,651,383 of record OY787671.1, read on the forward strand.
AGTCAGTCATTCAAAATATTTTGCCCCGAAATACTGACATATTTATGAAGTTGACATTGTTGGCAAAACGTTGGCCCACTGTATGCACCCACATTGTTGGTAGTTTGTAATTCTGCCGACGTTGAGCCATTGTAACAAAACCAACATCTAGCCAACCGTTGTACAATACCGTTGGCCCAACGATGGGCCAACGGTACACAGCCAACGCCGACGATATGCCAACTGTACGACGATCAGCCAACGTTGGGCCGATGTCGACATGCTGACTGGGATAACGTTAGGTCACTGGCTTTAGTGTTTTAAACTAGGGGCCGTATTCAATATACATCTTAAGTTTAAAATATATCTCAACTACTAAGATATTTCTTATTTCCAAGATATATCTTATGTTTTTTCCTTAGATCGTAAGGAAAATTTTGAGTTGTATTCTAGAAGCATCTTATCTTAAGATATTCCTTATGTTTCTCCTTAACTCTAAGGAAACTCGACAGGTACCTTAACTTTTTCCTTAAACATAAGGAAAAAATCGCTGATTTTGACAAGCTGCTATTTTCACCAAAATAGACTCTCTACAGTACACAGTAAGTGTTTTTCCCATTATTTTAAATGTTTTTATGGTGGCCTCGTCGACTCGAGCCGTCTACACCGTAAGGGGAGACTATCGTTGCCTAATTTAGTGCATTTGACCTACCCGGACAGACGCTCGCCAAAATGTGATGAATTTAGTTAGATTTCCGATAAATTAGCTCGTTTTTTGCCGAAGGATGCATTTGTGAACATGGTGAACATATCAGTGTGTTTAAACGATTCACATGAATTCATAGATTGGACAAGTGAAACGGATAATTTACGCTGATTTGAAATGTCATGTGTATTGTAGTGATCGGCGGTTCCTAAAGGACCGCATATTAGAGAAATGGACCCGCGGTGTAGGGCGCTTCAGCCAACCGTGTCTCCCGCGCTATGACGGGGATACGATTGGTTGCTGAGGAAAGAGGGAGGTCTGCAACCGACGGAGTGGATCGCCCGGGAAAATAGGGACCGCTGATTGGCTAAAGGGGGATTCTGGAGGATGCTGGGATCGCGGAGAAGCAACAGAGAGAGGTCGCCATCTTGACGCTGGACATTGAAGAGTAAACATCAGTGTGTATAAAGAAATTCTAAAGAGTGGATTATTGTGTCGACTGATTGGTGAGTGTACCCTTATTTCCCCTAGTTGTGTGACTGAACGTTGCCCCATTGTTCCTTAATGGTGTCAGAAGTGTTTTAAGGACCCAATTTGATTTGTTTAGGGGTGGCCATCGAAGCGAAGGCACCGTGCACACAGGAACCGCGTGTGTCTTCGATCGGCAAATAAATTGGTTATTTGGCATCGGCGTTCAGTCCACATTGGTTCGCAACTAACCAGGGAGGTTTAGGGTTGTTGTTTTTGTTGTTTCGTCTAAAAACTCAACCTTTTTAGACGTTTTTAGATATTGAATTGTTGATTACGCATACGCGACCAAAACCGAAACTGTTTTGGCGAACGTTTGTAGTTATTTTTGTGGCGATATACACCGGGCCGTGTTTTATTTAATTAATTATTTTTTCACTGCCTGGGTTAAATTATGGCCACAGCTGACAAAAAGTTCGGCATTTGGCCAGTGGCAATTAACTTCGCCCCATTTGAGGTACTGGTTCAGATCCCAGGAATCCAAATGAAGTTGGCGAAGGCAATCATTGCGGTAAGGGAGAGTAGTGGGAATATTACCCCTGAGATTTTGCAAACCATAGCCCGCAAACGGTTTGGTGGGGACGTCATGGACAGGATAGACTTCACCCCTGACAGTAGGATAAGGGAGGGGGGAGGGGATACAAGCGACGAGGACATGTCTCGCGGCTCGTACCCAGACCGAGACAAAAAGGTGTGTGAGCTTTCCACCATGATAAAGTCTTATGAAAGATTGGTAGAAGAGGCGGAGTCGGATCTTGCCAAGCAAATTAAGCTGGAGACCGTAAAGAAAAGTAAGGTTGGCAAAAGTTTGTTTGGCCCTTGCCCGAATTCGGCAGGGGAGCCCATGAAAAAGTTGTTCGGGTCGGAGTCAGAGCTATCTGGCACCGGGCGGGACAAAACATTCCGTCCATCTGTCCCAACAAGGCCTGAAACTTTGCCAACTAAGGCAAGTAAAGAAGAGAAAGACAAAGTGGTGATGTTGCCTAAGGGTCTTTCGTACAATGGCAAGGGGAACTGGTTGGCATTTAAGCTCCAGTTCACGAGGTATGCTAGGGCATATAAATGGTCCGAAACAGACTGTCTTAACTGCCTATGTTGGAGCCTGAAGGACAAGGCCCTTGATTATTACGCAGTAATTTGCGATAGGTCAGAACCTCTGACCTATGGCGAGTTGCTGGAGAAGTTGGGCAACCGGTTTGGTGAACATGATGTTCCAGCAACCAATCTGGCAAGATTCCAGCAGGCCACCCAGAACACTGGCGAGTCTCTGGATGACTGGGCAGATAGGATTCTGACATTGGCGGCACGTGCATATCGCGACGTGTCTGATGATTTCTCCACGTCTCAGGCGGTGGGCCGTTTTTGTCAGGGTATGCTGGACAAGGAGGCAGGTCATCATGTGTGTATGCAGGAACCGCATACTGTACAACATGCTCTGCAACTGGTCAGAAAGTTTCAGCAAATACACTCAGCTATGTATGGTAGGAAATCTGACCGCCAGAGACGCAGGGTGGAGTCGGAGGAGGAGGTCTACACCGTAAACGAGGTAGCTCCTCAGCCTCCCACTGCCCATGAGCCCGAGTTCATGAAAGCGCTAAAGGAGTTAGAGGAGAGGCTCCAGAAGGCCATAATGGACAATAGACCAGAGAGTGGCTCAGGGTCCAGAAATATATCTTGTTTCACGTGCGGAGTTACGGGACATTATGCCAGCCAGTGCCCACAGGGTGGTGGTCGCGGAAGAGGTCGTGGTGGTGGTAGAGGCGGAGGTAGAGGTGGTGGTCGAGGAGGCCGCAGTGGGGCATGTTATACGTGCGGTGAGGTAGGCCACTACGCCAGGGACTGCAAGGCCCAAGGTATCGGGTCTTTAAACTAGCAAGGGTCGGTAAGGAAGGCCGAACTCCGACCCATGTAACCAAAGGCCCCATTGGTTGTGAGGTGGACCAAGTAACCTTGGCATCTCAAACTGAATTATATCCTGATACAGGCGACTCCAAACAACATCACCTGGTAACAGTGGACACGAGCCATCCGGTTGACAGCGGTCACCCGGCTTGTACGGGTCCACAAGGTACAGAGGTCAGATCGCCTAAACCTGCTGATCTTGATAGGGAATTACCTAAGGAGTCAACCGAAACAGTTGATGATGTACTTGTTTGCCAAATAAGATCCAAGTCTGAATTTTCTATGAGGGTCCAGATTGGGGATAGGTCACTTCAGGCGGTTGTAGATACAGCAGCTCAGGTCACCATTATTTCAGATAAGGTATTTCAGTCACTGGGAAAGCAACCACAAAAAATTCGGGAGGTTAAACTAATGGCGGCCGGCAGGGACATGGCTATGTCTGGCTTTGTAGCAGGTCCGTTCAAGGTAAAGTTGGGACATAGGTGGTATAATGAGAACTTATTCGTGGCCCCAATAGAACATGACATGCTGCTAGGGGTGGACATATTGCGTCGGGGTGAGGCTGTAATTGATTTAGGCAGGGGGGTGATTCATCTTGATGGAATGAGGATAGTGTTAGACGAGGGTTCTGAGGGGGGTCCTACAAGAGTTGCAAGAGTCACCATGGCACGACGCCAGGTGGTGCCCCCTCATTCGGTGGTAAAGGTTAAATGCGACATGGGGGCCCAGTTGTCTAATTACATGATAGAACCCGCAGATAATCTTAAATTGTTGGCTCCTAGGGTCTTAAGGGAGGGGGGTTCTGACCCCGTGATGTGCTTGCTAAACCCAAGCGATAAGTATAGGTTAATTAAAAAAGGCGCCGAGTTAGGTAAGGCTTATTGTATTGAGAAAACCTTGGATGCCGAGTCGTTACCGGAAGTAGAGGTGTGTCGTGTGGGTGAGTCGGTATCAGAGGATGGTTCTGCCGAATCTGCAGTGCCAGACCATTTAATGCCTTTGTTTGAGGAATCAAGCAGAGACTTAAATGAGGAAGAACGTAGACAATTGCAACAGGTCTTGATAAAATATCAGGACGTGTTCGCCACCAGTGAGTTCGACCTTGGAAGTTTCGATGCCGTGGAACACACGATTGACACGGGCGACGCCAGACCTGTGAAACAGAGACTGCGGAGAACACCAGTTTGTTTCGCAGGTGAGGAAGAGGGACATTTAGAAAAGATGCTTAAGTCGGGGGTGATTCAAGAATCAAACTCGGATTGGGCATCTTCTCCCGTATTAATCAGAAAGCGCTGTGGGTCGGTCCGTTGGTGCATTGACTATCGTGCTCTTAACTTGGTGACAAAAAAGGACGTTTTTCCACTTCCACTTGTGGATGACTGCCTTGATACACTTGCAGGTAGCACATGGTTCTCGAAACTTGATGCGAACTCTGCCTATTGGCAGGTTGGTATTAAAGAGGAGGATCGTAAGAAAACAGCATTTGTCACCAAGTATGGCTTATTTGAGCATGTGAGAATGGGTTTCGGTCTGTGTGGGGCTCCGGCAACGTATGCTCGTGTCATGAACCTTGTTCTTAGGGGTCTGTCCTGGAACATTGTCCTTGCATTTCTGGACGACATACTGGTGCTTGGGTCGACTTTTCAGGGCCACCTTCAGAATCTGCAGGAGGTCTTGGAACGTTTCAGACAGTATGGATTAAAACTGAAACCCAAAAAATGCTCCCTGTTCCAAAAAGAGGTAGAGTTTTTGGGACGTAAAGTCTCGGGCGATTCGCTTCGTATGTCTGAAGCCGACATCGAAGTGGTGCGGAATTGGCCTACACCGGGTAATGCCAAGGATGTTGAAAGGTTCATGGGTTTGGCGAACTACCATCGGGGGTTTGTGAGCAACTTTTCGGAGGTTGCATGCCCGTTGTATGCAGTAACTGGTAAAAAGCAGTTTGAATGGACCGAGAAACAGGCACATGCGTTTGAGGCATTGAAGAGTGCTCTCACCATGCCACCGGTGCTAGGGTTGCCAAACAACAATGATGAATTTATTTTGGATACCGACGCCTCCGATAAGGCAATCGGGGCGGAGTTGATTCAAATTCAGCAAGGCCAAGAGAAGGTCATAGCCTATGGCAGCTATGCCCTTACCAAAGAACAGCGTAGGTATTGTACCACCAGAAAGGAGTTGCTAGCAGTAGTACGGTTTACCCGTCAATTCAGACACTACCTTCTGGGCAAACCTTTCTCTGTGCGAACTGACCACTCGAGCTTGAGATGGTTGATGAGATTTCATGAGCCGCAAGGGCAGTTGGCGAGATGGCTGGAGGAGCTGTCTCAGTATAACATGGTGTTGAAGCACCGTGCAGGTCGAGAACACTGCAACGCGGATGCCCTTAGTCGATTGCCGGCAATCGACGGGGCATGTGATGCCTTCAGTGCTGGGGTGCGGCCTGAAAACTTGCCTTGTGGTGGGTGCACTTATTGTGTTAGAGCCCATGAGAAATGGGCTTCCTTCCTGGAGGAAGTAGACAATGTAGTGCCATTGGTTACCAGGCCAGTAGTGACTGTTTCCGCTGTGGTTGGCCACTTCAGCGGCAGTCAGGGTTTGGGGAGCCACGATGGTATGGCGGGCAAGGGTGCCGCAGTCTACGGGTGCGAAAGTGAAATCTCGTCTGGCCAGGTCTGTAACAGTGGCAAGCCAGTTCAAACAGAGGGGAGTGAGGATTACTCAGAATCCGAGATCCTGGGTAATTGCCTAGAGTATATGGTTGGTGGGGGGTCTGACGAGACCCCGGCGCTAACTAGTGTGGACCCTAGCGACATCAGGGTCATGCAGTCTGTGGTTGAGGGTATCCCGTGGGATATTGAGGAACCAATGTCGTGTGTACCGGAGGTGGTTAGTGTAAACCTGGTAACCACACGACGGGGGGCTAGGGCCCAGAATTCAGTAAGCACTAGCAGTGGCTCTGCTGCTGATGGGGCGACCAAAGATCTGGTTGGTACTTCGGGGGACACTCCCAAGAGGGAGTGCGCCCCAGGGAAGGCTGTTGAGAGCCAGAAGGTTGAGGGTAAATCAAGCACGGCGGCATCCAGGGAGGGAGCTGGGAGGGCTGCCAATAGGGGACCACAACAACTTAGTAGTTGGGGTTTCACTGTGGGCGAGCTTTGCCGGGCTCAGTCGGAGGATGCTGACCTTGGCTTTATGATTGAGTGGCTTAAGGATGTGTCAGAGCCGGATGCATCAATGTTGTTCAGAGCCAGCCCGGCTGCGAAGTCGTACTGGCTGAATAGGGAAGAGTTTATGTTGTTAGACGGGGTGTTGTATGTGCACGACAGCACGTCTGATGATCAGAGGTTGATGCTACCAAAAAGCTTGACGGAGGTAGCGATTGGCTTGAACCATGATCTTCCGTCGTCGGGACATCAGGGTGTGGCTAGGACCAAGGAAAGGGTAAAAGAGAAGTATAGGTGGTATGGTTTAGGCCAAGACGTGGCAAGGTATGTGTCAGGTTGCGCAGTATGCAATCAGAACAAGAAATCGGACAGACACGGTAAAGTCCCGATGTCCGACTACCAGGCGGGAGCCCCAATGGAAAGGGTGCACATAGACTTCCTAGGTCCCTTGCCTCAAACTGCAAGTGGTAACGAACATATCCTAATGATGGTCGATCAGTTCACAAAGTGGGTGGAGTGTGTACCTTTGCCTAATCAGACTGCGGAGGAGACTGCTAGAGCGGCAGTTAATCATTTCTTCTCTCGCTTTGGTATGCCTTTCCAAGTATTCTCGGACCAGGGCCGCAATTTTGAATCAAATCTATTTGCGGAACTGTGCCGGGTCTTGGAAATTCATAAGGCCAGGACCACGCCGTACAGACCATCCAGTAACGGACAGGTAGAGCGGTATAACCGTACCCTGATGGACGCTGTTAGGTGCTTCATCGGAAAATCCCAAGCAAAATGGGATCAGTACTTGCCTCAGATAGCCGGGGCAATGAGGTCATCGGTGAACCGGATGACGGGTCATACGGCCAATATGATGATGCTGGGCCGTGAGGTGAATATCCCGGCAAACATGATGTTCCCTCAGGGTAAGGTTAGAAATGAAAGTCCGGAAGAGTATGTGGGCGAATTGGTGAGCAAGATTCAGCGGGCCCACGAGGTGGCACGAGAAACGCTGAAAGCCACCAGCAAGCGCATGAAGCGTGACTATGATCTCAGGTTGATGGAGAGGAACTTTGAGGTGGGCGATCCAGTATATATTCTGGATACTGCGGTGCTTAAGGGTAAGTGTCGCAAGTTGTGCCCGCCTTGGAGGGGTCCGGGGGTCATTGTGACTAAATTGTCATCGTTCCTGTTCCGTGTGAAGGTAAGGAATGCAGTGTTTGTGGCCAATCATGACCGTATTAAGCCATGTAGAGACAGAAACCTGCCTCACTGGATCAAACACTGGAAATCGAATCCTGGTTGCACCAAACCTGCTAAGGGGGACGAACGTGTGTACTGTTTCTGTAGGCAGAGATGGCAGGGGAGGTTCATGATTCAGTGCGATCAGTGTGAGGAATGGTTCCATGGGTCTTGCGTTGACGTGACCCCAACAGACGCCCTTGACATTGACACTTATCAGTGTGATGACTGTAAGGACAGGTAATGGGTGTGCCATAGATGTCATGTTTGGTATTTTTCAGTTAACCATGGACAACTCAAACCATGAGAAGCACCTCAAGGAGATTAGGGACATGGCCAATCGGGGGCAAACTATGGCATCAGACCAGCTGGTGGAGTATGTGGGGTTGTGCCCACCGGAGATGAGAGAACAGGCTGAAGCCGCCCTGCTCAAACAAGTCGCCGTTGGACGCCGCCGCGGCAAGAAAGCCTGGCTGAAGACCCTGGCGAAGAAACTGCTGGATATCAATTTCCAGAATAGGGATTGGCTGTGTGCTCAGGTGGCGGTGCTTCCTCAACCGAAGCGTACCGTCACATGGGCTGAAGACGTGCAGGGACCCAGCCGTGACATCCGCCTTCAAACCAACCCCAACCTGGAGACGAGGACGGAAAACGCCCAGGAGGAGACCGGGAAAGAAGAGGAGCCACAGGCGGTAGTGACAGTTGAGGTCATGGTACCAGCAGGAGCAGAAGGAGGAGGAACTGACGAGGACCTGGGGGATGAGCTCCTGGTGGGGTGCTCCCTGGATGAGGAGGCGGAGCTGGAGGAGTATGAGGAGGAGGCCCTGCTAGCCATCCCCTCTCGGAAACGACACCAATCCGACCATATTCCGATGGAACAGGCTTCCACCCCGCCAGCAAGCCCGACGAAACCTTTGATGCCCGTAGCAGCCAGACCCAAGACTACCATGGACCGCACTTTACTGGATCTGGCTTCAGCTGCGCCGACTCCTACCTCTACTCCTCAACCTGAGTATCGAGGAAGAGACAGGCGTAGACGTCGCAATCGATCAAGGCATTCCAGTAATAGGACACACCGGGATGAGACCTCCCAGGGACAGCGCCAGGAGAGGGAAAGTTCTCGTCACGAGCCGCGCCATGAGTCCTATTCCCGGTTGGTGAGACAGCAATCTGCAAGCGGCCTAAGAAAACGTAGCCCGACGGGGACAACAGGCAGTAGCCAGAGCCAGCCCGAAAAGAGGTCCAAGCCTGCAGCCTCTACTAAACGGTGCCTCGTTGGTGGATGTAGGGAGGTGTTGAGTGAGGAACACGCCTTCGGGGACCACGTACCCCTCTTGTTCCACCCTAACCTTGGTGGACATGAGGTGGCAGTAAGAAGACGGACCGCCCTCACCTATCTCCAGCGTGTGCTGGTGGGACAGCATCAGTCCCTCCGTGTGCTGTTGGAGATGGTTGGGGGAGCAGAGGAGCCACTGTCGGAGGCGGTTCAGGACGGGATGGCAGAATTTGCGAGGGCAGCGGACTTGGATGAACGGGAACAGTCTGCCACGGGAGTTGCATCCCTCATCTCGTGGAGGAGCGTGCTCTCTCTTGTCTCCTTCCTCACCCAGGAGGAGCAAGAGAGGTTCCGACGCCTCTTCGAGCTGTCGGATGCAGAGAAGGAGATGCTACCGAAACGGGAGGAGGGTTTCGACAGCCACTGTCACCTGGACCGAACCATGTCCAAGGGAGGCATCTCCACCTCATCCGTTGGAGAAGTGTTGCAGCTGTGGCCGGTACCGACCAAGTACCGGGTAGGAATCCCCAGGATGGTGGGCGTCTTCTGCGACCCCGACACCTACCCGTCTGCCGAGGAACTGGTTGCCTGGAGAGCCCAGGGTGTGTACCCCGCAATCGGGTGGCACCCCAGGAATCCGACTGGAAGGGAAGGGGACTGGGAAGCCTTCCAGGCTCTCATCAGTAGGCCCGAGGTGGTGGCTTTGGGCGAAGTTGGGCTGGAGAGGAACGAGCCCATGGACACCTGGTGCTCCCAGATGGAGAGGCTGGAGCAGGTGCTGGACTGTCTGAGGCGGCCAGACCTTGTTCTTGTCCTCCATTGCCGGAGCACTGACATCGGAGAGGATGAGGCCTGGATGACGCTCATGCACCTCCTTAAGGACCATGCAGCAGTCCACAAGGACCAGTTGATCCACTGCCATTGCTTCACTGGGAGCCGCCGGATGGCTGAGCGGTGGATAGCCGAGTTCCCTAACACCTACTTTGGGTACACCGCTATCGTGGCCCGGTACAGGGGACCAGAGCACCGCTCAAAAATAGACTGCTTGGAATGGATGCCAGTAGAGCGCCTTCTCCTGGAGACAGACGCACCGTACTTCGCGTCTCCCAGATCGAGAGCCCGCCGCACCACGCCCGCTCATCTTGGGTGTGTGGCGGCCGATGTTGCAGAATACCGGCAGGAGTCATGGACACAACTTCTCCGTAGAGCCGCCCAGAACACGGACCGTCTCTACATCCAGAAGTTGGGCCCAGAGGTGGTGTAAGAGGCTGAGGGCGGGTTGGTCCCACCGTAACCGTGGGTGCCGGCCCCCGGCTGAGACGGTGCGGCTCAGTCGGGTAGGCAGGTGGCTCGAGACCTCAACCTGTTTCGCTGCCAAGTACCAAGTACTGGTTAAGGAATCCAGGAAACCATCAGATGGCAAGGATCCCAGCATCGTCCAGACAGTGTGCACTCCTTTATAGGATCGGGAGGAGTGTAGTGATCGGCGGTTCCTAAAGGACCGCATATTAGAGAAATGGACCCGCGGTGTAGGGCGCTTCAGCCAACCGTGTCTCCCGCGCTATGACGGGGATACGATTGGTTGCTGAGGAAAGAGGGAGGTCTGCAACCGACGGAGTGGATCGCCCGGGAAAATAGGGACCGCTGATTGGCTAAAGGGGGATTCTGGAGGATGCTGGGATCGCGGAGAAGCAACAGAGAGAGGTCGCCATCTTGACGCTGGACATTGAAGAGTAAACATCAGTGTGTATAAAGAAATTCTAAAGAGTGGATTATTGTGTCGACTGATTGGTGAGTGTACCCTTATTTCCCCTAGTTGTGTGACTGAACGTTGCCCCATTGTTCCTTAGTATTCGCGATGTGGACATTTTTCAACACTGTTTGGTTAACTTTTCTGAATGAAATTCTCGGGTTAAAGAGGATGGATGTACTTAATTATGTAGAAGAATGTCTTCTGTTACAAACGATTGGGTTATACCAAACAATTGTGCACGTATGCTGAAAAATATGAAGTTGTAAGGGGGCATAAATATCGCCCTTTTCACGAGCCATCAACAAGAAATTGCGGACACTGCACCTCCTAATTAAATCGTAGCAAAGCAACACGATGATGTACGTGATGAGAGATTTCTTTAATGTAGCCTGTTCCCAAAGGCAAACCACTTAGCATTTCAATGCTGACTAATGCTGAATGAGTATGTCACTTTGTACTGTACAGTACACATAAAATTTCTTATTATTGATTGATTATTAGTAACAAGCTGAATGAGTGACAATGTAGAGTTCTTTAAGATGATGTGATTAATACTTGCAAATGTCACAGGGTGAGAAAAATATGCAACCAGACCGGCCAGGGCTCAAACCCTGGAACCTTCACTTAATTAGTGTCACATGGCGAATGCTCCCGCTTCCAAATGAGCTATCCACAGTATCCGGGTTACGGTTTTTCTACAACGTGACCTCATGTTAACATGGACATCATAACGTTATGTACGTCTGTTCAGCGGGCCGATTATGATAATGTGATTGCGGACTGGGGCGGATAGGTGATAATCTCATGATGGTCATAATTAGCCTGAAATAGGCTCATTTTTGTTACTGTTATATAGTAACAAGTGTATTAATACATACTCCCTCACCCATACATGTATACAACTATACTAACAGTGTCACAAATTATTTTTATTGGATTTAATCATTTTTACTGTGTAGTAAGTGTCTAAGATGTTTAATTTTGTTACAGCCATAGTAAATAATTTTACTCCAATTCTAGATTATGGATATTTCTAATTTCAGGTATTGCATGGTGGGATTGTTGACTGATGATGAACTATACAAATTTTGAACTTCGACGATCAAATATGGAGTCAGAATTCATGGAGAATCCATTTATTGACAATCATCACAGTTGAGATGTTGCAGTTAAATAGGTCGTCTCCGGCTCACAGAAGGCTGCAAACTTACTAAGGCTGCAATAGCATCGGATGATATTTTGTAGAATGATTTGGAACCAAAAAACTCAACAATGTGGATCTGTGAATGAATGGCTTTAAGCATGCAAAGAGGAGCTCTTTGTACATGTACCCAAAACATTATTGACTTCCAGAGATTTGAGAAGATCTTTCGAATCCGTCAGTAACTCAGTTCTAACGCAAATTATGAATGTGTTGTGAGGTATCTCTGAAGCATGAATGAAACACAGAATTGACATTGTTGTGGTCTGCAGGAATTTTGAAGAGTTCTTGGTCAGTGCTAAGAAAGACACATATTTTGACGTTATATAACACTAACAATTATCATACTGGTTGGGAACACAAACTTCGATAGAAAAAATGTAAAAACATGGTTGACAATAACAAGTAGAATTATGTCAAATTGTTTTGGTCAGCATCAAAATTTAAGATCTACTTAATAGTAAGACCAGTTTACAAGGGTCCAAATCTGTTGTTTTGTTATTGAGGGTTTACTGTATTTTTTAAGTGTTCCTTCAACTTGTTGTTTTTTTTGTATCTATAAAAACACAACTTTTAAGCTCACCCTTCACAAAGTGACAAGGTAAGCTTTTGGGATAACTCTAAACTGTCCACAAGATGCTTATTTAGACACTACAGATCACAATTGAGGCCTAGTCTTCATGGAACTTGGTCACGGCAGGTCACAATGTTTACATTATCAGAAGCTAGGTCAAGTTTCCTTATTGGTTATCTGAGTTTATCTGAGTTGGTCAAATCATAGATGAATCTTTTGTAGCCATTAAAGATCACAATTTTAACCACAGTCCTATAAAAGATGGTGAGTGAGCTTGATATAGTTGTCACAATGGCTGTTGAGTGTATGTGCGTCCGTGTGTGCGTCCGTCCGAATTTGTCCGGGCTGTTTCTTCATCATTCAATGGGTGATTTTGAAATACATTGGCACAAATGTTCCCCGTGTTGAGGCGGCGTGTCGCACCCAAGACCAGTACCCCTAGCTTGAAGGTCAAGGTCACTCTTGGAGGTCAAAGGTCCGAAATGGGCATAATACTACTTGTCCGGACCATATGTTCTTCATTTGTTGGGTGATTTTTTAAATAACTTGGCATAATTGTTAAACACCATGAGGCGGTGTGCAGTGCGCAAGATGCAGGTCTCTAGCTCAAAGGCCAAGGTCACACTCAGAGGTCAAACTTAAAAAATGACCATTATAGACCGGGCTGTATCTCACTCATGCATTGACCAATCTTTGTTATATTTGGCATGAATGTTCACCTTCATGAGACAGAGGTTCATGACAGACCCCGATGTTCATATCTTAAAGGTCAAGGACACAGTTTAAGGTCAAATTGAAGCTTGTCTAGACCATAACTTTGTCGTGCATTGACCAATCTGTCTTACATTTGGCATGAATATTCACCTCTATAAGCTAGAGTGTTATGCTCAACCCTCATGTTCCTATATCAACCATATCTGACATGTTCAGTTTACTGATGTTTAGTATGCATGCTTTCCAACGTGAACATATATTGGGAGAAACATGTACTTTGTTATAGACGTCTGGCTTGATTGATGTACTGGTCACATATTTTGTATGTGCTAGTTCTTTCAATTACAAACAAATTAACACTGGTTGGTTTTTGATGAAACTTCACATGAATGGCTAAGTTTAAGTCCACTGACTGTTGTTGGGAGTATGTCTCAATTCTATTTGGAATTGGGGATTTCTAGGTCAAGTTGAATAAATATTTCATGTTCAATGTTCTTCTATTCATACTAATGTTAACACGAAAGTAATTGTGTTACACTTCTCAAACTTCAACAGGTATGCATTATTCAGCATTTTGTGTTGCACATTGTATACAGTATGTCTTTCATATTTTGAATCTGATTTGACAAGTTGAGGCCTTTAAAGTTGTGAAATTTTGCTTGTGGGGTATATGTCTGTGACAAGAAAATTAAATGTGCTCGTATGTAAGTATTATCCAGTTTGTGCATTGACACCTCCATATCTTAATTTGAATTCATTCTGTGTAAGAGTTGTCACCCTTGAAACAATGATGTGTTGCGCTGTACCTGGACTTTTATGTAAATAGTAGTCAGCATGTATAGTTTAAGCTTTAATAGTATCATTAGTTACCCACATACATATTTCCACATTATAATAGTTTATAAACTGATTTATTTAAGCAGCAGTCTCTAAAGGATTCAAATTTTGATTAGCAAAATAAATACTGTGTATTGAAATTGTTTTCATGTTGTCTAAAAGCGATATTTTCAGCAAGCACCACCACAGTATTACTTTAAGTGTTTCTCAACCATTGCATACCAAATATCCCCTCTTCTTTTTGACCAGAATGAAGTAACAAAGCTGTCTAATTTTGATATTTAACAGATTATTTTGAGAAACAATTCTAGCAATACTGTGTTGGTCATCAGTCAAATGCACTTCATGCACATATAACATACATGTATACATATAACATAACAACTGTAAACATGATCATATTTATTTACACAAGTCACTATACCTCTTGGTTAAGTGCACAATTCATTATATGTACAGCAAAACCTGTATATAACAACCACCCATAGGTAGTCACATAATCTTTGTTGTAATGTGGTCACTCAGATGGAAGATAAAATAGCAAGTGTTTGTTTACAGGTGGTCATTCAGTTTTTGCAGTATGGCTTGACCAGATTAAACTGAGACTCCTTGCATAACTTGTTCAAGTCGGGAAAATTCCGAAGTTTTTAAAAAATTACTTAAAATTATATACGGCCTTATACGGACATAACGGTACATAGTAAATAATTATATGAGTCGAATATAGCCGGACGAGCTTACAGACTTTGATGGGTCTAAGTTTAATCTAGTCAAGCTATACAGGACATTACTTATCTAGGTTATTATACGCATTACACATACATGAAGCAGTAGGAATTAGCAGTTGTTTTAAGTGACAACTGATAGCTACAACAACAAAGAAAAAAAATATCAACAATCTTCAAGTGACCATAACAACCAAACAATTTTCATAGAATTACTCACTTGAAAAACAAACATTTACTATTAGTACCCACACTTCAAATATTGGGGGGCTTAGTACATGTCTGTCGGAAAAATAAATGGTTTCAGTTCAATAATGATTTTCCCTAGGATCTTCAAACTTTACATGGAGGTTGGCAAGCAATAGGAGATGGTCCCAATTGATTCTGAGGTCAAAAGTTGCTTTGATTAACATTATTGACTACTTAGCAGCAATAGGGGCATACATGTTTTATAAACATGTATAGTAACATTAGGCGACAAATACACCTAACCAGTTCTAATTTACTAACCGACAACTTCTCCACATGTGGACGACAAACAACAAAAGTAACAGGATGTGGATATTCTATGAAAATAAGAAAATCTTATTTTCATGTCCGCAACACAAACAATTCTTCAACAACACATGCAATATTTTGTTGAGTTGAAACAAATTTAATTTCCCAAAGGCTACCATTTAAGCATAATACTGTAAAATCATTAATTTTGTGGGGGTAAAATTTCAAGGTTCACATTCAACTAAGAAATCAAATCCCATCGAACAACATATTTACCCTTGTATTTATTACCTGAATTGCAAAAACCACAAATTTATGTCCCATCGAAACAATCTTTTTTTACCAAAACCATGAAATTTCATCCCATCGAAATTTAATTGTTTTACAGTATGTCAAATAAAAATAAGTTAAAGGGTATATGGTAAGTTTGAGAGCAATGACAGACTTAAACATATTTTCAACAACTTGACAGATTTACTGGAAATCACTTTATGCCTCCTACATCAGTAGATGCGGCATGTCGGCGCGTAAAATATTTTTATAAGGAATAAAGTAATAAATATATATGGTGTCAGCCTATGCCACAAATTAACAGTGGTTGCCAGTAATCCGAGATACAACAGAGTACATCAGGATTCCCATGGTCAGGGAAAAACATAATTTTTCAAGGTCAGGGCATTTTGAAATCAGGGCAAAAGTCCGGGAATTCATCATCAAATATGTTGATAAGTGTCATTTCCTTTGAAGAAAATACCGAAGACTGGAAAACATCCTTGCTTGATATGCTTGCTCATGATGATTCTTGATTATAATTATTTTATGTCAACCACCAGCACTAAAACTTCTTCCTGGGAGCCCTGTACAAGCTGTTTTGTGATAGTGGCCTTTACTGGTATTTGCAAAATCATATGTCCAAAGAAATCCAGCATCCCAACTGGATCAACGTGGCTACAACTCCAACTGCCATAAGCTGCTAAATTTTACTGAGTTCCAGTTTTGATACTAATCTGCATTGCAATGGCAAAGATGACCAAACCTGTAATAAAGAAGACACAAAAGATGTATTTCAACGTTGGTAATAATCATAATGTTAGAACATAGGACAGTTCTATTATTTTAAGTTTGTACACAGGAGAAACGCCTGTTATCAGTATCAAACTGAGTGTTTATGATCACTTCATGTGGAATGGTAGTTTAGAGATGGGATCATAAGTTCCTGGGTTCAGAACTTCAGACACCATGAGTGTCATTGCTTAATTTCTCAAAGGAAGTACTAGTTCATGTGTCAAGAATCAGATTCAGTTTGTGTGTTGCTTTAAGCTGCATTTGTAAGAAAATCAAGAGCCGGCCATCAGACAGCATACAGGAATATTCACAGGAATGAGTCAGATAAATCATAAGTACAAAATAGGCTGTAAATCTAACAACTTGGTGTCATGCTAAATCATTGATATCATAGTATGTGAGATATGGTACAGATTTTATGGATGTAACATTGCCACTTAAACTAATGAATGGGAGAGTACACTAGCCCTTCATATTATTTTGATAGTCAAGCTGAAAATTGGGCAAATTTATTTACCAATAATGCCTTTCACTTTTGTTTCTCTGTAGTCAGTGTTCCTGGTTTGGTACCAACAATGTTTTCTTTGAAGTAAATCAGAACTGAAATGAACAATACACAATATATAACTTTATTTATATAATTAGTTAAGTTACCTAGATCTGGTATTTTTTGACAGGTAGTCTCTTAAACTTAATAATAGAAGATGGTCTCATATTAATACCACAGAATGTCTTTGCTCAAAATATCTGCTGTCAATGCAAATTTTATGCAGCAGTGTCTGTTGACATAATAAGCACCTGGATGGCTCAGTTGGACCAGTAAACCTGGGTTTGAGGATTTGATTCCCTATCGGTTGCACTATATCCTCAGGCTCTGACGTTACATTAATGAAATCAGAGCTTAACTTCACAAGATGCCTCGGGCGGTCAGGGTTCAGTGATGGGAGAACTCAGCGGCAATTAAAACTTTGCCAGCATTGTTTGGCCAGAGCAACTTGCCCGGAAAAAGGATTTTATTTTTGAGGTTCTTTATTTGTAAGTAATGAAGGCTGATATATGTTTGTTTTATACAATTGTTTAAACGCCGGCCCTACAGGGGACAGTTGAGGATAAAATCTTCGGTAATTTTTAAGGCCACTGGTAACTTCATAAATGGGGAAAGTGGGCAGTGTTTTTATATTTAGGGTGTCCATCCAATGACATTTGACTACGCCCATGCTGTACAGGACAGGGCTACTTGACATGATTAGTGAGGGGGGTATTGTACCTCCTTGAGCGATTTTAGAACAGACACAATGTCAAAATTCCCGACATACAACGGTGTTCGGGTGGCCGTGGTTTCAATTGTCTGCTGAGGCATTACATACGTCGGACAATGGTAAAACATATTGGGCAATCACTGATCATAATAATAAATAAATAAAAAGCTGACATATCGTTGTCATTTGCGTTGATAGAGCGAGAAAAAGACCTTACTTCTCGTAAATTTACGTTTCGCCTGCTTCTATGTGGAATGTTCTCCAGTCTACATTATTGTACTCTCCCATTTACCCAACCAGTGGCAGACAATCTCTCGCGAAATATTTTTGGCACCGCTGTTTTTTTCTTTCGTCGCCATCTTGTTCCGTCTGCTTCGCGAGTGCGCGCGCATACACTGCAACGCTTCCGTTACTATTTTAAGTGCTGGGAAAACCCAAAATCGTTAGCAACGGCACATAAGATATATCTTATTCGTTTGAGATTTATTTTAACCTTAAGGAATATCTTACGCAAGAAGTATCTTAAGTTACAAATTGAATACAACTTAAAGATAAAATATATTTTATCCTTACCTAAGGAATATTTTGTGAACTTAAGAGCAATCTTAAGATATATCTTAAGAAGTATATTGAATACAGGCCTAGGTCACGCCCCGGGGTTGTTGGACCTCATTTGGTCGCAGTTTTGGCATGGGTTTGTGTGGGCATTACTCAGGGTAGTTGTATCGTGGTGTATCTGATTTCTGTGCTCGGCTGGTGAGGTTGAGTGCTACCTTCCCTGTCGGATTTTCTCATACCCTTTTTCGATTTATAGCACTATTCTAGAATGTTTAACTCCATGGAGAGTGTTTTATTGTTCATTATCCTGAACCAAATCCGGTTTTTCCATCTGTTTAATTATTATTTGATGTATGCCACACTCTTTCGTGATTCTTTGAATGACACTTTATGAAATTTGGATACTAAGGAGATGCTTCTTCAGTTAATTGATTGATAATGTCACTAATTATGCAGTTTGATGAGAAACATTGTCTCTTGTCACTTGGTATACGTTCTTAATATTTTTTGTCGAAAGGCGAGATATCGTATAGTAAAAGTCCAGCAAGTCTGATATAATCCATTTATATTATACTTGTTGACGTTGAACGCTTTGAAGAGCTTCTCAACGGCGGTATGTAATCGTTATCATTAACCGAAAGGTTACCTTGCTTACGCAACACATACAATCATTGTCTCGAAATTTTTATCAAGTCGGATTTTCGTTCATTGAATACTTCTGTTTTCTTCGATAAATGTACTGCAAGTCGATAAAACACGAAGTCATTCCCAGACGTGACCTGTTTGTTGTATTTTATCATAATGAATCGGTCAGTATTCAAATTTCGTAACTATAACAACGTTTGATACGCAAACCCTGTTAATGAAAATGAGACGCCGAATCGCCAAAGATGAACTGACTTCACTATTACGTTGTGTTTTCATTAGAACAATTGAATGTAGACAAATAATCAGTCGTCAGTCTTAAGACGTCAGTAGACTGTTGATAATCTGGACTCACTTAGTTACAAATGAAACAAATTATTTATACAGACTTTCGATCCTGTAGTCGTTCGTACATATAGCTCTATCGTGTCCACAAGTTTTTTTTAGATGTATCTTATAGTATTGTTCACGATTAATATGTCTTGTGTTATTTCCGGACACTTCCACTACCAGCTGATGACGGTGTCACGTTGCACATACGTAAAGGGGATACTTAACCAGTTTCCAAGTGCTTTTCAACAAATTACCAGAAAGCAGTATTAGCAGATAGTTAGGAACTAATTTACAAGGCATCCATCCATTCGTTTTAAACGACATTTTTCGACTCCCACATCAAGACAAAAACTGAAGTGTACATCTTTAGACTTTCCCGAATGATACTTGTAATAAAACTGTCAGTCAAATAAATGGATGTGTAATTATTCGAAGAGATTTTCTCATGCTGGTTGGTCGATACTAGTAATAAAATATAACAAAACTGGACATTTTACTTGGAAGTTTCAATTGAAAAGAAGCCCACACATTAAGAGGCGCGTATTACACAGGTCGGGAGCAACTAACACGTGGAAACATGATGGTGAAGTTAAAAACATTCCTATTATGATGCATTGGTGGTCTTTAAAAATATTGAACGTTATAAAAGATGCTCAATAAGGCTTTACAGCGGGGTCTTGGTATACTATGCCAAGTCACAGCAAAACCCCATTTTGGTTACTTGGAGTTAACGTTAACTTTTAACAAGTACCAGATGTATGTAACAGTGAGCATCATTTTCATACACTCTCACCAAAACTCATTAATAAATAAATATGTGTTTGATGTAGATCTCCGTGTTTTTGAGAGACCCCCTTTGTAAGCCAACTCTGAATTGCTTATTCACGTGTCATTTAAATATAGTCACGTAGTGAATATTGCCAAGCGAATAAAGTCTAACGGGTACACAATGTGGTGAGTCAATCACCAGAAAATCACTTTTCAGTACTAGGAATCCATGTGACCACGTGGCATGTCTGGTATATCATGTGACATACCAAGGAAACCACGTGATTTATATCAATATGTACAACTTTTTAAATAAAGGTATAAATATTTAAATAAGTATAAAAGCCGACTGTTAGACTATGTATACACTTAATAATTAACACCATATTTAATAATTTGAAGTGGTGCGGCTTTCAATGCAGACAAAGCACGTACGTTGCTGATATTTAGTATTATTTCAATGAATATCTACTTAGCACTTTAATACGGTGTTAAAACATTAGGTAATGTAAAGTATTTGCCATTTGAGACAAAGAAATAAAGGCTCGTTAATGCAATGTACTAATTTAAAGTAATTCAGATCTCAGGGGAATATTATTGCTCCAGAATTTGGTTATAAGAGAACTATAAAATTCGGCACCTGTCCTATAAACATGTTTTATCTAATAACTGACGTTAGTCTCATGACAAACGATTGTAACTATGAGACATTCTGTACATAAATGGTCTCTTATAACATACAAATGTCTGAAAAAACCCACCAGATACTAGGTTATTATGAAACGTAATTAAATCAAATACATTCGAATTAATAATACCCGTACGTTAGGCATGTCTCAAACTAAAAGGTCAGAATTAATTGAAACGTATTTTTGTACCTAATAACTATAAAACAGACATATATAATGCGTTATTTGTAACACATATTAAATAATACCATACATCCTTTTAGGTAAATAATAAACTTGACGACACCGAACTATGGGCCAATTATATGATATACTTTGTTCCATGGATTGCTTGTCGTAGTTATCTTTTGAGATCGCTCTTTGTTCGTCGTACGAGAGTGCATCAGTCAGTCAGTCATTCAGACCGTGCGTGCGTCCGTCCATCCGTCCGTCCGTCATTCACTCACATGACTTGATTTCGAAATATGGGACTTGTTTGCTTTTTTGAGAGTGTGCTTTATCAGCGCCGTGCTTTCGTTGTGGTATTGATTTTGTTGACGACGTGTTTTATCAATAAACACATAGTGCTTATTTGTAGTGGTGTGTATTTTTCGAAAATAATTTGTCTAGGTTATGTCTTGTTGGAGTTGTTCTTATGTTGAGGTCGTGCTTTCGTTTGTAGCATGCTTTGTTGGGACTGAGCTTTTGTTGAAATTGAGCTTTTATGAAGGTTGTGTTTCGTTGGTGTCGAGCTTCCACTGAGATTTAGATTGGTTAGCTTCGCGATTTGGCGCAGTGTTTTGCTGCGGTTTTGTTGTTGGTGTCGTGTTTAAGCAGATATTGCGGTTTTATTGGCGTTGAATAAAGCTTGTAGCTTATGTTTCCTATGTTTATCATAATCGACTTTAAATAAAGTTTATCTTATCTTGTCGTGCTTTCGTTTAGTTGTCGTTCTATATGTAAAGTGGTGTTTGGTTGTTGTCGTCCCTTGGTTCATCTATGGCGTCGTTGTTGACGTCGTAATTTGAAACATACGACATACACCGTGGAACTGTATCAAGGTCGCCATTTGACGGTTGTCCTGTGGGTTGAGAGCACATGAACACTTGTAGACCATTTTGTTATGTCTATAAAATGGCTGGTATTGTGCCTAGTTAGTACACTAATGTAGTACAAAACTGCACATAAAAAGTAAGCAAATAGTTGTTGTCAATTATATACAGACAAACGTCCTTATGTGGTTCGCACATACCATCAAGTGCATCGTTTTCTCGTCATCAGCAAATCCGTATAATGCACATTCAACTATACTCGATTGCATTAATGATAATAATTGATATAATATTTTTCATGTTGGCAATTTGTGCACCGTCTAGAGCTTCATTAAGTATAACTCGTTTCGCATAAATAGTTTTGTCATAATTGTTGAGTACAAAGAGCGTCCTCTTATTCGGCTCAGTTGACAGCGTGTTCGTCCAACTGACCATGTTGCAAGAAACCATTCAGCTTGCCATGCTGCTAGAGCACGATATGTCGTGTTGCCAGAACTCGTCAGGCTGGCTCCGTTTAAAATTAAAATGTTTTAACTCATTTGAATATGTTACTTATGGACATTCTACATTTTTATGTATCCGGTATATTAATGTTCCAATGAATTGTTGCATTTTCGTCCTTAGTACATGTCTGTACATGAAATGTAATTTGATCAAGGTAATGAGCCCTATTAGAGAGCTTCTTCAAGTCAATGCCCGTCTGCGGCCATCATTCAATTAGCCAAGATAAAAATCTTACAACATAGAATGTGCAGGAAAACAGAATATTACAGCAGACAGGGAAAAGAAATTGGTGTTTGGTATATATAAGGACATGTATGTAGTGTCAGTATATGTGATGTTTAGAGTAAAATTTATGACATGGAATTAAACTTCAAAAATAAACGATGCGAATACTCGAACCATTCACAGTTATAAATGTATACAATGTTTAAACCTGATCTTAGAATGTCAGAATATTCTACGTAAACTGTGTAAATATCATTGTTATGGAAAAGGCTCAAGTTATTATTTTTTCTTCAGGCGGATCGTGTCTTTGTCACATAAATGCGATTAATTTTCGGATAAGTTCCAGAAACAATACGCATTACAATGGTGATACATTGTATCAATCATCACATGACATTTCACTGATTCCTGGTAACAAATAATTATAAGATTGTTTATGTTGTGTTCATTGATTTAATGGTACAGGTAAAACGAACAGAGAAGGCTGCATCCAATAGATAAGTAGATTTAACAGAGTGAGAAATATGTGCAACCAGACCGGGGCTCGAACACTGCGGGCGAATACTCTTCCGACTGCGTTAGACGGCTGCTCATACACGTTTCTCCCATATTCGAAATAACACCGACCCACGATATCAATTTTTAACAAACGAGTACGAGCACATTATAAAATACAGTTATAATAATATATGCTGATTTGAACCACATTAGTGCGTGTTCAAAATTAAGCAATACTTTATAACTTTATAAACGTAGCAACCTACACAATCACTACTACCGAATGACAAATACGATATGTCTTCGATGCCGTACAAGAGTTACATCGTCAGTTAGTATAAGGTTTAGTCATCAATATTTTTGTCAAGATTGACTAAAGATGTGTGCTGTTTGTATGAGAGAGGAATTGTTTTATCATGATGTACACTCTAAGCTAGCATCAGTGTTTTGAATTCTGTTTGTTTGATAATAATAATAACAAAAAAAAAAATAATAACGACTTTATGAAAAAGGCAACACAGTTGGGCTAGTCAAGCGCTGTGAGCCTATATGACAACATTTAATGATACGTACATGTTTCCGAAGTATTACATACCAAGAATTGATAATGTTATTAATACTCCAGAAAAGACATAAACATTTTTTTAAACTAATATGTAACAATATTTACAAAACGACAATAAAATGATGTATTTGACAATATTCACAAGCAAAATCATATCAATTGTTTCCAAGAAAGTTCAGTTTGGTTGCGTTGTGGTTTTACCTTTTGCACTGTTTTCACCGAGATGCATATCTGAATACACTTGATAATTAATGAGAATGTACGTATATGATGTAGCAACTCAAATAAAGAAATACAAGTCATGTGACAACAGGCAACGTATCTTAATAGGAGACTGAACAAATAACTTGTCATGATTGCCTTTCTGGTGTTGATTGCAACCATGTAACACATTCACGTGACGTTATGTTTTAGCTAGTAACGACTGTTTACGAAACAAGGTCGAGAATGAATAACGTACTGTCAATGTTCTATCGGAAATCATTGAATGACAATTAGACATAGAGAGCCATCTTAGAGCAGAGAATGGATGTAGCATAGATGATTGCATATTGATAAACATACCGGTACATGGAAGGACAAGTGATTATCTTATTACTTATTGGTGTTTAATTGATTTATAATTGACAAGAATTCATAGTCTGAGAGTAACACACTAGCGCACCTTCGGTAAGTTATGGTTATAGCATTTATTGGAAGATGATATTTGGAACGTGTTTATTGTAATCGTCTTTTGAAATCGGTGTGTGTATGTCAAATGTGTCAGAATGATATAAATATTAAACTACTCATATCTTCCTGGTAGGCATATAGGCTGCCAACGCAATACTGTCGAGCTGCCAACTTCTGGGTCGCAATCTTAACGCTGCCTGGCTGCTAGATTGACAAACAACTTCACGGTACCAATCTACCAGCCCAAAGCACATGGTAAGGATCTCTAGACTCAGTACTGGTTGACTAGCTGTGAGCATGTTCAAAATAATCATGATTACAACAAGAGTACACATGTGAAAATGAAATCAATTCGTAACTATATCTTGTTTTATAGTTTAGCTTGTGCTTATTTTTAATTTTCACCACTCAATATCGTTTATATCATGGATTTCTCTGATGTATTGCAAGTCTGCAGACGATTTTACAATTTATTTAATGTCTGTCGATATATAAGAAATATTTACGCAGTTTGAAATGTTTTTAAATTGTTTAATGGAAACTGTAATATAATCCGCAGTAGTTATACATCATATTGTTTATAACTAACAACGTGCAGTGATATCATCGCTAATGTATTGCACCTTGTTGAAATAAACCGGTAATTTGTCTGCAGAATTGAAGGGATGTAGTTAAACGCATATTCAGAATGTAATTCAAGTATGATGTGAAAAAGGCATGTCTTACATTTGTAAACGACAAACAAATTACAAAATACAAACGAAATGACATTCTTAAGTGTGGAAATATGTTCACTGAATTGAAATATTTTTTTTGTGGAAAAATGCTATTTTTAGACTGATGACATCGTTTGTCGAATGATGAATACAGTGCTCTTGAGCTATGATTGATTATTTAACGTAAACAATTACTATTATAATTATATGGTTCGTAGCTTAGATAATAACTAGCGCATTGTTCTTATAATATATATTAAAATTCGAAACTAGAAGATTAGAAAGGGTGGCATTTCTCAGCAGAAACGTATAGTGGTGATGTCATTTAAATTGCAAACACTGCCAGATCGAGATCTGAAGAAAGAATGTCTGAGTTTGTATAAAAACAACAACCAACTATTTAATATTATTCAAATATGCAGTTTGTTATATTTAAATCAGACATCTAACAAGCTGAATAAAGAGAAATGTATCGTCTGTTAATTATATAAATAATGGTTTTGGAGAAACGTTGCGTGCAGTTGTAACTTTTTTGTTTCAGACAGGAACATGTTTTCGACAGTGTTATAAAAAGTTACAGAGGTGCAACATGATGTAGAAATGATGTTAGAGAATATATGTTGGCATAATGTAATATGTGTACGAATATGTTCACATTTTATGTTATTTATTAAAATGTTGTCATGGATTTAAATTTGAGTATAATTGTAACGTGTCTATAGAAGCTTTGAAAAACAGTACCCGGTGTACAGCTACCGTTTAATTACCATGTTTGTTGATTTTGATAATAAAACATTTCTACACTAATTCGATTGCTAGATCACTAGATCGACTGCCCGCAAAGAAACGAAATACGCACATGTTTTATATCTACTGTAACTGGAAGTATAATAGGCTTGGCATAAAATAACGAATAAACAATCTAATTAGGACAAATAGTGATTCATATAAGTCTAACTATGTAATCAAAATTTATAATGAAATGATTGGAATAAAATTGTATTATGCATTAGGCTACTGAGTACCGCTTTCACAAAAGTCATTAAATACCGTTCAGACAGACGCATGCACTGGTTTTTTGTTGATCAGATCCATTATTCAGAGCCGTTTCTTCAATTCCTGCTCATTGTAATGGGGGTTTTATAACTGTGTGGTTCAATTCATTTGCCGAATGAACTTGGTGGGACAGAAAAAATAGGGTTCAATCATCTGTTAATTGATGGAAATAGCGGTTACGAAGTCAGCATGACAATAAAATTCCTCAATGATCTCCTAAGGTAATTCGTCAATAATTTTGAAACGAAGTGCCTGCCATTACAATCAAACTACATCCGAAAGTATGGATGATTAAAAAGAACACATTTACCCATTTGGAATCAAATAAAGTGTGCGTATTGGAATAGTTCACCGGCTTAGAATGAGAAGTTCGTAACTTCTACTAACGACCTTATAAGACTGATGCATATTTGAAATCGGAACTTATCATGTTGACCAAAATAAAGTTGTGAAGCATTGCTTTTCGATAACATGGAAGCTGGGACCAATATAATGTTAGTTTCATCAATTCATGTAATGATATGGACTTCCTATAGCTATAAAATACTTATATTCATATTTCATTGTCTTATTCTTTAAAGAGGCGTTCCCTATAACTTTGATCGCTTAAATCGATTCAGGAATAGTATACATTAGATGCAAATCACTATTGCTTAAACTCCTTAAATTTGCAACAAAAAGCTCCCACGAATACCGAGAAAAGGATGAAAACATATTTCTGTAACGAGCCAAAATAGTCACGAGTTGTTTCCCTTTGACCACATAATAATAAATTGCTCTAAGCGATTAATTATTATTGGTGATTTAAATAGATTTTGTTGACATTATAGAGACATATTTGCGCAAAATTATGATACTTGATAGTAATTTGTACATTTAACTCATTTAATGTTATAGCAGAAAAAATATGCTAGTTATAGGGTAAGCCACTTTAAGCAGAGATGTTTGGAACGAGAAATTGTGAACAGCTTACACGGGATACGACCATTATTAAAACGTCTTTGTATTTCCTCTCTATTATTGCGTCGCTCAGGATAGTGCATGACATTTATTGCTATTGTCCTGGTGTTGAAATTAGATGGTATATTTCTTGTTACAAGCTACATGAAATTGTTAAGCACACCCACAAAAATGCCGATATATACTCCAGTATATGAGTATGTCTTAATTACGCAGGTCTGTTGTCATGAATGCTGGAAAGCCCCGTACTGTTCCAATTCTTTCTTATTTTGCATTCTGCATAAAATAGTTTATTACGCTACTCTAAATTTCCACGATTTAGATTAAAGCTTAATGGAAGACCAGTGGTAAGTTATTGAAAAGGGATAAACTCGATTATTGAAGATGTAGATAATTAAACACATTTAAAGTGTATAGAGCTATATTGGACGATATGTTTTTAACAGTTTCTAAACCTGAAAAACTATTATGCTTTCATATCCATTATATCATTTTTCGCTTAACAGAAACTGTCTCTGTGATTTATAGGACATCCCAAAGTCCTTTTTCATACGAAAGTGTTCTAGAACACCCTATGAAATTATACGAATCATTTATTTTTGGACGATTGCATTAAAGTACACGGAACCCATTCAAAGTTTTAATTTGCAATAAAGAAAGTCTAGTATAATACTTAAAACGATGCAAGTAATTATTTTGACATTAAATGACTGTTAGAATATAGATCTAAACACTTTAAACACAGATACTGGTAACTCGTCTGGAGAGATACGTGGTAGCAACACTCCAGCTCATATTAAAGCTATAAAAATAAACGTTACCATGATTCATAATCTGAGTTCGATTTATGGCACTATTCTAGTATGTTTAACTCAATGAAGTGTGTTTTTATATTTCATTATCCTGAACCGAATCATGTTTTTTTCCATCTGTTTCAATATTATTTAATGTATGCCACACCCTTTCGTGATTCTTGGAATGACAATTTATGAAATTTGTGATACTAAGGAGATGCTTTTACTGTTATTGATTGATAATGTCACTAATAATTGAGTTTGATGAGAAACATTGTCTCCTATCACTTGTTATACGTTCTTATATTTTGATATTGTCGAAAGGCGAGATATCGTATAGTAAAAGTCCAGCAAGTCTGATATAATCCATGTCTATTTTACTTGTTAACGTTGAACGCTTTGAAGAGCTTCTCCACGGCGGGATGTAATCATTATCATTTACTTAAACAACATATGCAATCATTGTCTCGAAACAAATAATCAAATCGGATTGTCGTTCATTGAATTCTTCTGTTTTCTTCGATAAATGTACTGCAAGGAGATAAACCCGAAGTCATTTCCAGCAGTGACCACATTGTTGTATTTCATCATATTGAATCGGTGAGTATTCAAATTTCGTTACTATAACAAAGTTTGATACGCAAACCCTGTTAATGAAAATGAAACACCGAATCGCTAAAGATAAGCCGACATTATAACGTTGTGTTTTATTAGAATAATTGAATGTAAATAATTGTATCCGTCGTAAGATAGTTCGCTTCTCGGCAGTAGACTGTTGATAATTTGGACTCAATGAGTTATAAAATGAAATTAAGATGACCTGTGCAAGTCATATGGTCCTATTGTGCTGTATATGGAAAGAAACACCATTAAAATACGATGACAATTAGACAGGGATGCGAATAAAACAAATTATTTAAACATACTTGCGATCATGTAGTATTTGAGAGAGCTCTATAGTGTCCACAAGGGTATCTTAGTAATAGATTTTAGTATTGTTCACGATTAATATGTCTTGTAGTATTTCCGGACACTTTCATTTCCAGCTGATGACGGTGTTTTGTTGCACATACGTATGGGGGAATAATTATCCAGTTTCCAAGTGCTGTTCAACAAATTGCCAGAAAGCAGTATTAGCAGACATTTTGCAATTAATTTAAGTCATACATCCAGACATTCTAACCGACATTATTCGAGTCCCACATTCAGACACTATTTAAACGTCCACACAAAGATTTGCACACATGTAATACTTTCCTAATGATACTTATTATAAAACTGTCAAGTAAATGGATGTGGAATTATTCGAAGATATTTTTCTCAAGTTCGTTAATCGATTAAACTCTCAAACCGGGTGTGTGATGAAACCAAATACCAGTCATATAATTTTACATGTTATAAAATTAGGACATTTGGCTTGGAAGTTTCGATTGAAAAGAAACCCACAAGCTGAGAGGTGTGTACAGCCCCTTAAAAGTCTTACTTGTAGCAACATGATGGTAAGCTTTACACATTTTGAATATAGTGTGTTCTTTGTTGGACTATGCTCAATAAGGCTTTACAGCGGGGACTTGGGTAACTAGGCAAAGTCGAAATAACGCCTCATTTGGAGTCACGGTTGTTTTGGCATTTGCGAAACTGAGTAATCAAGCTCTTTTACAGCGGAGGCTTGGTCTTTTTATTTTTTAGATTATGTTTTCTGTGTTTGGCTGGTTGCGTTAAGTTCTGCATTCCCTGTCAAATTACCTCATAATTTAAATAAAATTTGTTGTATGCAATGCTTATCAGAATACGCTTTATTTAATGTATACATACTACTTGTATATATGGCATCTGGTAATCACGTTGTAACCATTGTCTTTTATTATTCATCTACATGTCTATAAATGTATATCGATTCATACAATAACTATCGTTTTATCTAGTGCATTGATTTAAGTACATACATGTATATGTTATAGTATTAACCAAGCGATATTGCTGGTTTATTAACAGTGAGGAAATAAGGTGAGTGATCAACAACTGTGGTCCACGGGCTTGTGAGAACATTTCCAACAAGTTGAAATTAGTTTTGAACATGTAGGTAAACGTAAAAACCAATATCAGTTGGCACCACCACGTTTCTAAGGATTGATGGAATCTGTGTATATACGTGAATGTATATACACTCAAAACAATATCCATTCATGACATGAAACTACTATGTGTATGGTTTACTGGAAGTGTGACAAAATAAAGTGATTTACAAAGTTATGTGATATAATACATTTACTGTCGTGGTAGCACCATGTTCATTTATGTTAGTAACAGTTGGGCAACTACACATGAACAATCACATTATTTTAATGTAGTTGCCTACAATTGACATATCTCACTGCTAAATACACTGGGTGCACATTTTACTACACAAATGTATTCACCTAATCATGCGTGTTCGACTGCCTTAATTATGAAGGAGCATTTTTAAGCATGTTATTTCATTATAATTGGATTATAACAGAACTATTCAAACTGCACAATCCCTCGAAACCTATTTAATGTATTAAATGGTGTTAGTATCATGATAACCCGACCGTAACAACGAGACAGATCGTTCATAAATGGTATCTTATAACATACAAATGTCTGTAAAAACAACAGGAAACTAGGATATTGTGTAACATACTTATCTCGAATACATTTTGATAACTAGCACGTGTCTCAAACAAAACCACCATAATGAATTTACTCGTACTTTCGTAACTAATAATTATAATACAGACAACTAAATAGTGTTATTAGTAACACATGACAAAAAACACCATACATACTTTTTAGGAAAATAATAAAGTTAACGGAATCTGGGCCAATTATATTATATACTTTGTTCCATAGAGTGGATGCCGTAGTTATCTTTAAGATCGCTTTTTGTTCGTCATTCGTGTGTCAGTCAGTTCGTCGGTCATCAACCATGACTTGATTGTGTGGTCTAGGTATTGTTGGCATTATGCTTATTTGAGATTATGCTTTATCAGCGTCGTGGTTTCGTTTAGCGCTGAATGTTTTGACGATGTGTTTTTGTAGAGATAGTGCTTTTTCTTCGTATTGTACTGTTTTGGAACAACTATTTATCAAGTTCGTCAACTTGTCATTTTGTTTTGGTTGAGATCAGGCTTTAGTGAATGGTGTGCCTTTTTGAGATTGGCCTTTCATGAAGATTGTCTTTCGTTTAGCTTTCACTTGGATGTAGATTTGTTAGCGTCGTGTTGTTGAGGTTGATTTTATCGGCGTCGGGTTTAAGTTGAGTTTGTGGATTTTTGGCGTCGGACCTTCCTTGAGGTATGGATTGTGTTGGTGTCATACTTTCGTTCCTAAGTTGGTGTCGTTCTATTGATGCATGTGTGCCTTTGTTGTTGTCAACCCTTTGTTAATTTGTTGTGACGTCGCGTCACAAGTTTGAGCTATTTTCATTTTCGCGTTATTTATTTGCCAAAATGGTGCAAATGTCATTATGCTCGTTTCAATAAATATGATATGTTATATATCAATCGAGCGAAGAAAATCAGCACTATCGACCTGAATGTATATTTTTTAGTTTTTGTGGTGGACTTGTAGTTGTAATGCCCCAATGTCCTTGCCACAGTAATATCATATAACAATAAACGACTCAACTCAAACGACGTTTCACCATTTATTTTAGTTTCACAAATAATCATATGTTTTTATCACAATTTAACCGAATTGAGCATTTATTTTTAATCCAAAAATATTTAATTTAAACCGACAGAATGATGATAATTCACAAGTTATAAATCCAAATTATACGAATGTTCTTTTCACATTATTTCCAAAAAGACTGTCCTAGTTCAATGTCACCCTGGGTACTTATACCAGATGTGATTTATTCAATGCTGCATGTGAAAATCATGGACCATGTGACTGTTCCTTACAAGGAGCAAACATTAAGAACAAGGAGCATACACTTAGAACGATAAGTTCAAACAAGGTCACAGCATGAAATTCATGTTTCTAGATTTACATAATGTGGTCAATAGGAGCAAACATAAGAAGGAATATTGTAAAAACCTGTACTATATGAATCATGAAATACGCAGACTGTCGCATCCATGAGCTCTGATGAGATTCACATAACCTTTAAAGTCCCAATAAGGTTTAAAATGGTTGTATTTTCTATCTACAAAGAATATTGAAATATTGCAATATTAAATTATACTAAAAATGGTGTAGAAGGGACCCATATCTGACCTCTGGTCGCTGTTCCTTCTATGAGAAATAATCAACTGAAAACGCTATTTAGTATTTTGTCCTCCGTACAAAATACTAAATAGTGTTTACGTTTAAATTTTACGAACAATTCCGAAGATTTCGTCAATGATCGGAAGTATACGCACAAAACCCGGTACACCGGTATCTGCCGGTACCCTGTTGTAGGCCTATATTGTTTTGTATATTGCGTGGCATATTGTAGTCTAATCACGACTGACACCTAATTGAATGGCTAGGTATAATCCAATTAAAGGATAAGTGTAGAAGTGTGAATGAATATATATCACTTAATATAATCATGGAATTATATAGACAAGCACATTAACTCCATGATATGTAACATATCGCTGGCTTAGAATGAAAAGACCGTATCAACAAAATCATATTTTGAGAAAATAAGAAAATCTGTCTGACAAATTACTCTGTACTTATGGTTAACAAGCTTTTATGAAAATAGACTCATAAGAAGCGCCTTGTGATATATATTTCATATATGGCACTTACGACCTCCTTATTTTAAGCCAGCGATATAAAATTATAAGGACAAACAAAAACATCTAGCTTTTATATTTTATTACAGATTATGTTGTATCAGACAATAAACAAAATGTAGCTAGCTACAATTAAATACATATGCATAGAAAAATTTGAGGGCATGTGGATATAACATATATTTTAATTTTCCATTCATATGATCATGTTTGTGCGTTTTATATTGATATTAAAAGAAAAGGCCGCCTCTTTGATCTTCATAATGATTGACACGTGTTTATGAAAAATAAATAACTCACAACATTCGTGTATATTAAACATGCAGATTTATATACTTACAAGTAAACAATTATTATTTTATTGTAGATTCTACTGTACATGAAAATTTAAATCTAATAATTATCGGAGAAATTAAAACAACTGCACACAGCCATTCGCACCATCTGTATTGCATACGCATAGTAAATCCCCCGCCTCTGGCATGTTTCAATTATACATTCAACATGATTAATGTCAATATACAAGGCAATATACAAGGCAATATACAACATGGTTATGTGTCAATAGCGGGCTACTATATACGATACCGGAAGGTACTGGTATATACCGGGTTATAGTGTGCGCCCTACGTTATCAATATGTGTGCTATCCATCCATTGGTTATCAGAAACTGGCGAAAATTTATCGGTAGTCTCCGGAAAGGGACCGAGATGCTGTTAAACGCCGTATTTGTAAACAAACCGGGCTCGTTATGTCAATCTTCAAGGGAAGATTATTTCAAATATATGACAGTAAGAGCGTGTTTTAATAGCTTGATGTGGTAATTATTTATCAGTCTTCAAGTCAGTAACAAAGATTTGTGTTTTCTATCTATAGAAAATATGTCTTTCCGGAACCTTATTGTGGCTTTAACCTCAATTTCAACAGAAATATTAATTCTGACCAAACCATTAAAATGATACATACACATCGATGCAATATACAAATTAAACATTCGCAAGTTTGCGACAGTTTTATTACAAAATCCCACACATTCAGGGTTCGTAATTACAAGAATATTACCAGAATACAGTGAAATACTACTGTAAAGATGTAACATCTAAGCTCATGTGACTTGAGAAAGAATGTGTAAAGAGCAAAAACCATACGCAAAATTTCTATATTTTTTGCGCAAAATTATCATTAAACGTTAAAAGTTGATGCCATTAACGTAAAAGAAAGTGACATCATCAGAAAGTCGAATATTTTGAATATGTGTTGCGAAAACAGTAGTGTAGAGATTTCAAAATTACGGGAAAATAAGTTGTTATTACACTGATAAAATTGTTCTGCAATGGTTATTTTTAATTATTTCTCTTTGAAAATTCTTATAAAATATACGTCTTTCATACATAATTAAACAAGGTATTCATTTTAGATTTTGATTTAAGAGATCAAAAATAATTTCAAATTTTCTTTGTCGACATAAAATGTCCCACCCTGTGCTTTAAACTAAAAACTGAATTTAACATGAAATTCGATTTGATCGAACGTGAACATATCTGTAAAACATTATTCGTCAATGAAATGATAAAATACGTTTTTTCCACTCTGTTGAATAGTATATTGTTTATCAAAATCGTTCAATGTACTATAAAGTTATAAGTATTTTTCAATGTCGACACAAAATGTCCCACCAGCAAAATTACGTACTATGTAACGTCAAAATATCTTAGTGTTTGTATTGTAGCTTGAAGTTCGATAATTCAATGCAAAATTGAAATCGAAATTTAAAGATTGGTTTGAAAATGTTTTTACATAATGTACTTGTAAATGCATACAGTACTTTATTCATGGGATTTTTATGTTGCATTTTGTGTTCATTGGGCTTTCACCAAGCATGTCTAAACTGTACAAAGGGCAATGGGATAAAGGTACGCATTACAGCAATATTGTTAATTACAAGTTATTTTGCCTAAATCTAAGTTCTGTAATTCCTAAGGATGCTGCGTATAACCCCCTTTACACACAGTTACACAACTTATGTGTTTATGGTTGTTGTACGCCCATGATTTAGTTATTCTGTCAATTGTTCGCCTTATGTCCGTCCTATTTAGCAAAAATAACGACGTTTTTGACGTTACGCAAAATAGCTCCAACTTGTGACGCGACGTCTGTGTAGTAGTTGGCGCTGTTACTTATAGCATACACCTTACAACAATAAAATGTGCCATCTATTTGCTGGATGCCCTGTGGGTTGAGAGCATACTTACACTTGTAGAAATTTGGTTATGTCTGGAAAATTACTTTTTCTGCGATACCTTAACTTGCAGGGGAACGGACCATTAACGGTAAGTAAGTCATTGTTGTCAATTATATACAGACAAACGTCCTTATGTGGTTCACATATACCAGACAGTGCATCGCCTTCTCGTCAACAAAAATACGTATAATGTAGACTAAATTGTGATCAAGAATATTATTGAGGATGATTGATATAATATATCTCATGTTGAAAAGTTGTGCAATGTCTGGAGCTTCATTACGTATGAACAGTATCTGTTTCGTCATTATTGTAAAGCACAAAGAGCGCTCTCTCATTTGGCTCGGATGATAGGGCGTTCGTACTACTGACCGTGATGCCAGAGCATACAAAGTAGGCCGAGATGCCAGAGACTCCTAACAGCTTGCTCGATTGAGAGATCCTGTCTAGCTCGCTCCGCTGCAAGATAGTCCGCGTTGTCAGATGGATTACCGAGAAAGCCCGTCGTCAAGTGCAATGTTACTATCGTCCTCTTCATATGAAGATCTGTTACAAGCTATTTGACCGCACAAGTTATCCTGGAAGTAATGTAGTTCGGAAATCATATCCAATAAATAAATTCTGATAATTCAGAAATTCAATTTCAATCGATAAAAATCATCTACTGAAATAAAACGACATTACGACATTTTGACCGAATTTATATGTTTTTACTCATTTGAATATGTTACTAATGAACATTCTACATCTTATCCGGTATATTAATGTTCCAATGAATTGTTGCATTTTCGTCCTTAGTACACGTTTTTTGATGAAATGTAATTTCATCAAGGTAACGAGTCATATTTAAGTCAATGTCCGTCTGCGGCCATCATTCAATTAGCCAAGATAAAAATCTCATAACATAGAATGTACAGGAAAACAGGATATTAAATCAGACAGGGAAAGGAAATTGGTTTTTGGTATATATAAGGACATAACAGTATGTTTTCTATCAAAGTTATTGATAAATAGTATTAGTGTATAACTGTAAGTGTAAGGGAATGTTATTCTAGGCAGCCAATGCACCATTGTACATATGTACTTATGTAGATGTTTCATGCTTATTAGTATAACCAAATTCAAGCATGCATGTGAAGAAACCCCACGGGGTACTCTTTACAAAAGTTGCTGTGAAAATATTATTTCATTAGCAGACGATTACAGACAAGAAAAGTAACATCAGACGACTTCTGCACAAAATCGAAACGAAATGTCACAGGTACAATGTGTCCTAGGCACTTAATGTCTGACGTTAGTTTCTAACTGGGGGTAATTAACATTTTTAAAACGCAATAAAAAATTACTTTTTCACAAAACCAAGACAAATGAATGAAATTGTCGATTCAATACGACGCTATGTTGCACAAAAATAAATACAATCAATGGTAAGAAAGAAGCATATTATTTGAGACATAAATTATTAAATTATTTAAGGTATTCTGTAATGCTACTTTTACTACATAACTTTTAAACAAATATAGAAACTCGTATAAAGCAGTTTCAATAACATTTAGCTTACTACAACACGACGAAAAGAGTGCAAATACTTTGTTTATTAGTCAAATTCATTGAAGTCAATATCCTGCTTAATACATTTTTTTATATTTATTTTTTTCGATAAGCAGCATGTGTTCTATAATTAAAGATTTACCTTTCATTTTAACAGTGTTACAATGCAGTGTCAGTCTATGTGATGTTTAGAGTACATCTTATGACATGGAATTTATTCGTAACACACATGTAATAAAAGGCCTTGTATGTGCACATTTTTCGAAGCCCATCAATCGCATATAATCTATCAAACGGAAATTTACTTTGATATGATATTAAACATGCAACTACCTCTCAGGACAAGCAGACTATTATGATGTACTGTAAGTCTGCAGACGATTTAACAATTCATAGATGTATATAACGAGAAATAAGACCAAGGTTACATGATTTAAAATGTTTGAAAACTGCTGTAATGGAAACATGGGATATTTCACAATATCATTAATAACCTAACAGCATGCCGAGATAACATCGCTTATATTGCACTTTAATGAAATAAAGCGGTAATTGGTCTGGAGTTTTTAAATGATGTATTTAAAAGCATATTCAGAATGTAATTCTATTATGGTGCGATAAGGAGATATCAGACATTTGTATACGACAAACGAATTCCATACTTCAAACCTTTTTGTTTGAAGACATATTCGATTTGAATGAGCTCTTTATGGTAATAATTTATAGTGAAATAGTGCAGTTTGCTTTCAATAATCTTTTTGTCTTGAAATTGATTTTGATGAATAAGATAGACAATGTATTATTACCATATTGCATTAACTCTTGAGGTTAGACACCAATAAATGTACAAAAAGCAAATACATTGCAAATCTTGCTCGTTCACAAACAAAGTCAACATGACATTAAAAGCCAAAGTTTCCAGTCGGGGACTTAGTCAATAAAAGGAACAAACTCTTACAAAGTGATCATTATGAAACGTGTATGAACTTGTATCATACAAAACTTTAAAAATAAACAATGCGAATACTCGAATCATTCCCAGTTATAAATGTATTCAATATTTAAACCTGATCTTAGCAAAATATTCTACGTAAACTGTGTAAATATCATTGTTATGGAAAAGGCTAAACTTATTATTTTTGCTTCAGGTGGATCGCGTCTTTGTCACATAAATGCGATTAAATTTCTGATAAGTTCCAAAACAATTCGCCTAACAATGGTGATTTACACCATCACATGACATTGCACTGATTCCTCGTAACAAAAACTTGTAAGATTATTTATGATGTGTTGATTAGCTTAATGGTGCAGGTAATATAAAACGAACAGAGAAGGCTGCATCCAACAGATAATTAGATTTAACAGGGTGAGACATATGTGCAACCAGACCGGGGCTCGAACATTGCGGGCGAAAGCTTACCGACTAAGTTAGCCGGCTGCTCATACAAGTTCTCCCATATTCGAAACAATACCGACCCAGTGATATCAATGTTTCGCATACGAGAATGAGCACATAATTAAATATGGTTATAATATTATATCCTAGTTTGAGCGACATTAGTGTGTGTTTAAAATTTAGCAATACTTTATAGACGAAGCAACCCACGCAAGTACCGAACGACAAATACGATACGTCTTTTTTATGATAAGATAAACATCATCAGTTAGTATATGGTTTCAGCCATCAATATGTGCTCAGGATAACATTAAGACGTTTGTGCTGTTTACATGTAGCAGCTAGTGTTTTGAATCTGCTTTGTTCCATGAAGGTTGCGTTGCGGTGATGGCTTTTGCATTGTCTTTACCTAGTATCCATTTTGAACAATTATTACAGGATGTAGCATTCCAATAACAAAATACAAGTCACGTTAACAGAAGGCTGTGTATTATCCTAAGAGAATATTGAACAAATTGCATGTTTACCTTTCTGACGTTGAGTGCAAAGCAAACATGTAACAAGCTCACTTGACGTTATGTGTTAGCTTGTTACGACTGTTTACCAAAGTCTAGTATGAAGAACGTACTGTCAATGTTCTATCGGAAATCATTGAATGGCAATTAAACATAGAGAGGCATCTTAGAGAATGGATGTAGAATAGATGATTGCATATTGATAAACATACCGGTACATGGAAGGCCAAGTGATTATCTTACCAGTGTTCGGTGTTTAATTGGTTTATGATTGACAATAATTCATAGTCTGAGAGTAACACGCAAGCGCATTATAGATAAATTACGATTATATCATTTATCGGAAGAAAGTATTAGTAATAAGTTTTTTTATATGTATATATTGTATTTAGACGTCGTGTGTGTTGACGGTAATTGTCAAAACATTTTGCACCAGAGTATGCAAATGATTTTCGGCAAGATTCTAGCCTGGGTTTTGGAACTGCGATCTAAATGATAATCAATTTTTGCAAGTTTTATAGGCATATTATTATAAATGCTTTAACATTTGAAATAATAGAATTGCGATGGGAATTCGAAAATATTTCTGCAAACGTTTGTTAACATAAGCCAATCGTTTTTTTCCAATTAAATTTGAAATAAATACCTTAAGGTGATGTTTATCGTGGCCGTGTAAATTCATTTTATAGTTTGATTTTTATGTAAAACTCATTTATTCAGTTATGTGTAAGATAATTTACTTTTCCCATAGGGTTTAGATAACTTATTTAATAAGCGCAAATACGTTTATAATTATGGGAATTGGAATAAAATTAAAGATGGATTCGCAAGTAGAATTTAAGGAACGTTACATTGTTATTAGGCAGTGGTTTGTCCTACGTTCTTGTAATTTTTTTTATTTGTGTGCATATTTGCGTTCTGTTGTATCCCCTGGGTACTATCTTTCCTGTCTGATTGATCAGTTATCAACTTCGCATGTTCATTACACAGTATTCACATTGTCAGGCTGCTTGCCTGACAACGTCAAGCTGCCAAGTACTACACCGCTAAGCTGCCAACTTCACGTTACCAAAGGCTAGACTAAGCTGCCTAGGATACTGGTAGGGATATACGTAGTCTGCCAACACCATGTTGTCCGGTTGTCACCTTCTGGGTAGCAAACTATACGCTGCCTGGCTGCTAAGCTGCCAGACTAACAACTAACAACACGGTGCCAAGCTGTCAACCACACGCGCAATATGGAGAACACTAGTACTGGTTGAATGGCTATGATCAAGATAAAAATAATCATGATAACAACAAGAGTACACATGTAAAAATGAAATCAGTTTGTTTCTATATTTTGTTTTAAAGTTTTGCTCGTGCATATTTTGCAACGGATATTTTCTTAAAAGGACATTTTTACCCAATATTGTTATATCATGGAATTCCCTCTTTCGACAAGCGCGAAAAGATGATGTATTTCAAGTCTGCAGACGAATTTACAATTCATTGATGTATTTACAGAAAAATAAGACAATAGTAACACAATTTAAAATGTTTGGAAATTGTTAAATGGAAAGTTTAGTGCATTTCACAATAGTTATACGTCATATTGATAATAACATAACAGCGTGCATTGATGGTATCGCTTTTATTGCACAATGTTGAAAGAAAGCGGTAATTGGTCTGCAGTTTTGAGAGGATGTAGTTGAACGCATATTCAGTATGTAAATCTAGTATGATGTGAAAAGGGCATGTCATACATTTGTAAACGACAACATATCCCATTATACAAAGAAAATGACATGCTTAACGGTGCAAATATGTTCACTGAATTGAAATATGTTTTTTTTTTGGAAAAATGCTATTTTAAGACTGATGACGTCGTTTGATGTTGTAAAAAGATTATAACAATAAGGACTTGAAAGGCAATCCTCAACAGAAACAACACATCATGAAGGCACCAATAAGATAGTGTAGAAAATACTGAAAATGCATGAAGTGATCCTGATCAGAATGCTGAATACAGAGCTCTTGAGCTGTGATTGATTATTGATAATTTAACGTAGAAAATTACTATCATTATAGATGGTTCGTAGCTTAAATAATAACTAGCGCACTGTTCTTATAATATATATCTAAATTCGAAACTAGAAGATCAGAAAGGGTAGCATTTCCCAAGAATAACGTATAGTGGTGATGTCATTTAAATTACAAACACTGTCAGATCGAGCTCGGAAGAAAGAATGGCAGAGTTTATATAAAAACTAAAACCAACTATCTAATAGTATTCATAAATGCAGTTTGTTATATTTATATAATCAGTCACCAAACAAGCTGAAATGTATCGTCTGTTAATTATATAATAATGGTTTTGGAGAAACGTTGCGTGCAGTTGTGACTTTTTTGTTTTAGACAGGATTATAAGAGTAGAGGAATATATGTTGGCATAATGTAATATGTGTACGAATATGTGCATTTTTTATAATATTTATTAAAATATTGTCAAAGATTTACATTTCAGTATAATTGTAACGTGTCTATAAAAGCTTTGAAAAAACAGTACCCAGTGTACAGCTACCGTGCAATTACAATGTTTGTTGATCATCTCTGCACCAATTCGATTCGAAACAGTCTTTGATAGATCGACTGCCCATGCAGAAACGGAAAACGCACATGTTTTATATCTAATGTACTGGAAGCTTAAAAGGGTTAGCATAAAATAATGAACAAACAATTTAATTAGGACAAAGAGTAATTTATATTATCCCAACTATGTAATCAAAATTAATAACGAAATGCTTGGAATAAAATTCGTCCTTTATATGGCAGTAATTCTGTATTATACATAAGGCTTCTGAGTACCGCTTTCACAAAAGTCAATGAATGCCATTTAAGCAGACGCATGCACTGGTTTTGGTTTGTTTAGATCCATTATTCAGAGCCGTTTCTTCAATTCGTGCTCATTGTTATGTTTTTTTATAACTTTGTGGTTCAATTCATTTGCAAAATGAACTTGGTGGGACAGAATAATTAGGGTTTAATCTTCTTTTAATTGATGTAGATAGCGATTAGAAAGTCAGCATGTCCAAACTTATCCTCATTGATCTCCTAAGGTAATTCATCAATTATATTCCTATTAAACTACACCCGAAAGTATGGATGATTAAAAAGAACACATTCACCCATTTGTAATCAAATATAGTGTGCGTATTGGAATAATTCACTGGCTTAGAATGAGAAGTTCGTAACTTCTACTAACGACCTTATAAGACTGATGCATATTTGAAATCGGAACTTATCATGTTGACCAAACTAAAGTTGTAAAGCATTGCTTTTTATAACATGGAAGCTGCGAACAATATAATGCTAGTTTCATCATGTAATAATATGGACTTTCTTTAGCTATAATATGCTTACATTCATATTTATTTGTCTTATTCATTAAGCAGAGACGTTTCGAACGAGAAATTGTGAACAGTTTATATAGGATATGACCATTATTAAAACGTCTTTCTATTTCCTCTCTATTATTGCGTCGCTAAGGATATCGTATGACATTTATAGCTATTGTCCTGGTGTGGAAATAAGATGGTATATTTCTTGTTACAAACTACATGAAATTGTTAAGCACATCCACCAAAATGCCGATATATGCTCCAGTACATGAGTATGTCTTAATTACGCAGGTCTATTGTCGTGCATGCTGGAAAGCCCCGTACTGTTCAAATTCTTTCTTATTTTGCACTCTGCATAAAATAGTTTGTTACGCTACTCTAAATTTCCACGATTTAGATTAAAGCTTAATGGAAGACCAGCGGTAAGTTATTGAAAAGCGATAAACTCGATCATTGTAAAATGTAGATAATTGAACACATTTAAACACAAATACTGGTTACTAGTGTGGAGTGATACATGTTTTAAAACAACATTCCAGCTCAAATTCAAGTTATGAAAATAAACCGTTGACATGATTCAGAATCTGAGTTAGGCATTGCTCGATGTAGTAGCTAGGAATATGTAATATTATTTCCCACCCTATTCCTACATTGTGTTTTATTTTAACTAGATCGATTCGTAGTTATGCATCTTTAGGTCGCATAACGTTAGGTCACTAGCCTTCGTGTTTTAAACTAGGTCACGTCCCAGGGTTGTTGTGTCTCATTTGGTCGCAGTTTTTGGTGAGCATTGCTCAGGGTAGTTGTGTCGTATGCATCTGATTTCTGTGCTCGGTTGGCTAGGTTGAGTGCTACCGTCGCCGACGGATGTTTTCGATTTATGGCACTATTCTAGAATGTTTAACTCAATGAAGAGTGTTTTTATTGTTCATTATCCTGAACCAAATTCTGTTTTTCCATCTGTTTAATTATTATTTAATGTATGCCACACTCTTTCGTGATTCTTTGAATGACAATTTATGAAATTTGTGATACCTAGGAGATGCTCCTTCGGTTAAGCGATTGATAATGTCACTAATTATGCAGTTTAATTATGGGAAACATTGTCTCCTGCCATAGGTATACGTTCTTTATAGTTTGATTCTCCACGGCGGAATGTGATCATTATCATTTACCGGGAGGTTACCTTGCATGCGCAACATATACAATCATTGTCTCGAAATTTTTTATCAAATCGGATTTTCGTTCATTGAATACTTCTGTTTTCTTTGATAAATTTACTGCAAGGCGATAAAACCCGAAGTCATTCCCAGGAGTATCCAAATTTCGATACTATAACAAAGTTTGGTAAGTAGCCCCTGTTAAGGAAAATGAGACGCCGAATCGCCAAAGATAAACCGACTTTATTACGTTGTGTTTTATTAGAACAATTGAAAGTAAATAGTTGTATCTGTCGTAAGATAATTCGCCTCTCGGCAGTAGACTGGTCATAATTTGGAATCAATGAGTTATAAAATGAAATTAAGATGCCCTGTGTAAGTCATATGGTCCTATTGTGCTGTCTATGGAAAGAAACACCATTAAGATTCCATGACAATTAGACAGGGATACGAATGAAACAATTTTTTTAAACAGACTTGCGATCATGTCATCTTTGAGAGAGCTCTTTAGTGTTCACAAATGTTTCTTAGTAATATCTATAGTATTGTTCATGATTAAGTTGTCTTGTGCTATTTCCGGACACTTCCATTTCTAACTGAAGACGGTGTTTCGTTGCACATACGCAAGGGGGGATAATTACCAAGTTTCCAAGTGCTTTTCAACAAATTGCCAGAACAGCAGTAATAGCAGACAGTTTGCAACTAAACTAGGCATCCGTCCATACAATTTAACCGACATTATTCGAGCCCGATATTCAGACACTATTTAAACGTCCTCAAACTAAAGTGTACATCTTTAGACTTTCCCAAATGATACTTGTAATAAATCTGTCAGTCAAGTAAAAGGATGTGTAATTATCCGAAGAGTTTTTCTCATGTTGGTTGGTCGATAATAGTAATATAATATAACAAAACAGGACATTTTACTTGGAAGTTTCGATTGAAAAGAAGCCCACACATTAAGAGGCGGGTATTACACGGGTCGGGAGCAAGTAACGCGTGGAAACATGGCGGTAAAGTAAAAAACATTCATATTATGATGCATTAGTGGACGATCTGGTTGCTTATAGTGTCACCGTCTTAAAAAATATTGAACGTTATAAAATGTGCTCAACAAGGCTTTACAGCGGGAACTTGGTATACAATGCAAAGTCGCAGCAAAACCCCACTTTGGTTACTTGGAGTTAACGTTGACTTTTAACAAGTACCAAATGTATGTAACAGTGAGCATCATTTTCATACACTCTCACCAAAACTCATTATTAAATGAATGCGTTGTATGTGTTTGATGTAGATCTCCGTGTTTTTGAGACACCCTTTGTAAGACAACTCTGAATTGCTTATTCACGTCTCATTAAAATATAGTAACGTAGTGAATATTTCCAAGCGAAAAAAGTTTAACGGGTACACAATATGGTGAGTCAACGACCAGAAAATCACTTTTCAGTACTAGGAACCCTTGTGACCACGTGGCATATCCGGTATCGACGTGACATACTAAGGAAACCACGTGATTCATATCAATATGTACAACTTTTGAAATAAAAGTATAAATATTTAAATAAGTATAAAAGCCGACTGTTAGACTATGTATACACCTAATTATTAACACCATATTTAATAATTTGAAGTGATGTGGCTTTCAATTCGGACAAAGTACGTACGTTGCTGCTATTTTGTATTATTCCAATAGATAGCTACTTTGATATGATGTTGAAACATTAGGTGATGTAAATTATTTGCCATTTGAGACAAAGGTATAACAGTTCGTTAAAGAGGTGTTCCCTATAACTTTGATCGCTTAAATTGATTCAGGAATAGTATACATTAAATGAGAATCATTATTGCTTAAACTCCTGAAATTTGCAACAAAAAGCTCCCACCAATTACGGAGAAAAGAATAAAAATATATTTCCGTAACGAGCCAAAATAGTCACGAATTGTTTCCCTTTGACCACTTACATTGTAATAATAAATCGCTGGAAACGGTAAATTATTATTGGTGATTTAAATATATTTTTGACATTATAGAGACATATTTGCGCAAACTTTCTTCTGACAAATTATGATAATTGATTGTGCTTTGTACATTTAACTCATTAAATGTGATAGTAGAGAAAAATATGCCAGTTATATGGAATGCCTCTT
The DNA here is from genome assembly GCA_963678985.1 of Spisula subtruncata. NCBI lineage: Eukaryota > Metazoa > Mollusca > Bivalvia > Venerida > Mactridae > Spisula > Spisula subtruncata. The sequence goes on from OY787671.1 coordinate 37,695,961, forward strand.
TAATATAATGTACTAATTTGAAATAATTCAGATCTCAGGGGAATGTTATTGCTCTAGAATTTGGTTATAAGAGAACAATAAAAATCGGCACCTGTCCTATAAACATGGTAAATCTAATAACTGATGTTAGTCTTATGACAAACGATTAAAACTATGAGAGAAACTGTACACAAATGGTCTCTTATAACGTGCAGATGTCTGAAAAAAGCACCGGATACTAGGATATTATGAAACGTAATTAAATCGAATACATTCGAATTAATAATACAAGTGCGCTAGGCATGTCTCAAACAAAAAGGTCAGAATTAATTGAAACGTTCCTTCGTACCTAATAACTATATTACAGACATATTAAATGCGTTATTTGTAACACATATTAAAGAACACCATACATCCTTTTAGGCAAATAATGAACTTGACGACACCTAACTATGGGCAATTTTACGATATACTTTGTTCCATGGATTGCAATGTCGTAGTTATCTTTTAAGATCGCTCTTCGTTCGTCGTACGAGGTTGTATCAGTCAGTCAGACCGCCTGTCCGTCCGTCAGTCCGTCCGTCCGTCCGTCATTCACTCACATGACTTGATTGTGAAATATGGAACTTGTTGGTTTTTCGAGACTGTGCTTTATCAACGTTGTGCTTTCGTTGAGGTATTGCTTTTGTTGACGACGTGTTTTATTGATAAGCATGTAGTGCTTATTTGTAGTGGTGTGCCATTTTGCGAAAGTAATTTGTCTATCTAGGTTATGTTTTGTTCATTCATTTGAGTCATTCTTTTGTTGAGGTCGTGCTTTCGTTTGTAGCATGATCTGTTGGGAATGTGCTTTTGTTGATAGTGGGCTTTTATGAAGGTTGTGTTTCCTTGGCGTTGAAATTCCACTTATATTTAGATTTGTTTGCTGTTGTTGTTGTTGTTGGCGTCGTGCTTATGCGAATATTGTGGTTTTATTGGCATCGTGCTTTCGTTTAGGTTCTATTTGTGAAATGGTGTTTTCTTGTTGGCGTCCTTTTGTTCATCTATGGAGTCGCTGCTGACGTCGTAATTTGAAGCATACAACATACAACAGGGAATTGTGTCAGGGACGCCATTTGACGGTTGCCCTGTAGATTGAGAGAAAGTTTACACTTGTAGACCATTTCGTTTTGTCTGTAAAATGGCTGGAATTGTGTATCATTGCGTCTAGTTAGGGCACTAATGTTGTACAAAACTGCACATGAAAAGTAAGCAAATCGTTGTAGTCAATTATTTACAGACTAACGTCCTTATGTGGTATGATAATACTATCAAGTGCATCGCTTTCTCGTCATCAGCAAATCCGTATAATGCACATTAAATTTTGCTCGACTGCATTAATGATAATTATTGATAAAGTATCTCTCATGTTGGCAATTTGTGCACTGTCTGGAGCTTCATTAAGTATAACTCGTTTCGTATAAATAGTTTCTGTCATTATTGTAGAGTACAAAGAGCGTCCTCTTATTCGCCTCGGTATTCAACTGGCCGTGTTGTCAGAAACCATTCAGATGGCCATGCTGTCAGAGCACGATATGCTGTGTTGCAAGAACTCGCCGTGCTCGCTCCGTTGCAAGAGAGTCCACTCTTCCAGCTGGATTACCGAGAACGCCCGTTGTCAAATTACTTTCGTCCACTTAATACGAGTATAAAGGTATGTTATAAGGTATTTGACTGAACAGGTAAACACAAATACATTGTGATAAGCTATGAATTTACATCGAATTGTTTAATAAAACGACATTTACGACATTTTGACCGAATTAAAATGTTTTAACTAATGTTGAATATGTTACTAATGAATATTTTACATCTTTATGTATCCGGTATATTAATGTTCCAATGAATTGTTGCATATTCGTCCTTAGTACATGTTTGTACATGAAATGTAATTTGATCAAGGTAATGAGCCCTACTAGAGAGCTTCTTTAAGTCAATGCCCGTCTGCGGCCACCATTCAATTATCCAAGATAAAAATCTAATATCATAGAAATGTACAGGAAAACAGGATATTACATCAGAAAGGGAAAAGAAATTGTTTTTTGGTATATACTCGTATAAGGACATAACAGTATGTTTTGTATCAAAGTTATTCATAAATATTATTAGACTAAGTGTGTAACTGTATATGTGAGGGAATGTTACTATAGGCAGCCAATGCACTTATGTAGACGTTTCATGCTCATTAGTATAACGAATTCAAGCATGCATGTGTAGAAACCCCACAGGGTACTCTTAACAAAAGTTGCTGTGAAAATATTATTTCATTAGCAGACAGCTACAGACAAGAAAAGTAACATCAGACGACTTCTGCACAAAATCGAAACGAAATGTCACAAGTACAATGTGCCCTAGGCACTTAATGTCTGACGTAAGTTTCTAACTGGGGGTAATTAACGTTTTTAAAACGCAATCATATTTTTTTACGTTGTCACAAAACCAAGACAAATGAATAGAATTGTCGATTCAATACGAAGCTATCTTGTAAAAAAATACAATCAATGGAAAGGAAGGAGCATATTTTTAAGAAATAAAGTCTTAAATTAATAAAAGTCCCAAACTCGTTTAATATAAACTTATATCAATTGACAACTCGTGATAGATGCTCTATGTCTTGTATGCACATTTTGCGAAGCCCATCAATCGTATATAATTTATTAAACGGAAATTTACATTGATATGATCTTAAACATGCAACTACCTCTAAAGACAAGCAAACTATTATGATGTACTCTATGTCTGCAGACGATTTAACAATTCATAGATGTATATTAAGAGAAATAAGACATAGGTTACATAATTTAAAATGTTTGAAAACTGTTCTTAGGGAAACATGAGATATTTTACAATGCCTATATATCATATCATTAAAAACCTAACAGCATGCAGAGGTAGCATCGCTTATATTGCACTGTAATGATATAAAGCGGTAATTGGTCTGGAGTTTTGAAATGATGTAGTTAAACGCGTTTTTAGAATATAATTCAAGTATGGTGTGATAAGAGCATTTCATTCTTAACTGAATTGAACCTTTGGTTTGAAGACATATTCGGTTTGAATGAGCTCTGTATGGTAATAATTTATAGTGAAATATCGCAGTTTTCTTTCAAAAACGTTTTTGTCTTGAAATTGATTTTGATGAATAAAATAGGCATTTTATTATGATCATACTGCATTTACTCTTTAGGTTAGATACCAATAAATGTACAAAAAGCATATACATTGCAAATCTTGCTCGTTCACAAACAAAGTCAACATGACATTAAAACATAAAGTTTCCAGTCGGGGACTTAGTCAATAAAAGGAACAAACTCTTACAAAGAGATCATCATGAAAGATGTATGAACTTGTATCATACAAAACTTCAAAAATAAACGATATTGCATACTCGAACCATTCCCGTTTATAAATGTATACAATGTTGAATCCTGATCTTAGCATGTCAGAATTTTCTACGTAAACTGTGTTAATATCATTGTTATGGAAAGGGCTCAACTGATTATTTTTTCTTCCGGTGGATCGTGTCGTTGTCACATAAATGCGATTAATTCACTGATAAGTTCCAGAAACAATACGCATTACAATGGTGATATCAATCATCACATGACATTTCACTGATTCCTCGTAAAAAACTTCTACGATTGTTTATGATGTGTTGATTGGCTTAATGGCGCAGGTAATATAAAACGAACAGAGAAGGCAGAATTCAACAGATAAGTATATTTAATAGGAAAAGAAATATGTGCAACTAGACCGGAGCTCGAACATTGCGGGCGATTGCTCTGCCGACTAAGTTAGTCGGCTGCTCATACAAGTTTCTCCCATATTCGAAAAAATACCGACCCAGTGATATCAATGTTTCCCATACGAGTACGAGCACATTATTAAATATAGTTATAATAGTATACGCTGATTTGAACGACATTATTGTGTGTTAAAAATAAAGCAATACTTTATAGACGAAGCAACCGTCGCAAGTACCGAACGACAAATACGATACGTCTTCTATACGATAAGATAAACATCATCAGTTAGTATATGGTTTCAGCCATCAATATGTGTGTCAGGATTAGCTTAAGACGTTTGTGCTGTTAGAATGAGAGAGAACATTTTTTTATCATGAAATGCAATCGTAGGTTAGCAGCTAGTGTTTTGAATCCGCCTTTTTTCCATAAACGTTGCGTTGCGGTGATGGCTTTTGCATTGTCTTTACCGAGTATCCGTTTTGAAAAATTAGTACGGGATGTAGCATTCCAATAAGAAAATACAAGTCACGTGAAAACAGGCTGCGTATTATCTTAAAATTAATTGAACAAAGTGCATGGCTACCTTTCTGACGTTGAGTGCAAAGCAAACATGTAACAAGCTCACGTGAAGTTATGTTTTAGCTCGTTACGACTATTTACGAAACAAAGTCGAAAATGAAGAGAACGTTCTGTCAATGTTCTATCGGAAATCATTGAATGACAATATTAGACACAGAGAGGCATCTTAGAGCAGAGAATGGATGTAGAATAGATGATTGCATAATGAATAACATACCGGTACATAGAAGGCCAAGTGATTATTTTATTACTTATTGGTGTTTAATTGATTTATAATTGACAAGAATTCATAGTCTGAGAGTAACACGCAAGCGCATTATAGGTAAGTTACGATTATATCATTTATCTGAAGATAGTATTAGTAATGAGTGTTTTATATATATATATTGTATTTAGACGTCGTGTGTGACGATAATTGTCGAAACAGTTTGCACCAGTTTCGCAAATGATTTTAGCCTAGGTTTTGGAACTGCGATCTAAATGATAATCAAATTTTGCAAGTTGTATAGGCATAACATTATAAATGCTTTAACAATTGAAATAATTGAATTGCGATTGGAATTCGAAATTATTTATGCAAACTTTTGTTAACGTAAACCAATCGTTTATTTTCAATTTAATTTGGAATAAATACCTTAAGGTGATGTTTGTCGTGGCCGTGTAAATTCATTTTATAGTTTGATCTTTATGTAAAACTCATTGATTTAGTTATGTATGAGGTAATTTACTCTTCCCATAGGATTTAGATAGCTTATTTAATAAGCGCAAATACGTTTATAATTATGGACATTGGAATAATAATAATAATAATTTAAAGATAAATTCGCATGTAGAATTTAAGGAACGTTACATTGTAATTAGGCAGTAATATAATTATTTTTAAAAAATGTGGAGAGTGGAATATTTCAATGGTTATGTTCGTGATTCAATATAATTGTTATTGTTTAATTATGACATCGCTTATATCGCACTTTGATGAAAGAAAGCGGTAATTGGTCTGCAGTTTTGAGAGGATGTAGTTGAACACATATTCAGAATGTAAATCTAGTATGATGTGAAAAGGGCATGTCATACATTTGTAAAAGACAAACAAATTCCATAAATCAAACGAAATGACATTCTTACCTGTGGAAATATGTTCACTGAATTGAAACATTTGTTTTTTTGGAAAATTGCCATTTTAAGACTGATGTCATCGTTTGATGCTGTAAAAAGATTATAACAAAGCGGACTTGCAAGGCAATCTTCAACAGAAACACCACAACATAAAGGCACCAAAAAGATACTGTAGAAAATACTGAAAATGCATGAAGTGATCCTGATCAAAATGCTGAATACAGAGCTCTTGAGTTTGATTGATTATTTAAGTTAAACGTTGAAAATTACTAATTATAGATGGTTCGTAGCTTAAATAATAATAAACGCATTGTTCTTATGATATATATTTAAATTCGAAACAAGAAGATCAGAAAGGGTAGCATTTCTCAACAATAACGTATAGTGGTGATGTCATTTAAATTACAAACACGGACAGATCGAGCTTTGAAGAAAGAATGACAGAGTTTATATAAAAACTACAACCGACTATCTAATAGTATTCATAAATGCAGTTTGTAATATTTATATAATCAGTCATCTAACAAGCTGAAATGTATCGTCTGTTAATTATATAATAATGGTTTTGGAGAAACGTTGCGTGCAGTTGTGACTCTTTTGTTTTAGACAGGAACATTAGAGTAGAGGAATATATGTTGGCATAATGTAATATGTGTACGAATATGTGCATATTTTATATTATTTATTAAAATATCGTCAAAGATTTACATTTCAGTATAATTGTAACGTGTCTATAAAAGCTTTGAAAAAAAACAGTACCCAGTGTACAGCTACCGTGTAATTACAATGCTTGTTGATTTTGGTTAGTAAAACATCTCTGCACCAATTAGATTCGAAACAGTCTTTGATATATCGACTGCCCACACAGAAATGGAAAACGCACATGTTTTATATCTACTGTACTGGAAGTGTAAAAGGGTTGGCATAAAATAACGAACAAACAATGTAATTAGGACAAAGAGGGATTTATATTATCTCAACAATGTAACCAAAATTAATAATGAAATGCTTGGAATAAAACTCGTCCTTTATATGGCAGTAATTCTGTATTATGCACAAGGCTACTGAGTTCCGCTTTCACAAAAGCCAATGAATGGCATTAAAGCAGACGCATGCACTGGTTTTGGTTTGTTTAGATCCATTATTCAGAGCCGTTTCTTCAATTCCTGCTCATTGTTATGTTTTTTTTATAACTTTGTGGTTCAATTCATTTGCAGAATATACTTGTTGGGCAGAATAATTAGGGTTTAATCTTCTTTTAATTGATGTAGATAGCGATTAGAAAGTCAGCATGTCCAAACTAATCCTCATTGATCTCCTAAGGTAATTCATCAGTTATTTTGAATCGAAGTGCCTTCCATTTCCTATCAAACTACACCTGAAAGTATGGATGATTAAAAAGAACACATATACCCATTTGTAATCAAATATAGTGTGCGTATTGGAATAATTCACTGGCTTAGAATGAGAAGTTCGTAACTACTACTAACGACCTTATAATAATGAAGCATATTTGAAATCGGAACTTTTCATGTTGACCAAAATAAAGTTGTAAAGCAATGCTTCTTGATAACATGGAAGCTGTGACCAATATAAGGCTCGTTTCATCATGTAATAATATGGACTTTCTTTAGCTATAATATGCTTACATTCATATTTAATTGTCTTATCATTTAAGTAGAGACGTTTGGAACGAGAAATTGCGAACAGCTTACATAGGATATGACCATTATTAAAACGTCTTTTTATTTCGTCTCTTTTATTGCGTCGCTAAGGATATTGCATGACATTTATTGCTATTGTCCTGGTGTTGAAATTAGATGGTATATTTTGTGTTACAAGCTACATAAAATTGTTAAGCACTCCCACCAAAATACAGATTTATGCGTTAGTACGTGTATGTGGGTATCTCTAAATTACGCAGGGACCTTATTTATGAAATTTATAAGTCTAAAATTCAGACTTAGACTTTATATTGCCAAATGTTCTATTCGCTCTCATGTTTGTTATAAATGTAATGATTTTAATATAAAAAGGTATACATGTTCAGTGGGAAACAAAAATAATCAGATACAATTTCATATGGTTAAATCTGATTGTTAAGAAATGGCAGTGATTATGCATATTATCTATTTTAAGTCTAAGTCTGAATTTTAGACTTATAACTTTGGTGAATAAGGCCCCAGGTTTATTGTCGTGCATGCTAAATTTCCTAGATTTAGATTATAGCTTATTGGAAGACCAGTGGTAAGTTCTTAAAAAGCGATAAACTCGATTATTGTAACAGATGTTGATAATTAAACACATTTCAACACAAACAATGGTTACTAGTGTGGAGAGATACGTGGTAACTACACTCCAGCTCATATTCAAGTTATGAAAATAAACGTTGACATGATTCAAAATCTGAGTTGGGCATTGCTCGGTGTAGGTGCTAGGATTATGTAATATTATTTCCAAACCCCATTCCTACCTTGTCCATTATTTTAACTAGGTCAAGTCGTAGTTTTGCCTCTTTAGATCGCAAAACGTTAGGTCACTGGCCTAAGTGTTTTTTTAACTAGGTAACGACCCGGGGTTTTGTGCCTCATTTGGTCGCAGTTTTGGCATTTGTTTGTGTGGGTATTGCTCAGGGTAGCTGTGTCGTGGTGTACCTGATTTTTGTGCTCGGTTTGTAAGGTTGAGTGCTTCCTTCCCGGTCGGATCTTCTCATACCTTTTGTGCGATTTATGGTACTATTCTAGAATGTTTAACTCAATGAATCCAAATCCTGTTTTTCCATCTATTTAATTATTATTTAATGTATGCTACACTCTTTCGTGATTCTTTGAATGACGATTTATGAAATTTGTGATACTAAGGAGACGCTTCTTCTGTTAATTAATTGATAATGTCAATAATTATGCAATTTGGTGAGAAACATTGTCTCCTGTCACGTTGTATACGCTCTTTATATTTTGATATTGTCGAAAGGCAAGATATCGTGTAGTAAAAGTCCAGCAAGTCTGATTTAATCCATGTCTACTAAACTTGTAAACGTTGAACGCTTTCAAGAGCTTCTCCACGGCGGGATGTAAGCATTGTCATTTACCGGGAGGTTACCTTGCTTACGCAACATATACAATCATTGTCTCGATTTATTTTATCAAATCGGATTTTTGTTCATTGAATACTACTGTTTTCTTCGATGAATGTACTGTAAGGCGATAAGACCCGAAGTCATTCCCAGGAGTGACCACTTTGTTGTATTTTATCATAATGAATCAGTGAGTATTCGTTACTATAATCTCCCGGCAGTAGACTGTTGATAATCTGGACTCACTGAGTTATAAAATGAAAGAAGGATGACCTGTTCAACTCATATGGGCGTTGTAAAGGCTACGGAAGAAAATACCATTACGATTCAATTACAATTAGGCAGGGTTACAAATGAAACAAATTATATATCCGTTCGATCCTGTAGTCGTAGATATAGCTCTTCCGTATCCACAATTTGTTTAGAAATATCTTATAGTATTGATCACGATTAATTTGTCTTGTGTTATTTCCGGACATTTGAATTACCAGCTGATGACGATGTTTCGTTGCACATACGTAAGGGGGGGATTACCCGGTTTCCAAGTGCTGTTCAACAAATTGCCAGAAAGCAGTATTAGCAGACAGTTTGCAATTAATTTACGAGACGTCCGTCCATACATTTTAACCGACATAATTCGAGCCCCACATTCAGACACTATTTAAACGTCCACAAACTGAAGTGTACATCTTAAGACTTTCCCCAATGATACTTGTAATAAAACTGTTAGTCAAGTAATTTAAGTTTGTGAAGCAAATCGCTGGCTTATTAAGAAGGTCGTAAGTACAAAATCGATATTTTGTAGACAAAAACTGTCCAAAAATTACTATTCCTATAATTACTATATTTATGGTTAAACAATCTGTTTACAAATTTCAGTTTAGTCAACATGTCGATGGCTTAGAATGAGAAGGTCGTAACTACTACTAACGACCTTATAAGACTGTTACATATATGAAATCTGCATCTTAAGGCGCTTCTTATGATTCTATTTTCATAAAAATCAGAACTTGTCATGTTGACCAAACTGACATGTAATCAGTTTGTTTTACGAAAGGTAAAGAATAATTTTCAGACAGTTTTCTCGTTTTTTCTCAATATATCGATTTTGTACTTACGACTTTCTCATTCTAAGCCAGCGATGTAGACCATAAAATGTGCATCGCAACTTGGCTGATTTCTTTCGAGCTTTTCATTCTAAGCCAGCGAAATATACAAATGTAGGTTAGTTCGTTAATATCACCACTATCGTTTATAATAGTCCTTGTAGTTTGTATTGCAATATACAGCTGTGTTTGGCAATATCCACTTACAATACTAACATAAATATGTCAATGGTGTTTCATTACTTTCCTATTATGAAATAGTAAATCATTTCAAAATTAGAACGGTACCATAGTCTTCGAGTCACGATGCTAGAAAGATTAAAAAGTTTTTATTAACTTGTTGTTTTTTATATGTTATATTATGTTTTGACAGACGCCAATAAAGTATGGTGACCTACTAATATCTACAGTTATTGGAATACCTATTCTTATGCTGAAGGTTTTCTACAAACACAGATAGTAAAAGACCAATTATTTTTTATTAAGGACATATGTCGTACATCTCTTGACTTTCTATTCAGAGCAGAGACACGAATTAAAGTGTACACCACATTATTTACATATTCTTCTTTCTTTTGAGGGATTGTTAACCGTGCATTTAGTAAAACTTTACAGAATTTGGATCAAAGAATGACTTGAAAACGAAGAATATTCATGTATTCATTGCCTGAATAATAAATTCAATTGAGAAAAAAACACACTTTCTTCATATTAAATGGTATTGACTGTAAAGGAAAGTCGTATTTGATAGAAACTGAAGTGCACGAAAGACAAAAAGCAGCACATGGACTACAAGTACATGTTCACACATAAAAATAAACAGCTACAAAGACCGACGTTCGTGTGTCAAACTAGCTCAACAACAAGACGTGGGAAATCCACGAAAACAAGATGTTCGCCAGTCAAGCATAATCGTAATCATAAGTTCCGGTTTCAATCCAAAGCATGGTGTTCATGGTGCTACAAAGCTAGTTCCACAATGCTATCTAATTCCAAAAGTTATCAATGGGAAACCAAATAGTGGACGCCTGCCCGCCAATCTTCAAGCCACCAAAATAGCCAATCTAATAACCAAAACTTTTCGTTGAAAATCTGGTACTTTGCAGACGAAGCAACCCACGCAAGTACCGAACGACAGATACGATACGTCTTCTATATATCTATACATCATCAGATAGTATATGGTTTCATTCATCAACATATGTGTCAGGATTAGCTTAAGAAGTATATTTTTTATTAATGACATATACCGTACATCTCTTGACTTTCTATTTCTGAACTTATATCTCAAACAGAGACAAGATTTAAAGTGTACAACACATTATTAGCATATTCTTCTTTCTTTTGAGGGTTCTTTAATCGTGCATTTTGAAAGACTTAAGAGAATTTTAATCAAAGAATACATGAAACGAAGAATATTCATGTATTCACTGCCTGAAAAATTAATTCAATTGAGAAGAAGCACGCTTTCTTCATATAAAATGGTATTGACTGTAAAGGAAAGTCGTATTTGATAGAAACAAAAGTGCACAAAATGCAAAAAAGCGGCAAATGGACTACAAGTATACGCCCACACATACAAACGAAGAGCTACAAAGACCGACGTTCATGTGTCAAACTAGCTCAACAACAAGAAATCAACGAAAACATGATTTTCGCCAGTCAAGCATTATCATAAACATAAGCCCCGGTTTCAATCCCAAGCAAGGTGTTCATATATTTAAAGCTACACAGCAAGTTTCATCATGTGATCTAATTCCAAAAGTTATCAATAGGAAACGAAATTGTGGACGCCTCCCTGCCAATCCCCAAGCCACCGAAGTCGCAAATCGAATGACCGAATATTGTCGTTGAAATATCTGGTATTTAACAGACGAAGCAACCCACGCAAGCTCGAACATCGAACGACAAATACGATACGACTTTCACATGATAAAATCTACATCATTAGCTTGTATATGGTTTCAGTCATCAATATGTGTAAATATTTGCTTAAGATGTTCGTGCTGTTTGTATGAAAGAAGATATTTTTATCATAAAATACTGTCTTAGGCTAGCAGCAGTGTTTCGAATCCGACATTTTTCCATGAAGGTTGCGTTGCGGTGATGGCCTTTGCATTATCTTCAGCGAGTATCCATTTTGAACAATTAGTACCGGATGTAGCATTCCAATAACAAAATACAAATCACGTGAAAACAGACTGCATATTTTCTTAAAAGAATATTGAGCAAATTGCATGGGTACCTTTCTGTCGTTGAGTGCAAAGCAAACATGTAACAAACTCATTTAGCGCTATGTGTTAGCTTGTTCCGACTGTTTATCAAACAAAGTCGAGAACGAAGAACGTTCTGTCAATGTTTTATCGAAAATCATTTAAATGGCAATTAAACATGGGGAGACATCTTAGAGAATAGATGTAGAATAGATGATTACATAATGAATAACATACCGGTACATGGAATGCCAAGTGATTATTATACCAGTGTTTGGTGTTTAATTGGTTTATAATTGACGATAGTTCACAGTCTGAGAGTAACACACAAGCGCATTGTAGGTAAGTTACGATTATATCATTTATTGGAATAGTATTGGATAGTATTCGTAATAATTATTTTATATATATCGTACTTAGTCGTCGTGTGTGTGACGATAATTGTCAAAAAATTTTGCACCAGAGTATGCAAATGGTTTTCGGCAAGATTCTAGCCTTGGTTTTGGAACTGCGATCTAAATGATAATACATTTTTGCAAGTTTTATAGGCATTATAAATGCTTTAACACTCGAAATAATTGAAATGTGATGGGAATTCGAAAATATTTATGCAAACTTTTGTTAACATAAGCCAATCGTTTTTTTTCCAATAACAAATGTATTTGGAATAAATACCTTAAGGTGATGATTGTATCCGTGTAAATTCATTTTATAGTTTGACTTATGTGTAAACTATTCTGTTACGTGTAAGGTAATTTACTTTTCCTATAGGATTTAGATAACTTATTTAATAAGCGCAAATACGTTTATAATTATGGGAATTACTCAGTGGTTAGTGCGCTTGCCGTCTAATCTGACGACCCGGGTTCAAATCCGTATGAAGGCACATATATATGCCTGCCATGTTTCAGTAGAAATAAAGCAAATAAAGGCTATGCTTGGCATTCTTTAATAAAGGCTATGCTCGGAATTAAATTAATGATAAATTCGCTAGTAAAATTTAAGGAACGTTACATTGTAATTAGGCAGTAATATAATTATTTTTAGAAAATGTGGAAAGTAGAATATTTGGATGGTTATCCTCGTGATTGGATATTATTTTTATTGTTGACTTTCACAACGACTGATGCGTTTATTAGTAAGCTGCCAACCAACAGCATGATAGTAGGCTCAAAGGCTGCTAGGCATATAGCCTGCCAACGCCATACTGTTGGGGTGCCAACTCATGGGTCGCAAACTATAAAATACCTGGCTGCGTTCTGTTCTATCCCCTGGGTACTATCTTTTCTGTCTGATCGATCAGTTATCAACTTCGCATGTTCATTACACATTATACACGTTGTCAGGCTGCTAGGCTGACAACGTCAAGCTGACAAGTACTACACCGCTAAGCTGCCAACTTAACCTTACCAAAGGCTAGACTAAGCTGCCAACTTCACGTTACCAAAGGCTAGACTTAGCTGGCTTATTATCTACAACATCATGCTGATAGGCATATACGTAGTTTGCCAACGCCATGCTGTCCGGTTGCCACCTTCTGGGTCACAAACTATACACTGCCTGGCTGCTAGGCTGTCGGACTAACAACTTACAACACGGTGCCAAGCTGTCAACCCCACGCGCAATGTGAATAAAACTAATACTGGTTGAATGGCTGCGAACAAGTTAAAAATAATCATGATAACAACAAGAGTACACATGTAAAAATGAAATCAGTTTGTATCTATATTTTGTTTTCAAGTTTTGCTCGTGCATATTTTGCAACGGATACTTTCTCAAAAGGACATTTTCACTCAATATGGTTTATATCATGGAATTCCCTCTTACGACAAGCGCGAAAAGATGATGTATTTCATGTCTGCAGACGATTTAACAATGCATTGATGTCTATACAGAAAGACAATAATTACACAATTTAAAATGTTTGGAAATTGTTTAATGGAAAGTTTAATATATTTCACAATAGTTATACATCATATTGATAATAACCTAACAGCGTGCAATGATGACATCGCTTAGATTGCACTTTGTTGAAAGAAAGCGGTAATTGGTCTGAAGTTTTGAGAGGATGTAGTTGAACGCATATTCAGAATGTTATTCAAGTATGATGTGAAAAAGGCATGCCATACATTTGTAAACTACAAACAAATTCCATAATACAAACGAAATGACATTCTTAACGGTGAAAATATGTTTACTGAATTGAAATATTTGTTTTTTAGAAAAATGCTATTTTAAGACTAATGATATCGTTTGATGCTGTGAAAAGATTTTAACAAAGCGGACTTGAAAGGCAATAATCAACATAAGCAATACAACATGAAGGCACCAAAAAGATAGTGTAGAAAATACAGAAAAGGCATGAAGTGATCCTGATCAAAATGCTGAATACAGAGCTCTTGAGCTATGATTGATTAATTATTGTAGAAAATTACTATTATTGATGGTTCGTAGCTTATATAATAACTAGCGCATTGTTCTTATGATATATATTTAAATTCAAACTAGAAGATTAGAAAGGGTTGCATTACTCAGCAGAAACGTATAGTGGTGATGTCATTTAAATTGCAAACACTGTCATATCGAGCTCTCAAGAAAGAATGACCGAGTTTGTCAAAAAACAACAACCAACTATCTAATAGTATTCAAATATGCAGTTTGTTATATTAAAATCAGTCATCTCACAAGCTGAATAAAGAGAAATGTATAGTCTGTTAATCATATAAATAATGGTTTTGGAGAAACGTTGCGTGTAGTTGTAACTGTTTTGTTTTAGACAGGAACTTGTTTTAGACAATGTTATAAACAGTTACAGAGGTGTAACATGATGTAGAAATGATGTTGAGTAGAGGAATGTATGTTGGCATAATGTAATATGTGTACGAATATGTGCACATTTTATATTATTTACTAAACATTGTCAAGGATTTAAATTTGAGTATAATTGTAACGTGTCTATAAAAGCTTTGAAAAAAAACAGTACCCAGTGTACAGCTACCATGTAATTACAATGTTTGTTGATTTTGATTAGTAAAACATCTCTGCACCAATTCGATTCGAAACAGTCTTTGATAGATCGACTGCCCACACAGAAACGGAAAACGCACATGTTTTATATCTTCTGTACTGGAAGTGTAAAAGGGTTGGTATAAAATAGCGAACAAACAATATAATTAGGACAAAGCGTGATTTATATTATCCCAACTATGTAATCAAAATTAATAATGAAATGCTTGGAATAAAACTTGTCCTTTATATGGCAGCAATTCTGTATTATGCATAAGGCTACTGAGTACCGCTTTCATTTAAGCAGAAGTCATGCACTGGTTTTGGTTTGTTTAGATCCATTATTCAGAGCCGCTTCTTCAATTCCTGCTCATTGCTATGTTTTTTATTTATAACATTGTGGTTCAATTCATTTGCAGAATGAACTTGGTGGGACAGAATAATTAGGGTTTAATCTTCTTTTAATTGATGTAGATAGCGATTAAAAAGTCAGCATGTCCAAACTAATCCTCATTGATCTCCTAAGGTAATTCATCAATACTTTTGAAACGAAGTACCTGCCATTACCTATCAAACTACACCCGAAAGTATGAATGATTAAAAAGTACACATTTACCCATTTGTAATCAAATATAGAGTGCGTATTGGAATAATTCACCGGCTTAGAATGAGAAGTTAGTAACTATTACTAACCACCTTATAAGACTGAGGCATATTTGAAATCGGAAATTATGATGTTGAACAAAAACAAGTTATAAAGCATTGCTTTTCGATAACATGGAAGCTGCGAACAATATAATGCTAGTTTCATCATGTAATGATATAGACTTTCTACAGCTATAATATGCTTATATTCATACTAAATTGTCTTATTCTTAATGCAGAGAAGTTTGGAACGGGAAATTGTGAACATCTTACATAGGATATGACCATTATTAAAACTTCTTTTTATTTCCTCTCTATTATTGCGTCGCTAAGGCTATCGTATGACATTTATTGCTATTGTCCTGGTGTTGAAATTATAGATGGTATATTTCTTGTTACAAGCTACATTAAGTTGTTAAGCACTTCCACCAAAGAAACAGATATATGCGCCATTATATGAGTATGTCTTAATTATGCGGGTCTATTGTCGTACATGCTGGAAAGCCCCGCACTGTTCTAAATCTTTCTTATTTGCACTATGCATAAAATAGTTTATTACGCTACTCTAAATTTCAACGATTCAGATTAAAGCTCATTGGAAGACCAGTAAGTTATTGAAAAGCTATAAACTCGAT
The DNA here is from genome assembly GCA_963678985.1 of Spisula subtruncata. Taxonomy (NCBI): domain Eukaryota; kingdom Metazoa; phylum Mollusca; class Bivalvia; order Venerida; family Mactridae; genus Spisula; species Spisula subtruncata. The sequence continues at coordinate 37,712,101 of OY787671.1, forward strand.
TATTGTAATACTGGTTATAGTGTGGAGAGATACGTGGTAACAACACTCTTGCTCATATTCAAGTTATGTAAACCTTGACATGATTCAGAATCTGAGTTCGATTTATTGCACTATTCTAGTATGTTTAACTCAATGAAGAGTGTTTTTATTGTTCATTGTTCATTATCCTGAACCAAATCCTGTTTTTCCACCTGTTTAATTATTATTTAATGCATGCCTCAGTCTTTCATGTATCTTTGAATGGCAATTTTTTAATAATTAATTATTGAGAATTCAACAACAACACGTATATTGTACATACTGTATTTACGTTTCGGCCGAAGCTTTCTTCAGAATAACAATCAACAATAATTTTTTAATGACAATTTATAAAATTTGTGATACTAAGGAGATGTTTCCACCTGTTAATTGATTGATAATGTCACTAATTATGCAGTTTGATGAGAAACATTGTCTCCTGTGACTTGGTATACGTTTTTTTATATTTTGATATTGTTGACAGGTGAGATATCGTGTAGTAAAAGTCCAGCCAGTCTGATATGATCCATGTCTACTATACTTGTTAACGTTGAACGCTTTGAAGAGCTTCTCTACGGCGGGATGTAATCATTATCATTTACCGGGAGGATACATTGCTTACGCAAGATATACACTCATTGTTTCGATTTTTTTTATCGAGTCGGAGTTTCGTTAATTAAATACTTCTGTTTTCCTTTATTAATGTACTGCAAGGCGAAAAAACCCGAAGTCATTCCCAGGAGTATTCAAATTTCGTTACTATAACAAAGTTTGGTAAGCAGCCCCTGTTAAGGAAAATGAGACGCCGAATCGCCAAAGATAAACCGACTATATTACGTTGTGTTTTATTAGAACAATTGAATGTAAATAGTTGTATCTGTCGTAAGATAATTCGCCTCTCGGCAGTAGACTGGTGATAATTTGGACTCAATGAGTTATAAAATGAAATTAAGATGCCCTGTGTAAGTCATATGGTCCTATTGTGCTGTCTATGGAAAGAAACACCATTAAGATTCCATGACAATTAGACAGGGATACGAATGAAACAAATTATTTAAACAGACTTGCGATCATGTCGTCTTTGAGAGAGCTCATTAGTGTCCACAAGGGTTTCTTAGTAATATCTATAGTATTGTTCATGATTAAGTTGTCTGGTGCTATTTCCGGACACTTCCATCTTCAACTGAAGACGGTGTTTCGTTGCATATACGCAAGGGGGATAATTACCAAGTTTCCAAGTGCTTTTCAACAAATTGCCAGAACAGCAGCAATAGCAGACAGTTTGCAACTAATTTACTAGGCATCCGTCCATACATTTTAACCGACATTATTCGAGCCCGACATTCAGACACTATTTAAACGTCCACAAACTGAAGTGTACATCTTTAGACTTTCCCCAATGATACATGTAATTAATCTGTCAGTCAAGTAAAAGGATGTGTAATTATTCGAAGAGTTTTTCTCATGTTGGTTGGTCGATACAAGTAATATATAATATAAGAAAACAGGACATTTTACTTGGAAGTTTCGATTGAAAAGAAGCCCACACATTAAGAGGCGCGTATTACACGGGTCGGGAGCAAGTAACACGTGGAAACATATTATGATGCATTAGTGGACGATCTGGTTGCTCATAGTGTCACCGTCTTAAAAAATATTGAACGTTATAAAATGTGCTCAATAAGGCATTACAGCGGGGACTTGGTATACAATGCAAAGTCGCAGTAAAACCCCACTTTGGTTACTTGGATTTAACGTTGACTTTTAACAAGTACCAAATGTATGTAACAGTGAGCATCATTTTCATACACTCTCAACAAAACTCATTAATAAATGAATGCGTTATATGTGTTTGATGTAGATCTCCGTGTTTTTGAGACCCCCTTTGTAAGACAACTCTGAATTGATTGTTCACGTCTCATTAAAGTATAGTTACGTAGTGAATATTTCCAAGCGAATAAAGTTTAACGGGTACACAATATGGTGAGTCAACGACCAGAAAATCACTTTTCAGTACTAGGAACCAATGTGACAACGTGGCATATCCGATATCGACGATATCTAACTTAAAGGAAACCATGTGATTTATATCAATATGTGCAACTTTTGAAATAAAAGTATAAATATTTAAATAAGTATAAAAGCCGACTGTTAGACTATGTATACACCATATTTAATAATTTAAAGTGTTGTGGCTTTCAATGCAGACAAAGTACGTACGTTGCTGCTATTTAGTATTATTCCCATAGATATGTACTATGCACACTGATATGGTGTTGAAACATTAGGTGATGTAAAGTATTTGCTATTTGAGACAAAGGAATAACATTTCGTTAAAGAGGTGTTCCCTATAACTTTGATCGCTTAAATTGATTCAGGAATAGTATACATTAAAAGAGAATCATTATTGCTTAAACTCCTCAAATCTGCAACAAAAAGCTCCCACCAATTACCGAGAAAAGAATGAAAGCATATTTCTGTAACGAGCCAAAATAGTCACGAGTTGTTTCTCTTTGACCACATAATAATAAATCGCTGGAAGCGGTAAATTATTATTCGTGATTTAAATATATTTTGACATTATAGAGAGATATTTGCGCACACTTTCTTCTGACAAATTATGATAATTGATAGTGCTTTGTACATTTAGTTCATTTAATGCGATAGTAGAGAAAAATATGCAAGTTATAGGGAATGCCTCTTTAATGCAATTACTAATTTAAAATAATTCAGATCTCAGAGGAATGTTATTGCTGTAGAATTTTGTTATAAGAGAACTATAACAATCGACCCCTGCCAAATAAACATGTTAAATCTAATAACTGACGTTAGACGTATGACAAACGATTGTAGCTATGAGACAAACTGTACACAAATGGTCTCTTATAACGTACAAATGTCTGAAAAAAGCACCGGATACTAGGATATAACGAAACTTAATTAAATCGAATTCATTCGAATTACTAATACACGTACGCTAGGCATGTCTCAAACAAAAAGGTCAGAATAAATTGAAACGTACTTTCGTACCTAATAACTATATTACAGACATATTAAATGAATTATTTACAACACATACTAAAGAACACCATACATCCTTTAAGGCAAATAATGAACTTGACGACACCGAACTATGGGCCCATTATATGATATACTTTGTTCCATGGTTGCATGTCGTAGTTATATTTTAAGATCGCTCTTCGTTCGTCGTACGAGGTTGCATCAGTCAGTCCGTCCGTCCGTCTGTCATTCACTCACATGGCTTGATTGTGAAGTATGGATCTTGTTGGCTATTTGAGATTGTGCTTTATCAACTTCGTGCTTTCGTTGAGGTATTGCTTTTGTTGACGACGTGTTTTATTGATGTAATGCTTATTTGTAGTGATGTGCCAGTTAGCGAAAATAACTTGTCTAGGTTATGTTTTGTTGGTGTCGTGCTTTCGTTTGTAGCATGCTTTGTTTGGAATTTGCTTTTGTTGATATTGAGCTTTTATGAAGTTTATGTTTCGTTGGCGTTGAGCTTCCATTAAGATTTAGATTTGTTAGCGTCGCGATATGGCGCATTGCTTTGCTGTGATTGTTGTTGTTGGTGTTGTTTTTAAGCGGATATTGTGTTTTTTTTGGGGTCATGATTTCGTTTAGGCGTCGTTCTATTTGTGAAATGGTGTTTTTTTCACCTATGGTGTCGTTGTTGACGTCGTAATTTGAAGTATACGACATATAACAGGGAAATGCGTCAGGGTCGCCATTTGACGGTTGCCCTTTGGGTTGAGAGCACATTTACACTTGTAGACCATTTCGTTATGTCTGTAAAATGGCTGGTATTGTGTATCATTGCGTCTAGTGAGTACACTAATATTGTACAAAACTGCACATAAAAAGTAAGTAAATCGTTGCAGTCAATTTTTAACAGACAAAACGTCCTTATGTGGTTCGCATATACCATCAAGTGTATCGCTTTCTCATCATTAGCAAGTCCGTATAATGCACATTAAATTATGCTCGATTGCATTAATGATAATTATTGATATAGTATCTCCCATGTTTGCAATTAGTGCACTGTCTGTCTGGAGATTCATTAAGTATAACTCGTTTCGCATAAATAGTTTTGTCATTTTTGTTGAGTACAAAGTACTCTTATTCGGCTCGGGTGACAGCGTGTTCGTCCAAATAGCCGTGTTGCCAGAAACCATTCAGCTGGCCATGCTGCCAGAGCACGATATGCCGTGTTGCCAGAACTCGTCTAGCTCGCTCTGTTCCAGGAGAGTCCGATTTGCCAGCTGAATTACCGAGAAAGTCCATTGGCAAATGCAAGGTTAATACCGTCCACTTTATATAAAGGTCTGTTATAAGCTATTTGGCAGAACAGGTAATCCTGGAATTAATTTAGTTCGCAAATCTGGTCACACAAATACAATTCTGATAACCTATGAATTTACATCGAATCGGTTAACAAAACGACATTTACGACATTTTGACCGCTTTATAATGTTTTACCTTTTTAACTCATTTGAATATGTTACTAATGAACATTCTATATCTTATCCGGTATATTAATGTTCCAATGAATTGTTACATTTTCGTCCTTTGTACATATAATGTAATTTGATTAAGGTAATGCGTCCTATTAGAAAGCCTCTTTAAGTCAACGCCTGTCTGCGGCCATCATTCAATTAGCCAAGATAAAAATCTAATAACTTAGAATGTACAGGAAATCAGGATATTACACCAGACAGAGAAAATAAATTGGGTTTTGGTATACAATAGGACATAACAGTATGTTTTGTATCAAAGTTATTCATGAATATTATTAGTGTGTATCTATAAATGTAAGGGCATGTTGAGCAGCCAATGCACCAGTGCACATATGTACTTATATAGATGGTCCATACTTATTAGTATAACCCAATTCAAGCATGCATGTGTAGAAACCCCACGGGGTACTCTTAACAAAAGTTGCTGTAAAAATATTATTTCATTAGCAGACGATTTTAGACAAGAAATGTAATACCAGACGACTGCTGCACAAAATGTTATTTTTGAAACGAAATGTCACAAGTACAATGTGCCCTAGGCACTAAATGTCTGACGTTAGTTTCTAAATGGGGGTAATTAACGTTTTTAAAACGAAAAAATATTTTTTTCTTTGTCATAAAACCAAGACAAATGAAAGAAATTGTCGATTCTATACGACGCTATATTGTAAAAAAATAAATACAATAAATGGTAAAAAAGGAGCATATTTTTGAGAAATAAAGTCTTAAATTTTTTAAGGTATGCTGTAGTGCTACTTATCCTACATTAACATTAAAAAGTATAGAAACTCGTATAAAGCAATTTCAATAACATTAAGCATACTGCAACAGGACGAAATAGAGTGCAAATACTTTGTTTATTAGTCAAATTCATTTAAGTTAATATCCTGCTAAATTCGTGGGTTTATCCAAAGGTAATGTCACTGATTCTATAAAATCGTATATAATGTCAGAAAAACCACGAAATGTTTCACACCGTAACTTCAGTCTAATTTGAATATAATGACCAAATTTCACAACAATGCACATAATAGTTCGGGAGATATGAACATTTTCATGAAACATACTTACGAACATCGCCGCAAGTCCGACGTAAACAACGTCACAATGACGTTACTTGCTGACACCTACTCATACAGCAAAAGTTCATCCCTGGTGATTTCTAACGACTCATAAACCATACAGTCATTTCCAAGACCTTTATAAATGTGTAACCCACCCGATACTTACTCTCTGCGAAATCAAATTATTTTTAAGCGCCTCTAGATAGTTCCACAGCAAAATATTTAACTCGCCACATAATGATTGCAGTTTTGAACGTCGAATTGAATTAACGGCGTTAAAAATACTCTTGATGTTCTTTTCGGATCTACTACAAACAGTTTATATGACTCTCTATCGATAATGATTTGGTGATATATGCCCCCTTAAAAGATTATACTACATACACAAGAGCCTATGTTGCCACCTTGTGTAACTAAAGTTTCAGTAGGTGACTTTCAAAACTTTTAGGAAAAGTGCATTACTACGCGCAGCGTCTTTTTGTCACAAATCTGCCGTGTTTTCGCTAAGTAATCAATTCGTTGAAGATATATTACGAGTTTCAAAGTTGAGTGACGTAATTGAACTTTTAGCAACAGACACAAAACATTTGTTTCCTCACGCCACGAATGTATTGTCTGCTTTCGAGAATTATATTTTTTAGAAAACGCATTAAAGAAAATTGTTATGATAATGAAAAACAATCGTAATTTTCGTGTGCGGCGATATGACGTCATAGGTATATTTTAAATGTTCATATACAGTAATCCAGTTATGAAAATCGAATAATGCAGCACGTTTTATATTAATCAGAATTGAATTGCTGAAGATTCTGATATCATATTTATGCATATCGGCCTATAAACAATTAAACCACGGGAGGAGTGACATTACTTTTGGATATACCCTCGTACATTTGTTTATATTTGATTTTTGTGATAAGCAGCATTGCTCTATAATTAAAAATTAAAGGTTTACCTTTTGTTTTAACAGTGGTACAATGCAGTGTCAGTATAAGTGATGTTTAGAGTACAATTTATGACATGGAATTTATTTGTAACACACATGTTATAAAAGGCCTTGTATGTGCACATTTTTCGAAGCCCATCAATCGCATATAATCTATCAAACGGAAATTTACTTTGATATGATATTAAACATGCAACTACCTCTCAGGACAAGCAGACTATTATGATGTACTGTAAGTCTGCAGACAATTTAACAATTCATAGATGTATATAACGAGAAATAAGACCAAGGTTACATGATTCAAAATGTTTGAAAACTGCTGTAATGGAAACATGGGATATTTCACAATATCATTAATAACCTAACAGCATGCCGAGATAACATCGCTTATATTGCACTTAAATGAAATAAAGCGGTAATTGGTCTGGAGTTTTGAAATGGTGTAATTGAACGCGTTTTCAGAACGTAATTCTAGTATGGTGTGATAAGGGCATGGCATACATTTGTATACGACAAACGAATCCCATACTATAAACAAAATGACATTCTTAACTGAAATGAACTTTTGGTTTGAAGACACATTCGGTTTGAATGAGCTTTTTATGGTAATAATTTATAGTGAAATAGTGCAGTTTTCTTTCAAAAACGTTTTTGTCTTAAAATTGATTTTGATGAATAAAATAGACAATGTATTATTACCATATTGCATTAACTCTTGAGGTTAGACACCAATAGATGTACAAAAAGCATATACATTGCAAATCTTGCTCGTTCACAAACAAAGTCAACATGACATTAAAAGCCAAAGTTTCCTGTCGGGTACTTAGTCAATAAAAGGAACAAACTCTAACAAAGTGATCATTGAGAAACTTGTATGAACTTGTATCATACAAAACTTTAAAAATAAACAATGCGAATACTCGAACCATTCCCAGTTATAAATGTATACAATGTTTAAACCTGATCTTAGCATGTCAGAATTTTCTACGTAAACTGTGTAAATATCATTGTTATGGAAAGGGCTAAACTGATTATTTTTTCTTCCGGTGGATCGTGTCGTTGTCACATAAATGCGATAAATTCGCTGATAAGTTCCAGAAACAATACGCATTACAATGGTGATATCGACCATCACATGACATTTCACTGATTCCTCGTAACAAAAACTTCTAAGATTGTTTATGATGTGTTGATTGGCTTAATGTTGCAGGTAATATAAAACGAACAGAGAAGGCAGCAACAAATAAGTAGAAATAACAGAGTGAGAAATATGTGCAACCATACCGGAGCTCAAACATTGCGGGCGAATGCTTTACCGACTAAGTTAGCCGACCGATCATACAAGTTTCTTCCACATTCGAAATAATATCGACCCAGTGATATTAATGCATACGAGTACGAGCACATTATTAAATTTATTTATGATATTATATTCTGGTTTGACCGACATTAGTCTGTGTTTAAAATTTAGCAATACTTTATAGACGAAGCAACCCACGCAAGTACCGAACGACAAATACGATACGTCTTCTATATGATAAGATTAACATCATCAGTTAGTATATGGTTTCAGCCATCAATATGTGTGTCAGGATTAGCTTAAGACGTTTGTGCTGTTAGAATGAGAGAGAACATTTTTTTATCATGAAATGCAATCGTAGGTTAGCAGCTAGTGTTTTGAATCCGCCTTTTTTCCATAAACGTTGCGTTGCGGTGATGGCTTTTGCATTGTCTTTACCGAGTATCCGTTTTGAAAAATTAGTACGGGATGTAGCATTCCAATAAGAAAATACAAGTCACGTGAAAACAGGCTGCGTATTATCTTAAAATTAATTGAACAAAGTGCATGGCTACCTTTCTGACGTTGAGTGCAAAGCAAACATGTAACAAGCTCACGTGAAGTTATGTTTTAGCTCGTTACGACTATTTACGAAACAAAGTCGAAAATGAAGAGAACGTTCTGTCAATGTTCTATCGGAAATCATTGAATGACAATATTAGACACAGAGAGGCATCTTAGAGCAGAGAATGGATGTAGAATAGATGATTGCATAATGAATAACATACCGGTACATAGAAGGCCAAGTGATTATTTTATTACTTATTGGTGTTTAATTGATTTATAATTGACAAGAATTCATAGTCTGAGAGTAACACGCAAGCGCATTATAGGTAAGTTACGATTCTATTATTTATCTGAAGATAGTATTAGTAATGAGTGTTTTATATATATATATTGTATTTAGACGTCGTGTGTGACGATAATTGTCGAAACAGTTTGCACCAGTTTCGCAAATGATTTTCGGCAAGATTTTAGCCTAGGTTTTGGAACTGCGATCTAAATGATAATCAAATTTTGCAAGTTGTATAGGCATAACATTATAAATGCTTTAACAATTGAAATAATTGAATTGCGATTGGAATTCGAAATTATTTATGCAAACTTTTGTTAACGTAAACCAATCGTTTATTTTCAATTAAATTTGGAATAAATACCTTAAGGTGATGTTTGTCGTGGCCGTGTAAATTCATTTTATAGTTTGATCTTTATGTAAAACTCATTGATTTAGTTATGTATGAGGTAATTTACTCTTCCCATAGGATTTAGATAGCTTATTTAATAAGCGCAAATACGTTTATAATTATTGACATTGGAATAATAATAATAATAATTTAAAGATAAATTCGCATGTAGAATTTAAGGAACGTTACATTGTAATTAGGCAGTAATATAATTATTTTTAAAAAATGTGGAGAGTGGAATATTTCAATGGTTATGTTCGTGATTCAATATAATTGTTATTGTTTAATTATGACATCGCTTATATCGCACTTTGATGAAAGAAAGCGGTAATTGGTCTGCAGTTTTGAGAGGATGTAGTTGAACACATATTCAGAATGTAAATCTAGTATGATGTGAAAAGGGCATGTCATACATCTGTATACGACGAACAAATTCCATAATACAAACGAAATGACATTCTTACCTGTGGAAATATGTTCACTGAATTGAAACATTTGTTTTTTTGGAAAAATGCCATTTTAAGACTGATGTCATCGTTTGATGCTGTAAAAAGATTATAACAAAGCGGACTTGCAAGGCATTCATCAACAGAAACACCACAACATAAAGGCACCAAAAAGATACTGTAGAAAATACTGAAAATGCATGAAGTGATCCTGATCAAAATGCTGAATACAGAGCTCTTGAGTTTGATTGATTATTTAAGTTAAACGTTGAAAATTACTAATTATAGATGGTTCGTAGCTTAAATAATAATAAACGCATTGTTCTTATGATATATATTTAAATTCGAAACAAGAAGATCAGAAAGGGTAGCATTTCTCAACAATAACGTATAGTGGTGATGTCATTTAAATTACAAACACGGACAGATCGAGCTTTGAAGAAAGAATGACAGAGTTTGTATAAAAACTACAACCGACTATCTAATAGTATTCATAAATGCAGTTTGTAATATTTATATAATCAGTCATCTAACAAGCTGAAATGTATCGTCTGTTAATTATATAATAATGGTTTTGGAGAAACGTTGCGTGCAGTTGTGACTCTTTTGTTTTAGACAGGAACATTAGAGTAGAGGAATATATGTTGGCATAATGTAATATGTGTACGAATATGTGCATATTTTATATTATTTATTAAAATATCGTCAAAGATTTACATTTCAGTATAATTGTAACGTGTCTATAATAGCTTTGAAAAAAACAGTACCCAGTGTACAGCTACCGTGTAATTACAATGTTTGTTGATTTTGGTTAGTAAAACATCTCTGCACCAATTAGATTCGAAACAGTCTTTGATATATCGACTGCCCACACAGAAATGGAAAACGCACATGTTTCATATCTACTGTACTGGAAGTGTAAAAGGGTTGGCATAAAATAACGAACAAACAATATAATTAGGACAAAGAGGGATTTATATTATCCCAACTATGTAATCAAAATTAATAATGAAGTGCTTGGAATAAAACTTGTCCTCTATATGGCAGTAATTCTGTATTATACATAAGGCTACTGAGTTCCGCTTTCACAAAAGTCAATGAATGGCATTTAAGCAGACGCATGCACTGGTTTTGGTTTGTTTAGATCCATTATTCAGAGCCGTTTCTTCAATTCCTGCTCATTTTTATGGGTTTTTAATAACTTTGTGGTTCAATTCATTTGCAGAATATACTTGTTGAGCAGAATAATTAGGGTTTAATCTTCTTTTAATTGTTGTAGATAGCGATTAGAAAGTCCATACAATTCCTTATTTATCTCCTAAGGTAATTCATCAATAATTTTGAAACGAAGTGTCGGCCATTTCCTACCAAACTACACCCGAAAGTATGGATGATTAAAAACAACACATTTACCCATTTGGAATCATGCATAGAGTGCGTATTGGAATAATTCACTGAATTAGAATGAGAAGTTCGTTACTACTACTAACGACCTTAAAGACGGATGCATATTTGAAATCGGAAATTATCATGTTGACCAGAACAAAAAGTTGTAAAGCATTGCATTTCGATAACATGGAAGCTGCAAACAATATAATGCTAGATTCATCATGTAATAAAATGGACTTTCTACAGCTATAAAATGCTTATATTCATATTTAATAGTCTTATTCTTTAAGCACGAGTAATTGTGAACAGCTTTCATAGGATATGACCATAATTAAAACATGTTTTTATTACCTCTCTATTATTGCTTCGCTTAGGATATTGTATGACATTTATTGCTATTGTCCAGGTGTGGAAATTAGATGGTCTATTTCTTGTTACAAGCTAAATGCAATTGGTAAGCGCTCCCACCAAAAGGCAGATATATGATCCAGTATATGAGTATGTCTTAATTACTCAGGTACCTTATTCACCAACATTATAAGTCTAAAATTCAGACTTAGACTTTATATTGCCAACTGTTCTATTCACTCTCATATTGTTATAAATGTACCGATTTTAATATAAATAGGTATACATGTTCAGTTGGAAACAAACAATAATCAGATACAATTTCATATGGTTAAATCTGATTGTTAAAAAATGGCTGTGATTATGAATATTATAAATTTAAGCTTGATTTTTAGACTTATAACGCTGGTGAATAAGGCCCCAGGTCTATTGTCGTGCATGCTGGAAAGCCCCGTACTGTTCCAAACGATTTAGATTAAAGCTTATTGGAAGACCAGTCGTAAGTTATGGAAAAGCGATAACCTCGATTATTGTAAGATGTAGATAATTAAACACATTTAAACACAAATACAGGTTACTAGTGTGGAGAGGTACATGGTAACAACACTCCAGCTCATTCAAGCTATGAAAATAAACGCTACCATGATTCATAATCTGAGTGCGATTTAATGCACTGTTCTAGAATGTTTAACTCAATGAAGAGTGTTTTTATTGTTCACTATCATGAACCAAATCCTGTTTTGCCATCTGTTTAATTATAATTTGATGTATGCCACACTCTTTCGTGATTCTTGGAATGACAATTTATGAAATTTCTTCGGTTAATTGATAATTGCACTAATTATGCAGTTTGATCAGAAACATTGTCTCATGTCACTTGATATACGTTCTTTATATGTTGATATTGTTGGAAGGCGATATAGCGTGTAGTAAAAGTCCAACAAGTCTGATATAATCCATGCCTACTATACTTGGTAACGTAGAACATTGAACGCTTTGAAGAGCTTCTCCACGTCGGGATGTAATCATTATCATTTACAGGGAGGTTACCTTGCTGACGCAACATGTAACATCGTTGTCTCGATTTTTTTTATCATATGTTCATTGAATACTTCTGTTTTCTCCGATAAATGTACTACAAGGCGATTAAACCCGAAGTCATTCCCAGGAGTGACCACTTTGTTGTATATTATCATAATGAATCGGTGAGTATTCAAATTTCGTCACTATGACAACGTTTGATACGCAAACCCTGTTAAGGAAAATGAGACGCGAAATTGCCGAAGATAAACCGACTTCACTTTTACGTTGTGTTTTTATTAGAACAATGGGATGTAGATAAATAATCAATCGTAAGACAATCCGCCTCTCGGCAGTAGACTGTTGCTAATCTGGACTCACTGAGATACAAAATGAAATAAGGACGACGGAAGGAAATACCATAACGATTCAATTACAATTAGGCAGGGTTACAAATGAAACAAATTATACAGACTTTATATCCTGTAGTCATACATATAGCTATGGAAAGCCACAGTACACCCGACGGAGGACAACTTATTTTCCTATATAAATCAATGATCTTTCTCCTCCGTCGGTTTTCTTCAAAAATCGACGGAGTACTATCGCCGAACCACTTCAATGCGGCCGACGTACTTGTCTATTGTCCTCCGGCCTACAATACTACCGATGTTCTATCGACGATGCACTTCATATTGTCCAACTCATTCGGCGAAAAATACTACTGTCATTCGACTCTGCGACGACCGACGCACTTCATTGCCGAGGTACCGATGCACTTTATTGTCGATGTACTAGTTGTCCTCCGGCCAACAATACTACCGATGTACTATCGACGATACACTTCATTCGGCGAAAAATACTACCGTCGATCTACTCTGCTATTTTTCCGACGTAGTTGAGTCGATCGACTCTCTATACTATGTCGTCAACAGTAGAACGACCGATGTACTATTTCCGCTCCACTTGTCCGGTGGGGGTTATTTACCCGAGATGTCACCGGCAAGATCAGTATCAATTAGGCGCATGCATACTCGTGGTCAATGTATATAAAGCACATGTATGTGGGTGCATGTTGTTGCTGCTGATTTCTACTTCTGCTGATTTGGTGTCATGTAGCGTCTTATTTATAGATATGTGAGTATAATTAAAACATTTAATGCCTGCTTAGGAGCCAGACCTAATAAGAATTTAACCTTTCATTATCAATTTTCACCAACCACCAACGTCAAGTGAGTGAACGATAAATAGCCGACGATAGTCCAGCGAACGATAAGGATTTAGGTTAAACACCACTGTATTTCCTAGCAAACAATAAGACTGGGTATGATAAAAATTGGCATACTGAGACAACCAGGCTCTGTGACCCCGGAAGACCGGGTATGTAGATGTAGGGCAGGTGGACGAGAGTCGAAAAATACCATCGCTAGGCCCCTATCTTTGGGCTGAAAGAGGGGCCGAACCCCCAAAGTAGCCAAAATAGCTGTATGTCATTGTCGACTTATGATGGGTTCAAGCCCGTGTACCGCCCAAACCATGTTTTGTGACCCCAAAAGACCGGGTATACAGACGCAGTGTATGATCATATGAGTCGAACTAGACCCTCTACAAGTTCCTATTTCGGGGAGGGTAGCGGCTAGGGGCCGGACCCCGTGGTGCCTATAATATAGCAGTGTATTGAACTTTGCATTTTGGGCCGGTTTCGGGCCCGAACAGAGCCCAAACCAGGCTCTGTGACCCCGGAAGGCGGGGTATATGTAGATGTAGGGCAGGTGGACGAGAGTCGTAAAATACCGTCGCTAGGCCCCTATCTTTGGGCTGAAAGAGGGGCCAGACCCCCAAAGTAGCCAAAATAGCTGTATGTCATTGTCGACTTATGATGGGTTCGAGCCCCTGTACCGCACAAACCATGCTTTGTGACCCCAAAAGACCGGGTATATAGACATAGTGTATTATCATACGAGTCGTACGAGACCCTTTGCAAGTTCCTATCTTTGGGAGGGTAGCGGCTAGGGGCCGGACCCCGTGGCGCCTATAATAGCAGTGTATTGAACTTTGCGTTTTGGGCTGGTTTCGAGCCCGAACAGAGCCCAAACCAGGCTCTGTGACCTCGGAAGGCCGCATATGTAGATGAAGGGCAGGTGAACGAGAGTAAAAAATACCGTCGCTAGGCACCTATCTTGGGGCTGAAAGAGGGGCCAGACCCCCAAAGTAGCCAAAACAGCTGTATGTCATTGTCGACTGATGATGGGTTCAAGCCCTTGTACCACCAAAACCATGCTTTGTGACACCAAAAGACCGGGTACACAGACGTAGTGTATGATCATACGAGTCGAACGAGACCCTCTGCAAGTTCCTATCTTGGGGGGGGGGGGGGGGGGGTAGCGGCTAGGGGCCGGACCCCGTGGTGCTTATAATAGCAGTGTATTGAACTTTGCGTTTTGGGCCGGTTTCGGGCCCGAACAGAGCCCAAACCAGGCTCTGTGACCCCAGAAGACCGGGTATGTAGATGTTGGGCAGGTGAACGAGAGTCGAAAAATACCGTCGCTAGGCCCCTATCTTGGGGCTGAAAGAGGGGCCAGACCCCAAAAGTAGCCAAAATAGCTGTATGTCATTGCCGACCTATGATAGGTTCGAGCCTGTGTACCGCCCAAACCATGCTTTTTGACCCCAAATGACCGGGTATACAGACGCAGTGTATGATCATACGAGTCGAACGAGACCCTCTGCAAGTTCCTATCTTGGGGAGGGTAGCGGCTAGGGGCCGGACCCCGTGGTGCCTATAATAGCAGTGTATTGAACTTTGAGTTTTGGGCCAAGGTAGGAACTTGCAGTGTCTTCCGGGATCACAGGGCCTGGTTTGGGCTCTGTTCGGGCCAGAAACTGACCCAAAACGCAAGGTTCAATACACTGCAATTATACGCATTATTAGGTCCGGCCCCTAACTCCTATCAGCCCCAAGATAAGAACTTGCAGAGGGTCTCTTTTGACTCGTATGATCAAAAACTACGTCTGTATACCCGGTCTTTTGGGGTCACAAAGCATGGTTTGGGCGGTACTCAGGCTCGAACCCATCTAAAGTCTCCTATGGCATAACGCTATTTTGGCTACTTTGGGAGTGTGGCCCCTCTTTCAGCCCCAAGATAGGGCCTAGCGTCGGTATGTTTCAACTCTCATCAACCTGCCCTACATCTACATACCCGGTCTTCTGGGGTCACAGAGCCTGGTTTGGGCTCTGTTCGGGCCTGAAACTGGCCCATAACGCAAAGTTCAATACACTGCTATTATAGGCACCACGGGGTCCGGTCCCTCGCCGCAACCCTCCCCAAGATAAGACACTTGCTGAGGGTCTCGTTCGACTCGTATGATCATATACTACGTCTGTATATCCGGTCTTTTGGGGTCACAAAGCATGGTTTGGGCGGTACACAGGCTCTAACCCTTCCAAAGTCGCCTATGGCCGACGCTATTTTGGCTACTTTAGGGGTCTGGCCCCTCTTTCAGCCCCAAGATAGGGGCCTTAAGCGACGGTATTTTTCAACTCTCGTCCACCTGCCCTACATCCACATACCCGGTCTTTCGGGTCACAGAGCCTGGTTGCCTCAATATGCCCCTTTTTTCATACCCATTCTTATTGTTTGCTGGGAAATTTAGTGGTGTATATCCTTATCGTTCGCTTGAGTTATTGTTTTCGCTGCTATCGCTCGCTGACTTGACTTTAGCTCAATTTTCACAGTTTTAAACTGCTCTCGTTTCTGTGATCCTCAAATTCGATGATTTAGCTACGGACTCACGAGCATTCATTACAGTAATTAATGAATATAATTAGGAGATGTGTCTAACAAGAAATACTGAATAGGGTTTCTAAAATTACCAAGTGCCCCGGCTGAGGATCCAACCAGGGACCTCTCGATAAGAATTCAGTGTTTTTTCGGGTGATTTTATAGCCTAATATGGGCTATGTTCGTGGGCAGATCCAGGATTTCCAGGTACGGGGTGGGGCGTAAGAAAAAAATGGGGTCCAGATCAAAGCTTTGATAGAATGCCCTTGGGGCAAAGCGCCCCGGAAGCTCCTGGGAAAAACTTAAAAATTCTACCTTGAAAAGTCCTTGAAATGTCCTTGAATTTTGTTGCGAAAAAATGTTATAACCATGCATGATGCATCAATTCACTGATGTTCTCAATATAATGAGTAAGCTGGAATTACTATTAACTCAATCACTGTGTATAAACAAGTCAATTTCTAGTTATCACAATAAGTCATACACATTGAATTGTATTGTCTCAAAATAAGTCATACAGTCACCGGAAGTTACAGTTGTGTTTGCCCACAATAAGTCATATAAGATTCAAGATAAATTGCATAATCTCCCAATAACGCACAGTGATACATTGATCTGGCTTATAACATGCTGTATAAATGGTTGGTTTTGATGAAAGTGTTGGGTTTTTTTCCAGATGAGATGTAAAATTACATGCTTGGTGATAATTCATGTGAGCAGTGATGCTGAGTTATAGCACTTGACAGAATAGAATTCATGATGCAGACTTCAGGTTAGTTCTGTTAAAATAAACAGTAAACTTGCATTATTAAATTGCCAATTTTTCAAAAGCTCTCACTAATGTTTCATTTATAATATATAAAATTTAAATGTACCATATTTAATTGAATATTGTATTTATCTGGAGACAAATGGACATATAGGACCAGCCATGAATTGTCTTTAGAAGTCAGCATTTCTTATACAAGTCTAGAACAAACAGGTACATAATTGTTTTTGTTACCAGTTCAGGAATTTTGATCAGCAAGACATTATGTAAGACTGGTTGGTATTGTATATAATTGATTATGTATCACAATATCTTATTGATGTATTAGAAAAATAATATACACTACATACACTATTTCAGGTTATACCAAGACTTCAGAGGAATGTGTTTTTGATGTTTACCAATCATATTTATAAGAAGATCATGGTGAAGAAAATATTTCCATCCTTAAAGATCCTGTTCCAAAATGACCAGAAGAAGATTATGAAATAAATCAATGTGACTACATGTATATGACTGTGTATATCTCACAACACTGACTCATTTGACTTTGTCAACTTTGAAAAATGTTACCATAGCCACCAGAATTGGAGCTGTATGTTGAACTGGCAAAATCACCACCATCAGTGAATGTGCCTTACATCTATAATCTACTATGTGCTGCTACTTAATCAAATGTTTGCTGTTATGCCCTACCCTATTTCTCAGTCTGTATCAGGGGTACTGTATAATCAGAGATTTCTACAGGTGTTAAGTTTTGTGGAATCTGGTAAAATGATAATTTTGCAGTTTCTTCATAATATGGATTCAAATATTGAAAGACAATTGTCTTAATTCGGTAGTCTTGTGTCGCCTGGCCAGGCAGCTTATGTGTGTTATTTTCGTCTTATTAGCATTTGATGCATAACTTTGTCATTTTAACTGTGATGTTTTTTAATTACTTCCCTTTGATTGATTTTATTAGAGCATTTTCTGGACAATTGCATAACTTTGTCATGTTGACTTCAATTGACTTCAAAATTTGTATGCATGTTTAAGGCAGTGATTAAAAGTGCAGTGCTTTAGTTTCAATTTCGGATTATTTCCCTTTGAGTTGATTTTGTAAGACATTTTTCGTCCACAGCAAAACGTTTTCATTCCAAGTTAAAATTAATTCAAATTGAGTATACAAGTAAATAAACCATACACTAAATGGACATTCAACCACAAAGAAAAATGATTTTATAGTATTGCCTTGAACCTGGTATTTTCTAAGGCACAGGGTACTTTCAAAGTATATTGAAACAGAGCATCCATCACCCTAAGGTGGAGATTTGTACATTTATTTATCTTTGAATTTGTACTAATTCTACAATTTTTTTATTTTTTTTGGGTAAATTTGTTGAATTGTTGTACTCAATACTGCAAGTTCTTGTTCAATTCATTGTAAACCACTTAGTGTTAAATTGCTCTACTAAATATTGCAAGTTTGTCAGTACTGTTGTGACATAAATGTTCTGCATTCATTAAATGCTTGTTTTAATAAAAGAGTTGAAACCAAATATATCCGAAACACACACCATCCTCTTATTACTCAAATGTATTGAATGCTTGTAAAATTACTGCTCCAAGAATGTGTACTTCATACACATACAGGCTCAGGTCCACTTAGAATAGGAAATATGTAATTATACAACTTCTCCACATGTGGAGGAAAACCAGCACTGTCAACTTTTCCTGTATGGGAATCAATCAAACCTAGATTTCAAGATTACAAATCCAGTGATTAACCACATCAGCTGCTTATAATACTGTGTTTGCTAAAACCAAATTTAATTTTTGTATTACAATGAAACTTCACTAATAAGACAAACCTTGATTATTTGAACGTCTACTGATATTATCGTTCACTTTCATAAAACTTATATTTGAAAATAATCTTAACAAGTTGGTTATAATATCAAGGCTAAATAAAGAGTGGAACATTTAAATCATGGGAATGATTTGAAAATGTGGTCTTAATCTTAAGGTGGTATTAAAGTGAAGTTTTACTGTTGGTTTATAAGTAAGACACTTGTTAAAGCATAGAAATCAGCTTTTTATTGACAAACATATCATATGATAATACTTTCTGGCAAAACATCTGTATGGCAGACACATGTAACAAGAGGGTCCAAAGGGCCCTGGGTCGCTCACCTGTTTGGCCTAGTGACCTAGATTTTGGCCCAAATGACACAGTATCTAACTTGACCTAGATTTTATAGAGATAAAAATTGTGACCAAGTTTCATAAAGATAGAGTCAAAATTGTGACCTCTAGTGTGTTCACAAGATTTTTCAATGATTTGGCCTCGTGACCTAGTTTTTGACCCCAGATGACCCAATATCGAACTTGACCTAAATTTTATAATGATAATCATTGTGATCAAGTTTCATAAAGATAAGGTCAAAATTGTGACCTCTAGTGTGTTCACAAGCTTTTTCAATGATTTGGCCTCGTGACCTAGTTTTTGACTCCAGATGACCCAATATCGAACTTGACCAAAATTTTATAGTGATGATCAGTGTGATCAAGTTTCATAAAGATTAGGCTCAAATTGTGACCTCTAGTGTGTTCACAAGCTTTTTCAATGATTTGGCCTTCAAAGGCTTGTGACCTAGTATTTGACCCCGGATGACCCAATATCGAACTTGACGTAGATTTTATAGAGATAATCATTGTGATCAATTTTCATAAAGATTAGTCTCAAATTGTGACCTCTAGTGTGTTCACAAGCTTTTTCAATGATTTGGCCTTGTGACCTAGTTTTTGACCCCAGATGACCCAATATAGAACTTGACTTAGATTTTATAAAGATGATAAATTTCATAATGATCAGGCTAAATTTGTGACCTCTAGTGTGTTCACAAGCAATTGTGAACGGACGACGGACGGACGGACGACGGACGAAGAGCGATCACAAAAGCTCACCTTGTCACTTTGTGACAGGTGAGCTAATAAATAAAAACAGTTATCAATAAAATGTATTAATTTTCATGTTTTTCTCCTTAATTGTTATTTGTCAGCAACAGTTTCAGAACATCTTGACTGCAGCATTCTCGTTTAACCAGCGTGTTTTTCCTCTGTAATACAGTATAGTCTAGGGACTTGACTATACACTGATTCATGAGAATGGACTGCAGCTATTGTTGTCACTTGTGTGTGTGCGCGTGTGCGCGTGCGTGCATGTGTGTGAGCACCTTAACATCTGGTTAAAATTATTGTCAGAGTCATTTTCTCAAAGACTATCAAATAAAAGTATCCACTTGTAACCATCCAAAGAGAATGCATCCTGACAACGACAGGTAGCTCTGTGATCTTATATATTTGGAGCTAGCTGCCCTTGACACTCAATAACTTTCGCTAAGGAATCAGATAGGGTACTATCAAGTACAGAAAAGTCGAGCGTCTAGCACTCATATGCAGTGTTCAAGAAGACTTTGGAACTGTATCAGTCCTTGATACATAGAGTCACAGCATCATCAAGGTCATCCATAATCAGTTACTGCCCAGCTAGAGTCATCAAAGGTTGATCATTTCTGCAACATTCGTTGGCTGGGAATAATCTTTACCACATCATCTATAATAATAATAAATAAAATTAATTTTATAAAATGATGAATGCCTACCTACAGCACAACCTTTGGAAGTTACATGTATTGACCATTGTGTACAAGTTGTGGCTCAGCAGGGGTTAAATTTATGGTATAAATACAAACCTAAGTGAAAAGGGGGTATTTAGAAGGGTATTAGAGGGGTATTTAGAGGTTGTACAATATACATTATATTTATGACCTGACCTAGATGCTACAGCTATAATTTGAGTGATTGTGCCCTGGATCATATGCCCTGAAGAGCTTAATTGCATTGAGGGATAACAATATCTCAAATAGATAGATATAAGTTCAAATATGAATATGACCTAAGTGAATCTTAATTGAAATATTTAAGCGCACATGAGCACAAAATCGTATGGAGCCATGCATGTACATACACCAAAGGTGGCGATTAAAACTCTTGCTACCAACAAGCACCCCCCCCCCGCTCAATAAAAATTGAAATTGCCTCATATTTTGGGTTGAGATCAAAAATAATGTTTATCCAAACAAATAACACTATCATGTATTCATGTATTTACCCCCAAAAAGTGTAAAATATTTATAATACATACCGGAGTTATAAGTGTTCTGAACACTGCTCAAATCAATGACAATATTTGCAATCAACAGGTTCTTTCCCATGCCACTTTTCACACAGTCTGTCCACACTGTTTGCTGAAACCAAATAAGAAAACCTTAAGACTAATGGTATACTTGTAATGACAGACTTATGTGTTCAACCATTACCTTTATCTCAAAATGACTCAAAGAAATTCAATTAATGAAGCCGACTAGATATCATCAGCCTCAACTAAAAAATGTGCAAAAGACAGATATGGTTAATGTGCACCGCACTCTAATGAGATGTGTTTATCTTTATACATGAAGTTTCATTAATTGAAGTTATGTCACGGACACAAATTTAGTATGAATAATTGCAAAAGCGGAATAGTATGATATACAGAGGCATGGTCCTTGAAAACTGCACTTCCCGGGAATTAGGATCTATTCAAATTGATACCTGTTTCGTGCAGTAAATTTTATGGTATATTTTAGTGACGCCTTTTAAAATCGAGGTATCAAACTATTTTACTACCCTGTGGCTATTTGACTGTTTGAAAATGCATGTATAATCGTAAACTTGCCTTTAATATGTCGAGATAGCACCATAATTGATTTTAATCAAACATTATATTGAACCTTAGGGGATTGTCAAAAATATACCTTTGTTTCGTAATTATTGAAAGGAAATTATGTTATAATTTTACAGCCGCGTGTTTATTGGCTAAGAAAGCATTAAGATTTTTTGTAACATGCAATTTGATTGGTTTTAATATATTAGATACTTTTTCTGTGGGTTTTTAAAAATATGTAATAGGAAGTAATGAATTAGGGTTTGAAGGGAACGGTCAGGATTTTCGAAAGTTAAGTTAGGAAAAGAAGTGGAGTTCCACTATATCTTATCTGTGTTAAATTACTAACTTTGTGTGTTAAAATATATCTGTTATTTGTTAATTACTGGAAGAAAAGAAGAAAAAATAAAAATAGTAAAACGGACGTTGGAGTTGTCAATTTATTTAATATTGACTCATTGAACTTCTAATCGTCATTGAACTTATTCTGGAAACAACACACAATTTGACTTGGAACGTTATAAAAGCTTCACTGGATAGCTTATGATGAACGGAGCTTTACCATAAAGCTAATTCCCATCAACAAATACACATAGAACACTTGGTACTTGAGAGCTAAAAGATCCCCAACTGTAAAGCGAACGCCTATTTTCTACGGCATTACACCTGCATTGCTGTTTATGTTACAGCCTGGATAAAAAGTAAATAATGAAGAAGAGTCATATAGCTCCAAAAATAGGCAAAACAGAATTATGGTTCTTGTGCACCCTCAATTATTTCTAGATGTCTATCAGTGCCAGTAACCTGGGCACTGTTTTATCAAAGCATTTACGGAAATCTTTAAATTACGCTCAAATTTAAATTCTTTATAATAACGTTACAACTGTAAAATGTGGAAATTCAAGCTATAATACTTATCATGATCCAGTTAATGAAGTCTTACAAACAATACCTGTCCCAAATATACAGCTGTTAAATAGTTATACTGAATTTAAATTTGAATGTAAGTTTACGATTTCCGTAAGTACGTTGATAAAACGGTGCCCAGGGGCGTAGCTTGGTCAATTCAGAGTGTACGCCTGTTTTCAGATGTTATTTTTTGGAAATATCTAGAACATATAATGCCTCCAACATTTATGCCTAACACTAGGCAGGCATCGATTTTTATTGCATTTTTAGTCAGTTTATTGTAGATCTATCATTTATTTCATGGAGCGTACGCCGCCCTGGGCGTACGGGCGTATGCCTGGCTACGCGCCTGTCTACATTATACACTACTTCACTAGTCAGTTGCTTCCATGACCCCCTACACCCAGGGATGGGCAGGGATTTTTACTTTTGGGTTGTCAAACCCCGCCCTTCCACGCCCCTAGACAGCTGATAGTAAAATGTCAGAGATTTCACCTGCCCCTTACAACTAAATAATGTAAATATGGTCCCCGGGTATTGGTTGGTAGAAAATGTTACCAACATTTCCCCGACCGAGTAAGAGAAGCTGAACCCGGCCGTCCACCGCCCATCCCCGGGGGCTGTGGGGCCATGGATACAACAGACTATCTTGCAGTCCGCTCGTTCTCGTTCATGGAAATTTGTAAATAAATCACTGATCGTGAAATAAACTTCTGCAAGAAAAGGCAACACATGCAAAAAGGAGAAAAAAACATGTCGAACTGTTAATATTTTACTTACATGTATTTTAAAATAAGTGTTGTTTTTGTTAAAACTGTTCAAAAAAGACCTAATCACAACTTCAGTCCCTGCACGTGCATGCGTCTAGTTGATTGTGATCTTTCCGGTGACTCCTCGGTTAAATAATCCCCACCGAAGTACTCTACCTTTACTGATAGTATAGAGAGTCGATCGACTCAATTTATATTGTCCTCCTTCGGTAAAAAATAGCAGAGTCGAACGACGTTAGTATTTTTCGCCGAAGGAGTGGGACAGTAGTACATCGGAAATGAAGTGCGTCGTCGATAGCAGAGTCGAATGACGATAGTATTTTTCGCCGAATGAGTTGGACAATATGAAGTGCGTCGTCGATAGCAGAGTCGAATGACAGTAGTATTTTTCGCCGAATGAGTTGGACAATATGAAGTGCATCGTCGATAGTACATCGGTAGTATTGTAGGCCGGAGGACAATAGACAATAGAGTGCATCGGTACGTCGGCATTGAAGTGGTTCGGCGATTTATAGTACTCCGTCGATTTTTGAAGAAATCCGACGGAGGAGAAAGATCATTGATTTATATAGGAAAATAAGTTGTCCTCCGTCGGGTGTACTGTGGCTTTCCATATATAGCTCTATAGTGTCCACAAGTTGTTTTTAGAAATATCTTATAGTATTGTTCACGATTAATTTGTCTTGTGTTGTTTCCGGACACTTCTATTACCAGCTGATGACGGTGATTCGTTGCCGTACGTAAGGAGGATAATTACCCTGTTTCCAAGTGCTTTTCAACAAATTGCCAGAAAGCGTTATTAGCAGACAGTTTGCTACTAGTTTACAAGGCATCCGTCCATATATTTTAACCGACATTATTCGAGCCCGACATTCAGACAATATTTAAACGTCCACAAACTGAAGTGTACATCTTTAGACTTTCCACAATGATACTTGTAATAAAACTGTCAGTCAAGTAAATGGATGTGTAATTATTCGAAGAGTGTTTCTCATGTCGGTTGGTCGATACTAGTAATATAATATAACAAAACAGGACATTTTAGTTGCACGTTTCAATTGAAAAGAAGCCCACACATTAAAGAGCGCCTATTACACAGGTCGGGAGCAACTAATAGGTGGGAACATGACGGTGAGGTTAAATACATTCATGTTATGATGCATTAGTGGAATATATAGTTGCTTATAGTGTCATCGTCTTTAAAGATTTTGAACGTTATCAAATATGCTCAATAAGGCTTTACAGCGGGGACTTGGTATACTATGCCAAAAACGCAGCAAACCCCATTTTGGTTACTAGGAGATAACTTTTAACAAGTACCAAATGTATGTAACAGTGAGCATCGTTTTTATACACTCTCACCAAAACTCATTAATAAATGAATGACTTATATGTGTTTAAGGTAGATCTCCATGTTTTGGAACACCCTGTTTAAGACAACTCTGAATTGCTTATTCACGTGTCATTTAAATACAGTCACGTAGTAAATATTGCCAAGCGAATAAAGTCTAACGGGTACATACTATGCTGAGTCAGCGACCAGAAAATCACTTTTCAGTACTAGGAACCCATGTGACAACGTGGCATATCCGATATCGACGTGACAAACTAAGGAAACCTCGTGATTTATATCAATATGTACAACTTTTGAAATAAAGGTATAAATATTTAAATAAGTATAAAAGCCGACTGTTAGACTATGTATACACTTAATTATTAACACCATATTTAATATTTGAAGTGGTGCGGCTTTCAATGCAGACAAAGTACGTACGTTGCTGCTATTTCGTATTATTCCGATGAACATCTACTATGCACATTGATATGGTGTTGAAGCATTAGGTGATGTAAATTATTTGCCATTTGAGACAAAGGAATAACAGTTCGTTAAAGAGGTGTTCCCTATAACTTTGATCGCTTAAATCGATTCAGGAATAGTATTCATTAAATGAGAATCAGTATTGCTTAAACTCCTCACATTTGCAGCAAAAAGCTCCCACCAATTACCGAGAAAAGAAAGCATATTTCCGTAACGAGCCGAAATAGTCACGAGTTGTTTCATTTTGACCACATAATAATAAATCGCTGGAAGCGGTAAATTGTTATTGGTGATTTAAATATATTTTTGACATTATAGAGATTTGCGCACAGTTTCTTCTGACAAATTATGATAATTGATAGTGCTTTGTACATTTAGTTCATTTAATGCGATAGTAGAGAAAAATATGCTAGTTTTAGGGAATGCCTCTTTAATGCAATGTACTAATTTAAAATAATTCAGATCTCAGGGGATTGTTATTGCTCTAGAATTTGGTTATAAGAGAACTATAAAAATCGATACCTGCCCAATAAACATTTTAAATCTAATAACTGACGTAAGACTTATGACAAACGATTGTAGCTATGAGACAAACTGTACACAAATGGTCTCTTATAACGTACAAATGTCTGAAAAAAGCACCGGATACTAGGATATTATGAAACGTGATTAAATCGAATACATTCGAATTACTAATACACGTACGCTAGGCATGTCTTAAACAAAAAGGTCAGAATTAATTGAAACGTACCTCGTAACTAATAACTATAATACAGACATATTAAATGCGTTATTTGTAACACATATTAAAGAACACCATACATCCTTTTAGGCAAATAATGAACTTGACGACACCGAACTATGGGCCCATTATATGATATACTTTGTTCCATGGGTTGCATGTCGTAGTTATATTTTAAGATCGCTCTTCGTTCGTTGTGCGAGGTTGCATCAGTCAGTCCGACTCTCTGTCATTCACTCACATGGTATGGATCTTGTTGGCTATTTGAGATTGTGCTTTATCAACGTCGTGCTTTCGTTGAGGTATTGCTTTTGTTGACGACGTGTTTTATTGATAAACATGTAATGCTTATTTGTAGTGGTGTGCCATTTTACGACAATAATTTGTCTAGGTTATGTTTTGTTGAAATCGTTGTTTTGTTGGTGTCGTGCTTTCGTTTGTAGCATGCTTTGTTTGGAATTTGCTTTTGTTGATTTTGAGCTTTTATGAAGTTTATGTTTCGTTGGCGTTGAGCTTCCATTAAGATTTAGATTTGTTAGCGTCGCGATATGGCGCATTGTTTTGCTGTGATTATTGTTGTTGATGTTGTTTTTAAGCGGATATTGTAGTTTTATTGGGGTCATGATTTCGTTTAGGCGTCGTTTTTGATGTGAAATAGTGTTTTTTCATCTATGGTGTCGTTGTTGACGTCGTAATTTGAAGCATACGCCATACAACAGGGAAATGTGTCAGGGTCGCCATTTGACGGTTGCCCTTTGGGTTGAGAGCACATTTACACTTGTAGACCATTTCCTTATGTCTGTAAAATGGCTGGTTTGTGTATCATTGCGTCTAGTTAGTACACTAATGTTGTACAAAACTGCACATAAAAAGTAAGTAAATCGTTGCAATCAATTTTTAACAGACAAAACGTCCTAATGTGGTTCGCGTGAACCATCAAGTGCATCGCTTTCTCATCATCAGCAAATCCGTATAATGCACATTAAATTATGCTCGATTGCATTAATGATAATTATTGATATAGTATCTCCCATGTTGGCAATGGTGCACTGTCTGTCTGGAGCTTCATTAAGTATAACTCGTTTCGCATAAATAGTTTTGTCATTATTGTTGAGTACAAAGTACTCTTATTCGGCTCGGTTGACAGCGTGTTCTTCCAACTGGCCGTGTGGCCAGAAACCATTCAGCTGGCCATACTGCCAGACCACGAGATGCCGTGTTGCCAGAACTCGTCTAGCTAGCTCCGTTGCAGGAGAGTCCGCTTTGCCAGCTGGATGACCGAGAAAGCCCGTTGGCAAATGCAAGGTTTATATCAAGGTCTGTTATAAGCTATTTGATAGAACAGGTAATTCTGGAATTAATTTAGTTCGCAAATCATGTCACACAAATATTTCTGATAACCTATGAATTTACATCGAATCGATTAATAAAACGATTATAATGTTAAACCATTTTAATTTATTTGAAAATGTTACTAATGAAGATTCTGCATCTTTATGTATTCGGTATATTGATGTTCCAATGAATTGTTGCGTTTTCATCCTAAGTACATGTTTGTAGATGGAATGTAATTTGATCAAGTAAACGAGTCCTATTAGAGACACAAGTGACAGTATCAGTGTTTGGTTCGCAAACGATTAAAAAATGAAATAAAAATATTTAAGAAATCCCTTCACTGATCTAATATACTATCAAGGTATAAAACTTACTATATGTCTCTATGCCAAAGATTGTGGAACATCGCATCTCGTTGTTTCAGCATAAAATACGGGCGCTGAAGGGAAATCGCTACACAAGTTATTCATATAAACTATAAGATATTCATTCCGACCGAAAATCTAGTTCAATTGTATCTCATAACTGCGAAACGGCAAAACATGACCCATCATTATTTAACTCCGATCGAGGTCATTTTATTTATGCACTGAATACCCGCTTCACTCACAGTATTGTAATAATTGTGAGGATCCAAGTCTATTTTTTTCCACAATCTTTGGACATAGACATAAAGTAGGCTTTATACCTTCCTAGTATACTCAATGACGGAAATTTATTTATATATTTATTTTCATTTTATATTTCCCAAACACTGATACTGCCTCCTGTGATTAGAGGGCCTTTAAAAGTCAATGCCCGTCTGCGGCCATCATTCAATTAGACAAGATAAAAATCTAATAATTTATAATGTACAGGAAAACATGATATTACATCAGACAGGGAAAAGAATATGGTTTTTTGTATACAATAGGACTTAACAGTATGTTTTGTATCAAAGTTATTCATAAATATTATTAGTGTGTAACTATAAATGTAAGGGAATGTTGAGCAGCCAATGTACACCAGTGCACATATGTACTTAAATAGATGTTCCATGCTCATTAGTATAACCCAATTCAAGCATGCATGTGTAGAAACCCCACGGGGTACTCTTAACAAAAGAAAATATTTTTACATTAGCAGACGATTTTAGTCAAGAAAAGTAACATCAGACGACTTCTGCACAAAAGTTTAATTTCGAAACGAAATGTCACAAGTATAATGTTCCCTAGGCACTTTATGTCTGACGTCAGTATCTAACAGGGGATAATGAACGTTTTTAAACCGCAATAACATTTTGTTTCACTTTTTCACAAAACCAAGACAAATGAATGAAATTGTCGATTCAATACGACGCTATCTTGTAAAAAAATAAATACAATAAATGTCAAGAAAGGAGCATATTTTTTGAAAAATAAAGTCTTAAATTATTTAAGGTATCCTGTAATGCTACTTATTCTACATTACCATTAACAAAAATATAGAAACTCGTATAAAGCAATTTCAATAACATTTAGCATACTACAACACGACGAAATAGAGTGCAAATACTTTGTTTTTTAGTCAAATTCATTAAAGTCAATATCCTGCTTAATACATTTTTTTTATATTTAATTTTTGTGATAAGCAGCATTGGTTCTATAATTAAAAATTAAAAGTTTATCTTTTGTTTTAACAGCAGTACAATGCAGTGTCAGTATATGTGATGTTCATAGTACAATTTATGACATGGACTTTATTTGTAACACACATGTACATGTAATAAAAGGCCTTGTATGTGCACATTTTGCGAAGCCCATCAATCGCATATGATTTATCAAACGGAAATTTACTTTGATATGATATTAAACATGCAACTACCTCTCAAGACAAGCAGACTATTATGATGTACTGTAAGTCTGCAGACGATTTAACAATTCATAGATGTATATAAAGAGAAATAAGACATAGGTTACATAATTTAAAATGTTTGAAAACTGTTCTTATGGAAACATGAGATATTTCATTGATGTCTGTAAGCGAAATAAGATAGCAGTTACGCAATTTAAAGTGTTTTAAAATTGTTGTAATAGAATCATATTAGATCATATTTCACAATGCCTATATATCATATCATTAATAACCTAACTGCATGCAGAGATATAATCGCTTATATTGGACTTGAATGAAATAAAGAGGTAATTGGTCTGGAGTTTTTAAATGATGTAGTTAAACGCGTTTTCAGAATGTAATTTTCTAGTATGGTGTGATAAGGACATGTCATACATTTATATACGACAAACGAATTCCATACTGCAAACAAAATAACATTCTTAACTGAATTGAACCTTTGGTTTGAAGACATATTCGGTTTGAATGAGCTCTTTATGGTAATGATTTATAGTGAAATAGTGCAGTTTTCTTTTAAAAACGTTTTTGTCTTGAAATTGATTTTGATGAATAAAATAGACATTGTTTTATGATCATACTGCATTTACTCTTGAGGTTAGACACAAATAAATGTACAAAAATCAGCTACATTGCAAATCTTGCTCGTTCACAAACAAAGTCAACATGACATTAAAAGTCAAAGTTTCTTGTCTTAGTCAATAAAAGAAACAAACTCGTACAAAGAGATCATTATGAAATATGTATGAACTTGTATCATACAAAACGTCAAAAATAAATGATACGAATATTCGAACCATTCCCAGTTATAAATGTATACATTGTTTTATCCTGATTTTAACATGTCAGAATATTCTACGTAAACTGTGTAAATATCGTTGTTATGGAAAAGGCTAAACTTTTTCTTCAGGTGGATCGTGTCTTTGTCACATAAATGCGATTAATTCCCTGATAAGTTCCAGAAACAATACGCCTTCGAATGGTGATATTAACCATCACATGACATTTCACTGAATCCTCGTAACAAAAACTTCTACGATTGTTTATGATGTGTTGATTGGCTTAATAGTACTGGTAATATAAAACGGACAGAGATAGCTGCATCCAACAGCACCCATTTGTATAAATATTGGTTAAAACTTAACCAATTGGTTAAACTAACCAAAATGGTTAAACCATGGTTAAACCGTGGTTAGCAATTGTATAAAGTTTTGGTTTACTTTAACCAGAACATACTTCTGGTTAAAGTTAACCCAACTCCAAGAGTTTGGTTAAAATTTAACCAGAAACAAACATGGACGCCATTGTTGCACTGAACGTTAGACGACCAAGACAATTTCGACGAATTAACAGACAGACGGACGATCTAGACAACGAGGAGGCGAGAAAAAGGTATAGATTTGGTCACCAGAACCTTGACAGGCTGGAAGCCTTGATAGGTGATCGACTTGAACCTGAGACGAGACGAAACAGACCTTTGACAGCTCGCCAGCAAATTCTCATTGCACTCAGATTTTTCGCTTCTGGGTGCTTTCTTCAGTTAATTGGGGACACATTCGGCATTGATGTAGCCACTGTGTCCCGAACCGTGACTAAAGTGACGAATGTTTTGTTCTCGCTTCGAGAAACCTTCATCAAGTTTCCGACCACTGACGCTGACAGACGGACCGTGCAGCAAGGTTTTTACCGACTAAGACGGTTCCCGGGGGTTATCGGTTGTATCGATGGCACCCATGTTCGGATAATTTCCCCCCCTAAAGAACAGGAGATGGCCTACATCAATAGAAAAAGATACCACTCCATAAATGTACAAGCAACCTGCAACCATCGGGGTGAGTATTGTTCTGTCATCATCAACTTCCTTCTCTTTTTGGTTCACAGAGTAGTTTCCCTTATCTGTGGGGGCTCTTGAGGGGAAATGCATGTCTTAAAGTACTTTATTTACCGTACTCGGTCATTGTTATTTAATAAATCTGGTAATACACTGGTATTCCTGAAAGTATAATACAGCACTGTCTGTAGATCTTCAGTTTGTAAACACTAAGTTAGTTGGCATTTTTCAAGATTATTTATAATTGATAGGCCTATCATGGGATAGAGATCTATCTATTTACTACTCAAAAAAATATAGAGGTGATGTAGTACCTAATAAACAAACGTGTCTCTTTCAAATGTTTACAATGTATACAGTCGTTTGTATTTATAAACATAGGCTGTATCTTATAAAGATTTTTCTTTTAAACACACAACCACCTCAACAATAAGACCACCTTTAGAAACAATAAGAATACCTCAACTATTAGTAAGACCACCATATCATTAATACCATCTCAACAATAATACAACCTAAGCTATAAGACCACCACAACAATAAGACCACCTCAACAATAATACCATCTCAACATTAAGACAACCTCAACAATAAGACCACCTCAACAATAATACCATCTCAACATTAAGACCACCTCAACATTAAGACCACATCAACAATAAGACCACCTCAACAATAATACCATCTCAACATTAAGACCACATCAACAATAAGACCACCTCAACAATAATATCATCTCAACATTAAGACCACCTCAACAATAAGACAACCTCAACAATAAGACTACCTCAACAATAAATCCACCACAACATTAAGACCACCACAACAATAATACCATCTCAATAATAAGACCACCTCAACAATAAGACCACCTCAACAATAAGACCACCACAACAATAAGACCACCACAACATTAAGACTATCTCAACAATAAGACCATCTCAACAATAAGACCACCTCAACAATAAGACCATCTCAACAATAAAACCATCTCAACAATAAGACCATCACAACATTAAGACCACCTCAACAATAAGACCACCTCAACAATAAGACCATCTCAACAATAAGACCACCAAAACAATAATACCACCTCAACAATAAGACTATCTCAACAATAACCACCACAACAATAAGACCACCTCAACAATAAGACCATCTCAACAATAAGACCACCTCAACAATAAGGCCATCTCAACAATATGACCATCTCAACAATAAGACCACCACAACATTAAGACTATCTCAACAATGAGACCATCTCAACAATAATACCACCTAATTAATAAGACCACATGATATACGTTTTCACTGTTTTGTATATTATCCATCATGGTATTAACACAGGTTCAATAATGAGAAAACTGAACAGTTTTATGGGTCTATTTGATTTGACTCAGTGTATGAAATGTTTTTAATTGAATTTTTGTTTGATACTGTTCATCTCTTCCGCAGGAGAGTTTACCAGCATCAATGCCGTCTGGCCTGGCAGTGCCCATGACAGCCATGTGTTGAGGGTATCCAGTCTTTGTAGATATATGGAAGAGAATCATCATGGTATAAATTATTAAAATATCCCAGAGTTCAATGAATTGTGAAATTTTTCCTGGATATCACCTATATACATGTAATGTAAATAATGAAGACACATCCATTTTCATATCCATTTCATTTTTTTCACTGCCATTTTAACTTAAAGAAATTGTTTTCAAGCCCAATATCAGTTTTGCTATGGAGTCACTCCGAGTGCAGATTAGCCTGTCTATCTAATTCCGTGTAATGGTATTGCTCTTCCAAAACTGTATTTAGTATGGTATACAAATGCTCTAATTTACAGTCAGGGCTTTCATTTGACTCTTGAAACTGCATTTTGACTCTTGATGTTGACAAAAGTAGCCTATTTTGACTCTTGAAATTTTACTATACAGTTTCACTTGTAATATAAATATCTTGTAATATCTTGATGACTCTTTAAAATTTAGAGTCTGTAGTCATTTTGACTATTCACTGTTGGAGGCTATTGAAAACTCTTTGTGCATCATAATTGATATAAATTATGGATTAATGGAATATACTCCTAAATATATATTTCTATATTCTGTTTGAGATGTAATATGATAGCAACTTTAGGAAATAATTTCCTTCATTTTCAAATTTTAATTCAATATTAAATGTCTTAAAGAAATTCAACATAGCATTTTTAAAATATTTTTGTTCAATGAAATGTATAATACAACCATAATATTATGTAAGTTTACCTCATGAATTGATTGGATGCATTCTGTGCATAACATGATTATATGTCTTCATTTATTAATTTTACTATTATATTTAATGTAGCTTTAGAAAGAGGTGTTTTGTTGGGAGACAGCGGATACCCTTGCCGTCACTTTTTACTAACCCCATACCTGAATCCAGCTAATGGGAGTGAAGAGAGGTAATTTACTTATCTTAATTTTAAATGTTGTCCAATAAGCACAAGTATAGATTGAGTATATCATTTGCACTTAAGACATTAAATCTTTAAACAAATCATTATTTGTTCCCAGTACATTCAGTAATTATTGATGTTCATAA
The DNA here is from genome assembly GCA_963678985.1 of Spisula subtruncata. Taxonomy (NCBI): domain Eukaryota; kingdom Metazoa; phylum Mollusca; class Bivalvia; order Venerida; family Mactridae; genus Spisula; species Spisula subtruncata. The sequence continues at coordinate 37,745,543 of OY787671.1, forward strand.
TCTTTATAGTACTATAGTTTATACAACATGCTAAAGTGCCACTACATTGTTTTATAAGGAATTAGTCCTGACTGGTGTTTTTTAAAAGAAATCCAGTATTTAACTTCATTACAACACTGAATTTCTATGCAGGTATAACAAGGCCCAAATAGCAACCCGCAATACTATAGAGAGAATGTTTGGAGTATGGAAGAGGAAATTCCATGTCTTACACTCAGAGGTATATATATCTATCTATCATATATTTAATGTGTGCACCAATACCTTAAAGTGATCAACAATTTCCAGTTCTTGTACAGCATACATTGCTATTCTTAATTCAGACTGATTACCTTGACTCAGACAACTAAAATGCACAATGTATGTAATAATTGACTCCACATGTAGATGTACCTCTATTTTACAGACCACTTTTTGACAGTGTCCACTATAACTGTCTTACGTGCTATAGCACTTATTAGAAAGGTCACTCAAAAGTGATAATTAATTCTGAGTGTGTAGCAGAGTCTTCTCAATAAATATCTGTAAAGCTTGTGTGCTCTTTACTGACAGGTGGTACTGTATTATGTTTTTCTTTGAGTTTAATATACCATGATGCCTTGTCTTTCAGATACGAATGAAACCTGAAAAGGCCAGCAGGATCATTGTGGCGTGTGCTGTTCTTCACAACCTGGCCATTCAGTGGAATGAACCCGAGCCAGAGGATGTACCTGTGGTCGATGATCAGCCCCAGCTAGATCATTATCAGGGAGGACAGGACGGACGGGGTATTCGCCAACATGTAACGGCTCAGTTCTTTGGATAGATTGTTGGCAACTTTGTTGTTGAATATTTTTATACATGTTTTCATTTTATAACATTTTACTATAAAATTCTTAAAATACAGAATAATATCCAGTTATAGCAGTGTTATTGTTTGTCAGATACTAGTATCTTCACTTTTTTCATTAACAGGATATGGTATTCATTTAAATGTACATACTTGTACTTGAATTATGTTGATGAAGTAAATGAATCAGGATACTATCACCTATGAAAAGACTTTGTCAATGCTACACCTTTGGGTAGTGCTAGCTCTTGTTCTTGTATGAATACTGTAAACTAATTTTTCTTTTGAGTATTAATTTCATGGAATTTGTTTACATTGAAATAATGTAGGGATTTGAAATCAGAAAATGGGCATCCCAAAATAATTTATATTGCACAGCATGTTTAAATATATCAATGAAAATTAATTTCCACAAAATAAATTATTTTACAGTACATCAAAACCACAATCATTAAATAAATTGGTACCAGCCTTCCAACGATAGAGGTATAATGAATGTTGTATACATACATTACAGTCTGCAAATTTTCTAGTTGGTCACTCAATTTTATTACAGACCTTACCATGCTTTGCACATTTTAACCTTATATTGAATGACACAGAACGTTTAAATTTTCTGTTACAAATATGATGTACAAATTAAGTGACCAGTTTGAAATTAAGCTGAGTGTCAGTTTCTATCGTCCAATTGAATTGCTACATTGATTAAAGCAAAACATGGAATATCTTGAAAATACCCATGTTTCCATTGTCATATGATCTTCTAAAGAGGATTAGAATTGAATTCCAGAAAATAGGTAACATGACTCATTCTGAAAATCAAGGATTTGGACTTGCTTGTCTGAATCCTTTTTTTAAGGACTTTTTAAACATATCCCTCAAACCAAGATTTCAAAGACCAACTAGGCATTGAAAAGACATACTTATGACTGTCTCAACCAAACACAAACACACCAAAAAGTATTTTAACTAGGTTATATAATAACAAGTGAGATAACATTTGATCACAATTTATTACAAGTTACAATACTGTTTGATAAGGATAACATGTCAACACAATGAGGTACAAAATGTAGTTAATTAGTGAAATTTTAGAAGAACACCCAATTACAAAAGTGTTTGGTGAAAATAAAACCTCAGATTTTTAAAGTTGAGAACATAATTAAAAAACCAAAGCACTTAACATTTTACTGAAATTTGAAGTAGCAGAAATTCCATCTTTTGAACTTACTTATACAGTTAGGGTGTAAATCATTGACATTTTAAAGAATCTATACCAACAGTTACAAAAATGTCCATGGATTTATGATAAATTTTTTTTAAATATAACAAATACCCTGAGAAGGGAGAATTCAAGAGAAACAGGATAGTGCAAAAGGCACAATAAGTTCAGCTAACAATAACTAGCATAACAAACATTACACAAGACTCTACAACAAAAATATAACTAAATGTAATGAGTAGCCCCAGATACTGCTTGAAAAAGTGAGTGCATAAACATTATCAAGTGTAAAAAAACAAAGGATCTTAACTCTCATAAAAGTTATCCGACCTACACCCGCTAACGATATGCACAACTAGGCTTGATCAGTCATGTCAGGTATAATTGAACTGACCAACCAACAAACAGACCGACCTCAAGCATGACTCCAATATAGCCCCTATATACTTTGTATATGGGGGTTTAACAACCGGAGCTTTCACCATTCGACAGACTAATAAACACTCAAACAAAGCATCCATATATATTAACCACTACTGTAAAATCATTAATTTTCATGGGGGATTAAATTTTGTTGATTTCGTCGTTTTAACCACGAAACTAAATCATATTGACCACTAATTTTGAGTTATCACCTGAAATGCAGAATCCATCAAAATGGTCATTTTTACAAAAACCACATAATTTTGTTCCATTAAAAATAAATGATTTTACAGGAGATGTTACACAGTGAATAAAAGAACAAAGGGCCATAATTCTGAAATACATTATTTCAGGGCAAATTCCTTCATGCATGCACATCTGCATGTTGAGGCTGTTCATGTGTGAAAGTTTGAAGAAAATCCTGCAAAAACTGTATAGATATACAAATAAATTGACATACACTTCCATAAAATGACGTTTTTATTCTGCAAAAACACTAAGCACAGTTATGTGACCTGTCTCTATGATATAAGATATTCACATTGAACAAGTATGTAAAATTTCAAAACATTCCCTTAATTGGTTACAGAGACACACAAAATCTTAACATTAACATTTTAAGTTCAAAAGGGGGATAATTCAGTCAAAGATATCAGGTTTCATGATGATAGGCACATGTACATAACAACAGATTGATTACATATATAGACTGATCCTAAAATGGAATAATAAGATATATTATACCTCATATGCATACCCTTCTTATTTCCTTGTAACGTCATATATTGACCGGTCGATATTGACCACTGGATGACGTCACATTGAAATAAAAAGGGAATAATGCAAATGAGGTATTTTACAATACATGCTTAGCTAAACATATTTTTTTACATAATTTATTTACATAGTCTTTAACAATAAATTATACCTTTAATTTAAATAATCCACAAAACACACATTTAATGTATTCTGGACAGAGAAATGTCTAAACAGGTACTCAAATGTGGATTCTCCAAATACTTAGATTCGGTATAATATAACAAATAAAACATGGCTTTTCAGTCAATATGGAAGTTTACGGATTTGTCTTCACTTCCGGATATATACCAATCTAACTCTTACTGCCCAATCTGTAAACTTCCACATTGACCGACAAGCCATGTTGTATTTGTTAAATCACATAAATTTTAGTAATAAACCTATAAACTGAGTTGTCTCCCTTAGACAGATAAAAAGGCAGTATGTTAAACTGATAAATCCAAACAGTAAAAAAGACAATTATTGATGTGTTATATATATTATGTTTTCCATGTGACTATTGGCTAAGATCACAATTGAAAATCATATATATTATCCTAATTACAAGCTTAAAAGTCCCAATTCAACATTATATAATAAACCTCAGAAAAATAAACCAATTATGATATAAGTAAACAAAATGATTTAAGCTAGAGTATAAAAAACATAAAATTTATATCATTTAACAGAAGACTTAGTAATTACAGACATATTGATTCACAGAGTTTGGGTATTAAATTTGTAATTCAAATATTAATTGTAATTCTATATTGACCCCAGACATGGTTGTCCACGCATAGTCTCAGATTTTGAAAATATTTTGCCACTTTTTTGGTATTCACCCTTAAAAACGATTTCAGGGCTCAAAACTTTATTTTTCATACCGTTGCTATGGCAACAGAGGAAATTCGATTTTTGCTATTTTTCACATTTTTGAAAAATGAATTTTGCCATTTTTACGCTTTTTTAAGAAGGACTCTAGACAAAAATGGCCATCGCACACCCTAATATTTCATTAATTATGTTACATATACCATTGTAGAATTGTTTTACTGTTTAAGATATAATCCAGGTCGATCGAGAATTATTTTGTACTCATTTTGGTGTGACCCCTCTTCTTAAATCTCTGTTTTTCTAAAAAATGAAAGAGTATGGGTTTTCAAAATTAATTTAAATGAGTTAGCACGCGGAACCAGATATCACACATATATTTTTGAAGACAGTAAGTATAGGTGTTCATGGCCTTAAAGTTTTTGTCAGGGTGCAAATGAGATATTTTTGTAAAAATGTGCCAAAGAATGGCTTTTTGTCATTTTTTAACAAAAACCTATTTTGATAGATTTTACTTTTATTCAAAATAATTTCTAATAATATCCATAATTAAGCGTAACAGGTACATAGGAAGAATACACATTACAAAATAAAGTGTTTGTTAGTAAAATAATGATTAATGGTCAACACATATCTGAGGAAAACAATGTTAAAACCATACCCCACCCACTTTTTTAACATGCAGGACCTATTTTTTACAGTATTTTGGGAATAAATAGAAATATACGTTTTGTAATGGCGAGATATTTGGTAAAATATGTCCATTAGACATTCATGTTTCAATTTGTTTAAGAATAAAGTAAATTATCATGTGGCTGTTGCCTTGGTTACCAAGGAAACGTTGTTAAAAAAGGATGTAGTTTTCAAATGAATTCCCAAAAACTTGAGATTAAAGTAGTGCATTTTCTTAATATATTGATAACAAATAATCAAGTGATTTCAGAAAGGACAGCTTTTTAATTTTATATGATGCATGGATAAGTTACTCGGATAGTTGCCATGGTAACCAATCATTAAACAGTGAAAAATCCACTTTTTGACCATATTTTCACAATTTTCAAAATAATGCCGCATGCTAGTAGATATCTGGTATTCATGTGGTTTGTAAATCATCCCAGTTCAGAAGTGCTACATTTTTAACTGACATATGACCACGTTATCATTGTAGTTACCATGGTAACGAAGCAAGCAAGGCGGAAAAATCACTTTTTACTATATTTCGTAATTAATACTGCATATAAGAGGTTATTTGTTCTTGGTATAGTTCGATTATCATCCTAATGAAAGTGTGTTCCATTTCTAACTGACTTATGACCTTGTTTGTATGGTGGTTACCATGGCAACCAAGCACCAAAAAGGGAAATTTCCACTTTTTAACTGTATTTTCATAGTTTTCAAAAGAATGTTGCATACTAAAAGGTATCTTGTGTGGTTATAGCTTGTTAATCATCCTAATTGAGAAGTGCTCCATTTCTAACTGACGTATGACAATGATATTATGGTAGTTACCATGGTAACCAAGCAATAAAGGAGGAAAAGTCACATTTTACTGTATTTTTAAAAGAATGTCGCATACTAGTAGATATTTGTATCAGATATAGGGTGTCCATCATCCTTATCGAGAAGCGACCCATTTCTTACTGATGTATGACCACATTATTATGGTAGTTTCTATGGTAACCAAGCCAGAAAGAAGAAAAAATCAGCTTTTTACAGTATTTCCAAAGAATGTTGCATACATGTAGCATTTCTGGAATAGATATGGTTTGTTAATCAACCTAATTGAGAATGCTCCAATTTGAACACATGTTTTACCAAGTTATTATGGTATTTACCATGGTAACCAAACAAAAAAGAAGGAAAAATCACATGTTTTTTCCTTCTTTATTGCTTGGTTTCCATGGTATCTACCATAATAACAAGGTCTTAAGTCAGTTAGAAATTGGGCGCTTCTCAATAAGAAAGATTAACACACTATATCCGTACCAGATATCTACTAGCAAGAGGCATACTTTTGAAAACGTAAAAAAATGTGATTTTTACTTCTTTTTTGCTTGGTTACCATGGTAACTACAACAATATTATAGTCATATGTCAGTTAGAAATGGGGCGCTTCTCAATAAGGATGATTAACACACTATTTCCATACCAGATATCTACTAGCATGCAATTTCATTTAAAAATACAGTAAAAACGTTATTTTTCGTTCCTTTATTGCTTAGTTACCATGGTAACTACTATACTAACGATATCATACGTCAGTTAGAAATGGGGCGCTTCTCAATAAGGATGATTTACAACCTATATCCATACCAAATATCTACTAACAAGAGGCATTCTTTTGAAAACGTAAAAAGGTGCTTTTTCCTTCTATTTGCTTAGTTACCATGGCTACTACCAACATATCATTGTCATAGGTCGGTTAGAAATGGGGCGCTTCTCGAATAGCATGATTAACAAACTATATCTACACAAGATATATACAACAACTAACATGCAACATTATTTTGAAAATTATGAAAATACAGTTAAAAAGTGGAAATTTCCCTTTTTAATGCTTGGTTGCCATGGTAACCACCATATCAACACGGCCATAAATCAGTGAGAAATGGAACACCCTTCCATTAGGATGATAATCGAACTATACCAAGAACAAATAACCTCTTATATGCAGTATTAATTACGAAATATAGTAAAAAGTGATTTTTCCGCCTTGCTTGCTTCGTTACCATGGTAACTACAATGATAACGTGGTCATACGTCAGTTAGAAAAGTAGCACTTCTGAACTGGGATGATTTACAAACCACATGCATACCAGATATCTACTAGCATGCAGCATTATTTTGAAAATTGTGAAAATATGGTCAAAAAGTGGATTTTTCACTGTTTAATGATTGGTTACCATGGCAACTATCCGAGTAACTTATCCATGCATCATATAAAATTAAAGAGCTGTCCTATCTGAAATCACTTGATTATTTATTATCAATATATTAAGAAAATGCACTACTTTAATCTCAAGTTTTTGGGAATTCATTTGAAAACTACATCCTTTTTTAACAACGTTTCCTTGGTAACCAAGGCAACAGCCACATGATAATTTACTTTATTCTCAACCGAATTGAAACATGAATGTCTAATGGACATATTTTACCAAATATCTCGCCATTACAAAACGTATATTTCTATTTATTCCCAAAATACTGTAAAAAATAGGTCCTACATGTTAAAAAAGTGGGTGGGGTATGGTTTTAACATTGTTTTCCTCAGATATGTGTTGACCATTAATCATTATTTTACTAACAAACACTTTATTTTGTAATGTGTATTCTTCCTATGTACCTGTTACGCTTAATTATGGATATTATTAGAAATTATTTTGAATAAAAGTAAAATCTATCAAAATAGATTTTTGTTAAAAAATAAAAAAAGCCCTTCTTTGGCACATTTTTACAAAAAATATCTCATTTGCACCCTGACAAAAACTTTAAGGCCATGAACACCTATACTTATTGTCTTCAAAAATATATGTGTGGTATCTGGGTCCGCGTGCTAACTCATTTAAATTAATTTTGAAAACCCATACTTTTTCATTTTTTAGAAAAACAGAGATTTGAGAAAAGGGGTCAAACCAAAATTAGTACAAAAAAATTCTCGATCAACCTGGATCATATCTTAAACAGTAAAACAGTTCTACAATGGTATATGTAACATAATTTATGAAATATTAGGGTGTGTGATGGCCATTTTTGTCTCGAGTCGTTCTTAAAAAAGCGTAAAAATGGCAAAATTCATTTTTCAAAAATGTGAAAAATAGCAAAAATCGAATTTCCTCTGTTGCCATAGCAACGGTATGAAAAATAAAGTTTTGAGCCCTGAAATCGTTTTTATGGGTGAATACCAAAAAAGTGGCAAAATATTTTCAAAATCTGAGACTATGCGTGGACAACCATGTTTGAATTTGCCTGGTTTCAATATAGAATTACAATTAAGTATCAATACACTGTCATACATTTGGAAAGCAGGTTTATAATATCAATTAAAACATAAGCTACTGCACACTGTAAACTTGGTCATAAAATTACAGAATGATAACAACCTTACATTTATCAGATCTGTGTTATTATAGCTATTGAAACATACTTAATGAAAATAGCTCAACAATGTATACAACAGTTCTTTGAAATTAAATCTATGAAAAAATAATAACTAAGCAGAGACAGACAGACATAAAGATAGACGGACAATTTCAATAAGTCACTCTTCTCCAAAATATTTCAAAGCTCTGTCCAGTACTCTGTCCAATTTAGGCAGCATGTTATTCACTGCCAGTGTCTGCTTCAGATTTTCCTTCTTGTACTCTATCGCCAAGCTTATGTAATCAATTTGTAGTTCTTTCAAACTCTTCTTAGACCTGAAATGATATGCAAAAAGGACATAGTATAGCCAATAGTATTCAAGTAAATATCCTGCTACTACTAATATGGTACTAAATTACTAATGTTAATGACTTTAAATAATGCCAGCATGTGTGTATACCAGGATTTAAAGTATAACAAATATCATCAAAATAACTATTGTGTATAATTCAAATGCCAAAAATAGCCAGCATTGTGCTGAAATATGGCAGGCATATATGTGCCTCAACAAGATTTGAACCTGGGTCGATTAGGGAGCAGGCACGATAACCATTAAGCTACGGAGGCATATATATAATAGAAATGTTACTAGAACTACCCTTTTCTAGATGTTGCTTTCTTCAATGAACACCATCTTCGTGATACCATCAGGAATTAAGTGTTGAAGAAAAGTGACATATTAAGGTTTAAATCTCATTTCACAAATCATCAACCTAAATATATTCATCTCAACTTGGGTTAAAAGAAATTAACCCAATCTAAACTCAGTTATAGGTTATATATAGGTTAATAAACAATCAATTCTTTATGTTCTAAGGAAGGTATAGGTTTATTGGAATGGAAAAAAGTCAGTATTTGCAAAATAAATGAAATGCTTACTTTACTGATTTTTCCATTCTTGGAGCACTAGTGTGTGGTTGTGGTTGAGCAGACTCAGCTGGAGCTGAAGAAACTGTAGCACTAGTTGTGCGTGGTTGCCGTTGAGCAGACTCAGCTGGAGCTGTAGAAACTGTAGCACTAGTTGTGCGTGGTTGCCGTTGAGCAGACTCAACTGGAGCTGTAGAAACTGTAGCACTAGTTGTGCGTGGTTGCCGTTGAGCAGACTCAGCTGGAGCTGTAGAAACTGTAGCACTAGTTGTGCGTGGTTGCCGTTGAGCAGACTCAGCTGGAGCTGAAGAAATTGAAATATATAACATGCAAATATAATTATAAAGTAGCGGATCGGCCATAGTCTGTATGCAATGTAAAGAAGCAAAATTCAATTACAATGCTAAACTGAAGTAAATTAATAAACATGCAATGAATGAGAAGTTAAAACTTCTACACCAACAAAGGTAATGCAAAACAAAAAAGTCCTGACTGAAGACCAGTAATAAAACTTGACTGTACACACAGTAACACCGATATATATATATATAGCAATAAAGCAAACAACTGCGTGGTAATACATTTCAAACAACATCATCAACTTGACATCAAAATCAATTTAGATCAAAAGAGCCCACTTCTTTCAAAACTGTTTCTATGAGAAGCCTAAAAGGCACATGATTTGCATAATATACAACCAGTTATTTTATAACTTGGTTGATTAATCAGTAATGATTATTAAATTTGTCAAGAAAAGCTGGTGCAACAATATTACATACCCACTTGAGCCTTCTTTTTTCGAAAAGAAAGTCAGCATTTGGAATTTTGTATTACTGGTTAAAGTTTTTTTATTTCAAATTATCACTTACCAGTTCTAGTACTTGCTGTAGGTTTGTTGACCTCTTCCTCCTCTGATTGCGTGCAGTCTTCTTTATCCGACAATGGTGCTAAAATAATAATATTGTAAATTTAATAACACTATTGTTTTATATGTTTAACTAGTTATCAACATTTTAGTCATTTGGAGACAACCAAACCACGGACAAGATGAGGAGGCTTACAGATTCTAATATAACAAAAAAATAACAATGACAATAAATTTATTTAGTCCATAACTCAATGAAACTAAGCGTCAAATATCATGGCTTAAAAAAGTAGGCGTATTACAATTAAATAAAGCAGAATTTTTCCATTTGCCTGTGAAAAGAATCAATCCATTAATTATTTACTACATTGATATCAATCTTAAAAGGTTGATCAATAATTCCTTTAAAATACTTAAAAATCTGACAGTTGAGTGATCACTACGCTCGACTCCTGATCAAGAGGTCCCGGGTTCGATTCTCGGCCGGGACACTTGGTCATTTGAGAAACGCTATTTATAGTGTTTCCCACCCAACTAGGGATGATCCTGGTTGCATGTAAACCAAGGGGTAGTCTCGCTTGTATCGGTGCTTTACACCGGGCATGTTAGAGAACCAAGGAATCTATGAAAAAAGGAATCTTCATTAACTTACTTGGTGCATCTTCAGACAAATTGAGCATAGTTTCTGCTTCGTGCAAGAACCCATCTTCATCTGGAACTGAAGATATTCATATATATATATTATAAATTCTATATAATTATCAAAAATCATAGGATTCAAACACAAATTTCAAATAGTAATGGTACCAGGGATTTTAAAATACTGTAACTTATTACAGCAGGGATTTTAAATAATATTGTATTTAAAGAGAGCTATATAGGTACTCAAAAGAAAAGTTAATTTCAATTAATTTGCCCAATTAGGCTCCATGCCTCCTGTAATTACAATTTACTACATATTAACAAAATTGTTTACAAAATAAAGCTTAAATCAACAAAACTCTCTTTTTATCATTATCAGCACAGTGATGATATTTTAATCTTGTATAATTCGTTCACATAGTTTTACATTGAAGTAGACACAACAGAATTTAATTTGCACCCGTCGGGTGCCCCCATATGCAAGAACGACAACTTTGTCGATACTGAGCGGTTCCAATGATTGGCTGTTGCCATAGGACATGTAAACAAGCTATTTGTAGATCATATATGCACTATCTAGGTCACATTTAATAAACACAGGTAAATGAATCAATGACGAATATTTCTTCACATAATGTTGACAGACGCTTCAGATGATGCATGCATTTAACGGTGCTTTAATAACAAATTGTATACAGTTGGCTAGTGATACAAAACGACAATTTCGTGTTCAGTTTTTTTAATGATACAGTAAATTTAACGGACGTTGCGGACAATGCTCAAGAAAATCAACACAATTTTATACAACTGCCGGTGGCAAATACATGTATTGTGTACCTACCAAAACTGTACGTGAGCATGGTTTCTGAATCACTCGCCCCAGGTATGCCATGGAAGGCCGCTGATCCGGAGTACATCTCCGCAATTTCTTCCATCAACGGCTTCATTTGGTTGATGGGGGGGCCTCCACCAGTCTTGGAATGGCTGATTTTTTGTAACGTCATCTCGGATTTGGCCTGCTTGGTCAGGTATCTCCATTTGTCTCTCACCTCCTTCACAGACCGGGAGGCCGTCCCAACACTATTTACCCGTAGAGCTATGGTGTCCCAGGCCTGTTTGTTTTGTAAAAAACATTTTCATGAGTTCATTTGTGACACGCTACTGGTCAAATTAATCCACAAAACAGCAGAAAACCAATATAAAATAGTCAGCGTAATTATATCGTTAACATTACCAATATCACGCAATAACGGGGAATGGCTTTCGTAAACGAAAACATCAAAACACGGTCAGCTTACCCGGTCCTGAATCTTTTTGGTTACGCCCGTCGAACTATTGCAGTGCATGGCGTTGATCACATCCCATTTGTCTTGAACCGCCGACTTTAAGACTTCGTTTTCCGCAAACGAGAAGTTTGCGGACCTTATTCTCGGCTTCTTCAGTGGAGGTAGCTCTGAGACGTCCATATTACTTTTTAACAGGTATCGTCTGTCAAATTTGACACAGAATGCGCGAGAATGACGTCATTCAACAGGTGCACTATTGCATGACGGTATACATACAGGTAAGTTAACCAGCGGTTAAAATTTAACCAATTTGGTTAGCTAACCTTTTGGTTAAGAGTGTTTATACAATTGCTTAACCAAATTGGTTAACTAACCAGTTTGGTTAAAGATAACCAGTGGTTAAGTCTTAACTATTGGTTAACTTTAACCAATATTTATACAATTGGGTGCAGATAAGTATATTTAACAGGATAACAAATATGTACAACTAGACCGGGGCTCGAACGTTGTGAGCAAATGCTCTTCCGACTGAGTTAGCCGGCTGCTCATACAAGTTTCTCCCATATTCGAAAAATACCAACCCACAATATCAATTTGACACATACGAATACGAGCATATTAATAAATATAGTAACTGTTATAATATTATATGCTGATCTTAACAACATTAGTGTGTATTTAAAATTAAGCAATACTTTATAGGCGTAGCAACCTACACAAGCATTTCTATCGAATGACAAATACGATATGCCTTCGATACTGTATAAGATATACATCATCAGTTAGTATAAGGTTTCAGTATTCGATATGTGTGTCAAGATTGGCTTAAGAAGTTTGTGTTGTTCGCATGAGAAATTGCTTCATCATGGTGTTTGCTCTTAGGCTAGCATAAGTGTTTTGAATCCAGTTTTGCTAAATAATAATAATAAAAATAATAATAATAATAACAATTATAATAATAGTAACGGCTTTATTAAACAGGCAACACAGTTGGGCAAGCCAAGCGCTGTGAGCCTTTATGGCAACATTTAATGATACGTACAATTTTTCCATTGTGTAACAAAACATAAATTAATAATAGTAATAATACTTCAGAAAAGAAAGAAACGTTTGAATTTAACGAATATGTAACATTATTTACAAGACGACAGTAAAATGATGTTCGATATTCACAGGCAAAATCATATCAAGTGTTTCCAAGAAAGTTCAGTTTGGTTGCGTTGTGGTTTTGGCTTTTGCATTGTTTTCACCGAGATGCATTTCTGAATACACTGAACAATTAATGAGAATGGACGTATATAATGTAGCAACTAAAATAACGATATACAGGTCATGTGACGGTAGACAGCTTATCTTAAAAGGAGACTGGACAAGTAACTTGATTGCCTTTCTTGTGTTGAGTGCAACCAAGTAACAAGTTCACGTGACGTTATGTTTTAGCTTGTAACGACTGTTTACGAAACAAAGTCGAGAATGAAGAATTTTCCCTCAATTGTCTATCGGAAATCATTGAATGGCAAATAGACATAGAAAGGCATTTTAGAGCAGAGAATGGATGTAGATTAGATGATTGCATATTGAATAACATATCGGTACATGGAAGGCCAAGTGATTATCTAGTTACTTATTGATGTTAAATTGATTTATATTTGACAAGGATTCATAGTCTGAGAGTAGCACACTAGAGCACTTTAGGTAAGTAACGATTATATAATTTATTGGAAGATGATATTTAGAACGTGTTTATTGTATATCGTCTTTTGAAATCGGTGTGTGTGTGTGTGTGTGGGTGTCAAATGTGTCGGAATGATATAAATATTAATCTACTCATATTTTGCAATTATCAAATGCGTAACAAAATAAATTAATTAACATTCTATAAGTATAATTATGGGAATGTTCTCCAAAGTGATGGGAATTTTTTGACCAAGATATAAGAAGAATAAACCTTGAGGTGATTTACTATCATGTAATTCAAACTCCATTTTACAGACAAAATTTTATTCTGTTATGCGTAAGGTAATTTACATCTTGTACTTTTCCCGTTTACTTTTTACGTTTAAATGACAAATTTAATAAATTACCGATGCGGCGGACAGTTGTGTCGAGGTTTGTCCAATGTCAAGCTCTCAGGTGCTACACCGCTTAGCTGCCAACTTCACATTGTCAAAGGCTAGACTAAGCGTCCACGTTCACGTTGCCAATAACTACCTAAGCTGCCAACGTCGAGTTGTCAAAGGCTAGAAAAAGCTTCCAACTGCACGTTGCCAAAGCTTCCTAAGCATCTAAGCTGCCAACATCATGCTGGTAGGCATATAGGCTGTCAACGCATTGCTGTCGAGCTGCCAACTTCTGGGTCGCAAACTTAACCCTACCTGGGTGCTAGACTGCCAGACAAACAACTTCACATTACCAAGCTACCAACTTCAAGCACTTGGTAACGATCACTAGACTCTGTACTGATTTACTATCTGTGAGCATGTTCAATCTAATCATGATGACAACAAAAGTACTCATTTAAAAATATAATCAATTCGTAACTTTATCTTGTTTTATAGTTTAGCTTGTGCATAATTTAAATTTCTTTTTCACAACTCAATATGGTTTGTATCAAGAATTCTCGAATTCCCTTTGACGACAAGCAAGAGCATATGATGTATTGCAAGTCTGCAGACGATTTAACAAATTATTTAAAATGTCTGCCGAGAGATAAGACAATATTTACGCCGTTTGAAATGTTTGGAAATTGTTTAATGGAAACTGTAATATATTCAACAGTAGCTATACATCATATAATTTATAACCTGACAGCGTGCAGTTATATCATCGCTTATGTATTGCACTTTGTTGAAATAAACCGGTAATTTGTCTGCAGATTTGAAAAGATGAAGTTAAACGCATATTCGGAATGTAATTCTAGTATGATGTGAAAAGGGCATGTCATACATTTGTAAACGACAAACAAATTACAAAATACAAACGAAGTGACATTCTTAACTGTGAAAATATTTTCACTGAACTGAACATTTTTTTGGAAATGCTATTTTTAGACCGATAAAATCATTTGTTGTTGTAAAAAATATTACAAATCGGACTTGAAAGGCAATCATCAGTATAAACAACACAACATGAAAAGCACCAAAGAGATAGTGTAAAAAATACTGACAATGTATAAGTGTTTCTGATCAAAATGATGAAAACAAAGCTCTGCAACCATGATTATTTGAGGTAGACAATTACTGTTATAGATGGTTTTGGGGCAACAAAAATTGACAGTGTTCTCGCTTTTTGTTAAATATTTTATTCAATTTACATTTATATGAAATCCCGTGAGCTCGGCTTCTCAGTGATTATTTTTATACAATAATCAAATAACATTTACACATGAGGCTCCAAAAAAGTTTAAAATGCCCTTACGTCACCGTGCACTAGTGGGATGTTAAATAAGTATAATATTGAGTGTATTGCTTTTTAAAAAAATTATCTTCAGAAACTTGAGATTTTATAGATTTAGCCTTGAAAATTTCATATAAATCGATGCGATGTCGAAAAAATAGTCATGACGTTGCGCAATGGTAGCGAATTACCTTAAATAAATAAGTTGCGTGAAGTTGGCACAACATACGACATTGAACATTGAACATTCAATTTTCGAATGCATTTATGGGGAATACCATCGCGACATTAAACATTGAACATTCGATTTTAGAACCCATTTATGGGGAATACCATCGCGACATTGAACATTGAACATTCGATTTTTGAACCCATTTATGGGAAATACCATCGCGACATTGAACATTGAACATTCGATTTTTGAATCCATTTATGGGAAATACCATCGCGACATTGAACATTGAACATTCGATTTTTGAACCCATTTATGGGGAATACCATCGCGACATTGAACATTCGATTTTTGAACCCATTTATGGGAAATACCATCGCGACATTGAACATTGAACATTCGATTTTTGAACCCATTTATGGGAAATACCATCGCGACATCGAACATTCGATTTTTGAACCCATTTATGAAGAATACCATCGCGACATTGAACATTGAACATTCGATTTTTGAACCCATTTATGGGAAATACCATCGCGACATTGAACATTGAACATTGGATTTTTGAACCCATTTATAGGAAATACCATCGCGACATTGAACATTGAACATTCGATTTTTGAACCCATTTATGGGAAATACCATCGCGACATTGAACATTGAACATTCGATTTTTGAACCCATTTATGAAGAATACCATCGCGACATTGAACATTGAACATTCGATTTTTGAACCCATTTATGCGAAATACCATCGCGACATTGAACATTGAACATTCGATTTTTGAACCCATTTATGGGAAATACCATCGCGATATTGAACATTGAACATTCGACTTTTGAACCCATTTATGGGGAATACCATCGCGACATTGAACATTGAACATTCGATTTTTGAACCCATTTATGGGGAATACCATCGCGACATTGAACATTGAACATTCGATTTTTGAACCCATTTATGGGAAATACCATCGCGACATTGAACATTGAACATTCGATTTTTGTACCCATTTATGGGGAATACCATCGCGACATTTAACATTGAACATTCGATTTTTGAACCCATTTATGAAGAATACCATCGCGACATTGAACATTGAACATTCGATTTTTGAACCCATTTATGGGAAATACCATCGCGACATTGAACATTCGATTTTTGAACCCATTTATGGGAAATACCATCGCGACATTGAACATTGAACATTCGATTTTTGAACCCATTTATGGGAAATACCATCGCGACATTGAACATTGAACATTCGATTTTTGAACCCATTTATGGGAAATACCATCGCGACATTGAACATTGAACATTCGATTTTTGAACCCATTTATGGGAAATACCATCGCGACATTGAACATTGAACATTCGAGTTTTGAACCCATTTATGGGAAATACCATCGCGACATTGAACATTGAACATTCGATTTTTGAACCCATTGATGGGAAATACCATCGCAACATTGAACATTGAACATTCGATTTTTGAACCCATTTATGGGAAATACCATCGCGACATTGAACATTGAACATTCGATTTTTGAACCCATTTATGGGGAATACCATCGCGACATTGAACATTGAACATTCGATTTTTGAATCCATTTATGGGAAATACCATCGCGACATTGAACATTGAACATTCGATTTTTGAACCCATTTATGGGGAATACCATCGCGACATTGAACATTCGATTTTTGAACCCATTTATGGGAAATACCATCGCGACATTGAACAATGAACACTCGATTTTTGAACCCATTTATGGGAAATACCATCGCGACATCGAACATTCGATTTTTGAACCCATTTATGAAGAATACCATCGCGACATTGAACATTGAACATTCGATTTTTGAACCCATTTATGGGAAATACCATCGCGACATTGAACATTGAACATTCGATTTTTGAACCCATTTATAGGAAATACCATCGCGACATTGAACATTGAACATTCGATTTTTGAACCCATTTATGCGAAATACCATCGCGACATTGAACATTGAACATTCGATTTTTGAACCCATTTATGAAGAATACCATCGCGACATTGAACATTCGATTTTTGAACCCATTTATGCGAAATACCATCGCGACATTGAACATTGAACATTCGATTTTTGAACCCATTTATGGGAAATACCATCGCGATATTGAACATTGAACATTCGACTTTTGAACCCATTTATGGGGAATACCATCGCGACATTGAACATTGAACATTCGATTTTTGAACCCATTTATGGGGAATACCATCGCGACATTGAACATTGAACATTCGATTTTTGAACCCATTTATGGGAAATACCATCGCGACATTGAACATTGAACATTCGATTTTTGAACCCATTTATGGGGAATACCATCGCGACATTGAACATTGAACATTCGATTTTTGAACCCATTTATGAAGAATACCATCGCGACATTGAACATTGAACATTCGATTTTTGAACCCATTTATGGGAAATACCATCGCGACATTGAACATTCGATTTTTGAACCCATTTATGGGGAATACCATCGCGACATTGAACATTCGATTTTTGAACCCATTTATGGGAAATACCATCGCGACATTGAACATTGAACATTCGATTTTTGAACCCATTTATGGGAAATACCATCGCGACATTGAACATTGAACATTCGATTTTTGAACCCATTTATGGGAAATACCATCGCGACATTGAACATTGAACATTCGAGTTTTGAACCCATTTATGGGAAATACCATCGCGACATTGAACATTGAACATTCTATTTTTGAACCCATTGATGGGAAATACCATCGCAACATTGAACATTGAACATTCGATTTTTGAACCCATTTATGGGAAATACCATCGCGACATTGAACATTGAACATTCGATTTTTGAACCCATTTATGGGGAATACCATCGCGACATTGAACATTGAACATTCGATTTTTGAATCCATTTATGGGAAATACCATCGCGACATTGAACATTGAACATTCGATTTTTGAACCCATTTATGGGGAATACCATCGCGACATTTAACATTGAACATTCGATTTTTGAACCCATTTATGAAGAATACCATCGCGACATTGAACATTGAACATTCGATTTTTGAACCCATTTATGGGAAATACCATCGCGACATTGAACATTCGATTTTCGAACCCATTTATGGGAAATACCATCGCGACATTGAACATTCGATTTTTGAACCCATTTATGGGAAATACCATCGCGACATTGAACATTGAACATTCGATTTTTGAACCCATTTATGGGAAATACCATCGCGACATTGAACATTGAACATTCGATTTTTGAACCCATTTATGGGAAATACCATCGCGACATTGAACATTGAACATTCGAGTTTTGAACCCAATTATGGGAAATACCATCGCGACATTGAACATTGAACATTCGATTTTTGAACCCATTGATGGGAAATACCATCGCAACATTGAACATTGAACATTCGATTTTTGAACCCATTTATGGGAAATACTATCGCGACATTGAACATTGAACATTCGATTTTTGAACCCATTTATGGGGAATACCATCGCGACATTGAACATTGAACATTCGATTTTTGAATCCATTTATGGGAAATACCATCGCGACATTGAACATTGAACATTCGAATTTTGAACCCATTTATGGGGAATACCATCGCGACATTGAACATTCGATTTTTGAACCCATTTATGGGAAATACCATCGCGACATTGAACATTGAACATTCGATTTTTGAACCCATTTATGGGAAATACCATCGCGACATCGAACATTCGATTTTTGAACCCATTTATGAAGAATACCATCGCGACATTGAACATTAAACATTCGATTTTTGAACCCATTTATGGGAAATACCATCGCGACATTGAACATTGAACATTCGATTTTTGAACCCATTTATGCGAAATACCATCGCGACATTGAACATTGAACATTCGATTTTTGAACCCATTTATGAAGAATACCATCGCGACATTGAACATTCGATTTTTGAACCCATTTATGCGAAATACCATCGCGACATTGAACATTGAACATTCGATTTTTGAACCCATTTATGGGAAATACCATCGCGATATTGAACATTGAACATTCGACTTTTGAACCCATTTATGGGGAATACCATCGCGACATTGAACATTGAACATTCGATTTTTGAACCCATTTATGGGGAATACCATCGCGACATTGAACATTGAACATTCGATTTTTGAACCCATTTATGGGAAATACCATCGCGACATTGAACATTGAACATTCGATTTTTGAACCCATTTATGGGAAATACCATCGCGACATTGAACATTGAACATTCGATTTTTGAACCCATTTATGAAGAATACCATCGCGACATTGAACATTGAACATTCGATTTTTGAACCCATTTATGGGAAATACCATCGCGACATTGAACATTCGATTTTTGAACCCATTTATGGGGAATACCATCGCGACATTGAACATTCGATTTTTGAACCCATTTATGGGAAATACCATCGCGACATTGAACATTGAACATTCGATTTTTGAACCCATTTATGGGAAATACCATCGCGACATTGAACATTGAACATTCGATTTTTGAACCCATTTATGGGAAATACCATCGCGACATTGAACATTGAACATTCGAGTTTTGAACCCATTTATGGGAAATACCATCGCGACATTGAACATTGAACATTCGATTTTTGAACTCATTGATGGGAAATACCATCGCAACATTGAACATTGAACATTCGATTTTTGAACCCATTTATGGGAAATTCCATCGCGACATTGAACATTGAACATTCGATTTTTGAACCCATTTATGGGGAATACCATCGCGACATTGAACATTGAACATTCGATTTTTGAATCCATTTATGGGAAATACCATCGCGACATTGAACATTGAACATTCGATTTTTGAACCCATTTATGGGGAATACCATCGCGACATTGAACATTCGATTTTTGAACCCATTTATGGGAAATACCATCGCGACATTGAACATTGAACATTCGATTTTTGAACCCATTTATGGGAAATACCATCGCGACATCGAACATTCGATTTTTGAACCCATTTATGAAGAATACCATCGCGACATTGAACATTGAACATTCGATTTTTGAACCCATTTATGGGAAATACCATCGCGACATTGAACATTGAACATTCGATTTTTGAACCCATTTATAGGAAATACCATCGCGACATTAAACATTGAACATTCGATTTTTGAACCCATTTATGCGAAATACCATCGCGACATTGAACATTGAACATTCGATTTTTGAACCCATTTATGAAGAATACCATCGCGACATTGAACATTCGATTTTTGAACCCATTTATGCGAAATACCATCGCGACATTGAACATTGAACATTCGATTTTTGAACCCATTTATGGGAAATACCATCGCGATATTGAACATTGAACATTCGACTTTTGAACCCATTTATGGGGAATACCATCGCGACATTGAACATTGTACATTCGATTTTTGAACCCATTTATGGGGAATACCATCGCGACATTGAACATTGAACATTCGATTTTTGAACCCATTTATGGGAAATACCATCGCGACATTGAACATTGAACATTCGATTTTTGAACCCATTTATGGGGAATACCATCGCGACATTGAACATTGAACATTCGATTTTTGAACCCATTTATGAAGAATACCATCGCGACATTGAACATTGAACATTCGATTTTTGAACCCATTTATGGGAAATACCATCGCGACATTGAACATTCGATTTTTGAACCCATTTATGGGGAATACCATCGCGACATTGAACATTCGATTTTTGTACCCATTTATGGGAAATACCATCGCGACATTGAACATTGAACATTCGATTTTGAATCCATTTATGGGAAATACCATCGCGACATTTAACATTCGATTTTTGAACCCATTTATGGGAAATACCATCGCGACATTGAACATTGAACATTCGATTTTTGAACCCATTTATGAAGAATACCATCGCGACATTGAACATTGAACATTCGATTTTTGAACCCATTTATGCGAAATACCATCGCGACATTGAACATTGAACATTCGATTTTTGAACCCATTTATGGGAAATACCATCGCGATATTGAACATTGAACATTCGACTTTTGAACCCATTTATGGGGAATACCATCGCGACATTGAACATTGAACATTCGATTTTTGAACCCATTTATGGGGAATACCATCGCGACATTGAACATTGAACATTCGATTTTTGAACCCATTTATGGGAAATACCATCGCGACATTGAACATTGAACATTCGATTTTTGAACCCATTTATGGGGAATACCATCGCGACATTGAACATTGAACATTCGATTTTTGAACCCATTTATGAAGAATACCATCGCGACATTGAACATTGAACATTCGATTTTTGAACCCATTTATGGGAAATACCATCGCGACATTGAACATTCGATTTTTGAACCCATTTATGGGAAATACCATCGCGACATTGAACATTGAACATTCGATTTTTGTACCCATTTATGGGAAATACCATCGCGACATTGAACATTGAACATTCGATTTTTGAACCCATTTATGGGAAATACCATCGCGACATTGAACATTGAACATTCGATTTTTGAACCCATTTATGGGAAATACCATCGCGACATTGAACATTGAACATTCGAGTTTTGAACCCATTTATGGGAAATACCATCGCGACATTGAACATTGAACATTCGATTTTTGAACCCATTGATGGGAAATACCATCGCAACATTGAACATTGAACATTCGATTTTTGAACCCATTTATGGGAAATACCATCGCGACATTGAACATTGAACATTCGATTTTTGAACCCATTGATGGGAAATACCATCGCGACATTGAACATTGAACATTCGATTTTTGAACCCATTTATGGGAAATACCATCGTGACATTGAACATTGAACATTCGATTTTTGAACCCATTTATGGGAAATACCATCGCGACATTGAACATTCGATTTTTGAACCCATTTATGGGAAATACCATCGCGACATTGAACATTGAACATTCGATTTTTGAACCCATTTATGGGAAATACCATCGCGACATTGAACATTGAACATTCGATTTTTGAACCCATTTATGGGAAATACCATCGCGACATTGAACATTGAACATTCGATTTTTGAACCTATTTATGGGAAATACCATCGCAACATTGAACATTGAACATTCGATTTTTGAACCCATTTATGGGAAATACCATCGCGACATTGAACATTGAACATTCGATTTTTGAACCCATTGATGGGAAATACCATCGCGACATTGAACATTGAACATTTGATTTTTGAACCCATTTATGGGAAATACCATCGCGACATTGAACATTGAACATTCGATTTTTGAACCCATTTATGGGAAATACCATCGCGACATTGAACATTGAACATTCGATTTTTGAACCCATTTATGCGAAATACCATCGCGACATTGAACATTGAACATTCGATTTTCGAACCCATTTATGGGGAATACCATCGCGACATTGAACATTGAACATTCGATTTTCGAACCCATTTATGGGGAATACCATCGCGACATTGAACATTGAACATTCGATTTTTGAACCCATTTATGGGGAATACCATCGCGACATTGAACATTGAACATTCAATTTTCGAACCCATTTATGAGGAATACCATCGCGACATACGTGTATAGAGTTTATTATGGTTGGATGAGTATTATGCATTAAAGTACATTGAATACATGTATATTGCACAGTTGTCAAAAACTAAAAGATAAAAAGAACACATAGATGTATAGACAAATATTTATGTGTACACATAAGATATGTGCACGCGAATCACGGACATGTCAATTAAATTTTACATTGAGCATGAGCGGGTCCAGGTTTGGTCATAGGGGTCTGTAACGTCTTCCGCCCCATTCACTGTTTAAGAATAACAGTTATTCTTATACAGTGAATGTGGTTGAAGACGTTACAGACCCCTATGGGTTTGGTGAGGTGGAGTCCGGGCTTCTCGAATGTTGGTAAATATGGCCATCTTACATTAAGAGACGAGTACGTCTTGTGTTATGTTCTTGTTCTAGTCGGACCTAGCAAAATAACCGGTTGGACATCTTCATAATACAATGAACGGTCGGCGTACATTTTGGCTAATTTGACTGAAGCCGAACGTTGCCGTGCTGCAGATCGGGGGATTGTGTAGCATCGAGTGAAAAATATTCGTTGCTACTCATCGGTCGGTGTCTGCGCGATCATCAATAATCATCGGGTACATATCGTATACACGGAAGGATGGAAGAGACAGAATGTTTAACGGCATGTGGGACCACTAGCCTTTTCGAATATACAACTAAGTGCTTTAACATTTTAGGTGTAGACCACCTTTGGGTTTACCAACTAGTCCATTTCTAGTTGGGTGGAAACACTGAAATGATTTCCGAATGACCTTATGCCCCGGTCGAGATTAAAACCTTTGATGGACTTGTCGATCCGTAGTCTAGAGAATTACCCACGCGACCACAGTCTGAGTGTCACCCGAATGGTTGATTATACCACATGTTAATAGGTTTGTTGACGTACTTACATGTTGAGTCTTCTTAAAATCATTTTAATACTTCTTTCAAAAGCTAGTAGCGTCATTATTTTAATATAACAGCAATACCTTTATCTGCGACAACTCGGTTGGGAAAGTTCAGTCTTCCATGTAGACCTCTGCTCATACCAGATTCTATTTTATAAACAATCATACAAACAATGACATATAAAGTTACTGGGTTCCGAACATGCCATATTGGGTGGCCAGACTTGTCACATCATGGATAAATCCGGCCACCTAGAATCATAGACCTACTCGCATTAGTAATCTGTCAGCACCCTGTATTTCGTTCTGGATATGCTAACCAATCATTCTTTCCTCCTCAGCTTCAACCAAAACAAACATAGGCAATATAATTATATCAAAGTATTTAGTCATTTTATTTTTTTGTATAAAAATACTAATCATTACACTAAATATTTGTTTTACATATTCAAAACATAGCAGATGTTAAAATTGAAGGGCATAATTATAATTATGTATTAAATTTGGATTTTATTACCTAATTTATGTTTTGTTTTTGAAAATCGATACGTTATAATTATCTTTGTACCGGATCTTTGATACTGGGTACAGATGCAGCATTGACACAATAGCAGTTAAACACATGTATCATCAATACGATATTGAAAAATGTGTCGAAATTTCAATATATTGTCTATAACATATTGTTGCATACACATAACAATTAACATTGTTGACATAACTGCTGTCATACTGTTCACTATCTAATCCTTAATGCCGTTGACCGTTGAAGTCCCGTGCGAAATACGCCTGACTCAAAATATATACGAGCTCGTAGACAGCTCGTAGACAACTCGGGAGCTCGGTGAAAAAGTTTTACCATGTCGCCGAGACCTCTACGAGTCGAAAAAATCCGTACGACACTCGTACGAGTATCAATATCCGTGCGAGCACCGTACGGACTCCGTACGGACGTCGTGCGAGTTCAGCAAAATCAACTCGTACGGAGCTTGTAGGGCAAATGTGACCGTAGCATAAGATAGTACACTGTGTAAACAATACATGTTTAATTATTCAATCTGTTTTGGGGGATTCGGTACATTTGCATGATTTTAACAAAGTCAAACTTTAATTTTGCAACATAGTAAATAACATACATGGTTGTGTTACAGATGACCACGTTTTTATTTTAATAAAACTATTTCAGTTATATTCACGGAATTAAAAAGCAAATATTAAAATCAATATATAAATATACATGCAGTCCGTATTCGTATTCCTTATACATGTATTATTCACACGAATACAATGCAGCATGTAATTTATTAACATCGCAGTGAAACTACTAAATTTAAATTCCACGTATTTCAGACTGTACTGCAACTTAACTTTATTTGTTCAAAAATATACATAATGATTACAAAATATTACAAAATGTATATTACAAAATCTGCATTGATGGTTTCAACACATTCTTTCAAAAGGGTTCGTTGGTTTATTTATTTTGAAAATACAATAACTTTATTAGTCCAACGTTCGTGCGCTAAATCGGTATTCACATAACCTTATACAGTCATAAAGATGAAGAAGTTTGAAACTGCCGATTTTCAGTGGGCGGCTTTATCGGCGGGATTTCCCTTCTACCAAGCCCTTCAAAATTTCACCCCGGGAAAAACTTTTTCCCATGAGCTCCGATCCTAACAAGTTTTTGTGCGTTAGAAAGCTCTTTCCGTGCTCGTTCATTTAGCACCAAACTCAACCGGCTAGCTTGCCTTTGAACAAAAACTGTCATTGAGCGTCTAACGGCCGAGCTTCTGAAGGCTGTTAATCGGCGGAATTTCCCTTCTACCAAGCCCTTCAAAATTTCACCTCGGGGAAAATTTCTTCCCATTAGCTCCGAACCGGCCAAGTTTGGGTGCGTTAGAAAGCTCTTTCAATGCTCGTTTATTGGACACTAAACGCAACAGGCTAGCTTGCTTTTTGAAAAAATCCACAGCGCGTCTAACGACCGAGCTTTGCAGGCGGCTTTATAGGCGAGATTTCCCTTCTACCAAGCGGTCCAAATTTTCACCTCGGGGAAAACTTTTTCACATGAGCTCCGATGCTTACAAATTTTGGTGAAATGGAAAGCTCTTCCCATACACGTTCATTTAACACTAAACTCAACTGGCTAGCTTGCCTTTGTAACGACCGAGTTTTGCAGGCGGCTTTATGGGCGGGATTTCCCTTCTACCAAGCCCTTCGAAATTTCACCTCGGGGAAAACATCTTCCCATGAGCTCCGAACCGGCCGAGTTTGGGTTCGTTAGAAAGCTCTTTCCATGTTCGGTCATAGAACACTAAACGCAACAGGCTAGGTTGCTTTTTGAAAAAATCCACAGCGGGTCTAACGACCGAGCTTTGCAGGCAGATTTATAGGCGAGATATCCCTTCTACCAAGCGGTCCAAATTTTCACCTCGGGGAAAACTTTTTTACATGAGCTCCGATCCTAACACGTTTTGGTGCGTTGGAAAGCTCTTTCCGTGCTCGTTTATTTAACACCAAACTCAACCGGCTAGCTTGCCTTTGAACAAAAACTGTCACCGAGCGTCTAACGAACTAGCTTCTGAAGGCTGTTTATCGGCGGAAATTCCCTTCTACCAAGCCCTTCAAAACTTCACCTCGGGGAAAATTTCTTCCCATTAGCTCCGAACCGGCCAAGTTTTGGTGCGTTAGAAAGCTCTTTCAATGCTCGGTCATAGAACACTAAACGCAACAGGCTAGCTTGCTTTTTGAAAAAATCCACAGCGCGTCTAACGACCGAGCTTTGCAGGCGGCTTTATAGGCGAGATGTCCCTTCTACCAAGCGGTCCAAATTTTCACCTCGGGGAAAACTTTTTTTACATGAGCTCCGATCCCTACAAGTTTGGGTGCGTTGGAAAGCTCTTTCCGTGCTCGTTCATTTAACACCAACCTAAACCGGATAGCTTGCCTTTGAACAAAAACTGTCGTTGAGCGTCTAACGGCCGAGCTTCTGAAGGGTGTTTATCGGCGGGATTTACCTTCTACCAAGTCCTTCAAAATTTCCCCTCGGGAAAAACTTCTTCCCATGAGCTCCGAACCGGCCAAGTTTGGGTGCGTTGGAAAGCTCTTTCAATGCTCGTTCATTGGACAATAAACTCAACTGGCTAGCTTGCTTTTTGAAAAAATCCACAACGCGTCTAACGACCGAGCTTTGCAGGCGGTTTTATAGGCGGGATTTCCCTTCTACCAAGCTGTTCAAATTTTCACCCCGGGGAAAACTTTTTCACATGAGCTCCGATCCTAACAAGTTTGTATGCAATGGGAAGCTCTTCCCATACACGTTCATTTAACACTAAACTCAACTGGCTAGCTTGCCTTTGTAACGACCGGGCTTTGCAGGCGGCTTTATCGGCGGGATTTCCCTTCTACCAAACCCTCCAAAATTACATCCCGGGAAAAACATTTTTACATAAGTTTCGATCCGGCCAAGTTTGGGTGCGTTGGAAAGCTCTTCCTGTGCTCCATCATTTGGCATCAAATTAACTGGTTAGCATGCCTTTGAAAAAAATGGTCACAGCGCGTCTAACGGCCAAATGTCTTCAAGCCGTTTTTCATCGGAATTTACCTTCTACCAAGCATCCAAAACTACACCTCGGGGAAAACACTTTCACAAATAGCTTGGATTCGACCAGTTGTTGGTGTGTTGGAAATCTCTTCACATACCTGTTTGTTCAACAGGTTAGCTTGGATGTGAAAAATCTGCCATCGAGTTGGTCTGTTAACCTAGCTTCGACAGTTAGTTTTCTCGGTGGGCCAACCCTCGCACCGGGCAGCTCAAAAACCGCGTTATGGGCACAACGTCCCTACCCCCGGGCAAACCACTTTCCGACCAGATTGAGCTTTCATCGGCGTCCATCCTAACACATGTAGCGTTCGGGATTCTGTCGTGAGCTTTTGGTGTCTCGCGATTTCCCTCTATGTGTGTTCAATTGACTGTACGTCCGAATGCCGACTGAGTTTATTTTGTGATGCATGTGCTCGCTATTTAACGACTAGCTAGCTAGCCAACCGAGACGGTACACCAAACTGCGCCACTGCCTACCGGTCATGTGTTTTTTTCGCGACGCTTGTGTTCGCTATTTAACAGTTGGGTAGCTGGCTAGCTAACTGAGTGATGGGCTGCCTACACTCCGGCCCGTCTTTCCGTGTCGACTCTGACGGTACTCGACTGGCTATATTGCTGATCGTCTCGTGGACGGGGGGGGGGGCTTATTGTTTGCAACTCTTAAAAGATGCGAGGTTGTTAGTATACTGTGGTAAAATAATTAAATATATTACAAACTTATCAACAGATTTGATCATAGGCAATTGACTTGACATCTACATTTTGTAATTAGTGTATACATTGGATATTTTGAAAACATATTATTAGAAATAATAATACAATCCTAAATGTCATAATAATACATTGAAACAATTCAATCACGTTCAATTAAACTTTGCATTAGGACAACCTCAATAATCCAACCGCCTTAGAATTAAGACCATTTTCACTGTTTTATAGTGATTCAAAATCGATATTTACACTAACTCAACGAGTCCAACGAATCTCTTACTATTACTTTTGGATATACACACGTACATTTAACACATTTATTTCAAAACGCGCCAATTAAATCCTTAGCATGACGTCGCTTACAATTTTGATTCGCCAAAAATTACGCAAGTTTCTGGAATTTCAAAAAATCTGTCCGTCAAAAAATGATATCTTTTATATGTTAAACTAATATATCTTACCTACAATATATACAAAAAATAGAAAAAATCATCTCCTGAAACGTTTTTCACAAGACGTCAACCTATAGACGTAACGTCAAAAGGTGAGGCACACGCGAAAAACGCCACCAACAGCGAACAATTTCAAATGATAATTATTGCTTTACGCGGCCTAGCAAACTGTAAATTATATCATTAAACGCAGAAATAAATTGTGCATTTGATAATGTATAAATATAAATTGAAATAATAAAAGTAAAATGCACCAAGCGTTCTTTTGTTTGATTACTTCGCGAAAAACGTAGCGAGACTTGTAACAAAAACACAGGGTCAATTAGGTAAAAGTTATAATAAAGTAATAACTACTAAACAGATTCGCAGGAAAATACCGTCACCGATAAAAACATGCTTGAAACATGTTGTCATGTTATCTTCGTGCTTATCCGTCGAAATAATTAGAAATTAAGCGAAAAAAGGACAACGGCAAAAAAGCGAGACTTTCGTATTTTCGTGACGTAATTTTAAATTGTCTGTCTTTTAAGGGGAATAACTTAAATATGTGTGTGTGCTCGTGAGTCATTTTACACTGAAAAAATACTTTTTTTCCGTAGATGTGTGGATAAAAAAATTGTTTTGATACCATAAAATACGAATGTTTTCTTGAAGATGAGGTTGCGTCTACAAAATGTCCAAGATTAGTTAAAATGTACAAAAAGTGAAAAGTTCAATTTTTAACGTTTGCAGATTTGGTCGATCCAAATTTATTGCAATGACAAATAAACAAAAAATTACTTTTTTTCCGTAGAACAAGCATAGCGATTTTCAAGTGGATTGAATGAT
The DNA here is from genome assembly GCA_963678985.1 of Spisula subtruncata. Lineage (NCBI taxonomy): Eukaryota > Metazoa > Mollusca > Bivalvia > Venerida > Mactridae > Spisula > Spisula subtruncata. The sequence continues at coordinate 37,775,222 of OY787671.1, forward strand.
AAATAAAAAAGATATAAATTTTTTCCTTGCGTCTACAAAATGTCCAACGACGTCACATTAGTCCAAATCATATGACGTCGACGGGAATTCCGACAAAAGATTCGTTTTACATTAACTCGTATTTTGGCTTGAGTAAGAATATATATTCCGTCAAAAAACCCATACGACCTTTTGTGTATGTCGTATCTAGATATTTGCAACTTAAAATTTAATAATTTAATTTTATGCGGATTCTTATCCGTCGTTCTTATAACTGACACTGACGTTTTTAACAAAATGCTGTTCGACGTCAAAAACGTTACACTTGCGTGCCGTTACGTCATAGCAATGCCGACGTTAACATTGCGTCACTTTCGTTTCGGAAAGTTTACACATGTAAAACAATTTTCAAAGAAATGTATAGATCAAACTTAATATGCTACAGAATAGCGACATTAAATTCACATAACAGTAGTACCTTATTACATCCTTTTGAGTCCACACTAGCTAGATACATCCGGGAATTTGTATAAAAAGTTGACCTTCATCCTTGATTGAGTCTTGTTGGTTTTCTATTATTCGGATTATTTTTAATTACAGTTGATATAATGTATTGCCCTGAATATTAAACAAATCGTAACATCATATGCTGTTTATTCTGTCATTGGTTTAACAAATTAAATATTCACACAGTTTTACGCTCATATAGCAACAAAAGGAAACTCATCTAGCGTCTGTTAGTAACCCTTTGGCTTTCCGGTCACTTTTTCTGATACTGTATGTACACCCAACTCCATTCACACTGTACCGTTTATTTGCCAGTTTTAGATTTTCGTAAGTTATACAACTTGTCACGATTTCCCCGCTATTATTTCAGTTATTATACTGTTCCCGTTATGTGATAACTGCATACGGACTCGAACCCATCACAAGTCGCCTATGGTTTACTGCTAATTTGTCTAATTTCGGGGATCTGGCCATCCTTTCAGTCCCAAGATAGGGGCCTAGCGACGGTCGTGTTCGACTGCCGTCAGCCTGACTTTCATCTACATATCCAGTCTTCCGGGGTCACAGAGCCTGGTTTGGGCTATGTTTGGGCCCGAAACCGGCCCTAAACAACGTTTAATACACTGCTGTTATAGGCACCAAGGGATCAGGTCCTCTAGCCCCTATCAGCCCCAAGATAGGTACGTGCAGATGGGTCTCGTTTGACTCGATGGGGTCACACAGCATGGTTTGGGCTGTTCACGGGCCCGAATCCATCCAAAGTCGCCAAGTGCATACCGCTTTAGCAGCTAGTTTGGGGATCTTGCCCCTCTTTCAGCCCCAAGATAGGGGCCTAGCGATGGTATAGTTCGACTCCCTTCAGCCTGCCTACATCTACATACCCGGTCTTCCAGGATCAAAGAGCCTGGTTGCCTTAGTATGCTCCTTTTTATCATACCAATTTTTATTGTTTGCTAGGACATATAGTGGTGAAAATTACTTTAACACTGATATTTGCGAGACATAATGCCGCGCCTCACTTCGTGTATCGCGCGATTCTCTTGCCTCGCTTCGTGTGTCGTGTCTCGCGGTTGGAACATTTTATGCGACTGCAACAATCGGGCGATGTAATATCGTGCGAAACACAAAGCAACATGCGAAAATCGCGCGACACAACAAGAGAGACACGATATTTTACCGCGAAATGTCGTGGTTTTGATACTGCGACAGAGCGAGATCTCGTGTTTGAATATCGCGCCTTGCTTCGTGTGTCGCCCGATTTTCGCATCTCGCCCCTCGCCCTCTTGATGCGAGACACGATAATTCATTTGGCACTAACCAGACTCCGTACCATACACAATGATGGATTCTATGACAAGTTCATATTTGTATATATGTTTGTAGAATGTCTGAATAAAAGCTAACTATCTACTCGTAGCTGTTGCATTATAGAAATAATTACAAGATAAAGTTTGTACTAGCTCATTATATTATATACAGTAACACCTCTCGGACGACAACTAATCGGAAACACACATATTGTTGGTCATTCAGATGCTGTTGCTGTATGTAGGTAAGAGATATATTATAGTGAGAGACAGCTTCTGCAATATATGATAATGCTCATACTAGAGTTGCTAAATATGCATAGGTTGCACTGCGTATAACTATAGATGCGTAAAGTGTCGGTTTTAGGTAATTGTTTAATACATGTCCTTGCTCTATATGGTCATAGAATTTTAATTTGTACTAATATGTATGATATTGTAGACAATCCCATTGTAGACAGGAGAGCGCTTTCATGTGTGTTTCTCCGACTCCGGCATGTATCATTGCTATATAAAAGAAATGATTCCCGCTGAATTATGTTTAAATGACATGCTTGAAACTAACCGGTACTGGAGATAGAGAAAATGTAGGCCTATCATTATATTCCCATGTACCTAGTGATCAGTCCATGTGATAGAAAGTGTACATACCCGACAGGCTCATGTACTGAAACCGCACTTGTATACCTCGCCTGTGGTCGGGTGATTAGAGCGTTTGCATTGGGAGGGGGTCGATTGTTCGAACACAGGCAGATAGAGTTGTCTATATAAATCATATATTATCACATGTAAAACATGCCTCACCAGGCATGGCATTTTATTGCTTTTTATATCACTTTATTTTTGTCAGTTATTCCAACTGCGTACGTATCTTGCGTATTTGCGTATGCCCAACTACGCCCTGCACATTTTTAATGAGTCAGTTTATTGGTATGAATTACATGGTGTTGCTGATAATGACCTATTATGCTGAGACCACGGAGATTATAGGTAGCTCCACTGGAGCTTTTTCCAGACCAAAGTAGCTGGGAGTATCGACAGTGAAATTTGAATTGCCAGTTGCCAATTCGATTTAGGAGTAAAATTTGAATCGTCAGCTGGCTGACAGTTGCCAGTTGCCAATTCGAGTCTACAGTGAAATTTGAATCGTCAGCTGGCTGACAGTTGCCAGTTGGCAATTAGATTTTCCCGAAAGATTTGAATCGTCAGCTGGCTGACAGTTGCCAGTTGCCAATTCGAGTCTACAGTGAAATTTGAATCGTCAGCTGGTTGACAGTTGCCAGTTGCCAATTCGATTCTACAGAAAAAATTAAATTGTCAGCTGGCTGACAGTTGCCAGTTGCCAATTCGATTTTTCACACAAAAGTATTTTTTCGAATTGTCAGCTGGCAGACAGTTGCCAGTTGCCAATACGATTTTTAAAAAAAAATGTTTTTTTCTAATTGTCAGCTGGCTGACAGTTGCCAGTTGCCAATTCGATTTTACAAAAAAAATATTTTTTTTTCGAATTGTCAGCTGGCTGACAGTTGCCAGTTGCCAATTCGATTTTTCACAAAAAAGCTGGCTGACAGTTGCCAGTTGCCAATTCGATTTTTCACAATTTTTTTCTTTTTTTTTCGAATTGTCAGCTGGCTGACAGTTGCCAGTTGCCAATTCGATTTTACAGTGTAATCTGAATCGTCAGCTGGCTGACAGTTGCCAGTTGCCAATTCGATTTAACATTGAAATTTGAATCGTCAGCTGACTGACAGTTGCCAGTTGCCAATTCGATTTTCTCGAAAGGTTTGAATCGTCAGCCGGCTGACAGTTGCCAGTTGCCAATTCGATTTTCCCGAAAAATTTTAATCGTCAGCTGGCTGACAGTTGCCAGTTGCCAATTCGAGTATACAGTGAAATTTGAATCGCCAGCTGGCTGACAGTTGCCAGTTGCCGATTCAACTTTCGAAATCGACGAATCGGCTGCTGGATTGTAAAGTTAGCTGACAGTTGCCAGTTGCCGATTCAAAAAGTTGAATCGGTAACTGGCAACTGGCAACTGGCTGCTTACTTCACACAAATTCATCCAGGTACGGATCTAGGCACTGGTCACGGGGGCCCATTCCCCTAGTTGGCTGAGATTAAAAAAACGAATAGAGAATAAAACAGTTATTGAACAGGCACACTTCAATTCGTTCCTGAATAAAAAGAAAGAAAATAACCGAACATAGATATGATGTTTACTCGTTTCGCTAGCCTGCAGAAAATGAAGTAATATCCATATCTCACCGTAATCAACGTTTGCGAACGATCCTTCTTACGACGAGCCCAGATTGTTCATTATTGCCAAATATTCATGTCACGTTTGTGGTTACTTGTGATGACGCCAACGTAACCACTGGCGGCCGTTACACTGCTTCACATGGCTCAAAAAAGGAAGAATGTGATGACTTTGGCGATAAAAACAACGTTTCTAAAAACTAGACTGATATAATTCTGTCCTGAAAATAAAATATGTACATAAGTATCCTTGTTCTATCGTATAACGTGGGTTAACTAGCTGACAGTATGTCTTCAAAAACGTATACTTATAAACTGTAAATACAGATCTTGTAAAAGATTCCACCAGAAATAGCAATGAACTTATTGAATATTTTGACTAGGCGAATGAGCACTTCAAATAACCATAAAATGCTCCCGAATGCCACAAATTAGGTAGGAGTCATGGGACCAGGCCCGATGATTATAAACATTTATCAATCTCATACTCCAACTCCGTACTCCAAGTGCTAACTTATACTCCATGGAGTACCGTACTACAACCGTGATTATAAACCTTCCTGAGCTCGTACTCGATGGAGTACGGATTCTAAGTCGTAAATACCTATAAAATCTTTATTTCTAATGTATTAAAATGAAATTATAAAGTCATAAAGATGATGAGTGGAGTTTGAAACGGCCGATTTTCTGTGGGCGGCTTAAATGGCGGGATTTCCCTTCTACCAAGCCCTTGAAATTTCACCCCGGGGAAAACTTCTTCACATGAGATCCGATCCTAACAAGTTTGTGTGCGTTGAAAATCTCTTTCCATACTCGTTCATTTAACACTAAACTCAACTGGCTTGCTTGCCTTTGAAAAAGTGCCGCAGCGCGCCTTACGACAAAGCTTTGAAGGCTGCTTTATCGGTGGGATTTTCCTTCAACCAAGCCCTCCAAAATTTCACCCCGGGGAAAACTTTTTCACATGAGCTCTGATCCTAACAAGTTTGGGTGCGTTGGAAAGCTCTTCTCGTGCTCGTTCATTTAACACCAAACTACCAACCGACTAGCTTGCCTTTGAACAACAATCCACACCGCATCTAACGACCGAGCTTTGAAAGCGGCTTTATCGGAGCTCCGTGAAGTTGGCGGCGGGTTACAAGTTAGAAGTTCGATATTCAATTTCTAACTGATAGCCAATACCGAACTAGCACAAAGTTCGTTATTCGCCAACCTTTGGCCAATATCGAACTGGTGTCCAATCTGCTGCTAGCACCAAGTTCTTTATTCAACTTTTAAAGAGGTAGTATATCGAACTGGGTTCGAATTTTCTGCAAGCAGCGGGTTTGATATTCAACCCGAAAAGAAGGCGAATACCAAACTGGGGTCGAATCTTCTGCCAGCAGCAGGTTCGATATTCAACTGGAAAAGAAGGTGAATATCGAACGGGGTTCGAATCTGCTGCCAGCAGCGGGTTCGATATTCAACTCGAAAAGAAGGCGAATACCGAACTGGGTATGAATCTTCTGCCAGCAGCGGGTTCCATATTCAACTCGATAATATGACGAATACTGAACTGGGTTCGAATCTGCTACCAGCAGAGGGTTCGATATTTAACTCGAAAAGAAGGCGAATACCGAACTGGGCTCGAATCTTCTAACAGCAACGGGTTCGATATTCAACTTGGTAAGAAGTCGAATACCGAATTGGGTTTGAATCTTCTGCCAGCAGCGGGTTCGATATTCAACTTGATAATATTGCGAATACCGAACGAGGATCGAATCTTCTGCCAGCAATAGTTCTATATTCAGCCCGAAAAGAAGGCGAATACCCAACTGGGTTCGAATATTCTGCCAGCAGCGGGTTCGATATTCAACTCGATAATATGACGAATACCGAACTTGGTTCGAATCTGCTGCCACAAGCGGGTTCGATATTCAACTCGAAAAGAAGGCGAATACCGAACTGGGTTCGAATCTACTACCAACAGCGGGTTCGATATTCAACTCGATAATATGACGAATACCGAACTTGGTTCGAATCGGCTGCCACAAGCGGGTTCGATATTCAACTCGAAAATATGAGGAATACCAAACTAGGGTCGAATCTTCTGCCAGGAGCGGGTTTGATATTTAACTTAAGAAGAAGTCCAATACCGAACTGGGTTCGAATCTTCTGTCAGCAGTAGGTTCGATATTTAATACCCAAGCATAATATAGTGTAAATTAGCACTTAAAGATATATATTCATGAAAAACCCAGTTTAATGTGATGTTTGTGGGTCTTTTTTCACAACCAAATATGAATTAAGAAAGCACAAGAAGGCATACCGGTGAAAAACATTAGATATCATGTTCGTGAAATTTAATTAACAGACATAATATAGTTGAAATTATCACAGAAAGATATATACTTGTGAAAAACCAGTTTTATGTGATGTTTGTTGGTTAGTTTTAACAACCAAACATAAATTTACATGGCACGAGAATGAATACCGGTGAAAAACCATTAGATATCATGGTCGTGAAATTTAATTCACAAGCATAATATAGTGTAAATTAGCACAGGAAGATGTATACTCGTATAAAAACAGTTTAATGTGTAGTTTGTTGATAAGTTTTAACAACCAAACATGAATTTACATTGCACGAAAATGAATACCGGTGAAAAACCATTAGATATCATGTTCCTGAAATTTAATTCACAAGCATATTTGTTAATATAGTGTAAATTAGCATAGGAAGATATATACTCGTGAAAAACCAGTTTAATGTGTAGTTTGTTGATAAGTTTTAACAACCAAACATGAATTTACATTGCACGAAAATGAATACCGGTGAAAAACCATTAGATATCATGTTCCTGAAATTTATTTCACAAGCATATTTTTTAATATAGTGTAAATTAGCACAGGAAGATAACTATATACACGTGAAAAACCAGTTTAATGTGATGTTTGTGGGTCGATTTTCACAACCAAACATATATTTACATGGCACTAGAAGGCATACCGGTGAAAAACCATTAGATATCATGGTCGTGAAATTTAATTCACAAGCATAATATAGTGTAAATTAGCACAGGAAGATATATACTCGTATAAAAACAGTTTAATGTGTAGTTTGTTGATAAGTTTTAACAACCAAACATGAATTTACATTGCACGAAAATGAATACCGGTGAAAAACCATTAGATATCATGTTCCTGAAATTTAATTCACAAGCATATTTTTTAATATAGTGTAAATTAGCATAGGAAGATATATACTCGTGAAAAACCAGTTTAATGTGTAGTTTGTTGATAAGTTTTAACAACCAAACATGAATTTACATTGCACGAAAATGAATACCAGTGAAAAACCATTAGATATCATGTTCCTGAAATTTATTTCACAAGCATATTTTTTAATATAGTGTAAATTAGCACAGGAAGATAACTATATACACGTGAAAAACCAGTTCAATGTGATGTTTGTGGGTCGATTTTCACAACCAAACATATATTTACATGGCACTAGAAGGCATACCAGTGAAAAACCATTAGATATCATGGTCGTGAAATTTAATTCGAAAACACAATATAGAGTTAATTAACACAGAAAGATATATACTCGTGAATAACCAATTTAATGTGATGTTAATGGGTCGGTTATCACAACCAAAATTGTATTTATATGGCACAAGAAGGCATACCGTTGAAACATCACTAGGTATCATGAATTTAATTTACAAACATAATATAGTGTAAATTAGCACAGAAAGATATATACTCGTGAAAACCAGTTTAATGCGATGTTTGTGGGTCGTTTTTCAAAACAAGAAGGCACACCGGTGAAAACCCACTAGATACCATGAGCGTGAAATTTAATTAGTAATCCCCATAAATGGGTTCAAAGTCGAATGTTCAATGTCGCTATGGTATTCCCCATAAATGGATTCAAAAATCGAATGTTCAATGTCGCGATGGTATTTCCCATAAATTAGTTCGAAAGTCGAATGTCCAATGTCGCGATGGTATTTCCCATAAATGGGTTCGAAAGTCGAATGTTCAATGTTCAATGTCGCGATGGTATTCCCCATAAATTGGTTCAAAAATCGAATGTTCAATGTCGCGATGGTATTTCCCATAAATGGGTTCAAAAATCGAATGTTCAATGTCACGATGGTATTTCCCATCAATGGGTTCAAAAATCGAATGTTTAATGTTCAATGTCGCGATGGTATTTCCCATAAATGGGTTCAAAAATCGAATGTTCAATGTTCAATGTCGCGATGGTATTTCCCATAAATGGGTTCAAAAATCGAATGTTCAATGTTCAATGTCGCGATGGTATTTCCCATAAATGGGTTCAAAAATCGAATGTTCAATGTTCAATGTCACGATGGTATTTCCCATCAATGGGTTCAAAAATCGAATGTTCAATGTTCAATGTCGCGATGGTATTTCCCATAAATGGGTTCAAAAATCGAATGTTCAATGTTCAATGTCGCGATGGTATTTCCCATAAATGGGTTCAAAAATCGAATGTTCAATGTTCAATGTCGCGATGGTATTTCCCATAAATGGGTTCAAAAATCGAATGTTCAATGTCGCGATGGTATTTCCCATAAATGGGTTCAAAAATCGAATGTTCAATGTCGCGATGGTATTTCCCATAAATGGGTTCAAAAATCGAATGTTCAATGTTCAATATCGCGATGGTATTCTTCATAAATGGGTTCAAAAATCGAATGTTCAATGTTCAATGTCGCGATGGTATTTCCCATAAATGGGTTCAAAAATCGAATGTTCAATGTCGCGATGGTATTCTTCATAAATGGGTTCAAAAATCGAATGTTCAATGTTCAATGTCGCGATGGTTTTTCCCATAAATGGGTTCAAAAATCGAATGTTCAATGTTCAATGTCGCGATGGTATTCTTCATAAATGGGTTCAAAATTGAATGTTCAATGTTCAATGTCGCGATGGTATTACCCATAAATGGGTTCAAAAATCGAATGTTCAATGTTCAATGTCGCGATGGTATTTTCCATAAATGGGTTCAAAAATCGAATGTTCAATGTTCAATGTCGCGATGGTATTCTTCATAAATGGGTTCAAAAATCGAATGTTTAATGTCGCGATGGTATTTCCCATAAATGGGTTCAAAAATCGAATGTTCAATGTTCAATGTCGCGATGGTATTCCCCATAAATGGGTTCAAAAATCGAATGTTCAATGTTGCGATGGTATTTCCCATAAATGGGTTTAACAATCGAATGTTCAATGTTCAATGTCGCGATGGTATTCTTCATAAATGGGTTCAAAAATCGAATGTTCAATGTTCAATGTCGCGATGGTATTTCCCATAAATGGGTTCAAAAATCGAATGTTCAATGTTCAATGTCGCGATGGTATTTCCCATAAATGGGTTCAAAAATCGAATGTTCAATGTTCAATGTCGCGATGGTATTTCCCATAAATGGGTTCAAAAATCGAATGTTCAATGTTCAATGTCGCGATGGTATTTCCCATAAATGGGTTCAAAAATTGAATGTTCAATGTTCAATGTCGCGATGGTATTTCCCATAAATGGGTTCAAAAATCGAATGTTCAATGTTCAATGTCGCGATGGTATTCTTCATAAATGGGTTCAAAAATCGAATGTTCAATGTTCAATGTCGCGATGGTATTCTTCATAAATGGGTTCAAAAATCGAATGTTCAATGTCGCGATGGTATTTCCCATAAATGGGTTCAAAAATCGAATGTTCAATGTGCAATGTCGCGATGGTATTCCCCATAAATGGGTTCAAAAATCGAATGTTCAATGTTCAATGTCGCGATGGTATTTCCCATAAATGGGTTCAAAAATCGAATGTTCAATGTTCAATGTCGCGATGGTATTCTTCATAAATGGGTTCAAAAATCGAATGTTCAATGTTCAATGTCGCGATGGTATTTCCCATAAATGGGTTCAAAAATCGAATGTTCAATGTTCAATGTCGCGATGGTATTTCCCATAAATGGGTTCAAAAATCGAATGTTCAATGTTCAATGTCGCGATGGTATTCTTCATAAATGGGTTCAAAATCGAATGTTCAATGTTCAATGTCGCGATGGTATTTCCCATAAATGGGTTCAAAAATCGAATGTTCAATGTTCAATGTCGCGATGGTATTCTTTATAAATGGGTTCAAAAATCGAATGTTCAATGTTCAATGTCGCAATGGTATTTCCGATAAATGGGTTCAAAAATCGAATGTTCAATGTTCAATGTCGCGATGGTATTTTCCATAAATGGGTTCAAAAATCGAATGTTCAATGTTCAATGTCGCGATGGTATTCTTCATAAATGGGTTCAAAAATCGAATGTTCAATGTCGCGATGGTATTTCCAATAAATGGGTTCAAAAATCGAATGTTCAATGTTCAATGTCGCGATGGTATTCCCCATAAATGGGTTCAAAAATCGAATGTTCAATGTTCAATGTTGCGATGGTGTTTCCCATAAATGGGTTCAAAAATCGAATGTTCAATGTCGCGATGGTATTCTTCATAAATGGGTTCAAAAATCGAATGTTCAATGTTCAATGTCGCGATGGTATTTCCCATAAATGGGTTCAAAAATCGAATGTTCAATGTTCAATGTCGCGATGGTATTTCCCATAAATGGGTTCAAAAATCGAATGTTCAATGTTCAATGTCGCGATGGTATTTCCCGTAAATGGGTTCAAAAATCGAATGTTCAATGTTCAATGTCGCGATGGTATTTCCCATAAATGGGTTCAAAAATTGAATGTTCAATGTTCAATGTCGCGATGGTATTTCCCATAAATGGGTTCAAAAATTGAATGTTCAATGTTCAATGTCGCGATGGTATTTCCCATAAATGGGTTCAAAAAATCGAATGTTCAATGTTCAATGTCGCGATGGTATTCCCCATAAATGGGTTCAAAAATCGAATGTTCAATGTTCAATGTCGTATGTTGTGCCAACTTCACGCAACTAAATAAATAATAAATATTAAAAACAACCCAACATAATGTTCTTACAATATATATTAAAATTCGAAACATGGTAATATATCTCAGCAAAAATGTATAGTGGTGATGTCACTAATCTTGCAAATACTGTCATATGAAGTCTGAGTTTGATATGGTTTATATAAAAGACAAAACCCTACAATCTATTCAAATGTGCATTTTGTAATTTAAAGTATCCATCCAACTTGCAGAATAAAGGCAAATGTTTAGTTTGTGAACTATATAAACAATGGTTTCAATTGCAGAAACGTTGCATGCAGTGGTAATTTTTAGCCCAACTGTGAATTCAAAATTAATTATGAAATGCGTGGAGTTAAACTTGTCAATTTGATGGCAGAAATAATGTATTATGCTCAAGACTACCGATTACAAACAACCCAGCATTCACAAAAGCCAATAAATGTCGTTTAAGCAGAAGTATGCCCCGATTTTGGTTCATCAGATAAATTACTCGTATTCAGATCAGTGTCTTTCAGTCTTGAACCTTGTAATGGTAGTTTTATAAATTTGTGGCTCAATTCATTTGCAGAATGACCCTGGTGGGATAGAATAATTAGATTTCAATCAATTGTTAATTAATGTTGATGCGTTTAGAAAGTTAGCTTGTCCAAAAAATTCCTCATCCTAAGGTAATTCATAAATTTTTTTTGGTAACGAATTGCTGCCATTTACTATCACAACTACCGCTTTAAGTATGGATGATTCAAATGAACATTTAAGTCCATTTTGAATAAAAATACGAGCAGTGTGCGTATTTGAATAATTATCTAGTACTAGTTCATGCATTGACAGACGGTATTATTCCTAATCCTAATGTGACGATTGTTTTAAAAACGGCGTCCCAATGTACAGCAATACAATACCATACTTAGAGAATATATTCCGAGAAAGAATCATTGAGTACTCCTCATTAGACTCTTCCTGGTTTGGTTGTCTGGTTCCGTTTCTGGAAATTGCTATTTTAGATGTATTGTTATTGCACATGATTTCTTGATCTGACCATAATGTATATACACGTAGGTTATTTCTGAATATGATCAGATGTTTGGCAATGTCAACTCTGGAAGGTAAACAATTTCATTCTCTGAAAGCTCCTACACAAACGGAATGTCTTACGCTTATTTTCTTACTGCGGATATACTCTCATGGAATGTCCTCTAGTTTAAATTCTTGATGCAATCTTTCTTGGATGTGATGGAATTGTAGGAATCCTTGTCATATGTTCTGTTTAATTACTTTTCAAGTATTTCCCCTCTGATGCGTCTATAACTCATTGAAGATCATTGAATCCAGCAAATTATTTTAATACTTCGATGGCTTAGAATGAGAAGTTCGTAACTGCTACTAACGATCTTATTAGACTCATACATATTTGAATTCTGCTTCACAAGGAGCTTTATATGAGCATATTTCCATGAAAATCGGAAATTGCACTGTTGACCAAAATGAAGTTTAAAATCTTGTTTTTCCATAGGTAAAGAGTAAATTACGGACAGTTTTCTCTTGTTTTATATATATATATATATATATATATATATCGATTTTGTAGTTACGACCTATTTATTCTAAGCCATCAACTTGTCGTTGAACACAACCAAATATGTCGACCATATACTATGTGTTCTCTTACACTAGCGATTAATGAATATGCATGAATGATTTGCATTTTTTTTGGTTTTTCATTCCAATGTAAAGACATACATTTTTATATCCCCACGAGATCCACACCGATAGTAACGCCCATATCTTGCTTGCAGTCATAGTGACCTCTGTTGAAGTTATAAAGAAATAAGCATCGTCTATGAAAAGACATGTATCCGATTCAGTCAAATCTGGTATACACAGCTAATGTACAATTGTTTTAAAATCAAAGAGACGGATGACCTAACAACGCTGAAATAAGCGATCAATGTATTGCTAGTTTTGTCATGAAATTATATGCAATTTCTAGGGCTATAAAATGCGTCTATCCATAATTAGGGTGTCTTATTCATTAAATGGAGATGTTTAGAACGAGAAATTTTGAACAGTTTATATAGGATATGACCACTATTAAAAAGTCTTTTATTTCCTCCCTGTTATTGCGTTACGAATATCCAAGGATGTTGTATGACATTTATTGTTATTGTCCCTTGTTTAGAAATCAGGTAGATGGTATATATCGTGTTATAAGCTACATGGAATGATTAATCACTCCTGTCTAATGCAGGTAAATGCTCCGGTATGCGATTATAACATGTACAGGTGTAGTGTCCAGAATGCTGTAATTCACCGGAATGTTCAAATTTTTTCTTATTTTGCACTCGGTATGAAATAATTTTGTACACTAGATCGACTCTGAATTTCTCCGACTTAGATTAAAGCTTACTGCATTTTTTTTATTTTTCTGATCTAAATTCTTCTTTCCCATCCCTTTAATCACGCCAAGGAATGCCAAGATTGCATAATTATTTGGAGAACGATTTTCATTTTGCGTTTGATGTCTTTGTTATTAAAGAGATGTCTCTACTGTAAATGTCAATACTGTCACTCTAAAAGCAGTTTGATGAAAAGCATTGTCTTCTGTCATTTGGTATACTTGATTAATATATAGCATGATATTGCCAAAGTGTTATATATCGCGCAGCGAGCCTGGTGTAATCCTTGTCTACTAAACTTATAAACGTCGAACGCTCGGGCGCGCATTTTCAACGGGATGTTATCGAGAGAAAACATTGCTTATGCATCATATACAGTTTTTGTCTGGAAATATTGATCAAAGCGGATGTGCACTCATTAAATACTTCTGTTTTCTTCAGTTAATGCATTACTAATGATGTAAGGCGATGTAATCCGAAGTCATGCCCAGAATTGACGACTTTTGTCTATTTCTATCATAACAAATCGTTCATTATTCTGATTCCGTTACTAGAACTGCGTTTGATACGCAAACCCTGTTAAATTGAGACACGGAATCGCCAAACACAAATCGAATTTATTACGTTGTGGTTTTATTAAAACAATTGAATGACCAATAATTGTATCAGTCGTAAGCTTATTCGTTTCTCTGCAGTAGACTGTTGATAATCTGGACTAACGGAGTTAAAAAATGAAATAAAGATGAACTGTTCAACTCCTATGGGCGTATTGTACAGTATATGGAAGGTACTATCATTAATATTCAATGACAATTAGCCAGACATATGATTGAAACAAATTATGTGAAGGAGAACGTCCAAGTAACTGTCCATTCCTGGAATTAATTGAGACGAGGCACCGAATTATTTATACAGACGTGAAACCCTTTTGTCATACAGATAGCTCTAGAGTGTTCAGAAGTGCTTCTTAGAATTATATTATAGTATTGTTCACGATTAGTTGGTCTTGTGTTATTTCCGGACACTTTCATTACCAGCTGATGACGGTGTTTCGATTCACATACGTAAGGGTGCATAAAAAACCACTGTTCAAGTGTTGTTCAACAAATTGGCCGAAAGCGTCATTAGCAGACATTTTGCGAATAATTTAAAAGTTATACGTCCAGACATTCTAACCGACATTATTCGAATCCCACGTTCAGACACTCTTAAAGGGTCTACAAAAAGATTTTTACATCTGGAAACCTTCCCTAATGATACTTTTTAATAAAACTGTGAAGTAAATGGATTTGTAATTATTCGAAGAAGAGTTTTTCTCATGCTGGTTGATCGATTAAATGATCAAGACGAATCTATGATGAAGCCATACTCTAGTACACAAATGTAATAAAGTATATCACATTATAAACATACATGTAGGACCTTTTCGATTGAAAAGAAGCCCACTAACTAAGAGGCGCGTATTTCAGAAGCCGAAGGCCACTTACATGTAGTAATATGATGGTAAAGTTAAACACTACCAATATACGTTTTTGCATTTGTTTACAGTGTCATAATCTGTGTAATCCTGAACGTTAACACAGCAGTAGTTATTATTTTCTGGATTTTAATATGTGCACTAAGGCTTTATCTGTTGCTAGGAAACTATATACTCGTATTTTGGTTGTATTTCCCTGACATGTTAATTATGAAAAGTGCAGTTATCAATCATTATACAGAATATGCGCTATATAATAAAATGCGATGCCTACATCGAGGATTCACTCAATAAATTCCAATTGGTGGCAGAAATAACATAAATGATGACGTTACGTATTTTGATAAAAAACTTAAATAAAGTAAAAACCTATGGTTGTAATGTCAAAGAAAGTGATGTAAATCTATCGAGACTACTTCACAACGTCGTGCGACGAAATATACCTTATTTTTAGGCGAGTAACGTCATTTGACGTCATCGTGTATAACGTTACGACATTGACATGACGTGATCATTTATACATAAATTTAGTATAAAATTTTATATCTTGATATTATGTCATGTTCTGGGGTAAATTTTAAACATCGTTTAACAATTAAAGATAATTAATGAGCGAAAAATTAAGACGTTAAATGACTATTTGTTTTATCAATAACTATTCACTGGGAGATTTATACTCACACAATTCAGTTTATTATGGCTGACCAAATTTTGAATGGGCTAAAACCTCGCAAGTACAGAATATTGGTATGGCGATTAACATGAATCCCCTATTAAATGTATGAAACAACTGGCAAATAGTTGTTACCATTGTCTTTCATACATCTAAATGTCTATATATCGATCCATACACAAGCATTCGTTGTATCTAGAGCATTGATTTAAGTAGATTGTAAATATCTGTTACAGTGTTAGACAATTAGTCTTGCTGGTTTATTAACAAATAGGATACAATGTGCGTAATCAACAGCTGTGGTCTTTAGACTTGTTAGAACATTTCCAATAATTTGAAATTAGTTTTGAACACTTAAATAAACGTGAAAACCGATATCACATGACATCAGCACGTTTCTAAGCATCCGTTTACCAATTTTATGCATGATTGTACGATGTACACGTACATTAATTCACAATACATAAAACCATCTGTTTGGTTTACTGGAAGTGTGACGAATGAATGCGTATTAGCAATCAAAATTTCAATTACTATAAAATCACGTTACATGACTAGAAATCCATAATACCACGTGATATGTCTGTTATACGACGTGACGTACATGTACCAAAGGAATAACGTGATGTATTTCAATGTGTACAACTTTTGAAATGAAAGTATGAATCGTTTAAATGAGTATAAAAGCCGATTGTTAGACTTTATACAGATCTAGTAACCCCATCATTTATAATTCTCAGTGAAGCGGCTTTTAAAGAGGCGTTCCCTATAACTTGTTTCGCTTCAATCGATTCAGAAATAGTATACATTAATGAGAATCATTATTGTTTCAACTCCTCTAACTTGCAACAAAAAGCTCCCATCAAATACCGAAAAAAGAATGAAAACATATTTCCGTAACGTGCCAAAATAGTCACTATTTGTTTCCCTTTGACCACATAATAAGTTATCGCTGGAAACGATAAATTATTATTGGTAATTTAAATATATTTTTGACATTATAAAGACATATTTGCGCACACTTTCTTCTGACATAGTATGATAATTGATAGTGTTTTGTACAATTAGCTCATTTAATGTGATAGTAGAGAAAAATATGCTAGTTATAGGGAATGCCTCATTAATGCAGACACTATACGCTATCGATCCATCCATAAGCTCCAGCATTTTAAATAATCTTTCTCTGTGGTATACTGTAACATTTTATTTGAAATGAATATCTATTTAAAACTTTGATATTTTGTTAAAACATTAGCCTATGTAAGGTATTTGACATTTGAGACTGTGTTCTAACTGTCAGTGAATGTGATGAACGATTTAAAAAAATTCCGACCTCAGGGGAATGCTATCGGAATTTTATTTCATTGCACTTGGATTATAAGAGAAATGCACAATCCCTTGATGTCTGTTAAATCTAATAAATTATTTTCGTCTAAAGAAAAACGATTGTAACTACGAGCCAAATTGTTCATTAATGATCTCTTATAACATACAAATGTCTGAAAAACATCACCATACTAAAAGTGTTGGTAACATAAATATCTCGAATACATTCTTATTACAAGCTATTGTTTTAGTCCTTTTATTTATATATAAGCATTCTAATTCGAATCATAAGCAATATAGCGTTGAAATGTGCCAGAGTCTCTAGTTGTAGGTTGCCCATTGCGATGAGAGCACATTTACATTTGTAACTATTTTTGTTATGTCTGGAAAAGGAATTTTATTGCGTATCATTGCGTTTTCTTAGCAGTACACTAATGCCGTATAAAAACTGCACATAAAAATAAGGCCATTGGTGAACTGTGTGAAGCTTCATTAAAAATAAACAGTTTGGCATCAAACTTTTTGTCAGTTTTGTTTCTGACCAATTATGTCTTTAGATCCTGCTTATTGCTTCCTTCGGCCATTGTAATCTAACTACATGTATATCATAGACCTGATATATTTTGTAACAGTTGAGTTTTCGTTCACAGTCCATGTTTGTAATTGAATAAGCGTTATAATTTCTATGAGAGATAGACTCTACACGGCCATTAACGTCTGCGGCCATAATTCAATTAGCCGTTTTATGTAAATAGCAAATAACACACATTGAACAGGATTACCGGATATTTCTATTGACAGGGAAAGGAAATAAATTTCAGTACACATAAGGACATGTCAGTATAATTAAATCTTGGATATATATTACATCAATTAGTGAGCATATAAGTGAAATAACTGTAGGGAGCCAGAACATCAATGTATATATAAGAATATTTGTTGTTCATGTAAGACTTTGGTATAATTAACTCTAGCAGCAAGTGTGTGTTGTAAACCAATGGGGTACTCTCAACAAAGTTTGCAGAGAAAATGTTTCTTCATTAGGAGAGTATTGTATACAGGAAATAAAATATCAGACGAAATCTGCACCGAATGCTATTTCCCCAATGAAATCTCACCAGTACAGTTTGTCCTGGCACTTTATGTCTAAAATTAGTTTCTAACTGGAGCTAATTAACATTTTAAGAAACAATTGATCAGTCGCGAAACAAAACAAAAGCGATAAAATGAGTGCAACTTGTAAATTTGTTACGATGTTGTTTATAAATTGATATACCCTAAATTAAAGACTGAAGTTGTTTCACACCAAATCGTGTTTTCTAAGGTCTTCTTTATTGCCAATAATAACGATTATAAAACTCGAAATATTTAATTTGTCGCGATAAACTTATATTTTGTTTCACTTTTTGTTACAATAGTTTTAAGTGTAAATCGGTTTTTGACATAAAAGAGGTGTTCAACTTATTTATGAACAGAAAATGAACATCGATATTTTGGTACTCTCATAATAAAAATGATTACAATCTTTTTTAATGTGTAAAGTAATGTATCAATAAGTATAATAATTGTAAATTGTCAATATGTCGGTTAAAACATAATCTGCTTCGGAGTAGAAGGTTTGATGTTATTTAGGTTTTGAAGGTCCAACACTCGAAATAATTATGTTTACATTTTCCTTCTTTAATCGATATATCAGTACCTACCAGATAGTAAATTAAATTGTTAAAGTTGTTAAAGCATGGGAAGACTTCCACATCCACTGTTTGGTTACATGTTATATTGAAATTTGTTTCATAAGTTCTTTAATAGGCGTTGCATCTGGTGACTTGACGTGGATGAAACATCATGTTCTTGGATCAGTCAATGGGAAAAAACGAAAGTAACATTTATTTGTTGTAACCCTTATTTGAAATGGTTTGTACATAGACCACAGCCTTCAATTTCGTCAATTTGCTATTGATTTTGACGTGCGTAATTCCATGATAACAAACACAATGCCTTTCCATGACCTTTTCTAAAGTAGCATACCCTAATATATCATAACATTCTTTAAGATACAACATTTATTCGCCATATTGAAACAAATTTTTCACTCAATTTGGTTTATTTCGCATTTCTTGACTTTTGGCAGTGATGCATGTTTTTATTGATTTTCATCTTAAGAACTTCGCATTTTCCCGGAACTATGCATTCAACTTTTCGAAATTATTTCACTGATACTATCTATGAACACTCCCATCAGTGCAAAAGGATTCACCATATGCACCATACAGCCTAATTAACTTTAAAATGTAGGTTTTGGCAATGTTGGGCAATTGTCAATTTTTGGTGCCATTTCTCCATTACTGGAAACCGAACTCTTTTAATTCTTCTTACGACAAATATTACTTATTTTCTCATTTAAAAAGAAAATAACAATTTACCAACACTTTCTTGGTGCTTATAAAAGGGCCATTTAGCCTTAAAAACAGAACACAACAACATCCTCTTCTAAATTGGTGTTTTAAGCTTTAACCAAATGAATTAAACAATACAATTATAATGATCATATGCTGAAGTTAAAACATGTTTTCACATGGCTTACAAGAGATATTTCAATTACTTCTATTCAATATTGCAGAAACGTCGTTAATGTTTTGTTCAGAAATAAGTTGAACATCCCGCGTAAATAGACTTTGGACCTTGAACAGATGTCTTAAAATGTTAATCACAGAAGAAACGTCTATCTGTTAGGAAGGGCATCGTCTTAATGTTCTGTTTCGATACCAAAACATATAGAGCATTCATCATTAGTCCTCTACAGTACAAACAGTTCAAAATTTGGAAAGTAAAGACTTGATTTCAAATTGTCAACAGGGGAACTGCTTTTAGACGTTCAATGTTCAATGGTATCACGAAAATCATCTCCGATGTAATGAACAAATCGATAGTTGTTGGTATTATATGCTCGAAATAATATTTTAAGAGTTCTACGAGGGTCATTCAATATATTCGGAGACAATCGTTCTCATTTTATTACATTTATGTTTAAATATTAATTTTTTATATCATTATAAACATTTATCTATTACCTATCGTAGATACAAATTTATCTTCAATTATGCGACACAGTAGCATGTCATCAGCCGATATATTACCATAGTAACGCGCTACCACCCCGACCGACGTAACGTACCGTTTTCACTCGTTCAACTAGTTATAAATTCCGAATTATTTAATTTACATTCCCATATGTTTGCCAGATTATTGCAAGACATTATCATAATATTTTGTGAAATTATTAAGTTGTTTAGACGTTTGAGTTTGAATTAAGAAGTTATTGGTGTATGTCTGTCACGTTTTCATTTAAGGTATAAGACTGGTCACATGCCATTTTTTTCTGCTCAGTAACTTTTTTTTAAAATATGTTTTTTTATAAGTTTAACATGTCTGACATTGATTGAAGAAAAAAAATTGGAACCCTATGCGGGTTTTTTTTCGTAATTTCTGTTTGAAGCGGTATACTATAAAATGTTTCGACAATTTTTTTATATTTTTTAAGGGTATATGGGGCTCTAATTCAATACATTTCTTTGAAAATGTTACATATATTACCACAATAACTGCCAAGTTATTTAACATACTAATTCAGGCTACTGAAAACAATATTTGAAAGAGAAAATAATAAAAAATCAGATTTTTTCCCCCATTTTAGCATGTAATGATAGCCGAAATAAAAAATCCACAAAAATGACTCATTTTTATAAAGGTAATCGCAAATTTAAAAAAAATTGGCTCAATAACTTTTTTTGCTTTTTTTATATTATTTAGAGTCACCAATGGTGATAACAAAATCCTAAAAAAATCAGACCTCTATGCGGGATTTTTTTCAAAATAGCAAATTAAAATGCTAACATAACCCCAATTTCAAAGAAAAATCAGATTTTCTGCTTTTTTTCAAATAATTTTACAAGTTTTTTGCATTGAAGTTTCAAATACAATAGTAATGTTACATTTTAATGACAATGTAACAAAATAAGACACAAATTTTCTATCTAAATACAAAAATAATGATAAAACAGGGATTAATCAGTACCCCACCCACTAATTTTAACATTATTCTTCAATAATCATGCCATATACTTTTTATTGTTCAATGGATTTCATATTACATTGGGAAAATGATAAACTATGATAAGAGGATATGATAGTTATATGAACTAAGTTCTTCACTCTAAGGTCAAGGTCATATAAAAAAGGTCAAAGGTCAAATATCTGAATAAATTTAACAATTTTATCCTCATTGATACTTGTTTCTGTCATTCAAAGACACTATAAAAACAAGATGTTTGTAAAACTTATATGTCCTCATGGCAGTTCAATAGTCGAAACGGTTAAGGTCACAGTGACCTTGACCTTTGACCTCAAAATCAATAGGGGTTATCTACTGGTGCCGCCCAACCTCCACGGAAAGTCTGACGATCATAGGAAAACCGGTCTTGAGATATTGAATGGAAACTATTTGGTCTATTATCGACTGACAGACAAGAGCAATGCAATATACCTCCTAATCAACAATGGGGGGGGGGGGAGTCAATGCTCTTTTAAGCAAAGCCAATAGTTACTTCTTTTGTTTTGACAAGTTGATCTATTGTGTTTACATATATTGGAAATAACAAAACAATTTCTAAGAATTTGGTACATCAGGATACAGGTTTGATACCTGTAGGAGCCAGAGTTGATCATAAGCCCCTAAATCTGTATCAGGTAAGAAACTTAGAAAGCGTTGTTGAACAGAAACCACATGGTTTACCGACTAACCTATCGACTGACACATGCAAAGCAATATACCTTACCCCTTCATCAAATATATCGGGAAGAAACAAATCATTTTTTTCTTCCCGATATATTTAATGGGAACCTTTAAAAGTTGTAAAAATAATTATAAATTCATCAATATTTATTTTCAAACAAATGATAGTATTCAATAGATTTACAATGCATGCTGAGGGTAAGAATACATGTAGCAATAGATTATAACAATACCAACAAAAGAAAGTACAGTATGTTAGTTAATATTTGTTATGTTT
This sequence comes from Spisula subtruncata, assembly GCA_963678985.1. NCBI lineage: Eukaryota > Metazoa > Mollusca > Bivalvia > Venerida > Mactridae > Spisula > Spisula subtruncata. The sequence goes on from OY787671.1 coordinate 37,797,175, forward strand.
TTATTTTTTCATAGTTTCTAGGGAATCCGAAAGTCCATTTATATATACTTTCAAAACTGAAAAACACAGTGGAACCTTCCATTGTGAATTCATTCATCTGCTACTGAAATTTGGGAAATAATAATCACAAAAATATGAAGTGATTTTCAGATGTCTGTAAACTATCTGTGACTTTAGAAAATAATATTTTCTACACTGATTGTTTGTACACTTGTAACTATGAATGATCTAAATGCGCATTTGTGATCAACTGGTTCATTTCTCCACTTCAATAGGCAGGTCACACTTGTTTGACATGATCATCTAATCTGCAATGATATAATTATATGCAAACATATCAAATTCATTATAATATAATAAAAGGCAATAAAAACAAGATAACAGGAGCAATGATCACATGACCATCCCCGCTTTATGTTGCTCAGTAACAGATGTTTGCTTGTATTATGGTAAGTGTTTTCTCAAAACAGGTCATGATATAATTACAGTAGTATTCATTCACTTCAATCAACTCAATACTTTTTAATTTGCGCTCCAGACAAAAGCTATTTTCAATCAAATAAAGGGAGATCATTTCATGACTAGAGTGATAGTTCTTGAACCACTTCTGTTAGTTGCACTTATTCACATATTAAATTTCAAATCAATACCTCAAAAAGTTTCAGAGTTATATTCTGAACAAAGAATATAATAAAATTCAATAAGGGGAGATAAGTTAACAAGAGCACCGCCTTGCGGGTGCAGACGCTCATCTGATATATGTCACTGTCAAAAGGCAGACAACCTTAGCATGAAGTATGACAGAGTTATGTGTCCTGCTTTACCTAAGCACAAAACTTAACCAAGAAAGTTTCTAAGTCCAAAAAGGGGCAATAACTCGCGCAAAATGCAGATCATAGTTATGGTTCTTGCTTGACATGGTCACGTATTGATGGTGAACAAGTGTTGAAAGTTCCAAAGCAATAACTCTGATAGTTTAGGAGAAAAATGCACCTATACACAAAACTTAACCAAGGCATTTTATTTTCTAAGTCCCAAAAGGGGCAATAATTCTTACAAAATGCAAATCAGAGTTATGGGTCTTGCTTTACCGGCGCAGGTATTGATGGTGAACAAGTGTTGCAAGTTTCGAAGCAATAGCTTTGATAGTTTATGAAAAAAGTTTACCTAAACACAAAACTTAACCATGCAACGCCAACGCCAACACCGATGACGATCAAGTGATGACAATAACTCTTTTTTTTTTCAAAAATCCGATGAGCTAAAAACTGTACTACATAGAGTAACGATTCTTGGTCACTGCATCTGCTGTGACTTTGTAAGGAATTATAGTATGTACCCATTTCAAGCAAGGAATCAAGATTTATTAGTGATACAACTTGTGAACAAGTAAATCAAAATCATATCATAAGTAAAATTGCAAATTACCAATGGTAGTTGTTCTTTGACTTCTTTCTGCAGCAGGAAGTCTTGATTACACTTTGTATCTATGATTCACATCTCATGGAGTAGAGAGCATTTTGCCGCATGTAAACAGCTCTCCATTAATTATTTCATGATGGCATTTCCAAGCGCCAAAACAATGTACTGCAAGCATAAGAGAAATAATTATTGAAAATGTATTACTATTAGCATGCATATCTGAATTAAAGAAAATCCTAAGTTTGCTCTTGGACATATATTCTATCAACATCATAAGACAAAATCATGAAATTAATTGTGCGACGTTGTACAAAGGTGCTCTGATTTACCGGGAAGTGACCTTAGAGGGTTGGCCAGATATATAACAAATTTGAAACAAGTACAATATATTAGCAAATAGTTTTGCTGCCCATGGTTCTTACACCAATCTCACAATTAAATTTAATAAAGAAATTTTCAAGGTAGAATGTGAATATTCAAGGCCTTTTTCAAATACTTGACCAAGGAAAATTTACAATTGAATTAAGACCCTTTGTGCAAGATAAATATCAAACTTTAATAATTTATGGCAGGGTTGACAAAAAATTGGGTTTTTAGCATAAAACCCAGCCCAACAGGAAATATTTTCAAGCAGCGATAGGCTACCTGTAAAATTAGTATATCAAGCATTGAAAGTATTACAGTACCTCATTATTTACCTATATAACTGTCAACAATCAATAGTATATCACTATAAATGTGCAGTATTACCAAATGTTTCATTTTTTATTGAATAATTAGTCTTTTTATTATACTAAGATAAACTGTGGCAGTCAAAACATAGCAATAACCATTGCTTAGTATAACACAGTTACCTGCAATATAGCAATAGTATCGTATCGCAATAGCAAAAAGTATTGCCAAAGTCAAAATTTACCCCAATGGTCAACCCTTCTAATATCTGGCTCTAAAATTTGCCCATAAAGGAACCCAGCACAACCCGAATTATGGCAATAGTCATGCAGTACAGTAAATAAGTCAGAACCAACCTAGATATACTGAGCCACAAGTTTGGGTCAGTTAATCCACATTTTCAACATGCCTTCATTAAGTTCAATGTGCGTCATAATCATTTCTCTTTTTGTTTATCCGTGTTCCTCTCAATGTCGTCAATCATCAGTCAATGATTTGTTGGTCGGATCATTCATTTATCACTTCACTAGAAATCCAGACAGCAGGTCAGGTGTTGTCTGGTGATTTCATCAGTGGACATATAGGTATATAACCATGACACCTGAAAACATTTATTATAAACATGTATCAGTATACAGACAAGAGAAATCATTTGACATAAATAAATGCTTTATTGAAAGTTTCTTGCAAATTCGCAGACAGAGAGATGTACACAGTTTGCCTGTATTCTTATTGTATTGTGCTGAGAGAGCCATGCTTTTACCTTCCAAGGTCCAGATTTCCCCCCACTGCCAGGGCCGAGGGAACTGCTGGAGATTTGTCCTCATGCAAAAGCCCCAAGGGCAATATTATTTAAGTTAATAAAGATATATGATTGCGGAATCCCAGCCTTGTATGAGTTCTGGCAGTGGGTCTTGCAGAGCGAATAGACAAAATCCAAGACCCAGTCTGAGGGTGGGGCATGGTTGAAAGTGCATCATTTAGATGTACAGTGTAAGTGAGTGAACATTGTCCCGGCATAATCCCAGACCAAGTCCGAGGGCGAGGGTGGGGGCATGGTTGAAAGTGCATCATTTAGATCTACAGTGTACATTTGTAAGTGCGGGAACATTGTCCCGGCATAGTGAGATTGTGCCGAAACAAATGATTGTCCCGACTATAGTCTATACCCCGTAGTCAAACAACTCGACTGGGTACTACACTAACAGGGGACTGTAGTCACTTGTTAGAGTGAACCATTACTGGCATTAGTCGGGAATAGTCCAGAACCGCAGAAATTTGAAAGAAGGCCGGGGATCAAGATATGTTTGCTGTTCTCTGTGGTCTTCTACCAATATGTACTTTGTTCACTCTGACCGTACAGTGCACACTCATAATGGATAGTCCACAGTAATCATAACTCTCACATTTTGCATCCAAAATGCAACATATTTGGAGAAGTAAAATTATTATTCTCGTATTTTGCAGTTGTTTTGGAAAAATGAAAATTGAAAAATAAAATAATTACTTTGTTATGATCTTCTGTCGCACGCCACCGCTGGAACTGATCCGGTTAGTTTTCTCCCACTTTCGATCCATCCCTTAACATACGACAAACATTCTTACAACACCAGATTCTTACAAAATTGTGAAAATTGCGCGCAAAAAATGATTGAAATTGTCTGGTTTTGTTTATTACCAGAAATCGGTCATGCGCTAAGGGAAGTAACTGCGTAATGTCGTAAACTTTAAATCACGAAAAGTATAGTAAAGGGCGAAAAGATTACGATAATTTTCTACAAATTTACGATTTGAAATGATCGTTATCGCATCAAGGGTGAAAGATGTGTATTTTTTACTTTTTTTGTTATTTGCAACATCGCGGACGTTTTTCACATAGTATCATTCGGAACACCTCCTATTTTGTCACCAGTCTTATACCTTAAGTCAAAATGCCGATAAATTTACGCAAGGAAATTCATGCAACTTTCGGGCACTTGTCTTGGAAATACGCAACAAACACGCATGATGTGCTAATGAGAGCAAACGCAGAACATGCAGTATTCAGGGTCCCTGTGTTTTAGTAACAAAATCAAATTTCTAAAGAGCAGCATAGTATTAAAATTGATACAGGGATCGAACGAAGTTTAAAAACATAAGGACGTTTGAGGGAACACCAGTCAAAATGTGCGATGCATTTCAAATTATCATACAGCCATTAAGTCCAGCTTAATCCTTAACTTTGAATACATAAAATGTTGTGGTTGATCTTTTTAATAATATACAACTTAAATAGTTGTGTTTAATTCGATATTAATGACATACTTTGATTTTGGGTTCACCATTTGAGAAGTAGCAAAACGCCAATAACATCGCTGTCGTCAGAATATATTTACGTTGTGTGGTTGTTGCGGTAAGGTGATAGATTTATTTTAGCCATATTTTCTTTAAAAATGCGCCGTTTCGTGCAACATTTTCTGCACTTGTGTTCGAAAGGCTGTAGTTTAGTGTGATATAATTAGTTACTCTCTGTGTCAATGTGTATTAAAATGACGAGTCCAGTCTACGAATTTATTGAATGACCCTGGTACCTTCATCATAAAAACGTCGCGTGCTCTTGATACGGCTATTTCTGTTGCACGCAAAATGTCCATTAAAGTTAAGTATAGCTGATAAAAACCAACACTCATTTCCCTTGGAAATAAATCCCAATGCATACCTATACTCAATCCTCTAGATTGGATGTCTTGTAATCCTTATGTATGTATAGTCATGTTAGTCATAAATACCCTTTGATGCACGAAATAACTAATTTAAAAATATTGTTTCCTGTCGAGATGCAACAAGTACTTTCAGATCTTTAAACTCAAAGTCGTTTCATTCTTAATATACAAACAATTGTTAATTATGTCTAGTCGTTGCAGACAAGTATTTGAATATGCGCCTATTTTTGGGACCTATTTTATGGTAAGGATATGGTATGCGCTTATACTCAAATATGTATTGACGGTAAGGTTGTATGCGCTTATTTTTGGCATTCGCTAATTTTCCACTATGCGCATATGTACCAGTTTTCTAAAGTATGTAGCAATTATGTTAGTTTGTGTCCTTTATTCAAACTTGTTTACTTAAAATTGCAATAGTTATGCGTTGTTAAGCCGGTAAATCTAATACGAATTGATATTCATCATAATTGTTCCAGATGTACGTATAAGAAACTTCTATTCAAATGTGAGTGGAAATGTCCTAATGACCACTCGTCCTATCTGCAAAAACATACAATTGGAATGCATTTATTCATACCCATTTACACATATGATTGAATATTTAGATATGACCGCCGAGTATTGCTAGACATGTAAGCACCTATTCCTGACGTAGAGATTATTACTTTATCCAGAGTAATTGTAAAAATGCGGACAGCTTAGAGATTTAAAAAAACAGCATTCATGAGCACGGCTCCATTATGAAATTAATTTAAATGTCAAATAAATAATCACATAGGGCAGGAACAAGATCTTTCCACTATTCTCTAAGCGAAAGATAGATAGTAATGGAAAGCTCTAGCATTTGTCCTATGTGCATCCGGGCGCATCAAGGACTAGATACGTAGGTAGATCATCACAACGAGGGATAAGTGCAGGTATTCCTTTACTCAATCGTTCAATTAGCTACGGTCTGAAAGTCCCGAAACATCGCACATCATTTGGTATACTAAAACACCAGTCGTCGATCAAAATATTTGATTATTATTGTAAAACACATACCGCAGACCTTTCAAAATTAAATGAGAACGGTTTGTAGAAACCGAACCGTCAGTCAGGTTAAATGTGTTATGTAGGTTTAACTTTGTATACCCGAGTTAACGATAGTCCCCGCTATTCTTTCGAATGGGATAGTTCCTTCATAAGTATTACTTAGTGAGTCGACATTACATGTATTCGTCAGTTTAACTACAAAATGTCTGGGATGTTTTTTTAAACAAATACAGTATTTGGCTACTATAATCACGTCGTATTGCAACGTAGAAAACAATTAGTCTTAACTTCATAATGATTATAAAGATCAAATGTAACAATACTTTTGTTAAACGATGAAAAACCCAATGATCTTCTCCCCTGGGGTTATTTTAAAAAAACCATTTACCCACATGAGTACAATAAAAACATACAAAAGCAACAGTTAAATGAAACAAAAAGTAAATACGGATATTTTAGATAACGTCAACAGACAGAAAGGTTGTGTGATATACCTAGTAAACAGTAAATCGAACTCTTATTTGCAAACGTTTCAGCCTATGTCAGTAATTATCTTTTATTTCTCTGTTGCTACAGGTATATGCGTCTAGACATCGGTGAAATCAGTCATTATAAGTATTGAATTACATGTACTTTTAATTTAAAATTACTGCTTTGAAAGACCGAACTTCTAAAAGGTTTGTCCAGAAATCAGTTAGAATGGTGCCTTACAATACTAATGACAATGTTTGCTTGCATATTTGCGACGAATGGAACAACTAAGACCTGCAAGTTCACGTCACGCTACGCTACATCAAATACCGTACCTCAGAAAATCGGCCATTATGACCATTATAAGTAAACTTAAATGTTGTGTTTCCGTCACTCTGTTTTGGTATACTTGTGTGTTGGTATAGATAAACCATGTTTTTTTAGCCGTGACTAATTTATGCAGGAAGGTTGATTTGCCCTCAAAAGATGGATAAAGGGTATGTATTAAGGCTTAAGCAATATATGTGATCAATAACAGTAACCAATCCGTGGCCCAAAGACATTTTAACCAGGTATATTCACACACCATGACTTAGAAGTGTAACCTTCCTCCACGGCTCGAAAAACATGGTTTATCTATAATCTGTAGAGACACCCCTCAGATAAACAGCTATCTTAATTTTTACGTTTGTTTACATTAGTATTATTATGTAGTTCAATGTTTTCATAGAAAGACAAGCATTGGGCAATTTCAAGATCATCTGGTTGAAATAAAACTAGTAGATATTGACGAGGTCAATGGTCTTGTAACACAGAATAACTACCAGTAATTGAATTAAGACCATAAACGTAGAGTTACATACTTTCCCCTCACAACGTGTGTCCGAGGTCTATAAATGTACATACTAGGCACGGAAAAATGAGTGTCGGTCTTTTTCAAATTTAGTTGGCTTTAAAGGACATTTTGCGTGAAACAGAAATTGCCGTTACATGTACACGTGACGCTTGTATTAAGCATGCAGGACCATTTGTTTATTTTATAAAAAATACAATTCCAGCGACCATCGGGTGGTTCATTACATAAGGAACGAATTTCGTGATACCATTGAACGCACACTAACTATACCCTTGATGACAATTCGAAGTCAAGCATTGCTTTTCCATCTTCAAAGTTTTTGACGAACGATTTAAAATGTTGTGCACATTACTTTCTTAATAACGATTGCATCACGCGCATTATGCTGGTTGAGTGTGTTCTGTGTAGTTTAAGTTTTCCTAAATTGCTCGTCGATTTCAGTTGAGTGCTACATTGTATGGCTTGAGTTTTTATTATAGCTTGTCTCAAAATGGAAAAATCAGACGATACTTTCCTAACAAATGAAAACACAATTTAGTATTAGCCATTACGAAATCTAACAAAGAACCAACTTATATGCGTACCAAAACAACAATGCAAACTTCATATATGCAAAATAAACAACATAAAATACCACATGAGGTAAATAGAAATAACTCTTTACAGTGAAATTGTATGTAAACAAATGTATTAAGAATGATTTCGACATTAACGAGGAATTTGAACTCAATTTCACTGTTTATATGTAATGCTAAGCATGATGAAATTGTATTTTACGAGTTATATAATCATCTTTAATGGCATTTTGTAAAAGTATAATAGGAGCTTACTAGATAACTTTTTTACCAATGTATTAATCTTAAACAGCGTCTCATTTTCTAAATATTTAGTGTATTTGAATTTATGATGCCAAGCGTCGTATCAAATACACAATTTGCGATCATTTAATCGCTTTTGCTTTGTTTTTCAGTTATTGATATTGTGTCTTCAATTCTAATTAGCTTCTGTTAAAATTAATGTCAGGTACATTGGATAAGGTGTCTGGAGCAAACTGAACTTGCAATATTTAGTTTCGAAAATACTGTTTTGTGAAGATGTCGTCTGACGTTTGATTGACTGACATCAATAGACTGCTAATTAAGCAAACATTTCACCACTGCTTTTAGAGTGCCCCATGGGTCTACTAAGATTCGATTATACCTGTATGAGCATGAAATGTGCTTATATGCATTGATGTTCTGGCTCCCCACTGACATGGTAACTAATTGATATCTATTTATAACGAAGGTACAAAAATATAATGTCATGTCCTTGTGCCTACCAAACGCAATTTCCTTTCCTTGGCCATAGTAATATCCTGTTTTGCTGTGCAATATGTGTTATTGGATATGTATAATTGCTAATTGAATGTTGGCCACAAACAGGCGTTGGCTTGCAGAGTCTGTCTCGCGAGATTCATAACGTTGATTCAATTTCAAACATGTACTATGTATGCAAGATGGAAATACTAATATTATGGGTAATACACAAACTAACCCATTAGCCATTCTTGTACTGGTGCAGTCAGAAACTGATCATTCCGTTGTTTGTGACAACATCTGACAGACTAATCATGTGATGACAAAGACTTGGCATGTGAATGGGAAGTTATGAGTAAGCTACGATAGAACTGTCCATTAATTTCTATTTAATCGTATTAAAGATATATTTATGGACACAAAGAATCAACCTCACTCATCGTATGTAAGTAATTTCCAAAATCAAACGCGGGACCTGGTAAAACAGAGTGCTATATTTACTGGCAAATCGGCAGCAGAATGGGCTCTCAACACGATCAGCGGTAAAAACTAAGCAGTTAAAGCCACAATAAGATTCCGTAACAACATATTTTCTAAAGATAGAGAAACAAATCTTTGTTACTGATTTGAAGACTGATAAATAATTAACACATCAAGCTATTAAAACACGCTCTTACTGTCATATATGTGAACTAATCTTCCCTTGAAGATTGGCATAACGAGCCTGGTTTGTTTTCAAATACGGCGTTTTACAGCATCTCCGTCACTTTCCGGAGACTACCGAGAACCTTTACCCAGTTTATGATAACCAATGTATGGATAGCACACCTATTGATAACGTAGGGCGCATACTATAACCCGTTATCTGGTATCGTATATAGTAGCCCGGTATTGACACCTAATCACGTTGTATATTGCCTTGTATATTGCCTTGTGTATTGACATAAATTATGTTGTATAATTGACACATGCCGGAGACGGGGGATTAACTATGCGTATGCAATATAGGTAGTGCGAATGGCTGTCTGCAGATGTATTAATTTCTCCGATAATTATTAGATTTATATTTCCATGTACAGTAGAATCTACAATAAAATAATAATTGTTTACTTGTAAGTATATAAATCTGCATGTTCAATATACACGAGTGTTGTGAGTTTTTAATTTTCATAAACACGTGTCAATCATTATAAAGATCAAAGAGGTGGCGTTTTCTTTTAATATCAATATAAAACGCACAAACGTGGTCATATGAATGGAAAATTAAAATATATGTTATATCCACATGCCCTCAAATTTTCCTATGCATACGTATTTAATTGTAGCTAGCTACATTTTGTTTATTGTCTGATACAACATAATCTGTAATAAAATATAAAAAACTAGATGTTTTTGTTTGTCCTTATAATTTTATATCGCTGGCTTAGAATGAGAAGGTCGTAAGTGCCATATTTGAAATCTATATCACAAGGCGCTTCTTATGAGCCTATATTCATGAAAGCTTGTTAACCATAAGTAAAGAGTAATTTGTCAGACAGATTTTCTTATTTTCTCAAAATATGATTTTGTAGATACGATCTTTTCATTCGATATGTTATACATCATGGAGTTAATGTGCTTGTCTATATAATTCCATGATTATATTAAGTGATATATATATTAATTCTCACTTCTACACTAATCCTTTCATTGGAATATACCTAGCCATTCAATTAGGTGTCAGTCATGATTAGACTACAATACCCCACGCAATATACAATACAATATAGGCCTACAACAGGGTACCGGCAGATACCGGTGTACCGGGTTTTGTGCGTATACTTCCGATCATTGACGAAATCTTCGGGATCGTTCGAAAATTTTGAACGTAAACACTATTGAGTATTTTGTACGGAGGACAAAATACTAAAAAGCGTTCTCAGTTGATTATTTCTCAAAGAAGGAACAGCGACCTGAGGTCAGATATGGGTCCCTTCTGCACCATTTTTAGTATAATTTAATAAGTGTAAATGTGCTCTCAACGCAAAAAAAACAAATAGACATCTTGACACATTTCCATGTTATATGGTGTGTGATTCACAGCAGGTGACTAACAACTCCTTACAACAACATAACCGATGAACAAATGGACGAAAACAATAGCTAGTAATCAGAATGTATTGGAGATAATTATGTTACAAAAAAGCTTAGTATCGTCTTGTCTTTCAGACATTTGTATGTTAAATGAGACCATTTATGTACAATTTGCTTCTAAGTTACACTCGTTTTTCATAAGACTAACATCATTTATTAGATTAAACAGGTTTCTAGAGGTTGTGCAATTTTTATTTTCTCTTCTAATTCAATTCTGATGAAAAACCATTCCAATAATATTCCCCTGGGGTATAAATTATTTTATATCGTACATTACATTTACTGACAGTTAGTACACTGTCTAAAATGTCAAAAGCTTTACATTGGCTTGTTTTTAACACACAATAATAACGTGATAAGTGGATATTCGTTTGAAATAAAACGTAAACGCCTACGGATGGGATCTGTAACATACACTTTTGTCTGCAACTAAAGCCAATTCACTGATAAGTTGTTATTGGGAGATCAGAGGACAACAGGATGCCTAACAACAAGCACATGGATGAAAACTATTTTCTAATTGAAGTAAACATGTAAATACTACTTATATAACGATCTTAAGAAAGTTTAGCTATCATCCATGAACTCAGCTGCCCCGCATCCAATTGAACCAATAAACAATTAATACGAAGTCAATTTCCACTCATATAATTTAGACAAATAAATTAGTTACAATAACATTTCAAATCATGATAGAGCACATCGGTTGGTCGAATGTTTGTAGTTTGGAATAATGGGCGTGGTTCCCGCATTCATCTTGCTAACCAAATAGGTTAACAGGACACCGGACAAATCGTCGTTAAGGGCGACCTTTGACAGCAATCCGTTAAGCCACAATAGGCTGCCAAAATAGGCTAAACAATATATAAGCCCCACTGGGCTGCCAAAATAGGCTTAACAATAAATAAGCCCCACTGGGCTGCCAAAATAGGCTTAACAATAAATAAGCCCCACTGGGCTGCCAAAATAGGCTTAACAATAAATAAGCCCCACTGGGCTGCCAAATAGGCTTAACAATAAATAAGCCCCACTGGGCTGCCAAAATAGGCTTAACAATAAATAAGCCCCAACAGACTACCAAAATATATAAGCCCTAAATTAAGGCTAAATTTGAACTTTGGCCTAAAGGCTAAATTTGAACTGTGGCCCAAAGGGCTTAATTTAAAGTGTGTCCAAAATGTCTAAATACCTGAACTACTGAAGCCCATATCTCGCCACACACTGAATTGCGAATGGCCCTGGGAATCAGACACCAAACACAAGGCCCATGACGAAACACCAACCTCAGAAGCTACGGTACCAATAATATAATTTATATAATTATTTTCTAAATAACGAGATTTGAATCGCTATATTACTGAACTTTTGAAAAACAATATTTGAGTTTGGATATCGCTGTCGCCGGTCGCACTTTTGTAACAATAAACACAAATCCAGGTAACCACGCCGTTGTTGATGTTCTACTGTTCTTGTTAATACTGTACACACAAGCTCACATACACGAGTTCACCAATAATCTGCAAAAGACAAACAAACAAAAGCAGGAAAACAATGAAAAGAAGATTGCTTACTTTTTAAGAAATACTTGACCTACACAACATTTGCCTTCTGAAACAAAACTATAAAGTGTTATGCAAATTAACACAAATACAAAAAAAATTTTTTTTTATTGGAGTGGGTGGGTGGGTTGAAAGAATATTTTTGACAAAATGTGATACGATTTACTGATCACCCATCCTTGGTGTAGAAATCAACCGGAAAAGGAACTATCGTCATACGTGCTGCTACGTCATCATTTTCAAATAGCGCAAAGAACCTACAAGTAACGAAAAGCCCTCATGCCTCCAATAACATGGGTTATCTATTAGTAGATAACCCTAATTATGACAGAGCTACCAAATCTGTAGATAGTCTTACAATCGGCTTTTATAATAATTTCAACGATTTATACTTTCATTTCACAAGTTGCACATATTGATATACGTCACATGGTTCCCTTGGTAGGTTACGAGGTATATCAGGCAAGTCACGTGGTATTGTGGATTCCTAGTCATGGAATGTGATTGTCATGTCACGAAAAAACACGAATTCTGCTAAAATTTCGGCACACTGGGGGTCTTAAAATGTAATTTTACTCAATTTAAAACGGGTTTTCTGTGGACAAATTACATTTTCATGAAGGACAAATGTTATGTATTAGATATAAAAGACAAATAATCGTTTTATTCCAATTTTCTTTTTCATTATTGCAGGGCCATTTTTACTTTTTAGTAAACCTTGTCCTTTAATGGCTCATACGCATTCAGTCGTGTCACTTCTAGTAAACCAAACAACTTTTTTCATGTCATGTGAATGAATGGATATTGTTCTGAGTTTATATACATTCACGTACATGTACATATTATATAAAATTGGAAACTGGGTGCTTAGAGACTAGCTGATGCCAAATGTTATTAATTTTACGTTAATTGAAGTGTTAAAAACTAATTTCAAATTGTTGTAAATGTTCTCACAAGTAGGAAGGACCACATCTGCTGATTACTCACCATATTTCCTATCTGTTAATAAACTAGCAAGAGTACTTGATTAATACTGTAACAGATATGTACTTAAATCAATTCACTAGATGAAACAAACGTTATTATCTGGATCAATATATAGGCGCGTAGATGTATAATAGACAATGGTTACAACATGTATACCACATGTCGCTAGCTAAGAATGAGAATATGGTAAATGGCACTTACGCCCTTATAAGACAGCATATTTGAAATCTACATCACCAGGCGCTACTTATAAGCCTATTTTCATGAAAATCGGGACATGTCACATTGACAAACCTTGACAAGGCTTGTTTTACCATGATTAAAGAGTGATTGCCAGACAGTTTTTCTTGATTTCTCAAACTATTGATTTTGTAGTTGCGACCTTCTTATTCTAAGCCAGCGATATATACCATTTGATATAGCGTTTATTCTGTATAATGATTAATAAATGCACTTTTCATAATCAACATTTCAGAGAAATATAATGAACTATATTGTTTCCTTTCAACAGACAAAACTTTATTGCTCATATTAAAATCCTGAAAAAGTAACTTCTAATTTGTTAACGTTCAAGACAAAAAATAATGGTGACAATGTAAGCAACCAGACAGTCGAATAATGCACAAGAATATATAAATGTTTTTTTAAAATTAACCATCATGATGCCACATTGGTTATATTATACTACTAGCATTTGGCTTTATAACACTTGAGTAATCAATCGATCACCAATTAAAAGAATAATTACACAACCATTTGCTTGACAGGTTTATTACAAGTGTCATTAGGGAAGGTTTCCAGATGAAAAAAAAATCATTTTGTGGACGTTTAAAGAGTGTCTGTATGATTGACTCGAATAATGTCGGTTAAAATGTCTGGACGTATAAATTGTAAATTAATCGCAAACGGTCTGCTAATAACGCTTTCTGGCAATTGAACAGCACTTGGAAACTGGTTTATTATACCATCTAACGTATGAGCTACGAAACACCGTTGTCAGCTGGTAATGCAAGAGTCCGGAAATAACACAAGACAAATTAATCGAGAACAATACTATAAGATATTCCTGAGAAACCATTGTGGACACAGTAGAGCTCGCTGTTTGACTACAGAATCGAAAGCTTGTATAAATAATTTATTTCAATCATATCCCTGTCTGATTGACATTGGATCGTAATGGTGTTTCTTTTCTCACGACAATACGAGTTGAATGGACAAATGTATATGTTTACAACTCTGCAAGTCCAGGTTGTCAACATAATGTAACGGAAATTGGTACGGTATTGTGTGGAATTTATATATTCCAAGATGGGGTCCTCCTTGTGTATAGTTTCGTTTTGTTTTCTAGTTTAGTGTGTTAATTTAAAGAACTATTGGTAGGGTAAATCGGTTGTTATTGTTTACGATAAATTTACTGTTGGTGTTAAAGTAATTATTTCAAGCAGAAAATGCGCCAGTAGTCTTAAATCAATGTTTATCTGATAGACGCTCATTAGATATATAGTGCAGATGAGACGTTTATTAAATATAGTGCAGACAAGGTGCTTCTAAGCTTAACGTTGGTTGGCGTCTGAGGTATGCCGAACGTGTGTGACGTCACAGATTTAGAGTAAAAAAGGAGACGAACCGACTGAAATTTGTCATTATAATGTAAGCTCTCGTAAGAGAGGGAACATTGGTAAAGTTCTGCTACGGGACTGTTTTATCCGGGTTCTCCACGAAAGCATTGCTATCTAGAGAGGATGTTCAGTTAGTTAGTAGGGAATTAAGGTTATAAAACGGTTGCTTCGTAGTTCGTAGATGATAGTTGTGGTTTAGTAGTTGAGAGTTGTTCGGAGCTGGTAGTCTTGGCTAGAACTTTGTGTGACACCGCTATATACGGAATCGTTCGACCTGCAAGGGTTCTCGATTAGGCATAGTTGTGTGTTGCCGGGTTGTGGTTTAAAGAATAGATAGCAGTTAGACGGATATTGTAGGCTTGACTTAAACTTCGTGCGGTGCCTCTATATACGGAATCGTTCGACCTGCAAGGGTTCTCGATTAGGCATAGTTGGTACTGCCGGGTTTCTGTCATAGACTATTTGGATTGTGGAGGTTGATTTTGGGCGAACGTTTGGTTTGAGTCGGACGTTGATAGCGTGGAACGTTAGGGTGTTTAGTTTAACTGATATCGTTGTAGGTAGTGGAGTTCGAACTGCCTGTTGTTATAATGTGCTGTGGTTGAAGCTCTCGTTGTTTTCGTTTTCAAAACTTGTATGTTTTGGGTCTCGCCTTTATTGTGGTCGTGGTACTTGTCAATGTAAGATGTATTGACTAGGTTTTTAAAGTTTGTTGGGTCGGACACTTATCTGAGTCGAAACATTCTTGGAAGCTACTTGGTGCTTGATGCTTGATGACCGTGGGTATAGGTCGTGATTTATAAATAGTTGATTGCAGTATATATTACATGAATTACGTGATTGTTTCACGCTGAGGTTGTTGTTAAGTTCTTGGCTCATGGTTTGAGCTCCGTTTAGCATTGTATTTTGTGTTGAAGTTTGTGGTAGTCTGTGTGTGACTACCTGTATCTTGTGAAGTTCTATTTTATAGTTGGTAGCTGGCCTAGTCAGAGCCGGTTGCACGTTACAATAACACTGCCGAAAATGTAGTTACCGTACGACGGATACCATTCTTTTATCTACATTCCGTAGTCTAATAAACACTGCACGATAAATACAGTTACTGTTTGGCGATTCCGTATCTCATACTGTGCTTACATTATGCATGCACTGTAGTAATATAAATCTTATGATAATCGTATTGATTATTTTTCCTGGGGAACGGCTAATTTGTATTCAGCTTTGTGATTGTTATACATATAACAGAATAAATAGTGTTTACCAGATATAATATGATACTGTATGAGGTGAGGATAAACCTCTTAGACATAAAAGTTCAGTCTCGACTATATTTAGACCATACTTTAAAGAAAAAACATACTACACTATCCTTATACTTATAGTTTTTACAATACCTACTTATTGCTATGGTAGAGAATTGTGAGACAATGCCATTGTGTTTTCTATTGTCGTTCATGTGAACTTGATACGATTATTGCAACGTAGACACTAAAAGGTACTGGTATATGTCAACCACAAAATATGGTTTGTCTATATAAAATTGACAACAACGATTCACTTACAGTCTACAAGCAATTACCTTACAATACAAGTGTAGAGTTAAAATGAATTAATGATACGCAGTAAAAAATCATAACACAATTGTATACAGACAGTGTAAATGTGCTCTCAACGCAATAAAAACCAAATAGATATAGTGAGGCCGAGATATGATGGCACAATAACATTGACACATGTTAAGTAGGCGACGATTTCATTTCGTATATAAAGGGGTGATCATTTGCGGTCAGGGTCAATAGACGCTTGGTTTGTATGAGATTTCAAATACAAAATTAATTATACAAACTAAGTAATCAATGTACCACTGTAGTTTAGATTGTAAAGACGTGGATATGCAAATTACTACAAGTTACATGTGCTGGTTCGAGTCTCATTCACGTCTTCTTTATATTATTCCATTTTGGTAATGACAATGACTTATTTAGCTCTATTACACTGAGTGTTTTTAAATAGCATTTTACGATGACAGTCTCGCTTAAGATAGCGAGATGCACAAAAGTATTAATACTTCTATACATATAATATCGACATACATGTAGCTTAAGGCCTAAAATCAACAAAAAATTGCGAATAAAATTTCTTAACAATGTGAAGTTCACAATCTTAAAAGTCCTTGGTTTATCCACTACACTACATTTCATTATATTGAAACACTAAATTTAGAATTTCGATATTTAAAATAACAGAAAAAGCGTCTAGATGATCGCGATTTATGAACATACCCGCTGTTCAATAAGAACAGATCCAACTGGTGACGTATTGCCAATGCTATTGTTCCATCATATCTTGGCCGCACTATATCTTGACACATTTCACAGTAATACGGCATATGTCTGAAATTACGACGCCAACAACTGCATACCAGATGAACAAAGGGACGACAGCAATAGCTAGTAATTAGAATGTACGTAGGGCGTTTCAAAAGTTCCAGGAAAAGTGCTCTATAATATTTATCTTTTGGCCAAATTACTTCAAACTTGGCATTTTAATAGAACAATTCATAAGACATAATGTACGATGAATCGAATGCATGAGGGTGTGTAATACAAAATGGCATGGTTGCCATAGTAACGTCAACAATGGCTACCCGGGGCAACGTTATCTATGGTCCTACCTTATTAACATGTTCTGACTAAATCTCATTCAGTCAGTCAAATGACACACAAAATTCACCGGTTACAACAACAACTATGCTTTGTATTCTCAAAAAGTGCCTTCAAGGTTAGCTCTTCCAGGGTCTCTATGCAAAGCATTCGAAAGTGTCACAAAATCAAGCAGAAACGTCCAACGCAACGTCTAGCGTCTGATTCACAACTGGCCGTACCAACTTTTGTCATCTGAAGCAATACCACTGCCAGTCTGGAAGCGCTCATATTATTCATCCTACCCAGTGACATACAACGCTCTTAACAATCAGTGGTTATAAAATCTACTGTTTCAATTCTTAATTTTCCTGCCAAAAGACAAAAACTGGTGCAATGAGTTACTGACATTTGACGGGCGATTCTAATACGGCGACAAATAAACCTGAACACAACTGTAAGACTATTTAAACTATGGCATAAATTGATCAAAATGATGTTATACCACCCTTCGCAAATGTTCCATGCAGTAAATTAAGGTCGTAGTGAATTGGTAACTGTTTGGTTAAAGTCAATGTGTTGGTAAGTTTGACGATTTCTACGACGTGACGTCAAATTTGTCCCGGGTAGCCATTACTGACGTTACTATGGCAGCAGTGCCATTTTGTATGGCACATCCTAAATCGTTCGATTTATGGTATAATAAGTAAAATGAATTGTTATATTTAGATGCAAAGTTTAAAGTAATTTGAAGATACGAGAAACATTATAGAACACTTTTCCTGGAACTTTTGAAACGCTCCTCGTATTCGATATGTATTCGATATAATTATATTACATGCCCTCCTAGTATCTTGTTATTTTTCAGACATTACAATGTTATATGAGACCATTTATGAATAATTTGCCTCGTATTTACAAGCGTTTTTTCATAAGACTAATGTCATTTATTAGAGTAAACAGGCATCTAGGAATTGTTCAGGTATTACATTTCTCTTATAATCCAAGTTTAATGAAATAACATTCCGATAGCATTCCCTTGAGCTTGGAATTGTTCTAAATCGTACACCACATTTACTGACTGTAAGTATACTGTCTCAAATGTTAAATGCTTTACATTTGCTTTTGTTTTAACAGAATATCAAAGCATTTGAAATAAAACTTAATAGGTTATGGTCGGGATCAGTAACGTACATTGTCTATAATAAAAGCCGCTTCACAGAGAATTATTAATGATGGTGTTACATGTACTAGATCTGTATATCGTCTAACAATCGGGTTTTGTATCTTATTTAAGCGATTTATATTTTCATTTCAAGAGTTGTACACATTGATGTGCGTAATATGGTATACCAGACAAAACACGTGGTCACATAGATTCTTAGTCATCTAGCGTGATCTTTTTTATTGGTTAACAATCCAAGCAACACAGTATACTGTTTATATACTTGTAATCAAAATATAATACTTTATATTACAAGAATACATGTTCATTTACGCGTAAAATTAATCAAATATCGATCTTCCCACATGCAAAAAAACAACTAGTAAGATCGTCATAATGGTATTTTAATAAACTCTTGAATTTGCTCTTATTCATCCAAATGTCGATGTTTATATCGTGTAATGTGATTGCTTGAATAAGTCTCAAGACGCCAAGACGCTTGGAATTGCAACCAAAATAATACAAAGTATTTGTACTTGTTTAATACACGACATTAAATCGGTTTCAACCTTTTAGACTCAGTTGATTAAATATGGACGTTGTCCTTTTAGTTTAAATAATACATACAGGTCATTTGCGATGGACATTATCGAATACAATGAAAATACGCCATATTTCGCCTTACTTCCAGTAAACCAAACCATGTTTTCATGTCACGTGAATGAATATATATTGTTCCGAGTTTTTATACGTACATTCATGTATATACATCGGTTATATGAAATAGGAAACTGGATGCTTAGAAAAGTGGTGGTGTTAAATGATATTGGTTTTCACCGTGTTACCTAAGTGTTCAAAACTAATTTCAAATGACTGAAAATGCTCTCACAAGTCCGTGGATCGCAGCTGTTGATTACTTACCTTATTTCCTCACTGTCAATAAACTAGCAAGAACACTTGGCTTATACTGTAACGGATATGTACTTAAATCAATGCACTAGATGTAACGAAAGTTATTGCATGGGTCGGTCTACAGACATGTAGATGTTTAACAGACAATGGTTACAACGTGTTTACCAGATGTTGTATGCGCTGTGGAGGAAATCGAACAAGGAAGGCAACAGTCAATTTAATCAACATAGCACAGCAAATTTAAATACATAACACAAATACACAGAACGGAGCATAATTATACATAACCTTACGAAAAAATGAAAAGCCCAAATACCCGCTGTAATAGAGCTGGATAACCAAGTTTCACAAAGATATGCCAAAGAATGACCTCAAGTGACCAAATGGGGTGTGGCTGCGATTTGAGCTAGTTACCCACGTCCCTGTTGTATTTTTTTGTGCCAATTTGGCAACTGTTTTATTACAAGTATCATTAGGGAAGGTTTACAGGTGTACAAATCCGTGTGTGAATGTTTTAAGAGTGACTCGAATAATGTCGGTTAGAATTTCTGGACGTATATAACTTGTAAATTAATTGCAAACTGTCTGCTTATAATGCTTTCTGTCAATTTGTTGAACAGCTCTTGAAAACTGAATAATTATACCCCCTTACGTATGTTCAACAAACTACCGTCATCAGCTGGTAATGAATGTGTCCGGAAATAACCACAAGACAAATTAATCGTGAACAATACTATATTTTGTATTTGCTACTCATAAGAAACCCTTGTGGATACTATAGAGCTCTCTGTACGGCGACAGGGTCGCAAGCCTGTGTAAATAATTTGTTTCATTCGTAACCCTTATTAATTCTCATTTAATCGTAATTGTGTCTATTTCTATAGTCTGTACAATACGCTCATATGAGTGGAACAGATACACCGTACAGAAAGTAGTTTCTTAAGGGCGGATACAATAATTGTTCACATTGTATAGTTTTATAGAGGCATTCCCTATAACTAGCATATTTTTCTCTACTATCACATTAAATTAGCTAAATGTACAAAGCACTATCAATTATCCTAATTTTTCAGAAGAAAATATGCGCAGATGTGTCTCTATGTGTCTCTATAATGTCAATAATATATTCAATCACCAATACAAATTTATCGCTTCCAGCGATTTATTATTATGTGGTCAAAGGGAAACAACTCTTGAATATTTTGACTCGTTACGGAAATATGTTTTCTTTCTTTTCCTGGTAATTAGTTGGAGTTTTTTTATTTAAATTTTAGGTTTTCAGGCAATAATGATTCTTATTTAATGTATAATATTCCTGAATCGATTTAAACGATCAAAATTATAGGGAACACCTCTTTAATAACAACACTGCTCGACAAAGTCAGCTTATTATTGGCGATTCCTTGTTCTATTTTGTGTTTAAATTATACATGCGCTTTTGTAATCAATATCTTATAATAATTGTGTTGATCGCTTTTAAATAACTTTTCACTGGCCTTTCAGTAAGCTTTAATATAGATAGTAGATATTTTGAGTAGCATATTTAATTATTTTATACAGAGTATAAGGAAGAAAGAATTGTAATATAGCAATCTGGACAAAAGACTTACGTAATAATGACATAATCGTATACCGGAGTATATTTGCATTTGACATATCTTATAACAATATATAAACCATTTAATTTAAATAACCAATCAGGGACAATAAGAATAAATGTCATACAATCTTCTTGGATTTTTGCGACGCAATAACAGAGAGGAAATAAAACGACGTTTTAATAGTTGCCATATCCTATGTGAAGTGTTCACAATTTCTCGTTCCAAAGATCTCCGCTTAATAAATAAGACAAATAAGTATCAATAGAAGCATTTTATAGCCCTAGAAATACCATATACTTTCATGAAGAAACAAGCATTATATTGATCGTTTATTTCATGTTATTGAAGAACAATGTTAGTTGACACGTCTCTTTCATTTTAATACAATTGTACAATATTTGTGCATACCAGATTTAACGGAATCGGATGCATATCTTTTCAAAGACGATCTTAATTTCTTCAAATCTGTGAGAGAGAACAATAATTGCGAACAAGATGTTGTCGCTTCAATCAATGGGGAACTTGTGCGGAGAAATAAAGACTCAAATAATGTGTTTGCTATAATACATATGAATTTTCAATATGTAAATATGCAAACCATTTGTCTCTCTCCATTAACCACTAATGGTGGTGTAGAAGAACATATTTGCTCTTGTCAATAAGTTTGAGTGTTCGCGTTCAACGCAAAGCATTCCAACACTTACCTGGATTCTATTGGCTCTTTAGAAAATGGTTTTGTTAAACAGCATTCGTAAAATCCAAGGTACAGCTGAAGAGTTAGTTAAATGACACACCAAAGGTACATTGCAAAGCAAATAAACTTCTTTCATCGTCTGTTTTATGTTTTTATTTACTTACTAATACAAATGTAATAGACACTTGACATAAGATGGTGTATTGCATCGCTATTACTTAAATAATTAAACATAATACATAGCAGGCATTTTGTTAAAAAAACTGATTGATGAATTACTTCGGAAGTTGCATGAGGGAAATCATGGACACGTCGTGACATTCCAACCGCTATCAACATTAATATTCAGATAATTAAAATCTATTGCAGGTTCATTTTGCAAATGACTTGATCCACCAAGTTATAAACCTCCCATAACGTAGTGCCGGAATCAAAGAAATGGGTCTTGATAATGGATTTCAAGAAACCAAAACCAGTTCATGCGTCTGCCTTAACGTCATTTATTGCCTTTTGTAAAATAGGTACTCAGTATGTTTTCGCAGAGTACCTATTTAACGCCATTAAAAGGACAAGTTAAATTCCACGCGTTTCATTATTAAATTTGATTGTGTAGTTATGCTGATATAAATCATTCTTTCTTTATCTGAATTACGATGCCAGTTCGATATGTAATACCATAACTTACAGTGTATATACTACCTGTGCGAAAGATGTAATACATTGTTCCTGTCTGTTTTAAGAGGCAGACGATACATGTATATAAAAGACTATCCCGGATTCAATTAGTGTAGACACGTTCGACCAAAATAACATAGTTGCACATAAGCTACACAGTGGGTACTGCTTTGTCTTAAGGAACAGTTAAAACCATGCTCAAATATTAGAGGATCTGCCTCATAGATCAGGCGATTATTATATAAAGCATTTATACATGTGTTACAGAAAGTTGTTGAATGTTTGTTTGAAGTAATTGTTATGTACCTATTTTGTAACGGTGTCGTGTATCATATAGTTAAATTCCAAAGGATGGTTAGGTTGCTGAACAGCTTAAAAAAGCGCTCGAAAATTGGTAATTTAACTAATATGGTTTTGTGCAAAACTTTCCAGTAAATATCTTCATGTTGTTTGTCAAGAAGCTCTTTTGTATACAACAATAAACTATTCTGTTCTGTTGTTTGCTATTAACCGCAGTGTAAATCTCCTTCCTGGGGTGATTAACTATGTGCCGGAAGTGATCTTGTCGGGTAATGACTAGGGGTGTGGGACAGAATCATCACAATACCGCGATAAAACAGTCGCAAGGGCTGAAATGTCTACGCAGTTAAAGTACATTGTAATTGATGTTTACAAACTAAATAAGCTTAGCATGACGTGACCTTTAATATCTCCGTTGTTTAATTGGTATCAAAACTACAAGCAAACACTGTTATTAGTGTTTTTATGGCACTATTCTATCTGAGTTCTGGACCAACCTAAGAAGATTTTAAATTCAAAACAGTTTAAAGTAATTCAATACTAGTTATGACCGTTTTCACCGATGTCTAGACGCACATGGATGACCAACATGTAGCGACAGGAAATAATTTAAAACAAAACAATTGTACCGACATTTGTTAAAACATTTGCAAAATAACTCAGTCATTGCTGTTTACTAGTTATATCACGCGAATGTTCTTTCTTTAATTGACACTATTTCAAATGTCAGTATTTGCGGTTTGGTAAAGTCTGCCATTTAATGGTTGCTTTTGTATGCATTATTGTACTAATACTGGTAAATGCGCATTGTTAAATGATCCCATGGGAGATAAACTTATGATTTAAGGTGTGATCGATCGTTATATAAAAGTATTATTACATTTTTTTTATTATCATTATTTTGAACATAATTATAACAAACTATTTTACGCCGCATAATGACATGACAAAACAAGCCAAATACTGAATCCCCAGTCTGGTTGTAGTCAAAAAGACGAATACAAGTAGCGGTTCATATAGCATGTATTTTATTACAACAAAAGCAAAAAAGTTCTCTTAGTGAGCAGTTGTGATCACCCTATGTATGTCGAGGGTCTCAATGTGTGTCTCTCAAAATCTAGGTCAAACTCGTAAATGTGTTATCTGGGTTAAAACACGCATGGCTTTGGTGACACTCTAAAGGTAATAATTTCGTTTTCAAAAGAGTATTTTAAGAAACGAAGACCTATATACTCGTCACATAGTAGTGTGAACTACGCAAGTGTTATATGTTATAATAAAACCAGATGATAAAGCCGTGTAGGCGAAAAGTTGTGGATACATTTTTATTAAATTATTAGTATTTTGACTTAATCCATGTTTGGTGATTTATCGTCTCTATGTATTTGTCTTATAACATACAAGGTAATAATACGGTTATTTAATCGATGTGGTGAATGAGTAAATAAATGACTGCATTCATCCCTCGTTGTGCTTATCTATATGACCTTTAAATGGCTTTCACAATGCAACTTTGCTATGCTCATGAATACTGTTTTTTAAAACCTCTCTTAAATGTCCGTTTTTTACAATTACTCTGGATTTAGTAATAATCTCTACATTAGGAATTGGTGCCTACATGTCTAGCAATACTCTCTGGGTATTATATGTGTCATATCTGGATATTCAATCGTATATGTAATGAGTATGAATAATTGCATGCTAATTGTATGTTTTTTTTGCAAATTGGACGAGCGGTCATTGAGACTCAATTTGAAAATAAGTTTCTTATCCGCACATCTAGAACAATTATGATGTACTTATAAATTATAAGTCATTTTAACGGCTTAACGAATTGTAATTATTGCTATTTTGAGTAAACAAGTTTGAATAAGGGGAAAAATAATACCATTGCTACATATTTTACAAGCAATTATTTAGGCTAAACGATGATTTCAGAACCGTTTACAGCCATTGTTTTTACATTGACATTTAGAAAATTAATTAACTGTCTTATCCTTTGGGTAGGCAATTTTGTCATCAAGCTCAAGTTATATCAGTCGAAACAAATTGTTTCAATTCATTTGTATTAAATACACTAATACATACAATGAATCTGACAGGCTATTAAGTTTTACTTTAGTGTATCATTTTGGTAAAGGTAAAGTGTAAGCGGGCGCTAAGCCAGTTCAACTAAACCACTTGAGTGCGATTACCTAACACCTTTCAATGTTTACATCATGAAGAAATCGGGTCCTTCTGGCTTTCAAATCACTAAGGAACATCGACCTGTCAATACCAGTAAACCAAGTTTGACGGTCACTGAACAATGCAATCTTGAGTATAACGATGTGAAATAAGTAGACTAAAAAGTAACATCTCATCAAAATCATTTGCGAATCATTCAACAATCCTTACATAATGTTTGAATACATTTTGATTGAGTTATTGGTTGGAAACCACAGGGTCAATAATCCAACCGACCCATTGATCTACATAAGCATAGTTCTCAAGAAATGACGAGCTGGTTCATGCAATTACATTCATTCCCCGGAATGTAACAGCTGACGCTTATAGTAAGACCTAGCTGAACTAAATGGACGTAGTAATTAAAACAACCTGACAACTCCTAGGAGAAATGATTTCAATTAGCCACAATGCAAGTTACATGTTACAGATTAGAAAGGAAACATATCGCTTAAAAAAAGAAAGGAAATCAGTTTTGTAGACAAATAAACCTGTGGGCGTACTTTACCCTAATTATTCACAAAACACTAAATTAAATGAAGATGCACGTTTTTAGAACATCCCTCTCGAGAAAATTTGGTGAACATAAATAGACGTAGTAAACCCAAGGGGGTCTCTCAAAATATCTGAAAGATTATTATTGTCTGCCAAACCAACACTAGACGACTATAGCTCAAAATGCTATTTTTGCGACAAACGCTAGCAATTTCAAAAAAAGCACTTTAGGCAGTTTACAAATGTAGTCTTTAATCGTGTTAAGAACTATTTTAAAGACAGAACATTATTGTTTTATTAGTTTCAAAGCCCAGAAATGCCTATACTATCAAAAGAATGAAAGTTGCTGATTTAATAATACCTTATGTAGTTCATGCATTAAATCATAAGTATGCATTAAAAACAATATACTATCAGCATCGGAACATTTCAAATACGAATAAATAATAAATCATTTTCGTGATGCAGTTATAAAAACGCAACATCCTGCTGCACTTAGTTCTAACAAGAAAGATATATTGAAAGCGAAATCGATGCCACTAGTTAGTTAATCAATCACATTTAATATGGAATATGGAATCCAGTTTTCATCATTTGCTCATGCAATTCTCCAATTAAAAATTTGTTCTCGTGTTTTCATGTTTTTTTATAGGAAGCGTTTAAAAGGTACATCCAGGTTAAATCTGTGCTTGGCTTGTTAGGTTGTGTGCTACCTTCCCTGTCTGATTTTTCTCATACCTTTTAAGCGTTGAATAGAACTAGGCAATATGTTAGATATATTAAAATTATCCTTCGCCATCTTTATATTGGATACTCAAATTACTTTTGTTACTACTAATCACTATAGAACTATTAATTAAAAGTATATATTTAGTCATCTAACCGAGCGTCTGTAATTCTGTTTTATCACTATAAATGGATTCTATTTTAAAGAGAACGGTCTTATTCCGGAGCACACTTTACTATACGTGCTATTCTTTCATAAGTTTGAGATTATGATTGAGAATTCAACAACAACACACATATTGTCAATATTGTATTTAAAAAGCAATATTAAGCCATGTTTTGACTAAACTAGTTTGTTATATGTTTTTTATAAGTTTGAGATGACATACAAAAGTGGACTTTTACTTGATGCTGAAATTCATGTACGAGTACGTTAAAAGAGCTTTGAATTAATGAACCAGTTCAGTAATCGTTGAAGCAACGAACAACCAATTGAACATTGCTAGTTTGATACGGAAATAGTCCAATAATAATGTTTTAGCCGATGGACACAGACATTGCGTGCTTATGTTACAACCATTTGTAGTATGGACATTGTACATTAGCATTTCCATTAGCGTTAAGTAATGTTGATAAAGACCAACAATTCTGTCATAGGAAATAAATACTAAAACACAGTATTCAACGGTATTCAACCAATGTTTCGCAACGTCTTCATCAGAACTTAGTCTCTATTTATGTACGTTCGTAAATATACGAAACCCAGGACGCATGTAGTATCATAAGCTATTACAATAGTGTATACTTCGTATCATGTTTCGGCCAGGTGAGCAGAGCTGGTAAAGTCAGCAGCATATATGCAACCACAACTGATTGTCCATATGAATAAGCATAATAATACGTTTCCTCTCAATCATAATACCAGTGCTAACTGTTGATGTGTCTCTTTGACTAGGAATACACTCGGGAAATTTGTGTCTTTGTATTTTGTGATAATTACTTGAGGACACCTAGTGGTTTTACGATTGGTTACACTTCATGAAATTATTCTAAAAGGTAGACAAACTCACCGCTTGCTGAGATACGGAAAAGGCGATAATGGTTCTCCGTCAAGTCTGGGAAAGACCGACGTTTTTATTTTGATCCTTGTTTCCATTATCTCTGTCTCTATCTGTAGAAAATTGGAAACGAAATATATGATACAAAGCTGCACCAACAATGTGTTTAACGCCCGAAGGACATATGGTACTGAAAGTGCGTAGAGATGTCTTTTTTGATATTCAACGGAGTATTGTGTGTGATCAGCTTGTTATATAATCAATTGGATTATCATTATACATGTTTCCTAGCAACAAATGTTGATCAAGAAATTAAGAATTGCAAACAATACAAAAATCCACCCACCTGGTCATCATGTTTTCTATGTTTCTGTGTTTCTGTTGCCATGGCAACCACAATTTTTATTTTCGAATAAAACACTATAGAACACTGTTTGAGTTATGGTAGGATTCAGATTTCAATCGAAACAAATTGTTTCAATCCTTTAGCATTGCATTGAATGCACTTATACGTACACTGAATCTGCAATAATGTCTTACAAATATACTGTAATGTATCAATTACGAACGACACACCGAGTTACATTAACAAAGTTCTAAAGTAATGACGAGTAGTGTCATACCTTCACATTCCCTCCATGTAAGGTTCGTTACTTCAAGATCATTGAAACGCGCATATGGGACATTGTACTTAGGAATATAAGTCCGTGGCCTTTGCAGTCGAATGCATTCCTAATGATAATACAGAATTACATACGTTCGATTAGATGTCTAAATATAATCTTAAGTAATAGTACCATACTGATTAAAAACAATATTAATTTGCAACTCAATTGAGTATCGAATATAAAAATTGCTGAGGTACAATGACTTAAAAGGGACCAAACTCAAGTTGGCAAATTGCAAAATTTTTCAAAAAGCTCTCTTAAAATCGCATTTGTTCAGCTTGACCGACCTAATACATACATTTTTATAGGAATCTGCGCCTATTTATCTAGACGAACAATTATAATCGCATAACAAGTAAAATATATTGTGTGACTAACGCAGTAAAATATGTATTTTACGTGGTTCTATAGCGTTGTAATATACATGTATAAATGCTGAGAAATGCCGTAATCTAATTTACGGACGGTAAAATATGTTCGTGAGTTTTCGTCAATAGCGACTTTGATCGTAATGCAAGTTGTAAGAATACTTCATGTATTCGTAAAACATAGTTTTGTGATTAAAACATCTACACAACGTGTTTTTATCCTTGACATTGAGTTAAGTTGACAACACGATTAAGAATACTATAGTACTGAAATTGCTTCTTAATTGTAAGCGTTTGTTGCAAAAAATGTTGCATTTTGGGTAATAGTGGTCTTGCGTTAGATTCTCTATCAACAATAAGCTTTCAGATATTTTGAGAGATCCCCTTAGGTTTACTGTACGATTATTCTTCTTTTTATAGACATCAAATACACTTGAAAGTTCTCTTCTAGCGCGTACATCTTCATTGGTGTTTTATGTATAATTAGGATTAAGGAATACGCCCACGTGTTTCGGTATGCAAATCCGATTTCCTTTCCTTTTTTTTAGAAATGCGGTTTCATTTTAGTCGGAATTCTGTGACGTATAGTTTACATTATGGCTAATTGAAAACATTTCTCATATGAGTAATCTAGTTCTCTCAATTACTAGGTTCATTTAGTTCTGCTGCATTATTCCTGTTTCAGTTAGAACTTAGAAGACACATTTTTAGCATTTGCTCATGCTGTGTTCTAAATAAAAAGTTGTTCTCGTGTTTTAATGTTTTTGTTTTGTTGGATGACATTTAAAATGCACACAAATATTTAGCATCGATTAAAATTAGACAATGTGTTCGATCTATTGCAATCATTGTACCTTAGTCATGCTTATATTCGATACTCAAAATACTATTGTTTTCAGGCACTTTCGTATTGTAAACTGAGAGTATATTTAGACATCCTATCGAAAGTCTGCAATTCTATAGTATCATTATAAATGTTTTCTACTGCAAAGGGCATGGACTTATTCCTGAGTACAATTCACTCTATATGGGCTATTAATCTCTCACAAGTATGCGGTACAATGCAAAAGAAAGATGGATTTAAGCCATTCCCTATAGTTAGCATATGTTTCTCTAATATCACATTAAATGAGCTAAATGTACAAAGCACTATCAATTATCATAATTTGTCAGCAAAAAGTGTGCAAGAATATGTCTCTATAATGTCAAAAATATATTTAAATAACCAATAATAATCTATTGCTTCCAGCGTTTTATTATTATGTGCTAAAAGGGAAACAACTCGAGACTGTTTTGGCTCGTTACGGAAATATGTTTTTAATTTTTTCTCGGTAATTATTGGGAGCTTTTTGTTGAAAATTTGAGGAGTTTGAGCAATAGTGATTATCATTTAATTTATTATATTCTTGAATCGATTTAAACAATCAAAGTTATAGGGAACGCCCCTTTAATGTACGAGTACGTTCAAAGGTGATTGAGTAAAGAACTGGTTCAATGATCTTTGAAGAAACAAAACACCCATTGGTCATTGGTATTTTGATACGGAAATCATAAAATAATGACGTTGTAACCGCTGGACACAAACATTGCGTGCTTAAGTTACAGGAATTTGTGAAGTACGAAGAATGTCCATTAACGTTAAGTAACGTTGATTTTGACCAACAACAATCCTTTCTATGGAAATAAATACAAAAGCACGGAATTCAACGATATTCAACTAATGTGTCATAATGTCGTTCTCACCAGAACTTAGTCTATCTTTATGTGCATCTGTTCATGTACTTTAAATATACGTAAGCAGTGACGCATGTACATTTGGAAGAACTTAATCTAGGTTTCAAAAACTTTCATATTGACTGTCAAATTTACATTATTCAACGGTATAATTACACTACATTTTGTAGATGATGTACCTTGTACAAGTCTGAATAAAATATATGTCTGTCAAAAAAAACTAACGACAAACTCAATTATACCAACGAGAGGTAAAAATCAAATTAAACACTTGAAGAAATCAGTAACAACATTAGGTTCTCTCGGATCAGTCGTTCTGAATCAGTTAATCTAACGGCTTCAAATTTACCGATATATACACGACAAGACACAACAAACTACGCAGAACACCAAACAAAGGAATGCACTAACAATAGCATGTCAGTTTTGCGTACTATTGAGAATTCGAAAGGAGAACAATCAATGTAAAAAGCTGGAAGGGAAATGAAGAAATTAAATACTCACCTAATATAATGTCAACACCAATCATCAAACTAATCAACAATCTTTACATATTAGGTATACTGGTCGATGAAATAAGGAAGTAAATACACACTCCACAAGAGAACTAACGTTGTAGCATGTTATAGCGATAATAAATAGTAATGTTAGAATATATTAGCCGTTTTCCAGGAAGAACGGGCTTATTGACATAACACTAGTATTTATGCAATTATATTAAGAAATAGGTCTAAAATGAGAAAAAGTCATGTTCACCGATTTAGTTGTAAGTAGGTGAATAACATAGTACCATCATGAGAAAAACAAGGAATTAGTGGTTAAAAATAGCAGCTACTTTTCCTTTAAAGCAAACATTCACCATTTTCTCGTGTTTTATTATAACAAGAATATTATCCTTAAATGTGACAACAATTTGAAAACTTTTCGTCAATAATTCATCAAATACTGGGTTTATGAAATGATTGTTAACGTTACGTCAAATACCGTTCGAATGACGTTGGTGACGTCACTCAAAAACTTGGCGAGAGTGGTTAGTTCAAACGTCTATAACTTTTTCTATAAATTTTCAGAAAGTGTTCATAAGAGTCACGTCTTTCGGACTATTTATTATCATAATTTTCGTAATTTTGTCACTAATGCTACGGTCACATTTGCCCTACGAGCTCCGTACGAGCTCCGTACGAGTTGATTTTGCTGAACTCGCACGACGTCCGTACGGAGTCCGTACGGTGCTCGTACGGATATTGATACTCGTACGACTATCGTACGGATTTTACTCGACTCGTAGAGGTCTCGGTGACATGGTAAAACTTTTTCGCCGAGCTCCCGAGTTGTCTACGAGCTGTCTACGAGCTCGTATATATTTTGAGTCAGACGTATTTTGCACGGGACTTTAACGGTCAACGTCATAGGATTAGATAGTGAACAGTATGACAGCAGTTATGTCAACAATGTTAATTGTTATGTGTATGTAACAATATCTTATAGACGTATAGTCTCTTCCATCCTCCCGTGTATCCGATATGTACCCAATGATTATTGATGATCGCGCAGACACCGACCGATGAGTAGCAACGTATATTTTTTAATATACTTTAAATGACCCTTGCCGCCGTCACTCGATGCTACACAATCCCCCGATTTGCAGCATGATTACGTTCGGCTTCAGTCAATTTAGTCAAAATGTACGCCGACCGTTCATTGTATTATGAAGATGTCCAACCGGTTATTTTGCTAGGTCCGACTAGCACAAAAACATAACATAACACAAGACGTACTCGTCTCCTAATGTACGATTGCAATATTTTCCCAACATTCCAGAAGCTTGGACGCCACGTCACCAAACCTGGATCCGCTCATGTTCAATGTTAAATGAATTGACATGTCCGTGATTGGCGTGCACATATCTTATGTGTACACATAATTATTTGTCTATACATCTATGTGCTCTTTTTATTTTTTAGTTTATGGCCACTGTGCAATATACATGTATTCCATGTACTTTAATGTATATACTCATCGTACTATAATAAACTCTATACACGTATATATCATTGATCGTTCAATGTCGATCAAGAAGTAGTTAAAGGTTTTTTCCTTGCATTTATAAACATGACATGGAAATTCCTCATTCTTTAATCATCTTTCATATAATAATAACAAAAAATAGGTAATGTCAGCTTCCTTGTGAGTTCCCTACTTCAATAATACCTACGAGCTCGTAGACTACTCGGGAGCTCGGTGGAAAATTTTCACCGAGCTCCCGAGTTCTCTACGAGTTACGAAAATCCGTACGATGCTCGTAAGAGTTTACATTTCCCGTACGGACTCCGTACGGGCTTGCTAAATTGACGACTAATGTGACCAGGCGAAATTGAAATATGTCGAAAAATAAAATTCTTCTCGCACGGAGCTCGTACGGTCATCGTGCCGACACCTTACGGTCACCGTACGGACATCGTAAGAGTGACTTGCGAGCTGCGATTGACCTACGAGTACCTTGCGAGCCCCGTACGATCTCCGTACGAGCGCCGTGCGATCTCCGTACGAAGATTACGATGTCCGTACGGACCTCGTACGAGACATTCTCTTTTAATCGTACGAGGTCCGTACGAGCTGTGACCAGAAGCTAAGAACCTAAAATATCTTTAGGATTTGAAATATTTTGGACTCGAAGCCTACTCGTACGAGTTGATAAATCCGTACGGACATCGTAGGGCAAATGTGACCGTAGCATAAGCCCGGTTTTCCTTGAGAACGGCACATATTTTTTTAAGGTAGCACTTTAAGATTAATCTGTAAATCAGTTAAAATCATACCAGGAACAAAACATGCGAGGTTTAGAGTTATTAGTAACCAAGGTTTATAAATTTGGAATAAGATATTGGACTCAACTTCATATCAAAACGGTCAGCCAAAACACATACTTGTAATCTATCAATAAACAGGATCGACGTTCTCGAAAACTATTTGTTTATTCTGAAACTTCCCTGCGATAAAATATAAATGTATCAGACGGGGATATTTCTTTTTTTTTTTCGTACGGATAATTATAGCGCATGCTCATTTTTGCAGAACAAACAAAGGAAAGAACATTACGTAACAACTATCACGTTGCGTCAAATGTCGGCCTCGTGAGCGGATTGTCCATCTGAATAAGCATACTAATACTTTTCCTCTTAACCATAATAACGATGCTAAATGTCGTGGCTCTTTGATTAAGGTATACGCTCGGGAAATGTGTGCCTTTATATATTGTATTCATTAATGGCGGACACTTAGTGGTTTAACAAATGGCTACACTTCATGAAATGGTTCTAAAAGGTAAACGAACTCACCGCTTGCTGAGATACGGAGAAAACACAAAGAGTATGATATTAAATACCTAATTAAGCATGTGAAGGTTCAATTATAATGATTTCATTTGTATCCGTTGGTGATAAGTGTCCATACCATCTTCTTTCAAATCCTCCGTTTGGGGCTACAAATGTAGTCATTCCAGTGGTCACTGAACTGATGTCATTCGATGCATACTTTTATAATTTTTATTTGTGGTATCAAATACTATTAGATATCATTAATAATGGTCGAATGATGATCATTGAAACAATAAATGTATGCAATTAGTAGTCGATGGCAAACATACAGACAGACGTTGACCTGATTCCTGAGTCAATCCTTCCTAAGCATCGTCTGAATTATTTTTGTTGAGTGTAGAATGTTTCTCGTTATGCTGTTTCCAATTAGTTAGACATTAAAAACCAGACTAAATCATTTGATTTTTCTGCAGTCATCAAATGAAATTTTTCAAAAATTACAAAATGGTACAGTCATAATCGTTTCAGTCACTATAAATGTTGAATAGAAATGTAATTTGCAAAAATAAAATTGCAATCATTTACAAATGTAATCATGCACTATATGTACTACTTACACAGTTATTATTGCATAAAAATAGTGATTTTGTACAAACATTAACGGGACGAGTCTTAAGCGTAAAAATAAAGATTCACGCACTGCGGTTGTCCATTTTTTTGCTCTTTGCTCTCTAGGGTGTATATTAACAATGTACACCTATTTAGGCGATACATTCTTTTTTACAAATTGTCGTTTCGCATTGTTTATCAGAATAAGGGGTTTCCTATTTATCATAGAAGAAATCACAAATATATAGGATAAAAACCATAGAATTATGCCAGTGCACATAAAAACGCCAACCCCATATTCAATTATATATTCAATAATAGAATTATCACTGAAGCGAATCGTGGTATTAATCATACATAATTATTCTTATCATTCAAAACGGGGTGAATTAGTAAATTAATTACTATAAAAACTGGACCGCTAGTAAATAATTACAAAATAATTACACATAATTAAGTATGATACATGTAAGACGACTTACATTTTTCATATTCAGGCGGTCATTGTCATTTGTTTTCACGCGTCCATATTTGCATAAAATCATTCAAATTCATCGTATTGTATTTAAATATGCTCTTTTTATTGAGTGTCATTGTTTTAAACAGTTATATTTGTCTGGGTCCGTGAAAGTATCATTAGCTTAATCTGTGTGTTGCTTATACGATTGCATTATCTCATTTTAGAGTATTAACTGATATATTTAGGTCAGTGTGAATGACATTTACAATGTCAGCCCAATCACTAACTATGACCTCAACAATGAAACCAACATATCTAAGTATGCGTTTTTAATGACGTGGACATATGTCGAAAAAGTTCAATGTAAATATTTCATCTGGAGAAACTCAATTGACACGGATTTTTTTCCAAAAGCGATACTGGTCACTTCGACATTATGTTATGCCACCTGTTAAGAAATGAACGACTGTAGTTCATGGAAAGTGTAGCCTCATAACGTGTTGACAAACAACGATGTAAAATATAAGCACAATGTTGCGTCATTCATTTATTTCTGTACTATTAATGGATACGAAATCACTTAGTTACAACATAAAGTATATTATTATTAGCCTGATAAATATTCAATATCAGCATCACGTTGCGCTTCTAATGAGTATATTTGCATTGAAATCGGACTGGCCATGTTGCCCAAACTGAAATTTAAACCGCTTGTTGTACCATAAGTAAATAGCAATTTTCTGACAGTTCTATCCTATAATCTCAAAATAGCGTGTTTGTATTTATAATACGATTTTATCTAATCCAACGATGTATTGTTTACATTACTTTATGAAATAAAATGATAATGGAACTGTCAAGTCTGGGAGCTGAATATTAATTCGGTCACCGTAACAGTACAGCTGGTTAGCATGGGTACAGCTGAGGTATACATAACTTGTTATTGTAAAAGGGAGGTAATTCGTTGATTATTTCCATTGAATTGAGAAATATCCGGTGTTTCTTTTTTATCATTGATTCAATTGTTACTGCCTTCATTAGTATGCACTTGAAAACGAAATGAATGAGCACGTCGGTTCACCTCACAGCTGCATCAACAATCTGTTAAATGCCCGATAAACACATTGTACTAAATGTGCAACATTAACTACTAGTATTGTTGTTCGGTTTGTAATTTGTGATAAGCTTGTAACATGATCATAAAGTTGAAATATACATCGGGGCTAAAGGAAATTGTATGACCACTTATATCATTTACTAGCTAAAGACGAGGCACACATTATTTTGAACAACCTTGTGAATTCAGTCACGTAAGTCAGTGACACCTCAGGGAACATTTCTTTTCTTACTCCGATATCTACATGTATGTAACATTAATGTTACGTAGAAAGCTGTATGGAAAACATCAACGGCACAGTCGGATATGTCAGTAGCACATGTGAGGATTTAAGTTCATTTACTTGATCCTATGATTGAACTACCTGGGATGTTCAAATGCATGCTGGGTTGTATCGTTCTTGTACTAATGATTCGCACCATAATAAAAGTGACCTGTATTGCAAAAATTTCGTTCACCGCTAACATCGCTTTGAGAAACATTAAGACAAAATGATATAACATAGCAAAGGTGTCTTTGAGAGGAGGAATACTGCTACCAAGAAATAAATTGCAATGTCGTCTGCAAGTTGTAACAGCCTTGTATCCGTTATTTCGTTTCCTTGATAAATGGATGCAAGCAATAATTTAGCCAATAGTTTATGTCTCCAAAATACAAACACAACGCACAGAGCTTTGTTATTTAAAATAATATTATTGCATTCATTACGAGTACTTAGTCATTTAATGTGCGGAATAGTACCATGTTATGTCATTTAAAACAGTAAACACAGACGGTAATAACCTTTATAAATAGAAAAACATATAATCATACAAGTCATAAATGCTTTAAAGACAAGTTATAATTATGCGACTGACTATTTATATATCCAGTAGAATTATATACCAATGTTGGTCATCGGAACATAAACACTATTATCTTTTTTATGACGTTAAAGAGGCATTCCCTATAACAAGCATATTTTTTCTACTATCACATTAAATGAGTTCAATGTACAAAGCACTATCAATTATCATAATTTGTCAGAAGAAAGTGTGCGCAAATATATCTCTATAATGTCAAAAATATATTCAAATCACCAACACTAATTTATCGCTTCCAGCGATTTATTATTTAGTGGTCAAAGGGAAACAACTCGTGACTATTTTGGCTCCTTACGGAAATATGTTTTTATTCTTTTCTCGGTAATTAGTGGAAGCTTTTTGTTGAAAATTTTGAGGAGTTTAAGCAATACTGATTCTCATATAATTTTTCAGTATCCAGCGATTTATTATTTTGTGGTCAAAGGGAACAACTCGTGACTATTTTGACTCCTCATGGAAATATATTTTTTTCTCGGTAATTGGTGGTTGTTTTTGTTGAGGTTTTTAGGAGTGTGAGCAATAATGATTCTCATTTAATTTATACTATTCTTGAATCGATTTAAACAATCAAAGTTATAGGGAGCGCCTCTTTAAAACAGTAAACGGAGACGGAAATTACTTTTAAAATTGAAAAACATATAATTATACAAGTCATATATGCTCTATAGATATTTATATATCCAGTAAAATTATATACCAATGTTGGTCAATGGAAGACAAACACTATTATTTATTTGACTCTGATGTTAATGAAACATATGAAGCAATATTAATGTTGTTACAAAGGCTAATCATCTATCTGAGGTTCGTTCGAAGTACTTCATATGCACGCGACTGTGGCTCATAAATGCAGTACAACGCAGAGTAATACGTAATTCTGACATTCAGACACAAGTGGAAAGTCAAATAATATTACAATTTATTAAATAAATATATAAGTCTTAAAGGTCACAATTCCTCAAAATAGCTATCAACCATTGCAGAAAATTAGCTATATACAATTTAATAATACGTTATACTATTTAGTTAGGTTACAATACGAACAGATGTAACCATTAACGAAATAAGTAAAACAGCAGCTCGTTTGTTATAATTCGATCGTTGGACTTAATTACATAAACATCGAATATTCTATAATGGGTTAAGCGTACAGCAATATAGTGATATTAAATACCAATGCGACTGCGACTGTTGGTGCTGGTGTTGGAACGCCAATTAATACTTTCATTACATGAAACAATTTTAAATGTTTAAACTCGTTTAACTACACTGTGCAATTTTCTAGCTTAGTGTATAGTCACCGTAATAAATTTTAAATAAAGTAATCAAATTTGTACTTTAACACAATTGTGATCTAATATAGCACATGAAGAGCGATTAGTTAATCATTCATAGTGTTAACTTTCGCCAAAACTTTAATTAATTTACGCAGTTTCTCTTTTTATATGAGTTTTAATGCATTTTCTGAAGTTTAATTCCACTAGTCGTGTTAGCTAATGATTTGGTTACGTTATGTAGGGCAATAACTAAAACTGTTATCATCTTATTAGTGTTTTTTTTACAAATTTCATAGTCAGTCTCATTGAATTCTAGAAAGTTGAGTATCAGTTACACAGGATGCACAAGTCTGCAATGTGAAGTCTCCAGGGCTTCAAGTCTTAGAATCTTGACGGATTTTTATGTTCAAAATTCAATTTGAAATCAGTACTGTATTAATATATTATTCAACGACACTTGCGAAAGGCGGTAGCCAGCTGCGCTGATCACTCCAAACAAAATAAAGAGACTTCGAAAGTTGTCAATCAAATGATACTTTTGAGAAATATATATCTATATTTTTTCTTCCTGTCATACCACGTAAGAGCTTATTGGGGGACAGGACTTTTTAGTTGAATATATCATGCATGACGCCCGTAACAAATTTAAGTTGGTAAAGTCAAAGTCCTTGGCAATTAACATACATGTAAAACGCATTAACATAATAACATATTATTCTTTTTCTCCTGCCATAACACGTAAGAGCTTATTGTGCGAATGGACTGTTAAGTTGAATATATCATGCATGACACCCGTTACAAGTTTAAGTATGTGAAGTTAAAGTCCTTGGCCATTAACATACATGTAAAACGTATTAACATAATAACATATTTACGAGACAGTCTGAAGGACGTTCACTTACAAGTTGAACTCTTATTGCTCAGTAAATGCAGTAAAACGTATTAACATAATAACATATTATTGTGTGGTGGTACAAAAATGTATGACGCACAATGTTCAGTATCATATTAATGTGGGAGAAGTACTTGGTATGCAGTGCTGTTTCTGTATTTTTCCAAGCTTTAAATGCTCGCCTCTTGAGTGTCAGTCGGTCTGTTTCGAACGTTTGTGTTTCCCTGCTGGGTGGTAAATATTTAACCATTGTATGTTTTAATTCGTACTTAGGTCTTGTTTTGTGTACCATTTGCTTTGACTGTGTTGATCTGGGTTTTTTCACTCGACCCTTCTTCTCAGTCTTTCTGACATTATCGCTTCATTCTCAATATCAACCACACTCCTAGTTTGTACTTTACATGAAGGTTGTTTCCATTCAAGATTGAACCCGAGACAACTTTGTCATTTCCCTATCTATGGTTTATGACGTTTTAATGCCACCGGATAGAATGAAAATGTTTATTGTTATCTTGATTTGTGAAAAGTGCCACCTTAATGTTTATATTTCCTTTACAAATCTGGTTTTGTTCATGTGTCTCTGGGGGAAGCTAATGGGGTTAAGTTTTTTTTATAAAGGTTTTAAAGCGTTAGTGATACATAACATATCAGCAGATGTCAGACACGTGGTTAACTAATGATACAAAAACGCCACCATTACTTTCACAGTGTTTAGTTTTTGGCACTTCCTTTTCTCGAATAACGTTGTACCTGGGGCATGTTTTATCACAGTATTTACCAGAATCTTAAACTTACGATCAACTTTAAATTCTTGAAAATACTTTAACATCAGTAAAGTGTGGCAAATCGAGCTGCAAAATTGATAAAGATTCTGTTAATGAACTCCTACAAAAATGCATGTCCCCAATTTGGATTTCTTACAGAATTACAAAGAATTTAAATTTGAACATAAGTTTACGATTTTTGTAATGGCTTTGATAAAACAGTACAATGTACCGTATACAAGTGATTATAATATGGAAATACATTTGAAGCACAATTTAGACACAGTTTCCTTTACAAATCTGGTTTTGTATATGTGTCTCTGGGGGAAGCTAATGGGGTTAAGTTTTTTTTATAAAGGTTTTAAAGCGATAGTGATACATAACATATCAGCAGATGTCAGACACGTGGTTAACTAATGATACAACAATGCCACCATTACTTTCACAGTGTTTAGTTTTTGGCACTTCCTTTTCTCGAATAACGTTGTACCTGGGTCATGTTTTATCACAATATTTACCAGAATCTTAAACTTACGATCAACTTTAAATTCTTGAAAATACTTTAACATCAGTAAAGTGTGGCAAATCGAGCTGCAAAATTGATGAAGATTCTGTTAATGAACTCCTACAAAAATGCATGTCCCCAATTTGGATTTCTTACAGAATTACAAAGAATTTAAATTTGAACATAAGTTTACGATTTTTGTAATGGCTTTGATAAAACAGTACAATGTACCGTATACAAGTGATTATAATATGGAAATACATTTGAAGCACAATTTAGACACAGTCGTTCTATTTTGTTGCAACAAACAACTAATCACAAATCACTAATTGGTTATAATTTCATTTTACTATAAACCACCCAGGCGTTCACTGTTTAATGACTTAAGACCATACCAAATTGTATTTTCATTTAGCGCCTAGCCTCGGTTCGAAAATCTATGTAGCTTTCCTCTGACAAACAACGCTCTTGAGGAAAAAG
The DNA here is from genome assembly GCA_963678985.1 of Spisula subtruncata. NCBI lineage: Eukaryota > Metazoa > Mollusca > Bivalvia > Venerida > Mactridae > Spisula > Spisula subtruncata. Next base: position 37,837,477 of record OY787671.1, read on the forward strand.
TCTAAATAACTTCTATGCGCATCTTGATGTGGCTAACACATAACTATACCTATAGCATTGTCAATCATAATCAGTTACTGAAATTACTTAAAACTTGTTTGTATGAAACCTTCTCCTGCGTAGGTAGGTTGTAACAATACAATATATTTACTTTTCCACACTCGACACTGGTCACGTCCACCTTATCTTGTGCCACTTTGCTAGAATTTAACAACTGCAGTGCACGAAAAGAGTGACATGGTTGTGTACTGTCAAAGTATTGCGTTGTCCACCGAGATCAAACAATATAATCACCGGTTTGTGCCATTCACTTATTTCTGTACTATTATTGGAAACGAAAGCACGTACTTTTAACATCAAATGATGCAAAAAGCATGTGTGGACAGTATACATTTCATTTTATATAACATACACTTCATCCTATGATTAAACCACGAGGGATATTGTTGTATTTGGCAAATTGTTTTGTTTGTCGATATCCAAACAAATACTATCAATCTTAACTTCGAATCAAGAGAAAAATAATTTTTTGAAACTGTATTTAAGTTTTGTTTGAGAGGAAGAATTCTGCTACCAAGGGTTAAATTGAAACAGTCTATTCCGTAATTTTATTTCCTAGGTAAATGGATGAAAACAACAATAATTTACGTAGAAGTTTATATCTGCAAATTACGAACACAACAAACCAAAGTTTGTAATTAAAACATGTTATATCATGTTTATTACCATTACGACGTCAATCGGCGAAATATTTCCTTCTCATTCCATTTAAAGCAATTAACACAGACGGAAATTACCATTACATTTTGACAAAACATATACTAGTAAATACACTAGTCATTAATGTATGAGAGACAAGTTATATTTATACGACTGACTAGTTATATCCTTAAAATTGTATGCCAGTGTGTGTCTGTTATCTGCTTTTCTCTGATGTTTACGAAACATCTGAAGTAAGAGTACTGCTGTTACACGGGCTAAAACATCTGTCTGGGGTTCGTTTTAATGTACTTAATATGTCCGTTGGTTTGGTTCATAAATTTAACACACAAGAACACAGATAAATATACACTTGTAGTGAAAACCCATTACATTAGGACTCAGGAGTAGAAAAAGTTGCACATAAAAACGTATTACAAAATATATGACTGGAAAAATGTCACTACACTAGAATCTGTCAATGAACCATTACAGCAAATTGGCTATACAACTACATACATTTTATGTAATACATGTATGCAATTCTGATACGTCACATTTTGGTCAGATTTTACAACTATTTACAATTAAGTAAACCATCAACCCGTTTGTTATTAGTTCATAAACTATTTAAATGTTTTCGATCGGTTACGATTATTTGATGAATACATAACTATGAATGTGCTACAATCATGCAATGAAATTGCAATTGGATCGTTGGGCTTAATGATCTTAATATCGAACCTCCCATACTGGATTCAGCTTATTGTAATAAATGTTCAATTATACACCAATATTATTATTGCACTCGTTAGTCTTTCTACAAAACTTTTGATTGAACTGTGAATGTTGGTGCTTTTGATTTATATCATTATCTACAATGTATAATATATTTTTGACACCAATTAAACCGATTTGATACCCATGAACATCAATTAATACCACACAGCTCTAATTCGAGATATCATTTTATCTTTAAGCTCAATTTAATTACACCGTGTACTTTTCTTGCCTAGTAATCAGTAATCAAATAATCAAATTTGTACTTTAACAAAATTGCGATCGAATATAGCACATGAACAGCGATAAAGTCATTATTCATAGTGTTAACATTCCAGAAAACTTTAATTAATTTGCTCAGTTTCTCGTTTTATATGAGTTTAAATGCCTTTCATGTACTTTAATGTCATCTTTCGTGTTGGACTGTCACATGTCGTACTCTATTTTTGGAACGAGATCTATACTTTAAGGGTAGTACTTGCAGTGTTTTAGAGCGTTACTTCCTTAATTATTTTTTCATTTATTTGTGTTTTTTATTTTTACAGATTTGTGTTATATATTATTATGTAAATTAGAAGGCCATGTTGTAAATAAGTTTATACTTGTAATGTATTAACTAAATGTGTATAACCTTCGTTAAATAAAGTTATTATTATTATTTCTGTTATTATTATTATTTTTGTTATTATTATAATTATAAAGAAAATAAGTGAGTATGAGGAGTCGTTTTTAAATACAATATATAATTACATTGTTAACTCTTTTACAGCATTTACTGGATTTATATGTTCGTTGTCTGTATTAAGTATTTTTCATTCGCAAGCTTTAGTTTTACATACACCTTATTGGCAACATCAGCTGTTTGAGTAACTCGTTTATTTTGCATGAACGTGTCCAAAGATGTGATGATATTCTTAAGGCATTCCTTTCCTTATTTGGATGATTAAAATGGTAAATTCAAAAACATGTATTGCCGTTGAATTTCATGTTAATGTACGCGTTTACGAGCATTGTACGAAATAACACCCAAACAGTTTATGGCTTTTCCAAGCTGCAGGTAGAATAGTATGTATCAATCATTGTGTATGGTCACTGTGGCGCTACAAAAATGTATCATGCTCAATGTTGAGTATCATATTGTAGTGGAAGAAGTGCTTGGGATGCAGTGTTGTTTTTGTTATTTTTCCAATCTCTACATGCTTGGCTTTTGCGTGTCAACCGGTCTGTTTTTTAAAAGTTTGTGTTTCCCTGCTAGGTGTTAAACATTTTCCCATTGTACCTGTTTATTTGTACTTTGGTCTTATTTTGTGTGCCCATTGCTTTGTCTGTTTCAATTTTTTTCACCCGACCCTTCTTCGTAGGCGTTCTTGAAATATCGCCTCATTCTCAATATCAACCATTTGCCTGGTTTGTACTTTACATGAAGGTTATTTCCTTGTTAGATTAAACCTAATACAACTTGGTTATTTCCCTATCTATGATAAATGACGTTGTAATGCGGTCAGATAGAAAGACAAAGCTTTATTTTAAGCTCGATTTTTATATTTCCTTTACAAATCTGATCTTGTTCATGTGTCTCTTGGGGGAAGCTAATGTGGGTAATTGATTCATAAAGGTGTTCTGGTAACCGTAATACAGTACATATAAGCAGATGACAGCAACGTACTTGACCAATAAAACAACAATGTCACCATTACGTAGGCAGTATTTGCAACACTTCCTTTTCGCGAACTACTCGCAAGGGAACTGTTTTATCAAAGTATTTACAGAAACCTGAATTCAAACTTTTGATAACACTTTAACTAATGTAGAGTGTGGTAAATGAAGCTTAAAAACTAATAAAGACTTTGTAAATGAACTCCTACAAACAATATAGGTCCCCAGTTTTGAGCTCATATAAGATTACAAAGAATTTATATTTAAAGTGATTATAATATAGAAATGCGTTTGAAACACAATTGCGACACAGTCTATTTGGTCGAACAAAACCCATATTAATGCACTGGTTATAACTTCATTATACTACAGGGTGATCATTAATATAATATGGTAACATAAATAACGTTAATAATTTTGTCAGATTTAATGATAGAGTAGTGATTTGACCCTTATTTCAAAGCTAATGGCTCCACATTTTTATAAGATATGGATAATTAATGCATGCTATGTGAATAAAATGTCAACACATCATCAATGATGCAATACCTTTTCAGTGATTCCAGGAAATTTTGCGATCTGGAAACTTTTTGCTGAAGACCACATTTAAAGTTGACCCCTACACTCACCGGACTTTAACCCATTGGCTTTCTGATCATGGGAATGGCCGAAGAAAGGATTGTATAATACAAAACCAGTATATTTAATTGTTTTGAAAACTACAATACAATATCAAATTTAAAGAATCTATGGGTAAAATGCAAAGAATTAATTGGTAATTGACGTCATTTGATGCTGATTTTGGCCGTTTTTCAGAATTAAGGAACATGCTTCAAACATCAGCTGCGATAATAATATGTAACATTTGAAACTGATTTATGTCCTGAATAAAACTTACATGTATATGTTAAATTATGACATATTAAAACAAATATTATCTTAAAAGCTGACAAAGTTATTAAAGTTATTTATGTTACTATGTATTAATGATGACCCTGTATGAGCCACCGGACTGTTTGAAAAGACGTTAGGTCATCCCAAATTGTATTTTTGTTTAGCGTCCATCGAGTTCGAAAACCTATCTAGCTACCCTGAGACAAAACAACACTCAAAAGGACTTCTATTCGAATCAGGCTAAAAAAGGTAAAGTTTGTTTATTATAGTGTCACCCCTATTGAAAGGGCCTGACAATACTGACTGATGAGACACTAACGTATATTTAATGCTTACAGTACCTTCCCGAATCCCTTCTCGTAATGCCGGGCGTATGGCAGAGATGGGCCTACGGTAACCATTAATTTAACTAGCTGGCGGTTGACCAACTGGTCTCATCAGTTCCAACCTGGCTTCCGCCGAGATTCGAACATTCGATCTCCCGCTTCCTAGGCGGACGCCCTAACCACTCGATCACGGTCGCGATATGATGGCCAACTCATAGCTATAACTTTAAAGCATTTTCAATCTAATCGCTTACTGAAATAACTAAAACCTCGTTTGTATAAAACCTTCTCTTTTGCAGGGTGTGGGGTAATAATGATAAACAAGTATGATACGTCTGAAAGAAATATATCAATAAAGTTATTTATTCTTTCCAATAAGCGCTAGCATATCCGTCATCGCACGCTAAACGACGAAACGATGTTTGATATGGCCGTATCCAACGCTACTCACATGAAGTACCTCGCTTTCAGAATTTACGACTCAAAGTCTGTATATTCCTGTTTATTGCTATTTCTTCGATACTATAAATCAGTTAGACTATAAAATGTACCATTAGTTTGTTTCGTCGCTGTCTTGACAGTATACGTTAAACAAATGACAACCATTCAGTTCTATATAAACATGAAGACAGAGTAGATAGGATTGACATTATTGTTTATAGTTCTCAGTCAATCAGATTCCTTGGCATTAAAATGAAGGAATTAAAGTGACGGAGCTACTTCACTGTCATATTGTAAACTATCAGCGTGTTTATATCGCAGTGGAATACTTGGAAATACACTTGTGTGAACACCATTCGTATCTCGGGAAAATATACCAGGTAACGAACAGGAAAAAGAAGAAATATTTGTGACGTTATTTTGCACTGCAATGATTGTATCAATTACAAGGTACTTTTAACAGTGTCTGCTATGTTGCGGACTCGGTAGCAAATGTTTTAATTCATCTTGTACTCATCTTGTTGTGAAACGGACATTTTGGTTTAGATAATAGTATAATGGAAATGGCATAATAGGTAAATGTATTTATACTTTCTATGTTTGATTTTATTCGGTTTTGTGATGTTTTTACGTTATTTAGACAGTACAAAATTATGTTTTGGTTTTAAGATAGTTATTTAATACCAAGTTAATGCAATTCATTTTGAATGTAATTGAATGTTTGTACGTATATTCGACAATGGTTCACATAAGTTTCCCTGTATCCGGGTTAGTATAGCGAGTACGTATATTCTTATGCTACGCATGTGTAATGTAAGGTTAATGTTCTTTGAATAGAAAAATACGTAATTTTGCGTTATTATAATTAATCTTACACTCGTTGCCAATGATATATTTATAATAAACTTGTTCAGGAAATACGTTTATTATAAATTTATATCAATCGGAAACTCGTGATAAATGATCTAAAAAAATTAAAATGAAATTAAGTTACCGGATAGATATGTCTTATTGAAATGTATCCTATTGGAAGATTAGTTTCTTGAATTTTCTTTCAGAAACAGTTTGATATCTCACTGAAAGCAATAAGTTGATCATTGGTGTAGTATATTGTAAAATTAATTATCAACTGCTTACACCCTCAAACGGCTGGTATGAGGGGCGTTTAAACATAGATTTATTTAGATATGAGCCGTTCACCAGGAAAACCGGGCTTATTAACAAAATTACGAAAATCATGATAATAAATCGTTAGAAAGACGAGACTCTTATTAAAACTTTCTGAAAATTTGAACGAATTATTACATAAATAACCAAGTTATAGACTTTTGAAGGTAATTTGAGCGTTATTTGACGTTACGTTACCCATCATTTCATAAACCCAGTATTTAATGAATTATTGACGTGAAACTTTCAATTTTTTCTCAAATTTTAGAATAATATTTTGATTTTAATAAAACCTGACAGAATTGTCAGTGATTTTTAAAAGGGAAAAGTTGCTGCTAACCACTAACCCCTTGTTTCTCCAAGTTCGGGTAGTTTTCGAAAATAGGTCACCATAGCAACGACGGAAGTCATCTTATTATTATTGCCCAGAAAATTTAAATCTTATGGCACTATGTTATCCAACTACTTACGATAAAATCGGTGAACATGACTTTTTCTCATTTTAGACCTTTTTCAAAACAGTATTACATAATTACTATTGTTATGTTAATAAGCCCAGTTTTCCTGGAGAACGGCTCATATATTTGTTTCTACATACAACGTACAATTTACATGACAAACTATACTACAACATACAATAAAATCAATAAACAAACTTGCATATAATAATATTAATATCATGGCAATCAACATTACATGTGAACGATGACGCTAATAGAACTGCACATAGTTCTCATTTACATTGTGGTCCATTGACATATAATTTCATGAAATGTGAAATGCTAATGAGATATATACGTTAAGGAGAAAGTCCAAGTAACTGTCCATTCCTGAGAAATAATGGAGACGAGGCCCCAAAGGGGCCGAGTATTCATTATTTCTCAAGAATGGACAGATACGAGGATTTTCTCTGACTTAAAATACACCATTACTGTCTAATTTAAATTTAATTTTCTATAAAGATGCTGTAAATATCAAAATTGAAAGAAAAATGCATTTTTTTCAAATAAGTCACCCCTGATGTACCTCTTATAAAAAAACGATTAAAATATGAACATGTCTGAGTGAGAAGATCATGCTTTTTCATGAAACCAGTGAACTAATACAATAACTCTCCATTACTTTAATAATGGTGTGTAGTCCAAGCAAACACATGTTCTGAGTTATGTGTTACACGATCAAGCAATGGTCATTTACCCGGTGTCACTTGATGTTATTACACGGTGGACATTATAAAGACTATTAATGTTTCAGTCAGAGGATATATTTCTGTGCATTAACTATACATGGATATTAATAATTGTATGCAACTTGATGGACACAACTACAATGTTTTTATCATGTTTTTATTAAGCATAGAGCTGTATTTGCACAGTCATGATTTAAATTAAAGTACTCAAAAATTTGTATATATACTTGTGAGGGCAGTGTCTATCAGATCGATGTTGGCTGCCACGCCCACAAGAGAGAAAAAGTCTCCCCAGTGAGACTCGAATGTTTCATTAGGTAGCTCAATGACCAGGGAAGTTAATATCAAAGGGTGATTGAGCGGCTGAACAGCTGAAAACAGCCCTCGTAAATTGGTAGCCTAATTTTTTCTTACGCTCCAAATTTTAATTTGCCTGTTCTTTAATTCAAATTTAGGATTCCAATTGGCACATGTCTTCCTGGATTATGAGCCTTGTATGACCAAAATAAGTTAAAAATTAGTTTGAACGTATTATTATATTCAAACAGTTTTCATCTGATCATCTCAAAACCTAGTTCCAATGTTTATGGCCATTCTTTTTGTGAACACATACATTTTGTTATGCACCAGTCAGTTACATCCACGGCCCCAACCTCTTGGTATGGCTGCGTTCTTTTTATACCTTCCAGCTTTTCACGCACTGCCGGGGAAATATTGGGATTTATTTTACCGAACCAATATCTTTGAGACAATATTTAAATGTCAGCTGCCCCCTCATGGACCGTGGAAGGGCGGTGATTTTGGAAACCCAAAAGTAAATTATCCGGCCCATCCATGTGGATGGAGGGCAGTGAATGCAACTGACTGGTGCATAGTATAGACATTATTTACAATAATTCTCAATTACCTGTTAACGCATTTGATAAAACCAACTCTCCATTTTTTGTTAACACTACATAATTATGCGTGTTTTGTTTTTCAGGCATGAAGAGTTTCCCTAACAATAACTCTCCATTATTTTGTATACACGTTGCATTAAATGTGTATACAAAATAATGGAGAGTTATTGTTAAGACAACTCTCCATTCCTGAAAAATAATGGAGAGTTTATGAATAGGTTAATCCCCTGGGTGTATTTTAAATATATAGAAAATACCAATGATTTATAATACAAATGTATACTAAATGTGAAGAAGGTAATATAAATCGTATGTGCGTAAGATAATCCTAAATATCATTGTAAAAAGAACCTTCTCCCAACACTTTTAAATATCCTTCAAATAGTGTTGCTTCAATTTAAATTTAAAACTTGATATTGACGCGGATTCCCTAATATAGTTTTGCAAATTATTTCACAGGGAAGATCCATTATAAGAAAAGATTTGACTCCAAAATTCAATTACGTTAGCAACTGTAAAAAGTGTACTGTCTGATAGGGAAATTTCAAAATCATCTACCGCCTCATGGCACATAAATTGTACACTTGAAGTGATATATATTAGATTTGATGAACACATAATTGGATATCCTTGAAATATTCACCTCCATTAGATAAGCGAGGCTTCAGTCAGATACAACATGTAATCAACTTTCAATGCCACCATAACGATATCTTAATGTAACGTGTTTGAAATATTTACCAGAAAAATATTTCTAGAGTCACAAGAGACACTTTTTGGCAAATACCGAGAGTGGCTTTGTCAAAAACAACTTCGCTTTTCCGAATGTCACATTTCGGGTTAGGTACATTATCAAACAAGATGACAAGCGAATGTATGTGTTTGTTAAAGTGTTTTTCTCCCAATTGTGATGTTACGAGGGACGTTCAATATATAATGTCCAACGAAACTCTGGAATGCACTGCCAACATCACTCAGAGATAGTAAAACACTCCCAACTTTCAAGAAAGCGCTGAAAACACACTATTTTACAAAAGCTTACTCAGATTATTAAAATAAAACCACCAGTAGCTAGGCTTGAATTCCATGGCAGTCTAGATATTGTTTGAGTGTCTAGATTGCTTATATTCAGGCCACCGGTCGGATTAATACGGTGTGTTTTAGTTGAAGAGGAAAATTTAGTCATCGGGGTGTCGCTTATTTTTCCTTTCGAGTCTTGTCATTGTTTGTGTGACTAGATTGCTTATTTTCAGATCACTTATCTGATTAATACTGCGGCATTTATAGTCATTGAGGTGTGACTAGTTAGATTTGATTTCAGACCATGGCTTGGTTGTATAGTTTGAGCTATTATGTTCAGCTATATTCAAGCTAAAATTAGTGATAAATGTGTTGATTTTGTTTTTAAAACGACCCATACTTGGTTATTTTCTTACCCATATTATTATTTTTACTATTATTATTTATACGCAGTGCATATTGTTTTACTTTAATGACTACATGTAAGTTGTGATGATTGTACAGCACTTTTGAACGTGTAATTTACATGAAAAAGGGCTATATAAATATGGTATAATAATAATGTACTTTGCATTTTTTATGACAACATTAAACAAAATGCTGCGAAAAATTGTGGCTAATATATCGAAGTCAGGGAAATAAAACCAATGTTAAATCCATTCCCAATGAGTTATGTCAGCACTTCTGGTATACGGCAGCGTACATTTATGACGCCGAGTCTTTAATGTTTGCACAAGCATTATGTATAACAAATGCTCCTGGAAATGTGTCTTCCGTCTTGTAACAAAGTGGTACCAAATAGCCATCAATTTTCAAATATTTTGAGTGATGTGACGTGATTTTAAGAGGTTTTCGCGTGACCTGGTGCATCAAGGGGTCTAATTCAACAACATCCTAAATTTTAAGACGAAAACTCACACTTTACATTACTGCAAATGTTCTAGTCGTTCTCGTGTTGATATACATGTGTCAATATTGTTTTAATAAATGGGGATACATTCTCAATGGGTAACAACACAGATTCAGACACAACTTCACATTGTTCAATCAAATGGCAAAGAAATGTCAGTGAATATAAATAGTGTCAATTTTAAATTTAAGTCCATGTATGCAGTGCAGTCATTCAATGTTAGTGAAATAAATAAACCATTTTACATCCTATTTGTTATTTAAGGGGAGGTCAGGGGAGTTGGAAAACGATGGTTGAGAATATAGTATCAATATAGATTATTATGAAAATCGGCTAATAATGTGAGTTTTTAGTATCTTGAGTGGCAATTTCATCACATATTGTGTCCATGTACACAACAAGACAAATACCATTTTGCTCAGGAAAAACAAACCACATAAATTAATATTCTTGAATCATATCACATGATTGGTGTCTTATAGCTAGTTTACAGTTTTGTTTTTATGTTTCTCTTGATCGTAATCTTCACACATTTCTCAATATACACCAACTTGGATGATACTTCACAAGTCTCATAGCGCGAACGTCAATACCGCACTGAATTACGTGACAAAGTTAGGCGATTTATTTTCTCACAGTCTGATCTATTCCCACGATACCGTAGCAAACGAATTATTTGTTTGAAGTGTGTCAAATAGAATCTGAACACTATAGATAATCACGAGCTGCTGCGTTTGACATATATATAATACAAAGCTTTGCTAGAATTAACTGTGAAAAGAGAAATAAACGCCAAACGCTCATCCGTCTAAATTATATACTCTACCTTAAACGTAGCTTAACATTGATGTTTAAATCACGTCTTAACGGAGTGAGTTGTTAGGCTTTAGTAAAACATCGATATACACGTATTTGTACTTTTAAAAAATTCATTTGGCGTCAATATTACAAGTTCAGCCAAGATTTCAAATATGTATCAGTCTTTAAATCTCGTAAGTATTTGTTAAGACCTTTTCATTCTAAGTCAGCGAATTAAGCAATTTACGGTCTATTGTAATTCGGTTTGCAACATAATAAATGGGTGTTTATACGTCTGGTAGTATAACCTTATAATTCCACAACCATTCCAAACAATCTTGTCCTCATGTATGTAATTGTCAGCAATTTTGTCAATCACAATCACTGAGTCAGCATACTTAACTTGTCATTTTGTCTGAAAAAGAAACGCAGTCAAATACATGTATACGTTTAAATACCGACTTAAGACAATGACAAACGAACTAATGAATACTTAGACTAGGGAATTCCTAAGTTATAGGAAATCATTACACCTTCATATGATCAGTACAGTATATAGAACATAACAATGGGGCCTATCAATCACAAATAGGGCTCCGCTTGCAATGGCTTACTCATTCGCTGTACACTTCACACGGCAATGTGTCTTTGAGCTTAAGCACAGAGTAGTGTTTATACATTTTTCCTGCTGTCTGAAAATGGTAAAATGTCACATTGTATGATTTTTTTCTCAATGATTTCGGGTTTAAAACGTCAGTGCCTTCTGAATTAAAAAGACCATCACGATATTTGCTAATTTAAAACTAAAAGGTGTGTTCCGTACATGATGACTGTAATAAATTGTTAACCTTACACATATATTTAGAAGAAATTACCACATTGTGGCCACAATATCATTCATATAGTGTTGTTTCAATTTAATTTTAAAACTTGATATTGACCCGGATTCTTTAATATAGTGTTGCAAATCATTCCATAAGTAACATCCATTATAAGAAAAAGATTTGACTCCAAAATTCAATTACGTTTGCGACTGTTAATAGTTTGCTGTCTGATAGGGACAAAATCACCTACCGCATCTAGGCGCATAAAATGTATGCTTGAAGTAATATATTTTAGATTTGACGGGCACATTATTTGATATCCTTGAAATATTCACCTCCATTAGATAAGCGATGCTTCAGTCAAATAATCTTATTTCAATGCCACCATACTAATATCTAAATATAACTTGTTTGATATATTTACCAGAAATATACTTTTAAAGTCACTAGATATTCTTTCTGGCAAATACCGAGAGTGCCTTCGTCAACAATAATTTCACTTTTCAGAATGACAAGCACATGCCTTGTGTTTGTAAGTGTTCTTTTCTTCTAATTGTGATGTTACCAGCGATGTTCAATATACAATGTCCATGTATTTAGCATTTTTCTATGACAACATGAAAGAAAATGCTGCGAGTTTTGACTAATATATCAAACTCGGGGAAATAAAATCAATGTTAAATCCATTCCCTATGAGTTATGTCTGCACTTTTGGTATATGACAACGTACATTTATGACGCCGAGCCTCTAATGTAGCACATGGATAATACATTTTATAACACATTTGCCTTGAAATTCGTCTACCGTCTTGCATCAAATTTGCAGCAAATGTCCATCAATTTTTAAACGGGTTAAGTGATATGATGTGATTTTGAGAGCTTATCACGTAGTCTGGTGCATCAGGGGACCTAATTCACAAACATTTTAAGACTAAAAGGCAAATACTATTTTGCTCAGGAAAAACAAACCACAGTAATTATTATAATTGAATCATATCACATAATTGGTGTCTTATAACATGTTTACATTTATGGTTTGATGTTTCTCTTGATTGTAATCTTCTCATAGTTCTTAATCTACACCGACTTGGATGATACTTCACAATTCTCCTAGCGCAAACGTCCATACCGCACTGAGAAACATTAAAATGTATATTCTGTAATAACGTGACAGAGTTGGGCGATTTATTTTCCCACAGTCTGATCTATTCCCACGATACCATGGCAAATGAGTTATTTGTTTGAAAGGTGTCAAATGGAATCTGAATACAAAACATAATTACCTACTGCTGGGTTTGACACACATATAATACAAAGCTTTGCTATAATTAACTGTGAATAGAGAAATAAACGCTAAACGCCCATCCGTCTAAATTATATACCTGTACTCTCCCTAAAAATTAGCTTTACATTGATGTTTAAATGTCTCAACGTAGTGAGTAGTTAAGCTTAAGTAAAATATCGATATACACGTATTGAGAAAACAATACAAAAACAACAAAAAAAACTGAAAGTGAAATTTACTTTTTACTTTACAAAATTCATTTGGTCAGTATTACAAGTTCCGCCCAAGATTTCAGATATGTATCAGTCTTTAAAGCTCGTAAATAGTAGTTAAGACCTTCTCATTCTAAGTCAACAAATTAAGCAATTAACGGTATGTTGTAATTCGGTCTGTAACATAATAACGGGATGTTTATACGTCTGGTAGAATAAACTGATAATGCCACAACCTGTCCAAACAATCTTGGCATCCCGTATGTAAAAGTCAGCAATTTTTGCAATCACAATCACTCAGTCAGCATATTTAACTTGTCATTTTGTCTGAAGTAGAAACGCCGTGAAATACATTGATGCGTTGAAATGCCGACTTAAGACAATGGAAAACGAACTAATGAATACTTACACTAGGGAATTCGAAAGTTATAGGAAAGCGTCACCTAGTCATATTATCAGTACAGTGCATAGAACATACATGTAAAATGGGGCCTATCAAGCACATATTGGGCTCTGCTTGCAATAGCTTACTCATTCGCTGTACACTGCACACGACAATGAGTCTTTTAACTAAAACAAAGAATAGTTTTTATACATTTTTCCTGTGGCCTGAAAATGGTGAAATGTCACATTGTATGATAATTTTTCTCAATTATTTCGGTTTTAAAACGTCAGTGCGTTCTAAATTGAATGTGTAACATAACAAGACTATCACGATCTTTGCTAATTTAAAACTAAATGGTGTATTCCGTACATGATGACTGTAACAAATTGTTAACCTTACAAATATATCTAGAAGAAATGACCACCATGTGGTCACGATATCATTCAGTGTTGTTTCAATTTAATTTTAAAACTTGAAATTGACCCGGATTCCCTAATATAGTATTGCAAATTATTCCACAGGGAACATCCATTATAAGAAAAAGATTTGACTCCAAAATTCAATTACGTTTGCAACTGTAAATAGTTTTCTGTCTGATAGGGAAATTTCAAAAAAACCTACCGCATCTAGGCACATAAATTGCATGCTTGTAATGATATATTTTAGATTTGATGGACACATTATTGGATATCCTTGAACTATGTACCTCCATTAGATAAGAGAGGCTTCCGTCGGGTAATCCTATTTCAATGCCACCATATCGATATCTTAATGTAACGTGTTTGAATATTTACCAGAACTATATTTCTAGAGTCACAAAAGACACTTTCTGGCAAATACCGAGAGTGGCTTCGTCAACAACAACTTCGCTTTTCCGAAAGTCACACTTCGGGTTAGGTAAATTATCAAACAAGATTATAAGCACATGTATTGTGTTTGTTAAAGCATTTTTCTTCCAATTGTGATGTCACGAGGGACGTTCAATAAATACTTACCATGCACTATGCATTTTTCTATGGCAACATTAAAGAAAATGCTGCGAGCTTTAACTTACGTATCAAAGTCAGGAAAATAAAATAAATGTTAAAGCTATTCCCTATGGTTATGTCTTCACTTCTGATATATGACAGCATACATTTATGACGCCGAGTCTTTAATGTTGCACATGCATTTTGTATAACAAATTTGCCTGGAAATGTGTCTACCGTCTTGTAACAAATTTTACCAAATATCCATCAATTTTCAAATAGTTTGAGTGATGTGACGTGATTTTGAGAGGTTTTCGCGTGACCTGGTGCATCAGGGGGCCTAATTCACCAACATTTTAAACTTTAAGACGAAAACTCAGACTTTACATTACTGCAAATGTTGTAGTCACTCTCGTGTGTTGATATAAATTTGTAAATATTTATATGTAAATGGGTATGCATGCTCAGTGGGTAAAAACACAGATTCAGACACAATTTCACATTGTTCAACCAAATGGCGAAGAAATGGCAGTGATTATAAATATTGTCAATTTTATGTTTAAGTCCAAGTATGCAGTGCAGTCTTACAATGTTGGTAAAAATATAAACCATTTCACAACCTATTTGTTATTGAATAGGGAGGTCTGTGGAGTTGGAAAACGAAGGTTGTAAATCTGATATCGAAATAAGTTTTTGATGAAAATCGGCTTGTAATGTGTGTCTTTAATATTTTGATATTTCTACCACCTACGTTCTCAACAAGGCAAATGTTTTTAGTATTGTGAGAGGTTACATTTGTATTTTACCACATATTTTTGTTCATATTTACCTCATTCATTATTATTGTTGAATCATATCGCATTATTGGTGTCTTATAACATGTTATAGTTATGGTTTATGTTTCTCTTGATCGTTATCTTCACTCAGTTCTCAATCTACACCAACTTGGATGATACTTCACAAGTCTCATAGCGCGAACGTCAATACCGCACTTGATTACGTGACAAAGTTGGGCGATTTATTTTTTCACAATCTGATCTATTCCCACGATACCGTAGCAAACGAATTATTCGTTTGAAGTGTGTCAAATAGAATCTGAACACTATAGATAATCACGAGCTGCTGCGTTTGACACAAAAAGATAATACAAAGCTTTACTAAAATTTACAGCGCATGGAGAAAAAAACGCAAAAAGCTCATCCGTCTAAATTATATTCTCCTAAAACGAAGCTTTACATTGATGTTTAAATCACGTCTTAACGGAGTGGGTTGTTAGGCTGGAGTAAAACATCGATATACTGGTATTGAGAAAACAATACAAAAACACCGATAAAACGGAAGGTGTAATTTACTTTTTACTTTACAAAATTCATTTGGTCAGTATTACAAGTTCCGCCCAAGATTTCAAATATGTATCAGTCTTAAAAGCTCGTAAATAGTAGTTAAGACCTTCTCATTCTAAGTCAGCGAATTAAGCAATTAACGATCTATTTTAATTCGTTCTGTAACATAATAACGGGGTGTTTATACGTCTGGTAGAATAACCTTATAATGACACAACCATTCCAAATAATCTTGGCATCCCGTATGTTATAGTCAGCAATTTTGTCAATCACAATCACTCAGTCAGCAAATTTAACTTGTCATTTTGTCTGAAGTAGAAACTCAAATACATTAATACGTTTAAATTCCGACGTAACATAATGGAAAACGAACTAATGAATACTTAGACTAGGGATTCCAAGGTAATAGGAAAACATTACTTATTCATATTATCAATAAAGTGCATAGAGCACAAGGTGGGGCCTATCAATAACATATCCCCGCTTGCAATAACACACTCATTCGCTTTACACTTCACACGATAATATATTTTCCTTTAGAAAAGAGCAGTATTTTGTTATACATTTTTTCCTGCCATCTGTAAATGTGAAATGTCACATTGTATGATATTTTGTTCTCAATAAGTGCGGTTTCAAAACATCAGTACGTTTTAAATTGAATGTGAAACGTCAAGCTCACGATCTTTTTGCTTATTAACACTTCAATGGTGTGTTCCATACATAATGACTGTAATGACTCTCGTTTACTTTACATACGTATATAATTATCTAGAAGAAATGACCACCTAGTGGCCACAATAACGCCTCCTCATATTCCTCACATGGACTCCCATGATTATTTTATCACCGTTTTCAACACAATTTCAACCACTGAACCATTTGTTCTAGAATTAATCATACGGCAGCACACATGTGTTATTTCCGCACCTACCTAAAGGTGTTTCCACATCTGGAGAACATGGCGATATTCGCACAGCACTATTTAAGACAATTTTCGCTTCCAAAACTCCACGTGTTATTTCCACACTTAACTTACGCCGTTTCCACATCTGGAGAGCGTGGCGATATTCGCATGAACTATCAGCATTTTTACAGACAATTTCGCTTCCAAAACTTTTTTCCGATCATCCAATGAATATATAGAATTACGGAACCATTAGGCTGTTTTAAACAAATTGCCAAATTTATACAAATTGTCATTTTATCGTGTTAACTACCGTTTCAGTACATTTTCAGCCGCTGAACCATTTGTCAGGGAATTAGTTATCAAGTAGCACAAACTTGGTATTTCCGCACCTAGCTAGCGGCATGTCCACAGCTTAATATAGTCCGGCAGATAAATAGCATATTTTGGGGTAACCGTGCAATGTCTTCTATACAAAATGTTTTTGCATTTTCTTGTTCTTTGGACCATACCATACAAGAATCCGAGTGATGCCACCTTGTCATCATTGAGCAATTCTCAGAATGAGGCCCCAAAGGGGGTATATGAATTTTCACGAATTAATGAGTATAATTACATTGTTATTTTATCAAATGTATAGAAGAATCAACTAAATCCTGTTTATAGTATGCCAAATAATATGTTCATTCAATTTATAAGCATTTGCAATATTAATTTATGAAAATGAGGCCCCACTCGTGGTTTACACCCTAACACAAGGCTCTTATTAGACAAACAAATTCATCCCATTAGTAAATGGTGGATGTTAAACATTATAAAATTATCTATTATTCGAATTGACTGCAGTGACATTGGTAGGTACAAACATAGCAAAACATTAAACAAATTTACTTGATGCCCTGTCATTATTTGGCAAGTGAGGCCCCCAAATGCCGTATATGAATACAATCATGTACATTAGGTTTTTATCGAAATAATCAGCTTAAACACATTATGATTAATTATTCTCAATCAAATGTAATGCAAAACACCTGACATGTAGTTCATGTTGTGTTAAGTATTGCGTTGCATAAAATTTACCTTAACCATAGTACATTGTTGAATTGAGGCCCCGCTTGTGGTCGACACATAATATGTGTCCCGCCAAAAGGCCTACACAGAATATTAATCAGAGAAGTATATGTATTCGTGTTAAACACATAATATTAATATTTCATTTGAGAATAACACAAAATTTAAAAAAAACATAGATAAATACAAATGGACAACAGCTTTGATTAGCTGGTGTAATGCTTTAGTTAATGACATTAAGGCCCTAATAGGGTAAAGGAAATTTTGAAAAGATATATTATCGTTTAAAAATCAATTGGTCATGAACGACTTAAGTAAATGAGATGGCTTGTAGTTATGAAAGTGTGAATGTAATGTACATATATTGAATTTTGAAATACTAGTAATAAATTGAGGAAATGAGGCCCTGCTAGTGAGAAAAACATAAATAAAGGATGTCCTAGGAACGTGGCGATTATTTCATTACTCACGTATGACATACTATTCAAATGAATTCAGTGCCGCCGATTAGTATTAATAACCTCCATTACACTGATAAATATGGTATTTCATAAATTTGAGGCCTTTGTAAGTGTAAATTCAATTGTGAATAACGTATAAACAATGTAAGATAAGATATAACACCATACTAGTATTTGGAAATAAAAAAACGGGGACATGGATCTCTGCTAGTGATTAGTACATACGTAGTGGTCGATCAAATTGTTGCGTAAATCAGACAGAGAAGGCAATCCTCAATTGAAACAGCAGAATACAATATGCATATAAGAACAATTACAAATTGCTTGTTGGACGTTGCACAGAAAAAATGACGAATACGTTGTACTGAGTTCTGGTAATATTTGACCAATTAACAAGCAATTGTACTAGTATTATATGAAATGTTGGACACAATTTCTGTATATACTATTACTAAAAGCGTTTTGTATGCATATTAGCAATGAGATTAAATAACTTATTGTTTGATAAGGAATAATTAATTAGACATGTGTTAGCTTACTGCATCGGAACATAGGAAGCATCATTCTGTATGAATCACTTCACCAATATGACTCTAACCTCAATGCCAGTGGTTTTTATCTTCTTATCAGTATTTCTATCAACACCATAATTATGCAGCCTTTTCATTCAGAAAGTGGTATTCATATAATCACTGACTACAGACATTTGTGTCACCTTGTGGGATTTAACTCCTACCAAACAAATCATCACTGGCTCTACATGTATTAATGGCCACTGCCTTATGTGATTCCGATCGCTTTGAGTTTCTCACAGCCTCTCAGAGCCCTATAAGGAGGTCATAAACACTTACCCGGTAGAACAATCAAACTGTGCATCATCAATTCACGCAATGCCAATCCAGATGGCATACAAACAGCCCCAAATGAATCTAGTAAAAACCTCACACGGTAACTCCCCACCATGTGTACTGCCGTTCCAGGTTCTATTAGGCACACTCTACCACCACCCATTCCATGTCATAAAATTATAGCTTACTCTTTATCCACGAAATACAACCCTTTAAAGAACTGGTCACCAGTGAGAACCAGGGTATTGTATTCCTGGCATTATTGAGTATACAACACCTCCATGAACTGTTCACCACAACGTAAAGTTTTGCAATTGCATGTCCTTTGGGTATTCAAGAATTGCAATACTATGTGGTGGTGAGTACCATATGGGGATGGTGTAGATCTGGTTGGTTACTAGTAAAGTGATCATAATACGCATGGATCGAATGAGACAATGCTGTATTATGTATTACTATCAACCCAGTAACTGTCTATGCCATGGAATTTAGTTGTCATGTTGGAATAGAAAAATATTTATGTAAGAATAGTTCTTGTTTACTTTCGTTTTGGCAAACACGTTGCAATGTTGAGTATAATATTACTTCTGTGTGATTGTGGGCAAAATTATCTATATACTTAATTATATAATTGCAAGGTCCTTTGATGTAACCAATAGAGCATGACTATATTACAATTCATATTGAGTTGAAATGACTAAACTTGATGACGGCGAATACTTCATTGGGATGTCGGTTTGAAATGTCTGTTTTGATAGCGATGAGTACTCTTGTGTACAGAACGAATGTGCTTTATTGTTATAAGGATACTACTGGGTGCGGCATAGAGTCACTGATGCTGGTGCATCTTTCAATAATGTGACCAAGAGCAAGGGGTATTAAACATTGTGTTGTTTTTCTTTTCTTGGAGGTCTAATTCCACACCCTAAAGCCAAACATTTGGTCTGAATCCTTACATGGGAGATACTCGTTTCATCAACTGGTCCGGGTACATGTCGGTCATCGTTAGTGGTTCATATCGAAAATCAGACTGAAGTCTATTTCCCGGGACGCAGGATCATTCTGCATCATTCCCCGCTCGGAAACCCTCTTAAATATATTGATAGGTTGTGCATTACGAGTATCTCATAGTGCCTTGTTCTAAGTGGTAATATCAAGGTATAACATCTTAATATGTAATATAACAGTTTAACGACATATTACGGGCCTCAATTCATTATTTCATTGCCAATCTAAAATGTAGTTGTTTATGTGAATATAGATAGTTTACTAAAATTTTATTATTATTAAGTCTCGTATTTCATATAATAAAATGTTGAATTAGACATGGTCTATGTAATATTTTCTCTTATTTCATTGTTTAACACAGACGCACATCCTCAATTTCTCATTTGTCTTTTTCGAAATGTAGTGCATGACTATTTAAATAACACTTTTCTAACAATAATAGTTATGGTTAAAGTTGCATTCCGTAAGGTTTAATGAAATACCTTGAGCAGTTTGGACCAATTTCATTAAGTTCTTACATTTAAAATTACCCCTAGCAGGGCCTCAATTCAATTATGAATTGTTGATGCATGTTTGCACTAGTCAATGCCACTTAATTCAATATAAAATATATTCAAATATAAAAATGTGTGAGTATGCATCCTTTACTAATTTAACTCATTCGTTTTGGAAATAACATGTCTCGTTTTAGGTGTAAACCACGAGTGGGCCTCATTTGCTCATATAATTATTACATATGTTTATAAATTGAATAAACACATTATCCAGCAAACTATAAAAATCATTTAGAGTATTTTGCAACTCAATATTTAACACAACATGAACTACATTTCTGGTGTTTTGCGTTACATTTGATGTGTTTAAGCTAACTATATTGGTAAATATAAACCTTCTATACCCCCATGGGCCACATTTGCTAAATTGTGAAAGGGCCTCAAGTAAATTAATTTAGTATCTAGCTATGTTTATTTTTACCAATATTATATCACTGAATATAAGTCTAATAATAGATATAATGAAACAAATCTTTAACATGCATCATTTACTATTTTAACCATTTGTTTGTCTAAAAACGGGCCTCGTTATAGGTGTAAACCACGAATGTGGCCTCAATTTCACAAATCACTATTGCAAATATTTATAAATTGAATGAACACATTATTTGGCATACTATAAACAACATTAAGTGGGTTCTTTTTTACATTTGATAAAATAACAATATATTCCAACTGATTAATTCATGAACATTTATATACCCCCTTTGGTGCCTCATTCTGAGAATTGCTCAATGATGACAAGGTGGCATCACTCGGATTCTGTTATGGTATGGTCCAAAGAACAAGAAAATGCAAAAACATTTTGTATAGAAGACATTGCACGGTCCCTTGCAAGTTCTGCCGGACTAATATGACCATATTCGCATGAATTATCATCACTAACTCCACCTTTCGCATGAATTATCATCACTTACTTCCTACAAAAATATTTCTGTTACTGATACTGAAAATGGGAAAGGATTGAAACTTTTACCGCTAAAATTAATGATTTCGTAATTTGATAACACATGAGCCATTTTATTTAAAGACTAGACGGTCGGGTGCACATTAACATTAAAATCATAAATCGCTGGCTTAGAAAACAGCCACCACATTAATATGAGGTCAATACATATGCCACATCTATTATAATATAAGAAACGTTATTCTGAGTCAATATTAATCAAAATCGAAAAAAGGTAATGTAGACTAAACCGAAGTAGAAAATGTGAGTCTTTCCTTAAGCAAAGAGGATTGTGACATACATTTTCTTGTAGTCTCATAATGTCCTGGTATTATTCTTCTATGTGAGTAACAAATCACAGTGTATGATATTTGTGCGGTTAAGTGTGGTTTAAATCATGAGTGCGTTCTAAATTGAATGTGTAACATGAAAAAGCCAAACAAATCACAGTGTATGATATTTTTGCGGTTAAGTGTGGTTTAAATCATGAGTGCGTTCTAAATTGAATGAGTAACATGAAAAAGCCATCAGGATGTTTTTGCTTTTGCTTATTTAAAACTTAAAAATGTAAATAGTGGGTTCCGTACATGACGACTGTAATGAAACGTTTGCTTTACATATATATCTAGAAGAATTGACCACCTTGTGGCCACCATAACGCCTCCTCATATTCCTAAAATGGACTCCCATGATTACTTTATCGTGTTTTTCACCGTTTTCAACACATTTTCAACCTCTGAACCATTTTGTTCTAGAATTAATCATAATGCAGCACACACGTGTTATTTCCGCACCTACCTAACGGCGTTTCCACATATGGAGAACTATGCAGTTTTAACAGGAACCCTCAGCACTAATTCAGGCTTTCGTGGAACCGACTAGTTTTCCTACGACTCAGAACTGTTGTTAGTTAACCAGCTTATCACGATTATTCGTAAATATAAAAGTTCTAAATTATGCGTACCAATCTATGCATTTGATGAATACAGTTTACAGTAACGTATCAACAACTAACAAATGCAGCACATGTAAAATAATATTGTCGAAAGTTGTCTTTCCGACGAAATCACCAAACTATGCATTGGTGATACAATACATTTTTAATTATTGTTCTTTTTGTTTGCTTTCAGATACATAACGCTGACGTTGATGTAAATTCATACCATCATGGATCACACAAACATTGCAGGCATCACAATGGCTAGGAACAATACAT
This sequence comes from Spisula subtruncata, assembly GCA_963678985.1. Taxonomy (NCBI): domain Eukaryota; kingdom Metazoa; phylum Mollusca; class Bivalvia; order Venerida; family Mactridae; genus Spisula; species Spisula subtruncata. The sequence goes on from OY787671.1 coordinate 37,860,281, forward strand.
ATTCTGTGGACACTGAAGAAAATGAGAGCTTTCCCAACCACCAACAGAGTCAGAAGATTAACGCCTACTATGACATAGCTCGTACTGTAGAAACATACGTGGTTCCTGTCACGTGTGTTGTCGGCATCGTGTGTAACAGCCTTGCTGTGAAAACATTTTTACACAAAGGAATACGGAATTATTCTTGTAGTATGTTCTTAATACTGAAGTGTTTTTCAGATTCATTATTCCTTATGAATTTACTTGGAATATACCTGAGTGGGTGCTTCAACATACAAGTTAACACCGCCGCCAACATTTGTAAAGTTGTTATATTCATCACCTACGTTTCTGGATTCATTAGTGTCTGGACTGTAATTCTGGTTTCATTTGAGAACTTTATACGTATACGCTATCCGTACGAAGTGAAACGTTTGTGTACAACCCACAATGCAGGGATTTGTATATGTGTGTTGATCGTATCATCGATAGGCATCAACAGCTTTTCTCTCTGGATTAGTGATAAGAACTGTGTCCCTGTGTCTGACTTTTCGACCATTACACAGGCTTTTATCTATGTTGATACTTTACTTACTCTTGTTCTACCGTCTGTTCTCCTCACTGGACTTCTCTTTGCCATCATATCAAAACTATGCCAACATACCAGAACTTCTAGTCAACAAAACCGCAAACCAGGCCGTTGTGGAGGTCACGTGCGCCAATCAGAATCGAGAATCGCCGCTGTTACACGCATGCTTCTTGCAGTTTCATTAACATTCTTTCTCTTAACGGTGACGAGCCATATTGTTAGAATAAAATTGTTAATTACTTCATTTGTCACAGGAAACATGAAACTTACCAATACGGAAGCTGCTGTTCAAATAATAGCGCAGCTCTTTTATTATTCTGGTTTAGCCACTAATCTTTTTATATTACTTCTTTTCGGAGAAAACTTTAGAAAGGTATTTAAAAATACGTACATGCGAGAGTCTCTAGATACTGTGAATTTATCGGAGGCTTACAAAGACCACGTGACTGTAGTACAAAGTGATGACACACATGATTGTGACGACACTGTGAATGGGATTGGTGAACGTGATCTATCTTGTCTAGTTAATATGAAAGTTACATCTCTGTGAGTAGGAACGTAATCAAAATCGTAGTGGTGAATAGCTAGCTACCTTTGTTGGTAAAACTTCTGATCAATCAATTTGATAGTGCTGATTGAAGGGTGCTACTGACACTGTCCAGTTCACATACGAATACCGTGTTGTTTTCATACATGTGTACGCATGTCTACATCTGATTCATAAACGCATACATTTACCAAATGAATCAAGTAAATGTTACATTCATGTTGCGTGTGTGAAACTCTGGGGGTAGATACTCTACCGGAACATCATTCTGTAGAGATGACAGTGTGATACCTTTTCTACATTCTGGTACAGTTCCAGTGAATGACCACTACACCAGTTACATTCATAGGAAGCAGTATCAGTGTTTGGTCCGCAAACGACTAAACAAAATAAAATATAAAAAAATCCGTCACTGAGCTAATATACTATCAAGGTAATATTCCAAAGATTGTTGAACATCGCGTCTCATTTTTCAGCATAAATACGGCGCTGAAGGAAAATCGCTACATAAGTCATTCAAATAAATTATAAGATATTCCTTCTTACCGAAAATATCGTTCAATTGTATCTTATGACGTCGAAACGGCAAAACCGTGTTCCTTTCTATATTTAACTTCGTTCGAGGCTATTCTATTTACCCGCTGGATACCCGCTCTACTCACAGAATCGTAATTATTGTTAGGAACCAAGTCTATTTTTAGATACGATGTTCCACAATCTTCGGATATAGACATATGGTACGCTTTATACATTGATAGTGTATTAGCTCAGTGACGGATATTTAAAAAAGGTTTACTTATTTTATTTTCCAAACACTGATACTGCCATCTGTGGTTACATTTACCTTTATGTTTGCAAGAGTGTGTGGTCATGTGAATTTGATAGATTATGCAATCATTTTTCACCACTGGCAAACTTCATCATTGATTGCCAAAATTTAAATGTGGTAAAGCTAATGGTATAAAAATGTATTAAACCTTTATTCTCGATTGTTCACATGGTAGTTTGATGACGAGATGGATATAATGAAATCAAATGTCAAACACAAAACATGTTCACTGTTAAATGCTGTTGTACATCTTGATCTCAATATCAAGTATAATTTGATGAGCTGTAACCAAACTATTTGTTACCCTAAATAGCATATTGCGATGCTGGGCACTGTTTTATCAAACTATTTACGCTAACGTAAACTTAAGATTTCCTAACATATTGCGTACGTCGATAATATTTGCGTAAATTGCAAATATGGACGTAAGAGAAGAGTTTTTAACACGCACTAATGACCGTCGCATGTTATTTTAGACCGTCATTTGTTGTTTTAGACCGTCACTTGTTGTTTTAGGCCGTGAGTAATCATCACATCTTGACGTATATTTATTCGTTCTGGTACCCGTTATATTTTATATTGGTTATATTGTGTCCCGAGTTACTTTCAATCTTCAATATTTTTGCGTAAATGTATGCAAGTACATGCGATCGTTTAGTAAAACACATTTACGAGTTTGCGTAAGGTAGATATCTATGCGTAAATTTACGCGACATTTACGCATTGTTAGTAAAACAGTGCCCTAAATCGTAATTGCATCCAATGCGTTAAATGTATCATCGTGATCGTTATAATAAAATGCCATTGTTTGTGTTTTCAAAATGCTACTTTATTTATCAACCCTCCACTATATAGACATCTTCTGTGTAAGTAATTGCTTATTCTGTTTTCACCAGTAACATACTGGTAATTTGAAAATAGCTGACGATTGACACCCATAACCGTATATGTACTTCGTTCTCGCGGTCAATTCAATTCTTTTCTTTGAACATTTGACAACTTCAATAATTACATTTACCTCATTAATAGAACACAATGACAAAGAAAAAATTTTTTTTTCAGCATTCAAATAGCAGTTCTATGCATTTTCCCTACCTATATTTACAATATCATGGGCGTAGGAGCGTCTTCAACATTGGGGGGGGGGGGCAAACATTTGGCAACTTAGGGTAAAAAATTTTACGCTCCGCTCGCAAAGTAACTACATTATGTCAAGATGTGACAATACCCATTGTTTGCACAATAAAACACTGGTACATAAATTGTACTCTTAAACTACCACAATCCTTCTATATCTATATAATAACTGTGAGTTTAAGGTTTTGTGGTAATTTGGTTTAGTAATTACGTGGTACCTGGAAGTTAATCAGTTCAAATATAAAGAGGTCCGGGGGCCTGCCCCCGGGAAAATGTTCTAAACAATGGATCAATCTGGTACATTCTGAGCCTTCCGAGATACCTTATTTGGTTAAAAAAGGACCTTAATACAGGGAATTTTAAAAGTTCTTACATTAAAGTGCTTGCACAAAATTTAAATTGCTCGATTTTGAGATTGAAGCTTAATGTGAAAACGCTTGTTTCGAAGGCTTTATATATAATTGACAACCTCTCAAAGTCGTATAAGAGGGTTGGGTGACGTTAAGAGTACAAATTCTGTCACGAGAGTATTTTTTTGCAAACAATGGGTTTTATATAAGGAAGTTATTATGTGAGCGAAGCGAGCAAAAAATGTTTTTAATACGTTTTCACTAAGAACTGAAGGCAAATTGCCTATAACGAGATATATTAGGTTGTAAATTATACTTTTCGTCTGAATTATTGGGGGGGGGGGCAAAAGATATGTTGCCCCCCCCCTGTCCAGACATTGGGGGGGGCTGGTCCCCCTGGCCCCCCCCCCCCCCCTGCTCCTACGTCCATGAATAAAGAACACATGAACATTGTATAACAATTTCAATATTTGATTGTTGAGTGATGACATTTCAAATAAATGTTAAAATAAAATAATTGCCTGACAACCAATAATTTCATCCAGCAGTCAACACTCAAACATTGAACTTCATTGTTTTGAGGTCCAAAGCAACCCTTTGAGAGAAAGAAGTTGTAAAATATGTTGAAGAGGTGCTTAATAATTTTTTTAGGTTATTTCATAGTGTAGTTTAGTGTACTTCTAAGCTAGTCAAGGTGAGGAAATAACTTTTGATATTTTTTCATCTCAATCCTGACTGCATAACGTAATTTTTTATTGTAAATTCGGGTTCTGTGCAGTTGTTTTTGGTGAAACAATTGCATGACAGAAATATTGTTGAAAATGATGCCAAACCCACGTGAGCAATATGCACTACATTCGATGCCCTGGAATCTACCTGTGTGTGGACATAATTTAACACAACGTATAATACAATTGTTAGACCTACCTACCCTTACCATCAAAAAGATATTGATCAACTAGAAAATGTACAAAGAAGGGCTGCAAGATATGTAACCAATAATTACGAGGGCCCATCAATAATTTCGTGAACTAATTTTATGTTGCGAGTATAAATAGCCAAGCACACTATTAGACTCTAGTCCTTTTTAAATTAACATCCCGTGCACAGTTTGCAATTATTCCATTGCTCGACCCATAACCGGGTCACGTGCTACATGCCGTCACGTGACAACTGCCGCAAATGTCCGTTTACGACGCAACCAACTCCTCTCGGTGCTTGTATTTCTTACCATGCTGCGTATTTTTGAGTTTTTGGAAATGGCCAGAAGTTGCTAATGTCCTATTCTAGGTTTTATGATGGGCACGGTAACAGTTATATATCCAGGTCCTAGACTGTGTCCGAAACAACGCTGATGCTGTGGGTTCGCGAATTACCATAGTATAACAGAATCTAATACATTTAAAGTTGTATGTGCGTTCTTTCCGTAACCGATAGCATCTGAAATTTAACTATTGCTGCTAAAGTTTCTAATAACAGTAGGCTTTCGAAGCAACACATTAATTACAAGTTATTTCGTATATGCCGCAAAATATTATGGTCAATACACTTTACCGACTGCCAATTGTAAAGGAAAATGGCCGGCGAATATGCTTATCATCTTTGTATGCTCCTTTATTGTCCATAAAGCAATTCTTCAACAATGAAAATGCACTATTCGATTGCCAAGATTCCCCATAAACTGCATGCAAATTTTCTTGAATGTAGAAGAAAAATTTCCTGAGTAATGTATAAATCATTGACACAAAACGTTACTCGGTCCTACTGGGCGACGCCATTTTTTATAACGAACGCCCATGACATGACGTTCGAATGTTGCTATGACGTCAAAAACGTGAACGTCAGCAATCATTTTTCATGCTAAATTAATTGGTGAATAAATTATCTTTGACCATGCAAACTTTCAATAAGCTATGTCAAAACGTTATGAAACTGTGGAATTAGTTCACGAAATTATTGATGGGCCCACGTATAATAAAATTCCAGGCACATTCCGTAATATCATGAACGATTTAAAATGGAATTCCCTTCAAGATAGGAGACAATTTAGCAGGTTAACATTATTTCACAAAATGGTTTACAATCACATAGAAGTTGACCCAAAACAGTATCTCACCCCGTACACTAGACCCTCACGCCATTACCATCATCTGGCCTTTTATGTACCGTCTGCAACTGTGGACTAACGTTACTATAAATACTCATTTTTCCCTCGGACTGTTGTCCAGTGAAATTCACTACCATCACGTGTAGTCAGCGCTGACTCAATCAAGTCAATTTAAGTCAGCGTTGGCTACACTGATGTTCATACTTCAGATAGGACAGTACTTGTTTTTAGGCTGGCGATTTGCGCCAGACTTACAATCCTTAAAATGAAATCCACTAAGATTAATTTACTCCCAAAACTGAAAACACAGAATCTATACACTCGATGCAAATAGTTCCTCCTCGTTAATCAGTTTTGCAAGAACATTAAACTTTCTTTGTTTCGTTTAATCTGTTTGATTGTAGAATCTAATTAATTATGTTAGTTTCTTCTTGTAATGGAAGGAAATTGTATGAAACTAAAAGTGTTTAATTGCGTTGATAATTATTACTACGCGTTACGAATGTTAATTATTCGAGTAACTTCTATTCAGGGTAGTCGAGGATGAATAGCTTTTTTGAGAATTCCATTTCGACAACAACGTTATGTGAATGTTTTAAATATTTCATAGGATAAGCAAACTTTCCGTAAATTAGAGAAGAGAAATCACATGCAGCCGCTGACAGGCTGACATCTAAATACTTCTACGTTGTTGTTCTACTTCAGCACCCCTACACCGCTAATGGGATATGCCACGTTACGAACATGATCGGCCTTTTCCGTAAATTTATTTTTAATTCTGTTCGATTGTAATATATTAGTTTCTTCTTGTAATGGAAGGAAATTGTATGAAATTAAAAGAATAGGTGCTTAAATGCGTTGATAATTATTACTACGCGTTGCCAGAGATCTTATATAAACTAGATCCTGGCGTTAAGAAACGCGATATAGAGCGCGCATCAATGATTTTATTATGTTAAATTATTTAGGTCATCATTCTCCAACGAGATCGTGGTCGAGTGGTTAAGCAACTAGCTTAGTAATTTTCTGATGCTAAGGTCCAGCGTTCGAATCACGGCGGCTCCCAATTTTTTATATTTGCCATTTTTTATTTTTATTTTATTTTTTGTTAAGTCCAGCACTTACCTCTCTTTCGACTTAGAAAACCACTTGATGTTATATCACTTGAAAAGCTATTGTTCCTTAGCAGTTCGCCAGCCTGTCAGTACTTCCAGTACTTTGATTATCCTGATGTTAACACTACTAATATCCTTTTCTGCACACTGAGTAATGTTGTATAGTTGTTTGTTTTGCAGTTAGGGATCATAAGTAAACATGTACATATTGCACTCATTTTTTATCACAAACTGTTAGGAAGCACCAGGTGGATTGAGTAGCCTGGGAAACCTAATCAGTCTATTTCTTTGTTAACCCCCCCCACGCATGGCATTAATGTTCTATGAGAAGAACGCTAGCCATTATTATAAACGAAGACACTAGATACTGACATTTGACATAATCTACTATTAAGGCATTATATCACTGAAAGATGTACTGAACTGACTGAACACTGCACATACTTATTTGCACGAGATGACATGAATTGTTAATGGCGTTAAAACTCATACTCGTAATGTATGTATAGTTACATTTCAGTATCCCAGACAAATGAGTTAACAATATTACTGAAACAGAAACCATAAAACCATACTTATACCGTACCATACATAAGTGTCATTGGGGTAATTCAGAGTGATTTGGGCTTCAAAACCTTTATACTGAATGTTTGTTATTGACAGAAGGCTATTGGAAGCATATGTTTAGAACAAATTACTCACAGTCGAAACATCATTCCAGGAAGTATCAAATGTCACAAAGGTATAGCTTGGCACCATTGACACGAGCCTGACCTATTGATTACCATAATTTAACAGTCGACAAACTCCTACGTTTTACATCACCGAGTGTAAGTTTTCACAATCGGGGAGTATTACGAAGACGCTCGAGATGTACTACAAACACAAATTTGAAATACCGACATCGCACGATTTGCTTGCGGAAATTAATATATTCAAAGCAAGAACCTTGTTATATATTCTTTCATAAAGTTGAGGCTCAGGTCAAAGTATCCCAACTATAACAGCGGAGAATAATCATCAGTTTCACCCTTGTACTGGTACATGATTGTATAAAGAAACAAAACAAGGGAAGCACTAGTTACCAGTTTACAACACAGCTGACTCCACACGCTGGACAAACACGCCAACACTAGTAGTGTTACTACGCTATATAGAACAGCGGTCGTGGTAGAGTGGTTAGAGTGCGTAATCTGTATTCAAATTGTGTTGCTACTTCCGGTCCCGACAGGGCATAACACAGGATACACCAATGACGAGTTTCAGCCCGTTTGAAGATGTAAGTTCCGTTTTGAAAAAGCAAGCTTGTACTGGCTATGATAGTGTCCTTGAAATCTGTTTATACACTGAGAGACTTTAAAAACGATCCACTTAATGAAATTTATTTTTGCTAAAACCAAATTGAGCAAACCATTTTCTTCTTGGTAAATAAGTTTTAAACACTTAATGCTATCATGTTTTACCAAAAACATTGACGAAATTATACTTAGCAAACAGTTTAATACGCTTGGGCTAGTTTATTCCTTTGTGTACGTGATTCACGAACTTACGCGTATACTCGAGTATAAACCTGCAGTGCGTTCATTAACGAAAACGCTCGCCAACGTTCGCGAACAATACGTGAGTTCGCGTTATTGAACGATAAGTGCGCCACGAACATGTTAGCCAATTACGAACGACCTTAATACATAGCTCGCCACGCGAACAAGGATGGCGGATAGATAAATATTTGATTTGATTTATTATAATCTTAGCGATTTAAATATTAAGTGTAGATTGTATGTGTTTTGCATTTGTGATACAGTGTGGATACCAAAGCTGACTAAATAGAACACGAAAGAAGTATTACTGAGTTCCTAATTTTCAATCTACGGCTGAAAATCTAATAGAACAAGTTAGGCCATTAAATCGTCTATCTCCGCCATCTTGAAATTGTTTGCGGCGAACGAATATAATCGTTCAATAAGTAGTTCGCGTGACGAACTAATTCTCGCGGCGGACGTTTTCTTTAATGAACGTAAGGCTGATTTATATGTACCATATGGATCGGCATATATCAAAAAAAAACACAAAAAGTTGCTCATAAAATATCGGTTACCATGTCGCGCTTGTCCAAAAATGAAGACCTTGCGCCTCTTGGCATATTCAAAGCCGGACATTGAGTCAGTAAAATGGCAATCCACGCACATTGTTTCGTTTTCGTGAACAATTCGATGCCAAAGATTGATGAAGTTATCCAACGGAAACCAATTGTTGATGCCCATGCGTTCGCCTGCCCACCCGCCCAACGAAATCGCCAATCTAAGCACAAGGATTTAAAAAAACTGGTTAAAAATCAGACTGGTCGTTTTTTATGCTTAAAAGAATTGTCCCAAGTTTAGGCGTATTGCAAAATTAATATAAAATCATATTTGTTTAAATGTTTCGTTCCATCTGTGAGACAGTCCCTTTAAACACAGTGTAGTGTAAAAAGTAATTTACCGTAATCCCAGAAATATGTATTCTAGATTGGAAAAATAAATGGGTCTAATTTCAAGTGATAAACTGTAGTGACTACAAATTGAGACAAAGAATTTGTCTTAACTATCAGTTGCTCTGACAGAAACATTAATACATATAATTACGTAATTATTATACATTTGTAGATTGGACTGTATACTGAAACATCGTTAATCAATATGCTAGATATAGAAATTTTATTTATACGCAGATGCTATGTTAGTTCCAACGTGCCGTGACTTCGTGACTTCTATCATAACATTCGGAGGTTTGGCAGAAAAAAGTTTATCTGTCTTTGTTGGGCCAGGATCCATAAAGAGAAGTACATAGAGTATAATCACACCCTGCTTAATTTTGTTGTTTAAGCACTAGATTGTCTAAATGTGTTTAATCCATCTGAAAAAGCAACATCAACAAAATAGTTGGTTTGAGTAAAGTCTCATTGGAAATGAAATATTGTGACTTGCGGAACTATATGATGCCAATTATAGGTTAAATTATAATGTCTTCCAGTGCAACAATGTTCTTCACCTTCCTGTTCATGAAAATGGTAATGTTAAAGACTGTCACAAGGTGCAGACAACATAATAATTATTCTTGATGACTTGATGGCTTGGCCATATATTTCGAAGAAACCTTAAACAAGTCTTATGATCAGATTTTACAAATTTCTCAGGGCTCAACATTAATTCTGATTAAGAAGTTTGGATATAGGTAAATCAAAATAAAGCTGTAATGTCATCAACATAAAACGGAAAAAAACTTTGAATTAAGGACAAAACACATACAACGAATAAGATATTTAAGAACAATTGTGATACCACGAATTACCGGCAGAAATTTTTAACTTATCATTCAAAGTTTCATGCTGTCTTTTTCATGTATTTGCTCCATTTGAAATTTTCAAAACTGTAAACGGTTCATGGAATGATGGCTGTATTAGCGAGGACAATATGTGACAAATATATACATGAGAAAACGATCCAATTACTTTATTTGAATAGTCATTACATAAACCATTCAAACTATGAAGTCATATTTTGTCAAATTGATTCTGACGTAGCTTTATTTAAAACACCTACAGGAATAGCAAATCAATATCGTTTCTAAAAGTTCGAATGTTTCAAATGCCGGTAGCTGGAATTCTAACTTTCTGAAACCCTGCCATCAGAGATGTTTTAAGATAAACCGATATCAAAATACTGCGCGAAATTCTCCTTGCGGTGGGAAATGTTCCTTTAAACATTTATAAGTGAGCTAATTCTTTCAAGATGTATCATTAAGAGACGGTTAAAGTGTATCCATAAGGCATTAGGTTAGTTAATATAGCACAAGCCTAAGAAATTGTATCACAAAACACAGATTTTACTTCCGAAAGTATTCATCCATTCAATATAGTTACTAGAATTTATTATCTAATGAATGAGTGATACTTTGGGTGTCAAACTCCGTTGTGCTGTAAATTTAGGCATGTTAATATAGAAATGAATAAATACATTTGTCGTTGCCCTAGAAACAGACAAAGTTTCTTTTTCATAGAAAGGATAGTCGTTTGTTTTCAATGAAGATGTAATAATGTAAATATTATACAGTCATATACATTACTCTAGAATAATATTTATCATAGGTTATTCACCCGCACTGTAATTATTCATATCTTCAGAGAAATACGCGCATACAAATTACAACGTTGCAAATATTTAAATCTTGACAACACGCAATTATCTCTTAAAGTCAAAGAATTTTCTTCGTTTTTAAATGTCAACATGCAAATATAATATTAATATTCTAGAACTTGTTTTTAATCACTGGGCCTGGTTGGCTCAGTGAAAGAATTATGTACATAACTGGATAGCCCATATCCGATATTAATACCGTTGATAGGACTAAAACTGTTATCCGGATTCATGCACAAACGAGCTAAATAACATATAATGTGTTATAGTTTCAGGCGTGTTGTAGAAACCAATCCAACAAAGAATATAAACGTGGCGAATATAAATAAGTAGTAGACCCCGTTAGACCACTGCCTTGAGTGTGCAGAAGCTCATCTGATATCTGTCACTGTCAAAAAAGACATCCTTAGCAGGAAGTAGGACAGAGTGATGTGTCCTGCTTTACAGAGTAAGGTATTGATGGTGAATAAGTAATGAGTTATCTTGCAAAATTTAGATCTGAGTAATGGGTCTTGCTTGACATTGACAGGTATTGATGGTGAACAAGTGTTGCAAGTTTCAAAGCAATAGCCCTCATAGTGTATGAGAAAGTGGACCTAAACACAAAACTTAACCAAAATTGTTTATAAGTCCATAAAGGGGCAGTAACTCTTGCTAAATACAGATCAGATTTATGGTTATTGCTTGACATGGTCAGGTGTTGATGGTGAACAAGTGCAATAGCCAACATAGTGTATGAGAAAGTTGGACCTAAACACCAAACTTAACCGAGGCATTTCATTTTCTAAGTCCAAAAAGGGGCAATAACTCCTGCAAAATACAGATCTGCTTGACATGGTCAGGTGTTGATAGTGAACAAGTGCAATAGCCAACATAGCGTATGAGAAAATTGGACCTAAACACGAAACTTAACCAAGGAGTTTACTAAGTCCAAAAGGGGCAATAATTCACGTACAATGCAAATCAGAGTTTTGAGTCTTGCTTGACTTAGTCAGGTAGTGATGGTGAACAAGTGTTGAAAGTTTCAAAGCAATAAATTTGACAGTTTAGGAAGAAAGTAGACCTAAACACAAAACTTAACCAATGCATGTTATTTTCTAAGTCCTGAAAGGGGCAATAATTCTTATAAATGCAGATCAGACTTATAGTTCTTGCTTTACAGGTTCAGGTTTTGATGGCGAACAAGTGTTGAAAGTGTCAAAGCAATAGCTTTGATTTTTTATGAAAAATGTTTACTAAATGTTTACCTAAACACAAAACGTAACCATGCAACGCCGACGCCGACGCCGACGCCGACCACGATCAAGTGATGACAATGACTCATCTTTTTTCAAAAATGAGATGAGCTAAAAACTGTTGTAACGTCTGAAATGAAAATAAGAATGGGGTTCATTTTCTTAATCAGATCATTTGCTAAAGGTTGGTGTAAGTTTTGATGATACAGATGTTGTATGATAATTAGAACCTGTTTATAATCACGGCACCTTAAACTCGTAAAACTTCTTTCATACGGCGATCATCAAGGCAAATACTGGATTCATCTTCACCACTGTCATAAATTGGAATGCTGTCCATTATCCTCAAAGTTAGCAAAACATAGAAACATCATGCTACGTCAATCAAGGATTGCTGGGAATAACACAATGCATCCGCTAATGAGACTAAAAAATACCGAATGTTAACACCGACACATCGGTCACAATAGCTTGTCATTTTGTTCTGAATTTTAGACTTTGTTTTTACAATTATTTATTTCTACAATCAATGAAGTGGTCTCAATAGAGGAACTAAACTGGCACCGCAAAGAGTAACCTATCTATAAAATCTAATATCTTTGAAATTTGGCTGAAGTTCAAAGCACTATTATAAGACAGAGGAATAGTGAGTTCCAGTTCCAAGGAGAAAGTAAGTGCAAATACATGTAGTTAATATAATACAAGTCTGATCTTGAAAGAATGTCATACAATCCGAAATAATATGTATGCAAGGTAATGTGAATAAATTCAGTAGTTGAAAATACCAGGCCTAGTTATCATAAACATTTCTCATTCTCATACTCAAACAACTTGTAAAACAGCTTTTATAGAAGTTTGCATCAAAACCGACGCCAACTTGTAGCAAGTGGTATAATTAAGAAAATGAACACCCCCCATTTCACATGTTTCAATTCTGTTATAAAGAAGGTACAGCAGTTTTTGTAACTAAGAATTATGCGTTGGAGTATGGAGTACATTTTCAAATGCTTATAATCTTCATAGGGGTATGTAACGTCTTCCACCCCATTCACTGTTTAGGATAACAGGGACAGAGTTCTTGTCGAGACCAAGTTTACAAAAAGCCCTGACACGCTTGCGAAATATTTGATAACCACCTACTGTTTTATTCATTAGCTAACTTATACTTTTTCTACAAGTTATAGTCATATTTTTTGTCAAACTGTTTCATAATCGAAACGTTATAAAGCAAAACACACCGAAAATATACCGCTTTTGAAAAGCTCGACAAATTGATGCACAGGGGCTGTGTCGCCGCTTACCATACTATATGGTAATTCATGCGGAAGTGACAAAGAAAACAAGGACATGGGCAGATATGCACACAACTTTTAAAACTCTGATCAAATGCTTACCTCTGAAAAATAACACGAACGCTAGTGAGGTCATTTTATTATTTTCCATCCAAATAGTGAATGGGGTGGAAGACGCTACAGACCCCTATGATAATCACCGGGCCTATCCAACCGGAGATCGCTGTCGGTAGAGCATTTGAAGATCTATGCTCGAATACAGGTTGGGACGGGCATCTGTATGACATCTGTATTTGCTACTGCTACTGATACTGCTACTGCTACTGCTAGCTTCTCAACATATGGATAGGCTGTCATATGATGGCGTTTACAAGAATAAGTTTCTATTGGTCAACTAGTATTTCCATGAAAACTGGTCCTGTAAATTACTACAGGTTAACACTGTTTTTTTTATTATTAGAATCCAAAGTTGATGGTGCGTTGAACTTCTTTCTTAAGGCAAGCGAGACAATGCAGGACGCGTAATCAACAGTCCGAACTCGATGTCGTTGGAGACAATTGAATAACAAAGAAACTAAATTGTTTTGTGTTCGTACGGCTTCACAAATTGCATTTCTTGTCATCGTGCGTTGACTTGTATACACCTCTCTGACATACTTCTAAGTTGGCTAACCTCCAGTCAGCACATATAAGTGTGTTCTTCTAAAATGAGTCTATTATAGTGTGTGTTGTTACAATTTTAGCCTTTTTGTAAATCAGATCAACTATTTTGGCATTAGATCAAGTCCATTAAATCTTGTTAGGACCTGATGCATCGACTGACGTATATATAACTAAAATGTTATGAACGGCAAATTAACATAAACCGAGACTGGTCGTTTCTAATGTTTAAACATAATGTTGTGTAAACAGTTATTTCCACAATCTTGAACCACAGCTATTCTCGATCGCGAATGAAATGGTTCTCATTTCATGTGATTAACTGTAGTAATTACAAATCGAGACAACAAATTTGTCAGTTGCTCTGACAAACACATTAATTATTATACTTATTACTGATTGAACTGTACCCTGAAAATTCGTAAATTAAAAGGCTGGATATAGAAATAGTAATTATGCGTAGATGCTACGTTAGTTTCATCATGGTTTGACTTCTACTGTAAAATCAAGAGCTTGTCTGACTATTGGTCATTAAAAACTCATTATCCATTAATACGAGAACAAGTATATAGAGTACGGATCATATCACCCTACTTGATTGTATTGACTAAGCACTAGCCTGCTAAAATGGGTTAAAGAGACGTTACCTACCACTTTGATCGATTAAATCTATTCAGGAATAGTATATATAAAATGAGAATCATTATTGCTTAAACTCCTCAAATCTCCAACAAAAAGCTACCATCAATTACCGAGAAAAAATGAAAATATATTTCCACAACAAGCCAAAATAGTCACGAGTTGTTTCCCTTTGACCACAAAATAATAAATCGCTGGATGCGATATATTATCATTCGTGATTTGAATATATTTTTGACATTATAGAAACATATTTCTGCTGACAAATTATGATAATTGATCGTGCTTTGTACATTTAGCTCATTTAATGATATAGAAGTGAAAATATGCTAGTTATAGGGAATGCCTCTTTAAAGTCATCTGAAACAATATAGTTGGCTTCAGCAAAGTCTCCTTCTTCTCTAATTTAGAACAAGAATATGAAACAACAGCAACAGTTTTCTCTTAGATGATTACAAGGTTGAATAACGTGTGATATCAACACGAAATAACCAAAAGTATGCACAAGCCGCTGGCTTCGAATGAGAAGTTCCAAAGTACAAAATCGATATTTTTAGAATTCAATATAAAAAAGTCGGACAATTTCATTTCGGTCATTATGACACGTTTCTATTTTCATGAACATACGTTCATAAGAAGCGTCTTGTGATGTTAATAATAAATATATATCAGTCTATAAGGTTATAAGTGGTACCCTATCATTCTATGTCAGCGAAGTGTTCTACCGAACATTCAAAAGTATGTGAATATAAAATTCAAAACACCCATTGTTGACAACACTACACACTTTTCGATTACCCATGTGCTGCATGAATTGCCATTCCAGTTTTAATTGTAAAAGTGGTAAACCGGCATGTACCAGATTCCACCGATAATGTTATCAAACACTTTAAACCTTTTTAATTAATAATTGATCGATATGAACGACATGCATCCAATCCAACCTCTTTGGAATCAAACTATTGTGACTGGCGGAACACTATAATAGCAATCATATTATTAATTAAAATGTTTTCCAGTGCAACAATGTTCTTCACCTTCCTGTTCATGAAAGTGGTATTCTATAAAGAGACGGCCACATTTTGCAGACGACATAGCAATTATCCTTGACGACTTGATGACTTTGTCCTATATTTCAAGGAAACCTTAATGAGTCTATGATCAGACAAATTTCTCTGTGGGCTCAACGTTGATTGTAATATACTAAAGTAGTCTGGTTTGGTAAACCAGCATCAGCATAAATCGGAAACAGCCTTGAATTCAAGGAAAAAAACTTTAAATGAATAACATTATATAAAAATAATTGTCATACTACGAAATAGCGGCAAATACTTTTAACTAATACTTTAAATTTAATGTTGTCTATTTTCATTTATTTCTTAATCCTCCATTCGGAACTTTCAAAATTTTCAATGAAATAAACATTGAATAATATGTATATTAATTGGAATTTCTCGAACAAAGGGAATGTCGCATCATTAAAAATGAAAACATGAATATTAATAAATTATTGTTTCTAAAAGTGCGATCGTTTTATTACATAACTGAAGTTCTAATTTTCTTTTACTCTGACATCAGACAAGTTTCAAAATAAACCGTTATCAAATTACTGCGCGATATTCCCCTTGCGGTGGAAAATGTTCGAATGTACATTTATAAGTAACCTGATATATTCGAAAAAAGACGGATTTGATGTATCCATGAGGCATTAAGTTAGTTAATACAGCACAAGCCTAAGAAATTGTATCACAAAGCACAAATTTAACTTCCAAAAGTATTCATCCATTCAATATAGTTACTAGATTTTGTTATCTAATGAATGAGTGAAACTTTGGGTGCCAACTCTGTTGTGCTGTAAATTTAGGCATGTTAATATAGTAATGAATAAATACGTTGGTCGATGCCCTAAAAATAGTTTTCTTTTTCATAGAAAGGATAGTCGTTTGTTTTCTATGAAGATACAATTATGAAAATATTACAAAGTCATATACATTACTCAAGAATAATACTAATCATAGGTTATTCACCCGCACTGAAATTATTCATATCTTCAGAGAAATACGCGCATTCAAATTACAACGTTGCAAATATTTATCTCTTGACAACACGCAATTATCTCTTAAAGTCCCATTAACGCTCAAAAGCAGTCATATTTTGTGCCTAAAATGAGTTACTTATCGAGAATGTATTATGTTTTTATAAATATTGATTACTGTGCAACAATAAGTTAACTAACACAATATGGATAATTCTGGCCTTTCATTCTGATGTTTTGTTTACTGTTATACACGCCGAGCTTATTTTCGTCAAGTACCGTGTGCACGCGAGCGTGAAGTTATTCACATACGTGGGCGAGTACAAAATCTCGGTGTCCGCCGGTATCTTTTTGAAACTATTGAAACTGTCGGTGTCGCTGGTTAAACATACTGTATATTGCCTTGTATAGAGTAGATTTTGTTATAACTAAGCTGTGGTGGGTTGGTTGGTATTACTTATTCACAAACATTGTGATAATTTTCTATTTAACTATGTGCTACTTGTATATTACACTTTTTCATCTGTTAAAGCCAACGCTTCTTTGCGGCAGTTTTAAATAGGATTGACAGAAACTAAAGTATTCATTAAATATTTATACTTATATTTTAATCTAAAATGTCTAAGACCTGCCGTCCACTAGGACCGGAAGGGTTCCCTAAGCAGAAATTCGCCAGATCGAGATGGTTCGGCATGTCCTCGCGATGTTATGGAACCCTTCCGCATCATTCCACATTCAATCCACATCTTCGGGACGCTTTTTGTGAGGCTTCGTAATCATGTAGACATCCCGAAAGGTTTCCAAAGTCGAATCGATGCCAAAAGCTCCCCGAAAACACCGAAGGGATGAGTTCTACACACGGAAGCTATGCCGATTATGTTAAGATCACAAGCCGAAAAGCGAAAAGTTACCGAAGGCACCAGTTGATCGTGGAAGAAGTGATGCCGGGTCATCCGCGTATATCTCGAATGGCAGCGGATGCGATGCCGTCAGTTTACCAAGAGGTTCAGATAGTAGTTCGGCATCGCCTATACACTTAACCAAATTTCTAATTGGCCACCCTAAAACAACATTATGTCATCTGATATATTATAGCAATAAATCTTAGGCTGTGTAATTTGTTCATTCCACGCACTAATTTATCGATTTCTGTAATAAAATGTCTTATTCATGTAAAAAATCATCCATGCGTAACGGCAAATATTTTTTGCACATTGGTCTCGTAAACAGCTTGGAATATTATCGTACTTGGTATATGAATTTGTTCCCTGTTGATTGACTTATCTTAAAAACACTACAATTTGTGAGAATGAGTCATGTGGAACGCGCTCATGACGTCAGATTCATGCATACATTGAACGAATTTCTGATTGGCCACGTGTCTTTATAAATTAGTTTTTAACACATAGCTTTTAGAAGAATACAAATAATCAAAACCTCAATACTGTCCAATTTTATTGATGGAAAATAAGTTCCTCGCACTAATTCGAGCTAAACCCCATGGTATTATAAATATCGCATTTTTCAAAATCACGTTTTAGCATACATGTCTGGATTTTTGTCATTCTGACAGTCTCAGCGCGCCCCATGTTACTTATTCTCGCCAGTATTCATGCGTTTCATTAAATGAACTTGAAGGGTTCCCAAAACGAGCATGTTGTAATCAGCATCCCTTCCGCATAGTACCGGGGTCTAGTTGACGTAAGGTCTAAAATATTATTAAATAGACACTTTACTTCTCAATATGTTATATTATAACCTAATGAAAACAATCTACCCTTTAATTCACCCGTGATATATTACACTCGATTACCCTATACAATATAGTGCAATAGGATACCGGCGATTACCAGTACCGGAGGATACTGGTCGGTATTTGACTTTTATATAAATGCATGTAGATGTACTCGCATAAATTGGTCATCAATATATGTGTCCTCGATATATTACGGAACTTTACGTACTGTATTCAGAACGACCCGTCGATTTCAGATTGTAAACAAAGGAGTATTTTGTGTGGTGGACAAAATACTCCTTTGTTTACAAATTGACGATTTGCGGAGATTATTATTCTTAGGATAAAAGTCAACATAGATCAAATATATGCTGATTCTATGACATTTGGGGAGCTCTATAACCTGCCAATGTTTCACGGTCTTATTTGTTAGTAAAATGTTGCTATTTCTGAGACTTTATGGGACTTTAAAGTCAAAGAATTGTCTTCATTTTTAAATGTCAACATGCAAATATAATATTAATATTCTAGAACTTGTTTTTAATCACTGGGCCTGGTTGGCTCAGTGAAAGAATACTGTACATAACTGGATAGCCCATATCCGATATTAATACCGTTGATAGGACTAAAACTGTTATCCGGATTCATGCACAAACGAGCTAAATAACATATAATGTGTTATATTTTCAGGCGTGTTGTAGAAACCAATCCAACAAAGAACATAAATGGTGGCAAATATAAATAAGTAGAAGACCCCGTTAGACCACTGCCTTGAGGGTGCAGAAGCTCATCTGATATCTGTCACTGTCAAACAAGATGCCAAATTGTCAAAAAATACGCCCGTCTTGTTTGTGCAAGTGACAAAAAATATTGATTATGAAATAAAACCCCATATTGTGTCAAAACATTTTTAAACAATCATCTTAAAACTTATCTTTATAATCACAAACTATATATCATGTTTTGACAATTGTTGTCACCAAGTGTGAAGAAAATCGGACGAAAAATGTTTGAGTTAGGAGAAAACTTTTGGAGTTAGGAAAAAAACTGTTTGAGTAAGAGTACAGACAAGGCCAATTTCACATTTTTGGGGTAAACGAAGGACCATAACCCAAGAAGGCCTGCACCGATTTTGCCTATAATCAAACTTGGCCTAGATACTACCCATTAGATATTTTATAAGTCAAAAAAGGGGCAATAACTCACGCAAAATGCAGATGGGAGTTATGGTTCTTGCTTGACATGGTCAGATATTGATTGTAAACAAGTTCTTGCAAGTTTCAAAGCAATAGCCCACAGAGTGAATGAGGAAAGTGGACGTAAACACAAAACTTAACCAAGAAATTTTCTAAGTAAAAAAGGGGACATAACTTCTTGCTTGACATGGTCAGGTATTGATGGTGAACACGTGTTGAAAGTTTCAAAGCAATAGCTTTGATAGTTCATGAAAAATGTTTACTAAATGTTTACCTAAACACAAAACTTAACCATGCAACGCCGACGCCGACCACGATCACGACCAAGTGATGACAATATCTCATCTTTTTTAAAAAAAAGATGAGCTAAAAACTGCTGTAATTTCTTTAGTTTAATATGAATGAAAATATGAATGGGGTTCAGTTTCTTAATCGGATCATTTGCTACAGGTTGGAGTAAGTTTCGATGCACAATTCTGAATACAATATGTAGTATGAGAATTAAAACCAGTTTATAATCACGGCACCTTAAACTCGTGGAACTTCTATTATACGGCGTTTATCAAGACCAATACTGGATTCGTCTCCACCACTATCGCAAATTAGAATGCAGCCTCCTAGTATGCTTTAAAGTTAGCAAAACATAAAAACATCATGCTACGTCAATCAAGGATTGCTAGGAATAACACACTGAATCCGCTAATGAGACCAAAAACACCGAGGGTTAACAGTGACACATCGGTCACAATAGCTTGTCATTTTGTTCTGAATTTGGACTCTGTTTTTTACAATTATTTATCTCTGCAATAATTCAAGTGTTGGTTAATAGAGGTACTATAATGGCACCGCAAATAGTGACATATCTATAAAATCTAATGTCTTTGAAATTTGACTGAAGTTCAAAGCACTATTATAAGACTGAGGAATACTAGTAGTGAGTTCCAGTTCAAATGAAAGTGCAAATAGTTAAGTTAATACCAGTCAGATCTTGAAAGAATGTCATACAATCCGAAATCATATGCATGAATAAGGTGAATATTTTCAGAGATAGAGGAGAATGTGCCAACCGGAGAGCTCTGTTGGAGCACTAGCTGGCGATCTATGCCCGAATACTGGTTTGGCAATGATATTTTTTGCTGCTAGCTTCTCTCAACCTATGGATAGGTTATGAGTAGGTTGCCATATGATGGCGTTTACAAGAAGTTTATATTGGTTAACAAGTATTTCCATGAAAACTGGTCTTGTAAATTGACTACAGGTTAACACTTTTTTGTTATTTGAATCCAAACGTTTATCGTGCGTTGAACTCCTTTCTTATGGCAAATGACACAATGCCAGACACGTAATAAACATTCCGAACCCTATTTCGTTGGAGACAATTGAATAACAAAAAAACTAAATTGTGTTGTGTTTAAACGACTTCACAAATTGCATTTCTTCTCATCGTACATTAACTTGTAAACAACCATCTCTGACATCATTCTAAGTTGGCTAACCTCCAGTCAGGACAGATAAATGTGTTATTCAGAGCAACAACCTGGAATAAACCAGACAGTTATTAAAACTGAAAATTGGATTTTCTTTTATTTTCTGGTTCCGTTGTGTTATGTATGTTTTCTGTTCTGGGCTGGTTCAGTTGAGTTCATCCTTTCCTGTCCGCATTTGTCATCACCTTTTATTAAGGAATATCGCACATTCATATATAACTATATCGGAGAAATAATTTATTATAAAAATCGCAGACATCAAATAGAAAAAACATATTTGAGCACCACCACCGAATACTAATTTCAATGTAATTATAAAATAATTCTCACACACTTCAAACATGGCTGATTTCTCGACAATCGAGTTCGTAGGCCTTGTGTGTTTTTTTCATTATAATTCGTGTCAAAATAGATTTCTTCACCATATGTCAAAATGTGAATACATTTTGATCACGGGGTACAAATTGCTCGAACATTCTTTAGTAATAAGACTGGCTCAGTCATAATACTACACTTGGTGGAGTGCTTTAAAACCACTGGTTGCAAAATTCAATCAGATAAAATATCATTTACTGCTTAACAATGTCTATGAGTGTCCAAATGTATAATTGTATCAACAGACAAACGTTCAAGTTATTGATTTAATATTCTAAAATATTTGATAGGTTTAATATTGGTTTAACAGACCTATCATCAGTTCTTGAAATGCATTTCATTAATGATATTAAATATTATGGGTATTCATTGTGTCCAGTATCATATTATGCTGCATATTGGTCAGTTGTCTACACTATTATTAATGTCTTTGGTCAGTTCTGACTTATAAGATGCTTATTATATCTTGAGAAGGATATTATTGATTCATTTGAAACTGTAATTACTATATGTTTTACATTTGTTACAGTGTGGTGTACCGAGTCACTGCAGGGCTTTTCACAGCATACTAGTGATAGTTGTAGATATGTAGTACTGTAATATTACTTAGTAGTAATGCAGTGTACTTAGTACAAATGTAGTTTTAGTAGTCATTGTTCTATTATTACGAATAGTTAAGAATGTCGGGACGACATTCCCTGTAGAGGGGGAGTATGTCACAGGGTCAAATTAACACTGTGCATATATGTTATTTTCCTATAAATCATTCATTTTCTTATAAATCATTCTTGTGTATCGTCATACCATCACATCATTCATTTTACAGTAACATTCATAACATTAACAATTTACCCTCATCAGGGCCTCACTTTCATATCATAGTTGTGGTCGTGATGCACGGGCTTTGTTTCCCGCCATAACACGTCATCGCACTCTAACAATCAGTCGTGAAGTAAATGGTTTGTGAGTCGGACGTATTGTCATTGTATTTATTGTGTACTTTCAGGTATGGATGTTACTTCATCTTTTCTTCATGTTGTCATCATTTATCATCCTCATCTCATTCATTTGTTATTATGTGTATAAAAAGAGTCGTGAAGTAAATGGTTTGTGAGTCGGACGTATTGTCATTGTATTTATTGTGTACTTTCAGGCTGAAAAGCCACCCTCGGCCACCTGGCCTAAGTCGACAGAATTGGTCATCCCCATTTACAGTATCTTACCAAACAGAATAATTCTGTAGAGGGTAGAACCCGTGACACACGTATAAAGAGATGAGTACGCCATGAGTATTCTTAAAGAATGTACCAACTTGGAGAAATAATAGCTGGTCGTGTCAAGCAAAATAATCGGTAGGACCAAAATGACCCGAACACAAACAAAGGAGAGACATTGAATTGGTCGAATTCGCTGAAAGTATTGACAAGACAGGAACGCAGCTCATAAAGGGCAGTTCCATACAAGATTTATCCCAGAAGTACCCGAACAAATATGCATTTATGGAAACAGTTGGGACAGTCGGCAGATCCTGTAGAAATGAAATGGATCATATTGTCGTCCGTAATAATACATAAGATGCATGACAGTATTAACTCTGACGACGGTCAACCTATGTAAATATATTACATCCCTAGAACCGGACAATGTGAGTGTAATTGTGACTGCCCAACAGATCTGTTTAATCTGGACAATAAGAACTTGATTTATTACGGTGTTTTATTTCAGTACTTGCATACTATTATACAGACTGAAAACCCACTGGTTTCTATGCATAGACACATGGTATTTGACAGGTATGGATGTTACTTCATAATTTCTTCATGTTACCATTGTTATCCATACTCCCTTCTCATTAATGTGTCATTTATTGTATTCGTATTGAGTCACACAGTAAATGTTTGGGAAGACGGACGTGTTTTGGTCATAACTCTGTTGTTAATATATACTTTCAGGCTGAAAAGTCACTTTCGGTCACCTTGGCCCAAACATAATACTGTCATTCCACATAGGTGGTATCTAATAGTCAATAGGGGAGGAACCCGTGACGTTAGAAATTGGAATTAGTTCCACTTCATGTGCTACAACGGTCATGACATACATTTGCACGATTACTGGACATTGGCCAGAGGCATTCATTCCAGTGAAAGGAATATAGATTCACCCCACACATTATAATCTGTGACGCAACGGACGTTTGTATCAGGAAGGATTTTCTACTACATATGGACAGCTGAGATAAAGATACGACACAATGAATTGTACATGGTAAGAGAACAGTAATAACTTTTGCACCATGTAGGACGAAGCCATATCTAGTACAAGATGTAATATTCTAGTACAAGAAATACCAACGCCGAAATTTGAGTGTAATCAAACCGCTCTCACCTGTATCTCTTAGTTTAACAGAGTCCGCTGAACTAAAACGCATGTCGAAAGCAGGTATAAAAGGATAGTGTGTTGGAGCGAGCCAAGAACCGTATTAAAGAGAACGAATTTATTCCACACTACTGTGGTCTGTTGCCGGAACTAGCAAGGAACGAGATTAGTTGGTCCATATTAATATAAGGACGTCATAATTTGCTTCATCAATCCTTTGGACTACTTGCGGAACAATTTCTTCATACAAAGGTGGATAACTAAGTTGTTTAGTTGATAGCACAATTTATTTATACTGTCAAAGAAACATTTTGATCCTTTTGAGCGAGCCAAGAACCGTATTAAGAGAACTAAAAAGTTAGTTTACACTACCGTGTTCTATTTCGGGAACTAGCAAGGAAGAAGATTATTTGTTCCATATTTATCTAAGGACGTCGTTATTTGCTTTATTCACTCTTCTGAGGATGCATTGTCTGTATTTGAAAATTAGAATATCAACATTTCAAAAATATTCTAAATATTATAAGTATTGTTGTTGATCATCATTATTCCTACAGTATGAGAGACAAACAGGTCTGTTGTTTAATCTGGACGTTAAGAACTTGATTTTTTACGGTGTTTTATTTCAGTACTTGCATACTATGGTACAGACTGAAAGCCCTCTGGTTTCAATACATAGGCACATGTTCTTTTCCAATCAGTCAATGGAATAAGCCCACGACATGTACTACGATGGGCAGGAAATGCATTCGCATGATTACTGGACATTGGTCAGAGACGCTCATTCCAGTACAAGTAATGTGGACTCACCCTACACTTTATAATATGTGATGCGACGGAAGATATTATCAAGTGACAAGAAAAACCAACACCAGTATTTGAGTGCAATCGAACCGCTCTCACCTATATCGCTTAGTTCAAATGAGTCCGCTGAGCTAACCTCGTGATGAAAGCAGATAAAAGGGACAGTGTGCTGAACCTGGCCGAGAACCTTATTAAATAGAATCCACATGGATACGGAAGAAGTTGCCAACATCAACCGTCTTGAACTGGCCATACCTCTGATGGAAGGTACCGGAAGAGAATCACTAGTCGCGGACATAACCAAGTGAGTTGTCTGATTTAAGAACGGACAAAAAGTGAAGACTCTTCATATAGATGTGAGCTGACAATTAAGCAGCCACGAGTTCTACAAGAAAGGTAAAGTTAATAAATATCATTGTTATTTACTTGGGCTGTTCTAGTAATTCTAGTGAAATAAGTGTTTTTATCAATTAATTAATAAATAGAATCCATTTACATATTGTATACATTTAGATTATAACATACACTGCATTATTTATCATTTTATTATTTCATCATAATTATGTTTAATATTGCATTTTACTCGTAGTTCGATCGCTAATCCGAACCCGTAAAACTCAGTAGTAGAAGACACTTTATTGACGTTTGAAGTTGTAATAGGTGGCAAGGGAAAAACATGTTGATTGAATCCATTGAATTTGCTTACACACAAAAGCTATGAACTTGGATATTATAGTTATACATAGAATCCCTGTATTAAGATATAGTTAGTTTAAAATATAAGTAGTAATACAAAACATATGCATCATACAGTGATAAAATACAATATAGTTATATACTGCGCTGGCTCAATATAGTAATATATAGATCTACAACAATCACTCGGGCGTAAATGTACTTTTAACTTTCGAGTAATCCAGTTTATAGGGGTGTTTTTAGTAATAAAGGGTGCATTAAGAGTTGACATATCAAGTAGAGTGCATAGCGCAGTCGGCTAAGCTACTGTGAATACGTAAACTTCAAAACTGAACGAAAGAGTTCGAATCGCATTCCACTATATTTGTTTTTATTTTTTGCTCGGCAAACATCTTTCGTGCTTGTTTATTTACAAAGAGATGCATAATTATAAAATTTTCCAGTGAGTAAAAAGCACATAAGAAATATGTCATAGCTGGTGCATAGATATAGCGAC
This sequence comes from Spisula subtruncata, assembly GCA_963678985.1. Lineage (NCBI taxonomy): Eukaryota > Metazoa > Mollusca > Bivalvia > Venerida > Mactridae > Spisula > Spisula subtruncata. Next base: position 37,886,135 of record OY787671.1, read on the forward strand.
GCCGCGAAAGATCTCACCGAGAACGTACATAGATTTTGTATGGATGAGAAGGAAATAGGACCGAAGTTTTCGCTTTTCAGTGTGTGAGAGGGGGTTGTCAGACTGACAAGAGCTAACATATAGACTGCATATAAGGTTGTCTCAGCGTCGTAACTTGTAATTCAATTGATACTTACACTGATGCTGACACATTGTATAAATGATATAATGAATATTTGAAAAAAGGATAACGCAAACTATGAATAGAAAAAAATATAATGATATGTGATCATAATCAGGTAATACAATGGATGCATATAGCATTAATGTACGCATAAGTTTATTAAATCAATAACGGTGTCAAGAATAATTTATTTTATTTGCCGCAAAACGTCAATTTGTGTTAAAAAAAGAAACACAAATATTTGTTTTGACGTTACGTCACGCCAATTCTATTGTTATGACGTGACGTCACAATGAACGTTTTCTCACCGGTCCGCGCCGTTACTATATAACTATGTGTATATTATGAAATAAAGATCTTTGATCACAAAACAAATTCAGGTTCGTAAAGAGACTTGTCTCTGATTGTCTAAGGAAGGGGCTTGCTTCCAAGAAGCGCAGCAAGAAGAGGTCTGCTTCCAAGAAGCGCAGCAAGAAAAGGTCTGCTTCCAAGAAAAGGTCTGCTTCAAAGAAAAGGTCTGCTTCCAAGAAGCGCAGCAAGAAAAGGTCTGCTTCCAAAAAAAGGTCTGCTTCCAAAAAAAGGTCTGCTTCCAAGAAGCGCAGCAAGAAAAGGTCTGCTTCCAAGAAAAGGTCTGCTTCCAAGAAGCGCAGCAAGAATAGATCTGTTTCCAAGAAGCGCAGCAAGAAGAGGTCTGCTTCCAAGAAGCGCAGCAAGAAAAGGTCTGCTTCCAAGAAGCACAGCAAGAACAGGTCTGCTTCCAAAAAGCACAGCCAGAAAAGGTCTGATTAAAGAAGCAATTCAAGAAGAGGTCTGCTTCTAATAGTTTGCTTTTAATAAGCAAAGTTATTTATTCCGAGGTCTGCTTCTCTGATTGTCGTGAAGCGTATCGAATAAAGAGGTCTGCTTCTCTGATTGTCGTGAAGCGCATCTAGTAAACGGTAAATTAAGACATTGTCGCTGTGGTAGAGACCCAATACTTTGACAAACGGTTCGTAAATGGGTCCGAACTCACACTGGAAAGAACAAAATAGACGATTGATAGCGATGTACTATGACCGCTGCACCACACAGACAACTGACAACATACACCATTAGCTAATTCTGACGTTTCTACTGAAAATTCTTAAATTGGCGATTGCAGCGAAGCCAATGACGCAATAAATACAAGATCCAGACTAAATTAATGTAAAGGAAACAAAGCTTGTTTTTTATTAGTTATAAAACGTAAAATTAATCAAATATTAAGAATTAAAATATAAACGTAAAACGATAAAAAAAATGAAATAGAAATTTAATTATTGAAAATGAGTATAGCAGAGGACTCGAACCCACAGTCTATATAAAAGTATGTTCCTGACTACAGTTTATCCACTAAGCCACGTTGCCAACTAGAAGTAAAGGGCGATTTTCTCAAACCTATCCGTATTTTTTCATGAAATAACGGTAAATATCGTTTCAACCTTGGTATATGGACTGGTCCAGGGGTCATATTTCGAAGGTCGTTGTAGATCTATAGTGCTAATATTTGTATGTTAAAATGGCATGGTTGGTATTGGTATGAATTTGAATGAATATTTTTTTATATTTCAGATCGCCCGTACAAATACGGTGACTTGGTGATGCAATGTGCGTAGCAATTAACGGACATGTCCTTCTACGGTCCTACAGCGGGGAAGCAACTTCAGACCGGAAAGTCAACACAACCATTCTGCTAACATAGGAGTGGTCCACAACGTGAAGCTGGATAAGCAGGTAAAGTATTATTTAGGAAAAAGATCTTAGTTTTCCGTGATATACCGGCCAATATATCACGGTTTGGAGTTCATATGCGTAGGAATTAATCACGAAGGCCGTAGGCCTGAGTGATTAATAACTATGCATGTGAACGACAAACCGTGATATATTGGCCGGTATATCACGGAAAAATAAGATCAATTTGCATTCTAACACGTGTAATATGCGCAATTTCATATGGACTCATTTTTATTGCAGAGTGATGCGTTGTTTGTCGTGTTGCTATAGACAACTTCCACTGTTTAAAATAAAAAACCTCCACCCCTGGAATATTGTTTTTTGCTCATTTCATTTAAACAGAGGCAAAACTAGAGCTCATTCCAAACTATGTATTTCATAAAAACTAAAATGAATCGATAAATACAATTGCTGTTGCAATAATACGGATATAATTAAATAAATTAAGAAAGAACGCTACGCAAATAAAAGTTCGCACAACGTCACGTTTACGTTGACGCCAAATAAACGTCATAAATCCATGACGTCATTTGATAAACAAGACGTAAATTCCATTCATAAAAAGCGTTATTTATACGTGGGAGGTAATTCAACAGCCAAAAAGTAGTACGGCAAAAACTGTGATATACCGGAAATTTAACCACGGTACAGTCCTATACGTTTACACGGTGCTAAAAATAGACTGTGTTAGAATTAACATTTTAACACAGAATAAGAATGTAAACATGGCACAACTCTCTACGTCACTCAATACACACAAACAAATTTTCTTCTTCTAATAATCACTTAATGTATTTTCAGGTGAAATATTCTTCTAAGAACCATGTATTCAAGTCAGCGAAATCGATAGTCGAAAACGTTTTCCCGGACAACGTTACTAACGGCGATTTCAATTTACCCAACCCAGAAAACCTCGTCCGTCGGGCTAACATGTGTAGACAGGCGATTAGACGAAAGAAGCATTGTTGAATAGATTTCAATGTTTCATTTATCCTGGTAGGTAGCTTTTTTATTTATTTGATTGAATTTATTGTATTTATTAGATCGCGTGGAATTGTTGAATTTATCTTTTATTCCATCTGACATGAAATAACTTGTGTAAATGTTTGTTACAGTATTTAGCATCAAGATTTGTTCTATTGATAATTATGTTTTTGTATTTTTTAGGCTCTTCTGTTTTCTTGTATATTAAATACATCGTTCAACGTAACTACATCGACTTGTGTATAAACTGCATATACAAAAAATGTGAATTCTGGGCACATGCCTTATGTGTAGGCTTATGTGTTTCCGACTACTACAAATTATCCTTCTTCCCTAGAACCCTAGTCCACGGGAATGCCCTTCCCCTGATGCAGTTATCTTGCCTGGCTGGCAGTTAGCCAGATTGAACATGTATCTCCCTAATTTCATACCTGTCCTGTTTTTAACCTTTTAACCCTACCTATAAATCTCTTTTATATTTTTTACTCAATATTTAAACTAATTTTCTTTGTTGGTGACGCGCGCCTCGGTCTATGTCCCCTTGCGGGGTTTGACCGTACCGTAGATAGTTAGATAGATAGGTCTCACTGGTGACAAGGAACACATATTGGCACACATCAATATAACAAATCAGTGCGTTATACGGTAGTGTGTACTCTAAACAATGTTTATTATGAATACAGTCAAAACATAAATCTGCACTTAATATGTCCCTATGGACAGAGCAAAATAACCGGTATGACAGTTCCGACCAAAATTACCCGATTAAAAAAAGACTGACAGCCTTCATGAAATGCTGCACCTACGCATTCGACGTATACATACTGCAATCATTTTGAACACAGACCTAGTCACTCACTTATGTTATTTGAAGTGACTTCAGTCAAAATGCCCTCAAAATGAGCTTGTGTGGGAAAGGAGAGGCCGTTAAGAAGCAAGCATCAGATCCAACCCAAGAGCAAGACGATGACTCAGCAGAGATTATGGACAGAGGAGTGCATTGCAACATTGTTCGAGGCTAAGTTATATTTTTATGACCAGGCAAATGAAAACTATAAAACAAACAAAGGAGATACTTTAAATTGGTCGAATTCGTTGAAAGTATTGAATAGACAGGAACGCAGCTCATAAAGGGCAGTTCCGTACAATAATTATCTAGAAGTACCCAAAGAAAAATATACATTAAAGGAAACAGTTGGGACAGTCGGGAGATCCTCTAGAAACGAAATGATTCATATTATAATATGTCATCCGTAATAATACATAAGATGCATGGCAGTAGTAACTCTGACGACGGTGGTCCTATGTATGTATATTACATCCATACAACCGAACAATGCGAGTGTATCGTACAGAATGATGGACAAACATATCTAGTGTCCGTTGCCTCAGTAAAGTGCTACCTAGCACATTCATTCAGTCCCCCTGTTAAATTAAATATAGAAGACATGGGTTACCTCCCGCAGTAAGCGCTACGTAGCACCTGCTCTGTTGTTTAATCTGGACAATAAGAACTTGATTTATTACGGTGTTTTAGTTCACTACTTACATACTATGGTACACACCGGAATCCGACTGGTTTCTATGCATAGGCACATGGTATTTGCATGGTATGGATGTTACTTCATTTTTAGGCTGGCGATTTCGCGCCAGACTATTACAATCCTAAAAATGAAATCCACCAACTTGACGATGAATTTACTCCCTAAACTGACAACACAGAATCTATACACTCAATGCAAATAGTTCCTCCTCATTAATCAGTTTTGCAAGATAAGAACATTCAACTTTCCTTGTTTCATTTATTCTGTTCGATTGTAATATATTAGTTTCTTCTTGAAATGGAAGGAAATTGTATGAAATTAAAAGACAAGATGGTCCTAAGGGCCCTAGGTCGCTCACCTGTTTGGCCTAGTGACCTAGATTTTGGCCCAAATGACACAGTATCTAACTTGACCTATATTTTATAGAGATAAACATTGTGACCAAGTTTCATAAATATAGAGTCAAAATTGTGATCTCTAGTGTGTTCACAAGATTTTTCAATGATTTGGCCTCGTGACCTAGTTTTTGACCCCAGATGACCCAATATCGAACTTGACCTAAAATTTATAATGATGATCATTGTGATCAAGTTTCATAAAGATAAGGTCAAAATTGTGACCTCTAGTGTGTTCACAAGCTTTTTCAATGATTTGGCCTCGTGACCTAGTTTTTGACTCCGGATGACCCAATATCGAACTTGACCAAAATTTTATAGTGATGATCAGTGTGATCAAGTTTCATAAAGATTAGGCTCAAATTGTGACCTCTAGTGTGTTCACAAGCTTTTTCAATGATTTGGCCTTCAAAGGCTTGTGACCTAGTTTTTGACCCCAGATGACCCAATATCGAACTTGACGTAGATTTTATAGAGATGATCATTGTGATCAATTTTCATAAAGATTAGTCTCAAATTGTGACCTCTAGTGTGTTCACAAGCTTTTTCAATGATTTGACCTTGTGACCTAGTTTTTGACCCCAGATGACCCAATATCGAACTTGACCTAGATTTTATAGAGATGATCATTGTGATCAATTTTCATAAAGATAAGTCACAAATTGTGACCTCTAATGTGTTCACAAGGTTTTTCAATGATTTGGCCTAGTGACCTAGTTTTTGACCCCAGATGACCCAATATCGAACTTGACCTAGATTTTACAGAGATGATCATTGTGATCAAGTTTCATAAAGATTAGGCTCAAATTGTTACCTCTAATGTGTTCACAAGGTTTTCCTTTGATTTGACCTAGTGACCTAGTTTTTGACCCCAGATGACCCAATATCGAACTTGACCTAGATTTTATAGAGATGATCATTGTGATCAATTTTCATAAAGATAAGTCACAAATTGTGACCTCTAATGTGTTCACAAGGTTTTTCAATGATTTGGCCTAGTGACCTAGTTTTTGACCCCAGATGACCCAATATCAAACTTGACCTAGATTTTACAGAGATGATCATTGTGATCAAGTTTCATAAAGATTAGGCTCAAATTGTGACCTTTAATGTGTTCACAAGGTTTTCCTTTGATTTGACCTAGTGACCTAGTTTTTGACCCCAGATGACCCAATATCGAACTTGACCTAGATTTTATGGAGATGATCATTGTGATTAAGTTTCATAATGATCAGGCTAAATTTGTGACCGCTAGTGTGTTCACAAGCAATTGTGAACGGACGACGGACGGACGGACGGACGACGGACGGACGAACGGACGACGGACGACGGACGAAGAGCGATCACAAAAGCTCACCTTGTCACTTTGTGACAGGTGAGCTAAAAAGGTGTTTAAAGGCGTTGATAATTATTACTACGCGTTACGAACGCGATATAGAGCGCGCATCAATGATTTTATTATGTTAAATTATTTAGGTCAATAACTCCAACGAGATCGTGGTCGAGTGGTTGAGCGACTCGCTTAGTAATTTTCTGATGCTAAGGTCCAGCGATCGAATCACGACGGCTCCAAATTTTTTATATTTTTAATTTGTTTTTGTTAAGTCCAGCACTTACCTCTCTTTCGACTTAGAAAACCACCTGATGTTATATTACTTGAAAAGCTATTGTTCCTTAGCAGTTCGCCAGCCTGTCAGTACTTTCAGTACTTTGATTTCTTCATGTTGCCATTATTATCCATCCTCCATTCTCATTAATGTGTCATTTATTGCATTTATATTGAGTCACACAGTAAATGTTTGGAAAGACAGACGTGTTTTTGGAATAACTCTGTTGTTTATATATACGTTTAGGCTGACCACATTGGCCCTAACCGAATACAGTTATTCCCCACACAGGTGGCAGTATCAGTGTTTGGTCCGCAAACGATTGGAAAATAAAAATGTAAAGAAAAATCCGTCACTGAGCTAATATACTATCAAGATATTAAGCGTACTATATGCCTATATGCCAAAGATTGTGGAAAATTGCATCGCGTTGTTTCAGCATAAAATACGGGCGCTGAAGAACAATCGCTATACAAGCCATTCAAATAAACTATAAGATAATCATTCTTACCGAAAATCTCGTTTAATTGTACTTATAACTGCGAAACAGCAAAACAGTGTTACTTTCGTTATTTAACTTCGCTCAAGGTCATTTTATATATGCGCTGGTTATCCGCTGCGCTCACAGTATCGTAATTATTTCTGGGAACCAAGCCTATTGTAAGATGCAATGTTCCACAATCATTGGACATAGACATATACTACGCTTTATACCTTGATAGACTAGTGTATTAGCTCAGTTTTTCATTTTTTATTATTATTTTTTCCGAACACTGATACTGCCACCTATGATTCCCCATAGGTGGTATCAAATAATCAATAGGGGAGGATCCCGTGACATTAGAAATTGGAATTAGTTCCACTTCATGTGCTACCACGGTCATGACATACATTCGCACGATTACTGGACATTGGCCAGAGGAATTCATTCCAATGAAAGGAATATAGATTCACCCCACACATTATTATAATCTGTGACGCAACGGACGTTGGTATCTGGAAGGATTTTCTACTACATATAGACAACTGAGATAAAGATATGACACAAGGAATTGTACATGGTAAGAGAACAGTTATAACTTTTGCACCATGTAGGCCGAAGCCATAACTAATAACAAGATGTAATACTCATGTCAAGAAATACCAACACCGAAATTTGAGTGTAATCAAACCGCTCTGACCTGTATCGCTTAGTTTAACATAGTCAGCTGAACTTAAACGCATGTCGAAAGCAGATAAAATAGGATAGTGTGTTGGAGCGAGCCAAGAACCGTATTAAAGAGAACGAAGTTAGTCCACACTACTGAGGTCTGTTTCCAGAACTAGCAAGGAACGAGATCAGTTGGTCCATATTTATATAAGGACGTAATTTGCTTCATTATTCCTTTTGGACTATTTGCGGAACAATTTCTTCATACATAGGTGGATAACTAAGTTGTTTAGTTGATAGTTCAATAAGAAACGTTTTGATCGCTTTGAGCGAGCCGAGAACTAAAAAGATAGTCTACTCTACCGCGTTCTGTTTCGGGAACTAGCAAGGAATGAGATTATTTATTCCATATTTATTTAAGAACGTGGTTATTTGCTTTCTTCACTCTTTCTTTTGAGGATTCATCGCCTGTATTTGAAAATTAGAATATCTACATTTCAAAAGGATTCTAAATATGTGTAACCCTGGTAACTTTGTGTGTCTTTGACATGTCTAGTCCCTGTGGTGTTTATGTTATAGCTTTATTTGCCTAACTGTATATATACTATGAGAGCATGATTAGATTGGAATGTGTGTGTATTGTACGGCATGAATGAGCTGGTTGAGTGAAAGTTGTAAAACCGGTATGGTTGGTGAATGTGTTTGTGTTCCCATGCATGTCCATTCTTCCCGCCTTTAATATTTTCCCTGACTATTAAAGGAGTCAGTTGTACATTTACCAATATTTGTACTGAATATGTACTACTAGTAAGAATTATTTTACTTTTACAAGTAAATTATTTTCTAATCATTTTATGTATTATCAGGTGAAATATTCTGCTAAGAACCATGTATTCAAGCCAGCGAAATCGATAGTCGAAAAAGTTTTCCAGGACAACGTTACTGAAGGCGATTTCAATTTACCAAAAAAGAAAACCTCGTCCGTCGGGTTAACAGGTGTCGACAGGCGATTGGACCAAAGAAGCATCGTTGAATAGATTTCAATGTGTCATCCGTCCAAGTAGGTAGCTTTTTTAATTATTTAATTGAATTTATTGTATTTATTTGATCGCGTGGAATAGTTGAATTTATCTTTTATTCCATCTGACATGGAATAACTTGTGTAAATGTTTGTTACAGTATTTAGCGTCAAGATTTGTTCTATTGATAATTATGTTTTTGTAGTTTAGGCTCTTCTGTTTTCTTGTATATTAAATACATCATTCAACATAACTATATCGACTTGTGTATAAACCGCATAGACAAAAAATGTGAATTCTGGGCACATGCCTTATGTGTTATGTGTTTCCGAATACTACAAATTATCCTTCTTCCCTAGAATCCTAGTCCACTGGAATGCCCTATCCCCTGATACAGTGTTCTTGCCTGACCCTGGCAGTCAGCCAGATTGAACATGTATCTCCCTAATTTCATACCTGCCCTGTTTTTAACCCTATTTTTTCTCTCTTTTATACTTTTTACTCAATTTTTTAACTAGTTTTCTTTGTTGGTGACGCGCGTCTCGGTCTATGTCCCCTTGGGGGGGGGGGGGTTTGACCGTACCGGTAGACAGATAGGTCTCACTGGTGACAAGGATAAGAGTGATGGGATTAGTTTCAAGCGTCCTGAACACATATTGGCACACACAAATATAACAAATCAGTGCGTTATACGGTAGTGTGTACACTAAACAATGTTTATTATGAATACAGTCAGAACATAAAACTGCACTTAATATGTCCCCATGGATAGAGCAAAATAACAGGTATGACACTTCCGACAAAAATGACCCCAACTAAAAACACACTGACGTCCTTCGTGAAATAATGCACCTACGCATACGACGTATATATATGACAATCATTTCGAACACAGACCTGGTCACTCACTTTTGTTATTTAAAGTGATGTCAGTGAAAATGCCATCAAAAGGAGCTTGTATGGGAAAGGGAAAGAGGAATGCCGTTAAGAAGCAAGCATTAGATACGGGAACAAGACGATGACTCAGCAGAGATTATGGACATGGCTACAGAGGAGTGCATAGCCGCGTTCTTTGAGGTCATGTCATATTTTTATGACCAGGCCAATGAGAACTACAAAAACAAACAAAGGGGAGACTTTGAACTGGTCGAATTCGCTGAACGCAGCCACAATGACTTAATTTTAGTATTATTGAGTTCTATTGTACAACGTTGAACAAGACATTGTAAGTGTATGGTACAGTATGATGGACAAACATATCAGTTGTTTAATCTGGACACTAGAAACTTGATTTATTGCGGTGTTTTATTCCAGAACTTGCATACTATGGTACAGACTGAAAATCCGCTGGTTTCTATGCATATGCACAAAAAGTCATGTTCTTCGCCAACCAGACAATCAGCCAATTGGAATTAGATATATTCCTTGTGCTCAGACGGGCATGGAATGCATTTCAACGATTACTGGAAGTAAGTTACATGAGCCCCACAAATTATAATCTGTGACGCGACGAACGTTGGTATAGGGAAAGGTTTTCTACCACCCATAGTCAGCAGAGATAAAGCGCATGCGCCATCGTTGCCCGAGAACCACGGATTTGTACATGGTAAGAGACCAGTTATAACTTCTGCAGAAGCTATATCTAGTGACAATAATGACCAACGCCGAAATTTGAGTGCAATCAAACCGCTATCACCTATCTTAGTTTAACAATGTCCGCTGAAATAGAACGCATGTTGAAAGCAGATAAAAAGGATAGTGAGTTGGAGCTGGCCGAGAACCTTATTGAAGAGAACGAAGTTAGTCCACACCACCGTGTTCTGTTTCGGGAACTCGCCTATCTACAAAATTATACAGACCGGCTCTGGCCAGACTTGATGTGCCCTACTATAATATACTTCAGAAATACGCTGAGAACCCATACCCTATTTTTAAAAAGGTAACAAGATCAGAGGATTGGAGAAATTAAACGCGCAGAGAAAAGGGGATGATAAAAGGATAGGGAGTGACTCCTTGGAGAGAAGAAATAGAGAAGATATCAGACTATATTCACAGAGAGACCAGAAGGAACAAGTTGTCAAACATTCTATTTCTGAAAAGCCTAAAACAGTCATCAACCACACTGCAAATATTGGACCAGAAGGACGATATACAAATGTATACTCAGTACATCTAGAAACGCAACGTTTTTATCCTCGCTTGTAAAAACTTGTTTAAATTCGAAATACATATATTGTTTTAATTTTGTGTAGAACTATTGTATTACCGTGTAGAAACTTGATTGTCATCCAAATTTTATCAATCGACTTACGTAAAACCCGTGCTTCAAGAAAAACACAAGACACACGAATTCCACGTGACAATTTACGAATGATGAATTTAGATATGATTCGCAGTGGTTACTCCGTTGTTAACTATATGCTTTCATGCTGAAAAGCCACTTCAAGCCACCTCGGCCCAAGCCAAATATTGTCCATTTCCTAAGACAGTTATCTCATACACATACGGCCATACAAAATCGTTTCTTCGTTTAGCGTCCGAGGACGGATAGGTTTGGGCATCTTGGGAAAGAAACAAGACTGCGTTCAATGAACGCTTATGCCCCCGTGGAAGCCATGTCCATAAAAAGCTAAGTCAATCAGGGGCCATTATTCAGTTAAAATGTTTGATAGTGTTACATGGCTTTGAACTATAAGGGACTTATGATGGTAAACGAATATGCCACATCTGAAAGCAGTGCCTTGATTGACTTCATGTGGTAGAGGAACAAATGCCAGTTTAGGCCTCTATTTTTGGAGTTACCCTACCATTCATTTCAACAAGCTGAGTCATACCTTAAAATGTTCCTAAATGTTTGTATTTTATGACAAGGGTAATTTTTTACCATACTCATGGTGGCATTATGAGAAATCCAAGATGGCGTCCAAGATGGCCGCCAAAAAAGTAAACATCACCTTTTGTCAAATTACAGCCTCTGGGACATTTAATATGGCATTTATTATGGGAATAAGTTGTTTTTACAATAGAATGTATGTTGCTATTGTCATATTAGGTGATTTTGGTGGAACATTGGTGTGATTTAATTTTTTTTCATCATATTTATCGCCAAATAAAGGCAAAAAATAGGGGGTAGGGTAAGATTTTTAACTACCCAGGATTTTTTTTACGATACATATAGCATTTCTGTTGTTAAGTTTATGCTATATAGTTGGAGGAAGGTCAATATTTACAAATACCATAAAATAAAGGTACTTTAATGATGACAATTGACAATCAAAGTGGGTGGGGTACGATTTTCTTAAAATCTGAAAAGTGGTAATAGTTTACCTTTTTTTTTCATATTTGAGCCACTATACCATAAATTTGTTTTGTGTTCACACTCCTACAGTTAAGAAAGTTGGCATTATGTGTTATTTATGTATTGTTAACTAATATTTGATGCATTTACTCAATATTTTTCTTGATTTGGTTCCAAAAAATGACAAGGTGTAGGGGTAATTTTGGTAATACATGTAATGAAAACCCTTCCAGCGATGGCACGAACTAAACTTGTTAACTATATTTATGAAATTATAAAGATGAATTTTAGCATAAGTGAACTTGTTACAATATTTGTAACAATATGGCCTTCGTCAACATTAATGTCAAGGTCAAATGTCAAATTCTGAAGGATTTTCAGAACTTATATGTATATATTACCACAAAAGGTACATGTAAAATGTACTGGCAGGACTAAAGTATATATTTAACAAAAATAACAAAACAACAAAATACGAGCACATCTTGGTTCTTTGATAAAGGAAAACATTGTTTCATTGTGTAAACTTTGCACCCGTAAATATGGTTTTCAATATGGCCGCCATCATCTTCGCATACAAACAAATATAATGTACATAAGACATAATTTATAATCCAGTCAAATTCGCACTAAAAGTGAAACTAATTGCAACAGAAACATGTTTGCGTTTTAAAAGAAATTTATTCATAAGCTGATCAACAGAAAAAAGTCCTTAAAAATGCAGTTGGGAAAGGTGAAAAGTCCAAGATGGTGTCCAATATGGTTGCCACGAATGGTGAAATGCATAAACTCTTAATAGTAAATGCCAAAGTGATAATTTCATAAATACGTAGATATAATGACCACATACTTGGATTGAAAATGTTTATTAACTAGTGGTCATCATATTGAATTTCAACAGTAACTACAGTAAGTGCAAGGTCAAGGACTTTTCAAGGTCAAAATGGGAAAAAATTAAGTATACATATTTCTTCTATATTTGTGTTGACATAATATACATTCCTGCCTTTCAATATGGTATAAACTAAGTTGTTTAGAATGTATTTCTTCAGTAGACATTGTATGTTTTATTTAGAACATTACAGCTTAGTGATAAAAGCCATTTGAATGAAATAAATGATATTCAAGGAATCTTAAATTGATGGTTCATATCATCAATATATGTTATTATTACATTAGCTGTGGCAGTATTACCATTAAATGCTACAAAGTATATACTGAATTTAGTTTTAATTTAAAGTTACTCAAACCAATATCAATTAATGACCATTTCAAGGTTCAAATTCTAGACACCTTCATATTTGTTCTAGTATTGAAAGTTGTCATCCTTGGTTCTATGGGGGACTCAGAAGTTACGAAACAAGTTATCGTATGCCATATTGGCAACTCGCAAGTGTTGGCACTTGTCATTCCAGGCCCTGTGGGGACTCGCCAGTGTAGGTTATTGTCATCTTAGGTCTAATGAAGGTCTCAACAGCGTTAAAAACTGTCATTCGGGTCTATATGGAGAACCCATCAGTGTTTGCAACTGTCATTCTAGGCCCTGTGGAGGATTCTCCAGTGCTGGGAACTGTCTTCCAAGGCCCTATGGTGGACTCTGCAGTGTTAGGAACTTCATTCTAGGCTCAATGGAGATCTCAACAGCGTTGAAAACTGTCCTTCTGGGCAATATATATTGGTGTTGGAAACTGTCATTATAGGCCCTATTGAGGACATTCCAGTGCATGGAACTATCTTCCAAAGCCCTATAGAGGACTCTTAAGCGTTAGGAACTGTCACTATAGGCCTAATGGAGGTCTCGACAGCGTCGAAAACTGTTATTTTATGCTTAATGGAGGTCTCCACAGCGTTCACAACTGTAATTCTAGGCCATATAAAGAACTCGCCTGTGTAGGGAACTGCCTTGCAATATGCACAATGGATGACCCTCCAGTGTCGGGAACCATCATTATAAGCTCAATGGGGAATCACCAGTGTAGGGAACTACCATCCTATGTCCTATGGGAGACACATCAGTGTTGGGAACAGCCATTCTGTGTATTATGAGGGACCCTCCAGTGTAGGAAACTGTCATTCTATGTATCATGAGGGACCCTCCAGTGTAGGGAACTATCATTAGAACTATGTCCTATGGGAGACACATCAGTGTAGGGAACTACCATCCTATGTCCTATGGGAGATACATCAGTGTTGGGAACATCCATTCTATGTCCTATGGGAGACACATCAGTGTAGGGAACTGCTATTCTGTGTATTATGAGGGACTCTCCAGTGTAGGGAACTATCATCATATGTACTATGGGAGACACATCAGTGTAGGGAACTGCTATTCTGTGTATTATGAGGGACTCTCCAGTGTAGGGAACTACCACCCTATGTCCTATGGGAGACACACCAGTGTAGGAAACTGTCTTCCTATGTATTATTAGGGACTCTCCAGTGTAGGGAACTATCATCATATGTCCTATGGGAGACAGACCAGTGTAGGGAACTGTCTTCCTATGTATTATGGGGGACTCACCAGTATAGGGAACTATCTTCCTTTGTATGATGGGGGATTCACCAATGTACCAACTGTCAGTCTGTGTAATACGACGGACTCACAAGTGTAAAGAACTGTCTCCCTGTCTATTATTGGAATTTATCAATGTTGGCAACAGCCATTTTAAGCCATACTGGGATTCACCATTGTTGGGATCTGTCATCCTAAACCAAAAGGACGACTGGCAAGTGTGGTAAGAAGTCAACCAGTGTCATAATCTTGCACATACAGAGAGGGGGCAATAAAAACATGAACAATTACCTTCATATTTATGCTCATTTGGCTGGATTATGAATAATATAATATATACATGGTGATGATTGCCGCCATATTGAAAACCATATTTCCGGTTGCCATGGCTAAGAAATGTTTTCTTTTATCAAAGAAATAAGCTGTACTTGTACATTGTTAAAGAAAGTGATATGAACATAAGACATTTATTCCTGTACATTTTACCTGTTTGTGTACATGCATACATATTGCAAAAATGCCTTCAGAATTTGACATTTGACCTCTAATATGACCTTGACATCAATGTTGAGAAACCTTGTATTGTTTCAAATTTTGTTACAAGTGCACTAATGCTAAAATTCTTCTTCATCGTTGACAAGTCCAGTCTATGCCATCGCTGAAAGGTTTCATTATTAACAAAATTACCCCTACCCTAAAAAATTGTCATTTTTTGGGCCAAATCAAGACAAAAATTGAGAAAATGCTTAAAATATTGATTGAAAGATGCATAAATGAAACAAATATCAACTGTCCTAACTGAAGGAGTGAGAAAACGTAAACAATTTATGTTATAGTGTCTCAAATATGTATCATAGGTAAAATATTACCACTTTTCAGATTTTAATAAAATCGTACCCCACCCACTTTGATTGTCAATTGTCATCATTTAAGTACTTTTATATTGTATATTTGTAAACATTTTCATTTCCCCCAATTATATAGCATATACTTAACAACAGAAATGCTATATGTGCGGTCAAAATTTTCCTGAGTTGTTAAAAATCTTACCCCTACCCCCTATTTTTTGCCTTTATTTGGTGATAAATATGATGAAAAAAACTAAATCACTCCAATGTTCCACCAAAATCACCTAATATGACAAGAACAACATACATTCTATTGTAAAAACGACTTATTCCCATAATAGATATCATATCCAATGTCCCAGAGGCTGCAATTTGATAAAATGTGATGTTTACTTTTTTGGCGGCCATCTTGGACGCCATTTTGGATTTCTCAAAATGCCACCATGAGTATGGTAAAAAATGTCATGGATTGTAACGCACAATCATTTAGGAACATTTTAAGGTATGACTCAGCTTGTTAAAATGAATGGTAGGGTTCAACCATTTTTACCTTGAATTGTTCCCCTACCAATGTGTGATCTGTTGATACAGTTGTTATGGTTCTTTGTCACTGCACTTCTCCAAGTTGCCACCAGTTCATATACCAAGTTTGAAGTCAATATTTTAAATACTTTTGAAGATACGCTCCGGACAAACAATTATCATGAAAATACTGAAGGGGAGATAATTCAAAATGTAAGACAGACAGAGTTATGGTTTTTGGTCCATGCACTTCTACAAGCTACCATCTATTTATATATCAAGTTTTAAGGCAATATCTTAAACAATTTTGAAGATACACTCCGGTCAAAATTTGATTCTAAAAATACTAAAGGGGAGATAATTAAAAGTTTAAGACAGACAGAGTTATATTACTTGATCATTGCACTTCTCCAAGTTGCCATCTTTTTATATTCCAAGTTTCAAGTCAATATGTTAAATAGTTTTGAAGATATACTAAGAGCAAAATTTGACTATAAAAAACACGAAAGGGGAGATATTTCAAAATTTAAGACAGACAGAGTTATGGTTCTTTATCAATGCACTTCTCCAAGTTGCCATCTATTTATATTTCATATTTCAAGTCAATATGTTAAATAGTTTTGAAGATACGCTCCAGACAAAATTTTATTGTGAAAATACTAAAGGGGAGATAAGTCCAAGTCCAAAATTAGGTCAAGGTGAAGGTCAAAATGGAGTCAGGTGATACAGGTGTGTGGAGAGTGGTCATATTAAATATCCATGCAAGTATGAAAGCTTTGTAGCAAGCCATATTAATGCTAGAAGAAACGGTCAATTTGGGTTAACCAGAGCGGACGGACGAACGGACGGACGGAAGGACGACGGACGGACGGACGTTCTCACTGACTTGACATTGTGGGGTTTTCTTTTGTTCATCCTTTTGTTTGTAAAACCCCATAAGCAACATTTTGCACCCCGTAAGCAACGGAATGAATAGAATCTAAATATAGCCTATTGTTCCACACCCCACAACTACCAGTGGGTGTGTACGGACAGACGGACGGACGGACGGGTGCATTACTATATGCCTCCCGATCACGGGGGCATAAAAACAACACAGTTTGTAACCTCTTATTTCTTCAAAATCCTTTGAGATTATTGCTTTCATACTTATCATACATATTCACCATCATGTCCCAACCCCTACACAGCAGTAGCTTTTAAACAAACATATTTTAAGTTATTTCAGTAAGTTATTATGATTGACAATACTTGATAGCTATATTTGTTAGCCGTAGGCCTACATGTATCATGATAGAAGTTATATGACTTTTTTTTCAAGTGTTTTGTTTTATGTCTAAGGATAGCCAGATAGGTTTTCGAACTTAGGGCGGACGCTAAACGAAAAATACGATTTGGTATGGCCTAAGGGAGGAACCCGTGAAATGAAGATACCATGATCGTCCGAACCTGAGCAAATTATAGGGTCTTTCGTATGCACTGTGTATAAACGAGTCGATTTCCGGCAATTGCAATTAGGAGTACACGTTGAATCATATAGTACGGCAATAAGGAGAGCAGTGATCAGATTATGCAAGTGCTTTCAATAGCAATAAATGATACAAGTTGAATTTGATAGTGCAAAAGGAAATCAATCAGGGAATGTAGCACTCAACCTAACCAGATGAGTCATACAGTGATTCGGTTTGTACGCTGTGGTATTTATTCAATAATTATTCGATACTTGAGCTTTTCACTCTGAAAAAAATGAGTTTTTTACACATTTTTGTTTCGTTATTTGTAGCTGACTATACACAAATACTGTTCGTTTGCACGGGTAGCATTATGTGATAGAACCTTTCAGGTGTCCGATGTGTCGGACCAAAACAATACGTGTTATTTTACAAATCATGACTTTTTATGCCTAATTTATGCCTAATGTTTACGTTCAGATATTTTCCAGGTGCATGGCTAGCAATAAGTGTATTGCGCCTTTCATTTATTCTTCATTTAAAATGTACATGTACATTTGTTACATGGAATTGTGACTTGACCGAGAAATTCCTTGTAAAAATGCATGCGTCTAGTAATTTTTTACATTTGCTACTCCCACACATTTAAGCACATGCGTGTAATCAATGAAACTATTTTACGATTTTTATTTCAAAATACTATATATCACTTTTAATGAACAACCCGCATCCGTTTGGAATGCAAAGAACAAACGATTTTCCATCGGCTGATAAACATGATAGTGTATTTTAAAAGATCCTTCGTAGATTTTCAAGCGAGCATAATTATGTTATAAATAAGTAAAATAACTTGTGACTCGACTGACAATATTGAAATTATTTAGGAATATTGAGGTGATATATAGTATTATATAGACATTTACAATTAAAACGTGCCCAACAGAAAACTAAAGGCAACAATCCAGGAAAAACACACCAGGCCAACCATCAAGCGCTATCGAACACAACAAGGGACCTGTCTGCGTTCAGTATATAAGTGACCCCAAAAGACGATCTCAAGTGCTGCACAAGAGAAAGCCTAGAATAATTTAAAAGGTATAACCTTCCTCACTTTCAACAGCTGTAGAATTTTCCAACGCAACAACCGCTTCCTTATAAAACATAAGAATATCATTCTTCGTTTTCCCTACAATATATGTATATGTTGATGATTTTTGTTCAAACCCTATATGATATTACAATTCTCACCACAATATAGTAACAGTCGATTGAGTCGAACATGTATATTGCAGCTTCAAGAGTTGTCGACCATGACTAAGATTGAATTTGATTTGGATTGGAAAACAGTATCGGAGGCTATTGGAAAATGGAGAAGTAGTAAGTGTTCCATAGGTATGTCTACATTAAGTTTATTCTTACATGATTCGAATGTAACACAACACTTTACAGAAATGAAGCCATCTGCCCTAACGGAGCAGCCAAGTGATATTTAACATACGTATCAGATGTGTAATGCTTTACTATGTAAGTCTTGCGTTTCCATTGCCGCTCAATGTAGTACTCACGAACATTGTCATAAAATCAAAACAGGGATATAAAAATTGTCAATTAGAAAGTTGTACGATGGCTAACTAATTGCAATAATACAATATGTGGGTGAAAACGCGGTAATTTATGACTTTGCTGTCTCAATAGACAGGTAACTTATCATCCATAACGAAAAAAACACGAATAAAAAATGGAAGTGCACAATACCATTATTGTATGCCCCCCACTATCCACAAGTCATCTTTCACATTTCTAGCTTACAAACTGTTTCAGTTGTGGCAGGATCCAGTTTTAGTCGTACGTATTTTGCACTATTTCTGTATCCATAGCAACCACATTTATTGTCCAAATAAAAAATAAAATAAAGGTACATTATCTCCTTTTATATTGGTCCCTATTCACATACCAAGTTTCATCAACGTAGTTTGAAATCCAAGTCAGGGTCCAGATTTGATAAACGGACAAACCAAGGGCAACCTATGGCTAATATAACAAGAGCTGTCTCCATAGGACGACACATGCCCCCGTGCATGCTTTGATAGTAACGTAACGTTAAGATATCAGCACCGTCACAGATGTGTCATAATATATTGGGCAAATGTGATATTGACATATTTTTCTTTGTGTAAAGGGCCATAACTCTTAAGCGTGTAGGTCAATTTGAAATCTTGTTATCTAACATGACCTAGATCTTATGGCCGTACACCTTTTCATGTTTCAAAAGGTTTGACGAAGATCCGATGACAAATGCTTGAGTTATTGAGCGGAAACCAAAAAAAAACGCCATTTTCCTACGTGTCAAGGGCCGTAACTCTAAAGTGGCTACGTCAATTTGACTGGTTATCAAACCTGACCTAGATCTCATAGCCTTTCACATTTTCATGAGGTTTGGTGAAGATCCAATGACAAATGCTTAAGTTATTGAGCGGAAACCAAAAAAAAACGCCATTTTCCTACGTGTCAAGGGCCGTAACTCTAAAGTGGCTACGTCAATTTGACTGGTTATCAAACCTGACCTAGATCTCATAGCCTTTCACATTTTCATGAGGTTTGGTGAAGATCTAATGACAAATGCTTAAGTTATTGAGCGGAAACCAAAAAAAACGCCATTTTTCTATGTGTCAAGGGCCGTAACTCTAAAACGGCTAGGTCAATTTGACTGGTTATCGAACTTGACCTAGATCTCGTAGCCTTACACATTTTCATGAGGTTTGGTGAAGATCCGATGACAAATGCTTGAGTTATTGAGCGGAAACAAAAAAAAACGCCATTTTTCTATGTGTCAAGGGCCGTAACTCTAAAGTGGCTACGTCAATTTGACTGGTTATCTAACCTGACCTAGATCTCGTAGCCTTTCACATTTTCATGAGGTTTGGTGAAGATCCAATGACAAATGCTTAAGTTATTGAGCGGAAACCAAAAAAAACGCCATTTTTCTATGTGTCAAGGGCCGTAACTCTAAAACGGCTAGGTCAATTTGACTGGTTATCGAACTTGACCTAGATCTCGTAGCCTTACACATTTTCATGAGGTTTGGTGAAGATCCGATGACAAATGCTTGAGTTATTGAGCGGAAACCAAAAAAAACGCCATTTTTCTATGTGTCAAGGGCCGTAACTCTTAAGTGGCTACGTCAATTTGACTGGTTATCAAACCTGACCTAGATCTCGTAGCCTTTCACATTTTCATGAGGTTTGGTGAAGATCCAATGACAAATGCTTGAGTTATTGAGCGGAAACAAAAAAAAACGCCATTTTTCTATGTGTCAAGGGCCGTAACTCTGAAGCGGCTAGGTCAATTTGACTGTTTATCGAACTTGACCTAGATCTCATGGCCTTACACATTTTCATGAAGTTTGGTGAAGATCGGATAAACACTGCTTGAATTATTGAGCGGAAACGAATCCGGACGGACGGACGGACTGACGGACGGACTGACGGACGGACGGACGGTGCGATTTTAATATGCCCCCGAACCATCGGTTCCGGGGGCATAAAAAGGTGTTACAGGTAAATAACCACTAAATGCCTACGCGGGCCAAATTCAGATACAGTCAAATAGTCCATTTAAATTTTTAAAGCGACTGGAAATGGGGGTATGTCTTGACAAATCAGCATCAGAATCATGAAATTGGTGTTAAATGCTTTGTATGCATGTATGTGATGTAGTGAAATGGTTTTATTCAGAAATATTTTGTATTCTGGCTTAAATATGAAAGTGAAAGTAAGGTTGGGGCTAACGGACAGTGAGTAAATCCGTACATGTTAGAAAATCTGTTCACCGCGTTTGACGAACCAAATTTTTCTTATATAATACATGACCCCCTACTTTTTTTTCATTTTCTTCAAGCTGGATGCTATTTCTATTGATTAAAAGATTTTGAGAGGGCCCCATGGACAAAAAGTTGACATTTTTTTTGGCTGACCAAGGTCACTTTACATTGAGTTAAAGAACAACTCTATTTGGTGGTTTGTGACCTAAAGACATGCAAAATTCCTTCAAAATCATGTTTTCATTTTTTTGCATTTAAATGAATAAAAACGCACTCAAGATGGGGTTTTTACCATTTTTATCTGTGTAAAATGTCTAAAAAAGTGAAAATTTAGATTTTTATCATGAAAAATCCAGAAAAGTTCAGATTCATTTTTTCTTAAATTGACATTTTTATGTGAATGTTGCCCTTATTTTAGTATCAGACATGGATAATTGTGATTAAATATGAAGAATAGACATATTATTAGGCATCTAAAGCAAAATTAGGGTTCAGAATACCATTTTAGCACAAATACAACCCCATTTCATGTCACTATTCATACCATTTGACAGGCGCTGACCAAATTTCTCCTTAAAGACGCATATGCGGGTTTGTAATTTTTTCTGGATTTCATGCCCAATTTGTCTAGAATTGATTGTTTTGTGCTGCATATATATAGTAGCATTGAAAAAAGTGCAAACAACACTTAAACAACCCAAAAAGGGTTGCCTTAAGGTAAATAACCACTAAATGCCTACGCGGGCCAAATTCAGATACAGTCAAATAGTCTATTTAAAAACTTTAAAGCGACTGGAAATGGGGGTATGTCTTGACAAATCAGCATCAGAATCATGAAATTGGTGTTAAATGCTTTGTATGCATGTATGTGATGTAGTGAAATGGTTTTATTCAGAAATATTTTGTATTCTGGCTTAAATATGAAAGTGAAAGTAAGGTTGGGGCTAACGGACAGTGAGTAAATCCGTACATGTTAGAAAATCTGTTCACCGCGTTTGACGAACCAAATTTTTCTTATATAATACATGACCCCCTACTTTTTTTTCATTTTCTTCAAGCTGGATGCTATTTCTATTGATTAAAAGATTTTGAGAGGGCCCCATGGACAAAAAGTTGACATTTTTTTTGGCTGACCAAGGTCACTTTACATTGAGTTAAAGAACAACTCTATTTGGTGGTTTGTGACCTACAGCTGGTATTCATGACAATTTACCATGAGTTAGTCATGTATTGGTGGATACTGTAAAGCACGAGATGGTCATTTAGTTGTTAGATACTAATGCCCCAGTCAGTTGTATCCATGTTCCAACCCCCCGAACACCCCCGGTGATGGATGGTGGATAGCCGGGGAAACGGCTGTGTTTTACCTTCCGGCTTTCCCTCACTGCCGAAGAAATGAATACCCCGGGGACAGTATTTAGTTGTCGTGAAATACCGATGATTTTATCATCATATCTGGGCATGGCGGGGTTCTATTACAACCCAAAACTATAAATCCCCGCTCATCGCCGGAGTTGGGCGCGAATGCAACAGACTGATGCATAACGGCTCCGTTTGCACTAAACGAACGTATGCGAGGAATAGAGTAAATAAACGTTGACGAAAGAGAAAATGTTAAATATATTTAAGGATTTCCTCGACATTTTCGAACTATCCGCGGGCTTTATTTCACTGGTACGGAGCGATGTCAAAGCGTAACGCAAGTCCAGACGACAGCCTGCTATAGACTCCTCGCGAAAATACCATAGAAACTTTGCACATCAGGCAGCACGCTTTTGAGTGTGTTTTCTTTACAACGATTTACCCCTCTAATAACGTTTTACTTGATGAGATCGTTCAACACATCGACATATAAGTATTTGTTCTAAATGATTACGCTAAAAAATATAATTAAACGCGTGTAGTAAGTTTATATTTATACCTGAAGTAGTCATGTTTTGCGAAAAATTAAAGAAAATACTAATTATGTTTAATATATCGCAATATGAATTGTACAAATGAGTTATTATAACCAGATAATGTTCTATAAGAACTATCTTTGCTATGATACGTGTATTGATAAACGTACATGTCTCACAGGCCGTAAAATGTGAAGCTGTTGATTTTTTGGGAATGTCTTGCACTCTAAACGACTTAAAATATTTTGTCATGGTCTCTAAACGAAAGTGTACAGATAATAGACGACATTCTCAAGAAGGAAATCTCTTACGAATATGGGGATTCGGTTTATGTTAGTGGCATAAATGTCGGCTCATATATGGATGTAACGACGACAGACCTTTCTGAACCACAAATGTTCAGTACGCCTGTAAAGAAAGTTCTCCTGCAAGTATTTTCATTCTATGTCCCATCAGCATTTGTTCTATGACATTAATACTACCTATATATCATCCTGGTAACAGACACAATTTGCCTGGGATCAGACCCGTATTTTACTGCTCAAGATGCGGATACTCCAACCATTCTGTCGACGACTTTTAATAACAGGTGTTGTAGAACTACTTTTTACGTTCTATCTTAACACACAATGTTAATGATAACCAAAGATAGTCCATTCAATAAGTAATACCAATGAGGGAACTATCCCGTTAACTGATGTATATATCTTATACCCAGTCAAACCTATATAAACATCGCTTACCTGTTCGTTAATTCAAAATGTTAAGGCGTTTATACAAAACTTGATGAATTATTGTAATATATAGGTAGTCTTAATGTCATAGAACAAATGCTGATGGGACATAGAATGAAAATACTTGCAGGAGAACTTTTGTTAAACTTATGTAGTCATCAAACTAAATCGTAATGATAGTCAACAAGAGTTGTTGTGTGCATATGTTTTTTTCTGATTCGATAAGTACTAGGAGTACTATCCGAGTTAACCTTGATTCGATAAGTACTAGGAGTACTATCCGAGTTAACCTTTATTCGATAAGTACTAGGAGTACTATCCGAGTTAAACTTCACGTGTACACGAAGTGTTGTCAATGTCATTGAATACCTTGTTGTGAACTGAGTTCGAACTGTTGTTTACTTTGCACATCTTTTTTTATTGGACTTGTGCCACATTGTTGTATAGGAATGTTAAGTTTTCCTGTCTCCTGATTAATGTACACTGATTTCGGATCACAGTTTAACTCACTTCCTGTAATTTTAAAACAACATATTTTGTATTTTAGTTTGTCCTCTGATTTGAAGAAATGAAGATAAGAAATCTTCTCATCGTCGTGACTTCGCATGCAGTGCCTTATTGCTGAATTTTCACTCTCACTGCACACTTCACAAAAGCTGCATTTGAACTTGTGTTCCAAAAAAGTAAAAGCATAACTAGTATTAATGATAATAAGAGGTGATGATTTCACTACAATATTCCACTCGGCTAAACAAAACATTTGTAAGGTATATTTTGTAACAGAGATGAGTGGCCATTTCAAACGAGATAGCACATAACCAGTCAACGTATGAAGCAGGCGCAGCTAAATTGAGCAGGGATACATGCCATTATATTAGAAAAAATGTGTTAAAAAAGATGCGTACGGCACATTCCATTGAACATTTTATGTATTTCTATGTGTAACAATCAAATGATCATTCAATTGAGAGCGCCAATCTCCATATTAAGGCAATTTCAAATGCTAGGACCAGTGGCCGAAAAAAAACCACAAAATACCCATTGGGTCTTATTAACTGAAAGAAGCCACATATTTGTATCCAAGTGTGAATGTGATAAAGAGATGCATGTACTATTAATAATGTTTTAATAGTCAAATAACGCCAAGCCATTATAATTGTTGATAATATGTAGTTGCTGCAGATTGATATTTTGATTTGTGTGTGTATGTAACATGTCCGTTAGTACTTTGAAGAAATAGTGCATTCATACACAAGTTAAAATCACCCGATAACACATACAAGACTTCCTTACCATTTTCTGTTTCTCTCCATCTCGTCATAACAACGTGTATGCCAGAAATAATGCAAACTATGTACTTCGAAATAATGTATTTTATAAAGGTTTCGTTTAGAGATCACGACACCGTACTTGGACTTCGTATGCAGACCATGACACCGTCTGATCGAAACTATGACATGTATGAATTTTATTTTTTGGAAATAATTTGTTATAAGGTGATTATTTTGCATGGTATTACAAGCATGTCAGTTATAGGTATTGTATTGACTATTCAAATGGTATATTTCATATATTAAGATAACATATAAGCCTTTATTCAAAGGTATTATGTTTCCGCTGATTACACCATACTAATAACGAAACAAAATCAAAGTGTTAAGCATTTAGAATGCTTAATGGGTACATTGATACATAGGATAATCATTTACTGTTGAACATTATCTTTGTTTCCATAAAAACATAAGAAATAAGTGAAAATACCCTTTAAACCTGTTTTACCCACCCCAAGGTACTAAGAAGTATTGGCTATTGTCTTAAAGAGTCTATAACAGGCTGTCGTCTGGACTTGCGTTACGCTTTGACATCGCTCCGTACCAGTGTATTTAGGTATTCTTATTTCTGACGACATTCAATAGTTCGCAAAGAAAGCGTATTCGCAAAGTAAAATCTAAAACCATTGAGCGTGTGCAAGAATATCGTGCCTCTTCGTGAAAACCGTGCAAGTGAACGGCGTAGTATACCTATCGACAAAAATACAAAGCACGCATTATTGTTAATTTGCAAAATCATGTAGAGGCACGAAGACCAAGTGTTTCTTGGGGTTTTAACTACTGTGTGTGGAGCAATCACTTAGTCGGCTTAGGTGCGTACAGACAGTACATTTTGTCATATAAACCGATATGTATACTGTGTAGTTGCATGAAGTTCGCTTCTATACCATTTTTTTCGTACACACCATTGTTACCAAGTTGTTGAAGTTAAAAAGGTACAACTTTTCTAGAGATCTTTTCAGCTGTAAAAGCTGCTCAAACACCCTTTGACATTTTATCTTCCCCCGGTCATTGGGCTACCTTTCAAAATCTACGTTCGTTTCTCCCGGGAAGACTATTTCTCTTCTGTGGGTGTGGCAGCCAACATCGATCTGCAGCGCCCACGAACAAACACTGCCCTCATAGGTACCAATTTACACCTTCGTGGAGTGGAACATGTAGGTTATACTTGCTCACCAACATTAACCAGTGGTCCAGACGGGGATTGATCTCTCAATCCCGAAGTGTGTGACCCACCTGTAGGCCACCGCTCCCCAAATTTGTATGAGGGAAACGTACTTGATGAACATCACGTATAAAGTTCGTGAAATCTTTTTGTACTCCCTGCATAACGTTAAGTGTCAGGGTTATACTATTTTCTGCTTGTCCGTCTATCTGTAGACGGATATTTGTAAACTCAACCCCTTCTACATTTTTTGCAGGATTTTCTTCGAACTTTCACACATGTATATGTATTTCTAGTCCTATTTATGAGACATTCTTCGTGTCGAACAATACGGTCGCATACTGGGCATAATGTTTCGAATTTAGATTTGGCAATCTAAACTTACATCTTAAACGGGAACTTTTTTACAGCAGGAACACGTACATACTTTCGTCATTTAGCAGTGAAACGTACTGTTATATCAAATACATGCACTAATGAACCATTTTGTTGAATAAAACCCACTTCATTTTGCCTCCACCAAATATCATTACAAAAACTTCTGTGTGCAACTACTCCTACATTTCTGAAGGGAATTTGACAAAACTTTCCCAGAATAACTGTTATGATGTCCCCCAGCGCATATTGTCAGGATTTTTTTATTCGACCATTTTTGACTGAGTTATTGCCCTTTGTTGTTTTTATGCCGCCGTATCGATAGATCAGGAGGCATATAGTAATGCACCCGTCCGTCCGTCTGTCCGGTCGTCCTTCCGTCCGTCCGTTCGTCCGTTCGTCCGTCCGCTCTGGTTAACCCAAATTGACCGTTTCTTCTAGCATTAATATGGCTTGCTACAAAGCTTTCAAACTTGCACGGATGTTTTATATGAACATTCTCCACGCGTCTGTATCACCTGACTCCATTTTGACCTTCACCTTGACCTAATTTTGGACTTAGACTTATTGAAAGGCCAAATTCTTGGTTAACCCAAATTGACCGTTTCTTCTAGCATTAATATGGCTTGCTACAAAACTTTCATACTTGCAAAGATGTTGTTTATGACCACTCTCCACACACCTGTATCACCTGACTCCATTTTGACCTTCACATTGACCTAATTTTGGACTTAGACTTATCTCCCCTTTAGTATTTTCACAATAAAATTTTGTCTGGAGCGTATCTTCAAAACTATTTAACATATTGACTTGAAATATGAAATATAAATAGATGGCAACTTGGAGAAGTGCATTGACAAAGAACCATAACTCTGTCTGTCTTAAATTTTGAATTATCTCCCCTTTCGTGTTTTTTATAGTCAAATTTTGCTCTGAGTATATCTTCAAAACTAATAACATATTGACTTGAAACTTGGAATATAAAAAGATGACAACTTGGAGGAGTGCAATGACCAAGCAATATAACTCTGTCTGTCTTAAACTTTTAATTATCTCCCCTTTAGTATTTTCAGAATAAAATTTTGACCGGAGTGTATCTTCAAAATTGTTTAAGATATTGCCTTAAAACTTAATATATAAATAGATGGTAGCTTGTAGAAGTGCATGGACCAAGAACCATAACTCGGCCTGTCTTACATTTTGAGTTATCTCCCCTTCAGTATTTTCATGATAATTGTTTGTCTAGAGCGTATCTTCAAAAGTATTTAAAATATTGACTTCAAACTTGGTATATGAATTGGTGGCGCCTTTGAGAAGTGCAGTGACAAAGAACCATAACACCTGTATCACCAGATCACACATGAAGTCAATCAAGGCACTGCTTTCAAATGTGGCATATTCGTTTACCATCATAAGTCCCTTATAGTTCAAAGCCATGTAACACTATCAAACATTTTAACTGAATAAAGGGATTATTTTATTCAACCATATTTGACAGAGTTATTGTCCTTTGTTGTTTTTTACATATACATTCTTCTGTGTGCAACTCCTCCTACATTTCTTAAGGGAATTGGACGAAACTTTCACAGAATAAAAAAAATGTATATAAATAGAACACACCCGGCCCAATGGACCTATAATGTCACCGGCTTTGTGACGTATTTTGAGATCATGATACACAGTATTGTACCTAAGCATATATTGCTTATTATGTTAATTAAGTTGAAATATACAATGAGATGAACCTATCGCTCTTGATCCTCCATCTCTTTGGTGTAAAATCAGTTGGCTCCTTGCTAGTCCCCTTCACTGTCGCAATGTAACAGATCTTTGTTTCTGGTCCAGTTATACGTTGGTGTTGTACTCGGACTCAGTCTGTGGGACTTGAGCGCGATAACATACACTACACCGGTACAATGGTGGTGTTGTATTTATTGTGCAGGTCCTCAACGTGGTCGTATAGTGGTAGTATCCAACATGTATAATATAAGTAAATAAATGACTTACTCTACATAAATAACGACACCAAGTTACATGAACAGTATTTAATTAGGTCCTTAGATTTTATTACATGATAATGCAAAGGAATTATATACAACTATTTTACAGTTTCAACTCAATATTTTAGTTATTAAACGATTAATAAGCCTGAATTAAATGGGTTATATATACGACTAGTCTGCTTGGATTCAAACACACTGGAAGTCATACGAAATATTCTTATGACGCTAATCGGACATAAAGTCTTAATGTTCAATGCTGCAGTAAATGGTAGCTTGAATCCCCGATTCCTCTTCTCTTTGACGCAAAATGTATGCACATTTTGATGATTTTCCGAGCATCATCGCTATACTTATATCGTGTAGCCATAATAGACAGTGACTGATAGGACTGATTTTTATTTCGGATTTAACAAATTCCTGATGAACTAATTTAATCATTGTAATGTATAGCAAATTTCTCCATCAATACAAACCATCGATTAAAGAATGCTTTTTTAAAAGAATAATGAACTTACCAACACATGCACAATTTCTTAATTTCTTCGGAATGTACTGATTGGGGCGTATATTTAGCGTATATTAAGCTATGATGTATTAATGCGTGAGAGGTTTAATTTCTAAATCCTGACTAATGGTTTAGTTTCAAGTAATAACACAATGTAAACAATTTCGATTACGGAAGTTATCGAATTTAAACATATTCGTTTCTTTTGCAAAGCACGTATACATTTGGGAAGTCATTCAGTGCCAAGTTCACTTCTTAAATGCTATCACCACTTTTGCTTTGACTGGTCGACTGCAATAAGCAGCTTTAACCAGTAAAAGCTGCGACATTTGATTTATTTAATATTCAGTACTTTACTGAAATGTGTGTCTATCTGCCATAAGAAAGCAATCATTGAATGTGCATATATACACAGTCTGCCCTGATTGGTTCCGACTGCTCCAGATAATGCCTACAGTTACTTAAGATAACTTGGACTCCATTATATGTGTCATTTTACCTTGACGTCACAGGGGAATACATACTTCTCCTACACATAATGGCACTCCTCCACTCACTCTGTAAATTAGGAGTCTTGGTGGAGATATACCTACACACATATGTTCCAACAATCACAAGCACCTTTATGTTGTACTGTTGTTGTTGGTATCACTAAGACTAGCACCGAGAACACTTGCTTGGTGAATTTTGGCAGAGTATCAATATCTATATACCCATTATACGAAATACAATTTCCACCAGTGCTAGTTAATGAAATGCCAATCTCATTTACAGAATGAAGTATTGGCTTTGGGTCATGTCATTCCAATAACTCTGGCTCAAAGTGGTGATCATTGCGCCAGTCTATAATGGCATTAACACTGTTGCCATTGATGACTATCTCATCTTCACTTGCATGTCCAACCAACCGTTCAAAGAGGTTTCTTCTCGGGCTCTTTTCTTGGCTGTCAGACATTTCCCAGCTATGCCGTCAACTACTCGTTTAAATCCGGCTTCTGTTGGTTAGTTTGTCACTGTCTTTCTTGTCGACCTTTATATCTTACACGTCTTTTACATCTCGAGCCTTTTCCATGGGTCCGTGTTATTTCACGCCGTGATTAATCATCAAATCTTGACGTATATTTATTCATTGTGGTACCCGTTATATTAGTAATATTGGTTATATTGTGTCCCGAGTTACGTCCAATCCTCAATATTTTTGCGTAAATGTATGCAAGTACTTGCGATCGTTTAGTAAAACACACTTACGAGTTTGCGTAAGGTAGATATCTATGCGTAAATTTACGCGACATTTACGCATTGTTAGTAAAAAAGTGCCATGGGCACTGTTTTATCAAAGCATTTACGCTAGCGTAAACCTAAGATTTCCTAAAATAGTGGTGTAAATTGTTTCGAATCCTTTTTAAGGTTTGCCAATGGAAAGAAAATCACAAATGAAAAGTTCTAAGCTTCAGAATGAAAATATCAGGATAGTCCGAACATGGGCCAAATCAAGCGATTCGGGTGCCTCTGACGGAGACATCAACTGGGTGGTTTCACGTTGGCTAAATTGCCATGAACCGACAATGTTTCATCTGGAGACACTCTACTAGCACTTTGGCACCGTTTACAACCACCCATGCCCAGGTCATCCATGTGAAACAACTCTCCGACAGGACTAGTAACTCCACATGTATCATGTCTAGGCAAAGTTCACAGCTGGCTCATACACTTTTAATCAATTTGTTGGACGTCATACATATGTAATCAATCAATATTTAATCAATATTTTATCTTTTCACTTAGAACAACGATTCTGATAAAATAGGATTTTACCAACTCCGTTACTTTTTAGCCGCACTATACACACAAGCGTTGTTCAATCGCATCGATAGCACTATAAGAAAACAATCTTACAGTTGCATTGTTCATGGAATAAAATGTCATCCAGTAAATAGTTTGGTTGTTAATCATACAAGTTTGAAAAGTGTTGACAGAAACCCCAGTGTTGTCTTTCTAGATGTACTCAGTATATTACAATTATGTCGAGTTGAACAAAAAAGTCACTCAAGGGTATTGCTCATTATGTGCCGGAGCGTCGAACACATCGCGTTAAAATCGGTTTAAGAATAATTTTAAGTTTTAGTTTACATACTTTTATTACCTGTAGAAAAGTCACGATGTGGTATGTCCACTCTGAGAAGTACACATAAATCTGTTTATATAAATAGGTACTGTTATGTTCATAAAAAAAAAATTAGAGTAAAGCGGATAACGTAAAAACAACCGGTAATGAATTGATATTATTTTACTAGCATTTCTTAGTCGATGCTCTCATTAAACCAGTTGGTAATGAGGATTATTGGTATTTACATCCTTCATTCTTTTGGCCACATAATTATATTTTTGCCAAATAAGGAAATGGCAAATGACAGCGGAAACCATGTTTCACTAATTAGAATTCTGATTAATTCGACTCATTACCGGCCTCAATGACTTAGTAAAACACAATTGAACAATCACTGGTGCTATACAATATTACCAGTAATATCATATGTAGCTGCTTTCTAACGCCAATATTCATTCAATTCGTTGATTGTCTTTGTCTCCCTGATTTCTGACAATAACTACAATGTAAAATGCTCCAAACTAATGATCTCGGCGTAGAACAACATTATGCGATATAAAAGGTGCATTATTTAATAGTTGATCATGGGTGTTCTTCATTGATGATTTTGTAGCCTATTGGTGTTTTAGTCCACGGTTCATCGGGGTGGGTACAAAGATATATAGGTACTGTATACTTGGACGCTGGGATAATCTCAACCAAAACACAATTCAAGGTACAATGTTTAATGTTGACTGTAACAACCAAATACTGACGTATTCCAGTAGATATGCGTAGAATATACTACAACAGTACTAACACGTACACAGTACACAGTACAGGCGTCCTGCAAATATACAAATAGTAAAACAACATAAGTTGCAGAAAGAACTTTTATCATATGACTTGCCTTGTATCCAGGTTAGTATAGCCAGTACGTATAAAGTTATACGTACCACGTGTAGTATAAGGAATTGAGTTTTTCCAATAAATCAACGCGTATTCAGCGTTTTTAGGGTCATAGGATAAAACGAATCTATCACTCGTTTTCAATTGATATATTTATATTAAACTCGCTCAGGAAATATTATTAACTCGCCAAAGGCACGCTTAATAAAACTTCCAAAACCCGTTTAATATAAATTTATATCAATGGACAACTCGTAATAGATCCTATATATACTATCAGTCCTGGAAGTTAAGGTAATAGTTCATCACATGCATGGCTACAGTCCTTACAATAACAATAACTGGTAATACACATTATACATCAATGATTATATAAAACAAGGTAAAACAGTATATGACACGGGACACAACTTACCGATCTATGGGATCAAACACTCTGCACACAAGGTCAACTATCACACGTGACAATATTCGACAACCAACAATAATACCTGTAAAGTTAAAAGACAGTGCTTAAATAGAGAAAGGTCTGTAATATAATTAATAAAGATTAATCCCTGACAATGTTATAGTTATTAATACTGCTAAGTCGCCATTGTTTACAACAGAAAGGGCGGGCTCCGAACCTCGTGAAAACCGACAAAAAATAACCATATTACAGCATAATTACATCCTGACAACTACAGAACATTACGGGAAAACATAAATAAATACTTATGGAACTGATACCAATCAACAGAAACATCAGAGCATCATCAAATCTTCCTTCAAAGGTGACAAAACCTGAACCAAACCGGTCTTTACAAAATCAGCTGTTTGACTGCAGTCATGTGACATTGATGAGCTCCCAAAACAGGTCTATTATATATCCCGATTTGAATATCATACACAGATGTGTGTATCATATACAAATCTATATATCCAAGCATACACAAATATGCGTATCTTACTATACTACCTTGATGTATTGCATAATTTCTATTGAACGAGAAATTTGCGCAAAGCGAACATCACGCGTGTGAACCACAACCTCGCACCGGTCAGAAATTACGCTGTGTTGCTGCAATGTATCGCTGCGTTTCATGCGCAATTCGCATTTTATGAGGGATTCTGACGTAAAATCAATTGCAACTAGTGTTAAACAGGTAAGAGCATAAAATTTGCATACTTACGCAAAATTATTTACGATTCACCTAACCGTGTTGTCAAGAGCGTCCATTTTGTCCATGTAGTCACGTGATTTCCAAGCCCAGAATGCAACTGGAAGCTGAAGTAACTCTCGGAAGTGCAAAAGTACCGTGTACCGGGCGGGCTATGATTTTAATAAAAATACGAAATTCTGAATTTTTTATATTTTGTTGTCTACCGTGTTGCTGCTATTGTTTTTATGGATTATCGTTCAAAACAGCGGAAACGTTTGTTTTGTTGACCACCTCAATAGACTGTATGCTGAATTGTAGGTGTAGATCTACTTCATATAATATAGAAATATAGTCTAACTTTCTGTAGGCCATGTTTAGATCTATATTTAATAAACTGTATATCCATATGTTGATCAAAAATAAGAATATATAAACACTAAAAGGCACGTAATGGATCAAAGGACTGGAAGTCAAACAAACTCGTTCTATACAAAATATACTGAAATAAATGTTCTTTAACTCTTCTTTGTAGAGCTACGCAAGTATTTTTGTTTGCGCTCACTCGGAAGCAAAGGTGGTTGGCAACTAGTTGCAGCAGGTTACTGGTACGAATATTTTTCATTTCAATATTGGTTGACCATGATGTTTTTCAATACTATGAACTAAGGCACTGCCTAAATGAGGATTTAATAAATATTGGATTACTGCAAGGCTACGTTTGTAGATATACAGTGACTAAATTTGTCAAGTTAAATTAAGACGTTATACAGGGATAATTATCAGCAATTGGTCACTTATTTAAGACCAAAACAATTCATTATTCTAATATTAATATAAATGTTATCCACTACTACGTATAATTCTATGAATATTTTTCATGACAATATACAGTTTTACTTCGACATTTTCTACGCACATATTTTACATATGATATTGTACTTCAGGAGACTACACTAGATTACTACACATGTTGGCGATAAGGGGAAGATAATTGAAGCCAGTCCTAAAAACAACCGTATAATTGGAGAAGTTCTTCTTGTTGAATCATTAGAGACTGGTGAACTTATTTTCATACGAGGGTTTATTACTCAAGGTAAATGCAAATATTGATAAAGATAATGAAACAAAACATATATTGTGACTGCTTTAAGAACATATTTTTTACTTTTTATTACAACTAGGGATAGTTGTTGCACCAGTTTGGTCCAAACTCGTGTTGGGATTTTATATAATTTCTATAGCAAACATATTAACCTATTTTAGCACTGTGACATTACGTTGTGAGTATTACTGCCTAAATTACATTAACAAACTTAGCAATGCTCATAAATAGATTGTTTTCGATGCGTTTGGTGACATGTCCCAAGTTATTATGAGTAGTACTATTGTATTAGCTCGCTATTGAATAGGAATTGTGTTTCACTTTTAGATATACAATGGGTCCGAAGGCAAAGTGTTCGTGCACATTGCATGATAAGATTATTGAAGAAGAGGGTCTCCTGTCATCGAAGGTCCAGGTTTTCAATTTGTCGAAGGGGAAAAAGGTTCCCAAGTCTGTAGTCCAGAATATTGTGAAGGAAGTCCATTTGAGTGAGAGGGCCAATTTTCTTTGTTCTGATTGTGTTGACTATTTAAGGCGTGATATGGAGCCTAGTGTTAAAAAGGCAAAGGTAAAATTGTCGAATGTTGATCAGGTTTGTCTGTTACTTGACAATGATGAAATTTCTCATGATGATATTGATAAATTGTCTCACTGTTTAGGCAAATATGTAAACAGACACGAGCAGCCACAATTAAACTTGTCCAGAAAATTGGATGTTCTTGAAAACCAATGCCACAGTGAACTAACTAACTGCTTTGGACATATTTTGGTGCTGGGTGTTTCCACTAACAATAATGATGACAAGTCTAAAGACTTGAAAGTCAAAATGGCTTGTGAACAAGTGTCTGGACTTATGTAACAGCCCATTACTCTACATTAATTCAAAGTATTGACAATACTATGAAAGTAATGCAATTTCCAGAATCTGGCGATGGTGTAATATTTTTTGATAATAATCAAATTTTGTCTAGGCGTTGGAATGTTGTGTATGATTGTAAGTCCATGGTGAGTGTTGTTACCACTTTGTTATTTCTACAACCACCATGTGACTATGAATTGCAGAAAAACCCAGCTCTTTGTCCCTTTTTATGGCTCAATTTGCCCAATAATATTTCCTTTTGTTTTGACCAACCCGTTTCAAAACATTTGTACAAATCGCACAGAAACACCTTTATTGCCGACACCCTTAAAGAAGTTTACTTGGAGCAAGTTAGTGACAATGGTAATATCACAGATTCTATAGATTTTATCTAACCCGCAGATGAGTTTATGAAACAAAATGGTTCGAGTGCGTCTGTCAACATAACTTTCGACACTAAAGGTAAGCTTGTTAAGGAGGCAGCCACGACACCCACAGACCCATACTCTACTATTAAATCTGGTGTAAAGGGAGAACCAACAGTGACTTAACTAGATCCAGTTTTTCAAAATCCTTGTTCATATGAAACTATAGCTAGGTGATATTTCGAACAGGGAATGGATTGCTGTTGGATGTGATGGTCTGCCTTACCTGTTAGGTTCCAGCATCATTGATAATTATCATGTATGCTCTTCTTGTGATCGTTCTTTTTCCAAGTTATCTGTCTTCCAAACACATTGTCGTACAATGCACCCAGAGGCCAATATTTCTGTAAATGAATGTAAGAAATTCAAAAATGTGTTGCTGATTCCTGGACTGGGACACTTTGAAATCAATTACGTTAAAGCTTTGTGTAAACTTTTATGGCCTGTTGTGCTTAAAGACCTGGCTAAATTGATGGGGTATAAATCCATGAAAGCTCTTTTTTTTTGGTAAAAAGGCAACCAATCACCATAAATCATGGACCCTTTTACAAATATGTTTGGATGGTTGCGGCAAGGAACTTGTACTTGGCTACGTACGTATTTTGAATTTATTTCTACCGGACATTCACAAATGTTTCAATTGTTGTTTCGTATTGTATTTGACTTCCTTTTCGGGGTTAACCTATTTAGAAAAGGGGTACGGCGTGTCAATAGTGACGTCATTAAGTGTGCAATGCATCAACTGTCCGTTCTATTTTATGGTTTAAACATGACATCATATGTGGAAATTGACATAAGGAGACAGATTGTATACCACGAAAGCCCCGCAGAAGTAAAAACATTAATAAATGACATGTCATGTATGTCACACAGTGGACACGCCAGTAAAGCGGAAGGTTGTGATTTCATTCTGGAAGGCTATAATAAGAAAACCAAGATGTGGATGCCACCAGGAGCTGGTAATAGTGCTCGATGGTTACGAGTATATCGGAATCTTCCGTACATAGAAAGAGTAAGTAATACTTTTAAATTTATAAATTAAGTACAAGTAACATATTTATTTATTATGTATGGTTACCATTATAACACATTATAAGCCCACAATAAACATCAAATAATATATATACTGATTACATCTAGAAACGCAACACTGGAGTTTCTGTCAACACTTTTCAAACTTTGTATGATTGGCAACCAAACTGTATTTACTTGATGGCATTTTATTCCATGAACAATGCAACTGTAACATTGTTTTCATACAGTGCTATCGATGCAATTGAACAACAATTGTGTGTATAGTGCGGCTAAAAAGTAACGGAACATAAATTGGTAAAATCCTATTTTTTCAGAATCTTTGTTCTAAGTGAAAAGATAAAATATTGATTAATTATTGATTGATTGCATATGCATGACGTCCAATAAATTGATTAGAAGTGTTTGAACCAGTTGTGAGCTTTGCCTAGAGATGGTACATGTGGAGTTACGGGTCCTGTCAGAGAGTTTTTTCACATGGCTGACCTGGATATGGGTGGTTTTGAACGGTGCCAAAGTGCTAGACTAAGTATAGTGTCTCCAGATGAAACATTGTCCCTTCATGGCAATTTAACCAAAGTGAAACCTCCCAGTTGACGTCTCCGTCATAGGCATCCGAATCGCTTGATTTGGCCCATGTTCGGACTATCCTTATATTTTTATTCTGAAGCCTAGAACTTTTCTTTTGTGATTTTCTTTCCATTGGCAAAACGTACAAAGGATTCGAAGTAATTTACACCAAAATTTATCATGCATAAATTGTGCACGTGGAATTCGTGCGTTTTTGCATTTTCTTGACGCACGGGAGTTACGTAACCCGATCGCTAAAATTTGGACAATAGCCTAGTTTCTACACGATTATACAATATTATTACACAAAATAAAAAAATGTATGAGCAATGGAAGTAAGAAAAATCCAAGAATGAAAACGTTGCGTTTCTAGATGTATTGAGCATACAATTGATAGTTTGTTAGTTGAAGATGTCAACTGATTTTTCACAAATGTAGATCACCAAAATAGATACTGTATGCTAACGTTAGACGATTTGAAATAAACTAATACGTTATGTCAGTTATTAATCAATGTATACTAAATAAATTATACTATAGAATATTTTATGCTCATGAGAATGAAAATCATTATATGAATGCATAAATTTTATGTTTCAGCTGAAACAAATATACACTGACAGCATAGATGACGAAGGATTTAAGTAACCTACTTACTAATAGATTTATTATGTTTTCATTACTCTCAAAACTAGAACGACAAACCTGCAAAACAGAAAACTTAACAAATTATTTCACTGTTTATGTAACAATTAGTCATTGTTTGAATAGATGTTTAATTACTTTTGAATTGCAATATTATTAGTGTTCCGTTTGAGATTAATCTTTTGTAGTACTGCATATATGTAACAATTCATTCAATGAATTCATAGCGTATTTTTTATTTGCAGAAAACGAGGCAACACAAATGCTGTGGCTCACTGTAGGAAACATATCCGTGATTCTAACTTGCTCTCTTCAGACAGGCAGTTTGTGTCTCTTTCTAGAGATGAACTGGACTTTGATCTAATTAACTTTGCAGCCAAGTGTACGGCTAACAAAGAAAGGTAGCATATTTTTTAATGTATTGCCCTCATGCATATATATAATGTCATACAATAGAGTGTTGCTGGATTTCGCTGTAGCTCACGTTGACATGTCTTTTTATTCCATTTAGGTACTGTTCATCATTTCCCGACCCATTCAAGCGTGAGCGGATATTCTTCACACCAGACGATCGGAAGAAGTACCATGATGTTTCAAACAAAACAAAGGTAGAATTAGGGGAGATGATAACGCAGTGTATACAGACGATTAGAGAGGTAAATATTGTTGTTAAAATATTGACAAAATAAGTAATGTAAAACTTCACTCAATAATTCAATACAAGTATGGCATTTAAATGCCAATTGTATTAATAAAACTTTATAAGTGTCAATTTTCTATCCTTGTAAATGTGTAACTAAGACAATGTTTATTCCTGCAGGAAGGTGGTGACTCAGGTTCACTATTGAAAACTTGGTCGAAGGAAGTGAAGTATGGGCTCAAGGCACAGTACTTTGAATTTTATTCGGAGTGTATCCAAATCCTAGAACAAGTGACAGAAGAATGTAAGTTGAACAGTAAAGTTGTCAGTAACACTTTTAATCAACACATTTTTTAACAATAACAACAATAAATTATACACTTTATACATATTGCCACATTAAACCATGTGCTGAGGACAAAACCACTTTAAGTTCCTCAGCACACGTGGGGTCATCCCCACCCTGCCCAAACACTTTACATGTACCCAATAGTTGCAAACGCTAGCAACGTGTTCGTAACCCACCCACAGCTGCTTGTCCTCATGTTCCACTTCCTTGCATACCCTACAGGTCTTCTCGTCAGCTGCGGGTGGTGTTGCTGGTGTGACTTCGGCTGGCGGTTCATGCTCCACTCGTATTGCCACAAACTGGGGCGACAGGGGAGCAAATAGTTCCATACGTTCCACAGGTTCCACAGCAATACTCGTACTCTTTGAAAATATATAAAAAAAAAATCATAGGACACCGATTCATTTTTTTTATTAAAACCTCTATATTCATTAATAAAACACTTTCAGTCAAAAAAGCAGTAATTGCCATGGCTAGTGCATAATATGTACGAAGTGTGCACATTTTAAAGTCAAAGACAAATTACGCCCAAACAATACTGTTTTGGTCTAACTTGACAATCATCCGCACATAATTCCTACATGTACATTTCTTCTTGGCAATAAATAAAATACTTACCGGAAGTTCTTTCAGATCACTTTTATAGACCTCAGCTGGTCTATTATCCTCGTGCCTAACACGTATATGGACTGTGGCCCCAGTCAGATTTGCCAAAGTTCTACCCTGCAATGCAATTCATACTCTTTTAAACGTCTGTTAATGGATGAAAAATGACAACCAAAAGGTTATTTCCAATGAATACATATTGAATTTTAGAAATGGTTATCATTACACACTACTTGCTATGGCATACAAACCCTTTTTATTGACTGGCAATAATCAGCCAGCGGTACGTTTCACTGCTAAATGACGAAAGTATGAACGTGTTCTTGCTGTGAGAAAGTTTAAGTTGTAAGTTTAGATTGCCAAATTTAAAGTCGAAACATTATGCCTAGTATGCGACCGCATTGCTCGACACGAAGAATGCCTCATGAATAAATCATTCAACTTTTAGAACTAGAAATACATGTGCATGTGTGAAGTATTTAAGAAAACCCTGCAAATGTTGTAGGAGTTACGTTCACAATATGAGCTGAAAATAGTAAACCTCTTACAATTTTCGTTTTGCAGGGGGTATAAAAAGATTTCACGAGCTCTATAGGTGCCTGCAGACAGTACATTTCGGTGTATAAGTCGAAAAT
Source organism: Spisula subtruncata (assembly GCA_963678985.1). Classification (NCBI taxonomy): domain Eukaryota; kingdom Metazoa; phylum Mollusca; class Bivalvia; order Venerida; family Mactridae; genus Spisula; species Spisula subtruncata. The sequence continues at coordinate 37,926,211 of OY787671.1, forward strand.
GAACATTTCATTAGATAAACATCAAACACGCACGTTTCCCCTTATACAACTTTAGGGAGCGGTGGCCTAGAGTTAGGGTGCGCGCTTCGGGATCTAGAGGTCAAGAATAACCCAACAATGTGTACATTGGTACCCTGTAGCAGTGTCTATTCCTGGGCGCCGCAGCTCGATGTTGGCTGCAACACCCAACTGAAAGAAATAGTTTCCACAGGGAGACACGAACGTAGATTTCCATAGGTGACCCAATGACCAGGAGGAGTTAAAAGGTCAAAGGGTGCTTGAATGACAACAGCTAAAAAGAGCCCCAGAAAGTTGGTAACTTTTTATCTTTAACAACCTAGTAACAATGGAGTGTACGAAATTTATATAGTAGAGGCGTACTAAAGTGCAACTACACAATATATCTTGATTTAAAGATCAAGATGTAAACATCAAAATGTAATGTCAGTACGCCCCTAAACCGACTCAGTGTTTTCTCCACACACTGTAGTTAAACCAAAAGAAACACGAGGTTTGTGTGTCTCTACATTATTATGCAAATTAACAATAAAGCGTGCGTATTATGAGTTTATGAGTTGTATTTTTGCCGATAGTTACACACATTCTCTTGCACGGATTTCACGAAGTGGCACGGTATACTTGCACAAGCTCAGTGGTTTTAATATTACTTTGCAAAGACGCTTTTTTTGCGAAAAATTGAACGTTCCTCAGGGATTATGATAATTGTATGTATAAGATGACGCTGTCTTTGGACGTCCAGAACATACATATTGTTATAGCTGGTCCCTTTCCCAATTGACATTACACCAGAACAGATATCGTTCCTCCTGGTTGTTTGTCGAAGCTTGCTTGGTGAAGGTTTTCAAGTTAATCCAATGGACCGCGTGCTTCTAAGTTACCGTTAAAATTGATTTAAAGGGTATTGATTCACAACTGGCGTAATGTCAATTAAATTGGTTATCCACTTTTTAAAAGTACTTAATGAAACTACAATCTCTCTTGTCCTATAAGTTCCAATATTAAGTTTTAAGACGGTAAAGTGATCAATTACCACGTTATCACCCGCACATTGTACTGTTGCAATTAGTTAGCTATCGTACAACTGTCTAATTGACAATTATTAGAAACATGTTTTATGACAATGTGCGAGAATACGGGTTATACTAATTTTTGTTATTATGGTTTCCCTTTCAAAATTAGTATGCACACTGCTTCTTTGTGAGATTATGGAGAATTAGGAATTAGTAAGTACATGTTCAATTTGGCTGACTGCCAGACCTAACTCGGGGCCAGGCAAGATAAGGATATATATCACGGGGTAGTGCATTCCAGTGGACTTTGGTTCTAGGAAAGAAAAGAGTTGTTGTAAAGGTATATGTTTCGTTGTTGCTGTGGTTTCATTCGTGCAGAAGTGTTAGTCCCAATCAGGACAGCATCATTGTCACTGATTCCTGGTATCACACTGGTTCTGTTTAATCTGTTGTTGGTTAACAGCCTACCAGAAGTGTCTTAAAGCATTGAAACTCCATCTTTACCGAATTATTTTCACAGTCTGTAAGAAGTTCAGTGGCTTCCTGTGCTAAGAAGAAATTCTGGACTGCAATGAACACCACTCCCCCTGTCTGATTCTTCTTATCCCTTCTAAAGGGGTAAAATCTAGATCCGGATTGAATACTTCATTATCGAAATGTTAAGGTTTTAACGACGATTCTGTACCGATGACAATGTCTGGTTTGGTTGACATAATCATGTTTTCATATACTTGTTTGTTGTCTACAATCGATCTAAAATTTATAACTACATTTTGTAGAACTTGTAGGGATCTATTTATCTTACCTTTTGTGTTGTTTGGGGTTCTTGTTGATGCATTCTTTTGCTTTGTTGTGTTGATGTGTTGACGCGGTGATTTGTGTTGTCAAATTCTGAGAAGTTAGTGCTGCGATTGTTTATTTAAAACATGAATGAATAATACTTTAAGGATATATACCAACAATTGTTTAGTTTAGTTTTTTGTGTTCAATATAGCTGTACATCACTTTTTAATTGGAACGTCTCTGGTAAACAGGAATATATAACTTCTATCTAAATATGGTTTACTCCAGTCTAAGTCCCACAAATCCACGCACTCCTGATGAGTTGTTCCCATGCTCTCTATCTATCTATTCATACTGATCATGCCCCATTTTTGGTGAACCAGCAGTTGCGCGTTAGGTGCAATATAAAAGTGATTTACATGTTATATACTAGTAAATCAACGTAATGCATCAATCTGTCAGACTTGACAATAATTTATCAGTGCACTAGATAGAAAAGAAAATGAAAGAGAGTGATAGGAAAGGTATGGAAGGCATCAAAACGATGGATATGCATAATAGAAAAGATATGCTCAGATATTTTTCGACCACCAAGGCACTTGACCTGTCCAGATTCCGTTGCTGTGACAGGGACTGAGTCCCTGCTGACATAGCTCAACACTTATCATATGGCTGTACTGAAAGAATACTTCACAGTGAGAAAGTGAGAAGAAATAAAGTGTGATAGTGTTATAGTAGTGTTAAATAAATGTGGAAATATTTATGGTTAAAAAACTGATAAAAACACTGTTCTGGTACAGTAACGCCGACGTGTTTGGCGCGTTTTTCCGTGTGTTTAAACGCACGTAACACGGTACACGAACGGTTAATCTTTGGAAGCGTGTAGCCAATCAAATCGTTAGTCTAACCGTGTAGCCAATGATAAGCTTCGCAGGTATTAAGGAATTCGCTGGAATTTAAACGTGTATCCGCGTAGCCGTGTACCCAATCAGATCCAGCTAGCTAACCGTGTAGCCAATCAGATTGCTAGCTAACCGTGTAGCCAATCAGATTGCTAGCTAACCGTGTAGCCAATCAGATTGCTAGCTAACCGTGTGCGCCAAAGAAAATCGTCGCATGTAAATTAATTCGGTTAAAAGTTGCCGATTTATAAAATCAGACCTTCCCATTTAAATCATTATTGCAATAGAAATGATATATTTTAAGCATTGAAAAATAACGTTAGTAGCTTAAACCATTGTAAAGCAGCCCATGAGCGGTGTAGGTGAACACAATTCAACAGGTCAAAGAATCAAGAATAATGTTCTCAAGATTGTCCGAACTTAAAAAGAATCATCAAGCAGGCCACAGTAAAATGGCGGCTCGCATGAAATTTAGGTGGCAGGGGATATATTGAACGTGTTCCATGTTCTATTTATAGCACAGCTAATATTAGAACATGTAACGCCCCCCGCCATCTTGGAAACTCCGGTCAAGGTCGTTCGGATGACAGCAATAAGATTTCATCGTGAAAGACAATGTCGACCGTCAAATTACGCAAAATAGCGATGCTTTAGTTGATGTTGGACACATTCCACAGATGAGTGCCAACTTGTCTAGTCATAAAATGACCGCACAGGCCTCAAAGAGAGACAACTCGTACAAATCAAGGTAAAATTGTGCCGTCTGTAATGAGATGCGATTTTTAAAACAGCCTTCAAATGCTTCAAATGGTGAATAAGTATGCGTTTTGTTACATGTATAGTAATATTATGAATAAAAGTTTCGTAGTATCATATATTATAGTGATTGCTTTGATTATTGGGCGCATTGTCGCATTTTATTTAAAGTCCACACGATTTCGGATAGTCATGTATTCGGACATAAATTCAGTTAAGTTCTGTGTGGAACAATACTATATGCTGTGATCACTCAACACTTTTTTATCTAGTCAATCACATTGATTGCTTACACAGAAATAATTCTGTCTGTATTTTTCAGGTTGATCGTCTGACGGAGAGCCAAAACTTGATGCTGAGAATACCCCTTGACTGTGACATGGAATGGCTATCTTATACCATGCCCTTGATAACTGGAACCAGTGATGTTAAAGTCAAACCAAGATAACGCTATAAAGTTAACACAGCAGTATGTGGGAAACACCATGGAGGCAGCAATCATGTCTAACTGGACAACACCACCTGCCTGGGACTTTTTCAGTCACCAAAGATGTGCAAAATATCAGACTAATACAGGTTGATTCTTGGAAACAAACAAATATTTACCCTGTGATTGACTTAATTCATGTGTTAAATAAGATGTATATATAAAGTTGCTCTTTATATTAAAACAAGAAGTTTAATATTAACTATTTTATAGATCTGTATGTAGGTTGCTCATCAATACCAGCAATAGACTAGCTGTGGCTTTGTTAGCACTCATTGTGAATATTTCCTAGCCTGTACGATTTGTGAACATAAAGCGTGATTCATCTTAAAATTGTGAAATTCAAGCGTTGTTTTGCTTTTGAATTGTGAAAGTGGAAGTGCGATATTGACTTAAATTAACTTTGTGAAACTAATCTTTCCCTTTATTTTCTAAAGAAAATCAATAAAGGCTTGTAATATTTCATCATTGAATGTTTAAGCTACACTGGTTTTATCAATTTCAAAATTTGGGGCCTGGGCAAGTGACATTTCTTAGGTTTATGAAGCTGGCATTTCGGAATTGTGAAGTAGCCTCTTTCAAATTGTGAAGTAGCCTTATTTCAGCCTGGATTTTAAGTGATTATATATGGTCAATGTGCTAATGATCTGTCAGTTATTGTTACCTTCAATATTGTTTTTATTATTGTATGCTCTTTTTATTTATATATACATGGAATGACATTCAGTTGATCTGATGGTACTCATATGAACTTGTTCTAAAGTGTGCTGCTGTCTAGCCTGCTGACCACTTCCAAGTTTAAAGGATTAGGAATCAAATATATCTGGAACACACACCATCCTCTTATTAGTTATTACTCAGATGTATTGGGTGTTCATGAAATTACTGCTCCATGAATGTGTGCACATAAATGCCAAGGTCCACTTAGGAAATATATATATAACTTCTCCACATGTGGAGGAAAACCAGCATTGTTAACTTTTCCTGTATGGGAATCAACCTGCTGCTACCATCAATCAAACCTGGATTTCAAAGTTACAAATCCAGTGCATTGACCACATCAGCTGCTCATAAATGGCATATAATACTGTATTCATTTATAACAAATACTACAATGAAAACTCACTAATAAGACCACCCTTGATTATTTGAAAATGTGATAATATTATCATTTGCTTTCATAAAAACTTATCATATTTGAAAATGCTATAACAAGTTGGTTATAATATTAAGGCTAAATAAAGAGCGCAAGTTAAATCACGGTAATGATTTGAGAATGTAGTCTTAATTTTGAGGTGGTCTTTAAGTGAAGTTTTACTGTTTGTTTAAAGGTAAGACACTTGTTAATGCATAGGAATCAGCTTTTTATTGACAAACATATATCACATGGTAATAATTTCTGGCATAAAGATCTGTATGGCAGATGCATGTTATAAATAAAAATGAGTATCAATAAAAGTTGAATTCATGTTTTTCTGGATAATTGTCATTTGTCAGCAATCTCCTATAGCAATAGTGTCTGACGATCTTGATATTTAATGGAGATATGTTAAAGTTGCTGGACTACCACACAAATGGAGAGTGTACATGCTCACAGATGTTAACATATATGCACAAGTTCATGCAGCTATTGTTGTCACTTTATTGTCAAGAGTCATTTTCTCAAAGACAATTTGAAATTGAACATCATCTTTCACCATCCAAAATGAGTCCATCCTGACCATGGCTGGTAACTCTGTGACCTTATATATTTGAAGTTATCTGCCCTTGACACTCTATAAAGTTCACAAATAGATTAGCAAGAGTACTATCAAGCACCAGAAAGTCGAGCGTCCAGTACTAATATGCAGTGTTCTTCTTGAACTGTATCAGTCCTTGATCCATTGAGTCAGAGCATCATCAAGGTCATCCATAATCAGTTACTGTCCAGCTAGAATTGTCAAAGGGAGACATCATGTTGATCATTTTCTCCAACACATGTCTGCTGGGAATAATCTTGACTACAGCATCTACAAAACAACGCATAAAATTCATTTTTTTAAATTATGTATGCCTACATACAGTCAACCTTTTGAAATTGCATATGTTGACCACTATTTAGAGGTTTCGCTCATCATTTGAAAATTTGAAGGACTTAAGTATTTCTTAGAGGGGTATTTGATTTCGAGAGGTTGTACTATATACATTATTATTATTACCTGACCTAGATGTTATAGCTTTAATTTGTGGGATTATATCCTGGATCATATGCCCCAAAGTGCTATTGCATTAAAGCATAACAATGCATAATCTCTCAAATAGATACATATCAGTTCACTTATAAATACGACTTCTAAGTTCTTTATTAAAAACATTCAGCACTCCTGAGCACAAATCACTTGGACGTATGCATGTACATACACCAAAAGTGGTGAAAACAAAGAAGTCTATAAGTCTTGCTCTGAGACACCACAAGCGGGCGCGACAAAAATTGCAATGCTAAGGGTTCATATAGGCCTTGCAAAGACCTTGAATTCGGTTTCAACCTTGAAAAGTACTTGCTACCTTGAAAAAAATGACAAAATGGTAAAAACCCTTGGAATTTGACAAACAGTCTTAAATATGTGTATGTTGGAAAAAATAAAACAGAAACACGTTGTTTCATCGTAAATTAAAAGTGCATATTTGAATAGGCCAAAATGAGTTATTATTGTAAAGGTTCTGTTACACTGTTAGTGTTACAAATATTATAATTAAAAAATGGTGCTTAATATTCTTGTTTGTCCCAACACAAATAGTCATATCCATACAATTTCAAGTGGACTGTTTGTTCAGAAAATGCCTTGAAATTACAAATCTTGCTTGAAAAGTCCTTGAAATGTCCTTGAATTTTGTTGCGAGAATTCAGTATGAACTATGATTGCCATTGCCTCATATTTTTGGTTGAGCTCAAATAAACTGGTTAACCAAACAAATGGCACATGTCCATCAAAAACATGTATTACAAGTAAAATATTTATAATACATACCAGATTATTTAGTGTTCAGAGCATTGCTCCAATCAATGGCAATCTTTACAAATCAACAGTTTCTTCTCCCATGTAATATTTTCTCAAAGTCTGTCCACCTAGTGTGCTGAAATCAAATGAAAAACCTTAATGGTATACTTGTAATGACAGAAATATGTGTTCAACCCTGATTGTAGCATCTAATCAGTATTTTATTACCAAATTATTCCTACAATTGTCAGACATTTTGAAGTGTACATCAGAAACATTTTTGCAACATTAACAAGTAGAGCTGTCAGAGTCTGCTTCATATGTGTTGTTTGTCTTAGAAAAACAACTAAAAATGTGCAAAAGACAGTCACTGCACTCTAATGAAATGTATTCACAACTATGAAGTTTCATCATTGAAGTCTCCAATATTGTATGAGTTATGCCATGGACAAGAATTCAGTATGAATCAATAATTACAAAAGGGGAATAACTTCAATAGTATGCAATATAGAGTCATGGTCCTTGGAAACTACACTTCCCATCAAGGATATTCAAATTAATACCTGCAGTGCTGTATGAGTTACAGCCTGGATAAGAATTAAGAAACATTACAAAGAGGCATAACTCCAAATAAATGCAATACCGATTTATGGTTTCTGTGCACCTGAAATTCCTTGATGTCTATATTATGCACCAGTCAATTGCTTCCAAGCACCCACCTCCAGGGATGGGCCGGAATTTTTACTTTTGGGTTGTCAAATCCCCTGCCCTTCCATCGCCCTGTTGGGAACAGCTGATGGTAAAATCTCAGGTAGATGCAAATGACAGGTGCATTAATGTTTTGAACACATTCATACTCATAGATTATTAGTTACTTAATTTAGAGAGTTTCTACCACTTGCGAAACTCCATGAAATTAAATTGTGTGAAATAATTCTCGGATTTACCGTACATCCTAAAAAACTTTATCTCTGAAATGATTAAAATGACTTAATGAAATCTAGGCATCACACACAAATCAGATACCTCATAATATCTTCTTTTCTTTCCTTACTACCAGTACTCTTGCACTCCATCATTTCAGTAATAGGGTTAACTGTAAGGAAAAAAAGTGTCTATACATATGCACTATAGAATGATGGATAAAAGCTATTAATATAAACAAATGCAAAGGACAGAAGTTGTTGCTCTACAGAGGTTAAATTGGAGTAATTATCAGCTTATGTGTATTTGAAGGTATTGTTATAGAGAGGTTATTGCTCTAAAGAGGGTCGCTCCGGAGGGGTTATAATGTTTAATTATGTTGTTCACAGCTTATAAGTTATAAGCCAATTCACTGTATGACTTATTGTGATACTGTGCATTCAACTTGTATGACTTACTGTGATTAAAGCACATGTAACTCCCAATCACTGTATTAGGATACTAATCTATTCATGTCATCATGTATGCCTTATTGCGATAATTGCAAGTGGACTAGTTTATACACTGTGATGTTTATAGATCTCTACATACATGTATAGGCTTACTGTTGACTCAATATAAATTAAGCTAATTGTGTTGACACCAGTCATTGGCAGTCAGTTGACCTCCCAGACCCCGGGGAAAAGCAGACATATTTTTCCTTTTTAAACCCTGGGTAAAATCCCACCGGATGGCATTGAAATATGAATGTGTCCTGTGGGAGAAAGCTGATGGTAACCTTTGCCCCTGACAACTAATTATTGTCCCCAGGGTATTGGTTCAGAGAAAAAATCCTTTGCATTTCCTGGGCAATGCGGAAGATTTCCCCATCAAAGGGGAAGCTGGCAGGTAAAAACTCAGCCATATTCCCATCCCCGGGGTGGACCTTGAGCGCGGTTACAACTGACCTGTGCATTATCCCTGGGGCAGTTCATTTCAATTTGACTGGTACATTATTTACTGACAGTAACGTGGATTTGTTGTTCGAACTTCAAGAAAAGAGACTCAATATTTTTTAAGGCTTACACGAGTATGTGCAGTTCACATCTACGTTAAAGAACCAAGGAATATATTGCAAATGACCTAGGGTACGAAGTGGAGTTGGTGCGAATAGTCCTTAGTTAGTTTAATTGAAAACATTCCTTTGCGATCTAGATTCTATATTTCTATAAAACGCACTATCAATCCTAACCTCATATATTTCAAATAATTTTATTGCACAAAAACTTGTTTATTGACTTACACAAACTATAAAACGAAAGCGAAACTGAAAATTGATAGCCAGACAGGCACTCACTAAAAACCTTGCTCATTTTGTTTGGTAACGATTTTTCCACTAAAAATACTTTAATCGAGCGTAAATATTATCAAAGAACTTAACTTCAAAAATGAGCAATTTAGCATCACGTAGATTTGAAGAAATCTCAAATTTACCTTCGATTTCAGCCCATTTTGAAGCGTCGGCCGCCATTTTTCAACTGGTGGGCGATGAGGTCCGAGTATAGCCGAAGCTGCTGCCGTTACCTGGGGTAATATTGAGTACGGGCGAGTACGGATTACACCAGGGAACCCGATTAGGGATATATTGGGGTGATGGGGGTCAAAATATCAAATCTTTAGTGTAGGGCTTATTTATGGGCACCAAAAATTAAATTGGTATTTTAAAGACCCAATTCTGTATTTATTTTGTACAAAGAAGGTGTTTAATATTTTGAAAAATCATAGAAACTAAATATCAGTTGGCTCTGAAGGATTTGTAGCTCTTCAAAATGGAGGTTACCACCACTGGCGGAAGTTCAAATTTAGCGTCGTTAGAAACCGCGAAAAACTTTGACAGCAAATAGCAAAAAATCGGCAGGTATGGGAGACACTTTTCTTGCTGAATTTACCTAGCTCAGACATGTTATTTATGTAAAATGGGACCAAAAATAGGATTGCATTGGGTTTAAAAATACTGTGTATGGGGTGAAATTGGTCACTTTTGTATTTTTTTGACTAAAATTTGGAGGGGTAGGGGCAAAAACAAAGGGCCATAACTCCACAACCCTAGGGGTTAGCCTTGCAATTTGATGTTATTTTCTATTTATGTTGCATAGGCCCTGAGACTGACACATAAATACTTTCTTGTCTTATTTGCTGTTTTCAAGAAATCCGCTTGACTGTTTGCGGCCTGTTGGAACCTCAAAATTGGCCAATAATATATCCCCTGCCCCCTTTAGAATCTGTTTTACTTATGATTCATACACATTTCAATTTTGGAAAGGACAATCACTACAGAGCATCACGTGCGGAATGCAGGTAAATTACTTGTTGTACTTTTTAATAATTGTGTGCATTGACATTTATTATTCAGCCTTTGAAAGGGTGACAGTGGGTTCGTCAAATCTCCGGTTCGTCAAACTCAACTTTCTGCACAAAATAGGTTGTGGTTTCGTCAAATTGAATTATAGTGAGATTTGAGTTGATATACATAGAAGTGTGAACAAACACCTTTTTATAAGATTTGATTGTATTGTATGGGGTTGGCAATTGATTTATTTGTAATATTGTGTGATAATCAAGCAATTGTTGGTGTGTTTTAATTTAACAGTTATTACAATTTTAACTTAATTAAATGATAATTATCATCAGTTTATCAGTTTTGTTTGGCCGTTGCATGTTTATCATACTATGACAATTTCAAACGCACACAGAGTAATTACATGGATGGTGTGAATCACTCTAAATTATCACTTTGACGAACCCGATTTTTGTTTATACTATAAATTCATTTTGACGAACCGGGGATTTGACGAAACCACAGTAAATCCTTTGAAAGGTGTTTAGGCAGGTATCAAAGTTATCTTTCCGTGGTCGTAACTTTTACTTACCAGTTTGTAGTCGTCACTCAGACGTATATTCAAGCCTCGCAGGTTTCTAGCGATTAATTAAGTAGGTTATGACATCTGTCATTTTCGAAAGGCAAAAAGCTTATTTTCAGGTTCTGACAATTTCAAATTAGACGATGTAATCTAAATCTCATCTCAGTGAGTCAGTCTGAGCTTTTCTACTTTCGGTTTGCCTTTAGATGAAATCACATTTTTCTTAAATTAAAATTCAGTCTAAATCTGATGTGATTATATAGTTACATGACCAATACTTGAATTTTCTACGATCTATGTATACATGCATGGATAGTTTAATATTTATTACTCTTGAGAATTTGTGAATGTTGAGGGCTGCCTTGCATCTTAGACATACTGGTCGGCGATCAGTTCCCGATGGCTATCAGTATCCGACATTTGATATTTTTTTTTATTTAGCGTAGCTCTAAAATGAAGATATTTGGTATAATCAAAGAACTACACCAGGGCAACAATTGTGTCAGAAAATCTACAATTCACGTAAATATAAAGAAAATATTAAGAAATACACACAATGAAATGATAATCGTCACCACTTTCCCTTGGGGGATCATCTATTAACGAAAAATATGCATGCACAATGAAACAAATAAGTTTATCTATTAATAGCCACGGGCTTGCCTGAGTCTTTGATAAATCTAGATGTAGCTCAACAACAGACCCCCTTTGCGCCCCGAATTCCACTCGCTGTATGACGTCACAAGTGTCAAATTGTTACTATGATTTCGGCCTTGAGCTCAGGTTTACGAAAATGTAAGTTATTTTGTTTAAACCCATCTGGTTTTCATGAAATTATGAAAAAAACATGCAAAAAATGTAAAGTGATTTTGGGTCTGTTCGGTTGTCAGGTCTTTTACAAACACGGCCCAAGTACAAACTCGCCCCGGTCCAACTCGGCCTGAATTTAATATTATTGATGTTTTGTGGTAAATGTATTGTAATACTTGATATAATGAACTGAATTGCTGTTACATGAGTACTGCAATCTGGATTATTTATACCCATGAAATACACAAGAAGTACGCACGGCAGGGGCGTAGCTGGGCATATTTTCAGTGTACGCACATGATGAAAGGAGAATTGCTAGGAGGGTCCGGGGGCATGCTCCCCCGTGATTTTTTTTATTTCTACGAAGCTGTACATGCATTCTGGCGTAGTTTCAGACCATATTATAGTGTAATAATAAGTATATTATATGGCATGATAAACTCTGATTCCATTTTTTAAATTAAAACATAATTATGATTTCGCTTTATACTCTAGTAGGCCTAGTTTAGGATTATGCCTTGGTGTATCAATTTCATGCATAAGAAACCGTGATACTGCTTGGCATTAAATATGAAACTAATGGACACTTTATTTAAGTGGCTTAATCTTAATTTGTAGCGTTAAAATGCCAATGAAAGATACGTTATAAGGCACCAGTTAGTTGCATCCACGGCACCCACATCCCCGGGATTTTTGCTTTGGGGTGTCAAAAACCCCGCCCTGCCCCGGCCTGTTGGGACAGCTGATAGTATTTCCCGGCACCTGACAAGGTAATATTGTCAGAGGGGTATTGGTTCGTAGAAAATTTCCCAAAATTTCTCCGGCCCCACGGGGGGAAGCTGGAAGGTACAAACACAACCCATCCCCGTGGATCCCCGGGGTGGGGTCGTGGATCCAACTCATTTGCATAAAAAGTACACGTGGGTATTTTCTCATTATCACAGCGATATTTATACCAACAAAACTGTATTCACTAACAGGAACATCTCGTCTTTACGTTAGGTACGAACAATTTTGCGACCAATGTGGACATTAAGTTCATTTTTATATCTGTATGGACTAACCGGAGCCGTCCGTACCTTGTCGTGCCATCTCAACAGTCCGGGGACACATGTCAGACCCTGTTATATCAACGAGCTTGACGACAGAGGAACGACTGTCCCCAGACCTCGCATGGCGGTTACACTGAATACACGGGCACATATACTGTGTTTATCCGAGATAATCCGTGTCCTCGTCCGAATTATTCCGTTGCTCTGAAGTGCCTATCCGGGACATTCCTTGGTCATCCCAATTGGAGCTTTGTAGATTGTGTGTTTTGATCGACACAAGCTCGTCCGTGTTGCATTATCACCACCGCATCGATGGTCGCAAAAGTGAAGGAGGTGAAATGGAGGGGCATTTAGAGTTATCCTTACTTCTAACGGAGTATGTGACTCACTGCTCACAAGAGTACGGTAAAACACAATATACCTGAGGGACTTAGCACACACAAACATAAGTACGTTAACACTAAATACAATGTCATATAGTGAGGAACTTTGCTGACTCGCCTACATGTATCCATAGACACATACATGTACGCATGCACGTCCATGATTTATCACACAAAATTAATCTCTACTAGATACTATATAACAATAAATGCATTGTGCGAGCGAAGCGATCAAGAAAAAAAGCATTAATTACCGAAGATGCTTTTAATAGTATTCTTTAAAAGAATTACATTTCATCACACGGAAAATATGCTGCGCCCGGGTAAGGCATTGCATTTTATTGCATTTTTATATCTCTTAAATTTTGTCCGTTTTTCAAACAGTGTACACGCGTGCGTATTTGCGTATGGCCAGCTACGTCCCTGAGCAACTTGCTGTCAACAAGTTGTATTTTTGACCATTTTCAAGCGTGTCACCGAACAAATCACCATATGGTGGATCAGCTGATGTAGCCATTTTGACATTCAAAAAATACCGCTTTGTAAACATCACGCGGAAACCCATAGCATATAACGATAAAATGCTATCCACTAAAGGGGGACAAATCAGTATGATGTTGTATACTTCACGCAGATAATAGCGTATCATTTTTCTGTCTGTAAAAATGATATATTATTGAAAGCGAAAAAAGTGTTTATTTGTGCATTTAAGAGATCGAATAATGCAACACAAAGTACAGTTTCAATTAGATAGGACCTAACCCCCTTTGCCACTGATTTTTAATGCAGTTTTGTACTTTTTATTTTTTCACTTTTTCTGAGGAAGTGTACGCATTGGCGTACGTGCGTACGCCTGGATACGCGCCTGCACGGGAGTCATTCTGTGTTAGTTAGTGTTAACTGATTTTAATGGTTTGGGTTAAGCTACTTACGAAAGTTACAATGTTGTTGTCGTCTTTAGATTTGGCGAATTTGTATGTGCTGGACTTCTTTTTTTGTCTGTGGTGCTACTTTTTTCTGTTTGTTACACAATACTGATAATAAAACTGTCTCTTGAGTGAAGTGTATAATAACCAACACCCTTCATTGCAATCAGTGAAAAAAATGTTTGGTGTTAAAAACAGTAGCTTCTAATTACACTTCTAAGTTGATTAGGTGACCAATGATTACAATTGATTATTAACTACCATCTTATGATGCCCCAGTTAATAAACTTTGAAGGGCCTACTAAGCTTCTTTAATCGGGCCGAGTACAACCATTTTCAATTTTGTACAGGACAGAGTTGGGCAGGTCAAGTTGGTAGCTGGCCGACTTTGTAATAGGGCCAAGTTGACCCTTTACCTTTCGGCCACATCACAAAATGCTTAATCTAGTACATAGAAACAATATTCATGATGTACTGATACACAACACATTTAAAGCTCCCCTTTTTAAAAATCAAAACAAAAAGACTAATCATGACATCAACAGATTTCTTAAAATCACTCAGTAATGGCGATAACTGTAGGACAGAGGACAATTCCGACGATTGGGCAAGCTGGGCCTTTTACTGCTCGCTCCATGAAGGGGGTAGAAATGTTTTTATGTAGCCAGTTAATCTTCTAAATTAGGCGGTTGATTGGATAACTCACATAAGTTACTAAGAAGAAAATGGCAAACAGTAGCCGACTAGTAAGCATCTTGAAACAGCCAGTGTATTTTTCCGTCTCATTTCTACCCCATGTCACTTAATAATTTGCACAAAGTTAGCTTAAGAATTCCAAAAAGTACATAGAAGGGTCTTTAGACTGATCTTACGTAATGTACACATCTCTGGCGTTCTTTGCATATATCTTACCCACAGTTACTGTTGACATCGGATTTTCGGTACTACATGTTCTGATTAACTTATCCATTAATTGATTATAAGGTCACAACAAATTCATCATGCGTTCGTCAGGATCGCCGCTCCTGATTTTCTCAACATGAAAACTAAATATTTAAATTCTTGCACACGCACCTGATCATACCACACTCATGTGATTTAACTTACATATTTACAAATTACGGAATATGTACTGGGAAATGGATGATAGTTACTCGATTAATTTTAGCGGTATAAACTGTTGCACATAAAATTCATGTAAATTTGTACTGCATGATCTTGAATCATTCAAGCGCATGCAAGCGTCTAATGAAATGATTTCTGTGAATGTTCTGCCCCTTACAAAAACACGCATAGGTGTATACACATAGTAAAAAGGGAAGAATTGTGATAGTGGAATGCACAAACAAGCCTATCTAGTTATGTTTGTATTCATTATAATATTATTGCTAGTATACCATACTACTGACGAAATCATGAATTGTCACCCATTTTCGCATTAATGACGTTTCGTACGTCCATGGTCTGTGGTGTGTGAAATTAACAGTTGTGTGTGTCATGGACACTAAATGCACCTGTTTATAAGTGTTCTATACTTTATCTTACATTATTTCATCAGATATTTTGAATACTACATACATAGAGAAGGTCCTGGTTTCATCAAAAAGTTTCAAAAATTGGATAAAATAGATTTTGCTCTAATTATTGCACCAAAATTAATGTTCTACTTTTCAGTCACTTGCTGAAACACCAGGTATTACAACTGAATATATCACAGCTTATGTAACATTATTTGCTGCAGTTCGCAACAATCGTCATAACATGTTACCATAGTTGACCTCGTATATCCATAAGGAAAATGTGCTTGATGTGGGGCTAGATCCTATGGCGATAACCTTACATAGCATTATGTCTTGGTGCGCTACTAACAGTGCTAAGTAAACAGCCTTCTGAGCATGATTTATCACTACAAGAACAAAACTGTACCCGGTGATCATTGACTAGCTTGGTAGTATTCGAAATGAATATGACATTTTTGCTCCTTCACTCGCTTTCAAATTTTTGGCATTTTCAAATATAAATTTAAAAATATTATTTCGCTCCTTCGCTCGCCCTCAATTATGGCTTTTTTCAAAAATAAATATTCAAATTTATATTTTGCTTGCTCTCCCCTATTTTTCCCCACAAAAATTAATTTGGTGTGGCCTTACGACCAATTAGCAATATTATCAGGAATTGTGTGGAATTCGACTAGTTTTAATATACTCAACATGTACAGACTACAGTACAATGCCGAAAAATGCCAAAATTAGTGCCGCTGAATACACATGATTCTGACAAAAAATAGGCGAATGTCGTACATATATGATAGCTAAATCACTTTCTTTGTCATACTTGTATTCTAAATTTCTATTGGATGTGCATTATATGTAAAATCCTCAGAAATCGAGCAGTTTATTGGGTACAGGACTAAGTGTACCAACGCATAAGCATAGTACCTCACAAGCATACCATTTTAGGACTAAGCGTACCACATATGAATTATAGTGTATAATATATTTGTTGGTACACTCGATAATTAGGTGTTATACATCTAATTATCAATCTTGGTTTGGGTATGAGTTTTATGTGAGACTATTTACTGTCCTCATAATAAGATTCCCAGTTGTACAAAACTAGCTATATATACCGTATTACCTCGTATTATCGCCTCCAGGGAAGATGCATTTTATGAAAAATAATTCCATACACAGTCAGACCTCTTATAGACGCCCCCCACGGAACAGTACCGTACAGTACGGCACTTAGCCGTTACCTTAACCAGTACAATTACTTCCCCTTCTTAAAGATACTGGACTTTGTTTTTTTTGCCTATCGTTTGCAAAAATGGCTAATACCCAGCCAGCAATCCGATATCGGCCTTATATCGGACCGATATACTGTCCACATCGGCCCGATATCGTAACGGATATTGGGCCGATATTGTTTTGCCCATCGGCACTTGATCGGGCCGTTATCGACAGCCGATATCAAACCGATATTGGCATTATTTATCCGGGGATATAAAATACGTTTATTAAATAAATTAAATGTTTACTTATATAAAATTACTAGTATTGAAGGATTGCAACAATAAGTTCATATCAGCCCTAGGTCAAAGAGCTTCCTTCCGGTACGAGCTACTACAGATCACGTAGGTTTCCAGAAACGGAAGGTTGTTAGACATTTTTTGCTAATATCTAATTTGAGCTATTTCTTATACACATTTTTATTAACCGCTTGCAAATTTTATTTAGTACATCGTTCATTTCTTTATACAACAGCCAAATGACGGTGTGGTACTTTGAACATTGGCTAATTGATACTTTTTAAAAGTTTGAAAGGAATAATAGGTGATAAACCCGATTTAATTCATTTATAAAATAAAAGGGAGATAATAGGTATATGTAACATATTACAGCGGGCCGATATAGGTCCGACATCGGCAATCATTGCCAATATTCCGATAGGATGCCAACGTCAGTCCGATATGGGCATACTGGCTGGGATACAGACCAAAGTAGGAGGGATTAGGAATGAAGCATTTACAAATTACAATATTTGTAAACCTTACTATATCGGTCCGATGTCGGTCCGATATAGGAATGCTGACCGCGATATGCCGACATGTAGCCGATATCGGACCGATATTGGTATGTTTGCTGGGAAATATATATCACCGAGACTAATGAGTTAGACATCTATGTTTGCTTATCTTGACTGAAAACCCGCAATTTATTAGTCCTATATAACATGAATTTGTTCGACAACATCGGATAGACGTCGGATAGATATCGTGTGCCTTTGCCGATATGCCGCTATGTTGCCGATATCTATCCGATATGGGCATGCTGGCTGGGTAAACATGTAGTCTACGCTGTTCATACCGGTGTATAATAACTCGGCGGTAATTAATTGGATTACCGTATCATGACTGACTGTTATTCTGGATTTGTGTGGATACTTAATTGGATTACTGTAGGACCAATTATTGAAGGTGTGATTTTTTCAAAAATCGACGGGGCGTTAATTAGAGGGGGCCGGGGGGGGCCAATACGAGGAAATACGGTACTCTGCATTTTGTATAGTTGTAAGTGACATTAACAAAACACAAGAATATTGATGACTGGAACATGTTGTCCTGTAAGTTACTGGTCATCCTCGTCACTGTGGTCGTTGACAGTTGTTTGTAAGACTGTATTGGTCAAAGCAGCTGACTACTTGTCCCACATTTCAAACAACCGTACATGTACATGTGTGTACTTAGTCCGAAGGTACCTTGTCACCAGGTTTTCCGAAACAAGTGGGGTGGTTATTGTTAACATCAGCAGCCTACATTCTTAGTAGCAGTAGGTACCAATAACATACATTTACCAATTGCTATGCACCAGTCAGTTGCATTCACGGCCCCAACCCCTGGGATGGGCCGGGATTTTACTTTAGCGTTGTAAAAACACCCGTTCTCGGTAAAATCACCGATATCCCCTGATAACTAAAAAATTGTCCTGGGTATTGGTTCAGAGATTTTTTTAAACATTTCCCCAGCAGTGCGGGGAAGCTTGGAGGTAAAAGCACAACCGTTTACCCGGCCATTCACGGCCTATCCCTGGAAACCCCTAGCACAATGCTGAATCCACATTACAGGAGGCCCGGCTAGCTACGTGCCTGATATTTCTACCGTGATAGACCGTAGTTTACCGGGCATGATAATTGATATATATACAGTAAGACTATGGAGAGAACTGAATGCGGAAATCTTATGAGAACTGAATGCGGAAATCCTATGTCTGATTTGCAGGACTTGGGCTTTTTGGCCTGTGGGCAAGTGGATTTTTTCATCCAGCTTGCCCGCTGAGGGCAAGTGCAAAATAATAGAATGCCTGGTATTAAAGTTATAGAAGCAGGGGCATATCCAGAAAATTTTCAAAGGGGGGCGGCTCAACCTGGAGAGGGTTGCCGGAGGGGATTATGTCCACCCTGTCAAATATAGGATGGGTATTTTGTCCACCCTGTAAAATTCACAGTGGGGATTATGTCCACCCTGTCCAAAATGAGCAGTGGGTTTTACGTCCAGACGGGATTTTGTCCTACACTCGATATATTGTCTACGTTTACAACACCGAGTGTATGTTTTAATAATCGGGGAGTATCACGAAGACACTCAAGATGTAATGCAAACACAAATCTGAAATACCGATATTGCACGATTTGCTTGCGGAAATTGATATATTCAAAGCAAGAACCTTGTTATATATTCTTGCATAAAGGTCAGGCACAGGTCAAAATAGCCAAGCTTTACACATTGAAAAGATAATCCCTTTTCCAATATCCTTATTTTGTTAAACCTGACTTGCCTATTTACTTTAGGTGGCACAGGTCCCAATACCGTTGATATATTCAAAGCAAGAACCTTGTTATATATTCTTGCATAAAGGTCAGGCACAGGTCAAAATAGCCAAGCTTTACACATTGAAAAGATAATCCCTTTTCCAATATCCTTATTTTGTTATACCTGACTTGCCTATTTACTTTAGGTGGCACAGGTCCCAATACCGCTTTAGAAATATAAAAAAGGGCGATGTCAGTATTTTGTGTACATATATTTTGTAATATAATTTCTTATGCCAGTGGCTAAATGTTTCAGGGAATTATATTAGTCAAATTTTTCTCCTTTAGCCAATCAGATAGTGTGGTTTATCACCAGCAATCAATGAAGTATGTTGTTTACCAGGATCTTCTATATATTGACAAGCTCCTGAGTTTATACCTAGACTACATGTATATCCTGTCAAGTTTATGATTGGGGGCTAAATCACACTGACCATTGCTGTTTATTGTGGGCTATAGTAAACAGGAAATGTGCCTACAGTGTAAAGTATAAATTTCAGGGGACTCATTTTTAGCTCACCTGAGCACGAAGTGCTCACTGGTGAGCTTTTAGGATAGGTGGCTGTCCGGCGTCCGGCGTCGTCCGTCGTCGTCCGTCAACAATTCCTTTAAATGACTTCTTCTCCTAAACCAATCGATGGAATTTAACCAAATTTCACAGGAATGATCCTTGGGTGGTCCTCTTTCAAAGTTGTTCAAATGGTTCTGGTTAATTTATTAATTAGGTCACAGGAGCTAAAAATAGATTTTAATAGTGAAACCACAGGGCTTACAGCTTTGATATTTTGCATGAAGCTTCATCATGAGATCCTCTACAAAGATTGTTCAAATTTTGCCCCTGGGGTCAAAACTGCACCCCTCCCGGGGGTCACTTGTTTTGCAATAGAGTTATAGAGAGAAATCTTTGAAAATCTTTTCCTCTGAAACCACAAGACCTACAACTTTGATATTTTGCATGTAACATCATAATTATTGGGGTCCTCTAACAAGATTGTACAAATTTTACCCCCATGGGGTTAAAATAGCTCCCTACCCCAGTCACTATGTTATTGTAGAAAACTTTGAAAATCTTCTCTTATACCACAATGCAGACTCCCACTGACCTCACCTTTAGATAAGAAATAATGTTGTTCACTCCTACACGCATAAGTGCCAGTGCCTGTTCTCTCCAAAATCCCCTAGAAAATGTAACTGTACATCAATTTGTAACACCTCATGGTTTATTATCATTACCCTAGTCCGACCATAAAATCCTTCATGGTGTGTTACTGACCTGATCCTTATCTAATTTAAACCAGATGTTGGTCAGCAATGGTCTGTGTGTTTGCAAGTAAATTCAGCAGTCTTCATATATTGCATGAACTGATAAAACCTTGGTCCGAAATTATAACCAATACTTACACTCAACACTCAGATATTAACATTCGCTGTTTTTGAGTTTCATAGTGATATTTTCTTGAGAGCAGGAAGTTATATTGGCTGACTCCTAGTTTAATTTAGCTTAATCTAGAGCAATTTAAAAAGACTCATTATATATAAGTATTCAATACGTTAGTGCAGAGTGCCGAGTTAAAATATTGGTCGTGATTCTGGCTCCAGATCACTTTTACCATTTGAAAATGACATAAGTATTTGTAAAGTCACATTATTTTTAGCTAAGTGCTCAGGTGGGTTATTGTGATCACTCACCGTCCGTCGCCCGTCCGTCTATCCGTCCACACTTTCAAACGACATCTCCTCTGAAACCATTTGGCCAATTTTGATGAAATTTTGCCAGGATGTACGTGGCATTGGGGGATTCCGTAATTGTTCAAATTATGGCCTTGGGGTGAAAATTGGCCCCACCCCGGGGGTCACCGTTATACATAGACTTATATAGGGAAAACATATAAAAATCTTCTTGTCAAAAACTACAATGCCTAGAGCTTTGATATTTGGTATGTAGCATCATCTAGTGGTCCCCTACCATGCTTGTTCAAATTATGCCCCTGGGGTCAAAATTGGCCCCGCCCCGGGGGTCACCACTTTTACAAAGACTTATATAGGGAAAACATATAAAAATCTTCTTGTCTAAAACTGCAATGCCTAGAGCTTTGATATTTGGTATGTAGCATCATCTAGTAGTCACCTACCAAGATTTTCAAATTATGGCCCTGGTGTCAAAATTGGCCCTGCCCCGGGGGTCAGGTTAAATTTCATAGACTTATTTAGGGAAAACATATAAAAATCTTCTTGTCTAAAACTACAATGCCTAGAGCTTTGATATTTGGTATGTAGCATCATCTAGTGGTCCCCTACAAAGATTGTTCAAATTATGCCCCTGGGGTCAAAATTGGCCCCGCCCCGTGGGTCACCAGTTTTACATAGACTTATATAGGGAAAACATATAAAAATCTTCTTGTCTATAACTACATTGCCTAGAGCTTTGATATTTGGTATGTAGCATCATCTAGTGGTCCTCTCCCAAGATTGTTCAAATTATGGCCATGGGTTCCAAATTGGCCCTGCCCAGGGGGTCACCAGTTTTACATAGACTTATATAGGTAAAACATTAAAAAATCTTCTTGCCTAGAGCTTTGATATTTGGTATGTTGCATCATCTAGTGGTTTTCTAGATTGTTAAAATAATGCCCCTGGGTGAAATTGTGCAGGGCACTTATAATCAGGTGAGCGATATAGGGCCATCATGGCCCTCTTGTTTATTAAATTGTATCTGGCCTGCCAGCTCGGGGGGGGGCTTAAGCCCCCTAGCCCCCCACCTAAATACGCCACTGACAAGTGAAATCAATAATTTTATCATGGAAACAAAATTTAGTCATAAATTTGATTATAAAAATAGAGGACAGTCTTTACATTTATAGGGAACATACACATTCACATATTGTCTTGTTCTACATATAACACAAATATGTTTAAAAAACATTATGTTATATACCATAAAATACATTTGACTGAAAGAAAGTGTATGTAAAACATGCAAATTATGATTATAGACCACATTAATAGATCTATGATTGAGTTATGACCCAGGATGGTGATAGCCACAGTCTTTTAATTATTATAATAAGCAATTTCATGTAGAACTATGAAGTTCAACTAAGTTGTACTATCAGCAGCTTAATTGATCTATACAAAGTGATGATTGCACAATACTTTTAGAGTCTAAAATTATTTTTTTCCAATACAACCGTATTGAGCTCCTCCCATAATGTACAGAGCCATAATGCATGATAAATAAGCCCCTCCCACAATTCTCACTGTGCAATATTATCTTTGCACATTTTAATTAGCTCCTCCCTCTTATGTAATATTACATAATCCTAGCTCAAATCTTAAAAGACAGAGATCTATGTTTTGACTAGACATTGATTATGAATTATGAAAGCTGCAGGGGACAGGAAATAGTCCATACTCTCCTTCTAAAGAGTGAAATGGTTGTATAAACTATATTGCCACATTGTTAATTAATTGTTTTTGGGACAGTAGTTGTATAAATTAGGGGTTCATGTTTTTACAAGAAATCAATTATTAATTATTAAAGCTGCATGCGACAGAAAATAGACCATCAAACTACTGTGTTTATTTCTATGATTTGGAAACAGCTGTGGCCTTAAAGATTTTTGGGGGATGTACTTGTATGAAAACTTGCATTATGATTAAAGAATACAAAACTGTAATATTTAGAACTTAGAATACTCTTCTTGATATTGATGTAGTATAAAATTATAATGCCTAAATATGAAATAATGCATTTAAAAACAAACTTAAAAGTGTGAAAATAATTATGTTAGTTACATTAATTGATCTTAAATTTTAATATAAATTTATGTTAAATTATGAGGACTTAAATCATACAAGTAACTGCATGACGTCCCCGTGAAATGTAATGTATGTCCGGAATCCGCACAAAATCCCGGGTGGACAGAATACCGGCCCCTCATTTTTGACAGGGTGGATATAATCCCGTCCATGTTTTTTTACAGGGTGGACAAAATGCCCATTCTATAAATTTCAGGGTGGACATAATACCCATCATGACTTTGACTTATGTAGAGGGTGATTGCTGCATTGTTAACGATTATTGTGTGATTGTGTGATTTAGTAAGGAACTTCTCTATGATTATGTTACAATAAAGGTTAATTTTTTATTTAACATGCATACTATCAACTATATCATATACTGTTTTATTAATAATATATAGTCATGATGGGTATTATGTCCACCCTGAAATTTATAGGGTGGGGATTTTGTCCACCCTGTAAAAAAACATGGACGGGATTATGTCCACCCTGTCAAAAATGAGGGGCCGTTATTCTGTCCACCCGGGATTTTGTTATACACTCGTATGTCCCCTCTATAAATGAATGTTTTTTATATCTTTATTATTTCTATTGAATTTTAATCATTTGAAAGTTTCCAATTTCCTTTGTCTAGGCAAACAGTATATTATTAGAAGATTAAAGAATATGAACAATATTTGATAAAAGTTGTTTTTACAACTAAAGTAGAAAATATTTTATAAGAAAATTGAAACCATATAAATATCCAATATTTTTTTTTCCAAATGAAGTTGTATCATTCAATTTTTAAAATGACTCAACTTTAGTTGGTAACAGTTGTAAATTGCATAATTGATTAAAAATCACATTTTTTGGCTTGATTGACCTAATACATTTATAAACGAATCTGGATTTATTGATCTAGAAGAAAAATAATCTCATAATGTCAGTTTATTTCCTTTGAAACCCATATAATCTACTGCGTGACTTCTTATAACACAGTAAAATGTATATTTGCAGGAGTGTTGGACAAAATCCCTGCTGCTCCTTTTTGTCAGGGTGGACATATAATGGACCCTACTGAATTTTACAGGATGGATTATATCCACCCTGTAAAATCTGTGATGGGAATTTGTCCACCCTGTAAAATTTACAGTGGGGATTATATCCTACCTGTCAAAAATGAGCAGTGGGTATTATGTCCAGTGGGCATTTTGTCTAGATTCCTTGTTGCAGCAAAGGGTAGTGTATAAATGCCGAGAAAAGCTGTGACCTAATTTACAGACTGTAAAACATGTTTGGGAATTTTCATAACGTGAAAATGATTGAACGTCTGTCTCCAGTTTCTTTTACGTTTCGATGATGTTTTATTTTCTGTTTCCCATTATACAGTTATGTTGAGGTATTTTTGATATATAATACTTTTTGTCTTTTTCAGGTGTGTCTTGCTTTCCTGCAGTGGTGTTAATGGTTTGTGACCTAAGGCTGCAAAACAAACCGACACTTAAAGATTAACAGGTAAGCATACTTTATTAGATATTTATAGGCCAGAAATTGCCTAGAAAAACAATATTACCCGGTATGTAAGGCAAAAAATAAAAAAATGTTTCCCCCTCCCAATTCATCAGGCCTTGACACAAGATTGTGACTGACCAATATTAGAGAGGGGGTAACTAACTGTCAAAACTTTGGATCCCTCCAGTTCCAAAGCAAATGCGTATACTTATTTAGTTTATTTAAAGCTTGATTATGAAAATTTAGGGATCCTGGGGAAACATTGAGCTTGTCAGAACTGGTGTCCCTTGCTAGAATTTGGGTTCATCAGGATCCCTTTAGTGTTGATGCAGGAATTAGGAAGTGGGTTGGTTCATGTATGTAGGGTACGCAAGTTAATAATGTTATAATGTCCAGACATCTACTGGTGCAGAGGCATATAGTAACTGTCCCCTCAGTTTTCCTTCTATATGTTTGTCCCTAAGAGTTACTGAGAATTAAATATTTTTGAAGTACATCATTGCTTCAAACTTGTCCTACTTTTTTGCTGTCATAAACACGTTACATTGTCGATGAGATGTAACACTATCCAACATTACAACAGAATTATGTCCCCTGCATTGACTCAGTTGGATATTATGGACAAGGCTATCACAGGGGCATAAGCTTTAATGAATGCAGTCTTGTTATTGTCAATTTTTTCTGATAGACATTAATTTTACACTTTGCTTTTAGTTCTGGATAACTTGAGTGTAGGACAAAATCCCAGGTGGACAGAATACTGGCACCTAATTTTTGACAGGGTGCATATAATCCTGGCCATGTTTTTTACAGGGTGGACAAAATCCCCACCCTATAAATTTCAGGGTGGACATAATACCCATCATGACTATGTATATATGATATAGTTGATAGTATGCATAATAATTAAAAAATTAACATTTATTGTAACTATAATCATAGAGAAGTTCCTTACAAAATCACACAATGATGAATCACACAATAATCGTTTACAATGCAGCAATAACCCTCTTCTTAAGTAAAAGTCATGATGGTTATTATGTCCATCCTGAAATTTATAGGGTGTGGTTTTGTCCACCCTGTAAAAAACATGGCCGCGATTAGGTCCACCCTGTCAAAAATGAGGTGCTGGTATTCTGTCCACTGGGATTTTGTCCGGATTCTGGATAACTTCAGTGTGATGTCACTCCAATTGGCTAGTTCATAGCTAATTACTAAATGTCCAATAAGTAATAGTAAATTGAGCACAAAGGTTTTATTCCAGTTTTGATGTATATATTTAAATCTGGTTAAAAAGTACTGTAAACCAAGAAATTATTTCCTGCGATTTTAAAGGGGTAGAAATTTGCAAAAACAAATACCGGGTAGTCTCCAAGTGTTAAAGACCTTTATATGGACATCTGGGTAGACTTACAAATTTTTTAATGACAATATTTCTAGTCGTGAAATTGCCAATAATTACCATAGTTAGTATAGCTTGGCTATTTTGACCTGAGCCTGACCTTTATGCAAGAATATATTACAAGGTTCTAGCTTTGAATATATCAATTTCAGCAAGCAAAACATGCGATATCGGTATTCAAATTTGTTTTTGTATTACATCTCAAGCGTCTTCGTGATACTCCCCGATTATGAAAACATACGCTCGCTGTTGTAAACATAAGCAATATATCAATTGTTAAATTATGCTAATCAAAAGGTCAGGCTCGTGTCAAATTGGCCAAGCTATATCTTGAAGTTATCTAAGTTTGGTTAGTATTCACGAAAGTAAATTGTTTTACGCTATAATTATATACTTTCATACAAATAACAACTTCAAGGATATAACATATTAATTAAATATAACCTATCTGGTATATTCAAAAATAAAAAAATATAATCCTCAACAGTCTATTCTATAGAATAGACTGTTCCTGTTAAAAGTTAGATTCATAAACCATGAAGTTTCAACTTAAATAAAATAATATATCTTGTAACATTATTCTTTGTACTTTATTATTTGGTCAATGAAAAAATCATGTATTTCATTAGGGAGGTTTATTACCTCCATGTTTTCATGTACCGGCAATACTATGTTATTTGTTTTAATTTCATACACCTAGAACAAATTTTTGAACTAAGAGGGTAAGATGTGTTTTGAATAATTGAAAGCTTAGCTGTAGCATGAAGCTGGCATGTAAGGCTGAAAATATAACAATAGTTATACTATTCCTTATTTAATGTTTATGGTTTACTGACAGAACAATATAAATGTATTATATATAAAATGAACATCTGTTTGGTTCATTAATTAATTATATAATAATATAAGTTCAGTTGACCAACACAGTTGAATTAAATACATCTCTGAAAGCATCAATGCAAAAATTTAAATAGAAGGTGGACCTTTACCCCTTTGTTAAAATTATCTAGTGGAATATTATATAGGGTAATAAAACCCCCTGGTGTGCACAGTGGAAAGATTGATATCTGTTTGTTAGATCAAAATGGACAAAAATTCCCAGACATAGTCATAAAACCCTTGCACATTGTCATTATATTTATATGATGTACATGATGCCAGCAGGAGATCATATCAGTGTTTATCTAGGGTCATAAAACACAGGATTAAAATGGTCAAGTAATTTAATAAGTGGCCCCCTATTGCTACTGTGTGTACACTAGAAAGTATGTGTCATAGTTTTTTTATTTGTATATTTATGTATTATTGCTTCCTGCTGGTTTGAATTTGTGACAGCTTATTAAGTCATTAATTATATTTAGAGATATTTAAATAAAATTAACACATTTCATATTTGCACATACTGGAACTATCAATATATAGCTCTTAGGTATTTTATTAAGATGAAATTTGAATTCTAGTTTAAGCATTGCTGTATATGAATATAAGTTAAGTTTATGGTGATATTGATAGTCAATTTTTGTTTTTGATTGCTTGAAATTCTGGATTTTAGAACAAAATTTAATATACTTTATAGAAAAATGTAAATTTTCAACAACAAAAAATTTCGTTTTTGTTTTACGTTTTCAACGATCCAGTTACTTGTGTGTTAATGAGGCAAATCGAATATTTTCTGATAAACTTTCATTAAAATCATTTTAAGGGCATTCGTTCCTTTTCAGTTGAGCGGAAGTTCAAAAATCATAGTCCCTTAGACGTATCTCAAGCATCGATCGTCCATGATCAAAACATTTAAAAAAGTTTAAAATTGACGTGGTAGTACATTTTCATGTCTTAAAATGGAGATAATTGTAAATATTAAATACTAATTTACAGTATTGATAAAAATATCGAAGTAACTACTGATGACGCCTTATCGATGATTTTTTCCAAATGGTTTTAAACACCAAATCTCACCAATTCATTACAACTTATGTAAAACGTAGTACTATGCACTCGATCATATCAAAAATAGATAATATTTTAAACCACATCCCAATCTATCTAGAAGAAGGTTCTTCTGCATTTATTTCTTATGGGTTGTGACTAGCAAATGCAGAAGAAACAACCTTTAAACTGTTAACACATATGATTAAAAACGATGTATAAGTTCAATTTAAATAAATCTAGCCGAGCAATCATCATGAAATTTGCTATGAAACTTCTAAAATTGTTACTGTACTTGTTGCATATATGACAACCTTATTTTGTTCAACGATTTTGCACGTAAAACATATTTTTAAAGATAACATATTTTAAAATATTTTTTAAAAATTCAAATAACTTACAAAGTATTTAATAAACTTAACTGCTTGATTCCTTACATAAGTAATTTCATGTATGCTAAGTTTTATGCTTTTTTAACCAAAACTGTTGGGTAAAATACATTTTTCTGTTTTTAGGGATTAATTGTCCCCTAAATCTAATTATATCTTAAAAACTAGCCTTAGAAGCAAAACTGTTGGGAATTTTCTAAGTGATTGGCATTAATCTGATCTTCATAAAAATAACAGGTTTTATATACCTTGTACAGAAAATTTCAAAAGGAACGAATGTCCTTAAATAAGAAGTAGGTCTGGCTCTTTGGGGTCTATTTTTATTCCTCAAGTTTTATAAGCTTTTTCCTATTTATATAAAAACAGGAGGTATACAAGATTTCGCAATATTTCAAAAGACTGCCACAAGATATCTCGAGATTTGATATAGGTTTCCAATCTGTGTATTTTAGGTCTTTGCTTTACTCTGTACTCCAATTGGAGCATGTTCTTAGTTACAAAAACTGTTGTAACTTCTTTCTTACTGAATGGAAATTTATGATATTGGGTTTCATTTTCTAATTCAGGGGTTTGGAATTCCAGTGTCCGACTTGCCGACTTGGGCTTTTTGGTCTGCAGGCAAGTGGATTTTTCCAACCAGCTTGCCCATGGGCATGTGCAAAATTAACATGAGAAAATAATATTTAGTGTCTTATTTCATTAGAAAATCCCTAAATTCCGACTGAAAAGGATTCAGTATCCGGTACACAGTAGGCTACTTTCAAGCTTGAACAAGATTGATTTTTTAAACTGAAATTTTGTACCAGTATGGTACATACTCATATTTAATAACGTTTCGGCATCCAGCCTTTATCAAAAACACATTTTAAAAACTTATTTTACATATTTGCTGGCATTGTTGTTGGCCATTTTAAAATAATTTATTTTAAAATGGCCAACAACAATGCCAGCAAATATGTAAAATAAGTTTTTAAAATGTGTTTTTGATAAAGGCTGGATGCCGAAACGTTATTAAATATGAGTATGTACCATACTGGTGTGTTATATAACTATTCCCTATGGAATTAAATCTGAAATTTTGTAGCTTTTGTGATCTCCTAGCCAAGTAGATTTTCAGGTCAGTAGGTCGAAGGTCGCTGTGACCTTTACCATTTGTGACTGTCATGGGGCATACTGTTATACAGTACACCTCTCGCGACTTTTGCCTAACGTCGCACGTTTGCGCGATTAATGTCAAAGTGGAATAGCGCGGGAGTCACGCTATAATCCTCGGCATTGCGAGGGAATCTTCGCGAAACTTTCCTCGCGGTTTCCTTGTAATTCTGCTGATCGATATCGATCATAGAGCGACGATACAAATCACCGCTTTTATCGCGTTTACTACGATTAATTAAAAGGTAATATATGCAGATGAACAGAGTCTATGCTTATTAAATTGATAATTTATTTCATGTACAGTAATGAAAATATGTATTATGAGTGTGTGAACTTATCAATAGGTTTTAACTTTCAAGTATATCATGTATTTTTTCACAATACCATACAAGTAATGAATTGAAATGTATATAGCAACAACAACAATAGTATATATACAATTTCTCAGTATTTTGTTTTCAGGTCGGGCAAAAAAGTGAATGTCAATCAATGAAAAACATTCAAGCATACATGTAGCTAGGCTTTCATACTTTCATAAAATTGTATTTTATATAATATAAAAACATCGCGATATTTATGATAAATAACTGAATTTATTTTTCTCACAATCAGCAATGTTTGAATTTCGTTCCTGTCGTCGTTAAATGAGACAATTAATTAACGTCAACAATAAAACTGATAATGTTTTTAAATTTAGCAATGAACATTAAGTTTTCGTTCCTCCCATTGTAGTAAATGCGACAAATAATTAACATTGGCAATAAAACGGACACTTTTTAAATCAAGCCTTATACAGGTAATTACAATGTATTGTTAATAAAATTAAAAATTGACTACTTTAATGCCCAAAATATTGTTGTTTGTTATACAGTTGTATACAGTCGTTTCGGTTATTCTGCGCATCGGGTAAATCTGCGCACCTTAACTTTCTATTTCTGGCAGACTTTGCTGGGTCATTTTCGTTCGATCCTCAAGTGTCTTGTTGATGTGTGTTACTTATGCAAAGTAT
Source organism: Spisula subtruncata (assembly GCA_963678985.1). NCBI lineage: Eukaryota > Metazoa > Mollusca > Bivalvia > Venerida > Mactridae > Spisula > Spisula subtruncata. Next base: position 37,956,686 of record OY787671.1, read on the forward strand.
TATAATTATATCAACCAAATCGGGAAAGTAATTTTACGAAACATTTACCAACATGAGTGTCAACGGCGATTTTCGTTAATTTGACATACCATGTGACACATAAATTGAATAAAAGCACTTTTATAATGGATGACGACTTTTCCTTTTTTGTCAACATAGTCTTAATGACTTATTCTTTGATACTGTTATAAAGTTCATGTGAAATAAATCTTTGAAACAGACTATACAAAACACAATTCCACCTGCGCAGAATGAGTCGAAAAAATTTACGTCATGAAAACCGGCTGTCATGTTTTGTGACGACATTGGACCTAGTTAAGCGAAGGTATGATATTATGAATTGTTTGCATTTATCAATGAAGGTTGTTTATATCCAAACAGCACCATAATTTATTCTAAAAATTAAATAATCTCAAATGTAGAAACCCAATACCCGTTAGGTGCGCAGAATTACCCGACAGCACTGTATACATACATTACAATAGACTTACCTGTAAACTGGATGGAACGCGACGATTAACGCGATTGCGCGCAATTATAGCGTTATAATGATCTGCGCATTCTCGCGAGTGCAGACACGATTGCAGCAATTCGTCGTTGGTTTTACAGTGGACAATCGCACTGAAACCGCGGCGATTTTCCACGCATGTAGAAAATTGCCAACAGACGTATCGCGATTTTGGCAAAAGTCACGAGAGCTGTACTGTACAAACAAATCTTGTTTATAACTAATTATGTGCATCCCCGCCTCCTCCAACACAATGTGACAGCAGATTAAAGGAGTGGTCTATGTCTGTCTGTGACATTTAAAACTATTTTAGTTAACTATATTTCAATGGTTTATGTTATCCAATGTATTCTCATTTTCTATTCCAGGCACCCAGAACCAATCAGCAATAAGGTTGGCATGGTATGGTAACAAGAGTTTATTTGTATTCAATGTGCAGGAAGGTGGAAGACCGATATTGACTGTATATACATTGATAAATATGACAACTAAAACAGTTGTAAGGGTGACAGTTAGACTCATGGATATAATCATCATTGGATATGGCTGCCTTTGGCTGGAGTTGAAGATGACCCTTTCTTCAATAAAGCTTGCCATATTACTTCGTGGGAGTGAAATTCAAATAAACTAAGCAATATAAACACATCAATGATAAATGAAAAACGTTATTCAGAAACACCTGTAATAGCATTTTTACGCATATGGTTGTAGTATTGGCAGCCGCTTGTATGGTGATATCTGCTGTTGTACCTCATACAGACGTGCATTTGACAATTTGTGACATTAATATGAGCATGTTCCTGATACGAAAAGGAGTACATGTAAATAAGCTAACTGACTTTTGATCTAATAATGATCAAGTGATTAAGATTTGTGATTATTTAGTTCCGACAAGAATAATTACCTTTATTCTCATCACATTTAATATGATGTACTCATGTATAGAAACTTGCTAAATAGGTACAGGTAGCATATTAGCTCATCTGTCACTTTATCACTCTGTGCTCAGCCATTTGTCTGTTCACAATTTTCTTATATATATATTAGAAGTAACATTTTGGCCTAATCTATATGAAACTTGGTCACAGTGATCTTCTCAACAAAATCTACTGGTAGGTCAAGACGATATTTGGTCATCTAGGATCAAAATCTATGGTAGGTCAAAATTGTTTCTGTATAGTTTCATAGTGTCTGTGTAATTGCAGTACATGTGTTAATTTTTAGCTCAACCTTTCTTTGTGCTTTCGTCGTGACGGGATTGTCTGCATGTGCATTGGTTATTAAGTTTATAGTCGGAATCATTTTCTCAAAGGCTATCAAAGATATCCACTTGAAACTTAGCATAGTTATTTACCATTACAGTAGTCCATACTTACATGGCTGATAACTCTGTTGCCTATATTTATTAAGTTATCTGCCCTTGTTACTATCGAGCATCAAGCACTCATAAGTGGTGCTCTTGTTATACTAAGAATCTTCTGATGCAGATGCATACAATGATTATCCTGTCCGTTTGTTTGTCCGTTAAATTCTTAAGACAATTTCATAGTTTTTGATTTTTCTGTACAAGGTATGTCAAACATGTTATATTTATGAAGAAAACAAATTCCCAGCCGTTTTGCTCTTCTAGTTTTTAAGATATTGAGTTTTTGGGGAAAACCCCTAAAACTGTACTTTACTGAACATGTTTTGCTTTAAACGACACAAAACTTGGCATATAATTTTGCAATTTTGCATGTAAGGAATCATACAGTAAAGTTAATAATAGACTGTGCAAGTTATTTGTATTTTTGAATAGTATTTTAAAATATGTAATTTTTTGGTTTTGAACAAAAATAAGTTTAACGTGAAAAATCGTTATACTGTTTTGGTATCTGCAAGTATATAGAGTTACAATTATAGAAATTTCATTCCAAATTTCATAACAATTGCTTGGCTAGATTCTTATGCCCCGAATCAGTCACACAGTCTTGTTTATTTGTTATGTATCAGCATAACTACAATAGTTCAAGTCAACTTAGTGCTGAAGTGTCCTTTGAATCGCTCAGTGACCCAGGTGGAATTTGTCACTGCAGTAATTATTTTGCTATACATTCAGTAGATGGGCAAGCTTGTTCCTCTTACACTTCATTTGGGAATGAAAAGCATCTGGAATCAGGTGTTAAGTTTAGATAATTGATAAAATTCTAAGAATGTGTTACACTATAACCTCAAATGAATTGGCCTAATATATCATAATTATGATTGAATGTATTTCACAGAACTATGTATTGAGTGAAATAATCAAAACTATGTTACATTCAACTTGATGAAATTGTTAACTGATGCAGTCTGCAGTTACTTCCCTTTTTACATTTGATAATTTTTGTATTAGTTTTTGCTCTGTAACTATTTGTGGGATTTCAACTTGCATATTGAGGGTACACATAATTTTAAGGGAGTTGCTCCCCTTTGTTTTTCACTTGTGTAATTTTGTTTGTGCTATTTCCCTGTAACCATTGGTTTTATGTTAAGGAACTGTGTTTAAATTGTCAATGTCAAGCCTTGTTGTAGATATTATTAGCACATGTTGGGCAGAGCAATTTAGAAGTGAATTACTCCCCTTTGTTTTTACAAGTATAAACTATTTTGTGCTATTTCTCTTTAATCTTTGGCTGGATATCAATAAAACTTTGTTTGAATTATCATGCAGTGCCAAGCCTAGTTGTTGAATTTGTTGTTACACTTTTATCTGATAAATTTTGAAGGGATTGACTTCCCTGTTTTTTACACTTATAACTTTGTAAGTACTTTTTCTCTTCAACCATTGGTCGGATTTCAATGAAAAGTTAGATTTCTAAGTTCTAATTTTAGTTTTGAATATTGTCGGTGAACTTAAGCTTATAATTAGTGTCTGCATTATCTCTCTGTGGTCTGATTTAAACTAAACTTTCAATGTAGGGTTGACACATGCTTTTTAGCTCACCTGAACACAAAGTGCTCTAGGTGAGTTATTGTGATCACTCACCGTCCGTCTGTACGTCCGTCCGTCCGTTGTCCGTCCACACTTTGAAAGGACATCTCCTCTCAAACCATTTGGCCAATTTTGAACGAATTTTGCCAGATTGTACATGGAATTGGGGGATTTAGTAATTGCTCAAATTATGGCCCTTGGTGAAAATTGGCCCCGCCCCGGGCATTGGTGGCAGTATCAATGCTTGGAAAAAAATCATAAAAAAAAATCCGTCTCTGAGCTAATACACTATCAAGGTATATAGCGTAGTATATGTCTATGTCCAAAGATTGTGGAACATTGCTTCTTACAATAGGCTTGGTTCCCAACAATAATTACGATACTGTGAGCGCAGCGGGTAACCAGCGCATAAATAAAATGACCTTGAGCGAAGTTAAATAACGAAAGTCGAAGTTAAATAACGAAAGTAACACTGTTTTGCTGTTTCGCAGTTATATGATACAATTGAACGAGATTTTCGGTAAGAATGAATATCTTATAGTTTATTGGAATGACTTGTATAGCGATTTTTTCTTCAGCGCCCGTATTTTATGCTGAAACAACGAGATGCAATGTTCCACAATCTTTGGCATATAGACATATAGTACGCTTTATACCTTGATAGTACATAAGCTTAGTGACAGTTTTTTTTAAATATTTTTATTTTTTAATCATTTGCGGTCAAAACACTGATTCTGCCACCTGTGGCCCGGGGTCACCATTTTACATACACTTATATAGGGAAAAGATATAAAAATCTTCTTGTCTAAAATTACAATGCCTAGAGCTTTGATATTTGGTATGTAGCATCATTTAGTGGTGCCCTACCAATATTGCTCAAATAATGGCCCTGGGGTCAAAATTGGCCCCGTCCAGGGGCTCACCAGTTTTACATATACTCATATACATGATTATTCTTGTTTAAAACTACAATGCCTAGAGCTTCTATATTTGGTTCATAGCATCATCTAGTGGTCCCCTACCAAGACTGCCCAAATTATGCACCTGGGGTCAAAATTGGTTCCGCCTCGGGGTGAACGTTTTACATAGATTTTTTATACCAGGATTGTTCTAATTATTCCCTTTGGTGAAAACTGTGCTTTTATAATCAGGTGAGCAATATAGGGCCATCATGCAAGGCCCTCTTGTTCATGTTATTACATCTGCTGAGTCCCGAGGGAAGGTTGGTAGCCAAACCTGTCAGGGCGAAGGCGCCAACACCCCTGAGGCCTGAGGCATAATCGTCGTTTTTGCGTACAGAGCAACAATTTATGAGTGTGTATTAAAAACAATGACACTTTAGCAGTAATGTTGTTGCAACGTCACTAAAATGATGACTAGTAATTAATATAAATGATCGTGATGACATTGAGCTTGCGATTGCTCAATTAAGCTTCTTTCATTATTTCAAGATTTTAAGACACTAATTGCACATTTTTGCCATCACAAACCCAATTTATTAATACTTGAAAATGAATACAATGTACTTGAAAGTACTGTAAAGTCATTTTCATTTCAGTGGGATAAAATTTCGTAGTTTTGGTGTGAAAGATCATTTTGTGAGGCATAATTTCAATAATAACTTATCCACTAACATATATACTATACAAATTATTTATTTTTGCGGGTATTTATTTTCGTGGCTGAGATCACCCACAGAATCTACAAAATTAAACTTCCCTCGAATATTAATGATTTACAGACATACAGTACTTGAATTTCTTTACGGAAGTTTGGTATGAACTATGTTCTAAGTAGAGGATCCTGCACAAGTTCTCATTACATTTGAGCTTTATGAAACAAATGTACAAAATAATATGACTCCAGGCTTAGTGTTTTGTCCACAAGTTGTATTAATCAATGAATTTAATACAATTTATGTAATGAGCATGATTGTAAGAATCTATTTATCATTTAACCTAAGTGAATGGCCAATATCTTCGAAAATGCGTAGGTATACTGCATAGGCTCATAAGGTTTCGAACAAAATGTAAGGGTACTTGGAGCAATGTGACACACAGATTTCGTGGATCGGCTTAATCATGGATTGGTTCATGTAGCTTCAAGCTATTTTGCATATTTTTGTAACAGGCTGGGCATGTCGAACAATATTTCTTTTTCCAAAAATAATTGCAAATATTTATTTAATGCTATTAAATAATTAATTTTCTTGGGGGATTTAATTTCGTGGATTTTGTGGTTCACCTCCTACCACAAAATCAAATCCCATTGAACAGTAATTTTGACCCTTGTATTTATTGCCTGAAATGCTAAATCCACGAATTAACGTCCCATCTAAAAAGGTTTTTTTCCAAAACCACGAAATTTTGTCCCGTAAAACTTAAATTATTTTACAGTAACCGGTTATACTATTCTCAACTTAATTTGGAAATTGTGAAAAAACTATTTTTATCCTGTAATAGACAAATATATATATTTATGTTGAAACGAAATTTTTGACACTGTTGATTTATAATTAACTTTGTGTATTATTTATCATATTCATTGTTTTTATAATAGTACTATGTTGTTATAAGTGTTTGAATAAAAAATAACTGATAACAATTTGTTAATTTTAATATATTTATAATCTTAGACCTTTTGGTCAAGCATAACCCATACATATGCAACCATTTATTTTATTTCTATTGCAGTTTTGCTAAAGGAATAGCTATGAGATAAGCATTATGAAAGTACTCATTGGTTATTTAATTTGCCTTGTGTATGGCACCAATCAGTGGAGACTTCCTTTGCGGTCCAAACTCGTTCATCCGCAGGAAATTAACACTGTTGAGTGTTTCTGACATTTCCAGTGCACTGGCCGAGATTCAAACCAGCATTACAAATTTTTACCACTCACTCGCAGTGTCAACAAATATTTGGCAACTATACTAGTAGCAGACACTACTGTAAACAAGAAAGAATTTTGTGTGGACTGGTTTAATTTTGCTGAGTTAGCGAATGGTAGAAATTTGCGAAATGAAGTTGCTGTGGATGTGTTCAAAACACTAAAATGGACATCCGGGGAAACCAATAAAACACTTCGCAGTCACAAATATGCCGACTATCGATGTAAACAAGTTGGTTTCAAGTAATGTTCCTGTATGCCTGGAGCTGCTGTACCATTTTAATTTGGGATGAAATGTGCTGGGATCGAACCGAGACCTCCAACACTCGAAGAGACCGCAGCGCTCTACCACTAGGCTATCGAGGAGGCGATGCAATCAACGTATAGCGACAAAGAAATTTGTCAGTGATTGTCTGATATCTGACCAATATTCCTACATCGAATTATCATCCTCCAATGTGCCCGTCCGGCTCATTTTGTCCTGAAATATTGGCTGGGTCCTGTGTGCACACCTACATGTACCATCCTAGCCATTTTGTACTCTCTGTATTCTCATTATTAACATACTTATCTTTAAATATTCAGATAGGTTGTTGGATTACATGTATCTTTCCTATAGCCATTGATAATGATTTTATGTAATGTTGAATTCATTGAAGAATAAAGTATGCACTTAAATTGTGGTCTTCATGACAGGTAGCACGCTTGTATATAGCCTTTGTGTTCACGGCTAAATTTTATAACAAAGTATATATATATCCATCAGACTATTAATTCATATTAAAGTACAAGAATATATTTAGTGTTACGTTGGTGCAAGCATACTGTTGTTGAGGGCATACTGTTGTTGAGGTCCGACCAGGGTAAAAGATGAAGTTACACGCCAGGATTGGCATCTTACTTCGTAACCTAAAGATACAGAGAAGGAAAAAATGATGAGATTTCATGGCTATGTTGTACCGATATATTTTTACCGATCGATGTTTAGTCAACTATTTCAGAAAGAGGTTACATGAGTCTAAAAAATGAAATATATGCAAAAACAAATTCAACTAGGCGATAATTAACGGATGTTCCGGGTTTAACATTTATCATTTCATTTTCGGCCGAGTTCATTCTAGCATTCGATAATTAATTTAAGACTCGAGGCAGTACAAAGAGATTTAGAATAAGACCCATCATGAGGCTAATATGAATTATCAACCGAAACCTCGATTAAAAATATTACTTTGATCGTTATTTAGCACAATTGCGATATTGAAAATAAATCAATTGAAAAAGAATCGAACACATCTAAATGTAAACACGGATACACGGTACGCATGCGCACTCGATATTTCCGCCTACACGTTTAAACGGCACGCACTCGCACTCGACATTTCTCGTCTATACGGATACACGGTACGCATGCGCACTCGACATTTCCGTATACACGGATACACGGTACGCATGCGCAGTTGACTATACATTCCTGCAAGATTCCACGCTAATACGTTTACACGTTAACACGCGAGCTACACGCGTGTAGAACGGTTGCACGGAGGACAAACACGCCGGCGTTACTGTATCCAGGGGAACTTTGAGATGAGTGAGGGGCTAACATGGTTCTTAAACCCCTCTATGTCTGGCTAAAGGACTATGTCGCATGTTAAACGACAGTTTAAGAAATGAAAGAATATTTAAAATAACAAGCAGTTGTATGGATTTGCCTTTAAGAAAGGGTGCATGAGATTCTTATTCTCACAGGGGAGCCACACAATATGCCACCAAGCCATACACATTTCTTTCGAGTGCACGAAGTCGGTTCAAGCCTTCACTGAAGGATCCTTTGTTAAATCTGTGTGAAGACATATATTATTTAATGATAAAATCTGATTCAATGTCCAAATAAACTGACTTATGTCCGTTGCTGTCGAGTATGCGCTTTTTAACTTGGTTAGGTTGAGTGCAACCTTCCCCTGTCGGATTTCCTCATACCTTTTTTGGGCAAGGTGGCTGGAAGTATAATACAAAAACCAAGTTCAAATACGACTGTCTTTCTAGCCATTTACTTTTCGACTGTTTTTTCAACACTCATAAATAACACATTAATGAGATGAGAGGATGATAAATGATGGCAACATGAAGAAAAGATGAAGTAATATACATACCTGAAAGTAGAATACAAAAACCAAGTTATAACATGACAGTCTTTCTAACCATTTGCTGTTCGACTTATTGAAGAGTACGATGATGGATCTGAATCTATTGGTAAATTTGCTTGACTCTATAAACGCTTTAAGAATTCTATCTTCCGACGGTTCGTCTGCAATATTGTTTGTCCCGGTATGTGTAATACTCATTTCTGTGCTGGCGATGTTAAATGTCTTATTGTAACACATATTTGTTAATCGTTTAATAGTTGCCCCGGGACATGCTCGGATTTCTTTACCCTCTCAGATGGAACACGTTGTACAATCGAATCGCCCACCAAAATAACACCTCTCACCTCTGAAATTATACGTAGACATATTACAGTAATTATTTATATAATATGATATTTATCATTTCATGCCTTGTAAGAATGTTTGGGGTTTGGGTTTTGGAACACTGCATGACACATGCGAAAGAGACGACGCCCTCTGGTATTAAGTCATTCTTCCTGGTAAGTCCATTTCTACGGTTGCCTCGTCTGAGAATATATCATCCGTGAACGTCTCACGAGACGCGAGCATCTCTAAACCCCATTTCTTCCGGAACACTCTATTCTTACGGGAAATTCAATGGCACTGTATGTCTACATGATCATCCAAGCTTGATACGATGAACCTTAATAGTAGTCAAACACACATTCAATTAAAAACATCCGCTTATTTCTTTTCGATGTCCACAGTTGTACAATTGGGGTCATTGGCTATCAAAAAGTTGAGGTAATTCAAGTAAATATCTTGAAGTATACTAGATCATGTCCTACTAGAGGCAGATTACACTTCACTTCTGTTCAAAAACGTTCGAACTCCTCGATCACTGATAGTATAAGAGTGTTCCAATTATATCTTTCAGGCAATTTCACTCTATTCACTGCCTGGCCTGACTTTATGCAGGACTAGTCGCCTTGCTGATTGAACGTTCCGCTCAAATGTACTATATATGTCTTAAAACAAAGCTGTCTTTGATGCACAGTGTACCGCAATAACCCATGAAACACAAGACTACTGTGCGAGCAGCTTTAGGCATATAAGATTAGATTTTATTTGCTCTAGGTCACCATTAAAATGTTTATAGGCAGATTTGAGTTCACCTAGACACCATGGTTTGACTGATAGGGCAAACATATTCTATACATTTTATGTACCCTTGAAACATATTTTAGAGAATGCCGCTTTGTACATTTCCTTTTTCGTAGAGTTTGCAAGGTTCCTCAAGTCGTTTAGATGGATTACACAGTTTTATATTGGCTTTTATCAACATAAGCATGACCCGAACTGTCACAATCATCTATATAATAGGCAAAATCTAGATCCTGCGATAGTTCATGGGCTACAGTTTGATTCCACTTGTCTTCCTTTCTTCGAAAATATTTCCGTAATTATTTATACAACATAATATTTATCTTTACTCTCCTTGTAAGAATGTTAGGGAAAGAGATGACGCCCTCTGGTATAAAGTCATTCTTCCTGATGAGTTCATTTCTACAGTTGTCTCGTCCGAGAATATTACTTCCGTGAACGTCTCGCGAGACGCGAACATCTCTTAAGCCCATTTCTTCCGGAACACTCTATTCTTCCGGAAAATTAACTGGCACTGTCTGTCTACATGTCCACCCAAGCTTGATATGTATCATTACTCGCCTTGTAAGAATGTTTTGGGCTTGGAGCCCTGCATGGCTGATGCGAAAGAGATGACGCCCTCTCGTAGAATGACATTCTTCCTGATGAGTCCATTTCTACGGTTGCCTCGTCCGAGAATATTACTTCCGTGAACGTCTCGCGAGACGCGAACATCTCTAAAGCTCATTTCTTCCGGAACAATCTATTCTTCCGGAAAATAACTTGGCACTGTCTGTATACATTATTGTCCATCCAATCTTGATACGATTAAGTTTAATAGTAGTCAAACACACATTCAATTACATAAAAAACACACTAACTAGTTTTTTTTTTGATGTCCACAGGTGTACAATTCAGGTCATTGGCTATCAAAAAGTGAATATCTTGAAGTTTACTAGATCCCGTCCTACTAGAGGCAGATTACACTTCACTTCTGTTCAAAAACGTTCGAACTCCTATATCACTGATAGCATAAAAATGTTCCAATTATATCTTTCAGGTAATTTCACTCTATTCACTGCCTGGCCTGACTTTATGCAGGAGTAGTAACCTTGCTGATTGCACATTCAACACAGCTGACAGCATTGCACTGTAACTTGTTAAACCAACCTGTCCTTCGGGTTTATAACTTGACGGTATGTTAACAAAACTGAATACACGGCAAATCGGTCTATCTTCTCTAATTGTGAGAGTCTTCAAGAGTATGACCATTAATACTACGGTAATTTTGGTGGTCATTAGTATCTACCTTTTTGAAGATTGGTGTGATTATATAACTCGATATATACATGGTGTATCACATTATACGAAGTGCGAACAATTTTGCGAAGTAAACATAGCTGATTTGTTTTCAAAACAAAGTTTATGTAGTATACATTTATTATTATTTACTTCCGCTTAAATGCACAATATATGTCTTTGATGCACGGTATACCGCAATAACCAATGAAAACACAAGACTACTGTGCGAATAGTTTTAGGCATATAAGATTTTATTTGCTCCAGGTAACCATTAAAATGTTTATGGCCAGATTTGAGTTCACCTAGACACCTTGGTTTGACTGAGGGAGCAAACCTAATATTTACATTTTATGTACCATTGAAACATATTTTAGAGAATGCCGCTTTGTAAACTTCCTTTTTCGTTGAGTTAGCAAGGTTCCTCTCAAGTCGTTTAGATGGATTACACATTTTTATTTTGGCTTTTATCAACACTAGCATGACCCGAACTATCACAATCATCTATAGAATAGGCAAACTCAAGAAACTGAGATAGTTCCTGGGCTACAGTTTGATTCCACTTGTCTTCCTGCCTTAGAATATAGGCGGAAGTAAATCAACATAAGAAGAGCATGTACAAAATTAATCAATAATATGAACACAAAAACATAACAACAGTCCCACTATAGTTCAATTTTGAACTTTCAGAGGAATCTTTTAGGGCGGGTAACCCGTGATTTATTGATTTACATAGTCTTGATTTAAAGATACTTATTTGTTATACATATATGAATAGTCATTCCCGCACCAACCTCTATAGGCGATTGGATTAAACTTTAAAAGTGAAGTCACGCCTCAATGCTCGAAATCGAACTATATGTACACAGCATCTAAGTAGACATGTTTATATACCAATTAACGAGTATGAAAAGTTTACCGGTTATCCAAATACGATTTTCGCCTTTCAAATGGTAGATAAACATATTGAGCGTCATGTACGTCTATTATAATTAATATTTTATATGTTTGGATTGTTGGCCAACACGGCCAATGGCAATGCTAATTTGGCAAACTTATAAAGTCGTCTTTCGCTTCACTTTTCAATGTAACAATTCACTATGTTTTGTTAACCTTTCAAGGAACGAGTTTCTAAACAAGCTTAGCTTTCTACTCAATCCTTGATTTATATAAATTTATGAATATTATGTTATAAAATAAATATTGTTTGTTTAAACCAACCTTTACAGAACACGTTATTGTTTTATCGCAAACGGACAGTCTAAGTTGAGTCGCAAATTTATTGTCGATTCAAAGATATGTTTCGAAAGTGCCGTAATGTTCCATTTTTGCATTGGTTAATTCTTGAATTGAACTATGTAGTTCAGCTTTTTTATTCTGTCGCCATAACTGATCGGCGTTTTGTGGCTTTATTGATTATGAAGTTCCTTCTACACGTACACTATGATGACTTGCATTTTCCATTTCTAGTGTACTGTTGTCGGGTAGATAAGCTCTTTGTAAGCTCTTACAGTTTACCATACAGGAAGCCGTATTTAAAATGGATTTGTCGAAAACAAAACACGCTTACTGTTCACGTCGTTGTCACACGCCATCTTGAATTCTCCGTACATGTTTTGGCATACAGTGCTTCCACATAGTGTGCTCATGTGTATTTCCGTTTGTGGGAATATTGTGCACTTGATTTCTGGGAACAAAACATAACAATAAAAACCCTAGAATATATCACAATCAATAACGTGTTAATGGTTTATTAAAACATGTAAAACTATATATTAACCGCAATAATGCGAAAACAATTGGGCTGAATTCATTCCCAAGTTCCACGTGCAGTTTTAGGCGATACACCCCTTGCAACAATGTTGGCGACATACGTGACGAAAACTAATGCGTTACGTCTGATGAAATATATATTTTTGTGACAATGCAGACACGAGTTCAAGCCTTGCAAAGGTTTATACATTTTTTTCGATCGAACATTAAATGTAAGGTCACCACTCGTTAATCTTAAAGTATTATTTTCACATCTAGCAGGTACTAATAACAGCCTGTAGAATCACGTGATCAAATGAATGCCGTTTTACACTCAAAACTTTCGCGATTTCGTCTGCTATCGGTGAGTTTTTTCTTGATTATAACGATCGTGCATTTAATATGGTTATATTATATAGCCTAATGAACATTCCGTATATGTAAGAATACCCGGCAAGTACCGAGTTCGCTCTATCTTTAGCTGTTTTTAATTGATGCTCGACCATATGCAGTTTCCAACCGAGTGTAATTTTCAATTCTGGCTTTAACATGGTGTCGGTGAAATTGATGCTGGGCCTTCTTAGCCAGTTCTGTGATAAACGGTACGTTCATGTATAACAAATGTAATACACAATTTGAAGGAGCACCAAGCCATGCAACCTAAAAGTCACATTACTTGTATAAATGGCTTAATTACGAATTTGAATTAGACCAAGCTAGTGTTTCACAAATCACATTTTCTAAATTCCATTGAAATTACTATTGAATAAAATGAAGAAGTCTACATAACTATGTCGTTAACTATAATAACAATATAAGATTAATATACATAACCTCTATATCTGCTTTCCGGGTTGCAAGTGATGGACAGCGCTCTACTTGCACATAGTGGTATGCAGCGATATCCAACACTAAACATATCTAGGTGGCAGATTCGGAATTAGCTTCTCTGTCAACCATCTGGTGAAGTTCGTCGTGTTCATTTCCGTGTGGTAATCACCTGATGAACTGTTGGCCTTGAATACTGAGTCAGCTCCAGGAATTAATCCGGTGTTGCAGCCAGCGTGCAAAACAATCATCCTCTCTCCTGAAGATAGACAAACAAAACGTTTGATTAGAGCCATTTTATATGTGGTTTAAATGTTATAAAATGTATGTAACATTTACAAATATTGATTTATATAAGTTCTTATTGAAAAAACTATCACGAAACCAGAAGAAGCGTCCCGCCAGCATTTGTACACTAAATGGTTACTGTGCACGAAGGTTTCGTCTGTATACACAATGGTGTGGTTAGCATCTCGAAGAGTCTTTATCGTCCTCAAGAATGAAATACGTTGTAGAACTATATCTGACCGTCCCATCATCACCTTTCTGTTCTGCTTGCAATGCTGGTAGGTGAAGCCAAGATGATGAAGATGTATCCTCAAGTACTCCTTACCCCAGTATAACCTATACTGTTATGTAAAGCAGTTCTTAGGTTCTTAAGCGTTGTTAAAATACACCCAAGGGATTAACCCATTCATAAACTCTCCATTATTTTTCAGGAATAGAGAGTTGTCTTAACAATAACTCTCCATTATTTCGTATACACATTACATTAAATGTGTATACGAAATAATTGAGAGTTATTGTTAAGAAAACTCTCTATGCCTGAAAAACATAACACACATATCGATGGCTTAGAATTAGAAGGTCGTAACTACCAAATCGATATTTGGAGAAAACACGGAAAAACTGTCTGACATTTAGTCTTTACTTATGGTTAAAACAAACTTTTACAACTTCATTTTGGTCAACATGACAAGTTCAGATTTTTATGAAAATGGGCTCATAAGAAGCGTCTTGTGATGCTTATTCTAAATATGTATGAATCTTAAAAGGTCATACGACCTTCTAATTCTAAGCCATCGATATGTAGTGTTAACAAAAAATGGAGAGTTATTTTTATTAAATGTGTTAACAGGCAATGGAGAATTATTGTAAATAATGTATAATTATATACCAGTAAGTTGCATTCATTGCCCGCCATCCCAAAAAGATGGGTCGGAAAATTTACTTTTGGGTTTTCAAAACCCCCGCCCTTCCACGGCCCATGCGGGGGATATCTTACAATTAAGCATTGTCCTAAAGGTATTGGTTCGGTGAAAAAAAGTCCCAACATTTCCCCGGCAGTGCGGGGGAAGCTTTAGGGTAAACACCGCAACCACACCCGGGGGTTGGGGCCGTGGATGCAACTGACTGGTGCATTACAAAAATGTATGTGTTCACAAAAAGGGCAATACAATTTGCAGGAAAAACGGCATTCAACTGAAAGAGCCGAACACAGAAAAAAGAAAAAAAAGACAGATAAAGATGCACAAACCACAACGAAACTAGAAAATGAAATCAACCAGCTGCTACTAAATAGCTTTAAACATTAATATAATTTCGGCTATTAAGGCGGTACGCGCGCAAGAAATAAAGAAATCAAGATTATGCTAATGTGATATGATATTAAATACCGTTAATTTGCAATTGCACTTTCGCGTGATTATGACCATTCAATAAGTTCCAATTACAGTTTTTATACATTCACAAGGGCCAACATTATCACTTAATCATGACACCCGTCTTCAGCATGATACTGAAAATGAAATAATCGACCTTGGCCTATATTAAAATGTCCGTAAACATTGCAACTTAGGTTTTGAGATGATCAGATGAAAACTGTTTGAATATAATAGTACGTACAAAGCTAATTTCTAATTGTGTTTTGTCATAAAAGGCTCATAATCCAGAAAGACATGTGCCGACTGGACTCCTAAATTTGAATTAAAGAACAGGCAAAGTTTGTATACATTTCCCAAGTTCCCAATTTACGAGGGCTGTTTTCAGCTGTTCAGCCGCTTAATCACTCTTTGACATGAACTTCCCCTGATCATTGGGCTACCTAATGAAACATTCGAGTCTTACGGGGAGACTCTCTCTCTCTTTTGTGGGCGTGGTAGCCAACATCGAACTGCGGCGCCTAGGAATAGACACTGCCCTCACAAGTATATATACCAATTTTTGAGTACATTAATTAATACTTTCATTAAAATGACTGTGCGAATACAGAGCTAGGTTTAAGAACAACATGTTCAAAACATTGTAGTTATGTTCATCAAGTTTCATATCAATTATAAATATCAATGTATAGTTTATGCACGGAAATATATCCTCTGACTGAAACAAAGTCTTTATAATTTCCACCGTGTTATAACATCAAGTGACACTGTGTAAATGACCACTGCTTGATCGTGTAACACATTACTCACATGTGTTTGCATGGACTACACAGCATTATTAAAGTAATGGAGAGTTATTGTATTACTTCACTGGTTTCATGAAAAAAGCATGATCTTCTCGCTCAGTCATGTTCATATTTTTAATCTTCATTTATAAGAGGTACATCGGGGGAGACTTTTTTTGGGAAAATGCAGTTTCTTTCAATTTTGACATTTACAGCATCTTTTCAGAAAATCAAATTTACATTTGACAGTATTGGTGTATTTTAAGTCAGAGAAAATCCGCGTATCTGTTCATTCCTGAGAAATAATGAATACTCTGCCCCTTCGGGGCCTCGTCTCCATTATTTCTCATGAATGGACAGTTACTTGGACTTTCTCCCTAACGTAATATCTTCTGATGAACATACATGGTGCTGATTGTTCTCCGGATCACACCATCGTCGAAGTCATCGAACCTATAAGTAAATAAGAAAGTAAGTAAGTAAATAGTATATTAACGTGACATATGTATAACATATATTTACAAGTAATTGTATTATATAAATAGAACACACCCGGCCCAATGGACCTATAATGTCACCGGCTTTGTGACGTATTTAGAGATCATGATACATAGTATTGTACCTTAGCATATATTGCTTATGATGTTAATTAAGTTGAAATATATAATGTGATGAGCCTATTGCTGTTGATTCTCCTTCTCTTTGGTGTAATATCAGTTGGCTCCTTGCTAATCCTCTTCAATGTAGCAATATAACAGATCTTTGTTTCTGGTCCAGTAATATGTTGGTGTTGTACTCGGACTCAGTCTGTGGGACTTGAGCGTGATTACATACACTGCACCGATATAATGGTGGTGTTGTATTTATTGTGCTGGTCCTCAATGTGGTCGTATAGTGGTAGTATCCAATAAGTATAATATAAGTAAATAAATGACTAACTCTACATAAATAACGACACCAAGTTACATGAACAGTATTTAATTAGGTCCTTAGATTTTATTACATGATAATGCAAAGAAATTACATACAACTATTTTACAGTTTCAACTCAATATTTTAGTTATTAAACGATTAATAAGCCTGAATCAAATGGGTTATATATACGACTAGTCTGCTTGGATTTAAACACACTGAAAGTCATACGAAATATTCTTATGACGCTAATCGGACATAAAGTCATAATGTTCAATGCTGCAGTAAATGGTAGCTTGAATCCCCGATTCCTCTTCTCTTTGACGCAAAATGTATGCACATTTTGATGATTTTCCGAGCATCATCGCTATACTTATATCGTGTAGCCATAATAGACAGTGACTGATAGGACTGATTTTTATTTCGGATTTAACAAATTCCTGATTAACTAATTTAATCATTGTAATGTATAGCAAATTTCTCCATCAATACAAACCATCGATTAAAGAATGCTTTTTTAAAAGAATAATGAACTTACCAACACATGCACAATTTCTTTATTTCTTCGGAAAGTACTGATTGAGGCGTATATTTAGCGTATATTAAGCTATGATGTATTAATGCGTGAGAGGTTTAATTTCTAAATCCTGACTAATGGTTTAGTTTCAAGTTATAACACAATGTAAACAATTTCAATTACGGAAGTTATCGAATTTAAACATATTCGTTACTTTTGCAAAGCATGTATACATTTGGGAAGTCATTCAGTGCCAAGTTCACTTCTTAAATGCTATCACCACTTTTGCTTTGACTGGTCGACTGCAATAAGCAGCTTTAACCAGTAAAAGCTGAGACATTTGATTTATTTAATATTCAGTACTTTACTGAAATGTGTGTCTATCTGCCATAAGAAAGCAATCATTGAATGTGCATATATACACAGTCTGCCCTGATTGGTTCCGACTGCTCCAGATAATGCCTACAGTTATTTAAGATAACTTGGACTCCATTATATGTGTCATTTTACCTTGACGTCACAGGGGAATAGATACTTCTCGTACACATAGTGGCACTCCTCCACTCACTCTGTAAATTAGGAGTCTTGGTGGAGATATACCTACACAAATACGTTCCAACAATCACAAGCACCTTTATGTTGTACTGTTGTTGTTTGTATCACTAAGACTAACACCGAGAACACTTGCTTGGTGAATTTTGGCAGAATATCAATATCTATATACCCATTATACGGAATACAATTTCCACCAGTGCTAGTTAATGAAATGCCAAGCTCATTTACAGAATGAAGTATTCGCTTTGGGTCATGTCATTCCAATAACTCTGGCTCAAAGTGGTGATAATTGCGCCAGTCTATAATGGCATCAACACTGTTGCCATTGATGACTATCTCATCTTCACTTGCATGTCCAACAAACCGTTCAAAGAGGTTTCTTCTCGGGCTCTTTTCTTGGCTGTCAGACATTTCCCAGCTATGCCGTCAACTACTCGTTTAAATCCGGCTTCTGTTGGTTAGTTTATCACTGTCTTTCTTGTCGACCTTTATATCTTACACGTCTTTTACATCTCGAGCCTTTTCCATGGGTCGTCATCTTATCAGGTAATGACCTCAAACTAACGAATGATATTAAGTTACATATTTGACTAATACAATTACTTGTTCTGTCGTCAGCCGGGTAGCTCAGGTGGTAAAACACCTGACTTGCAATAGGGAGGTCGCGGGTTCGAGCCCCGTTTTGTGTATATGATTTTTATGAACCCATGACATTGGCGTACAACGTGGGCTGATCTGAGACTGATACATTGCTAAGGCATGTTCTCCAATTAATTTATGTCTTAGTATGAGAATTCGAGGATGAATTCTCATTGAGCAGGGAAAAATGTCACAGGGTGAGTACTTGACTGATACAATTACTTGTTCTGTTGTCAGCTCGGATAGCTCAGTTGGTAGAGCATCTGACTTGCAAGCAGCAGGTCGCGATCTCGAGTCCCTTCCTGGGTCTATGATTTTTATGAACCCGTCATCATGTCACTCACCATTTGAAAGTTCAGCATAAGAACTCATACCTTAAATATAAGGAATTGATACTTAATTATGTAAATGGCAAATTTGGCTGTATGACCAAAATCTATATGACTACCATTCCATCTGAAATTGAAGTCAGAACAAAGAAGTCTCCGTTAATGAATGTCTCATTATACAAGTATTACTACATGTAGTTTTAGAATTTAAATGCTTTAAATTAATGATCTATGATCAACACTATATTGTGCCTGCCATTTGCTCGTAATTGAATCAGTACATTTTGTTGTTACATTAAAATGTGATTTGACCTAGAAATTCCTTGTATGAAACACATGTGTCTAGTTTATGTTTACATTTGCTTCACCCACATATCTAAGCCCACATGTGTAATCAATGAAACAATGCGGATTTTTTTTGTAAATACTATATATCAATTTTAATGATCCTCCCGCATCCGTTTGGAATGCAAACGACAAACGATTTTTTCATCGGCTGAGAAACATTACAATGTTGCAATACTTCGTGACTTTGGACTACAGACCCTAGACCAAATTTGCTAACCTCGAAAACTTTGACTTACCCATTGATTTCCAGAATGTGTATGACACTGACTCAGGGTCAACACTTTGGACTGGTCGGATTGTTGTCGAAATTTGACTACTATTCGCTAAGGATGGATGTTCTAAGCAAATACTCAGTGTGAGGTGGCAGCTGAACCGCCTTGATTTGGCTTTGAGTCTCGTATTTTCACTGACAACATACGTTTATTAGTGAAGTTATATAGATATGGAGAATTCTGCAATTGAAATTTTGTGTTTTCTTAATATTTTTATACTTGATACATTGTCTTATACTGTTTTGGGGTCACTATCAAATGCATGTTGTAGTTGTTTTAGTAAATATTGATGATATGTATTTCAGACATACAGGGAAGTAAAGATGACCTGCAACTTACATTTTGTACATGTTCATCTCGACAATACTCAGCCAGATACACTGGGTGCGACGTACCAACCTGTTGACGTGCCACAATCCTGATCGTTAGGTGAGGAGGGAGAGGAAAAAGAGATGCGACACCTACCATATTGACAGCTTTGACAGTGATGTCATCAGGCGACCTATACATGTGCTTATCGTACAGGGAAGGGGTGTATCAACAGCCAAATGTATCTTAGAAGCTGTACGTGAGAAAATCAACTTTTCTGGGAAGCTCACATTTATTCGGGGTCTTCAGAAGGAAATGGCTTCGGGGGTTGAAGTGTGTTTCAAGGGGTTTAAAGTGTGCTTCATTTGATTGAAGTGTGCTTCAAACAGGTCTATGTTGATGGAGAGATCTGACATCGTGTTGCGGAAACATAATTTATTTATTATTTTAAAATTTTGCTATTTATGGTTTTTCAAGATTAATGTGCCTAATAATAACTGCATATGGAACGTAACCATTTTACATGGACACCTGGAACCTATAACAATTAAGTCTAGTTGAACAAAAACAATCATTCAAGGGTATTGCTCATTCTGTGCCTGAGCGTTGAACAAATCGCGTTATAATTGGTTTAAAAATAAGATTATTGATTTTAATTTTTAGCCAACACATTCTTATCACTTGTAGACTTCTCACGAAATCTCACGTTGTATGTCCACTCTGAGAAGTGTTGTACACTTAAATCTGTTAATATGAATAAATACTATTCTGTTCTTAAAAATAAAATTAAAGTAAAGCGGACAACGTTAAAACAACCGGTAATGAATTGATATTATTTTACTAGTATTTCTTCTTCGATACCCTCATTAAAACCGGTTGGAAATGAGGAATATTGGTATTTACATCCTCCAATTTTTTTTGCCAAAAAATTATGCTTTTGCTAAATAAGGAAATGGCAAATGACAGCGGAAACCATGTTTCACTAATTAGAATTCCGATTAATTCGACTCATTACCGGCCTCGTTGACTTAGTAACGCACTATTTAACAATCGCTGGTGTTATACAATATTCATTCATTTTGTTGATTTTCTTTGTCTCCATGATTTATGATATACAATATTCATTCATTTTGTTGATTTTCTTTGTCTCCATGATTTATGACAATTAAGCTCATTATGTCCGTTATTAAGTATAACTCATTCTAGAATTTAACTGCTTGAAACTAATGATCTGAGTGAAGAACAAGATCACGCGACAAAAAAGGCGTATTTACAATGCGCAATGATTCACAATTTCTGAATTGTGCCATTAACCTCATGGGTAATTACATAAACACTATTTAATGATGTTATGTTACCAATCATAATAGTAAAATGAGCCTTTTTATATCCTTCCATTACCGTTCAACCAGCGTATTTTTCATTTCCACTAATCACTGATTAATGAGGATGAATCTTTCAGAAGGGTGTCATAATCTTCAATAAAACACGTTTTTATTAGAATGTTTAATTGGGCCATGCGGCCTTTTAGTACCATGATCAATAAATCCAATTCAAATTTTCTCAAGAACATGTCATTGTAAGGTTATTTGATGGAGGCAAAATATTCAACAAAATGGATCATAAGTTCATGTATTCGATATAACAGTACGTTTAACTGCTAAATGACGACAGTGTGAACGTGTTCTTGCTGTGAGAAAGTTTAAGTTGTAAGTTCAGATTGCCAAATTTAAAGTCGCAACATTAGGCTTAGTATGCGAACGCATTGCTCGACACGAAGAATGCCTCATGAATAAATCATTAAACTTTTAGAACTGGAAATCCATGCGCATGTGTGAAGTTTTGAAGAAACACATGCAAAAAGTGTAAGAGTTGCGTTCACAATATAAACTGCAAATAGTAAACCTCTTACAATTTACGTTTTGCAGGGGTGATAAAAAGACTTCACGAGCTCTAAAGATGCCTGGAGACAGTATATTTCGGTGTATAAGTCGAAAATGTACATTTCATTAGATATACATCAAACACGCACGTTTCCGTAATACAACTGTGGGGAGCGGTGGCCTAGAGTTAGGGCGCGCGCTTCGGGATCTAGAGGTCAAGAATAACCCAACAATGTGTACATTGGTACCTGTGAGAGCAGTGTCTTTTCCTGGGCGCCACAGGGAGACACGGGCCCAATGACCAGGGGGAGTTAAAAGGTCAAAGGGTGCTTGAGTGACTTAACAGCTGAAAAGAGCCCCAGACAGTTGGTAACTTTGTAACTTTAACAGCTTGGTAACAATGGAGTGTACGAAAATTGTATTGTAGAGACGTACTACATACAAGTACACAATATATCTTCATCTATTAAAGATCAAGATGGATACATCAAAATGTACTGTCAGTACGCACCTAAACCGACTAAGGCCCGTATTCACATGTCGTTCCTCCACTCCAACTCGACTCACCCTAACCTAAGGGAGCCTCAAGTGTAGCTGGAGTGACGGTCGAGTTAGTGAAGCTCGAGTGGAGATTTTGTATTCACATACATTTATCGACCTCCACTTTCTCGAGTGGGTGATCGTTATAATACATGGTAGGATAGTAAACTGTGTAAACAATCCATGATAAATTATTGAATAGTTTTTTTTTAGTTTCGGTGCATTTTCCTGATATAAACAAAGCCGAATTCTAATGTTGATGACGTTTATGTTATATGAGATGAATACATATTTGAACTCACAAAAATAAGACCTTAGTTTGAATACACAATAATAATGATGATAATAAGATTATAAAAAAAGTTGGACCCATTTACATAAAACTTAGATGTTATTACATATAGCGTTAATTAAACGCATACCTACTAAAATGTTGCCAATAATAATAATAATAAACATCAAATTAAATGTTTTTAAGGATACCGTGCCGTAATCCAGCATTGTTGTGGAAGCAGGCCCAATAATATCTTATCAATATGAATTCCACAAACCGTTGGGCAGGAAGTTTCAGATTAACAATTTAGAAATCATATGACATAAAACCGGTTACTCTCTCCTGTGCCATTTGTTGAGCAACCTACTACAGATACAACACAGGAAAGCCAGGTCACTTGAACACCAATACTTCATAGAATGTCATTTATAAGAGCGACAATGATGTATATAAATAACTAAATACATATCAAGTGTACATCTAGATTATGCATGAACTAATTTATTTAAAGTTGAATGCGAAACATTTTTTACAACTCATTTCGATCATTCTCGACACACAATTTTTTAATTATGTTCATCGTCTAAATTGTATCAATGAACAAAAGGAGAAGAGCACCAAGTTTTTGCCTATTATACTGAACGTCTTGTGAGGGCATATTTGTCATATTGGCATGTTTGTGTGCATTAAGAAAGACTGAAAGAGATGTTCTGTCCGGCAATATGTATGTTTAATCTTCTTGATATGGGATCGAACCCGTATCCCAACACTCGACACGGGCACTCTACACAAGAATATCCAGGCAAAATTCTTGCACATTAGTGATTGCAACGGAAACCACATACTTGTGTTACAAGTGACCACGTTTTTATTTTAATGAAACTATTTTAGTTATCTTCACGGGATTAAAAGCAATCAAAGGCAATGATTAAATATATCAATCCATATATACATGTACATGTATGCATTTTTGTACTCGTGTTCCTTATATTATACAAATGAGTACAATACACCATGTTATTTATTAACATCGCACTAAAAGTACTAAATTTAAATCCACATATTTCAGATATGTACTGCAACTGAACTTTATATGGTCCAAAAATATACTTAAGGATCACAAAATATTACAAAACTTATATTACAAAATATGTATTTAAGGTTCGTTGGTTTATTTATCTTGAAAATACAATAACTTTATTACAAGTCAAACATTCGTGTGCTAAATCGGTAAATTCACATAACCCTACTTGAGTGTAGCTGGAGTCACTGTCAAGTGACCGTTTCGGCCACTCGAGAATTCCCCACTCAGTCGAGTGAACTCCAGCGACACTAACCGTTGTGAATACTAATTTCTAGTTAGGTCGAATGCCCACTCAAGCGCACGGACGAAACGATCATTAAAATCGGATAATCTTAGTGAGTGAGAGTGGAGGGATGGTCGAGTAGAGGATGTGAATATGGCCCTAAGTGTTTGCTCCACACACAGTAGTTAAACCCAAAGAAACACGAGGTTTGCGTGTTTCTACATTATTCTGCAAATTAACGATAAAGCGTGCGTAGTATGAGTTGTATTTTTGTCGATAGTTACTACACATTCTCTTTCACGGGTTTCACGAAGAGCCACGGTACACTTCCACAAGCTCAGTGGTTTTAAATATAACTTAACAATGTCGCATTTTTTGCGAAAAATTGAACGTTCTGTAGGAATTAGTATTATTGTATGTATAAGGTGACGCTTTGGACGTCCAGAACATACATATTGTTCTAGCTGGTCCATTCACAATTGACATTACGCCAGAACAGATAACACTCCTGGTTGTTTGTCGAAGGCTCCCTGTTAAGGTCTTCAAGTTAATCCATTGGACCATGTGATTTTAATTTACCGTTGAAATTGATTTAAAGGGTATTGATTGACAACTGAAGTAATGTCAATTAATTTGGTTATCCAACTATTAACAGTACTTTTTGAAACTTCAATCACTCTTGTCCTAGTTCCAATATTAAGTTTTAAGACAGTAAAGTCATAAAGTACCACGTAATCACCCACACATTGTACTGTTGCAATTAGTTAGCTATCGTACATCCTACTAGTTGACCATTATTAAACATATTTTATGACAATGTGCGAGAATACGGGTTATAAACCATACTAATTTTTTTTTGTTATAATGGTTTCCCTTTTAAAATTAGTATGTGCGCTGCTTCTTTGTGAGATTAGGGAAATTTAGGAATAAGGGAGTACATGTTCAATTTTGCTGACTGCCAGACTCAACTCGGGGCCAGGCAATGTAATGCTATCACGGGGTAGTGCATTCCAGTGGACTAAGGTACTAGCGAAGAAAAGAGTTATTATTGTATAGGTATATGTTTCGTTATTGCTGTGGTTTCATTCGTGCAGAAGTATTAGTGCCAATGAGGACAACATCATTGTCTCTGATTCCAGGTATCACACTGGTTATGTTTACTCTGGTGGGGTTGTTAACAGCCTACCAGAAGTGACTTAGAGCCTTGACACTCTTTACCGAAATATTTTCACAATCTGTAAGAAATTCAGTGGCTTCCTATGCTAGGAATAAATTTTTGACTGCAATGAACACTACTCTTTCAGTCTGATTCTCCCTATCCCTTTTAAAGGGGTATAGTCTAGATCCGGATTGAATACTTCATTATCAAAATGTTAAGGTTTTAGCCATGATTCTGTACCGATGACTATGTCTGGTTTGGGTGACATAATCATGTTCTCATATTCTTGTTTGTTGTCAACAATCGATCCAAAATTTACAACTAGGACTTTTTGGGATCACTTTGTCTTCATTTTTGTGTTGTTTTGGGGGGTACTTGTTGAGGCAGATGTTTGCTTTTTGGTGTTGATGTGTTGACGAGGTGATTTGGGTTGTCAATTTCTGAGATGTTAGTGCTGCGATTGTTTATTTAAATCATGAATGAATAATACTTTAAGGATATACACCAACAATTGTTTAGTTTCGTTTTTTTATGTTCAATATAGCTGTACATCACTTTTTAATTGGAACGTCTTTGGTAAACTGGAATGTATAACTTCTGTCTACCGTTGCCTCGTCCGAGAATACAACATCCGTGAACGTCTCGTGAGACGCGAGCATCTCTAATGCCCATTTCTTCCGGAACACTCTATTCTTCCGGAACACGAGACAAGATCATCCTTAATGCCCATTTCTTCCGGAACACTCTATTCTTCCGGAACACGAGACAAGATCATCCTTAATGCCCATTTCTTCCGGAACACTCTATTCTTCCGGAGCACGAGACAAGATCATCTCTAATGCCCATTTCTTCCGGAACACGAGACGCGAGCATCTCTAACGCCCATTTCTTCCGGAACACTCTATTCTTCCGGAACACGAGACAAGATCATCCTTAATGCCCATTTCTTCCGGAACACTCTATTCTTCCGGAACACGAGACAAGATCATCCTTAATGCCCATTTCTTCCGGAACACTCTATTCTTCCGGAACACGAGACAAGATCATCCTTAATGCCCATTTCTTCCGGAACACTCTATTCTTCCGGAACACGAGACGCGAGCATCTCTAATGCCCATTTCTTCCGGAACACAAGACCCGATTATATCTAATACCCATTTCTTCCGAAACACGAGACGCGAGCATCTGTAATGCCCATTTCTTCCGGAACACGAGACGCGAGCATCTGTAATGCCCATTTCTTCCGAAACAATATATTCTTCCGAGAAATTAACTGGCACTGTCTGTCTACATGTCCACCCAAGCTTGATATGATGTTCAAAGCTTAATAGTAGTCAAACACACATTCAATTAAAAACATCCGCTTATTTCTTTTGAATGTCCACAGATGTACAATTCAGGTCATTGGCTATCAAAATGTTAATGTAATCCAAGTGAATATCTTGTAGTTTACAAGATCCTGTCCTACTGGAGGAATATTTTACTTCACTTCTGTTCAAAAACGTTCGAACTCCTCTATAATTGATAGTATAAGAATGTTCCAATTCTATTTTTCGCGCAATTCACGCTATTCACTGCCTGGCCTGACTTTATGCAGGAGTAGTCGCCCTGCTGATTGAACATTCCGCTCAAATGTACCATATATGTTTTCAAACAAAGCTGTCTTTGATGCACGGTGCACTGTAATAACACATGAAACACAAGACTACTGTGCGAACAGCTTTAGGCATATAAGATTTTATATGCTCTAAGTCACCATTAAAATGTTTATGGGCAGATTTGAGTTCACCTAGACACCTTGGTTTGACTGAGAGGGCAAACATATTGTTTACATTTTATGTACCCTTGAAACATATTTTAGAGAATTCCGCTTTGTATACTTCCATTTTCGTTGAGTTAGCAAGGTTCCTCAAGTCGTTTAGATTGATTTCACAGTTTTATTTTGGCTTTTATCAACACAAGCATGACTCGAACTATCACAATCGTCTATAGAATAGGCAAAATCAAGATCCCGAGATAGTTCATGGGCTACAGTTTGATTCCACTTCTCTTCCTGTCTTCGAAAATATTACCGTAATCATTTACATACAACGCAATATTTATCTTTACTCTCCTTGTAAGAATGTTAGGGAAAGAGATGACGCCATCTGGTATAAAGTCATTCTTCCTGATGAGTTCATTTCTACGGTTGTCTCGTCCGAGAATATTACTTCCGTGAACGTCTCGCGGGACGCGAACATCTCTAAAGCCCATTTCTTCCGGAACAATCTATTTTTTCCGGAAAATACACTGACAATGTCTGTTTACATATCCTTCTAAGCTTGATACGATGAAGCTCAATAGTTGTTAAACACACATTCAATAATAAAAACGAACAATAACTAATTTCTTTTGGATGTCCACAGATGTACAATTGGGGTCATTGGCTATCAAAATGTTAATGTAATCCAAGTGAATATCTTGAGGTTACTAGATCCTGTCCTACTAAGGCAGGTTTCACTTCACTTCTGTTCAAAAACGTTCGAACTCCTCGATCACTGATAGCATAAGAATGTTCCAATTATATCTTTCAGGTAATTTCACTCTATTCACTGGCTGGCCTGACTTTATGCAGGAGTAGTCATCGTGCTGATTGCATATTCAACACAGCTGACAGCACTGCACTGTAACTTGTTAAACCAACCTGCACTTCGGGTTTATAACTTGACAATAGAGAGGTTGCGAAATCGAACGTCAACGTGTACGTGTACGAGTGAACTACTTTTTGAGCAAATCGTCATCCAGGTATGTGTAGGGCTTACACGTTAAAACCGTGTAGTGGGACTTGTAGAGGTATGTGTACCACATCACACATGTATGCGTAGGCACGGATAAATCGTTTTATCAAAAGAAACATGGACTAGTCAAGCTATACAAACACTCATTTCGATGCATGGGGAAATCGTGCTATAACTGTCACGCGATTTTATACGTACACGTTATCTTTCGCAAGCAAATTTAAATTACAACATGTACGAGTACGTGTACGGGTTTCTACACGTACACGTACCCGTACACGTTGCTTTCGCAACCTCTCTAGTATGTTAATAAAACCGAATACACGGCGACTCGGTCTCCCTACTCCAGTTGTGAGGGTCTTCAAGAGTATGACCATTTATAACACGATAGTTTTGGGGGTAATTTGTGTCACCCTTTTTGAAAATTGGTGTGATTATATAACTCTATATATACTACCAACGTTTATATAGTATACATTTATTATTATTTACTTCCGCTCAAATGCACAATATATGTTTTAAAACAAGCTGTCTTTGATGCACGGTGCACCGCAATAACCCATGAAACACAAAGACTACTATGTGAACAGTTTTAGGCATATGAGATTGTATTCGCTCTAAGTCACCATTAAAATGTTTATAGGCAGATTTGAGTTCACCTAGACACCTTGGTTTGACTCACAGGCGGCAGTATCAGTGTTTTGTCCGCAAACGATTAAAAATATAATAAAAAATATAAAAAAAATTCGTACTGAGCTAATATACTATCAAGGTATAAAGCGTACTATATGTCTATATGCCAAAGATTGTGGAACATTGCATCTCGTTGTTTCAACATAAAATACAGGCGCTGAAGAAAAATCACTATACAAGTCATTCACGTAAACTATAAGATATTCATTCTTACCGAAAATCTCGTTCAATTGTATCATATAACTGCGAAACAGCAAAACAGTGTTACTTTCGTTATTTAACTTCGCTCAAGGTCATTTTATTTATGCACTGGTTACCCGCTGCGCTCACAGTATCGTAATTATTGTTGGGAACCAAGCCTATGCGATGTTCCACAATCTTTGGACATAGACATATACTACGCTTTATACCTTGATAGTGTACATATAGTTAGATAGACAATCGATATATATACGGTCCATGTAGTGTTTTAGCTCAGTGACGGATTTTTATGCCCCCGTATCGATAGATCGGGAGGCATATAGTAATGCACCTGTCCGTCCGTCCGTCCGCCCTGGTTAACTCAAATTGACCGTTTCTTCTAGCATTAATATGGCTTGCTACAAAGCTTTCAAACTTGCATGGATGTTGTATATGAACACTCTCCACGCGCCTGTATCACCTGACTCCATTTTGACCTTCACCTTGACCTAATTTTGGACTTAGACTTATTGAAAGGCCAAATTCTTGGTTAACCCAAATTGACCGTTTCTTCTAGCATTAATATGGCTTGCTACAAAGCTTTCATACTTGCATGGATGTTGTATATGACCACTCTCCACACACCTGTATCACCTGACTCCATTTGGACCTTCACCTTGACCTAATTTTGGACTTAGACTTTTCTCCCCTTTAGTATTTTCACAATAAAATTTTGTCTGGAGCGTATCTTCAAAACTATTTAACATATTGACTTGAAATATGATATATAAATAGACGGCAACTTGGAGAAGTGCATTGACAAAGAACCACAACTCTGTCTGTTTTAAATTTTGAATTATCTCCCCTTTCGTGTTTTTATAGTCAAATTTTGCTCTGAGTATATCTTCAAAACTATTTAACAACTTGACTTGAAACTTGGAATATAAAAAGATGGCAACTTGGAGAAGTGCAATGACCAAGCAATATAACTCTGTCTGTCTTAAACTTTTAATTATCTCCCCTTTAGTATTTTCAGAATAAAATTTTGACCGGAGTGTATCTTCAAAATTGTTTAAGATATTGCCTTAAAACTTGATAAATAAATAGATGGTAGCTTATAGAAGTGCATGGACCAAGAACCATAACTCTGTCTGTCTTACATTTTGAATTATCTCCCCTTCAGTATTTTCATGATAATTGTTTGTCTGGAGCGTATCTTCAAACGTATTTAAAGTATTGACTTGAAACTTGGTATATGAATTGGTGGCAAGTCAATCAAGGCACTGCTTTCAAATGTGGCATATTCGTTTACCATCATAAGTCCCTTATAGTTCACAGCCATGTAACATTATCACACATTTTAACTGAATAATGGCCCCTGATTGACTTACAGCTTTTTATGGACATGGCTTCCACGGGGGCATAAGCGTTTATTGAACGCAGTCTTGTTTTCTTTTTCTTTCCCAAACACTGATACTGCCGCCAATGCTTTGACTGAGAGGGCAAACATATTCTTTACATTTTACGTACCCTTGAAACATATTTTAGAGACTACCGCTTTGTATACTTCCTTTTTTGTTGAGTTAGCAAGGCTCCTAAAGACGTTCAGATGGATTATGTATTTTAATTTTAGCTTTCATCAACACAAGCATGACCAGAACTATCACAATCATCTATATAATAGGCAAAATCAAGATCCTGAGATAGTTCATGGGCTACAGTTTGATTCCACTTGTCTTCCTGTCTTCGAAAATATTACCGTAATTATTTATATAACACAATATTTATCTTTACTCTCCTTGTAAGAATGTTAGGGAAAGAGATGACGCCCTCTGGTATAAAGTCATTCTTCCTGATGAGTTCATTTCTAAGGTTGTCTCGTCCGAGAATATTACTTCCGTGAACGTCTCGCGAGACGCGAACATCTCTAAAGCCCATTTCTTCCGGAACAATCTATTTTTCCGGAAAATACACTGACAATGTCTGTTAACATATCCTTCTAAGCTTGATACGATGAAGCTCAATAGTTGTTAAACACACATTCAATAATAAAAACAAACACTAACTAATTTCTTTTGGATGTCCACAGATGTACAATTGGGGTCATTGGCTATCAAAATGTTAATGTAATCCAAGTGAATATCTTGAGGTTTACTAGATCCTGTCCTACTAGAGGCAGATTTCACTTCACCTCTGTTCAAAAACGTTCGAACTCTTATATCACTGATAGCATAAGAATGTTCCAATTATATCTTTCAGGTAATTTCACTCTATTCACTGCCTGGCCTGACTTTATGCAGGAGTAGTAACCTTGCTGATTGTACATTCAACTCAGCTGACAGCACTGCACTGTAACTTGTTAAACCAACCTGTTCTTCGGGTTCATAACTTAACAGTATGTTAACAAAACCGAATACACGGCGACTCGGTCTCCCTTCTCTAGTTGTGAGGGTCTTCAAGAGTATGACCATTAATTCCACGATAGTTTTGGAGGTCATTTGTATCACCCTTTTTGATAATTGGTGTGATTATATACTCGATATATACATTATACGAAGTGCGAACTTTTTCACGAAGTAAACATAGCTGGGGTTTTTTCAAAACAAAGTGTATTTAGTATACATTTATCATTATTTACTTCCGCTCAAGTGTACACTATATGTTATAAAACAAAGCTGTCTTTGATGCACGGTGCACCACAATAACCCATGAAACACAAGACTACTGCGCGAGCAGCTTTAGGCATATAAGATTTGTTTTGCTCTAGGTCACCATTAAAATGTTTATAGGCAGATTTGAGTTTACCTAGACACCATGGTTTGACTGATAGGGCAAACATATTCTATACATTTTATGTACCCTTGAAACATATTTTAGAGAATGCAGCTTTGTATACGTCCTTTTTCGTTGAGTTAACAACGTTCCTCAAGTCGTTTAGATTGATTACACAGTTTTATTTTGGCTTTTATCAACACAAGCATGACCCAAACTATCACAATCATCTTATTCTATATAGTAGGCAAAATCTAGATCCTGCGATAGTTCATGGGCTACAGTTTGATTCCACTTGTCTTCCTGTCTTCGAACATATTACAGTAATTATTTATACAACATAATATTTATCTTTACTCGCCTTGAAAGAATGTTTAGGAGGTGACGCCCTCTGGTATAAAGTCATTCTTCCTGATGAGTTCATTTCTACGGTTGTCTCGTCGGAGAATACAACGTCCGTGAAAGTCTCGCGAGAGGCGAGCATCTGTAATGCCCATTTCTTCCGGAACACTCAATTCTTCCGGGAAATACACCAACACTGTCTGTCTACTTGTTCATCCAAGCTTGCAGATACGATGAAGCTTAATAGTAGTCAAACACACATTCAATTAAAAACATCCGCTTATTTCTTTTGGATGTCCAAAGATGTACAATTCGGGTCATTGGCTATCAAAAGGTTAATGTAATCCAAGTGAATATCTTGTAGTTTACAAGATTCTGTCTTACTGGAGGCAGATTTCACTTCACTTCTGTTCAAAAACGTTCGAACTCCTCTATCACTGATAGCATAAGAATGTTCCTATTGTATCTTTTGGGCAATTTCACTCTATTCACTGCCTGGCCTGACTTTATGCAGGAATAGTCATCTTTCTGATTACACATTCAACACAGCTGACAGCATTGCACTGTAACTTGTTAAACCAACCTTTCCTTCGGGTTTACAACTTGACAGTATGTTAACAAAACCGAATACACGGCGACTCGGTCTCCCTTCTCTAGTTGTGAGGGTTTTCAAGAGTATGACCATTTATACCACGATAATGTTTGGGTCATTTGTATCACCCTTTTTTGAAAATTAATGTGATTACATAACTCGATATATACATGGTGTATCACATTATACGAAATGCGAACAAATGTACGAAGTAAACATAGCTGAATATTTTCAAACCAAAGTTTATGTAGTATACATTTATTATTATTTACTTCCCCTTAAATGCACAATATATGTCTTTGTTGCACGGTATACCGCAATAACCAATGAAACACAAGACTACTGTGCGAATAGTTTTACGCATATAAGATTTTATAAGCTCTAAGTCACCATTAAAATGTTTATAGGCAGATTTGAGTTCACCTTGACTGAGAGGACAAACATATTCTTTACATTTTATGTACCCTTGAAACATACTTTAGAGAATGCCGCTTTGTATACTTCCTTTTTCGTTGAGTTAGCAAGGTTCCTCTCAAGTCGTTTAGATGGACTACACAGTTTTATTTTGACTTTTATCAACACAAGCATGACCCGAACTATCACAATCATCTATATAATAGACGAAATCTAGATCCTGCGATAGTTCATGGGCTACAGTTTGATTCCACTTGTCTTCCTCCCTTAGAAAATAGGCGGAAGTAAATCAACATAAGAAGAGCATGTACAGAATAAATAAATAATATGAACACAAAAACATAACAACAGTCCCACTATGTACATAGAATATAAGAATATATGTTTATATACCAATTAACGAGTACGAAAAGTTAACCGGTTATCCAAATACGATTTACGCCTTTCCAATGGTTGAAAAATATATTGTGCTAATTTACGTCTTATAATTATTATTTTATATTTGTGGATTGTTGGCCAACACGGCCAATGGCAATGTTAATTTGACAAAATTTATATCGTCGTCTCTTGCTTCACTTTTCAATGTAACAATTCACTGTCTTCTGTTAACCTATACATAACACGTTGTTATTTTATCGCAAACGGACAGTCGCAAAGTTATTGTCGATTCAAAGATATCTTTTCAAAGCGCCATAATGTTCCAGTTATGCAAAGGTTAATTCTTGAATTCTTGAATCTTTTTTCATTTTATTGCCAAAACTAACATCGTTAGTTGCATAACGGCTTTTTGGTGGCTGTATTTTGTTGTGAGGTCCCTTCTGTACGTACACACTGATAACTTGCATTTTCCATTACTATAGTACTTTTGTAAGCTCTTACAATTTACCATACAGACAGGAAGCCGTATTAAAAAAGATTGGTCAAAGACGAAATACGCTTACTTTTACGTTGTCAGACGCCATCTTGAATTATCCGAACATTTTTGCATACAGTGCTTTCACACAGTGTGCTCATGTGTATTTCCGTTTGTGGGAATATTGTGCACTTGATTTCTGGGAACAAAACATAACAATTAAACCTTAAAATATTGCACAATCATTAAAGTGTTAATGGTTTATTAAGACATGTAAAGGTGCATATTAACCACAATAATGCGAAAATAATTGGGCTGAATTAAGAAAAATATAACCCATCGTGCTGCACTGTAGTAAGCCTGTCATCACCCGGTCAGTCAAACACCCAACTAATCTGACGGAATTTACGCCACAGTCTATAGATAGTTGAGTTATGACAGTTAAACGCAGCTACCACCTGTCTAAAAGATGTACCAGTCTGCAACATCCCGACTGCACTCGTCAAATCTCAACCTGACCATACTGGCATGTGAACGTTTCGGGCTCATAAGTGTGTTTTTGTATTGTCGCCATGTTTTAAAAATGTGTAAAGTACACATTTGCTGAAACGAAATTCCGAAGTTCCACGTGCGGTTGTAGGCGATATACACTTTGCGATAATATTGCCTCCATGTTTGATGGAAAACTAATGCACCAGTCAGTTGCAACTTCGCCCCCCCCCTTTCCCGGGGATTGGTCGGAATTGTAACTTTTGGCTGTCAAAACCCCCGCCCGTCCACGGCCCTGCCAGCTTGATATTGTCCCATGGGTATTGAATCGGAGAAAAAAATCTTAACATAACCCCGGTCGTATGGGGGAAGCCGGAAGTGAAAACACACGAGTTAAATGACAAGCGGTAGCATCCGTTTCCTATAGGCACATTTCTAGTTTACTTTCATTACAATGAAAAAACGGCTTACTCAACTAGTTGACTTTTGGACTAAACATTAATGACTTTAACTTCATAATGTCAAACTGGTTTAAATTCATTTTTGAAATAACTCAATTATTCATTGTCAGAGTTTAACGATTATTACACCCTTATAATATAATTCAGTCTGATTAATATTGGTAGTAGAGGCTGTACACAAACAAATTGTATTTAAACTGTGTGTACTGTGTTTCGTCTTCTAGAAAAGTTAGTGAATCTAGAATGTGAAGATGCTTCCGGTGCAAGCATTATCTAACACTGTCGTAATGCTGTGTCTAGCTGTTTCGTCCATTAAGTACTAGTACATAGTCTTGGTTTCCGTCAAGTACATTTAGAGTGTACAAAAGTGCTTCCAACTAGCATTTTATGGCGTGTCACTGTCTATTTTCCAAACAAAATACGTCTTTTCGACTTTATAAGGCGCTGTGGTTGAGTAAAAATCACATTACACACTTTCTTAATTTCATCGGATACTATAGCTAGTTTGTGATAGAAAAAAATCGTGTATTTTAAATATTTCTGAAAATCTATCTATCAGATTTTGGTAAAAAATTACACAGAAATACAATAACTTCCTACCTACTCCCATTTTGAATTTCATAATTTTTAGTCACCAATTAAAAGACATTTATTCTTTATTACATATTGAAATTACATGCGTATTTACAGTTCAACGCAGGGAGGTAATTTGGTATTCCATTGATGATTTACTATCAATTATTTAAACCGTTACCATCCGTGATCGGCGGGAATGAGATTGCTGTTATAAAGACAAGACTTATGAGGCCCTTGTGATTCGGTTTATATAGTTGTGTCGCTTATAAACAAAGTACTGCAATAAAATGTACACCTTCGTCATATTCACAGACGGGCCTCGCATGTGGTAAATTAAATAGGTTGCAATTACGCAAATAAACCGTTATGCGTATCACGTGACCGCGAAATTGGCTGTTGCAAGTATCAAGTCTTCTAACTTGATATTTCATACAAAACTACAAATATGTTGCATAGAACTTATAAAACTTTTTTAACTCATTTCTGATGTTGCTGAAATTTCAGTGTGTATTAGGTAGATGTATTTCATTTAATCGTGCAAAATTTCATACTTGTAGGTGTTGTAATTTTAGAGAAATCTTTAAAAAACACGATTTTTTTCTATCGCAAACTAGCTATACTGATAGTTCATCAATAAATCGCTGGCTTAGAACGAGAAAGTCATAACTACAACATACGACCTTATAAGGCTGAAACGTATCATAGGGCGCTGCTTGCTGCTTATGAGCCTATTTTCATGAAAATCCGAACATGTCATGTTAGCCTAAATGGAGTTGTAAAAGCTTGCTTTTCATATGCAAAGAATAAATTTCCGACAGTTTTTTCTTGTTTTCTCAGAATATCGATTTTATACTTACGAACTTTTGATTCTAAGCCAGTCATATATAACAAATTTAAAACGTATTGGTGGATGAGAGATGGTTTTAATTATTCTAAATCCTGACCAATGGTTTAGATTCAAGTAATTACACAACATAATTTTCGATAACTGAAGTTTTCGTTTTTGAACATTTTCTTGTCTTTTCCAAAGCTCGTTTACACTTCGGAAGACACTCGATATTGAATTCAACTTTTTAATGTTCACCACCATCGTTATAAAACGATGTCACTTTCGTTTGACAGGTTGTTTGCTATAATGTTGCATTAACCAGTACAAACTGACACAGTTGATTTATTTAATATGCTGTACTTAACTTTAATGTGTGTATAGTTTCCATAAGGAAACAATCATAGACGGTAAAGATTTCCACACTTTCTTTTCTGGTTGTTTCCGATTGCTCCAGATAATGCCTACAGTTATTCCAACAAATTGGGACAGTCCATTTATATTTGTCTGGCACATAATACGATGACATCACAACGGAATAGCTCGTACTGATTTATATACACAGAAATGAAGATATTGAAAATGTACACTGAATACATAGATTTTTTTGTATGTCACATTATGTTAATTTTATGTTAAAGACCTTCACTTTGTCGTGGTCTCAAATGAACCGCTTTCAATGCTTCCAACTCGTCTAGATATGAACCGGTTCGTTACTCCATGAACCCACTATACTTGTATCACTTAACCGTTTCTTCCCTCAAATCGCTGGTCCCTGTAAGTCGGACATGGAAAAGACGAGTGAGCACTGTCGATCGCAAAGAAACAGAGAAAAAAACACATAGCACAACTTTTATGATTATCAAATGAGAACAATGTTTATATTTATTTCAAACTTATCACTATGGCTTGTATGTTAACCAATTAACTGTTATAAGTTTCAATTCACCGTCTGTTGTTGTAGTAAAATGACAATAGAAAAAGTCCATAAAAGCAACATTAGTCCGGTTAAATATTTGACATAACTAGCTACAACAATGTGTATTGTAATCCATCTAAGCCTGAATGTAGAATATTCGGTACAAGATAATCTTAAAGAATGCTTTCAAAGAAAGAGTCTTAGTATTTGCATGAAACTGAATGATGTTATTACGATACATGTCCTTTAATGTTAAAACTATTGAATGTTTTGAATATTAACATCAATATTTTGCCATTTTTTGTAACCACTTGAATCATCAATTAAATTTTGTAAATCATTAACTTGATATTTCTACGCTTTACGCTTGAATTAAACTTGCAATTATGTTCAAAGTATGACAAGGAGTGCTAAAACTATAATAGGACATATCTTGTCTTAATTCTAGCCATGGAAGCAGTTACTTTTTGGATCTCAGTTATGCAAAAATACTGCATACTGTTAGTAGCCATGCGACTCATAACATTTCTAAACATCTTTTATTAACTGAATATGCAAACATGGCTTTGAATGCAGACAAACACATAGGTGTCATTGTTGTCGTTAGCTACGAGATTGAAGGTAAGCTAACACTTAATGCAAAATCAGAACACATTGTACATTCAACGAGTCCTAAAATAAATTAGCTGGAAATGGTAATTAATGAATCTGCAAGCAATACTTGATTCCCCTACCAGGTTGTCAATGCTTCTGTTGCAATGACAACACAAGTTTTTGTCCGAATCAAAAACAAATTATCTTGCAAAATTTCCATATTGGTCTATATCCACATATCAAATTTCATAAACCTAGTTTAAAAACTGTTATGGGCTGGATCTAGAATTTCTTGACGGACGGAGGGCAAACATATAGTCCCTTCCGACTGAAAACCGGTAGGGTCTAATAAGGTTAATACTAGAATATTGAACCAAGCCCAACAAGCTGATATAAATGTTTATTTGAGGAATTGTGGTGCAGGTTCGTACTATACATTTACTTTTGAATCAGGCGCATGTGTCTTCAAAGGAAAACGGATTTAACGTATAGTATTTGGTAACCAAAGCAACCAAAGGTACATATGTAACACTCCGATCAGGAAAAAATAGTGACTAATTTGTTTATAAAGTAATTTCACTGACAATTGTAATGCAACACCATACATTGTTATAGTATTGCATTTTGAAAGCACTTCAATGGTCCCGCAAGAAATCATAACTAGATGTGACATTCGTTTCATGACAAAAATGCAGGTATGACATCGATACATATAGAGCGTAACATTGTAATTTGGTAGCTTCTGCATGCATCCACTGAAGAAACTGATCGTCTAAGCCAGTGTCTTGTTTCACATTGTTTTAATATAACACTAAATGTAGATGCACATGGCAAGATTAGCGTTTTAGTTGCCCGGCTGAGAGTTTCCTTTGTCATGGTGATTGGAAGTCATTTTCTTGCATTCTTTGCAAACATCATTTAAGTAATTCATAGTAATCACTTCTTCACGTAATATGGATCTAACAATTATTTTCTAGTTCCCATGGGGATCCGATAATTCGCTCCTAGGAACTGATGGAAGCGAGTCACAATTACTGATTTAGTAACCTGTAAACCAAAGCGCATTCTTATACTTTCGAACTGGTTGGATACATATAAAACAGCTCAATTCATCTCATTGATGAAGAATGTCCATAGCATGCATGGTGTTATTGTACAAATCTACTATTTTGTCATATGGATTGTCATCCGCGTATAATCCACCAGTTTGCAAGTGATGTTAGTTTACTTTCCTCCCTATGCAGCACAAATCTCTAGAACATGTAACTTAATGGATGATCGTAGTGATTTCAATTCATTTAGTTGATCTAAGTGAGGAGGATTGGTCTTAACACCTTTATAGATTGTTGTTGATGATGCGCTGTTTTCTTCCTTATCTTCACAACATAATTAGTCACTTTAGTCAGATACTTGTCGAATGGGTTCTTTGTACTTGTAAACCAATGACTGTGCCTGTAAGGGCAAACAGAACAGTATGTCATAAGACAGTAACTAAAATAATTGACAACTCGTCTCAAAGGCTTACAGCAAACGACTCATTTAATGTACATACATATCAATAAGTATACCCAATGGTGTAACAGTCAAAAACATGAAACAACAACATAAAAATATATGAACATGAAATAGCAACTAACCTGTAAGGGCAAACAGAAAAGTATGTCATAAGACAGTCACTAAAATAATTGACGAACTCGTCTCAAATGCTTACAGCAAACGACTGTCGTGGATTATAAATGAAATTCTGTGCAGAGTATCGGTGCAAAGCTAAGTAAAATCAAAGCTTTGAAACCAGTGGCTACTGTTGGTAATGAATCGATGAAAAATGGAATGGGAAGTGAATGACGTGACTGTTTAAAGATAAACTGGGTATATAATAAATAATGTAGTACAAGTACATACATATATATAAATAAGGTCTATATGACCTCGTGACATACTAAAAAAACAACACACTAATACCTATTACAGTAAGTGAGCTGTGTCTGATGTCCCCGCATCCTTCACCGAACTGTAAAATTAGCCAGGGTAAAAATGAATCAAATTCAATTTTTCATGTCTGGTGCGTTGTCCTCAAAGACAGCATTGTTTCAAACGAAGACAATCTCACAGCTTTAGTGCATCAAGTAAATAGCTCATTGCTGATTGTCCGCTTAAACTACGTAGTTTGGAACTACTTTTCCTGCCTTGTATCAAGGTGAATGTAATGAGTCGTAGCGTAAGATAATGGTGTGTAACATGTGGTTATCTGCTGCCTATCAGCTACGAATGATTCAAGCTTAATGTGTTTTTGGTGCAAAACATTAACTTTGATGCTGTCACATCGCTCATCGAACAGTGAAATAGGCTAGTCTAAAAAGGGATGACATTTACGTTTTCTATCACATGCACGTCATTGGTTCGTTGTTCTTGTAAGCCTATTT
This sequence comes from Spisula subtruncata, assembly GCA_963678985.1. Lineage (NCBI taxonomy): Eukaryota > Metazoa > Mollusca > Bivalvia > Venerida > Mactridae > Spisula > Spisula subtruncata. The sequence goes on from OY787671.1 coordinate 37,996,562, forward strand.
TCATGAACATTCGAACTTGTCATTCTGACCAAACTGTAATTAAAACAGCTTGTTATACCATACGTTTTTCGGACAGTTTTCTTGTTTTCTCAAAATATCGATATTGCCCTTCGACCTACTCATTTTAAGCCAGCGAAATGTCCTTCGGAACAATTTTGCTTTTTAAAAAAAATCAAAATTCAGAGTTTATTTGAAAACTCATAAGTATTGGCAGTTTCTTGGACAATGAGTGTGCTCTTGATCATATGACAAGATCTAAGTTCTAGAATACTGTTTTAAATTGTGAATGCACATGTATTTAATTGTCAATTGCAATAGTATATGCTTTCATATTATTTGCGCTATATAAATGACATGTATTTGTAAATGAGAAACTTCGTAAATTTCAGGTAATATCAAATAACATTCATGATTGGTTTTGGGTTTTAGTATTTTTGTATAGCAAATACTTTTACAGTTGCGAATATAACCGACGTAGTGTTTAGACGTGAGCAGGCATAACTTTTCAAAATGCATTATGTCCTGTTTTCTCTTTTAAGTGATAAAAGTTGGGCCTTTTTTCTGACTGAACTGTTGAAATCACACGGAAATATAAAACACGTGGTTTCATAACAAACACATCTCAAATACTTCTTATAATATAACTTAGACATATAAGACCCTCGTAAACTCGTACATGCAGAAAATTGTGTACTTTAAATGCAATTTTAATGAAACATTACCATAAACTTGTTTGTACACCCGAGGACTTCAACAACGTCTCACTTGATATCTTAAAGAGGCGCATACCCTTAAATTATTTAGTGTTTTGAAAAACTAGCTTAACATGGTTGTTTGTTAATTGATATTTCTTTCATATAATTCAATTGCTTACGTGGTCAAATGACAATGTACGTATCATTCATTGAGGATTCTGCATGCGTATCTATAACAAGTTCACTCACATGGGATTCCAATGTCGGTTATCATATGTTGGTTTGTATATGGAGGATGGTAAGGCACATATGATCGACATTGTCAAAACACATTGAAAGCTTCCATAATGTATACCTCATGAGTCAATTTCATTCGACATGTTCGACCGAATACAAAATCAAGTTATCTTAAGTCATTGTATCTTAACATTTTAGTAAGTATATGGCCATATTTGAATGTAATATAACAGATGAGGGCGGCATTTGAAAAATAGTTGACAATCATATTTATTATTGCGACGATTTTGTCAGTGACAAAATATTTACTTGAAGGCTTTATAAGGCGATGTCATATCCCGCACGCTTAATCACGATAATAAGAATGCATAGCCTGTAATCGAAAATCTCCCAATTTGCACATAGTGAGCGTGCATGCACAAACCTTGGAAAAAAACAAACAGTATTTATTACAACCTAGACTGAATTATGGGCAGAAAATATTAGGTCGAATGCATATAAGTACTTATATAATTGATTTTACCAATTAAATATTTAATGATTTCATTTGAGCGTTATTTGACTTACAATGAGCCATTTAAGGCGTTCTGGTTTAGAATAATTAATCAAATATAAACGTGTCTGTTCTCCGTCCAGGACATGTGTTGGGTATGGTTCACCTGAAAAATAAATTGACGCTGCATATCGCGAGGTCGTAAGTACAAAATCGATATCTTTAAAAACAAGAAAATACTGTCCGAATATTACTCTTATGGAAAAAAAACCTTTTCAACTTTAGTTTCTTCAACATGACAGGTTCCGATTTCATGAAATTAGACCCATAAGAACCGCAAATTTGAAGCTGATTTTAAATGTGTACTAGTATGTAGTACTTTCTAAGCCAGCTATATGCTAGCATGGCTTGATTATTATCTGAACTGGTAGTAAACAGTCCGAAAACTATAATCATTGAACTTCGTGCCTTAAACATTTAGATGGTTGATCGTTTACGCCAATTGAATATTTAATATGGCAATTATACACCAATTATGTATTTAACCATCTATTTGAAGTCCTTTATTTTAGTATGAATAATGTTTGGCATTATGATAGTTTACCATAATCATTAGCCAATCTATAATTCTGTATCCATAATTATTCCTTCCCAATGATAATAGTTCATAACCAATAAGCAGATACACAACTTGAAAGATAGTTACGTACTTATTATGATCATTCACTCAAGACAGTTGAGTCGGTCTCAGACATTCACGTTCAACCTGCATATACAACGTATGTTTTCTACCGTAACATAGTCTGGAAACTTGGCTTATCACTGATTCATGAGGATGGTTTCAGGCCAAAACGTTTAAACTGTTACCTTTCATTAAGACATATAATTAACTTGCGTGAAAAGTATTTGTTCTTGGTTTGAACGATTCTGATGTCTATACACGAACGAATGTATCAATTGATATCTCCGGCAGTGCGAGGTAAGTTGGAAGTTAAAACACATGGTCAAATGACAAGTGGTAGCATTCGTTTCCTATGGGCACATTTCTAGTTTACTTCGATTACAATAGTTAGCTCACATAGCTGACCTTTTAACTAAACATGTGTGATATTCAATTTGATAAATACACAAAGGAATAGAATATATAATTCAAGAATGAAATACTAGTAACGCAATTATTCAGAAAGTATCGTCATTATTTAACGTATTTATTACACACTAATTATATATTTTTGTCTACTTATGTATTTAATATTGACATATATCTACAAGTTTTGAGGAGTGACTAATACTAACTTTGTATTCTATTTCTAAAGGGGTTACTTACCGAGAGGTCATGGTAGAACTATAGTTAATGTCCACTCATTATTATTTAAACTATGTGCACTATATTAAAACACATACAATGTCTGGAGAATCTAGGACGCGAAGATGATCCGGTGCAAACATTATCTAATACGCTTGTAATGTTGTATCTAGCTGTGTCGCTGATTGTCTACCATTAAACAGTCTTTATTTCCATCCGTCAAGTATAATAAGAGTATAATATAGTGCTTCTAACAAGCATTAAATGGCGTGAACCTATCTATTTTCCTTATATGTTTACGTGTATTTGCACACTAAAGCACTGCCCTAGTTAGAAACACATGCACATTTTCTTAATTTCCTTGCATAATACAGATTTTTTCATCAATATACGAGCTTATATTTAGCTAAATTGACATATTGGTGGGCGAGAACTTGTATTAATTTCTCAATCCTGACTAATGGTTTAGTTTCTAGTAATAACACAAACTAACCATTTCGACTACTGAAGTTATCGTATTTGAACATTTTCAGTTTTTTTACAAAGCACGTGCACACATAGGACGAAATTCAGTGACTAGTCTTTTAAATACCATCACCACTTTCGCTTTAATAGGTCGTCTGCAATAAGCAGCATTAACCAATATAAGCAGAGACATTTGATTTATTCAATTTTCAGTACTTTACTTTACTGTGTATCTAGCTGCCATAAGGAAACAATCATTGGCGATGTAGATATACACACAATCTCTCCTGATTGTTTCCGACTGTTCTAGATAATGCCTACAGTTTTTCCAGCTTACTTTGTCGCATTATATTTGTCTATCACATAATTCCTTGACGTCACAGCGGAAGAGAAAGTACTCGTTTTAATAGAATTAAAGATATAGAAAATACACAAAAACACTTGTAATGTACTTTGTTACTTGGTAATGGTTAGTGTTTGTTAAAGACTTGTTTAGGTCCTTCATTATGTTGTGGTCACATATGAAACGTTTTCGTTGCTTCAATTCGACATGATGAGAACCGACGTGTTTATCGGACATGATATAGAATCAGATGCTGTCGTACCCGGATTACTTGTTTCACTCGACTGTTTCTTCCTTCATATCTCGGATCATGTGTAAGTCAGGCAGGGCAAACAAGAGCGAACATTGTTGATTGCAATAAAACAAATAAAAAAGACAATTTCTGTATCATAACGTTTATGCATAACTAATAGAAAAATGGTGATATTTATTTCATGCTATTCACTTAAATGTTCGATTCATCGTCTATATTGTAGTATAATGACAATAGATAACAAGCTTTCATAAATGCAATACAAATCCGGTTACATATTCGACATAACTAGCAATACCAATGTTTAAGTGTAATCCCCCTAAGCCTGAATGTAGAATATTCGGTAATTTTAAAGTATGCTATCAAAGAGAGAAGCTTAGTGTTTGCATGAAACTGGATGAGAGAATTAGTATTATACTATAGACGTGCTTTGATGTTAAAATTATTGAATGCTTTAAATATTAACATCAATATTTTGCCATTTTTTTGTAACCACATGAACCAACATTCGAATCTTGCAAAACATTAACTTCATGTTTCTCGCTATATGCTTGTATTAAAATGCCTTATTTGACAAGGTATGACACGGAGTGTCTAAATCTAACAAAACCGTCTTAAAACTCAACCCGTCGGAGCAGTTATGTTTGGATCTCAGTTATGCAACAAAATCAGGACGTTAATAGTAGCCATGCGCCTGGGAACATTTCGAAACATCTTACATGAACGGAATTTGCAAACAGTCCTTTGAAAGCAGCAATGCAGGCAAATACATTTGATGTTGTAAGCTGAGAGGTATTAGGAAAGCTATCTTTAACTAAATACACAAACAGAACACATGATGATACACTGAACTAGTCCTGAAATAAACATTGGATTGACTGGAATTGGTGGTATGCATTAACAGGTACGGTTTGTGGTCGTAACAATGAGTTTTAATTTCTTATCACACGAGGGCACGACCTTACTTTTGGCAGCCATGTTACCTACGAATCAAATTGATCTGTGTCTTTCGGTAGCCAGAGAAACATGCATACGTGCGTGGCCTCCGCAGCTCAGATATTAGCGCGCTTGTCGATCTGGGTTTAAATCCGCCTGAAGGCACACGTATGCCTGCAATATTTAGCAGAAAACACACTGGCAATTATTGGCTATGCTCGGCATTTTAAAAAGGGTTACTACTAGAATACACTGAACAAAATTTCTAATAGGTCACCTAACATATTGACAAAATTTCAGTCAATGATTATTCAAAATATATTCGGTCAATAGTAAAAGTGTAAAAGAAATGTGTAAACAACACAAAGATGAAATGCAGATTCTGCTATTCTCACGCTCAATTATTGGAGATACGAAACAACAACCCTCAGAACCAGAAATCACATAAAATATTAAAAAATGCATTTATAAAGAACCATATTTTTAAACATAAAACATAATGAACCAGCATCTCATATGGACGAGTAGGCATTAATTAATTCATATGGCAAAGTTATACTGCAATCGGTTGTATGGTTGAGGCGGTGGAATAAAAAGATAAACATCGGCTTTAAAGATTTTTCTGGATTTCTGACAGTAACAACGAAATTCGCCATAGGAAATCAGTGTCGCATCAAATGGTGAAACGCACTGATAACTTGCCATAATTGAAGCGAAATGAACTAATGAATAACTAATGAAAGAAAGACTGTACAAAATTTGACTTATTTATCACTCGTGTGTATCGTTATTTTGAGGATTTAATGTGGTTCAATTTTCAATTCAAAGGGAGGTAATTTCAGAATATTCAACTTCAAAGCTGTATATTTTTATAACGCCAAATTAGCAATATTGTTTGTATTTCAGTTTGGCGATCACGAATTGGTTTGTATTTTTACAGTTTATCACATTTCCACTGACAGGTTTTGCAAAAAAACATAAAAAACTGGTAACGTACACAATGGGCCATAACTCAAAACAGGTTACGAGGCTATGTAAAACACGAACTGAATTTGATTAAGTGTACAAAGCCGAATGAGTTAAGTACACTTAATAGATTTCTTAATTGTTATGTACAAAAAATGTGAGTTTAAAAAGTGACAAATTAGAAATTTTGCTAATTGTATTGAAACAAACCAAACGCACTGGTTTCCATGCTTATTTGAGGAATTGTGGTGAATGTACATTCTATACCATTTATTTTTAAACCAAGCAGACATGATGTAACGTTACGAGTACTTTTATAAAGAAATCGATTTTAACATATATATATGGATAACCATAGCAACCAGAGCTACGTTTGGATCATTTGATCTAAAAAAAATGTAACTAATTTGTTTATAAAGTTGTGTAATTCCACAGATAATTGTAACCAAACACCATACATTGTTATAATATTGCATTTTGAAAGAACTTTACGGTGTAATTATCCCAGAGGGATTCACAACTAAAAGTGACATTCGTTTAATGGTAAAAGTGCAAATATGACATCTTGACATCGATACATGTAGAACGAAACATTAACATTTAATTGACTGTAAGGAATAAGTCGCACATTGGCGCACGTAGGATTTAGTAACATCGACGCAGTATGTATTCTTCACAATTTGGTTAAAATGCTCTTCAATAGTCAGGAACATCGTTCACCAAACTGTTAAATTATCAAGGATAAAAGTGAATAACATTCCATTTTCCATGTTTTGTGCGTTACCCTCGACATCTTTCTTGTTAGAACAATATCACACAGTTTCAGTGCATCATGCAAAATAAGCTGATCGACCACTAAAACTACGTGGGTTGGAACTACTTTTCCTACCTTCTATGGTGGTGAATGCAATGAGTCGTAGCGTAGAATAATGGAATATAACATGTAGTTAGCTGCCAATGATTCAAGCTTAATGTGTTATTGGTGTTTTTGGTGCACAACATTACGTCTAATCTTGGCACATTAAGTTTATGAATGATGTTCAAGGTACTTTTAAAGCTGCGGTTAACACCGACGTAGTGTTTAGGCATTCTCGTTTAACCAGCGTGTTTTTCCTCCGTAATACATACACTGATTCATGAGAATGTGTTTAGGATGATAGCCATGAATTTTTAACATGTAGTGCATCCTGTTTTTCTGTTTTGAGCGGCAAGTGAGGTGCCCTATTCCAGATTGATAGCCATATCAAGTACGCGACCAACTTGAATTCGAGGCATTATACGTGGATACAACACCACTGATATCACTAAAAACATATCTCACACACTTCCTTTTATGTAACTTAGACATATACGTGCAGAAAATGAATACTTAAAATGTATTTTTATTGTCCCATTTCTATGAAATGGTTTGAACTTGTACATCCGAGGACTTCAAAAGCGCCCCGCTTGATATCTTGAAGAGGTGCGTATCAATTAAATAATTGAATGTTTTGAAAAATTAGCTTCACATGTTTGTTAATTGATATTTCTTTCATATAATTCAATTGATTATGCGGTAAAATGACATTTCATAATTTAGTGCGGATCCTGCAAGAATATCGATAACAATAGTTCAAAAGCACATCACTTGACTTATTAAAGAGGTACGTTTCGCTTATATTATTGCGTGTTTTGAAAAATTAGCATATGTTTGTTAATTGATATGTCTTGCATATAATTCAATTGATTACGCGGTAAAATAACATTTAATAATTCAGTGAAGATCCTGCAAGCGTATCCATAACACGCACACACGGAATTACAAATGTAGGCTATATGTTGGTTTGTGTACTCTATATGGAGGATGGTAAGGGCACATATGATAGACCTTTGTAATAGTTATAAAAGATACGAGAAAATCGGACAAGGAAGGTAGCACTCTATTAACCAAACCGGGCCCAGAAAACAGCATGAACACAACATACGTCTAACACAATTACACGGAGCAATGCCTACACAAAACCTTACGACAACCAATTCCCTGCTGTAAAAAAAGCAGGATAACCTACTTTCACAAAGCAAAACCACAACGGAGACCACAAGTGCATGGCATGGTAGTCGAGTGGTAAGACGCTTGACCCCTGATCGAGAGGTCCCGGATTCGATTCTAGGACCGAACAAAGCACTTTGTAAACGTTCATAAAGTTTACCTCATGAATCAATCTCATTTTGACATGTTCGTTGTGTTAGTAAAACTTTTGTCAGATCAAAAAAGGTCAAATGATTGGATATATGTCGCTGGCTAACAATGAGAAGTAGTAAGTACTTACGACCTTATACAACTGATACATATTTATAATCAGTATCACAAGGCGTTTCTTATGAGCCTATTTTCGCAAAAAATCGTAACTTGTCATGTTGACCAAACTGAAGTTGAAACTGTTTCTTTTACCATAAGTAAAGAGTAACTTCCTGACAGTTTTTTTAGTTCTCAAAATATTGATTTTGTACGACTTTCTCATTCTAAGCCAGCGATATATACGTATATATAAATGTTGTGTGACCATTGCAAAGAATTTATAATGTATGATCATAATAGAGAGGTGGCACTGTATGGTCATATATACATACAGGTTACATTGTGTGGTCACTAAATAGAGGTTGCAGTGTATGTCATTATTTAGAGACTCTGAGGTTACACTGTATGGTCAAAATATATTGATTGAAATGCACAGTCCCTTCATGGAGGTTGTGCTGTGTGGTCACTAAATAGAGGTTGTACAACATGGTCACTGTAAAGGGGTTCAACTGTATGTCAAAAGTAGGCGTGGCACTGTATGGTCACTATGTCTCTAATGTACTAAGTACAGACTGTACAATGCTTCAAATTATTGACAAACAAAATTTAATCAGTGGGTTCATCAGTCTCTGAAAATGGTTTATGTAAATTATTTAACATTTTAACAATGATCAAAGCAAACAGAAAAAAACATAAGATAGATTTGTACAAGCATAATGTAATGCAAACAAAATTGGCTTTTCATCTCGCCATTCTATTCTGCACAAGAAACAATGATAGGAACTGTGTTTGATGTCACCATATCGTTCACTGAACTATTACATAGGCTAGACTAAGTTTGAAAAAAAATGATTACAATCCAATTGCATGACTGTAGCGTTACCCTCGAAAACACTATTGTTTTAAAAAGAAGTAAATCTCACAGCTTTAGAACATCAAGCAAAAGTGCTAATCGTCCACTAAAGCTACGTGGGTTGAAAATACTTTTCCAGTCTTCTGTGGAGATGAATATAATGAGTCGTAGCGTAGGGTAATGGTGTTTATCATGTAGTTAGCTGCTTATGATTCTAACTTGATGTAAGTTGGTGTTCTTGGTGCACAACATTACGTCTAATGATGTCACATCGCTCATCGAACAGTTAAATAGGCTAGTCTAAAAATGGATGTCATTTCCGTTTTCCATTACGCGTTAGTATTTTGTTCTTCGTATAAAAAGAACGTGGTCTACTGCTTTCTTGAACATTTTCCTGAAGATACATATAGTTACATATAACTACAGATATAAACCGTTTCGACAAACGACCGAAACGCTCCCTATACCTCAGCAATTCTAGATAAACTAAATTTACAGTGTATAACCAAATCACTCTATTACTTATCGGATTACGATAAATTCAATCTGTATCATTTATTGCTATTGTAAAATCTTATAAATGTAGGACTTATTGCCAACACTATGTAATTCAACGCATATGTCTTATTGTAATTGCAAGGAATCGACTAGTTTATACACAGTGTTATTAATATAAACCCTTCGATCCCTGATTACAAGTCGCGAAATAAAACTGATTAGTTTATTACGTGGAAACCGATCAGCGCAATAAACTTCAAGCCGAGAATGAGTACTTTCTTCACAACTTAAACTAATACGATTAGTGAATCTAGGGTGCGAAGAGGTTTCAGTTCTAATATGCTCGTAATGTTGTGTCTAGCTGTGTCGCCAAATTAAGTACTATTATACAGTCTTGATTTCCGTCGAAAAAATTAGAGTATACTAAAGTGCTTATAACATGCTTTTTATGGCGTGCAACTATCTATTTTACGTCTATTCGTCTTAACATAAACAGTGGAAAGTGAATGGGTCCATTATCTTTTCTTCGTAATTGCGAAAATAGTCCTTCTAACATGTCAATCACATAAAACACCAACATTTTTCTTATCTTATGCTTTATGTTGACGTCAGTATTGAACGTCAAATAAGGAAAGCATTTCACTTAAATTAAATTTTGATTTTTAATCACCACCGTGCAGGTGTAATGGTGATGTCCGATAACAAACAACTAAGTCGATGTTATGGTTCAACTGATACATCACTTCGATCAGACAAGGTACATGACGTCCACGTGAATCCAATCTTACAGTGGTATGGAAACCATGTTGTGTTTCTTTGCATAAGTGACAACATGTGTCTTGAACACGCATGTTCCAATACGTTGTGTTAAATCTCTGCATCAATTGGCGGCGTCTTTGAAAAGGTGTAGAACGTCAAAGACGTCAATATTTTAACACTAATTTACATCCGCATTATCTTTTAGTTGATATAAAATAAATTTGCGATAACTGTTCCAAATCGTGTATTCAATTCCAACTTTATAGGTAAAATGAAATCCAAGATATATACTCTAGGACGATTCAAAACCACTTGCTATTGCTTCCAACAGCATTGTTATTTCATCCAAATACTTAGAATGATGGATTATTCTCGTATGTTCAATGCATGTTAAGAAACATTCTAATGTTCTGCCCTTGCCGGTTTTTCATACCGTGCGGAACTTTTGTCCTTGAGTATAGATAGCTAAATTGACGTATTTTTGTGAGTTTGTTTTAATTTCTAATTTCTGACACAATCTTAACAATTTCGATTACTGAAGTTACATTGTATTATCGTATTGGAACATTTTCAGTTCTTTTACAAAGCACGTGTACTATTGGGAAGATATAAAGTAATATATTCACATTTTAAAGTAAATCACTCTCGTTAAAAAACGACGTCATTTCTCGCTTTGACAGGTCGACTGCAATAACCAGTATTAACCAGTATTAACCAGTGTAAGCAGAGGTATTTGATATATTTAATATTCATTGCTTTACTTTAATGTGTGTTTTAATTGTTGCCACAAGGAAACAATAGTTGGCGATGTAGAAATACACACAATCTCTCCTAATTGTTTCCGACTGCTCCAGATAATGCCTACAGTTATTCCAGCTAATTCGTCCGGTCCAATTATGTGTGTCTATCACATTACACATTGACGTCATGGCGGAATAGATTGTACTCGACGAATACATTGCAATAATGATATGGAAAATACACACACAATATACAGAGATTGCTGTTTGTCTCATACGGTGACTGTTTAGGTCCTTCATTTTGTTGTGGTCAAATAAGCAACGTTTTCGATGCTTTCAATTCCAACTCGACTAGATATCAACCGGTTCGTTATTCGACCTATATGATGTCGCACCCAGGTTACTTGTATCATTCGACTGTGTCGTCCTTCATATTGCGGTTCATTTGTAAGTTTGGCAGGGATACCACGAGTGAACACTATCGATCGCAAGGAAACAGAGAAAAAACCATACACGTATATCATAACGTTTATGCTTATCTAATGAGATCAATGGGGATAACCATTTCAAACTCATCACTGTGGTCTATAAGTGTAGGAATCAACTGTTTTATCATTTCCAATTCACCGTCTATATTGTACTATGATGACAACAGAAACAAATTTCATAAAAGCAACACAAATCCGGTTGAATACTATATTCGACATAACTAGCAACAGCAATGTTTAGTGTAATCCCTCTAAGCCTGATAGTAGAATATTCGGAACTCGGTACTTTTATAGAATGCTATCAAAGAGAATGACTTAGTGTTTGCATGAAACCGAATGGATAATTACGATTGACATTATTTGGTCTTATTATTTTTAACCAAATTATTGCAGGCTTTAAATATTAACATCCACATTTTAAACCAAAAATCAAGAAACATAGAATTTTATATGTCTGCTTTGACATCAAGAAATTGAGTTTACAAGTCGTTGTGCGTATGAGAGAAACCCCAAAGGAAATCACCATAAAAACTGGCATCGGTTTTATAAAAAAATGCAAATATGACATCTTGACATCGATACATCGAGGGATGCCCGCAAGACTGTAGTAAATCCTTCTTTAGTTATAACTTGTTACTACAGTCTTGCGGCACCCTCGACATGTAGAATGAAACGTACATTGTCATTTTATAGACTGTAAGGAATACGTCGCATATTGACGTGCGTATAATTTAGAAAAGGCTATAATAACGTCGACGCAGCATTTATTCTTCACAATATGGTTAAATACCTTCTGTAGCCATGGTGTCGCATCGCTCATCAAACAGTGGAATAGGATAGTCTACAAATAGATGACATTTCTGTTTTCCATTACGTGTAAGTCTTTCCTTCGTCGTATAAAAAGTAGTTCATAAACCGTGGCCTACTAATGTAACATTTTCTTCAAGATACTCACGCACAACAATGTCTCGATATAAACCGTTTCGACAAACGGCCGACATGCTCCCTATCTGAGCAAATATTACAGATAAACTTTTTATTGATATACTCCTTTCGTACCAAGAATCGAACATTATGGCATTCAGTGAGAATGAACTGTATACAAATGTAATTTGGAAAAGTTTACTTTTGCAAAAAAATCGATATAAGAAACTTCGTTATATCAAATATGATTTTTTGAATAATGGCAAACAGTGTTTTTAGCGTGATCAACCATGAAATAATAAAATGCATTACATCCTGTTTTTCTGTTTTGAGCGGCAAGATTGGTGCCCTATTTCAGATTGATAGCCATATCAAGTACGCGACCAACTGTAATTCGAGGCATCGAACGTGAATACAACACCAGTGATATCACAACAAACACAACCCAAACACTTCCTTTAATGTAACTTAGACATATTCGTGCAGAAAATGAATACTTAATATGTATTTTTAATTTCCCATTTCAATTGATTTTACCAATTGAAGCGTTATTTGACTATAGTTCGATTTCGAGCGTTGAGCCGTGACTGCACTTTTAAAGTTTAATCAATTCGCCGATAAAGCTTGTTACGGCATTGACTAACTGTGTTAAATTGCCAATTGATAAATTACACATATTAGTAACTATCATATCTTTAAACCATGACTATTGAAATCAATAAATAACGGGTTACCCGCCCTAATAGAATCGTCTTTAGAAAAGGTCATGGCTCAGGGTTCTAAATTGAACTATAACGATAAATCATGTGAGGCAATCGGGTATAGAAAAAGAAATAATATAAATAAAATATTAATTTGGCTGTTCGCCTTCAAGGACTTGTGTTTGGTTTCGTTCTTCGGAAAAGCACATCGACGTTGCATATATCGCTGGCTTAGAATGAGTTAGTACAAAATCGATATTTTGAAGGAAAAACTCTTTACTTACAAATGTATGGAAAAATAAGCTTTTTCAACTTAAGGCTGGTCAACATTATGCGTTCCGCTTTTAATGAAAAAGGCTCATAGGAAGCGCATTGTAAATGTACCAGTCGTACATGTATAAGGTCGTATGTAGTACTTTCGACATTCTTATTCTAAGCCAGCTCCGATGCCTCGATTATTATCTTATCTAGTAGCAACCAGTCCAAAAACAATAATTAGTTTAATTGCTGCTTATCTAAACTTGTTTGCAAACAGTCCGAAATAGACCAGACCATAATTATTGTGATTGATGCCTTAAACAATAACATGGTTGATCGTTTACGCTAATCGAATATTTAATATGACAATTATGCACCAATTATGTATTTAACCATCTATTTGATGTCCTTTATTTTAGGATGAATAATGTGTGTCATTATGATAGTTTACCATAATCAAAAGCCAATCTGTAATTCTGAATCCATAATTGTTCCTTTCCACAAATAATGGTACACTAAGCAATAAACAGATACATAACTTGTAAGATAGTTAAATACTTATTATGATCATAAAGCCCAGACAGTTGAGTCGTTCTCAGACATTCTTGTCCAACCAACATATACAACGTATGTTTTCGTCCGGAACATCCCTCATTTATGAGGATGGTTCAGGCCAAAAAGTTTAAACTGTTAACTTTCATTAAGAGATATAATTATCTTGCGAGGAAAGTATTAGTTCTGAGTTTTGAACGTCTCTTGATGTCTGAACACGACCGATAATCGAATGTATCACTTGGTATCTCCGGAATTTCCCCCGCCCCAGAGCAACTAGATATTGTCCCATGGGCATTGGTTCGGAGAATAAAATCCCAACATTTCCCAGGCAGTGCGAGAGAAGTTAAAATACATGGTCAAATAGTAATCGGTACCATCCGTTTCCTTTGAACACATTTCTAGTTTACTTCCATTACAATGGTTAGCTCACATAGGTGACCTTTTGACTAAACATTTGTGATATTTAATTTGATAAATGCCAAAAGGAATAGAGTATACAATTCAATTTTGAAATACTAGTAACGCAATTATTCAGAAAATATCTTCATTATTGAACATATTTCAGACACACAAATTATATAGTTCAGTCTACTAATGTATTTAATATTGATATATAGCTACAAGTGTCGAGGCGTGACTAGTAAGTATTTGAATTCTTCTTCTAAAGGGAACCTTACCGAGAGGTCATAGTAGATCTAAAGTTAAGGTCCACTAATTAATCTTTCAACTGTTCGCACTATGTTATATCACCTACAAAGTCTGGAGAATCTAGGTCGCGAAGAAGATTCGGTGAAAACATTATCTAATACGCTCGTATCGTTGTGTCTAGCTGTGTCGACGATTAAGTGCTATTATACAGTCTGTATTTCCGTCCGTCAAGTTACAATAAGAGTATACTATAGTGCTTCTAACAAGCATTTTATGGCGTCAACATATCTATTTTCCTAATACGTTTACGTCTATTTGCACATTAAAGCACTGCCCTAGTTAGAAAACCATGCACTTTGTCTTAATTTCTTCGGATAATACAGATTGTGTCATCAATATACGAGCTTATACAATGTATTTAGCTAAATTTACACATCGGTGGTTAAGTTTCTAGTAATAACACAATCTTATAGCTAGTTTGCGATAGAAAAAAATCGTGTTTTTTAAAGATTTCTCTATAATTACAACACCTACAAGTATGAAATTTTGCACGAATAAATGAAATATTTCTACCTAATACACAAAGAAATTTCAGCAACATCAGACATGAGTTAAAAAAGTTTTGTTCATAAGTTCTATGTAACTTATTTGAAGTTTTGTATGAAACTTCAAGTTAGAAGACTTGCGACTTACAACAGCCAATTTACGGTCACGTGATACGCAAAGCGGTATATTTGCGTATTTGCAACCTACTTAATTAAACTAATGTGAGGCCCGTCTGTGAATATGACAAAGTACATTTTATTGCTGTACATAGTTTATAGGCGACACACCTACATAAACCGAATCATACGGGCCTCTTAATTCTTGTCTTTATAACAGCAATCGCAATCCCGCCGATCACGGATTGTAACGGTTAAATAATTGATAGTAAATCATCAATGGAATACCAGATTACCTCCCTGCGTTAAACTGTAAATACGCATGTAATTTCAATATGTAATAAAGAATAAATGTCTTTTAATTGGTGACTAAAAATTATGAAATTCAAAATGGGAGTAGGTAGGAAGTTAATGTAGTTCTGTGTAATTTTTTCCAAAATCTGATAAATAGATTTTCAGAAATCTTTAAAAAACACAATTTTTTTCTATCGCAAACTAGCTATACCAATATTGATTACTGAAGTTGTCGTATTTGAACATTTTCAGTTCTTTTACAATACTCGTGTACATTTTGTGTTACATGTAGGAAAGCTACCTTTAATTAAATACACAAACAGAACACATGGTGATACACTCAACGAGTCCTGAAATAAACATTGGATTGACTGGAATTAGTGGTATGCATTGACAGGTATGGTTTGTGGTCGTGAAAATGAGTTTTAATTTCTTGTCACACGAGGGCACGACCTTACTTTTGGCAGCCGTGTTACCCACGAATCAAATTGATTTGTGTCTTTCGGTAGCTAAAGAAACATACATACGTGCGTGGCCTCCGTAGCTCATATGTTAGCGTGCTTGCCGATCTGGGTTCAAATCCGCGTTGAGGCACATATATGCTATATTCAGCAAAAAGCAGACTGGCAAATAAAGGCTATGCTCGGCATTGCAAAAAGGGTAACTACTAGAATATTGAAACAAATCCAACACACTGGTTTCCATGCTTATTTGAAGAATTGTGGTGAATGACAATTCTATATCATTTATTTTTAAACCAGGCACATATGATGTAACGTTACGAGTACTTTTTCCAAATAAATCAATTTTAACATATATATATTTGGATAACCATAGCAACCATAGCTACGTCTGGAACATTTGGTGACGAATTTGTTTATAAAGTTACGTAATTCCACAGATAAATGCAACCTAACACCATACATTGTTATTATATTGCATTTTGAAAGAACATTATGGTGTAATTATCCCAGAGGGAATAACAACTAATAGTGGCATTCGTTTTATGACAAAGGTGGAAATATGACATCTTGACATCGATACATGTAGAACACAACATACATTGTCATTAAATTGACTGTTATATCACCTTCAAAGTCTGGTGAATCTAGTACGCGAAGATGATTCAGTGCTAACATTATCTAATACGCTTCTAAAGTAGATCTAAAGTTAAGGTCCACTTATTAATCCTAAACTTTGTGCACTAAGTTATATCAGCTACAATGTCTGGAGAATCTAAGATGCGAAGATGATTCGGTGCAAACAGTATCTATTATGCTCGTAATGTTGTGTCTAGCTGTGTCGCTGATTAGGTACTATTACACAGTCTTGATTTCCACCAAGTACAATTAAGAGTATACTAAAGTGCTTCTAACAAGCATTTTATGGCGTGACCCTATCTATTTTCCTAATGCGTTTACGTCTATTTGCACATTAAAGCACTGCCTAGTTAGAAACACATGCACATCGTCTTAATTTCTTCGGATAATACAGATTGTTATCAATATACGAGCTTATATTTAGCTAAATTGACATATTGGTGGACGAGAGTTTGTATTAATTTCTAAATCAAGACTAATGGTTAAGATTCTAGTAATTACACAATCTAACCAATTTCGATTAATAAAGTTATCGTATTCGAACATTTTCAGTTCTTTTACAAAGCACGTGTACATTTGGGAAGACATTCTGTCATATATTCCCATTTTACAGTAAATCACCCTCGTTAAAAAATGACGTGCATATCTACGTACCTACGTAGGATTTATAAAAGGCTATAATAACGTCGAAGCAGCATGTATTCTTCACAATTTGGCTGAAAATGCTCTTCAATAGCCAGGAATTGTGCTTAATATCCCCACATCATTTATCGCACTGTTCAATTAGTTAGGAGAAAATGGATCACTTTCCATTGTCCATGTCTTGGCGTTGCCCTCAAAGACAATATTGTTTTAAAAGAAGTAAATCACACAGCGAATGGCTGACGGTACACTAAAACTACGTGGGTTTGAACTACTTTTCCTACCTTCTATGGTGGTGAATGTAATGAGTCGTAGCGTAGAATAATGGTGTAGTTAGCTGTTAATGATTCAAGCTTAATGTGTTATTGGTGTTTTTGGTGCAAAACATTACGTCTTTCCTTCGTCGTATAAACAGAAGTTCATAAACGGGGCCTACTAATGTTTCATTTTCTTCAAGATAATCACGCACAACAATGTATCGATATAAACCGTTTCGACATACGACTGACATGCTCCCTATCTCAGCAAATTTTACAGATAAACTTCTTATTGATATACTCCTTTCGTACCAAGAACAGAACAGTATGGCATTCAGTGACAATGAACTGTATACAAATGTAATTTAGAAAAGTTTACTTTTGCAAACAAAAATCGATATAAGAAACTTCGTTAAATCAAATATGATTTTTTGAATTATGGCAAACATTTTCACAGATGCGAATATCACCGATCACGGATGTAGTGTTTTGGGCGTGATTAACCATGAAATTTTAAAAAAACATTACGTCCTGTTTTTCTGTTTTGACTGGCAAGAGTGGTGCCCTATTTCAGATTGATAGCCATATCAAGTACGCGACCAACTGGAATTCGGGGCATTATACGTGGATACCACACCAGTGATATCAAAACAAACACATCTCATACACTTCCTATAATGTAACTTAGACATACTTGCCGTCTAATCTGGCGACCCGGGCTCAAATCCGGGTGGAGGTACATTTATATGCCTGCCATATTTCAGTAGAAATAAAGCAAATAAAGGCTATGCTCGGCATGCTCGGCATGTATACATGCAGAAAGTCTATACTTAAAATGTATTTTAATGACAAATTACTATGAAATGGTTTGTACTTGTGCATCCGAGGACTTCAAAAGCGCCTCACTTGACATCTTAAAGAGGTGCGTATCAATCACATAATTTAGTGTTTTGAAAAATTAGCTTCATATGTTTGTTAATTGAAATTGCTTTCAGATAATTCAATTGATAATGCGGTAAAATGACATTTCATAATTTAGTGAGGATCCTGCAAGCATATCCATAACAATAGTTCAAAAGAACATCACTTGACATATCAAAGAGTCACGTATCGCTTATATTATTAAGTGTTTTGAAAAATTAACATATGTTTGTTAATTGATGTGTCTCGCATATAATTCAATTGATTATGCGGTAAAATAACATTTAATAATTCAGTGAAGATCCTGCAAGCGAATCCATAACACGCACACATGGAATTACAAATGTAAGCTATATGTTGGTTTGTGCTCTATATGGAAAATGGTAAGGACACACATGGTCAACCTTCGTAAAATTAAAGCACATGTGTTTGTTATTTCGTTGTGAAATTGGTTCATCCTGCTTTTTAGCCGGGGGGATTGGGCTTTTAATCATTTCTTTCGGTGGTGTGTGGGCGTTGCTCCGTGTAGATATATTGAGTTCCGTTTTCTGTACTTGGGTGTTTGTGTGCCTTCCCTGTCCGATTCCCTCATGTTTTTTCTTCATATTGTCCCAAGCGAATTCAAAATCAAGTTATTTAAAGTAATTGTATTCTTACTTTTTAGTAATTAAATTTGGTCATATGTTATGAGTACAGGTGAGTTTAATATTTGAAAAGAAACAGTTGACATGATTATCTTTGAGACCATGATTGTGTCATTGACAAGATATTTGTATACTTGATAGAACAATGTCATATCCCGCATTCTTAATCACGATTATTGGAAACATTAACAGTTATTAAAATTGTCCGAATCGTGATGTGATAAGCGTACATGCGCAAACCTCGACATAGAGAACAGACAGTACATGTATTTGTTACAACCAAGATTGAATTGTGTGCAGGAAATATCAGGTTACATTATGATTATTTGATTTTACCAATTGAAGCGTTATTTGACTAACGATAAATCATGTGAGGCGTTCGGGTGTAGAATAAGAAATAATATAAATAAAATATTATATATTTTGGTGTTCGCCTTCTAGGACATGTGTTTCATATCGTCTTACTGAAAAGCACGTCGACGCTGCATATATCGCTGGCTCAGAGTGAGAAGGTCGTAAGTACGAAATCGATATTTGGAGAAAAGAAGAAATACTGTTCGAAAATTACTATTTACTTAATATGGAAAAATAGCTGTTTCAACTCTAGTTTGGACAACATGACAAGTTCTTATTTTCATAAAAATATGAATATAATAAGAAGTGCATTGTGGTGCTGATTTTAAATATGTATCTGTCTTATAAGGTTGAATGAAGTTAGTTCTAGCATACCTCGATTATTATCTAAACTTCTTTGCAAACAGTCCGAAATAGACCAGACCAAAATTATTGTGATTGATGCCTTAAACAATAACATGGTTGATCGTTTAGGCTAATTGAATATTTAATATGGCAATTATGCATCAATTATGTATTCAACAGTTACAATCTATTTGATGTCCTTTATTTTAGTATGAATAATGTTTGTCATTATGATAGTTTACCATTATCATTCGCCAATATGTAGTTCTGAATCCATAATTGTTCCTTTCCAATGATAATAATACACATAATCAATAAGCAGATACACAACTTGAAAGATACGCAGCACTACTTTTATTCATTCAGACGGTTAGGTCGGTTTCAGGCAATAAACCTTTTATTATAGCCTGTCCAATTTGACAACAGTCGATATATTGCCTATATATATAACACCATTTGTATGTTTTCATAATCGGGGAGTATCACGAAGACGCTCGAAATGTAATAGAAACACAAATTTGAAATACCGATAACGCAGGATTTGCTTGCGAAAATTGATATATTCAAAGCTAGAACCTTGTAATATATTTTTGCATAAATGTCAGGCTCTTGTCAAAATAACCAAGCTATAAAACATAATAACTTGCATGTAAAGTCTTTAATTGTTCTGGATGTTAACGTTTATGATGTCTCGTTGATCAACCAGAGTAGTAACGTTAATATCTAGACAGGAATTTTTAAGTGACAACTCGTTGTATGTTTACATGTACTACCACAGTTGTAAATATTTTGATAAAGATGGTGATATATGCATAAAAGATATGAGGAAGTCGGAAAAGGAAGACAACGCTCAACTTAACGAGCCGAACACAGAAAACAGTTTCAACACAACATAACACAACTACGCGGAATATTGCCCATACATAACCCAAAAAAATAACTAAAAGCCAAAATCCCGCTGCAAAGATGGTGGTACATGTATTAGTGTTTTAGCAACAAACTTCAAACACAGCAGTATTTTTTTCCAGGTGGTACTCGGTCCAAACAAATCCAGCGACATGTGAAGCAAGGGGACTTAAATATTGCACTCCGGATTTGACGATATGTACTCTACATGTTTATGCAAAAGAAAAGAAGAATAACAGCACCTACGGTGGTGCTTCATGCAATGAAGACCCCAAAATTAGACCACATTATTGTTACTTACGAGTCAATATTGAGTTCAGATTGTATAAACATGTTTACAAGAGTACGAATACATGTAAGATGCGACCAAATAAATGTATTTGTTTCACCTGCTTGCATCTGAACACGACAAATCGCTGGCTTAGAATGAGAAGGTTTTAAGTGCCACTTACGACCTTATAAGACTAATGCATATCTAAAATCTACACCATAAGGCGCTTCGTATGAGCCTATTGTCATAAAAATCGGACCTTGTCATATTAACCAAACTAAAGTTGAAAAGGCTTGTTTTACCATAAGTAATGAGTGATTGTCAGACAGTTTTTTCTTGTTTTCTCAAAACATTGATTTTGTAGTTACGACCTTCTCATTTTAAGCCAGCGAAATAGTGTCGAAGAATTTCGTACATTCCCATTGTATAGTAAGGAGAAAGTAGCAATGGCAAAACGAATATGTTATTAATAATGGTACTTAATTCAAACAAAAAAGAATAGTAATTGCATTAGCTTCAGTTTTCACGATAATAGTGGATAATGCGCATCGATACATTGTCTCACTAACACATAACACCTTGAGTTATCGGTCAGCCTCCGCCAGGCATCAAACAATGTGAACATTTCTCGATCAGATTTGAACATCATTCCACACTTAAAGATCTACCAGCTAATTCACAGCATACACAAAAGTTGCAAATATGTTATTAATACTCGTTGACGACATTTGTGATATTGAATCTAATTCAATGTTATAAATGGAAAGAAAACATTTCCGGTCTCTTACTACTTTTCAGGTTTTCCACTTAAGATAAATCTACTCGTTCAAAGCATTCGATTAATATGAGTAATCGATCGATTTTATCAATTGAACAATACAAACAAAAACTTAATCACTCAAACTCTACTATGTAGATTACATGTAAGAACGTTACTGGTGACAACAAGTTACTGGTTCAACAAGTAGCCCTCGTCTGAAATATAAGTACAACTGTACCCATAAATACTTTTAAAAATACAAGTTCAATATTTATCTTACTTGTCTTGGTGCCAGTTATTAGAACCTATTTATTGGCATCAATGAAACTCAAAGAATGAAAATTCAAGTTAAATTGAATGAATCAGCTAGACAATATAACGTTAGTAGAAACGCTGTCATGTGGGATTAGAGGGGTAGCCTATTGCATATTTACAATTCACTATATTTCTAAAAAAAAAGATAAATAAAGTAGGATATGTGGAACAAACGGAAAAGACTGGTCAGGTTTCAAATATTTTATAGAAAATTCTAAAGAAAATATAAAAAAAATAATGGAAATATATGACCTATAATATTTGCTCATTGAAATATCTAATAACACCTATTTAACAAATTGAACTTAAAACAAAACAGTTGACAGTTGGTGTTTGATTCATACTTGTGGAAACGAGATGAAACAATGCGCTGTTGTGTGATTGCACATGGTTGTGTGAACAGGATTGAATACTGTGCTGGTGAATGAGTATAAAGATAAAATTGCAATGAATGGAACCCGTGCTTCTATACATTGTAACTGCAATAACTAGTGAAACTGGTCAATATTATGCTCTTTCAATTATCTCATGTGGGAAAATGGTTATATAGGACCAATACATACCCTGGGTAGGACGCGATGAAGCCATTCACTGGGCTTGTGAGAATTACAATATTGGTAGTCGGACTGTTATAAAAGCACGCAATCTAGTTTAAACGGATATAATTGTTTGTCAGTAAACGTCAACCAATACCGATTGATCGACTGGCTTTCAACTTACTTTCTATGGACATTTCAGCTTGATTTACCTTTACCTGGGATGTTGAATCGGGTGTATAGGCTTGAAATAGTTTCTGATCGTGCGAACATCTTTATGAAAATAATTCTAACAATTTATTATTGATTTAAATAGCATTTGGCTACTTTATACTATCAGTAAATATATAAAGTTTTGTTGATATATATATACGTATTATATTCATATATTTTGTTGACTGGATTTGTTTATTCGCGCTGAATAAGAGAAGGAACAATGTCTTTGATGTTTTCGGCTGCACGACGTAATTCGTCTCAGCGTCAAGTCAAACGCAGTGATGAAATAGCGAAAAGGGACATGTCACAGCGACAGAAGGTCATAAGGTAACATATGAATAGTCATCCTTAAATCATGCGAATAATTCTTTCTAAGAACTTTCTTCTAAGAATATTCTTATAGTCTGTACTTGCGATCTATTGCACTATTTGCAGTAATGTTTTAATCTTTTAAAGTGCTTAATCTTTGTTATAATTTTAGCATCTTAAAACATGCCAACCAATCGAACATTTCAATGGAACAAGAAACTTAAAGATAGGTATATATTTGTGAACATGTATTTACTTTACAAACGCGTAAATATCCGTCGCTTTCAATTTTCATGTTGGCATGTAGTTGATTAAATTTGCCCTATAGTTGGTATGGTAATGATTATGGCCATCGATGTTCCATCCTGTCATTTTGTAATATCAACCTTTTCAGGTGCAATTGCGTTATATCATCAATGTTTCATCATATCATTTAGTTCCAATCATAGCTATAACAGGTATAGCAATCCCAATATTGCGTCGTTTGATATGATAATACGTGTCGAAGCCGCTCTAGATTACGATAAATATTAAAATAATGTTATAGCTAGAGAGCTTCTCTGACTAGAATAACTAAATGCCCTGCTCTAACAAGAATAACTAAATGCACTGAGCATCAGACTAATTTGAATAGTGCACAGTTAACACCAATTGGACCGTTAGATTAAGTTACATTCGAACGTTATTTCTGTCTAGAACAAGTGAGCGACCCGGTGTGCTCTTGGCTAACTCTAAATCAGACATTTGTAAAAAATCTGGAATTATTGAGCATGCAAGCAGAATGCTTATCTATTGGGATCGCATTTGCTTTGTCCTATATCTGTGTAATTGCCTACAGCTGAGCTAATTAAGAGGGGGTCAAGTTCTTTCATTAATATATTAAAAGAAAGCATATCCATTTCAATCATGTAGTTACATTAAATGCGCGTACAGGTTTTGGAAACTTCTCATATTTATGAAATTGTCAAGAAAATGTTGACCATACTGATTTTTTAAATGTTTGTTTTCCATCTGTATAGAGTAATTTTCAGAAAGTTTGTTCTTGTTTTCTCACATTAACAATTTTGTAGTTACGACTTTCTCATTCCAAGCCAGCGATATACTTCCATCGTTCCTAATTAATATTTATTAAAACATGGGCTAATCGTTGCATCTGAAATATCGCTGACTTAGAATGTAAATGCCACATGTACAAAAACGCTATTTCGAGCCAAAAAAGGAAAAGCAAATGTCTGCAAATTACTGTTTACTTGAGGTAAACATGCTGATTCAACATTTTGTTTAGTATGAAAAGTTCTAAATTTCACGAAGATTAGCTCGTAAGAAGCTTTCAATATGTACAGGTTGCTAAAGGTAAAATTAGTTTTGGATTATGGAGTTTTGCATTCCATTTGCAATAATGCAAGTAACCCAATATGATGCTTATCAACAAGAGGCTATTCCGGAATGCTCTTGCGAAATATAAAACTATAAGATATCAAGTTCAGTTTGTAAATCCCCATTAACTTGCGAAAGACAAGGCACATCATGGTCCTTATTCACCAACGTTATAAGTCTAAAATTCAGACTTAGACTTTTTATAGCCAAATGTTCTATTCACTCTCATGTTGTTATAAATGTACTGATTTTGATATGCATGGATATACATGTTCAATGGGTAACAACAAATAATCAGTTAAATCTAATTGTAAAGAAATGACAGTGATTATATGCATTGTCAATTTTAAGTTTAAGTCTGAGTTTTAGACTTAAAACGATGGTGAATAAGGCCCCTGGTGACATGGCCAATGGTTTTGAGTTGCTGCAGGCCGCATAACCATTATAGTACTGTATAGGGTGTCATACCGTCCCATACATTCTGGTTATTTGGATTTCATAGCAGCCCGCTTCAGAAATAAGGTTTCCAAGAAACGAGATTTCAATTTGATCCGAAATTGCATATGTTACAAACTCTTGAGGCAAGTTCTTAAAAAAAAAGAGAATGACTTTAACAAACACAGACCAGTCAACGGTATGTAGGTACATGTAGTCAAGCTATTGCTTGCTGGTTTATACACATAACGAATATAAGATAAAACTTTATAAGAACATGCTGCCATACGTTTTAAGTGAACAGCTTTAAGACTTTCACTATGATGGTGCTATTTATACCGATATGGTTGCAGGCAAAATTCAGTACACAAGCATGTATAAAATTATATTGTATAATTACTAGTGTTCCTACCATATATAATCATTTGGGATTATAACACATTTAGCAAAGATGGAACCAACCTACCTGTTATAATTAACTATTAATGACCCAGAAGAAGTCATGCATAAGTATCGTGGAGTTAAGTGATAATAAATTTACAATTTAACAGTAACGGGTTAGTTATCATAGCCATCGCACGCATATTAAATTGACTTTAATTTTTCACGCATGAATAAGTTATTTGAAAATTGTCAAATGGATTTCTGGTTATGCTTAGTTTAACAAGAACCAGCTTCCCAGAGAAATAGCATATACTTCGAGGGCTTATTGCAAAACTATGACACATTGTACATACCTCTATAAATCGATGTAGTTACCATGGTTTTGCCCCGAGCCCTCGATATGTAAAAGCTAAATTCTTCATCAGGTTTTAGACGGTCAAAAGAAATGAGAAAGTTCACTTAAAATCAAAATATTTTCAAGTTCCAGCATGCATAACAAAACCTTATGACTACATACAGGTCCCGCTTATACATGTGTGACTACGTTCATGAACTCATAGAAACTTTTTAAACAAACAATGAGCCAATTAGTGATATAGATTTCCTCTATACAGTACTACTATATGTCAGTAACTACAAGTAAGTAGGTAAATACTTTATTTGACGAGGCCACTAAATTAGGTTCCAAATCTTCCACGTAGACCTCAAGCGTGGCATAGCATTGTTCACTGGTTTGGTTTTTTATCAGACGCGTTCTTTTTATTTTATCCGTAAAATGATTTTCCCATTGCATTAGTTTGTTGTTTTGTGCTGAATGAAATATTATACTGTTTAGGATAATTCTGTTCCATTGTTCGCGATATCTAGAGTTGCCTTACCTTTATAAACGGTTTTCCCTCCTGACTTTGCATATTACAGTCACATCTAGTGGTTCTCATGTCATTGTTGCTAGTTCATGCATACGATAGAATATGTATATTATGCGCTTGTATACGGTTGTATACATTTTGTAAGTGTATTTTCTCTTCGAAAATGTGTTGTTCCATGTCGTGTTTCAGTATGGTATTTGTACCTTGCATTCGATAATAAAAGAAACATACAATTCACATTACGCCAAAGCAGAGATCGCTCCTCCTGCTTGTGTTTCGAAAGTTTCTTGGCAATGTTTTCAAGTTAATCCCTTGGACCATATGATTATTGTTTACCATTAAAATTGATTTAAAGTGTATTGATTGATAATTGGCGTAATGTCAATTGTCTATGCAGAGTACAAAAGACGGACCCTGTGTCCTTCTAAGCGTATCATGCATTTCCTAGCCAAACATAATTGAATAAAGTTAGCACAGGTATTGATTCTTGTATTGTCATAAAACTCTTAGTTCAATGTGATAAAATGATGTTATCCATAAACACTTTGGGAAAATTGTAAAATTAGCCTGATGGCATTTAGCTTGGTACCATTACTGTTATCTAGACATCCTAGCTATATTTGTGAATTATTTATTTCAAACGCCGTAAATGTTTCGAGATTTACTAGATATGAGCAACTTATAGGTATTAAAATGGAATATTGCAGATTAGTGAAGCTATCTAAATAGCTTTCGGAAGGTCGACGGATCTGTCAATGTGTCTGCAAAAGGCGATACTAGGATTCGATTTCAATAGTCCCCGAGGTGAAAACAAAATAAAGTCGTTCACTGATTTACAAAGCCATAAAAGGAACAACATTGTCTGCTTCAATATGATCCTAATGTATGTGGTCAACTGAATTCTACATTGATATTTGTAGTTACGATTAAAATGTCCGTTGGTACTATTGTCTACGTAGGCCGACAGATGCCTGCCTTACTTACTCGACTTTTGCAATTGATGCATGCCTACGATGTGTTGTTTTTTTCAATCTTGATCAATCTGACGCAATCTGAAGCACAGATGATCAACAACAACATGATATCTATTCTCTAGAGCGGTGTGCAGCTGTCTTACTGCTACTAACGAGACAGTTTTTCGTAAAATGTGTTAAACATATTATGCGCCACTAGATATAAAACTTGACATTTAACTTTACGCGCTTTACTTGTACCATGCTAAACAGTATTCAGAAAGTACTTTATGTAACGACGGCTGTGCTTGTTGAATACATCTAGTTGTTTACCCATTGTACCGACTATGACACGTTTACAAGTTCCGATGAAACATGGAATTAGTGAAAAGCTAATCAAAGTAATATATTTACAGTTCTTGTCAAGGTATTAAAATCGATGTTCTTGATCGAAAGAAACAAAAAACGACATATCGATCTCTGCTTCATCGTATTTGAGGAATTTGGCTCATTAGCTAAGTGCAAATTGTATATATCAGAATACCCCGTTCATGGCCATATTCCATATTATAACGACTAATCATCTCTCAGACAATTCGTTTTTTTATCATGGGAACAATTAAACGTCATTTGCTCAGCCAATTTGGTACCAGACATACTTGTGTAGAAAAGCTTAGAATTTTTTTTGAAAAATCTACATTTAGCAGCAAGTGTTTTAGTGAAGACAAAACATGTTTTATATATACCATATGCAAGGCAAACTATTATGTGGCCATACGCACCCTCTGTATTATTATGGCGACTACTGAAGGTACCCAGTATGTCTTAAAGGGAAGAAGCCAGAATATCGAAAGCCATTACCTAGGCGGGACTGGTCACTTTCCACTAGACATACTTCACGATTTTATCTGTTTATATTCGTCAGTCTTACGCTCGCCTCGTTTGTAACACAAGTACGTCGATTCTCCAAAGTGAGCGGGCAGAAGAAAGAGAGACAAAGAATAATTTGCGCACATACAGGGTGTCCCAAAAAAACGGGGACCTACCTTAAACCCTTATTACTCATTTATATTTTGATGAATTAAGCTGGCATTTTGTGAATGTGTATATAAGGGACCCCCACTTCTAAAAAGGGTACTTGTTTAAATATGGTGCTTCAAAACAGGAAGTGACGTCATCATTTTCACTATGGCAACATTTCACGTTATTTTTGCTGAATCAGCTGAAAAGGGGCATTATAAGACAAGGGTATTTGTGTCAGAGCATTTATTGTTAGAAAACAACATTTAAAGTCAAAGGGGTGATAAAAATCTTGTAAAAATAAAACAAATATGACAAGAAATAGCAAAACAGAGGACAACGTGTCGAGTTTACTGACCAAAGGGGAAGTGGAAAACCTTCCAAAATAGCATCAACAATCATTCAATGATTAAAAACATAAATATTGTCAAGGACTTTTAGCAAAAAAGCTTAGACTATAGAAATGAGCAAAAAGTAAAGTTTTATCCAAACAAACAGTTCATAGTTATATTTTGAGTAATTGTGTATGCCAGAAATTATAAAATTGTACCATATGCTAGCAGAAAACTCTTCTTGCAATAAATCAGCAGCGAAATCAGGATATGTTTGCGAAGTAGTACTGACACCTTACCTCATATCACAGGTCATATAACCTAAAAATTACTCAAACTTGATGCAAATAGTGAACTTTTTTGCTATGCATAATGAACTTATGTATCACAAACCATAAAAAATGATTTGGAGCACATGAGAAGATGTTTGAGGTCAGCATGGAAATATATCTCATAAATATTCTGAAATCACTGCTTCAGTTTGTGGTATTTTACTAAAACATGCGATTGTAAACATGGAAGGTAACTCTGGGTATTGAACTATATAATCACAACAGTGATGCTAGTATTCTAAACAGTGTTCTTTCCTTATTGTTTTGACATATTAATAGTGTGATATATATAATTGAGAAAGAAGTTACAATTGTTTTTCCTAGGTCCCCGTTTTTTGAGGACACCCTGTAGTTTGTTAAAATTTAAGCAATATGCATTAATTGTTAACATACGATCCTTAATAAACACGTTTACAAAAAAACACTAGAATATATTGAATATTAGATTAGTTTTAAATGACCCATGATTCCCTTAGGGAGGTATATTAACAATTCCGTAGATGATTTACACCTGTAATGTTTCACTTCGTACATAAGCACTGTCTAATAATAATTTATTTATTTCTCCATAGGGAAAATCTAGTTATAGTTTTTGATGACAGCTTTGTACTACATGTAGAAAAACATGCCAGTGTAACAGTCGAGGCCCTTATATAATCGAAACTGGAAAATATAAAATATTTAATGATATTTTATAATTAGGTTTGCATATTTTGCCATGCGTTACGGATTTCAACATTTCCATTATTTAAAACAAGTTTCTACAAAATCAATAGATAAAAAGTGGTAAATAGTTTAAAACTGGAGAAGTATTGCTCAATTGGTTGGCTCTTATATTATTGATAAAGAATAGTCACAATTCGCACGTCGGAACTTGACATGAGCACAGAGACACTATCAGCAGAAAAGCATAGGTATCATGCGATCACTCGACCTTACTCTTGGTACATGTAAAATGGTCACTTTAAACTTCATAATTGTATTCGTCTTTCTTTATACCTCTCATTTGAATACTTAGTATTCTGACATTGTCTAGGACACTATTTCTCTCCATGCTTAAACGACCTAGTGAAAATACATCAGGAGATTTGTAGAATAATTTGACTAAACTAATTTCAATTGACACTCTTTATATGGGAGCCTGCTTTGGAACTCTGAAATAAAGGAGGTAATATGCAAACTTAAACCCTTAAAGTTACTAAAAGCTATCTATTCCGTACTAAATTCCCTAGTGCCAGAAATCATAGACGATGCAACAACGTACAATATTCAGAACGCCCAAGACACAGGAGGCATCCCGTGTCATACTCAGCTCTATGCAAACTCATTCCTACCATCAGTTGTACATGCCTGAAATCAGCTTCTGTTGGACCAACACAACTTTACCACACTCGATACTAACTGTCAAAACCATCTCATTATTATTCTTAGAAACCGTGAACACCAACTATTACACTATCGTCTCATGGAATCCCCGCTTTTCAATAATTTGTTTGTGGAGTGGGGTAATCCTGTATTTTCTCGGCGGGAACTAGGATTTGGCTTATGTGTGGGCATTGCTCAGTGTAGTAGTGTAGTTGTGTTATGGTGTTACTGATTTTTGCAGAATATGATGTTTCATAAATACCATACGAACTGCTATAATAGATTACCGCTGTACTTTAAATATAATTATAATACAATATAATACAGCCACCAGCATACTGCTGTTTGGTTGCACGGTGTTTAACCGGAATAATTCGATACAATAAATGTAAATTAAATATTTGTTTTATCTTGTACAGTTAGATGCATTGTTTGTTAAGTATTGATTTAGGTGTTTGAAAGCTGATTCAATTCATGAATTAACTAATCAATAATTGACCCATGTCGACCACTCTAGTAATAGCATCCATCAAACGAAACTGGCTGTTAAGAGCATACAAACTGAAGCATACAACGATCGAAGAGTTATCTAACTTCTATGATCTGTTCAAACATAAATACCATAGTCAACTACCATAAATAGCGGAAATGGTGAATTACTGTTAGATTGTGGAAAGTGTTTATACAATTGATGCCTGCTAACATAATCTGATTTAGAATATGAAAAGAGGACTTGATTGTGTTTAACCTCTTCAAATATGAAAGTGTTAAGTGTGTTCTTTCTTTGCTTTGCTATACCGATAACATCAGAAAGTAAATAATGTTCAAGGATTTAATTAAATAGTCCTCCAATTCAATGCATGTTTTAGGATTCTGTAAAACCAGAGAATTCGCCTTTAAGTTTTTTGAAAACCTTCTCCAACAATCAGCTTCAAGAGAACTCAGTACATACACTTTCATTGAAATAAGCAATGTACTGTGTATGGCCAATCCATTGACGATTATTTTAATTCAAAATGTTAATTAATTTTATTTTTGGCAATTATGTTACGCTGTAACGCGTAATTAACTTCATTGTGAGTGATCAATGCCTTATAAACCAATCAAGCATCGTTGTCAATGAACATGAAATGATTACTGATAATAAAAGACGATATAGAGCAGAAAATATCACATGCAAATAGTACTACCAACCACACACATATATGGAAACGATTACATTGCTACATGACTGTCAATTGTATGATTGGTTGATGGTACTGACTTGGTTTGGTTTAAGATGGCTTTTAAAATTTTATCTTCCCGATTGTATTTCCTGTTTTAACATTGTAGTGGTTCTAAAATTTACAAAAATATAAATAATGAAATTTTGGCGAGTCCAGCAGGATGACTCAAAGCATCGTTTCCGATGAGTCTAATCGTTTCATTTCCTAACAGTTGGTTGCCATGTTAGTGAACGCATGTAGACATTGAAGACTTTCATCTGCACCGTCCTCGCTCACACAATAAAACCTGAACATATTAGGGAGATGCTACATATGGTTGCTAACCTTTTTTTGGAACATACGAATCATCTTCCTCGTCGCCCGCTTAGTCCAAAAAATATATAATTATTATGTACTTTCGGGTCCCAAACAGTGTGGAAGGGCGGGGAATAGGAAGATAGTCCCGGAGTGTTACCTTTCCGATTACCGCTCTTTTCTTTGTTTCTGTGTACTGATGGTTTGTATTATGTTCAATTGTTTTTGATTCGTTCAAAAAGTACTGATACTTTGATTGTGATGAGGTCTTAAGGTAAACCAACAGATATTATGTCAGTCATCGAATCAAAAAAGGTATAAATAAGCAAAATCTGCATGTATCAAAAACGAAAGTCAAATCAAGTTTGATTGCTATTTACTTCGGCATATACTATATCGTAAAAATATACATTATCTATCGCTGACAAATAGGGTATTAGTTTAAATCAAGTAATTATACGCATTCAGAAAGAATCAAAAGTAAACGACCGTTACTATGACATAGATTTACAA
This sequence comes from Spisula subtruncata, assembly GCA_963678985.1. NCBI lineage: Eukaryota > Metazoa > Mollusca > Bivalvia > Venerida > Mactridae > Spisula > Spisula subtruncata. The sequence continues at coordinate 38,028,590 of OY787671.1, forward strand.
TAAAAAAATACTTTTGTTTCTCTATTATACTGTTAATAAAAATACACACTGACCATCGATAACAAAAAATATATTTGTTATTTGTAAAATTTATATCAAGTGATAACACGTAAGTAACCGGAAAGAAACAAAAGTAAGCGAACGTAAAAAATATTTATTACATCAATATACAGGTTTAATTAGTGTCAACAAAAACCACCTCATACTCTGTATACGATTGAAAATGAACTGAACTATACAAAACTATCTTATCTTTCTATACTTCAGAAGGAATTTCTTGCAGATGAACCGATATGAAAACGTATGAAAATAAATTGAAGACAAATATTAAGTTTTATGTTTAACAATGGATATAGAAGTGTGTATTGATTTACATTGTCCAACAGTTTATTGTTCATTAGATCATTTTTCGGTTCAGCTTTAACAGAAACTCTCTCTGTGATTTATTGAACATACGAAGTGTCCGTTTTCATACGAAAGTCTACGAGAACACACTATGAAATTATAAGAATCGTTAATTATTTTCGATGATTGAATCAAAGAACTCGGAATCCATCCAAACTTTTAATTTGCAATTAAGAGTCTAGTACACTAGTATACTAAAAGCGATGCAAGTAATTATTTTGATATTAAATGACTGTTAGATATAGTTCTATACACTTTAAAGGGTCTTGTTTGACAACTGACATAGTGTCAATTGTCTATGCAGGTTACAAAAGACGGACCCGTGTCCTTCTATGTGTTATCATGCATTTCCTAACCAAAAATAAATGAATAAAACTAGCAAAGGTACGTATTAATTCTCGTATTGTCATACAACACTTAGTTCAATGTAATATAATAAGCCGCGATCTGAGAAAAGGGCCCTTAATGAATTTTTTTCGATTTTCGTTTTTTTGCATTTTCCGAAGAATCTATCTTTCCTGTGTACAAGAAAGAAAATTTTTTGTCAAAATTTCAAATATTAACAATTTTATGACATTTTAAAGGAACCAATGACATGAACATTTTTGGCAAAAAACGGGTATCTCAACATGGACATATTTTGGTACCGTTTGGTGTTTAAGTGGCATTTTCACACTGCTGTTAATCTGCTCGGATTAAATTTATCATTTGAATAATGATTCGCATTTGTTAGGAGTAACATGTGTGTGTATAAATTATGTCTTTATCTTATTTTTTGTTGCCATAGCAACCATTTATTCAATTACTAAAATATGAAAATTCTCTGTTTTACTACTAATTATGATCAGGAAAATATTACAACTGCAATATATGGGCTTTGTATTAAATAAATGCAGTTTGGAGCAGAACAATAATACTGAAGTTATTTTATTTCAGGGTATGTTTGTTAAATAGGTCCCCAACCGGTTTTCAAACGGGGCCTATCGGTTTGCCCTCCGTCGGTCAGACAGTTCGTTAGTCAGTTAGTTCGTCAAAAATCTGGATCCTGACAAAACTAAAACATCTTTCAAGTTATGTTTAGCAAATTTGATATGTGGATAAGGGGCAATAAAGAGAATTATGCAAGTCTATTTTTATTGTGTCTGAAATTGTGGTTGCTATGGAGACCGAAATAGTAAAAATATGTAAAAAAATACTGGACCCTGAAATTACTCATACAGTTTCCAAGCTCGATTTATGAAACCTGGCATGTAGGTAGGTGACAATAAGAAGAGTATGAACATCTGAAAATAAATTCATTTTAACAAAGAATGGGTTGCTATGGATACCGCAATTCTGAAAATACTTCAAAATCTGGAATTCTGTCATAACTCAAATAATTTCAAATGTATGTGTATGAAATTTTGTATATGGAATTTGAAGGGAAAAACATATAATGATAACATTTACGCTTGAATATTGTCATATTCTGACAAATATAGCGGTTGTCATGGCAACATAGATGTAAAATATAATACAAAGGGTCGTAGATTCAAACATGTAGGCCTCTGTCTTGCTTGCATTTTTTTAGTGGCGTGTTTATGTTAAACGTCATGTTCTTTATTGTCTGGTTTTCTCAAATTGTCTTACTTATATAAACAAATTCCGGCATACGATGATATATGATGGCAAATGGATTCCGAAATTATTGATATTTATTTCATAACATTATTAATGGCAGCACGGTTCCAAAAATATATTACGCTAGGATTAACATAAAAATATTGACTTTTCAATGCTACATTTCTATGAAATGAAGATATTTGATGTTTTTATATGTTATTCAAAAATGTACTTCAAGAGACTGCTAACTCATTACATTGCTATTAATCACCCATAATAATTAATGGTTTTGTGGTCTGTCGATTCCAAAATTCCTCCATTTTTGTTTATGTCTGACTTAGTTTAACACTCAAAAGTCGTATTGTCTTGACTATCTGTCACTAAAGTTCGGATGCTGTAAATGCCAACCAGTATGTACATATTACAGGCTTTATATCGAAATTAATAACAACATTGTAGTTAGCAGATTCCAATAAAAAGGTTTTCCGTTTACAATTTTAGTGTTTTATCCCAAAATATCGTATTTCACACATGTTACTCACTTTATACTGAAATGTTTTGATGTATTAAGCAAATTGTTACCGCCAACCTAACACAGTAAGTTATTATTAAATGCAATCATTAATAATTATGTGGTCTTCTGAGTCCAAATTACTTAACTTAATATGTTTATATTTTGTAATGTTTTACCCCAAAAATATCACACAATGAGCAACTTTTTAGAATATATTATTAATGTTTGTGCAGAATGACGACATTTGCCTTTTCATATTGTTTAATTATCAACTAGAACAGTGTGTGGTGTTATGTTTAAACCGAATCCAGAAATCATCAATTCAGTTTATAGTTTGTAACATTTTACCCAAAAACATGGTATCTTCAACAAAAGCTTTGAGTTATCAATTTCTTACTATATAGTATACTACAAGTTATTACAAGCCAATTGCAGTTATTTTTGATAAAATATGATTATGAATAACATTGTGATCAATTTATTCCAAAAATCCTGAGTTTTGTTATTATATTGAACTGTTTTACCCCAAAAGTAGGTCAAGACACGTATCATTTTGAAACTAGATTATAGATATCTTCAGCGGAAAGACATCATGTGACTATCTAAGTGCTTTATTACTAAACAATGTGATTGATGGCATTGTACTAAACCGATTCCAAAAATCACCATTTTAGTTTATAATTTGTACGATTTTACCCCAAAATAGCATATAGTGATCCAAATGGATCATGTTTTATTTGATATATTAAACTTTATCTTACTATAAACTAATTGCAGTTGTTTTAGATATAATACGATTATAAATGTTAATGTGGTCAATCAATTCCAAAAATCCTCACTTTTGTTTAATTTTCAATGTTTTTGCCCCAAAAATGTCTGGAAATAGACAACATTTGAGCCATCATATTAGCAATATCTTATGCAGGCATACAACATGTGTCCATCATACTGAGTTATAATCAAATAACATAACAAATGGCATTACAGTAAACCGATTCCAAAAATCACCATTTGTGTTTATATTTTGAAGGATTTTACCCCAAAATATCTTATCTTGATCAATAACTGATAATTTCAAATGTTATATAACACTACAAGATACAACACTCATATCGTAGTGGTTTTCAATAAAATACGACTATAAATGAACATGTGGTCAATCGATTCCAAAAATCCTCACTTTTGTTTAATTTTCAATGTTTTTGCCCCAAAAATGTCTGAAAATGGACAACATTTGAGCCATCAGATTAGCAATATCTTATGAAGGCAGACAACATGTGTCCATCATACTGACTTATAATCAAATAACATAACAAAAGGCATTACAGTAAACCGATTCCAAAAATCACCATTTGTGTTTATATTTTGAAGGATTTTACCCCAAAATATCGTATCTTGATCAATAATTGATAATTTCATAAGCTATATATTACTACAAGATACGATACTCATATTGAGGTGGTTTTCAATAAAATATGACTAAAAATGACCATGTGGTCTGCCGATTCCAAAAATCCTCACTTTTGTTTGTAATTTGTCATGTTTTAACCCAAAAATATAGGCGTTATGTGTTAGTATAGAACTCCATATTAAGAATGTAACAAGGCAACAATTATGTGGCAGGATACAACATAAAACATTTTTGTGCATTCTTTGCCTTGTTCTGAAATTGGCAGAAAATGATGTCGTAACTTTAAACTCAATTTTCTCAAATTGATGTCAATGTCATTAAGGGCCCTTTTCTCAGATCGCGGCTCAATTATGTTATCCATAAACCTTTTCCTTTGAGACAATTGTAAAATTAGCCTGATGACATTCAGCTTGATACCATTACTGTTATCTAGACATCCTTGCTATATTTGTGAATAATTTATTTCAAACGCCGTAAATGATTCGAGATTTACTAGATATGAGCAACTTATAGGTATTAAAATGGAATATTGCAGATTAGTGAAGCTATCCAAATAGCTTTCGGAAGGTCGACGGATCTGTCAATGTCTCTGCAAAAGAAAAACGAAGATTCGATTTCAATTCCCCGAGGTGAAGACAAATTAAAGTCGTTCACTGAGTTACAAAGCCATAAAGGGAACCACATTGTCTGTTACAATATGATCCTAATGTTTGTGGTCAACTGAATTCTACATCGATATTTGAAGTTACGATTATAATGTCTGTGGTTACTAGTGTCTACGTAGGCACTGACAGATGCCTGGCTTACTCATGCATGCCTACGATGTATTTTTTTTCAATCTAGATCAATCTGACGCAATCTCTAGCACAGACCATCAAAAACAACATGATATCTATTCTCTAGAGCGGTGTGCAGCTGTCTTACTGCTACTAACGAGACAGTTTGTCGTAAAATGTGTCAAACTTTTATGCGCCACTAGATATAAAAGTTGGTATTCAACTTTACGCGCTTTACTTGTACCGTGCTAAACATTATTCTGAAAGTTCATTATGTAACGGCGGCTTGTTGAATAAGTTTAGTTGTTTACCCTTTGTGCCAACTATGACACGTTTACAAGTTCCGATGAAACAGGGAATTAGTGAAAAGCTAATCAAAGTTATATGTTTACAGTTCTTGTCTGGGTATTAAAATCGATGTTCTTGATTGAAAGAAACAAACTACATATCGATCTGTGATACAATATTAAAGGAATGTGGCTCATTGGCTAAAATTTGTTTTGTATATCAGAATCCTGTTTATGGCCATATTCCATATTATAACGACTAATTATCTCTCAGACGATTCGTTTTTTATTATGGGAACAAATAAACACCATTTGCTCAGCTTAAGTACCAGACATAATTGCAGAGAAAAGTTTAGAAAAGAAATTGAAAAAACCTACATTTTTATCAGCAATTGTTTTGGTGTAGACAAACGGTTTTTCAAACCATATGCAAAGCAAACTATTGTTACGCCTCACAAACCCCCTGTATTATTATGGCGACTGCTGAAGGTATCCAGTATGTCTGAGGACAAATAATAATGAACACACATAGTTTGCATAAGTATAAGCAATATGTATGCAACTGAAGGCCAAGGACAAATTATTATTCCCCCAAAATGTTTAGTAAGAGCATTTGCTCGCTTGACCAATGACCCTATCTGTTAAGTATCATCGTTTATTCTTTATCTATGATACAATTACCTTCGATGAAATAGGTCATGTTTGCAAAGAGCATTATAACTAGGTAAATATAGCTTGCTCAGAATGAGAACGTAGTAAGTGACCTTATCCAAGACTAATACATATTTAACATAAGCATCACAAGGCGTTTTTATGAGCCTATTTTTATGAAATTCGGAACGTGTCGTGTTGACCAATCTGAAGTTGAAACAGCTTGTTTTACCATAATTTAAGAATAATTTTCGGACAGATATTTAATGTTTCCTCAAAATACCGATTTTGTACTTACGGCCTTCTAATTCTAAACCAGCGATATTTTTGTATCTCGTTAGCAACTCACTACTAGGGCATATCAGAACTTTTAACTTTTCGCTGACAGTACAATACAAGACAGTCTTAAATACCATAAATGTATTTTACTATTCCCTGACAGTTATCATAAAATTACGTATAAATAATTAATACAAACGTATATTGTGATAGATAATATATTACTTGTTAACATACCATCCTTAACAATAATGTATACACAAGAACTTCAGAATATATTAATGTTAGATAGTTTAAAATGACCCATGATTCCCTTAGGGAGTATATAAAGCAATTCCGTAGATGATTTACACTAGTGGTGTATCACTTAATACATAAACACTATCTAGTAATAATTTCATTGTTTCTCCATAGGGAAAATCCAGAAATAGTTTTTGATGGCAGCTATGTACTAGTAAAACATCCAAGTGTAACAGTCGATGCCCGTATACACTTAAACGAATTTCTAATTGGCCACCCTAAAAAATATTATATCATCTGATAAATTATATCAATAAATCTTAGGCTGTGTTATTTGTTCATTTCACACACTTACTTATCTATTTCTGGAAAGAAATGGCGCATTCATATACAAAATCATCCATGCGTAACGGTTGGTGCGAAATTGCTTTTTTGCACGTTGGCCTCGTGCACAGCTTGGAATAGTATCGTATTTGGTATAAATTTGTTCCCTGTAGATCGACTTTCCTTTAAACACTATAATTTGTGAAAATGAGCCATGTGGAACGCGCTCATGACGTCAGATGCATGCACACATTGAACGAATTTCTGATTGGCCACGTGTTTTTATAAATTAGTTTTAAAAGAAATGCTTTTAGAAGAATATAAATAATCGAAACCCCGAAACTATCCAATTTTATTGATAGAAAATATCTTTCTTGCAGTAATTCGAGTTAAACCCCACGTTATTATAAATATCGCTTTTTACAAAAAGACGTTTTGACGTACATGTCTGGATTTTGGTGCTGTCACTCGTCATTCTAACGGCAGCAGCGCACCCAGTATTACTTATTCACGCCAGTATTAACACCTTTCATTAAGCCAATCGACAGAGAATACATTTTGACTGTTTTCAAATATCAAACATGTCGTGCACGTGAACCACGTGCACGTAAGCCGTTTTGCATTAACTGTTCCGCATGGATGATTTTATGCATGCATACGTAATTTATTTCTTGAAATCGATAGATAAGTGCATGGAATGAAAATATCCACAATTTTAGAAATATTGACTGAATATATCGCATAATATAATATTTCATTTAGTGGCCAATTAGAAATTCGTTTAAGTGTACATGTATTATCGAGACTTGAACATATAAAATACTTAATGACATTTTTAAAGAGGTTTGCATATTTTGCCATGCTTTACTGATTTCACCATTTCAATTATTTAGAAACATGTTTCTACCAATTCAATAGATTGATAGTGTTTTGTAGAAGTCGAGTCACATTTTTTCACGATGGACCCTGATATAATCACATAGATATTATCAGAACAAAAACATTACAACGCATAAGTATCATGTGATCACTCAAATTCAGTCTTAGTATATCCAGAAATTCATAAGAAACTTCATAATGACATGCGTCCTTCTTTTTAACAATTCTTTTGCGTATTCTGACATTGTCTGGGACACTATTGTCTCTCCATAATAAACACGGGTTGGTGAAAATACAACATAATCATTTGAGAATCATTTGTAAAGTTACTAAACTACTTTCCATGGACACTATTTATAAGAACACCTGATACTCAAAACAAAGGAAGAACATGCAAACTTAGGCATTAAATTGTTTATAAAGTTACTAAATATCTATCTCTTCAGTACTCAATTCCATAGGTTCAGAAATCTTAAGCGATGCTAAAACGTAAAACCTTCAAAACGACAAAAGCACAAGAGACATCGCAAGTCACACTCAGCTCTATGCATACTCCCTCCTACTATTCTGGAAAACCCTAAATACCAAATAATAAACTGTCATCTCACAGCACATTGCAGCAACTTTAAAGAACCTTTACTAAATAAATGTTTGATAACGAGTCCTTTTAGTGAATATGGTCAAATTCAAAAAGGTTAACAGTTGTATTGTAAACATAATGTAATAACACAGTTCGCTTAGTTACAATGGGGTTGTTCGGTTTGCTCCATCGGCTAAACATATTAAACCGTTAATGTACAGTAAAATGGGTCGTTATGAAATTCCATTAAATCAAATGGATTTGAAGCCTCTTTAGTGACATTCCAGTTTGTGTCAATGCTGAGTGCCGGCACATAAGTACTAGACCAATTATGACACAGATAAATATGTATGGATTCCCAATAATCAGTGACTAAATTTGTCTCCGAAATTAAAACCGATGAGGTAACAGGAACAAGTAGACTGATTAACATGGTGAGGGTTGCTTATGTAAGGGTATATTGGGCAATTCATTTTAAAATAATTTACAATAAAAGACCTGTCATGTCACTCTGATTTCAAATCATGACGAGTTCAAGTTGCAAACTTTATTATAAAATCTTAACCCATGCAATGTGTTGAATGTTTTAACATCGCCCAAAGGTGCATTTCTGAGAGACGTAGTGGACAAACAGTATGAACACTTTTATGCACATCGGTGTACTATTATTTGTTGATTCTTTCCAAGCAATGTATACATTGCATGTTAAAGCACGTCCACGTGTTTGTTTCTTTTAAGTTTTGTCAGCAGACAAGAAAGTGACTCTTCTACACTAAACAATCAAACCATCCCTCGGTCACTCTGCTAATATAAACAATCAACCCATCCCTCGGTCACTCTGCTAATATAAACAATCAACCCATCCCTCGGTCACTCTGCTAAAATAAACAATCAACCCATCCCTCGGTCACTCTGCTAATATAAACAATCAACCAATCCATCGGTCACTCTGCTAAAATAAACAATCAACCCTTCCCTCGGTCACTCTGCTAATTAAAACAATCAACCCATCCTTCGGTCACTCTGCTAATATAAACAATCAACCCATCCTTCGGTCACGCTGCTAATATAAACAATCGACCCATCCCTCGGTCACTCTGCTAATATAAACAATCAACCCATCCCTCGGTCACTCTGCTAATATAAACAATCAACCAATCCATCGGTCACTCTGCTAAAATAAACAATCAACCCTTCCCTCGGTCACTCTGCTAATGAAAACAATCAACCCATCCTTCGGTCACTCTGCTAATATAAACAATCAACCCATCCTTCGGTCACTCTGCTGATAAAAACAATCAACCCTTCCCGCGGTCACTCTGCTAATATAAAAAATTAACCCATCCCTCGGTCACTCTGCTAATATAAAAAATCAACCCTTCCCTCGGTCACTCTGCTAATATAAACAATCAACCCTTCCCTCGGTCACTCTGCTAATATAAACTATCAACTCATCCCTCGGTCACTCTGCTAATATAAACAATCAACCCTTCCCTAGGTCACTCTGCTAATATAAACAATCAACACATCCCTCGGTCACTCTGCTAATATAAACAATCAACCCTTCCCTCGGTCACTCTGCTAATATAAACAATCAACACATCCCTCGGTCACTCTGCTGATATAAAAAATCAACCCTTCCCTCGGTCACTCTGCTAATATAAACAATCAACACATCCCTCGGTCACTCTGCTAATATAAACAATCAACCCATCCCTCGGTCACTCTGCTAATATAAACAATCATCCCATCCCTCGGTGGTCAATCTGCTGATATAAAAAATCAACCCTTCCCTCGGTCACTCTGCTAATATAAACAATCAACCCATCCCTCGGTCACTCTGCTAATATAAACAATCATCCCATCTTTCGGTGGTCAATCTGCTGATATAAAAAATCAACCCTTCCCTCGGTCACTCTGCTAATATAAAAAATCAACCCTTCCCTCGGTCACTCTGCTAATATAAACAATCAACCCATCCCTCGGTCACTCTGCTAATATAAACAATCGACCCATCCCTCGGTCACTCTGCTAATATAAACAATCAACCCTTCCCTCGGTCACGCTGCTAATTTAAACAATCATCCCATCTCTCGGTCACTCTGCTAATTTAAACAATCATCCCATCCCACGGTCAATCTGCTAATATAAACAATCGACCGATCTCTCGGTCACTCTGCTAATATAAACAATCGACCCATCCCACGGTCAATCTGCTAATATAAACAATCAATCCATCCCTCGGTCACACTGCTAATATAAACTATCAACCCTTCCCTTGGTCACTCTGCTAATATAAACAATCAACCCTTCCCTCGGTCACTCTGCTAATTAAAACAATCAACCCATCCTTCGGTCACACTGCTAATATAAACAATCGACCCATCCCACGGTCAATCTGCTAATATAAACAATCAATCCATCCCTCGGTCACACTGCTAATATAAACAATCAATCCATCCCTCGGTCACTCTGCTAATACTTGTATTTCTTCTTTTATTAGCTCATGTGATTTTATTTATGTAATTCTGTATGTTCGTCAAATACTGATTTTCTCTGTGCATTTAAAAGTATGTTTTCTTCTTCATTATTTCCGACGTAAACCATTACAATACCAGTACGCGTAATCCTTCTTCGTTTACTGATCTCTTATATTCTATTGATTCGTAGTCTACCTGTTGACGCAGCTTTGCTCTAAGTTCTTTATTGTTGTTTTTTGACATGATGTACTTTTCAGCTTTAATAAAATGTAATCAATTAGTGTGATTGATGTAAACTTAATCTCCATATAATGTCATGACACACGTAATATTATAAAAGACATAGCTCTGCTAATGTAATTGTAAACTATGTATGGTCAATTCTGTTTTGTCATTTGCTGATGCATTTATTTTAATAAAAAATAGATCGTAAATGAGAGTGAATACTTTGTAATAGATATGTATAAGATTCAACTGATGTGATGTTCTATATCGGATAACGGGTCAACGTAATGGGGATGTTCTCAAAGTTAAGTATGACTACTACTAGTAATATGGAAACATTTTAAGGTATACTGGTATATGTGTATAATAACACATACTAGGAAATACACATGTTTTCTACCATAACCTACACGGATGAATTGCAATGTGAAATAATATTATTACATTCCTTTATATTAAATCAAAAATATTTTGAGACAACCCCTCGTATTCTGTCGCTTATCGTTGGCAAGAGTCGAAGTAAACTGCAGCGTATACATCTCTAATGTAAATGGATCGCTAATGAGTAAATAATAATAAGCTGGTAAACGTACTTCCATGTCTATTTCCGTAAATATGCTAAAGATTTTATTTCAAGAATAAAATAGTATAGATTTAATGTACTGACAGTATTTAGGGAATTATTCTAAGGTGGTCATTACGTCTTTTTATTGGTCAATAAACCAATACTATCCAGAACTAACAAACCCAATTATAATTTTCATAAATTTTCCGCAAGGTTAAAGCAACTCTCGTCACGTCAATCAGGTGCTAATGGAAACTACCTAAATATTAACAATATCATGCCAAGACATGACATAACACTATACATTTTTCCCATACCAACAGGTTATAAGAAGGTATTACATGACCTGTATAATTAAGGTAACATCATTGTTGCATTCCTGTTACTGAATAATTTGCATTGGTGCACTAAAGGCGAGAGAAAACATGCGTTTAGTGAATATACTACCAGTACATAATTCATAGTATTCGTAGAGGGAGAGTTTGGGTAAACGAGAAAACACGCTGATGGAAAATTAACATCTACACGGCTAGATGTTTATATCGGTTCTTCAATATGTGATGGTATACCCAAAGTGATATTTGATATATTTGATAACAATTCCATCGGGAATGAATCGAATTGACAAACTTACTGATCCATGTTATAACAATTTCAAAGCATAGTTTAGAATGTCAATAAATCCGTTGTACGCATACTTATCATTAGGGTGTCTTACGACCACGCAAGGTGTTTCATATTCAGGGAAGAAAGATGGATAGGATATTCAACTTGACAACCATGTCAAGAATATTAATACAAAGTCTGCTCCTTGGTTCACAATGCACATTTCATGCGTTCTATGCAGTTGATCGTACCTCTTTAACAGCGACCACATATCATAGGTTTACTTTGCTTTTCAAAAACGTCCAAAGTTTTTCAATTTACGACGTCACTGATGTGAGTGCATGATGCTTTAGTTTCATTGGATTTGCCTTTCAAATTCAATGGTAGAAGACCTACCCAATTTCTTGACTTTTCAGCCTGTCTTGAATATTCTCTTTTCCGAAAGCAACACGGTGCCACAACTGTGCGCCGCGCCATGTACCCCATGTGTGTTTACTGTGGTTTTATATTGCTACGTTTGTCGAGAAAATCTTTATAGAAGGCATGGCTGCAAATCAATAAACGAATCAACAAAATGACACAAACGAACATCAATAATGATTTACGAGTACCTGCAACTTCCTGCGGGTGATACAACTTTAATTACACATTTAAAAGCTATATGTTTTATCAAATGAATAACTGATGGTTCCATACAACGATTTGATCACATCTTATTTCGGTTGGTATCTGTTCAGTGTACAGTTTGTTACTTAAAAACAAACTATTTTTGCCAATACAATTGGTAGAGAAATCACGTTTGTCATTACACACAGTACAATGCATATTTTATGCCCTTCTGACATTTTTATTGACTCTAAAAATCATGAGTCTTTAATTGATTATCGATTTGTGATAGTTTCGAATGATTAGCGTAGTGGACACATTGAGCGAGAAAGCATACAAAACTATTGGTAAGGAAGAAAATATAAAAACATCTTATTCGAAATTAAATTTGGATGATGGATCTAGTCAACTAATTCAGTTATTCTTGATGTATTTATAAGAGGTTGCATATACTTTTTTATGCATGTCATTGGAATGACACGTATGTAGACTCTTGTTATTTCTTTGTGTAAATGGGTTATCCTGTATTTTGCGGCTTTGACTTGACTTGGGCTTTTAATTATTTCTTTGGGTTGTGTGTGAGCATTGATCAGTGTAGTTGTGTTGAGACGTTACTGTTTTCTGAGTCCGGCTGGTTAAATCAAGTGCTGCCTTCGATTTCCTCAATTCGTTTTTCCTACACTCACCACGATACTTCTAATAGTGAACTACTTCTAATCCGATGTTGTTAAAAAGGCCATAAATGTACGAGTAATCATATACGGAGTACGAGATGGGTGTATGCAACTAGTAATGACATTTGTTGACTGTTATATTATTTTATAAACTCTGAAACTTCGGTTTAACTGGCCGGCGATTACTCTAGCCTCGTTCAATACAAACAAAACTCTTTAAAAATAACACTGAACGGGGGATTGCATGATCGCATGTTTTCAGTGTAGATTGAATGTGTAAATGCATTCAAAGTTATTAAGCTTGATAACAAATGGATATCGGCAAGACATTTTACTTTAATGGTCATTTGTTATCAAGGGCTAGTGTTATCACCGGTGCACTATAGTTGTCCTAACTAGTTAAGCACGTTTCCATGTAATTTTCAAAAAAACTCAAAAAAAGATGAAATATCTGTTTTGCTAAATGTACGGTGGTGTACGTACATAACTGTTTTTATTCTTTGGGCATGCATATTTATCAATGGCGCGCCAATATATGCAATATATTGATTTTATGCTCCGACGTCTACTGATACAGGAGGCACATAATGAACATTCTTTTGTTCGCCCGTCATTTACGAAACGTTTAATCTATCACAATTTTTAAATCCATCAATGGATTGCTTTCAAACTTGGCATACTTGTTTACGATAATAAATACAATATCAAAGCCAGAATCAATGGCGCATCAATGACTTAGCTACTAGTATATGTTATCGACAAGGCTTCCGCCGGAACATAAGCGTTTACTGAACGCAGTCATGTTAGTTTGTTATATAACATGAACAAAATGATAAAATGGACACATATGTATAATATCGGCTGATTTTGTGAACAAAGCTTGTTGAGTGAACTACAAATTATTGTTTCTAATGTCTTTGAATAGGAGACAAAGTGATAAATAGCGGGCGTAAGTTCATTTCTGAAATACAATATAATAATGGAATTGTCACACCCATCCACTAGAAATCTGACTTTTTTAGCCATAGAGAATGATTTGGAAAAACGCATAAAGAGTGGCGAATGAATAACCAAATAGAACAATCAACCCCGGTTAATAATATAATTCAATACACCTTTCTCGATCAATTGTTATACATAAAATACAATATTTGTTTACAATTGATTTTCCTATGTTTTCATATCGGTACATGTACACCTGCAACAAAATTTCTTCAGTAGTAATTAAAGACAATGTATTTTTGTACAGTTCGGTTCATTATCGATCGCAAACCGAGTATGGGGTTTTTTGTTTGTATTGACACTATATTTGACGCAATATATTGATTTGATGTAGTAAATGTTTTTTACGTTCGCTTACTTTTGATTCTTTCAGGATTCTCATTATCACTTGATATAAAGTTTTAGCCTGAATAATTTATATCCTTTTGGTCAGTTAGAGTTAAGTTTTATTTACAGTATAAAACAGAGACCTATAAAGTAAATAACAAATAGACCCACTCCGGATCTCCACTACAAATAATTTTTACCTTTATAATCCCTGCGTTACTTGAATATTTATATCTGGACAATCGAGTTGGTGTCAGTTTTTTTAGCACATGAATACAAAACCAGTATAACTAGGTCAGACTTGTTTTTACCTTCATGTAAATTAAGGGAAAAACCACCTTGTGCAGAGTTCGGGATATCAACTATTAACTTGATTAATACTTTAGCATTCGATATCATAGTCGTCACAGCTAGACTTACCTAACTTGGTTCGAGTCGAAGATTGAAATACACTGTAGTTTAAACTTTTAGATCTCATCAAAATCAAACTGTCCGTATTCTTTTTGACAACAAACTGTTAGAAAATGAAATGCTTAGACTAATCGGAATCGCAGCTTGGAGCCACGCTGCTGGACTCGCGAAAATCTCTTTGCATTTGTTTTCTAATTTTCAATACAATTCAACAACAGGAAATTAAATCTTAAACCCAATTCAAACCAGCATCATCAACCAACCATACAGTTGACAGTCTTTAACAATGTAATCGTTTTCATACATCGCTGGCTTAGAATGAGAAGGTCGTAAGTACTACTAACGACCTTATAAGACTGAAACATATTTCAAAACGGCGTCACGAGACGCTTCTTATGAGTCTATTTTCAGACAAAAATTGTCATGTTGACCTACTGAAGTCCAAAACGTTGGGTTTTCCATATGTAAAGAGTAGGTTTTTTCTTGTTTTCTTAAAATATTGATTTTGTACTTACGATCTTCTCATTCTTAGCCAGCGATATTTGTGTGGATTGGCGTTCTATTGGTATGTTAAATTCTCTGCTCTATTTCGTCTTTTATTATCAGTAATCATTTCATGTTCATTGTCAACGACGCTTGATTGGTTTATAAGGATATGATCACTCACAATGAAGTTAATCACGCATTACAGCGAAACATAATTGGCAAAAATAAAATTAATTAACAAACTTAATGTCAATAGATTGGCTATACACCGTACATTGCTTACTTGAATGAAATGTGTACGTTTTATTGCACCGAGGTCTCTTGAGGCTGTACGTTGAAGAATGTAATCAAGCAACTTAAAGGCGAAATATCTGGTTTTACAGAATATGAATTGGAGGATTATTTAATTAAATCCTTGAACGTTATTTACTTTTTGATGTTATCGGTAATCGGTACAGTAAAGCAAAGAAAGAACATTAGAAACCATTTTATATTTGAAGAGGTATACACAATGCAGGCCTCTTTTCATATTCTAAATCAGATTATGTTTGTATACATCACTATTGGGTTGGTCAACACAATTGTCCACAATCTTTTGACCGCCTTTAACAATGATTCACCATTTCCGCTATTATTGTTGGTGACTGTGGTATTTATGTTTGAACAGATCATATAAGTTAGATAATTCTTCGCTCGTTGTATGATTCAGTTTGTATAGCTCTAACGGACAGTTTCGTATGGTGGACTCTACTTGAGTAGTCGACATTTCATTCATGAATTTAATCCGCTTTTTAAGAACCTGACCCCTGCTATTTTCTTATTTCATGTCGTGTTTCAGTATGATATTTGTACCTTGCATTCAATAATAAAAGAAATACATACAATTGACATTAAGCCAATGCTACTCCTGCTTGTATGTCGAAAGGTTCTTGGCGATTGTTTTCAAGTTAAACTACTGGACCATATGATTATAATGTACCGTTAAAATTGCTTTAAAGGGTATTGATTGATAATTGGCGTAATGTCAATTCGATCGCTTAGTATTAGAAAGTCGTGACTACCAAATCGATATTTTGAGAAAACACGGAAAAACTGTCTGACATTTAGTCTTTACTTATGGTAAATCAAACTTTTACAACTTCATTTCAACGTCCAGATTTTTATGAAAATGGGATCATAAGGAGCGCCTTGTGATGCTTATTCTAAATATGTATGAATCTTAAAAGGTCGTACGTGGCACTTACGACCTTCTAATGCTAAGCCATCGAATTGTCTTTGCAGAGTACAAAAGACGGACTCTGTGTCCTTCTATGCATATCATGCATTTCCTAGCCAAACGTAATGTAATAAAGTTAGCACAGGTATTGATTCTCGTATTTTCATATAACTCTTAGTTCAATGTGATAAAATGATGTTATCCATAAACACTTTCCTTTGGGAAAATTGTAAAATTAGCCTGATGACATTCAGCTTGGTACCATTTCTGTTATCTAGACATCCAAGCAATATTTGTGAATTATTTATTTCAAACGCCATAAATGATTCGAGATTTACTAGATATGAGCAACTTATAGGCATTAAAAGGGAATATTGCAGATTAGTGAAGCTATCCAAATAGCTTTCGGAAGGTCGACGGAGCTGTCAATGTGTCTGCAAAAGGCGATACTAGGATTCGATTTCAATAGTCCCCGAGGTGAAGACAAAATAAAGTCGCTCACTGATTTGCAAAGCCATAAAGGGAACAACATTGTCTGCTTCAATATGATCCTAATGTATGTGATCAACTGAATTCTACATTGATATTTGTAGTTACGATTAAAACGTCCGTTGGTACTATTGTCTACGTAGGCCGACAGATGCCTGCCTTACTTACTCGACTTTTGCAATTTATGCATGCCTACGATGTGTTTTTTTCAATCTAGATCAATCTGACGCAATCTCTAGCACAGATGATCAGCAACAACATGATGTCTATTCTCTAGAGCGGTGTGCAGCTGTCTTACTGCTACTAACGAGACAGTTTGTCGTAAAATGTGTTAAACATATTATGCGCCACTAGATATAAAACTTGATATTCAACTTTACGCGCTTTACTTGTACCATGCTTAACAGTATTCAGAAAGTACTTTATGTAACGACGCCTGCGCTCGTTGAATACATCTAGTTGTTTACCCTTTGTACCGACTATGACACGTTTACAAGTTCCGATGAAACATGGAATTAGTGAAAAGCTAATCAAAGTAATATGTTTACAGTTCTTGTCAGGGTATTAAAATCGATGTTCTTGGTTGAAAAAGAAACACAAATGACATATCGATCTGATGCACCGTATTTGAGGAATGTGGTTCATTAGCTAAGTGCAACTTTTATATCAAAATACCCCGTTCATGGACATATTCCATATTATAACGACCGATCATCTCTCAGACAATTCATTTTTTTATCACGGGAACAATTAAACGTCATTTGCTCAGCCAATTTGGTACCAGACATACTTGCGTAGAAAAGCTTAGAAAACAAATGTAAAAAGTCAATCTACATTTATAAGCTGGTGTCTTAGTGAAGACAAGTCATGTTTTATATCAACCATATGCAAGGCAAACTATTATGGCGCCACACAAACCCTCTGTATTATTATGGCGACTGCTGAAGGTACCCAGTATGTCTTAAAAGGAAAGAAGCCAGAATACCGGAAGCCATAGCCAAGGCGGAACTGGTCACTCTACACTAGACGTACTTCACGATTTTATCTGTTTATATCCGTCAACTTTGTACTTTAATGGGAAAAAGAGAGAGAGAGACAAAGAATAATGTGCGCAAATACGTTTAAGCAATATGCATTAATTATTAACATACCATCCTTAATAAACATGTATATAAAATAACATTAGAATATAATTATTATTATTGAATATTAGATAGTTTTAAATGACCCATGATTCCCTTAGGGAGGTATATATAGTAATTCCGTAGATGATTTACACCCGTGATATTTCACTTTGTACATAAACACTGTCTAGTAATAATATCATTGCTTCTCCATAAGGAAAATCTAGTTATGGTTTTTGATGGCAGCTATGTACTACATGTAGAAAAACATCCAAGTGTATCAGTCGAGGCTCTTATATAATCGAAACTGGAAAATATGAAATATTTAATGATATTTTTTATAATAAGGTTTGCATATTTTGCCATGCGTTACAGATTTCAACATTTCAATTATTTAAAAATGGTTTCTGCCAAATCAATAGATAAATAGTGGTAAATAGTTTTGAACTGGAGAAGTATTGCTCAATTGGTTGGCTCTTATATCATTGATAATGAATAGTCACAATTCGCACGGCGAAGCTTCACATGAGCACAGAGACACTATCAGCAGAAAAGCATTGCAAAGCATAGGTATCATGCGATCACTCGACCTTACTCTTGGTACATGTAGAAAGGTCACTTTAAACTTCATAATTGTATTCGTCTTTCTTTTTACCTCTCATTTGAATAATTAGTATTCTGACATTGTCTAGGATACTATTTCTCTCCATGCTTAAACGACCTAGTGAAAACACATTAGGAGACTTGTAGAATCATTTGAATAAACTAATTTCAATTGACACTCTTTATATGGGAGCCTGCTTTGGAACTCTGAAATAAAGGAGGTAATATGTAAACTTAAACTCTTTAAAGTAGTTACTAAAACCTATCTCTTCAGTACTAAATTCCCTAGTGCCAGAAATCATAGACGATGCAACAACGTACAACTTTCAAAACGTCCAAGACACAGGAGGCATCCCGTGTCTGCTCAGCTCTATGCAAACTCATTCCTACCATCAGTTGTACATGCCTGAAATCAGCTTCTGTTGGACCATCACAGCTTTACAACACTCGATACTAACTGTCAAAACCATCTCCTTATTATTCTTAGAAACCGTGAACACCAACTATTACACTATCCTCTTATATAATCCCCGCTTTTCAATAATTTCTTTGTGGAGTGGGGTCATCCTGTATTTTCTCGGCGGGAACTAGGATTTGGCTTATGTGTTGGCATTGCTCAGTGTAGTAGTGTAGTTGTGTTATGGTGTTACTGATTTTTGTAGACTATGATGTTCCATAAATACCATACGAACTGCTATAATAGATTACCGCTGTACTTTAAATATAACTATAATACAATATTATACAGCCACCAGCATACTGCTGTTTGGTTGCACGGTGTTTAACCGGAATAATTCGATACAATAAATGTAAATTAAATATTTGTTTTATCTTGTACAGTTAGATGCATTGTTTGTTAAGTATTGATTTAGGTGTTTAAAAGCTGATTCAATTCATGAGTTAACTAATCAATAATTGACCCATGTCGACCACTCTATTAATAGCATCCATCAAACGACACTGGCCGTTAAGAGCATACAAACTGAAGCATACAACGAACGAGGAATTATCTAACTTATATGATCTGTTCAAACATTTATACCTTAGTCACTACAATAAATAGCGGAAATTGTGAATTACTATTAGTGGCGGTCAAAAGATTGTGTATACAATTGATGTCTATTAAAATAATCTGATTTAGAATATGAAAAGAGGATTTGATTGTGTTTAACCTCTTCAAATATAAAA
Organism: Spisula subtruncata; assembly: GCA_963678985.1. Classification (NCBI taxonomy): domain Eukaryota; kingdom Metazoa; phylum Mollusca; class Bivalvia; order Venerida; family Mactridae; genus Spisula; species Spisula subtruncata. The sequence goes on from OY787671.1 coordinate 38,048,540, forward strand.
GTGTTAAATGCGTTCTTTCTTTGCTTTACTATACCGATTACCGATATTATCAGAACGTAAATAACGTTCAAGCATTTAATTAAATAATCCTCCAATTCATTGCCTGTTTTAGGATTCTGTTAAACTTTAAGTTGTTTGAAAACCTTCTCCAACATTCAAAGAGAACTCATTGCAATAAAACATAAAATTTCATTGTGTATGGCCAATCCATTGACGATTACTTTAATTCACCATGTTAATTAGTTTTATTTTTGCCAATTATGTTACGATGTAATGCGTGGTTAACATCATTGTGAATGATGATATCCTTATAAACCAATCAAGCATCGTTGACAAAGAACATGAAATGATTAGTGGTAATAAAAGACGAAATAGAGCAGAAACTATCAAATGCAAAAAGAATACACATACACATACACACATATATGGAAACGATTACATTGCTACATGACTGCCAACTGTATGATTGGTTGATGGTACTGCTTTGCTTTAGTTTAAGAAGGCATATAAAATTATATTTTCTCGATTGTATTTTCTGTTTTAACATTATACTGGTTCTAAAATTTAAAAAATATAAATAATAAGATTTTTGGCGAGTCCAGTGGCGTGTTCAACTGGATAGCACTCGCCTAGATCTCGATGTAGTGCTATCCTAGTGCTAAATGTACATCCTGAACGATATTTATCATTTGACTACATAGCGGTATGACTAAAATACGAAAAGAGGATTTTTGGCGCAACGATGCGAAACGGGGATTAAAATTTGATATTGTAGGAATTACAATTATTATTTTTACAAATATCAATTCCAAATAAATGAATTGCGTATTTGGATGTAATTAACTTGTTCCTATCAATAAATAATGACACTGTTTTAAAATATGCTAATTTGAAGCCTCCTTTCGTCGACCGTAGACATTGAAATATCGGCGATCGAAAGGAACTTTACCTATCCACTCAGTTATGGCATATAGCCTCCTTTCGCCAACTGTTGACTATACAACATCGGCGAAAAGAGCTTTATGATACTAATTTAATTATATACATGAGCCGTTCTCCGGGAAAACTGGGCTTATTGACATAACAATAGTAGTTATGTCACTATATTTAGAAATAGGTCTAAAATGAGAAAAAAATCATGTTCACCGAGTTTATTGTAAGTAGTTGGATACCCTAGGACTATCCAAACAAGTTAAATTTTCTGATAAATTATGATAAAATTACTTCCGTCGTTGCTGTGGTGACCAATTTCCGAAAACTACCCGAATTGAGAAAAACAAGGGGTTAGTGGTTAAAAATAGCGGCTCCTTTTTCCTTGAAGCAGACACTAACAATTTTTACGTGTTTTATTAAAATCAGAATATTATTCTAAAATGTGACAAAAATTTGAAAAGTTTACGTCAATAATTCACAAGATACTGGGTTTATGAAATGATTATTAACGTTACGTCAAATAACGTTCGAATGACGTTTGCGACGTCACTCAAAAACTGGTTAGTTTCAAAAGTAAATAATTCCGTTAATTTATGCAATAATTCGTTCAAATTTTCAGAGAGTGTTCATAAGAGTCTCGTCCTTCTAACGATATATTATCATGATTTTCGTATTCTTGTCAATAAGCCCGGTTTTCCTGGAAAACGGCTCATATATATCTACTGGCCTCTTTTCGCCGTCGGTAAAATGTAAAATATCGGCGAAAGGAGCATTCGTAATTAGCGTACCGACTTAGTTATACTCTATGCTCGTTTCGCCAACCGTAAACCACGAACTATCGGCGAAAGGAGCTTTATAGATCTAATACCTGCTTAGTTATATGATGGTCCTTATATGATTGTCTCCTTTCGCCGCCCGAAGGTAGCACGTAAATTGTCGGCGAAAGGAGCTTTATCATACATACTCAGTTATTTTATAGTCTCCTTTCGCCGACCGTAAGCCATAAAATATCGGCGAAAGGAGCTTAAGCATACCAAATTATATGTACCCAGCAAACATGCTTATATGGGTCCAATATGAGCTGTTTCTGGGCAAGCCCATGTGGGTATGCCCATATTGGACCCATATGGGACCTATGTGGACATGCTATTATGGGTAATGCCCATATTGTACCCATATGGGACCATTTTGGACAAGCCCAAATCCCATATGGGCTGTTTCTGGGCGAGCCCATGTGGGTATGCCCATATTTGACCCATATGAGACCTATGTGGGCAAGCCCATATGGGTTATGTCCATATTGGACACTTAACGGACCTATGTGGACAAGCCCATATGGGTGATGCCCATATTGGACCCATATGGGACCTATATGGACATGCTTATATCCCATAAGGGCTGTTTCTGGGCAAGCCCACGTGTGTATGCCCATATTGGACCCATGTGGGACCTATGTGGACATGATCATGTCCCATATGGGCTGTGGCTGGGCAAGCCCATGTGGGTACGCCCATATTGGACCCTAATGGGACCTATGTGGACAAGTCCATATGGGTTGTGCCCATATTGGACCCATATGGGACCATTATGGACCAGCCCATATCCGATATGGGCTGTTTCTGGGCATGCCAATGTGAATATGCCTATATTGGACCTATATGGGACCTATGTGGACAAGCCCATACGAGTTATGCCCATATTGGCCCCATATTGGACCTATGTGGACATGACCGTGTCCCATATGGGCTGTTTCGGAGCAAGCCCATGTTGGTATGCCCATATTGTCCCTAAAGGGACCTATGTGGACAAGCTCATATGGGTTATGCCCATATTGTACCCATATGGGACCTATATGGACATGCTTATATCCCATATGGGCTGTTTCTGGACAAGCCCATGTGTGTATGCCCATATTGGACACATATAGGACCTATGTGGACAAGCCCATAAGGGTTATGCCCATATTTGACCCATATGGGACCTATGTGGACATGACCATGTCCCATATGGGCTGTTTCTGGGCAAGCCCATGTGGGTATGCCTATATGGGACCCTTATGGGACGTATGTGGACAAGCCCATATGGGTAATGCCCATATTGGGACCTATATGGGACCAATGTGGACATGTCGATATGGGTAGTGCCCATATTTGACCCATATGGGACCATTATGGACAAGCCCATATCCCATATGGGCTGTTTCTGGGCAAGCCCATGTGGGTATGCCCATATTGGATCCTTAAGGGACCTATGTGGACAAGCCCATATGAGTTATGCACATATTAGACCAATATGGGACCTATATGGACATGCTTATATCCCATATGGGCTGTTTCTGAGCAAGCCCATGTGGGTATGCCCATATTGACCCTTAAGGGACCTATGTGGACAAGTCCATATGGGTTATGCCATATTGGACCCATATGGGACCTATATGGACATGCTAATATCCTATATGGGCTGTTTCTGGACAAGCCCATGTGTGTATGCCCATATTGGACCCATATAGGACCTATGTGGACAAGCCTATAAGGGTAATGCCTATATTTGACCCATATGGGACCTATGTGGACATGACCATGTCCCATATGGGCTGTTTCTGGGCAAGCGGACCTATGTGGACATGACCATGTCCCATATGGGCTGTTTCTGGGCAAGCCCATGTGGGTATGCCCATATGGGACCCTTATGGGACGTATGTGGACAAGCCCATATTGGTAATGCCCATATTGGGACCTGTATGGGACCTATGTGGACATGTCGATATTGGTAGTGCCCATATTTGACCCATATGGGACCATTATGGACAAGCCTATATCCCATATGGGCTGTTTCTGGGCAAGCCCATGTGGGTATGCCCATATTGGACCATAAAGGGACCTATGTGGACAAGCCCATATGAGTTATTCCCATATTGGACCAATATGGGACCTATATGGACATGCTTATATCCTATATGGGCTGTTTCTGGGCAAGCCCATGTGTGTATGCCCATATTGGACCCATATGGGACCTATGTGGACAAGCCAATACGGGTTATGCCAATATTGGACCTATATGGGACCTATGTGGACATGTCCATATGGGTAGTGCCCATATTGGACCAATATGGGACCATTATGGACAAGCCCATATCCCATATGGGCCGTTTCTGGGCAAGCCAATGTGTGTATGCCCATATTGGACCCATATGGGACCTATGTGGACAAGCCAATATGGGTTATGCCTATATTGGACCAATATGGGACCTACATGGACATTCTTATATCCCATATGGGCTGTTTCTGGGCAAGCCCATGTGTGTATGCCCATATTGGACCCATATGGGACCTATGTGGACAAGCCCATATGGGTTATGCCCATATTGGACCCATATGGGAACTATGTGGACATAACCATGTCCCATATGGGCTGTTTCTGGGTAAGCTCATGTGGGTCTCATATTGGCTATTCCTGGACATTCCCATATGAGCTCTCCCATCTGGTACACATACGTGTCACATATGCGCTATTCCTTGACAAGCACATATGGGCTTTCCCATCTAGTACCCATATGGGGTACCTATACGGGTCCCATATGGGCTATTCCTGAGCAAGCCCATATAGAACAAAAAAGTATTACTTCCCTTGAATTGAAATATAAAGTAAATTTAATATATAGAGGATATTTGTATTCTTCCGTCTATGATCGGCTGATAATTCACCGAGTTAGCAGCTGATGTAATATTTTCACGAGTGGCGTAGCCACGAGTGAAAATATAAGTCAGCTGCTCTCGAGGTGAATTATCAAACGATCATACACGGTAAAATACTAATATTCTATTTATTTCATGCTTCAAATAGATTAAATGATGGAAATACTGCACTATTTACCTGAAATGTTTTGCGTGACGTCGTTTTCCCGCCATGCACGCGTCGACTTGCAATCAAATAGTTCTTCTGCAACGGCTTCAATTGCGTCCATTTGTTTTACATTTATGTATAGATAATGTTGTGTTGTTTGTTAAAGATTAAGAGAGCAAGTGAAATAGCTTATTATTTTATTTTTGACGGCGAGGAAATATGATTTTTAAAAACTAGTCCATTTGCCGTGAAATTATGAACTGTGAAATTATGAACAGTGAAATTATCGGGGAATAATCCACCGTTATTCCGCCGTAAACCACCGGTAAGCATGAAATAAAAATCGTCTTCTTACTATTATATTTACTTTCAGTACAAATAATAGTGTTTCATAAGTTCAAAGTAAATTGATATATGTACATTTTTTTCTAAATTCTACCACATGGTTGTCTGTAAACTTTAAATGTTAATGTGATATATAGCTTGTAAATATCGAACTTGTAAGTATATAATATAGAACACCTTGTATAAACAAGAAGCTGTTCAATTGCTCCTTTTTTTCTTCCTACAAGGACACAATGTACGCATAGTAGTAGCCAACCAGAGGATAGAGTGGTGTTTGCTGAAAAATACAATTTCTGATTTACAATGTATCTGAAGTGCTCATACGAATATAGGCTGCCCATATGGGTCCCATTTCTGAATGAATATTGGCAGCCCAGATGGGACCCATATAGGCAGCAAAGGCGAATGTACATGTGGTAGCCAAGATGGGACCCATATGGGTCCCATATTGAATGCATATGGGCAGCCCAGATCACAAAGGCCCCTGTTGCACTTTCTATGTTGGTCCCATATAGGCAGCCCATATGGGTCCCATATAGGTGCCCACATGGGACCCATATCGATTGCTTGCTTGGTAGTTACACTACAGCCTCCTTTCGCCGACGGTAGCATGTAAAATATCGACGACAGGAGCTTTATCATAAATACTTAGTTATTTTATAGACTCCTTTCGCAGACCGTAAACCATGAAATATCCGCGAAAGGAGCTTTAGCATATCAACTAACTTAGTCATACTATAGCCTCATTTCGCCGACGGGTGCCCGACAGTCAACTTGTATACGTTGGTAGAATGTTGATTATAAATATTGGAAATATTGGGGAAAGGAGCTTCATCTACATGTACCAACCTATTCTATAATAGCTGCTTTTTGCCGACGGTAAAATTTATCATAGTCATATACGACCGTAAACCATGAAATATCGGCAAAAGAATGTTAGAATGTAAAATTCCACTGCAATGAGCGTTATCATTTATATTTCAACTAAGTTATATCATAGTGGTATATTTGCTAGATCGTTGGTTGTGATTTTTTTCTATGCTGAATGTGCACTGCGGTATAACGTACACCGGATATTGCTAGCAAGATGAGTAATATTATCAATTTTCGCGACATTCTAGTGTTGACAAGGGTAAGTTCTGAGATGATTGTTAGTTTTTCTGAGTGTTTCAATGTACATTTTATACAAAACTATCTTCTCGATAAATTTTCCTAGCCTGTGCAACCGGTAAATTGCCAGGAATTTCTTTAAAGGGTGATTAAAAGACCAAACTCGTATCGTAACTCACGCAGAAAGTAAGCTCGATCTGTCGAAATAAGATGTTTTTGTTTATATTTTTCGTTAAAATACTCAACTTGAATCGAGCGAATTGTCATTTTTGTTACAAAGATTATATTGCAAATGTAGTATCCGAAACTATTCGAAAATGACGGTGCATTGCGAGAATAAATGCAGGTGTTAGTGTACAGAGTATTGCTATATAGTTGCTCTCTGGTGTACGGAGTATTGATGTTAGGTGTACAGAGTATTGCTTTTACTTGCAGTGACTATTTGTCACTCAAATCGAATAAATACAAGGTATAAGCAGCGTTATTTTATAAAAAATAACTTATATAATATATGTATGTACCTATTAGATTGGATTGTATGGACTGCATGAAGCAATTAATGTAACAAGCTAATCCTAGCTCCAAGTCCTCCCTGAATTTTAACGGAAACTTCTATTAGTAACCGTGTATTTCACATACAGTAAAGAGTCATAGCTGAGCAATTGCATTTGACAAACACAAAACTACTACAATGTCCAATACTTTGAATTAGCAACGTTGAACGTAAATCATATCAAAGGAACCTCATTACAGTATCTGAAATAGTTGAGAGATTATAAAATAAACCTTGGTGTACATTTTGTATATATGGATATGAATGCCCTTTTTTGTCATTTGACCATAAGTATTAGTCTCAAAGAATTGCATATATCCAAGCTAAATATCACATTTGTACTACTCACAAGAACACTTTGTGCTTAAAATTCAGCATTCTATATTGTTAATCGCATTCATCTGCCTGACGGCTGAAATATTTTAACATAATCATTTAAGAATATTCTTATTGTATCGTGTAACCCATAACACTTGACCATATTTGTGAGCAGACGTAATAATACGATAAAACTGTCCATTTCCATACTGTATTTACTCATTTTATTATGCCATACTCTCCGTATACTAACGTTGAGCTTATGTGCAATACTCCGTACACTAAACAGCAATACTCCGTACACGCACACGTATCTGTTTTGGGGTGTATCTTAGTTGTTTTTCGAACAATATTTATGAAATTTGGTCACATCATTTTGGAGTTCAATATAAACAAAATGGCCAGTTAAAAAAATCTACAATTTGGTGTTACAGCCGTTCCAGAAGCTTGTAAAGTCCTGATGTCACTAATTGCGAGTGAGTAACGGCATAATGCTGGTTCATTTTAACCTTTCTGTAAATATCTGATATACGATAGTGTGCTATAAAGTTACCAAAATGCCCTAAGAAGTTAAAACTCAATTGGGGTGTGCATAAGAAGTCAGTAATTTGGAAAATTTCGTCTCTAAACTCACCCTGGTCTCCATTTCATGTCCTTAAAATTGATAATATTACTCACTTTACGAGCAATATCCGGTGTACGTTATACCGCAGTGATGTGTGTATGTACAAAATTGAATATATATATGTATAATAAAAATTCTAGCTTTTCGCCACCATTGACCATGATATAACAGCGAAACGAGTTTTACCATATTAACTTAGTTATATTCTAGCCGACTTTAAATTTTAAAATTTTCAGCGAAGGGAGCTTAATTAATCTATCAAATAACTTATATTATGACCCCCATTCGCCGACTGTTAAAATCAGCGAAAGGAGCTTTATCGTACCAACTTAATAATATGCTAGCCTCCTTCTGCCACAGTTGACTATGATATAACAGTGAAACTAGTTTTACGAGCAATAAGCAGCGCCTTGACACTTCCTTCTCAATCAACAAAGGTGTGATCCTTCGTCGGTGACTTATAACAATACCATCTCGATAATTATTAGTTTATTCAACAAACAGTCGGTGACTTGACACGTGGCTACATATGATAATCTGTGGTTAGTCTAATTATCGTCGATATATAATCTGTTTAAAATAATGACACACAGTTTGCGAAAGTAATGTTTCATTTGTCAATCATTGATGAATGATTAGACGGGAGAATTTTATTTAGTTATTATTTTGACATGACCAGCACTATGCTATTTAATATGCATCATATTATGTATAATTCAGGGTTGCCATAAACCCACTTTTTCGTTCAAAACCCTACCCAAATGGGTTTAAAGGGCAATAAGGTGTATAAAGGGTTTTATAAAAATAATTTTGGGGTTTAATTTTTTTCATTAATAATTTCGTAAAATTACATGAAGAATTGCCTTGAATAGCACCTTTGGAGGTGTCAGACAGTGTGGTCGACGAAAGGAGGCTTCAAATTAGCTTATTTTAAAATATTGTCATTGTTTATTGAGAGGAACAATCTACTGAGTACAGTAATGCAATCCAAATACACAATTTATTAATCCTCGTTTCGCATCGTTGCGCCAAAAATTCTCCTTTCGTATTTTAGTCAAATCCCGCCCACATTGCTAGCTTGCTAGACTAGGCTAGCCCTCGCCGAGATCTCGATTTATCTTGTCGTTCAGGAGCGAGAACTGCTAGATCTAGCCAAGAGCTAGGCTAGTTGAACACGCCACAGCATTGTGACTCGAAGCATCGTTTCCGATAAGTATAATTCATTTTCTAACAGTTGGTTTTTAATTGAGGTTTGTATCTGACGTTTAAGTATAAATGAATGCATTTACACATCGACGATTATCATCTGCACCGTCCTCGCTCATACAACAAAACCTGTACAAACATTTTTACTGTCGGTTGGAAGATAAACTAGACGGTATTCTGATGCTACATATGGTTGCTAACCTTTTTTGGAACATACGAATCATCTTCCACACCACCCGCTTAGTTCAAAAAATATAAATTTATTATGTACTTTCGGGTCCTAAACACTGTGGAAGGGCGGGGAATAGGAGGATAGTCCCGGAGTGTTACCTTTCCGATCCCCGCTCTTTTCTTTGTGTCCGTGTACTGATGGTTTGTATTATGTTAAATTGTTTTTGATTTGTTCAAAAAGTACTGATACTTTGATTGTGATGAGGTCTTAAGGTAAACCAACAGATATTATGTCAGTCATCGAATCAAAAAAGGTATAAATAAGCAAAATCTGCATGTATCATAAACGAAAGTCAAATCAAGTTTGATTGCTATTTACTTCGGCCAATACTATATCGTAAAAAATATACATAATCTATCGCTGACAAAAAGGGTATTAGTTTAAATCAAGTGATTATACGCATTCAGAAAGAATCAAAAGTAATCGAACGTTACTATGACATAGATTTACAATAAAAAATATTTACATTAGTTTCTCTATTACACTGTAAATGAAAAATAGACACTAACCATCGATAGCAAAAAAGTATTTGTTATTCGTGAAATTTATATCAAGTGATAATAAGTAACCGGAAAGAAACAAAAATACGCGTCCGTCAAAAATATTCATTACATTTATATACAGGTTAAAAATAGTGTCAATACAAACCATCTCAAACTCTTTATACAATCGAAAATGAATTGGACTGTATAAAACTATCTTATCTTTCAATACTACAGAAGGAATTTTGTTGCAGATGTACCGATATGAAAACAAATGGAAATCAATTGAAGACAAACATTAAGTTTTATGTTTAACAATGGATATAGAATTGTGCATTGATTTACATTGTTCAACGGTTGATTGTACATTATATCATTTGTGCGGTTCAGCTTTAACAGAATCTCCCTGTGTGATTTATTCGCCATTCGAATTGTCCGTTTTCATATGAAAGTGAACTAGGACACCCTATGAAATTATAAGAATCATTTATTTTTTTCGACGATTGTATCAAAGTACATGGAATCCATCTAAACTTTCAATTTGCAATTAAGGTAGTCTAGTATCATACAAAAAACGATGCAAGTAATTATTTTGACATTAAATGACTGTTAGATATAGTTCTATACACTTTAAAGGGTCTTGTTTGACAACTGACATACTGTCAATAATCTATGCAGAGTACAAAAGACAGACCGAGTCCTTCTGTGTGTTATCATGTATTTCCTAACCAAACATAATGTAATAAAACTAGCAAATGTACGTATTGATTCTCGTATTGTCATACAACCTCGTATAATGATGTTTTCCATAATTATTTTCCTTTGGGGCAATTGTAAAATTAGCCTGATGCCATTTAGCTTGATACCATTAATGTTATCTAGACATCCTAGCTATATTTGTGAATTATTTATTTCAAACGCCATAAATGTTTCGAGATTTACTAGATATGAGATACTTATAGGTATTATAATGGAATATTGCGGGTTGGTGAAGCTATCCAAATAGCTTTCGGAAGGTGGACGGATCTGTCAATATGTCTGCAAAAGAGAAAGCAGGATTCGATTTCAATAGTCCCCGAGATGAAGACAAAATAAAGTCATTCACTGATTTACAAAGCCATTAAGGGAACCATATTGTCTGCTTTAATACGATTCAAATGTTTGTGGTCATCTGAATTCTTCATTGGCATTTGTAGTTACGATTAAAATGTCTGTGGTTACTATTGTGTACTTAGGCACTGACAGATGCCTGCCTTACTTACTCGACTCTTGCAATTTATGCATGCCTACGATGTGTTGGGTGTTTTTTCAATCTAGATAAAGCTGACGTAATCTCTAGCACAGTACATCAAGAACAACATCATATATATTCTCTAGAGCGGTGTGCAGCTGTCTTTCTGCAACTAACGAGACCGTTTATCGTAAATTGTGTCAAACTTTATATGCGCCACTAGATATTAAACTTGGTATTCAACTTTACGTGCTCTACTTGTGTCATTCTATCCTGAAAATACTTTATGACACGACGGCTGCACTTGTTGAAAATGTTTAGTTGTTTACCCTTTGTACCGACTATGACACGTTTACAAGTTCCGATATGTCAGGGGATTGGTAAAAAGCTAATCAAAGTAATGTGTTTACAGTTCGTGTCAGGGTATTAAAATCGATGTTCTTGATTGAAGGAAACAAAAACGACATATCGAACTGTAATAGCGTATTTAAATAATGTGCCTCATTAGCTAAGTGCAAATTGTATATATAAGAATATCCCGTTCAAGGCCATATTCCATATTGTAACGACTAATCATCTCTCAGACGATTCGTTTTTTATCATGGGAACAATTAAACGCCATTTGTTCAGCCTTAGTACCAGACATAATTGCGCAGAAAAGGTTAGAAACGAAATTGAAAACTACATTTCTCAGCAATTGTTTTAGTGAAGACGAAACAAGTTTTGTATATACCATATGTAAGGCGAACTATTATTACGCCTCACAAATCCCCTGTATTTTTATGACGACGGCTGAAGGTATCCAGTATGTCTGATGACAAATACTAATGTACACACATAGTTTGTATAAGTATAAGCAATATGTATGAAACTGAAGGCCAAGGAAAAATCTTTATTCCCCCAGAATGTTTGATAGGGTAATTGACTTGCTTGACCAATGACCCTATCTGTTAAGTATCCTCATTTATTCTGTATCTATGATACAATAACCTTTGATGAATTCGGTCATGTTTGCAAAGAGCATAATAACTAGGTAAATATAGCTGGCTCAGAATAAGAACGTGGTAAGTGACCTTATAAGACTAATACATTATTTAACATCAGCATCACAAGGCGCTTTTATGAGCCTATTTTTATGAAATTCGGAACGTGTCGTGTTGACCAATCTGAATTTGAAACAGCTTGTTTTACCATAATTTAAGAATAATTTTCGGATAGATGCATGTATTTCTTGTTTCCTCAAAATATCGATTTTGTACTTACGACCTTCTCATTCTTAACCAGCAATATTTTTGTATCCTGTTAGCAGCTCACTACTGGGGCATATCAGAACTTTCGACTTTTCGCTGACAGTACAATACAAGACAGTCTTAAATACCATAAATTGTATGTTCCTATTCCCTGACAGGTATCATAAAATTACGTATAAATAATTAATACCAACGTATATTGCGATAGATAATATAGTAATTGTTAACATACCATCCGTAACAAAAATGTATACACAAGAACTTCAGAATATATTAAAGTTAGATAGTTTGAAATGACCCATGATTCCCTTAGGGAGTATATATAGCAATTCCGTAGATGATTTACACCAGTTGAGTTTCACTTAATACATAAACACTATCTAGTAATAATTTCATTGTTTCTCCATAGGGAAAATCCAGAAATAGTTTTTGATGGCAGCTATGTACTAGTAAAACATCCAAGTGTAACAGTCGATGCCCGTTTACATGTATAATCGAGACTTGAACATAAAAAATATTTAATGACATTTTGTAATAAGGTTTGCATATTTTACTGCTTTACTGATTTCAACATTTCAATTATTTAGAAACATGTTTCACCCAAATCAATAGATTGATAGTGTTTAATAGGTGTCGAGTCACATTTTCTCACGATGGAACCTGACATAAGCACATTCATTTTTAAAAGAACGTAATAGAAGACGAGTCATGTCACACTGATTTCAAATCATGACGAGGTTAAGTTGCAAACTTTATTATACGATATTAACTCATCCAATGTGTTGAATGTTTCAACATCGCCCAAATGTGAATATCTGAGAGATGTAGTGGACAAACAGTATGAACACTTTTATGCACATCGGTTGTACTATTATTTGTTGTTTCTTTTCAAGCAATGTATTCGATGAATGTCAATACACGTCCACGTCTTTGTTTCTTTTAATTTTTTGTAAGCAAACAAAAGCCACTCTTCTCCACTAAACAATCATCCCATCCCTCCGTTACTCTGCTAATACTCGTGTTTTTTCCTCGACTTATGGAAATATGTATATGAAGTTCATAAAAAAATTGTTTCCGACGTAAAACATTACAATACGAGCACGCGTACTCGTTATTCGTTTACTGATCTATCATATTCTATCGATTTGACTTCAGCCTGTTTACGCAGCTTTGCTCTAGTTTCTTTATTGTTGTTCTTTGACACGATGTACTTTTCAGGTTTAGTAAAACGAAATCAATTAGTGTGATTGATGTAAACTTAATCTCCATATTATGTCATGACACACGTCATATTACAAAACACATAGCTCTGCTAATGTAATTGTAAACTATGTATGATCAATTCTGTTTTGGCATTTGCTGTTGCATTTTTATAAAAAAATAGGTCGTAAATGAGAAAGGACATTTTGTAAAAGATATGTACAAGATTCAACTGACGTGATATTCTATATTGGATAACGGCTCAATGTACTGGGGTTTTTCTCAAAGTTAAGTATGACTACCACTAGTAGTAAAATGGAAGCATTCTAAGGTGTAATGGTAAATGTGTATAATAACACATACCAGGAAATACACATGTTTTTTATCATAACCTACACAGATGAATCGCAATGTGAAATAATATTATAACATTCTTTTAAATTATATCAAAATTATTTTGAGACAACCCCTCGTATTTTATCGCTTATCGTTTGCAAGAGTCAAAGTAAACTGCAGTGTATACATCCCTAACGTAAATGGATCGCTAATGAGTAAATACAAGTTAAATAGTTCCTGCGGTCAATTGTTTTACAGACCAGTATTGTGAGAGACATTTTTTATAATTTAAAAAACTAGAACTTTTTAAGGTGTTAATCAGGCTTGATAAAAAGGTATGAGGAAATCGGACAGGGGAGACAGCACACTTTACCAGCTGAGCAAAGACTCGCATTAGTAACACCACGACACGTGTATAATAAGCAATGCACACACGTAAGCCAAAGAAACAATTAAAAGTCCAAGTCCCCGCCAAAAAATGCGGAATTTTACAAACTCTCTGATTTAGTAGGCTTATGTGTGTTTGGGTATATTTACCTAATATAATTTACCGAAAATGTTGCTATTTTCATTATTAGTTATTCAAATAGTTTAATGCCGACGCGTCGACGGCCTGACCTAGTTAACCTAGATCTAGGAGAGGTAATCCAGACTGCATGTGCACGCCAAAACACATATCAAAACACATTTTTTTCTTATTTTTAATTACTTAAAGGGGTAAAAGAAATAATTATAGTTATTAACTTAGATTACTTTATTTTAAATAAAAAATAAAATAATAGTGAAATAGTCTGGTCTACGATATTCGCACAAAGTGCTTCATTTTTTGGATATAGTTTTGAACGCTTGAACCAGACTAACGAAAGGTCAAGTGTGCGTTAAAACACATTTCGAAACACATTGTTTTTTTATTAATTATTACTTAAAGGGGTAAATTATGGTTATTACTTTATTTCAAAATAAAATATAAAATAGATCTATACAAATCTAAATAATGAAAAAAAATGGTATTAGTCTGGTTCACGAAATTCTTTAAAAAAGATGGTTTTTTGGATTTTTTTGAAATGGTAAACCATCCAGAGCAGGTCACGTGCTCCTACATGGAAATTTTCTTGCTGCTTACAAATATAACCTGCGGCTCAAGGCCGCAGGTTAATTAATGAGCTGGTAAACTTACTTCTATGTACACTCAACCGCTTTAAAAACGCACCACATATGAAATATCGGTTTTTGTGATGAAAACGTCAATCTATGGTTATTTATTTTCTAATTAATAATCTTCATTCTATACACAATGAGTTGTGTGATTTTCCCGCCATTATTGCGAATTTAAAATAAATTATGATAAAGATAAAACAGTGACTCTTGAAAGAGAAAGTCACATTTTCAAAAGCAATTATAAGAGCCCGCTACATTGATGCATGTACGTGAGAATAACATTTATTACGTAATATGTTCGACGTGATATTTCTAACCATCGAAGCAAAGCTTAACTTGAATTATAAATGTAATGTGGCTTTGGATGTCTGCTTAATACCATACGACCGAGTGCGGTCCAGATATGCGCATTATGAGGACCTAAGATGGATTCAAGCCTTATTTAATATATTTCAAATGGTGCTTATATGGATCCTCAAATCAACACTATGAAGGAGCTTGAAGACAAAAAGTTAGGGCAATTGGCTCTAAACGGGAGAAAACTCGTTAAAAGGTGTACTAAAATGATCGTCCTTTTTATTGACAATTGTGAAAAGAATCGTAAGGAAAATGAAATAATGTACTTTTGGCTTGTTTATTGTCACCGAACATTCTTTTGAAACCGCGTGCAGCCATGCGGAACCAATTACTGTGGTACAATCTGTGTCATGTTTCTTCATAGCTCAGGCTTAATATCTTTAGCTTGTTTCATCTAGGTCGGTCTTTGACTGTGTCATTCGCTAGAAATCGATGTTCTAAGCCCACAATCGTTGTGCGGAGGCAACTGAACCACCATGCTAAGGCACCGATGCTCTGTTCAGTTGGAAGCGAAGACACAGTCATCCGAACAAATATTCGAGCTATTCGCAGCATAAAAATACCATTAGCTAATTATGTTTCTGTTGTTTTTTCAATGTTTAAACCAACAGCGTACAGTTTAAAGTCAATATTGACCACATAGGTCGACGCGATCGAGCTGCACGTGCGAAACATGCAAAATACAAAAATGTTCTTTGGGCGGGGTATTCCAAATGAAAACAAAATAGTTTTCTTTAATTAGGTCAAGCGTATGAACTGAACAACCCTGTAAACTGTTAGTTTAAGCAAAAATGATTTTTGACATATTTTGATTATTTTCAATAGTGGTGCGCTTTTAAAGCGGTTGAGTGTATATTTCCGTAAATATGCTAAATACTTTATTTCCAGAATAAAATAGTATAGATTTAATGTACTGACAGTATTTAGGGAATTTGTTTAAGGTGGTCATTACGTGTCTTTATTGGTAAATAAACCAAACTATCCTGAACCAATAAACCCAATTTTAATTTTCATACATTTTCCACAAGGTTCAAGCAACTCTCGTCACATCAATCAGGTGCTAATGGAAACGACCTTAATATTAACAATACCATGTCAAGACATGTCATAACAATATACATTTTCCCGTACCAACAGGTTATGACAAGACATTACAAGACCTGTGCCATTTAGGGAAACATTATTGTTGCATTCCTGTTACTGAATAATTTGCATTTTGGCACTAAAGGCGAGAGAAAATTTTGGTAATTATACTACCAGTACATAATACAGAGTATGCGAAGAGGGAGAGCTTAGGTTAACCAGAAAACACGTTGATGGAAATATGATGGAAACTACAAAATCGATATATTGAGAAAACAACAGAAATATGTCGGTAATTTACTCTTTACCTATGGGAAAACACGTTTCTAAAACTTCATTTTGGTCAACATGAAAATTTCAGATTTTCATGAAAACAGCTCATAAGAAGCGCGTAATGAAGCAGAATTCAAATATGTATGAGTTCAAATAAGTTCGTAAGTAGTAGTTACGACCTTCTGGTTCTAAGCCATCGATGTGATGGTATACCCACAGTGATATTTGATATACAGGATAACAATTCCACGGGGAATGAATCTGAATTATAAACTTACTGATCTATGTTATAACAATTTCAAAGCATAGTTTGAAAATGTCAATAGGCAACAAACCGTCGTGCGCATAATTATCATTGTAATGACTTACGGACCTACTTCCGCACAAGGGGTTGGACATTAGAAGAAGACAGATAGATAGACAACTTGAAAATCATGACAAGAATAAAAAAACATAAACATAAAATAAGTTTAAAATTCACATTTTATGCGTGCTAGGTTGTTCGTCATTCCTATGTATGGTTTTGCATTTGCCTTTCATAAACGTACTTAGTTATTCCATTTACGACGTCACTGAAGAGTACATGGTGCTTTAGTTTCATTGGATTTGCCATTCAAATTCAATGGGCAAATGACCTACCCAATTTCTTGACTTTCAGCATTTTCTGAATATTCTCTTTTTCGAACGCAACACGGTGTTCATAACGGTTCGCGCCATGTGTTTACTGTGGTTTAATAATGATTTGTTTGTCGAGAAAAACATTTTAGATGACATTGCAGCACATCAATAAGCGAATCCCATTATGACACAAACCAACTTCAATAATGATTAACGAGTACCTGCAACTTCCTGCGGGCGATACAACTTTAATTACACATTTAAAAGCTATATTTTTTATCAAAATAACAACTGATGGTTTCATGCGGCGCTTTTGATCACATCTGATTCAGTGTACAGTTAAAAACTTAAAAACAAACACTAATGTCAAAAACATTGGTAGAGAAATCACATTAATTTTGTCACTGTACACAGTACAATGCATAATTCATACCCGTCTGGCATTTTTATTGACTTTAAAAATCATGAGTCTTTAATTGATAATCGATTTATGATAGTTATGAATTATTACAACATCGATTAGCGTAGTGGACACCTTGCATGAGAAACTGTGCAAGTATTCAAAACTGTTAAGAAGGAAGAAAATATAAAACATCTCATTCAAAAATAAAAGTTGATGATAGATCTAGTCAACTATTTTAATATTTAATAATATGTATTTATACGAGCGTTCATATAATAAATTTCATTTCGTAATGTCATTGGAACAACGCGACCATGCCACGTGTCTACACTTCCTGCGCTGACCCGAAGCTACTAGTTGGTATAGCTTGGCGAATTTGACACGATCCTGACCTATATGCATAAATAAATTGCAAGGTACTTGCTTTGAATATATCAATTTCCGCAAGCAAATCGTGCAATATCGGTATTTCAAATGTGTGTTTGTATTAAATCTCGAACGTCTTCGTGATAATCCCCGACAAGAAAACAACCGAGGTCGTAAATACAGACAATATATCGACTGTTAAATTATGCTAATCAATAGTTCAGCTTCGTGTCAAATTAGTTAAGCTATATAACAACATACAATATATGTATACATTTTTTTTAACTTTCAGAAATAATACAATTCAATACTAGGAAATCAAATCGCGAAGATATCTTGACATCTTAAACCCAATTCAAACCAGTATCATCAACCAACCATACAGTTGACAGTCTTTAGCAATGTAACACTGGTTTAGAAAAAGAAGGTAGCAAGTACTACTTACGACCTTATAAGACTGAAACATATTTCAAAACTACTACACGAGACGCTTCTTATGAACCTATTTTCAGAAAAAAACTTGTCATGTTGACCAAACTGAAGTGCAAATACGTTGGTTTTTCCATATAAAACGAGTGATTTTTCTAGTTTTCTCAAAATATTGATTTTGTATTTACGCCCTTCTCATGCTAAGCCAGCCATATGTGTGTAGATTATCGTTCTATTTGCATGTTATATTTTCCGCTCTATTTCGTGTTATATAATCAGTAATCATCTCATGTTCATTGTTAACGAGACTTGATTTGTTTATAAAGCAACGATTTTTCACAATGAAGTTAATCACGCATTACAGCGTAACATAATTGGCAAAAATAAAATTAATTAACATGATGAATTAAAGGTTTCGTCAATAGATTGGCTATATATACACGGTACATTGCTTATTTGAATGAAATGTGTATGTTTTATTGCACTGAGTTCTCTTGAAGCTGTATGTTGGAGAATGTAATCAAACAATTTAAAGGCGAGTTCTCTGGTTTTACAGAATCCTAAAACAGGCAATGAATTGGAGGTTTATTTAATTAAATCCTTGAACGTTATTTACTTTCTGATGTTATCGGTAATCGGTACAGTAATGTAAAGAAAGGACACAGTTAACATTTTTATATTTGAAGAAGTTAAACACAATCAAGTCCTCTTTTCTTTTTCTTGATGAGATTATGTTTGTATACATCACTATTGAGTTGGCCAACACAATTGTTCACAATCTTTTGACCGCCTTTAACAATAATTCACCATTTCCGCTATTATTGTTGGTGACTATGGTATTGATGTTTGAACAGATCGCATAAGTTAAATAATTCCTCGAGCGTTGTATGCTTCAATTTGTATAACTCTAACGGTCAGTTTCGTATGTTGGACTCTACTAGAGTGGTCTACATGGGTCAATTATTGACTATTTCATTCATGAATTGAATCTTAAGAACCTAAATCAATACTATACAACCAATGTATCTAACTGTTCAAGATAAAACAAATATTTAATTTAACACTTATTGTATCGAATTATTCCGGTTTAACATCGTGTATCCCAACAATAGTATACCGAAGGTAAGTTATAGTACAGCCGCGGTAATCTATTATTGCAGTTCGTATGTCATATATGGAACATAATATTCTGCAATGTGTGTACATCGATTTTTGGCCCTTTGTTTTTGCCCCCCCCCCCTCATTTATGAGTGGGACATGTAGCATTGGTGTTTTTCGTCCGTCAGTATGGCCGTCCGTCTGTCTATACGAAACTCAAAGATTATGTATTGAACTCATCATAACCCGTCACTGACACACTATTGGTGAATTATTGTTTACAATCGTAATCCGCCTCATTCTTATATTAAACAATCTGCCGGTTGGGCGTCAATATGATCAGTTTCGCATGTTTCTCCTTAAAATATATTTGCTATGAACAATTACCTCCATGATTTTATACCATGATACACATGTGACCTGCCTCGAAATAGCCTAGTTGTAGAGCTTCCATTGTTAGTGTAAGAAGTCTTTTGTCAATGCTTACGCGTTTCTTTCAAGTAGTTCTTGTATTTATCTACGCTTGTCGCTCGGCATAGCTTAACCGGAACTGCGTAATATCGCATATGATTGAAATACTGTTGACCAGATGAACTTGAGTTGCCTAGATACAAGTTCCATCAGCTTCCATCATTTCATACTTAAGCTAACGTCGAACAAAATTAAACCCAAATACCGCCCCAAAAGTATATGATGTTCATAAACAACTAAACAGTCGCAGGGATGGGGGCTTATTTTAAAAATCGTAAGACTGCAACTCAAACTTAGACTCAAAATGGTCAGCATTTATATTCCATGTCATTTCTTAGCCATTGGATTGCAACAGGGTGTATGATCAATTGTTGTTACCCAGTGAATATGTTCCAATATCAAATAATATTAATATCACAGTTAGTGAATTTATAACAACATCAGAAAATTACTCTTCACTTTTGATAAGACAAGCCGTATCAACTTCAGTTTGGTCAACTTGATAAGTTCCTATTTTCATGGGAAAAGACTCATAAGAAGCGCTTTTTGATGTTGATTTTAAATATATTTTTATGTATCATTCTTTAAGGTCTTATGTCGTACTAACGATCTTCTCACTCAAAGCTAGTGATACCGCTAACTACATTCTCTCACTGGAATAACAAAATGCCCTGAGCCTCAGACTACTTACAAAATTGCGCGTTTGCAC
Organism: Spisula subtruncata; assembly: GCA_963678985.1. NCBI lineage: Eukaryota > Metazoa > Mollusca > Bivalvia > Venerida > Mactridae > Spisula > Spisula subtruncata. The sequence continues at coordinate 38,069,169 of OY787671.1, forward strand.
CAATTAGACAGTTTGATTAAGTTGGCTTTGAAGCGTAATTACTGTCTAGAACAAGCAAACGCATAGCGCTCTTTGCTGCATCAAAATCAGACCATTGCAAAAAAACTTGAATTGTTGAACATGCAAGTAGCAAGATTATCCTTTCTGATCTCGTTTGTTTTGAAATAAAGCGGCAACTAACTCAACATTTATTTTACAAGCAATAAAAGTATTACTACAACTGCATATGTGTATTGTATGCAATGCAATACTTTTTTCTTCCGTCGCTATGCTATTATAATTATGCAAGGTGGAACTCAAAACAATTTACATTTAGTTTACAATTTAGAAAATTGGTTTTGACTATTTAGATGCGCATTTGCCATGTCTTTCGTAGGTTGATGGAAATTTCCAAACTGAATTGCATATTTTATACTTTTATATTTCTCAAGCGCATTGTCTGAATAGCTCGTGTTGAAAAGCATCACTTGGAGTTACTTTTTGTAAATATATTGTAAATTTAACTCCAGGGTCCAAAACTAATTCTACTATAACAACATGATACATGTTTGAACACAATTCAAATGATACTGACAAAATTGAAGGCAAAATTTAGTACATAAGTATGTATACATTGTGTAATAACTACTGTTCCTATAGTATCATTGGGATGAACACACATTTAACAATAACGGAACCAACCTACCAGTTATAATCAATTGTAAATAAGATAGAAGAAGTCATGCATGGGTATCGTGGTGTTAAGTGATAATAAATTTACAATTTAACATTAACGGGTTAATAATCATAGCCATCGCTCGCATATTAAAGTGACCTACGCCTGCAAAAGTTATTTGGAAATTGTCAAATGAATTTTTGGTTACGGTTAGTTTAACAAGCTTGCCTCCTAGAGATATAATATACATTCAAAAGCTAAATTCTACTCCAGGTTTTAGACGGTCAAAAGAAATGAGAAATCCCAATGAAAATAAGAATCATTTCAAACGTGATCAATGATTTAAAGTTACAGAAATGAATAACAAAACCATAAATGTAGGACAGTGTAGAAATGAGCGATAACGTCAACCTTCATAAACATAAACGTTTTAAACAAACAACGAGCCCTCAAGCGTAGCTTTTTTTATCAGTCGCGTTATTTTTATGTCAACCGTAAACTAGTTTTGCCCTTGTACTAGTATAAGTTATAAGATTGCTAGATAGGTTGTGCTGATGTCTTGCTTCCACCAGCGAGTAAACGACATATGACACACTGCTAAACTCGTCAACATGCCAGTATTCAAGTTGGTGCTTTCTAATGAAATATTATACTTTGTTTGGCATAATTCTGTTAAATTGATTGCGATATATTATACTTTGTTTGAGACACTTCTGTTTCAATGTTCGCGAAATATAGTCTGTATAAACGGATACCACAAATGAATCAGCTCCTGACTTTGTATCTTACAGTCACATGTGGTTGTTCTTATGTCATTCTTGCTAGTTCATGTATACGATAGTGTATGTAGATTGTTGGCTTATCCACGTTTGTATTCAGTGTAATATTTCTACGAAAAATTTTTATGCCATGCCATGTGTCAGTATGCTCTTTGAACCATGTTTTAAATAATAAAAGAAACATACAATTGACATTACACCTGAGCAAAGATCGCTCTGTAGCTTGTTTGTCGAAGGTTTGTTGGCGAAGGTTTTCAAGTTCATCCATTGGACCATGTGATTATAATTTACTGTTAAAATCAATTTAAAAAGTATTGATTGATAACTGGCGTAATGTCAATTGTCTATGCAGAGTACAAAAGACGGACCCTGTGTCCTTCTATGTGTATCATGCATTTCCTAGCCAAACATAATTTAATAAAGTTAGCACATGTTTTGATTCTCGTATTGTCATACAACCCTTAGTTAAATGTAATATTATGATATTTTCCATAATTATTTTCCTTTGGGGCAATTGTTAAATTAGCCTGATGCCATTTAGCTTGAAACCATTACTGTTATCTAAACATCCTAGCTATAATTGTGAATTATTTACTTCAAACGCCATAAATATTTCGAGATTTACTAGATATGAGATACTTATAGGTATTAAAATCGAATATTGCGGATTAGTGAAGCTATCCAAATAGCTTTCGGAAGGTCGACGGATCTGTCAATATGTCTGCAAAAGAGAAAGCAGGATTTGATTTCAAAAGTCCCCGAGGTGAAGACAAAATTAAGTCGTTCACTGATTTACAAAGCCATCAATGGAACCACATTGTCTGCTTCAATAAGATTCTAATGTTTGTGGTCAACTGAATTCTTCATTGGCATTTGTAGTTACGATTAAAATGTCTGTGATTACTACTGTGTCGTAGGCACTGACAGATGCCTGCCTTACTTACTCGACTCTTGCAATTTATGCATGCCTACGATGTGTTGGGTTTTTTTCAATCTAGATAAAGCTAACGTAATCTCTCACACAGACCATCAAGAACAACATGATATCTATTCTCTAGAGCGGTGTGCAGCTGTCTTACTGCAACTAAGGAGACAGTTTGTCGTAAATTGTGTCAAACCTTATATGCGCCACTAGATATTAATGTTGGTATTCAACTTTACGTGCTTTACTTGTGTCATTCTATCCGGAAAGTACTTTATGACACGACGGCTGCACGTGTTGAAAATGTTTAGTTGTTTACCCTTTGTACCGACTATGACACGTTTACAAGTTCCGATGTGTCAGGGGATTGGTAAAAAGCTAATCAAAGTAATGTGTTTACAGTTCTTGTCAGGGTATTAAAATCGATGTTCTTGATTGAAGGAATCAAAAACGACATATCGAACTGTAATAGCGTATTTAAGGAATGTGCCTCATTAGCTAAGTGCAAATTGTATATATAAGAATATCCCGTTCAAGGCCATATTCCATATTATAACGACTAATCATCTCTCAGACGATTCGTTTTTTATCATGGGAACAATTAAACGCCATTTGCTCAGCCTTAGCACCAGACATAATTGCTTAGAAAAGGTTAGAAACGAAATTGAAAACTTTATATTTCTCATCAATTGTTTTAGTGAAGACAAAACATGTTTTATATATACCATATGCAAGGCAACCTATTATGTCGCCACACAAACCTTCTCTATTATTATGTCGACTGCTGAAGATACCCAGTATGTCTTAAAAGGAACGAAGCCAGAATGCCGGAAGCCATTGCCAAGACCTCGGACAGCTTCATGGCGGGACTGGTCACTCTTCACTAGACGTACTTCACGATTTAATTTGTTTTTACCTATCACATTTGTTTACGTATCTCACCATATGCAAGGCAAACTATCATTACGCCTCACAAACCCCCTGTATTTTATGGCGACGGCTGAAGTTTGTATAGTTTGTATAAGTATAAGCAATATGTATGAAACTGAAGGCCAAGGAAAAATCTTTATTCCCCCAGAATGTTTGATATGGTCATTGGCTTGCTTGACCAATGACCCTATCTGTTAAGTATCCTCGTTTATTATTTATATATGATACAGTAACCTTTGATGAAATCGGTCATGTTTGCAAAGAGCATAATAACTAGGTAAATATAGCTGGCTCAGAATGAGAACGTGGTAAGTCACCTTATAAGACTAATACATATTTAACATCAGCATCACAAGGCGCTTTTATGCGCCTATTTTTATGAAATTCGGAACGTGTTGTGTTGACCAATCTAAAGTTGAAACAGCTTGTTTTACCATAATTTAAGATTAATTTTCGGATAGATATTTCTTGTTTTCCTCAAAATATCGATTTTGTACTTACGACCATCTCATTCTAAACTAGCGATCTTTTTGTATCTGGTTAGCAGCTCACTACGGGGGCATATCAGAACGTTCGACTTTTTGCTGACAGAACAATACAAGACAGTCTTAAATACCATAAATTGTATTTTCTTATTCCCTGATAGGTATCATAAAATTACGTATAAATAATTAATACCAACGTACATTGTGATAGATAATATATAAGTTGTTAAAATACCATCCTTAATAAACATGTACATGTATACACAAGAACTTCAGAATATATTAAAGTTAGATAGTTTGAAATGACCCATGATTCCCTTAGGGAGTATATATAGCAATTCCGCAGATGATTTACACCGGCGGTGTTTCACTTAATACATAAACACTATCTAGTAATAATTTCATTGTTTTTCATAGGGAAAATCCAGAAATAGTTTTTGTTGGCAGCTATGTACTAGTAAAACATCCAAGTATAACAGTCGAGGCCCGTATACATGTATAATCGAGACTTGAACATATAAAATATTTAATGACATTTTTAATAAGGCTTGCATATTTTGCCATGCTTTACTGATTTCAACATTTCAATTATTTAGAAACATGTTTCTACAAAATCAATAGATTGGTAGTGCTTTATAGGAGTCGAGTCACATTTTCTCACGATGGACCCTGATATAATCACATCGATACTATCAGAAGAAAAACATTACAACGCATAAGTATCATGTGATCACTCAAATTCAGTCTTAGTATATCGAGAAATTCATTAGAAACTTCATAATGACATGCGTCCTTCTTTTAACAATTCTTTTGCGTATTCTGACATTGTCTGGGACACTATTGTCTCTCCATAATAAGCACGGGTTGGTGAAAATACAACATAATCATTTAAGAATCATTTGTAAAGTTACTAAACTACTTTCCATGGACACTTTTTATAAGAACACCTGATACTCAAAACAAAGGAAGAACATGCAAACTTAGGCATTAAATTGTTTACAAAGTTACTAAATATCTATCTATTCAGTACTCAATTCCATAGTGTCAGAAAAGGAGTAGATTCGATAACCATGCAATCTGGCCTAAAGAAATGGTAAAAAATAAAGTTCTATCATTCTTATATTTGTTTATATTTTTGATTAGCCAAGGCCTCCTAGCACCGAAATATGCACGTTTTGACATTCCCTGTATCCATGGTATCCAGCTAGAAGCTTCTAAAATCACTATGATCACCGTATTTTTCGAGTTTTAGAGCATTTCTGGACTAACAACATCAAAATTCAACATGAGCGCAGCTGTCGACAATCGAGATATTTTAGTCAGTCCTTGCGATGTCAAAACTCTTTGAAATGACAAAATATCTCGATTGTCGACGCTAAAACGTAAAACCTTCAAAACGACAAAAGCACAAGAGACATCGCAAGTCACACTCAGCTCTATGCATACTCCCTCCTTCCATCGGTTGTACATACATGTATCTGGAATCAGCTTCGTCTTACTCATAAAAAAGTGTTCTACAATCAATGCTTCCAAAAACTCAACCGAGCACCAACCTTCTCATTACTATTCTGGAAACCCTAAATACCAAATTATAAACTGTCATCTCACAGCACATTGCAGCAACTTTAAAGAACATTTACTAAAAAAATGTTTGATACCGAGTCCTTTTTGTGAATATGGTCAAATTCAAAAAGGTAAACATAATGTAATAACACAGTTCGCTTAGTTACAATTGGGTTGTTCGGTTTGCTCCATCGGCTAAATATATTAAACCGTTAATGTACAGTAATATGGGTCGTTATGAAATTCCATTAAATCAAATGGATTTGAAGCCTCTTTAGTGAGATTCCAGTTTGTGTCAATGCTGAGTACCGGCATATAAATATTAGACCAATTATGACACAGATAAATATGTATGGATTCTAAATAATCAGACGCTAAATTGTTCTCCGAGATTAAAACCAGTGAGGTGACAGGAACAAGTAGACTGCTTAACATGGTGAGGGTTGCTTATGTAAGGGTGTATAGGGTAATTCTTTTCTAAAAGAACTTACGAGGGGTGATCAATATATTCGAGGACTTTCCTTCTCAAGTTTGAAATATTTGAACTAGAGTAATGAAATTACAAACTAGTGTAGATCAATAAATTATCTCGCGATTTGTTTAATTGACTTTATGATAACGTCTTTATTTACTTGATGACGTCACTTTTAGTAACCATGGTGAAGCACGCACCGTCGAGCATCTCGGACGTAGCGTTACTTCTGAGTAACGACATGCTGTGAAAATTAACGCGAAACTTGTAAAATCCTCGCGATATCTCCAAAATTACTTGACTAAATATTGTATGGATTCTATGCGCTTCCAACTGGCCATTTTCGTATGATTCCGTTGTTTATGTGAATGTTGAGTCTCTGTCAAACGGTTGAGTCGATAAAATAAGGATAAACAGCAAAACTTACACCGAGTTAGGGACACTTTCCGTTAAGTTCTGCGAAATAGGACGCACAGATCTCAACCAAATGTAACTGGCGAAAACGAAGACTAATATAGGCTTCAAAATATTAAATCGTTGACTCCAAATCAAAAGGGTTATTTCGATATTGCGTCAAAAACCTGATAGGTCATGCTTCATTCTTAATTGGAATAACCGACGTTTTCCCGAGTTTTGTTTCCAATAACGCATCGGTACTCTTTTTTATTTCACCCCAAATTCCAGAATTGACTATTAACTACTTTTTTCAGTAGTAAAAGAAAACAAGTCTCATACATGGGACCGGCTATCAGTCCAGAAAGGAGCTATGTGCTGCTCCGACGGTGACGTATGGAATGACGTCGCGCGACGTCTAACGTCACACGCGCCTTGTATGAATCAAATCATTTTATTAATGCATTCAATCGGACACATCTTACTCCGAATGATGTTAAATGGCTTCAAGCCTAGCTGCCAATATGAAATTGTTAGATGAAAAGTCCTCGAATATACTGATCACCCCTCGTACAATAGAAGACCGGTCATGTCACTCTGATTTCAAATCATGACGAGTTTAAGTTGTAATTTTTTTATTCTTTTCAAGCAATGTATACGTTGCATTTTAATGCTCGTCCACCTCTTTGTTTGTTTCTTTTAAGTTTTGTCAGCAAACAAAAAAGCGACTCTTCTCCTCTAAACAATCAATCCATCCCTCGTTCACTCTGCTAATACTAGTGTTTCTTCCTCGACTTAGTAATGTGTTGTTATTTATGGAAATATTTATATGAAGTTCATCAAAAACTGATTTTCTCTGTGCATATAAAAATAATTTCCTTATTGTTTCCGACTTTAACCATTGTAATACCAGTAAGCGTAATATCTTCTTCGTTTATTGATCTATCATATTCTATCGATTCGTCGTTAGCCTGTTGACGCAGCTTTGCTCTAATTTTTGTATTGTTGTTCTTGGACGCGATGTACTTTTCAGCTTTAATAAAACGAAATTAATTAGTGTGATTGATGTAAACCTAATCTCCTCATTATGTCATGACACACGTCATATTAAAAAACACATAGCTCTTTTTTTCATTTGCTGATGCATTTTTTCTAATAAAGAATAGATCGTAAACGAGAAAGGATACTTTGTAATAGATATGTATAAGATTCAACTGAAGTGATATTCTATATCAGATAACGGGTAAATGTACTGCGCATGTTCTTAAAGTTTAGTATGACACCTACCATTAAAACAGAAACATTCTAAGATGTACTAGTATATGTTTCTTATAACACATCCCAGGAAATGCACATGTTTTCTACCTCATATGCATAATATCGGCTGATTTTGTGAACAAAGCTTGTTGAGTGAACTACAAATAATTGTTTCTGATGTCTTTGAATAGGTGACAAAGTGATAAATAGCGGGCGTTAGTTCATTTCTGAAATACTATATAATAATGGAATTGTTACACCCATCCACTTGAAATCTGGCTTTTTTAGCAATAGATAATGATTTGGAAAAACGCACAAAGAGTGGCGAATGAATAACAAAATAGAACAATCAACCGTTTTATAATATAAATCAATACACCTTTCTATATCAATTGTTTTACATAAAATACAATATTTGTTTACAATTGATTTTCCTATGTTTTCATATCGGTACATGTACACCTGCAACAAAATTTCTTCAGTAGTATTGACAGACAATGTATCTTTGTACAGTTCGGTTCATTATCGATCGCAAACCGAGTATGGGGTTGTTTGTTTGTATTGACACTATTTTTGACGCAATATATTGATTTGATGTAGTAAATGTTTTTTACGTTCGCTTACTTTTGATTCTTTCAGGATTCTCATTATTACTTGATAAAAAGTTCTAGCCTGAATAATTTATATCCTTTTGGTCAACGATAGTTAGTGTTTAGTTTTATTTACAGTATAAAACAGAGACCTATAAAGTAAATAACAAATAGACCTACTCCGGATCTCCACTAATCTGTAGGTACAAATAAGTTTAACCTTTATAATCCCTGCGTTACTTGAATATTTATATCTGGACAATCGAGTTGGTGTCAGTCTTTTTGCATATAAATACAAAACCAGTATAACTAGGTCAGACTTGTCTGAACCTTCATGTAAATTAAGGGAAAAACCACCTTGTGCAGAGTTCCGGATATCAACTATTAACTTGATTAATGCTTTAGTATTCGATATCATACGAGAGGTGTTCAACTTATTTATGAACAAAACATGAACGCCGATTTTGCAATATGGAATAAAACCAATCGAAATATCTCATTTAAACCATGTCAGCAAATGTTTTACGTTCAACATATGACTGTTATATATTGTATATTTCATTTGGTTAAAGCTTAAAACAACAATTTAGGAGATGATGTTGCTTTTCCTGTTTTTAAGGCAAAAATGGGCCTTTTATAAGTACCAAGAAAGTATTGGTAAATTATTATTGTGCATTTTTAATGAGATAATTAGTAATATTTGTCGTAAGAAGTGTTATAAGGGTTCTATTTCCAGTAATGGTGAAATGGCAACAAAAATTGAAAATTACCCAACAATGCCAAAACCTAGATTATAAAGTTAAATTGTTTTTATAATGTCTATAATAAATCCATTAGCAAAACATAGAATTTAATCACTGATGGGAGTGTCCATAGAAACTATCAGTGAAATTAGTTCGAAAAAGTTGATTGCATAGTTCCGGGAAAATGCGAAGTTCCTACGCTGAAAATCATGAAAAATATGCATCGCTGCCAAACGTCTTGGAGTCTAGAAATGCGAAATGAGCAACATTATACGGACAAATTGTTTTACTTTGGCGAAGCAATGCTGTGTCTTAGGGAATGTTATGATATGCTAGTTTAGAAAAGGTCAAACGGATAGCCAGAAGTTGGTGTTTGTCCAGCTTTGTGTGTTCGCGGATGTTGTAATGGAAAGGCATTGTGTTTGTTGTTATGAAAATACGTACGTCAAAATCAATATTAAATCGACGAAGTCGAAGGCTGTGGTCTATGTACAAACCGATTCAAATCAGGTTTTCAACAAACACGTGTTACGTATCGTTCCTAGTGACTGTTTCAAGAACATAGTGCTTCATCCAGAATCAACTTCAAGTCACCAGATACAATACCAAATAAAAAAAATTAAGAATAAAACTTTGATATATATTATAACCAAGCAGCGGATGTCGAAGTCTTCTCATGCTTTAACAAAATACTTTTATTTCTGGTTGATACTAAAACATCGATTAAAGAAGGAAAATGTAAACATAATTATGTCGAGTTTTGGACCTTCAAAACGCAAATAACAACATCCTCTACTCCAATGCTGATTATGATTTAACCGTAACGTTTTGGCATTTGACAATTATTATATATATTCTTGACACACTACTTTACACAATATAATTTTTTTATTCAATTCCGTTGTTAGAGTAACAAAATATCGGTGTTCATTTTCTGTTCATAAATAAGTTGAACACCTCTCGTAGTCGTCACAGCTAGACTTACCTAACTTGGTTCGATTCGAAGATTGAAATACACTGTAGTTTAAACTTTTAGATCTCATCAAAAGCAAACTGTCCGTACTCTTTTTGACAACAAACTGTTAGAAAATGAAATGCTTAGACTAATCGGAAACGCTGCTTGGAGCCACGCTGTTGGACTCGCGAAAATTTCTTTGCATTTGGTTTCTGTTTTTCAATACAATTCAACAACAGGAAATTAAATCGCGAAGATATATTGGCATCTTAAACCCAATTCTAACCAATATCATCAACCAACCATACAGTTGACAGTCTTTAGCAATGTAATCGTTTTCATATATCGCTGGCTTAGAATGAGAAGGTCGTAAGTACTACTAATGACCTAATATTAATAAGACTGAAACATATTTCAACACTGAATGACGAGACGCTACTTATGAACCTACTTTCAGAAAAAAACTTGTCATGTTGACCAAACGGAAGTCCAAAACGTTGGTATTTTCATACGTAAAGAGTATGGGTTTTCTTGCTATCTTAAAATATTGATTTTGTACTTACAACCTTCTTATTCTAAGCCAGCGATATGTGTGTGAATTGTCGTTCTATTTGCATGTTAAATTTTCTGCTCTATTTCGTGTCTTATTATCAGTACTCATTATATGTCCATTGTCTCCAAGGCATGATTGGTTTATGATCTCTAACAATGAAGTCAATCACGCATTACAGCGTAACATAATTGACAAAAATAAAAGTAATTAACATGGTGAATTAAAGTAATCGTCAATGGATTGGTCGTACACCGTACATTCCCTACTTTATGTTTTATTACACTGAGCTCTCTTGAAGTTGTATGCTAGGAAATGTAATCAAACAAATTCAAGCGAATGCAATGGTTTTACAGAATGAATCCTGAAACATGCAATGAATTGGAGGAATATTTAATTAAATAATTGAACGTTATTTACTTTCTGGTGTTATCGGTAATCGGTTTAGTAAAGCATAGAGAGGACACTAGAAACCCTTTTATATTTGAAGAGAATTACACAATCAAGTCCTCTTTTCGTATTCTCGATTATATTATGTTTGTAGACATCACCGTTGTGTAAGCCAACTCAATTGTCCACAATCTTTTGACCGACTCTAACAATAATTCACCATTTCCGCTATTATTGTTGGTGTCTATGGTATTGATGTTTGATCAGATCATATAAGTTTGATAATTTCTCGCTCGTTGTTCTTAAGTTTGTATGCTGTTAACGCCCAGTGTGGTATGATAGATGCTACTACTAGAGTGGTCAACATGGGTCAATCATTGAATTCATGAATTGAATCAGGGTTTTAAGAACCTAAAGCAATACATTACGAACACAGTATCTACAAGTACAGAACAGAACAAATCTTTATTTTAACAATGCACTTATACACATAAATGTAAGCACAAGATAAAATAAATATTTAATTAACACTTATTGTACCGAATTATTACTGTTTAACACCGTGAAACCAAACAATAGTATACCAATGGCAATTTAAAGTACAGCGATAATCTATTACAAAAAATGTGTTACAGTTCGTGTGATATTTATGCATTCTGCAATGTCGGTACAGCAATCTCGTTTTACAGGACTGCAACTCAAGACATAGATTCAAAATGAACAACATTTATAATCACTACCATTTCTTTGCCATTAAATTGAACCTCATGCGAAATTTTATTTCACTATTTGTTGTTACCTACTGGACACTTATACGCATTTATAATACAATTGGACATATATAACAATATGACAGCGAATAGAACATTTCGCTGGCTTAGAATGTGATGGTCGTAACTACTAGATTATACGACATTATAGGACTGATCTGCATTAAGGCACTTCTTAAGAGCCTTTTTCATGAAAATATTGACATTTGAAATTAAGATTAAAATTTGTGTGGTACTTTTTACGTAGGCCATGGCAGATGCGAGCCTTGGTAACTCGTCGTTTGCAATTTCTGCATCATGTGGCTTTTCAATCTAGATCAATTGGACACTAACTCTAAGCACATACCATCAAGAACAATTTGATATTCTCTAGAGTTATGTGCAGCTATACAATTGCTACTAACGAGACAGTTTGTCGTACATTGTGTCAAACTTTATATGCGCCACTAGATATAAAACTTGGTATTCAACTATATGCGCTTTACTTGTACCATGCTAATCAGTATTCAGAAAGTATATTATGTAACGACGGCTGCGCTTGTTGAATATGTTTTATTGTTTACCCTTTGTATCGACTATGACACGTTTACAAGTTCCGATGAAACAGGAGATTAATGAAAAGCTAATCAAGGTAATGCGTTTACAGTTCTTGTCAGGGTATTAAAGAAAAAGAGACAAAAACGACATATCGATCTGTAATGACGTATTTAAGGAATGTGGCTCTTTAGCTAAGTGCAAATTGTATATCAGAACACCCAGTTCATGGACATATTCCGTATTATAACGACTGATCCTCTCTCATACGATTCGTTTTTTAATTATGGGAACAATTACCGTCATTTGCTCAGCCAAATTGGTACCAGACATTATTGCGTAGAAAAGCTTAGAAAAGAAATGTAAAAAATCTACATTTATATGCAAGTGTCTTAGTGAAGACAAAACAAGTTTTATATAAACCATATGCAAGGCAAACTATTATGTCACCACACAACCCTCTGTATTATTATGGCAACTGCTGAAGATACCCAGTAGTTCTTAAAGGAAAGAAGCCAGAATGCCGAAGCCATTTCCATGTCCCAGACCTCGGACAGCTTCAAGTTTAGACGTTATTCACGAGTTTATCTGTTTATATCCGTCACCTTTGTTAAGGTACCTCACGCTCACCTTGTATATATCACAAGTACGTCGATTCTCCAGAGTGGGCCCTGTACTTTAGCGGGCTGAAGAAAATGAGACAGAGAATAATTTGCGCACATAGTTTGTATACGTTTAAGCTATATGCATTAATTGTTAACATACCATCCTTAATAAACATGTATACACAATAACATTAGAATATATTGAATATTAGATAGTTTTAAATGACCTATGATTCCCTAAGTGAGGTATATATAGCAATTCCGTAGATGATTTACTGCCGTAATGTTTCACTTCGTACATAAGCACTGTCTAATAATAATTTATTTATTTCTCCATAGGGGAAATCTAGTTATAGTTTTTGATGACAGCTATGTACTACATGTAGAAAAACATCCAAGTGTATCAGTCGAGGCTCTTATATAATCGAAACTGGAAAATATAAAATATTTAATGATATTTTATAATAAGGTTTGCATATTTTGCCATGCGTTACAGATTTCAACGTTTCAACCAAATCAATAGATAAAAAGTGGTTAATAGTTTTAAACTGGAGAAGTATTGCTCAATTGGTTGGCTCTTATATTATTGATAATGAATAGTCACAATTCGCACGGCGGAACTTGACATGAGCACAGAGACACTATCAGCAGAAAAGCATAGGTATCATGCGATCACTCGACCTTACTCTTGGTACATGTAGAAAGGTCACTTTAAACTTCATAATTGTATTCGCCTTTCTTTTTACCTCTCATTTGAGTACTTAGTATTCTGACATTGTCTAGGACACTAATTCTCTCCATGCTTAAACGACCTAGTGAAAATACATCAGGAGACTTGTAGAAAAAATTTGACTAAACTTATTTCAATTGACACTCTTTATATGGGAGCCTGCTTTGGAACTCTGAAATAAAGGAGGTAATATGTAAACTTAAACTCTTTAATTTTATAAAGTTACTAAAACCTATCTCTTCCGTACTAAATTTCCTAGTGACAGAAATCATAGACGATGCAACAACGTACAACATTCAAAACGCCCAAGACACAGGAGGCATCCCGTGTCATACTCAGCTCTATGCAAACTCATTCCTACCATCAGTTGTACTTGCCTGAAATCAGCTTCTGTTCGACCATCACTGCTTTACAACACTCGATACTAACTGTCAAAACCATCTCCTGATTATTCTTATAAACCGTGAACACCAACTATTACACTATCGTCTCATGGAATCCATGCTTTTCAATAATTTCTTTGTGGAGTGGTGTCATCCTGTATTTTCTCGGCGGGAACTAGGATTTGGCTTATGTGTGGGCATTGCTCAGTGTAGTAGTGTAGTTGTGTTATGGTGTTACTGATTTTTGCAGAATATGATGTTTCATAAATACCATGGGGAGCGGTGGCCTAGAGGTAGGGCGCGCGCTTTGGGATCGAGAGGTTCCGGGTTCGATCCCCTCTGGACCACTGGTTAAAATCTCTGACCAAGACCCACAGCTCCACTCCACCATGGTGTAAAGTGGTACCTGTGAGGGCAGTGTATATTCCTGTGCGCCGCAGATTGATGTTAGCTGCCACACCACAGGAGAGAAATAGTCTCCCCAGGGAGACACGAGTGTAGGTTTCCATATGTAGCCCAATGACCAGGGGAGTTTAAATGTCAAAGGGTGCTTAAACGGCCTTACATCTGAAAAGAGCCCTAGAAAATTGGTAACTTAACTTTTTTAACTTAACTGCTATAATAGATTACCGCTGTACTTTAAATATAATATAATACAATATAATACAGCCACCAGCATACTGCTGTTTGGTTGCACGGTGTTTAACCGGAATAATTCGATACAATAAATGTAAGTTAAATATTTGTTTTATCTTGTACAGTTAGATGCATTGTTTGTTAAGTATTGATTTAGGTACTTAAAATGCTGATTCAATTCATGAATAAACTAATCAATAATTGACCCATGTCGACCACTCTAGTAGTAGCATCCATCAAACGACACTGGCCGTTAAGAACTCACAAGAGTGTGAAGCATACACCGAGCAAGAAATTATCTAACTTATATGATCTGTTCAAACATATATACCATAGTCAACTACAATAAATAGCGGAAATGGTGAATTACTGTTAGTGGCGGTCAAAAGATTGTGTATACAATTGATGCCTACTAACATTATCTGATTTAGAATATGAAAAGAGGACTGGATTGTGTTTAACCTCTTCAAATATGAAAGTGTTAAATGTGTCCTTTCTTTGCTTTGCTATACCGATTACCGATAACATCAGAAAGTAAATAATGTTCAAGGATTTAATTTAATAGTCCTCCAATTTAATGTCTGTATTAGGATTCTGTAAAACCAGAGAATTCGCCTTAAAGTTGTTTGATAACCTTCTCCAACATTCAGCTTCAAGAGAACTCATTGCAATAAAACATAAAATTTCATTCAAATAAGCAATGCACGGTGTATGGCCAATCCATTGACGATGACTACAATTCACCATGTTGATTAATTTTATTTTTGCCAATTATGTTACGCTGTAATGCGTGATTAACTTCATTGTGAATGATCATATCATTATAAACCAATCAAGCATCGTTGACAATGAACATGAAATGATTACTGATAATAAAAGACGAAATAGAGCAGAAACTATCACATGCAAAAAGAATACACACATACACATACACACATATATGGAAACAATTACATTGCTACATGACTGCCAACTGTATGATTGGTTGATGGTAGTGCCTTGCTTTAGTTTAAGATACAATTATATTTTCTCGATTGTATTTTCTGTTTTAACATTGTACTGGTTCTAAAAGTTAAAAAATATAAATAATATGATTTTTTGAGTCCAGCAGTTGGACTCAAAAGCATCGTTTCCGATAAGTCTAATCATTTCATATTTTAACGGTTTGTTGTCAAATGCGGTTTGAATTTGATGTTTGATTGTCAAGTATTAATGAATGTATGTAGATATTGAAGATTACATGTATCATCTGCACCGTCCTCTCTCACACAACAAAACCTGTAACAACATTTTTTACCGTCGGTTGAAAAATCAACTATACAGTGTCCTTATATAATAGGGAGATGCGACATATGGTTGCTAAACTTTTTTAGGAACATACGTTTCATCTTCCACGCCGCCCGCTTAGTCCAAAAAATATAAATTTATTATGTACTTTAGGGTCCCAAACCCTTTGGAAGGGCGGGGAATAGGGGGATAGTCCCGGAGTGTTACCTTTCCAATTACCGCTCTTTTCTTTGTTTCCGTGTACTAATGGTTTGTATTATGTTTAATTGTTTTTGATTCGTTCAAAAAGTACTGATACTTTGATTGTGATGAGGTCTTAAGGTAAACCAACAGATATTATGTCAGTCATCGAATCAAAAAAGGTAAAAATAAGCAAAATCTGCATGTTTCAAAAACGAAAGTAAAATCAAGTTTGATTGCTATTTACTTCGGCCTATACTACATGTATATCGTAAAAATATCCATTATCTATCGCTGACAAAAAGGGTATTAGTTTAAATCAAGTGATTATACGCATTCAGAAAGAATCAAAGGTAAACGAACGTTACTATGACATAGATTTACAATAAAAAATATTTACATTTGTTTCTCTATTACACTGTAAATAAAAATACACACTAACCATCGATGGCAAAAAAAGTATTTGTTTTTCGTAAAATTTATATCAAGTGATAATTAGTAACCGGAAAGAAACAAAAGTACGCGAGCGTCAAAAATATTCATTACATTTATATACAGGTTAAAAATAGTGTCAATACAAACCACCTCAAACTCTTTATACAATCGAAAATGAATTGGACTGTATAAAACTATCTTATCTTTCAATACTACAGAAGGAATTTTGTTGCAGATGTATCGATATGAAAACACATGAAAATCAATTGAAGACAAATATTACGTTTTATGTTTAATAATGGCTATAGAATAGTGCATTGATTTACATTGTTCAACGGTTGATTGTACATTAGATCATTTTTGCGGTTCAGCTTTAACAGAATCTCCCTGTGTGATTTATTCGACATTCGAATTGTCCATTTTCTACGAAAGTGAACTAGGACACCCATGAAATTATAAGAATCATTTATTTTTTTCGACGATTGTATCAAAGTACACGGAATCCATCCAAACTTTCAACTTGCAATTAAGGTAGTCTTGTATCATACTAAAAACGATGCAAGCAATTATTTTGACATTAAATGACTGTTAGATATAGTTTACACTTTAAGGGTCTTGTTTGACAACTGACATACTGTCAATTATCTATGCAGAGTACAAAAGATGGACCCGAGTCCTTTTAAGTGTTATCATGTATTTCCTAACCAAACATAATGTAATAAAACTAGCAAATGTACGTATTGATTCTCGTATTGTCATACAACCCTTAGTTCAATGTAATATAATGATATTTTCCATAATTATTTTCCTTTGGAGCAATTGTAAAATTAGCCTGATGCCATTTAGCTTGAAACCATTACTGATATCTAGACATCCTAGCTATAATTGTGAATTATTTACTTCAAACGCCATAAATGTTTCGAGATGTACTAGATATGAGATACTTGTAGGTATTAAAATCGAATATTGCGGATTAGTGAAGCTATCCAAATAGCTTTCGGAAGGTCGACAGATCTGTCAATATGTCTGCAAAAGAGAAAGCAGGATTCGATTTCAAAAGTCCCCGAGGTGAAGACAAAATAAAGTCGTTCACTGATTTACAAAGCCATTAATGGAACCACATTGTCTGCTTCATTACGATTCTAATGTTTGTGGTCAACTGAATTCTTCATTGGCATTTGCAGTTACGATTAAAATGTCTGTGGTTACTATTGTGTCGTAGACACTGGCAGATGCCTGCCTTACTTACTCGACTCTTGCAATTTATGCATGCCTACGATGCGTTGGGTTTTTTTTCGATCTGATAAAGCTGACGTAATCTCTAGCGCAGACCATCAAGAACAACATGATTTATATTCTCTAGAGTGGTGTGCAGCTGTCTTACTGCAACTAAGGAGACAGTTTGTCGTAAATTGTTTCATAATTTATATGCGCCACTAGAAATAAAACTTCGTATTCAACTTTACGTGCTTTACTAGTGTCATTCTATCCGGAAAGTACTTTATGAAACGACGGCAGCACTTGTTGAAAATGTTTAGTTGTTTACCCTTTGTACCGACTGTGACACGTTTACAAGTTCCGATGTGTCAGGGAATTAGTAAAAAGCTAATCAAAGTAATGTGTTTACAGTTCGTGTCAGGGTATTAAAATTGATGTTCTTGATTCAAAGAAACAAAAACGACAGATCGATCTGTAATAGCGTATTTAAGGAATGTGCCTCATTAGCTAAGTGCAAATTGTATATATAAGAATATCCCGTTCAAGGCCATATTCCATAATGTAACGACTAATCATCTCTCAGACGATTCGTTTTTTTATCATGGGAACAATTAAACGCCATTTGCTCAGCCTTAGTACCAGACATAACTGCGTAGAAATGGTTAGAAACGAAATTGAAAACTTTATACGTATTTCTCAGCAAGTTTTGTGTATACATTGTACCATATGCAATGCAAACTATTATTACGCCTCACAAACCCCCTGTATTTTATGGCGACGACTGAAGGTATCCAGTATGTCTGAGGACAAATACTAATGTACACACATAGTTTGTATAAGTATAAGCAATATGTATGAAACTGAAGGCCAAGGAAAAAATCTTTATTCCCCCAGAATGTTTGATAGGGTCATTGACTTGCTTGACCAATGACCCTATCTGTTAAGTATTCTCGTTTATTCTTTTTCTATGATACAATAACCTTTGATGAAATCGGTCATGTTTGCAAAGAGCATAATAACTAGGTAGATATAGCTGGCTCAGAATGAAAACGTGGTAAGTGACCTTATAAGACTAATACATATTTAACATCAGCATCACAAGGCGCTTTTATGAGCCTATTTTTATGAAATTTGGAACGTGTCGTGTTGACCAATCTGAACATGAAACAGCTTGTTTTACCAAAATTTAAGAATAATTTTCGGATACATATTTCTTGTTTCCTCAAAATATCGATTTTGTACTTACGACCATCTCATTCTAAACCAGCGATCTTTTTGTATCTGGTTCGCAGCTCAGTACGGATGGCATATCAGAACGTTCGACTTTTTGCTGACAGTACAATACAAGACAGTCTTAAGTACCATAAATTGTATTTTCTTATTCCCTGACAGGTATCATAAAATTACGTATAAATAATTAATACCAACGTACATTGTGATAGATAATATATTAATTATTAAAATACCATCCTTAATAAACATGTACATGTATACACAAGAACTTCAGAATATATTAAAGTAAGATAGTTTGAAATGACCCATGATTCCCTTAGGGAGTATATATAGCAATTCCGTAGATGATTTACACCGGTGGTGTTTCACTTAATACATAAACACAATCTAGTAATAATTTCATTGTTTCTCCATACGGAAAATCCAGAAATTGTTTTGATGGCAGCTATGTACTAGAAAAACATCCAAGTGTACCAGTCGAGGTCCGTATAGATGTATAATCGAGACATGAACATATTAAATATTTAATGACATTTTTAATAAGGTTTGCATATTTTGCCATGCTTTACTGATTTCAACATTTCAATTATTTAGAAACATGTTTCTACCAAATCAATAGATTGGTAGTGCTTTATAGGAGTCGAGTCACATTTTCTCACGATGGACCCTGATATAATCACATCGATACTATCAGAAGAAAAACATTACAACGCATAAGTATCATGTGATCACTCAAATTCAGTCTTAGTATATCGAGAAATTCATTAGAAACTTCATAATGACATGCGTCCTTCTTTTAACAATTCTTTTGCGTATTCTGACATTGTCTGGGACACTATTGTCTCTCCATAATAAGCACGGGTTGGTGAAAATACAACATAATCATTTAAGAATCATTTGTAAAGTTACTAAACTACTTTCCATGGACACTATTTATAAGAACACCTGATACTCAAAACAAAGGAAGAACATGCAAACTTAGGCATTAAATTGTTGACAAAGTTACTAAATATCTATCTATTCAGTACTCAATTTCATAGTGTCAGAAATCTTAAGCGATGCTAAAACGTAAAACCTTCAAAACGACAAAAGCACAAGAGACATCGCAAGTCACACTCAGCTCTATGTATACTTCCTCCTTTCATCGGTTGTACATACATGTATCTGGAATCAGCTTCGTCTTACTCATAAAAAAGTGTTCTACAATCAATGCTTCCAAAACTCAACCGAGCACCAACCTTCTCATTACTATTCTGGAAACCCTAAATACCAAATTATAAACTGTCATCTCACAGCACATTGCAGCAATTTTAAAGAACCTTTACTAAATAAATGTTTGATACCGAGTCCTTTTTGTGAACATGGTCAAATTCAAAAAGGTAAACATAATGTAATAACACAGTTCGCTTAGTTACAATGGGGTTGTTCGGTTTGCTCCATCGGCTAAATATATTAAACCGTTAATGTACAGTAATATGGGTCGTTATGAAATTCCATTAAATCAAATGGATTTGAAGCCTTTTTAGTGACATTCCAGTTTGTGTCAATGCTGAGTACCGGCATGTAAGTACTAGAACAATTATGACAGAGATAAATATGTATGGATTCCCAATAATCAGACGCTAAATTGTTCCCCGAGATTAAAACCAGTAAGGTGACAGGAACAAGTAGACTTGTTAACATGATGAGAGTTGCTTATGTAAGGGTGCATAGGACAATTCATTAAAAAAAAACTTACAATAGAAGACTGGTCATGTCACTCTGATTTCAAATCATGACGAGTTAAAGTTGCAAACTTTATTATACGATCTTAACCCATCCAATGTGTTGAATGTTTTAACATCGCCCAAAGGTGAATTTCTGAGAGATGAAGTGGACAAACAGTATGAACACTTTTATGCACATCGGTGTACTATTATTTGTTGATTCTTTTTAAGCAATGCATACATTGCATGTTAATGCACGTCCGTGTCTTAGTTTCTTTTATGCTTTGTCAGCAAAAAAAAACTCTTGTCCGCTATACACTCAACCTATCTCTCGGTCACTCTGCTAATACTAATTTCTCTTCCTCGACTTATGGAAATATGTATATGAAGTTCATCAAAAGCTGATTTTTTCTTTGCGTATAAATTTTATTTCTTCATTGTTTCCGACGTAAAACATTGCAAATCCAGTACGCGCAATATCTTCTTCGTTTACGGATCTATCATATTCTATCGATTCGTCGTCAGCCTGTTGACGCAGCTTTGCTCTAATTTCGTTATTGTTGTTCTTTGACACGCTCTACTATGCAGCTTTAATAAAATGATATCAATTAGTTGGATTGATGTAAACGTACGTCCCTCATTACGTCATGACACACGTCATATTACAAAACACATAGCTCTGCTCATGTGATTGTAAACTATGTATGATCCATTCGGTTTTGTCATTTGATGATGCATTTTTCTAATAAAAAATTGACCTAAATATTAACAATATCATTCAAAAACATGACATAACACTATACATTTTTCCCGTACCAACAGGTTATGGCAAGACATTACATGACCTGTACCATTTAGGTAACATCATTGTTGCATTCGTGTTTTGCATTTTCGCGCTAAAGGCGAGAGAAAACATGCGTTTAGTGATTATACTATCAGTATATGATTCATAGTATGCATAGCGGGAGAGCTAGGGTGTTTCATTATTTGAAAATTTTCTCCGATCAAAAAAAATATTTTGCCCAACTGATTGTATTGCTTCGTAATTAGCATCTACACGGCTAGCATGGCTAGATGTTTACATCGGTTCTTCAACATGTGGTGGTTTACCCAAAGTGATATTTGATATATATGATAGCAATTCCATCGGGAATGAATCTAATTTATAAACTTACTGATCCATCTAATAACAATTTCAAAGCATAGTTTAAAATGTCAATGAATCCGTTGTACGTTTACTTATCATTGTGGTGACTTACGTCTACGCAAGGTGTTTCACTTTCAGGGAAGATAGATGGATAGGATAGTCAATTTGACAATCAGGCCAAGAATATTAATAGAAAGTATACAAGTATGCTTTACAATACACATGTCATGCGTTCTATGCAGTTGATCGTACCTCTTTAACATCGACAACAAATCATAGGTTTACTTTGCCTTTCAAAAACGTACATAGTTTTTTCAATTTACGAAGTCACTGATGTGTGTGCATGATGCTTTAGTTCCATTGTATTTGCCTTTCACATACTTCGGACATTTGACAGATGTGTGGGCAATGCTCAGGGTTGTTGTGTGGTGGTATACCTTCAACTTCCTGCGGGCGATACAACTTTAATAACACATTTAAAAGTTATATGTTTTATCAAATGAATAACTGATGGTTCCATACAGTTCTTTTGATCACATCTGATTCAGTGTACGGTTTAAAACTTAAAAACAAACTACTTTTGTCAATAACATTGGTAAAGAAATCACATTTGTCACTAAACAGTACAATGCATAATTCATACCCGTCTGACACTTTATTGACTGTAAAATAAATCAGTCTTTAATTGATAATCGATTTGTGATAGTTTTGAATTATTAAAACATCGATTTGCGTAGCGGACACCTTGCGTGAGACACCGTGCATGGATTCAAAACTGTTAGAAAGGAAGAAAATATAAAATATCTAATTCGAAAGTTAAAGTTGGTGATAGATCTAGTCAACTATTTTAATATTTATGTATTTATTTGTGCGTGCATACCATTAGTTGTCCATGGAATAATGTGGCCATTATATACCACTGGCACTCACCCGAACTTTCTAGAAGGTATTGTAACATACAAGATAGTTATGTACACGTGTCTGAAACGGTGCCGTTAGAATGGTTTTGAATGTACGAGTACTCTTTGTTGTATATGAATGCATCTTGAAATCTTGATGAAACTTGTTTCTAGGCAACTTAGGTTCTCATGGTCAACACTATTTGAGTGATATACAATGATGGAGTAGAGCACGTGCGTAGCTAGAATATCGTAAGGGGGCCATGCGAAATAGACCATATTGACGCATACCCGAAAGATTGTTTAATATATGAACGAGGCAGTTAACGATGGTTAAACAATTATTTACTAGAAATATGTCCATGGGTTTTGGACGCCCCATTTGATTTTATAGCGAATGTCATAAAGGGTCGAAGCTCTGGTAAGCCGAGCAATATATCCACCA
This sequence comes from Spisula subtruncata, assembly GCA_963678985.1. Lineage (NCBI taxonomy): Eukaryota > Metazoa > Mollusca > Bivalvia > Venerida > Mactridae > Spisula > Spisula subtruncata. Next base: position 38,092,061 of record OY787671.1, read on the forward strand.
TTTACCATCCACAATACGGTGCATAATATCCACAATTTACCATCCACTATGCGGTGGGATTTATTTGTGACAGTTTAATGTAATTCCGCCCAAATATTTGTGAAGAATTCAACACACAATAGTTTCGTTACGTGCGACAGACAGACAGATAGACAGCACCAATGCTACATGTTCCAACTTATAAATAAATGATTGGGCACAAAAACAAAGGACCAGCAATAAATGTACACACAATTCAGAATATGATGTTCCATTAATACCAGATGAACTGCTAAAATAGATTACCGCTGTACTATAAATACAATAGAATACAGCCACCAGCATACTACTGTTTGGTTGCACAGAGTTAAACCGGAATAATTCGATACAATAAGTGTTAATTAAATATTTGTTTTATCTTGTTCAGTTAGATGCGTTGTTTGTTAAGTATTGATTTAGGTACTTAAAATGTGAATGAAACAAGTCAATAACTTACCCATGCCGACCACTCTAGTAGTAGCATTCATCAAACGACAGTTAAGAGTTTACAAACTGAAACATACAACGAGCGAGGAATTATCTAACTTTTATGATCTGTTGAAACATAAAAACGATAGACGACTACGATAAATAGCGGAAATGGTAAATTACTGTTAGTGGCGGTCAAAAGATTGCGGACATTGTGTATACAATAGATGCCTTCTAACATAGTCTAATTTAGAATATGAAAAGAGGACTTGATTGTGTTTAACCTCTTCAAATAATAAAAATGTTTACCGTGTCCTTTTCTCTGCTTTGCTATACCGATTACCGATAACATCAGAAAGTAAATAACGGCCAAGCATTAATTAAATAATCCTCAAATTCATTGCCTGTTTTAGGATTCTGTTAAACCAGAGAACTCGCCTTTAAGTTGTTTGATTACCTTCTCCAACATTCAGCTTCAAGAGAACTCAGTACAATAAAACATACAATTTCATTCAAATAAGCAATATACGGTGTATGGCCAATCCATTGACGATTTCTTTAATTCACCATGTTAATTAGTTTTATTTTTGCCAATTATGTTACGCTGTAACGCGTGATTTACATCATTGTGAATGATCATATCCCTATAAACCAATCAAGAATCATTGACAAAGAACATGAAATGATTAGTGGTAATAAAAGACGAAATAGAGCAGAAACTATCAAATGCAAAAAGAATACACATACACATACACATATATGGAAACGATTACATTGCTACATGACTGCCAACTGTATGATTGGTTGATGGTACTGCCTTGCTTTAGTTTAAGAAGGCATAAAAAATTATATTTTCTCGATTGTATTTTCTGTTTTAACATTATACTGGTTCTAAAATTTAAAAAATATAAATAATAAGATTTTTGGCGAGTCCAGCATTGTGACTCGAAGCATCGTTTCCGATAAGTATAATTCATTTTCAAACAGTTGGTTTTTAATTGAGGTTTGTATCTGATGTTTGAGTATAAATGAATGCATTTACACATCGACGATTATCATCTGCACCGTCCTCTCTCATACAACAAAACCTGTACAAACATTTTTACCGTCGGTTGGAAGATAAACTAGACAGTATTCTGATGCGACATATGGTTGCTTACCTTTTTTGGAACATACAAATCATCTTCCACACCGCCCGCTTAGTTCAAAAAATATAAATTTATTATGTACTTTCGGGTCCCAAACCCTGTGGAAGGGCGGGGAATAGGGGGATAGTCCCGGAGTGTTACCTTTCCGATCAACGCTCTTTTCTTTGTTTCTGTGTACTGATGGTTTGTATTATGTTTAATTGTTTTTTATTTGTTCAAAAAGTACTGATACTTTGATTGTGATGAGGTCTTAAGGTAAACCAACAGATATTATGTCAGTCATCGAATCAAAAAAGGTATAAATAAGCAAAATCTGCATATATCAAAAACGAAAGTCAAATCAAGTTTGATTGCTATTTACTTCGGCCTATACTATATCGTAAAAAATATACATTATCTATCGCTGACAAAAAGGGTATTAGTTTAAATCGAGTGATTATACGCATTCAGAAAGAATCAAAAGTAAACGAACGTTACTATGACATAGATTTTCAATAAAAAATATTTACATTTGTTTCTCTATTACACTGTAAATAAAAAATACACACTAACCATCGATAGCAAAAATGTATTTGTTATTCGTGAAATTTATATCAAGTGATAATAAGTAACCGGAAAGAAACAAAAGTACGCGAGCGTCAAAAATATTCATTACATTTATATACAGGTTAAAAATAGTGTCAATACAAACCACCTCAAACTCTTTATACAATCGAAAATAAATTGAACTGTATGAAACTATCTTATCTTTCAGTACTACAGAAGGAATTTTGTTGCAGATTTACCGATATGAAAACACATGAAAATCAATTGAAGACAAATATTACGTTTTATGTTTAACAATGGATATAGAATTGTGCATTGATTTACATTGTTCAACGGTTGATTGTACATTATATCATTTTTGCGGTTCAGCTTTAACAGAATCTCCCTGTGTGATTTATTCGACATTCGAATTGTCCATTTTCATACGAAAGTGAACTAGCTAGGACACCCTATGAAATTATAAGAATCATTTATTTTTTTCGACGATTGTATCAAAGTACACGGAATCCATCCAAACTTTCAACTTGCAATTAAGGTAGTCTAGTATCATACTAAAAACGATGCAAGCAACTTTTTTGACATTGAATGACTGTTAGATATAGTTTACACTTTAAGGGTCTTGTACTGTCAATTATCTATGCAGAGTACAAAAGATGGACCCGAGTCCTTTTATGTGTTATCATGTATTTCCTTACCAAACATAATGTAATAAAACTAGCAAATATACGTATTGATTCTCGTATTGTCATACAACCCTTAGTTCAATGTAATATAATGATATTTTCCATAATTATTTTCCTTTGGGGCAATTGTAAAATTAGCCTGATGCCATTTAGCTTGAAACCATTACTGTTATCTAAACATCCTAGCTATAATTGTGAATTATTTACTTCAAACGCCATAAATGTTTCGAGATTTACTAGATATGAGATACTTATAGGTATTAATATCGAATATTGCAGATTAGTGAAGCTATCCAAATAGCTTTCGGAAGGTCGACGGATCTGTCAATATGTCTGCAAAAGAGAAAGCAGGGTTCGATTTCAAAAGTCCCCGAGGTAAAGACAAAATAAAGTCGTTCACTGATTTACAAAGCCATTAATGGAACCATTTTGTCTGCTTCAATACGATTCTTATGTTTGTGGTCAACTGAATTCTTCATTGGCATTTGTAGTTACGATTAAAATGTCTGTGGTTACTATTGTGTACGTAGGCACTGACAGATGCCTGCCTTACTTACTCGACTTTTGCAAGTTATGCATGCCTACGATGTGCTGGGTTTTTTTTCAATCTGATAAAGCTGACGTAATCTCTAGCGAAGACCATCAAGAACAACGTGATATATATTATCTAGAGCGATGTGCAGCTGTCTTACTGCAACTAAGGAGACAGTTTGTCGTAAATTGTGTCAAACTTTATATGCGCGACTAGATATAAAACTTGGTATTCAACTTTACGTGCCGTACTTGTGTCATTCTATCCTGAAAGTACTTTATGACACGACGGCTGCACTGGTGGAAAATGTTTAGTTGTTTACCCTTTGTACCGACTATGACACGTTTACAAGTTCCGATGTGTCAGGGGATTGGTAAAAAGCTAATCAAAGAAATGTGTTTACAGTTCGTGTCAGGGTATTAAAATCGATGGTCTTGATTCAAAGAAACAAAAACGACATATCGATCTGTAATAGCGTATTTAAATAATGTGCCTCATTAGCTAAGTGCATATTGTATATATAAGAATATCCCGTTCAAGGCAATATTCCATATTATAACGACTAATCATCTCTCAGACGATTCGTTTTTTTATCATGGAAACAATTAAACGCCATTTGCTCAGCCTTAGTACCAGACATAATTGCGTAGAAAAGATTAGAAACGAAAACTTTATACGTATTTCTCAGCAGGTATTGTGTATACCATATGCAAGGCAAATTATTATTACGCCTCACAAACCCCCTGTATTTTATGACGACGGCTGAAGGTATCCAGTATGTCTGAGGACAGATACTAATGTACACACATAGTTTGTATAAGTATAAGCAATATGTATGAAACTGAAGGCCAAGGAAAAATCTTTATTCCCCCAGAATGTTTGATAGGGTCATTGACTTGCTTGACCAATGACCCTATCTGTTAAGTATCCACGTTTATTCTTTATCTATGATACAATAACCTTTGATGAAATCGGTCATGCTTGCATAGAGCATAATAACTAGGTAAATATAGCTGGCTCAGAATAAGAACGTGGTAAGTGACCTTATAAGACTAATACATTATTTAACATCAGCATCACAAGGCGCTTTTATGAGCCTATTTTTATGAAATTCGGAACGTGTCGTGTTGACCAATCTGAATTTGAAACAGCTTGTTTTACCATAATTTAAGAATAATTTTCGGATAGATGCATGTATTTCTTGTTTCCTCAAAATATCGATTTTGTACTTACGACCTTCTCATTCTTAACCAGCAATATTTTTGTATCCTGTTAGCAGCTCACTACTGGGGCATATCAGAACTTTCGACTTTTCGCTGACAGTACAATACAAGACAGTCTTAAATACCATAAATTGTATGTTCCTATTCCCTGACAGGTATCATAAAATTACGTATAAATAATTAATACCAACGTATATTGCGATAGATAATATAGTAATTGTTAACATACCATCCGTAACAAAAATGTATACACAAGAACTTCAGAATATATTAAAGTTAGATAGTTTGAAATGACCCATGATTCCCTTAGGGAGTATATATAGCAATTCCGTAGATGATTTACACCAGTTGAGTTTCACTTAATACATAAACACTATCTAGTAATAATTTCATTGTTTCTCCATAGGGAAAATCCAGAAATAGTTTTTGATGGCAGCTATGTACTAGTAAAACATCCAAGTGTAAAAGTCGATGCCCGTTTACATGTATAATCGAGACTTGAACATATAAAATATTTAATGACATTTTGTAATAAGGTTTGCATATTTTACTGCTTTACTGATTTCAACATTTCAATTATTTAGAAACATGTTTCACCCAAATCAATAGATTGATAGTGTTTAATAGGTGTCGAGTCACATTTTCTCACGATGGAACCTGACATAAGCACATTCATTTTTAAAAGAACGTAATAGAAGACGAGTCATGTCACACTGATTTCAAATCATGACGAGGTTAAGTTGCAAACTTTATTATACGATATTAACTCATCCAATGTGTTGAATGTTTCAACATCGCCCAAATGTGAATATCTGAGAGATGTAGTGGACAAACAGTATGAACACTTTTATGCACATCGGTTGTACTATTATTTGTTGTTTCTTTTCAAGCAATGTATTCGATGAATGTCAATACACGTCCACGTCTTTGTTTCTTTTAATTTTTTGTAAGCAAACAAAAGCCACTCTTCTCCACTAAACAATCATCCCATCCCTCCGTTACTCTGCTAATACTCGTGTTTTTTCCTCGACTTATGGAAATATGTATATAAAGTACATAAAAAAATTGTTTCCGACGTAAAACATTACAATACGAGCACGCGTACTCGTTCTTCGTTTACTGATCTATCATATTCTATCGATTCGTCGTTAGCCTGTTGACGCAGCTTTGTCTAGTTTCTTTATTGTTG